>JAQGEQ010000192.1:1925516-3236032 GCA_034620365.1 Pegea sp. RAD2-039
TCACGACCCTTCCATCATTTGACGTCACATTCATCTCATCACGTGACTTGTATATTGGGATTCGAAAGATTCCTTCATTTGATGATTGAAAAGCCAAAAATGTATTTTTAGTTGATTTCAATCGATAAGGATCAAAATCAAAGATGACTTGAGGAATAAAAACTTCGCATTTGTAATAAGAAGGAGAATAATACAAAGTAGAAGGTCCGAAAGGTCCATCTTCAATCTTTTCAAGCCACAAGCGTCTCAAATAACCGCTTGGACCTAAAATTTCATCATTTTTTAAACGGATCTGTCATAAGGACCTCCTTATAATCTTCACCTTTACAAAATCTGTAATCGCCGACTTCGATCGCGAAGCTCCTACCTCCGATGAATTCGCAGTGATCTTCACCGTTTCCGGCTCCATCAGCGATATTCTTAAAAGTGCTCTGAAGGGAATCCCCCAAATAAATTTTGTATCTGCGTGACGTCATCAGTAGTCATCAAAACTTCGCGAGACTGAAAACGCACTTTGAAGAGCTGCAAAGAACAAGTCCAGCTAATCTGGCTCTTCCAGTTGATTGAACTTCGCGAACGATCTTTGTTCCGTTACATTCATCACAGTTGTTGATTCGATCAAAAGAGAAGTTGAAGTAGAACCACTCACGACCCAACTCTTCGAAGGGATCCTAATGTTGAGATTTAAAAACATCAAAAGTCTTTTTTCAACTTCAACTGACGATTTCTACAACTTCCTCTTCTAGAAGTTCGATTTCTTTGATGAAATCTTCATCACTAGATGTCGCTAACTTCCATTTATCATCAACTAAAAGATCAGAATCAGAAATCGAAGATTTTATTCAAACTTTTTTTCACCAGATTCAAATCCACAAAAACTATTATCTTCAAAGTCACAGCTGTTTTCAACTTTACATAACCCAGGGTCAATCGTGACGTCATCAATCGCGATATCGCTTCGATAATCTTCTCCTCTTCGAGCTTCGAATATTATCTTCATAAAAATATCAGAGTTTCAGAAAATAATTTTCAGTGAAGTAGAAACAAACTCGATATAAGCTGTTTTTATTGATTGAAATTGAAACGAATTTCCAGAAGTAGCCCTGGTTCCCATGCTTTTGCCAGACTACTTCTTCTGTATCTTCTATATTCCCGACAATTTTTATCGCTAATTGTCCCATATTTTTTCCAAACATATGATAAAAAAATCTTTAAAATTTCAGAGTTTGGAATTTTGATCTGATAAACTTTTTTAACAAATTAATTTACTTTATACAAACTGATGAAGAAAACCAAACAGATTTTAATTGGGTTTTCGCTCCAATGTCTTGATCTGTTGCTTCAGCATATAAATAAGACCCTGTAGTTTTTAAAAAAGTTAAATTTTACAAAAATTCTTTAAAAATATTTCATGAAAGTAAATAGAAATAAAAAATAATTTTCAATAATATTATTTTTATATTTATATTACAAAACTGGTAAGGCTTCCAAAATCCTATTTTCAAAACGGAACAATTCAAATTAATTGATGAAAATAGAAAAAAACACAAATTAGATTAGAAAATTAGATTCATTAAAAGTTTAATTTTAACGGAAATTAGAAAAAAATCTTTTTTTTATTTAATTCAAATACTTATTGAGAGATGAAAACTAATTTTGTGAAATATTGTTAATAGAAAATAATTCAAAATATATTTTTAAAAACTTTCAGCCGACCATTTGTTCGTAGGTTTGTATGATCAAGATTAGGACCAGTAAAATTTGACGGAGTATGACGGTTCCATCTAATCCAATCAAAATCATCATCATTAACTTGCTCCCAAAGACATAAATCATCTTCAAAATCACAATGAAGAGATTGATTAGGGCAATTTTGTTCATCAGATCTGTTTGATAGTAAATAAGATCAAGTCTTTCTATTTGCTCCCAACTGACCCATCTCTACAATCCAATCTGTAGTCACAAACTTTGGAGAAACTAATGCAATGTTTTGAGACATCACATTGAAAAAAGTTCTCAATATTCCCGCTTCTCTTGATGACGTCACAACTGTTTTTGGTGTTTTCTTTGTGATCTTGACAGAAGACTTCATCTTCATCACCTCCATTTAAGCAATCCTGAATCCCATCACAAAGAAGAACTTCATCAACACATTGATCACTGAAAAAGATGAAGATGAAAAAATTAAAATTACTGAAAAGTAGTACCTCTGAGGACATATAATTTGCCAAGGGTGACAAGGACCTGTACAGACAGTCTTTGTGGACGAAACTGAAATACAAAGTCCTCGACAGGAATCAGTCTTGGAGCAAGGTGATGAGGTATTTGCAACAAGCTCTGAAGTTGATGATTTTGTTAAAATTTTATAAGAATTATCGTAAACCTGACCTTGAAGTTCAAGATCAAATGATGAAAGAGCAGATACTTGATAAAGATCACTTTTGATTGTTTCTATTCCATTTTCATCATCAATTTTTTTTCTATAAATTTCAGAAGTTGTTGAATTAAACCAATAAAGATAATATGAAATAGAAGTGATTGATGTGATACTCAAAATAACTTCAGATTTTATTGTTTCTTCGATTAAAACTTGTTTTAAACTTCCGTCAGATCTAAAAATGAATTTTTAATTTTATTTTCGGATTAATTTCAACATTTTCAAGATCTACAAAATAAGGTTTTAACCTGATAGATCCAATTTTATTTGTGATGAAATCCATCCAAAAAAGTCTTCGAATTTTTGAGCAAAATGTGATTCCAAAATATCTAGATAGCTTCCAATCTTCTAAAATAATCTTTCTGTTCTTTCCATCCATATCTGATCTTTCAATCTTCCCTTTCATGTCAGCCCAAAAAAGATACCTGCAAATAAAAAAGAGTCTTGAAAGATTTTCACCAAATTTTAATCTAAACATCCTATAAAAATCAAAATATTTCTACCTCCCAAAAATATCAATTGTTAAATCAATTAAGTTTTCAGTGTCTTCACTAATCAGTTGTTTGTTGAGAAGATTTGAAGAAGAGTTGTTTTGTGACATCTGCAGATATTTCAAACTCATAATTCCGATGGTTTTTGCTTCAAGATCTGTCCAGTACAAATTATTGTCCAAATAATCTACTGCTAACGCTGATGGTCTTTCTAAATCTTGAAACAATTTGAGTCTTTTTGAAAAACGTATTTAGTAGAAATTTGAATTAAAAAAAGATTTATTGAAATTCAATTAAAAGTTTTTAACGATATTTTTATAAAATTTAATTTTAGTTTATTTAAATATTTACTTTTTATCTTAGATAGAAAATATGTTCACGGTTTAAAATCATAATAAAAAATCATTATCGGATTAAAACTAATCTTCTGATCAATCTTTTATAAGTAAAAAATCAATAAAATATGAAACCTGTAACGAGATTAGAAGTAATTGGTTCTGAATGTTTAAAAAATGTCGATTTAATAGAATTTGATAAACGATCGATCCAAATAATCGAATTTCCATTTTGATTACTATAAACAGTAGAAACTGCTCCATCAAACACATCGAGTAGTTTCTATAACGATTTCATTTAAATATAAAATGTTAAATATCATAAAAATTTCCACAAAGTTTTATCTAATAAATACATCTTTGTGAAGAGATCAACAAATATGTTAGTATCTTTGACCTTCTAGTATAAAAACTTGTTTGTCTTCTGAGTTTTTTATGGATTTCAATCAAAATTTTTAAAAACAAACATGTTACATAAACTGAAATTTCACAAATATTCTATTTCAAAAATTTTGATCAGATTGAAATCAAACCTTAATTTGATTTGACTGTAGTTCATTATCAGAAGAAATAAAAGAATCAAAATCATTTGAGTTGGAAGTTGTGAAATCATCAGTATTTAAAGAATGAATCCCATCAGAAGAAGAAATCAAAATAATATTGTTAGAAATTATTGAATCTAAAAATAAATAAGTTTAAAAAATAAAAAGAAATATTTAAAGTTCTACTTTTGCCCTTTTGTTTGTTGAAAATAATCTTTGCAGAAGAAGAACTTTTCGTTTTGTTGCTTGAAGTAAAAACTTCAATTTGAAAATTATTTGGAAATTCTGAAGAGTTGAGACTGACTTGATGCATCTTATTTTCATAAAAACTTTGATTTGTAACTTTTAGTTCTGTTTTGAAGCTGAAAATAAGATTTTTATTATTAAAATGATTGAAAATTTGTTTGAATTTCTTTTATAGAAATCTTTTACATTTCTTTTGACTGGTCTGAGCTAATTTCGATAATAAATCCATCAAAAAGTCCTTCAGTTGGCTGCTTCCATTGAATTTGTATCATAGACGAACTTGTTTCAATAGCTGATAACCTTGAAGGTTTGAAAGGAGCTGGAAAATTCAATTATCGAATATTTATTCAAAATTAACTTCTTAATCTAATTTTTTAGAGTAATTACCGATAGTAAGGAACGAAGTTGCTGTTTTAGCGAGACTCTGACGAGGTGTTTTTGAGGATAAAACTACTTCATAAGTCTCACCAGAAACTAGATTTGAAAATTTTCGAACATTTATTTCATTTTCTTCTGATTTAAATATTTCGGTCAATTTTGGTTTTGTAGAAATCTTCAAAATATTGATTTCTTATAATTTCCGAAAATATGCAACCGTTTTTGAGAAAATTCAAAATATATATTTTAAAAACAAATTTATAATTTGGTTGTTACTAGAACTTGTTAAAAAACTCACATAATAGGAGGTAATAAGGTTGTCTCCTGTCCATGTTGCTTGTAACACCTTCAAAATTAAATAATTAAATTCATTGCAGCATATTTTGATGTTTAAATAAGTAAATGTAGTGATTGAAAATCAATTTTTAAAACTGTTTATACAGAATTTAGTGTAAACTTAAAAAATCCAAAAAATGACACATTTTTCATCAAGCTTGACAATTACATTTTGGTTGTTTTCATTCATCAATTCGATCTGCTTTAGAGAAAAATTCTTCGGCTTTTCAGCTACTAAAAAACAAGTTTTGGATAAAAAAAGTTGACTTAACATTGAGTAAAAAATAATTTTCTAAAACTGTTAATATTCAAATATAAAAAAGGATATTGTAAAAAATTATTCTTAGTTATTTAAATTTAATTTAGAATAAAAAGCTACTCTACTTTTGTTTTATTATTCATTTTGATTAAGTAATAATTTGAAAGTAGATACTTGTATTTAAAAGAAAGTAAGTTGTGGGTAAAATTGTATTCTGAGATTTTGGCGTGATTGAAATTTGATATAAAGTTGATGAGTTTAAATTTCGAATTGTAAATTGACGAAGCTTTGTTGAAAAGAATAAATTTGAATCCAAATATTTTGATGTCACTTTTAATTGATACGACCACCAGATGGCAGTAGAGTTTACAAGGAAAGGTGGAAGCCAAAAAAGTCGAATTGTTTTTGTGGCAGGCCAGATTCGAATTATATTTAAACGCAATCGATCATCTTCAAAACAAGAGATTGAATTTTAGTAAAACAGAAATTAAATCATTTTTTAATACCAAATTTCATAGAAAATGTTTTCTACCTTTTATCTTGTTTGTTTGAACAGATTTTTTTGTAATTTGTTTTGGTAAAAAATGTTTATTTTTCCATTCCTCACAAATTGTCCAACGAACTTTTTTGATTCCTTCTTCGACTAGCTCTTCAATAGTTTTAAACAAAACTAAATTTTCCTAAAAACGAATTGAGTTGAGAAAATTTCAATTGATTTACAATAAACTTACCCAATATGGCAAACTAACAACTTTACTTAATTGAGATTTAATCTTTAGAGCTTTAAGTGTAAGAGCTTGAACTCTAGTAAAAGATTTTCGGATAAGTTTTGTGACATCATTTGCTTCATCTTCTGATGTTCCTCCATTAATAAGAAATAAAATTGAAGGTCTGTTGTAAAAAATGATTAGATAAACACTTTTCGTGATATGAAATATTTTCACCTGTTTTCATTTTTGATTACTACAGTTTCAAAAACATCTTAAACTTTGTCCAATTAATCTTTGACTTGGTTATGTGACTTTATTTGATTTAATGTATCAATAACATCCTTATAATCTGTATTTTCTTCGAATGTTAAATGGGATTTAAGTCGATTTCCAAACCTAAAATTAAATTTCAAAATCGAAAATTGTTTAAATATTTCTTTAATTACGTAAATAATCCAATGCGGTTCTTATCTATTCCAATTTGTAATTCATCTAATATTGATTTTGTGAAATATCTAAATTGTTCAAAATGATCTTTAGGAACTGTTTCATCAATCAAAAAAGCCACATCCAAAAAAGTTGATCTCAAACACAAAGACCTTGATGATCTTATTGAAGCACATATACACAACAACAACAAACAAATGATTACTTTGTTTTGAATCATTATAATTTTTATTTGATTCTGCAATACAAGTTTTAAAAGTGCTGACTTGAAAAAAATCAATTTACTAAATGATTCCAATCTTAAAGAACAAATTGAAAAGTAGAAATAAATCCTTGCAATTGTTATTCATTTCAGCAAACTTTTTAATAACCTCATTTAGATTTTCTACAAAAAGATTTTAGTGAAACGTGACTACAAGACAAATAATAAAAAATTCTTTTCTTTTCTTCAAGTTTTCCACCAATTTTTAGCGAAAGTGATCTTAAAAATAAATTTTGAAATTAAACCGTTGTTTAAAAAAACTGTTTTTTTCATTTTTTTTACTACAGAACTTGCCTGAAGACATTTGGATTTTGAACTTCATTTAAACCTCAAATAAAGTAACAGCAAAAATATCATTTTGTAATAGGTTAAATTTGAAACATTTTTGACAGCTTTAATTACATTTTACAAATTTTTTCGCATGTAATCTCTTAAATTAAAACATGTGTTTTGTATAAATTATTATTGAAGGTTTATATAATTTCTTCAGCATTTGATTATTTTAACTTTAAAACTTTAAAACAATTGTTGATTAAGAAATTAGTGAAAACAACATTTTGGATTAATGAAAAATATTTATTTCGAATTTTGTTTTAACTTCCTGTAATCAGCTTGATATTTATTTCTATATTAATCGTTTTAAATCATTTCAATAATTTTTTTGAATAACAAGTGATTTAATGGGAATGGTATTTTTTTAATTTTTAGAGTTTTATTTAAATTTGATTAAAATGACAAATAAATTACAAAATACAAAAACAACAAGGTAAATCAAATTGTCAAAAATTTGTCATTTTCTGGTTTTTAGTATAGATATCATTGCTCACAACAAACACTTTTAGAAAATTGAAAAAAAAACATATTTTTACAATTTAAATTTTTTCTAAAAGTCTTTTTAGTTAAAGATCTTAAAAATAACTTTATCAAAAGTAGACACAATGAAAATGATTATTTAGCTTTTCTCAAATTTTTCAAATTAGTAATTAGAAACTTCAAGTATTTCAATAAGTGTTTTTTTTAGTAAGTGATTCAAATTAAAGTCGCAGTTCTGCAAGTTGCTGCCACATTGTAACAATATTTATTAATTTTAGTAAATAACTAAGATGATGAAAGCAAAATTGATTAACAATATTAAAAGCTTCCCGCCAAAATAGTCCAGTTTCCCACGTTACAGATGAAGTTAGCAATCACTAACAATGAATATATAAGCTGAACTTGTATGTTAAGAAGTATATTATTGTAAATGTTGTCTTGAGATAGATTATTTAGATTAAACCGTTTTTGTTAATTCGTAAATTTTTTAGATAGAGACAGTGAACAAAAAAGTTTTTTAATTAAAAATTAGATCAAAATAATTGCAAATGATCCTACATAAAAACTTTCAATTATGCGAATGAATTATCTTTAATAATCTTAAAATTCAGAGTTTTTAACTCTGTAATAAATTAAACATGAATTATAATTATTAAAACATGAAACTTTCTTTAAAATTGGTATCTAATCTTTCATTTTTTTGTAAAACTCTTCAAAAAAACTTGTTTTTCAAAGATTCAAGTAAAAACATTAATTAATCATTCAAGATGTAATCTTAAAAAAACTTACCTCAAAATTATGTAAACTTTAACATTATTTAAAAATTTACAAATTAGTTAATTTATTTAAATACCTCTTACAAGTTTTCGAAAAACACATGCTAACCAAAAATTTAACATTTTTTGAATGTAGAAATTGTTTAACAAATGTTATACCATCATTATTATATTCAAAAATTGTTTTTTGCCACAGTATGTTTTTACAAAACTAAAAAAACATGGAAAAACAAATTGGTATTTTCATTTAGAAATTACATTTCAAGAAATATCATAATTATTTTTGTAAACAATATAAAAATTGTTTATGAATTTGTTGTTGTTGTAATTTTTAAGATATATGAAAAATTGAGTCAACTAAATTGAACTACCTGTAAAGAATTCTGTAGTTGGTGAAATTACGGTAGCGCGAAAAACTAAAAAAATGAATTTATAAATAGAACTGATATAATACAAGCCATGATTTGTTTATAAACAGGTATCTGATTTCAATTTAACTGTCATAATATTTATTCATTTTTTGATTTAACCAAAAACGTTTAAAAATTTATTTCAAATTTAGATTAAAAAAATGAAAACATTTAAAAGCTGCTTTGTCAACTAGTTTGTAATTTCATCAAAAGTTTTAAAAAACAATAAAAAGCTTTCATCTGATTTCAACCGTTTATTTTGGTTAATTTAAAATCGACCCACTCATGGCTTTTAAGATATTCCTGACAATTGTTTTTGAATGGAAAGTATTTTTTATAGATTTGTGAAAACATCAAACAACATTTGAAACTTTATTTTTGAGAAACTAGAGTTTGAATTAAATAAATTTTAAAGGTCAAATTGATGAAATTTGCTGCCCCAGGCTGCAGTTAAGTTTGGTAATTCTAATGCTGTTTATAAATAAATCAAACAGGAAAATTAACTTTATGCAATTTTCAAGTTGTAACTCTTCTTTAACAAACATTCTAAGAAACAAAAAAAAATATTTAAAAATGATCTTCAGTTTGTTTAAATTATTTTGTAATTTATAAATTTTTATCATAAAATACTTTGAAAGTCTTACAAAAAGCTTCGATCAAATAAAATTTGATCTTATTTCTCTAAAATGATGAAGTTTGTAGCTAACAATAAAAATTTAATGTTAAATTATCGACAAAGTTGATCATTTCAACAAACAATCAAAATAAATTGTTTAATTTAGAATTAATATATCTTTTAAAAGCATGATATTATGGCCGGTTAGCTCAGTTGGTTAGAGCGTCGTGCTAATAACGCGAATGTCGCGGGTTCGATCCCCGTACTGGCCATATTCTCTATCCTCGTTAGTATAGTGGTGAGTATCCCCGCCTGTCACGCGGGAGACCGGGGTTCGATTCCCCGACGGGGAGATTTTTTAATTTTTTTTTACTGATCCCCCTAACTTACCAGAATCAGTCAAAAGTTTGTTAATAAAATTAATTTTTATCTCGCCAATCTTTAACTGTGAATTAAGTAATTTTTTACTGAGAATTTCCGAAACACCAAGTCTATGAAGATGCTTGTAAGTAGATTAGTTTTACAAATCAAAGAGTCATTAACTCAGCTTTAATTTGAAAATCCACAGAAAACGAGAACTTTTCAAAAACTGCTGTTTTTTTAAACTTGAATAAAAAATTTTCAAAAAAAACAAAATATAAAAATTTCAATTTGATTTATTTGAAACAAACATAAATAATAAGTCTTCAGCGTTGAGCAAAATTGTCATCTCTGTAAAAAAATAAAATTTAGGATTTTATATAAATAAAATAGAAAAAATACCGAAGAAATAATTTCGGAAAATTCTTTATCTCTTCTTCAGAGTAATCTGAGAGAGACTTTGTGATTGCTTTTGGAGATTTAATCACATTTGTGATGTTTTGCAAAATATCTTCTGGAAGATCCTGTCAACAAAATTATTAAAATTAAATTATTAAAATCTTCTGTTAAATCACTGGTTTCATGTTTTAACAAGATGCCATTAAGATTACATGAAGATCTGAAGAAGATTAGACAAAGATCTCAAAATGATTTTAAAAGGGACCAGAACAAAATCTGGTCAGTAGATGATCACAAAAAGTTCAATATTCAAAGATTGAAAACTTTGTCATAAGATAATTAAATTTTTTATAGTAATCTTCTCAATCTTAAAGTGATCTTCAAGATACTTTTTAGAGCTCTGAATAGATTTTACATAAAAACTATCTTCATCAACTTTAAGATTATTTTTTGACATCAAACACAACAAAACTAACTTCATCAGGGAAGACATGAAGACACAAAAAAACAGATCTTCTTTGATCTGGGATCTTACTGAGATTTCTATAAACCATTCGTTTGATGATCTAAAAAAATCTTTTTGAAAAATATTATTAATTTCATTGAAGTTCTTTACCCAAGTAGGATCAAGCTGATGAATCTTCCATGCAGGCATCAGTAGTTTACCTCTTGGGCGCCTAAAAACATCTTCTAATTAAAGATTAAAAAATAATTATAAGTTGAGTTTAACTATTCTAAATAATTTAATAATAAATTCAAAAAAGTTGTAGTTTACCCTGAGGAAGAGAAAAATTGTTTTTCTTCCCACTTATTACCAGAAAAACTGATATCTTTGGAGTTGACAACTACTACATGATCACCTACATTACTACATTTATCATAAATTGGTTTATGTTTTCCCTGCAAATAAACTGAAGCAAGTTTTGCTATAGAGCCTGGTGGTTGTTTATAAGCATTGATTACATTCCAAGTTTTAGCAAATGTTGTCCATTGCTAGAAAGAAAATAAAATTCAAAGATTAACAGAATAAAAAAATATTTAAGATTTAATTCTAATAGTTTCCATATATAAGTTCAAAAAACTTAAAAATCATTTTAGCTTTTAATTAAAAAATCTTATTTAAATGTTTATGTAAATGGTCATATTTTAAAATATTGGTTCTATAAATTTTATACACAAATAATAGGATTAAAATAATTATAAACTTAAAAAGAATATAAAAATAAATGAAAAATAAATAGAATACATATTTGGTAATAACTAAGAGTTATAAACAAGGTTTTAAATTTATTTGTTGTTTTAAATTTACCAAAAAATCCAAACTAAACATAAATTGTCTTTTTAATTAAAAAAAATGTTTAATTAAAGGAAAAGTTTTATCAACTAAAAAATAACTTATTTAAAGCATTTAATTTTTATAGTAAAAAGTTTAAAAGTTAAGACAAAAAACAAAGTTACTCAAAATTACCTGATTAATTCGACCATAAGACATTATAAAAACGTTTGAATAAATTAAAAAAAGCTTAATGTTTACACTAAATCAAAGTTAAATAAAACCTGAAAGAGGTAATAGTTTTACTAATTTGGCTGTTGACAAATCTTACCTAAATTAATGCAATATGGCCTACATGACCATGCTGGATGTGCTATAAGTGATGATATGAAAACAAAGCAAAACACAGTGAGATGCACAGAAACTAATATACTGATGTATGCAAAAAAAATTCTTAGGGATTTTTTCTTTGAAGCTGGATTTTCTTCTTTTCAGCTGTTTCCGGAGTAAAGAGTACCATGCGGAGCAGTCTGCTGCGATATTGTTGAGCAAATTCACATCGCGCTTGCTAGTGTCTTTAAAGCGAAGAGAGGAACGGACGATATTGCGTTTGCCTTTTTGTAATTTCCATACAACATATTCTTAGGGATCTGTCCGTCTATCATTCGGCAGACGTGTCCGAGCCAGCAAAGCCTTTGTTTGCTTAGCATGCTGTATAGTAATGCTACGCCAGTTCGCTTCCAAACAAATTTTTGTAATTATATGATGCTGCAAATAATTGAAATTTGATTACCATCATAAACCGAAAATAAAAGAAATGTATACATACAGTATTTAAAGCTAAACAGATACGGAAAGATAGTAAGAAAAAGAATATGGAACTATGAATTAATAAAATGATTTTGTAAATTTTAATAGCTCAAGATTATAATCTAAGTTATCCATTATATATATTAATAAATGCCTTATTTTAACATAATTATTTTTTGGTTGTTTAAGGATTTGTTCGTCACTTAGATTTTTTTTCAAATCTATTTGTGATATTTCTTAGAGATTTTGTTATAACTGTGATATGTTGTAAATATTTTCAGTTTAAGACTCACCTTATAGAAAATTATCTCATATTCTGCAGTCGTAAGTTTAAGATAAAACCTTTTTTAAGCTCACATCACTCAAGTTTTTTAATGTCAATTTTTATAACTATTTAATAAAACTTTTGTTTTAATAAAACTAATTTTGTTAGAAATTGGAAAAACAAAATTTTCCAAAACCTCATTTGTTGAGACTTTGAATAATTGTTAATTTATTTTGTTATCTTACACATTCTTTTTTTAGCATAAAAAGGTTAATGATAAGTTTTATAAAAATGATAAAATGCTTGTTTTTATAAAAGGAAGATACTTTGATGTGTCCCATGTTATACACTTTGTAATTTAAAATATTGTTATATTACATGTTTTCTTTGATAATTTTTTTTTTGTTTCTAAAAATGAAATTTGAAAAGTTTTACTTTATTGACAAATTGACAACAAGAATCTATTGATCTTATCTTTATTGAGTCAGGTTTAAGATTAATAATAAAATATTACAGTGAGTACAAGCATGAAGTTTATATACACATCACAATATATTCAAATTTAAATCTTTTATCTACCCGAAGTTAATGCAGAAACTTTTGTATTTTACAGAACAACTTTTTACAAGTTCTTTTGATTTTATTTGAATTGAATTTTTCTTCTTCCATCGCTTTGATTTAGATTTCTTGTTTGATGCTTGCTTCTGTAAAGTTTTGTAAAAAAAATTTGAAATTTAAAGTTTTTTGTAGTGAAATATCAATGAATTCAGGCGGCTTGAAACGCTAATCACATATCTTTAAGTTGTCTACCAACTTCAAAAGGAAACTTAGAACAATAATAAAAAGATTTTAACCATCAATTATTCAGTTTGAATCAAATCTGAGACCCTTAGAACGATAATCAGCGATTACGAGTTGAAGAGACACGTTTGATAAAACTATTGTAAATTAAAGGATCAAAAATCAACAAAAATCACCTTTTTGGTTTTCCCAACATATTCATAGAATTTTCATGTGATGGTCTTGAGATAAATTTTGAAGTTTTTTCTTTCCATTCGTTATCAAAGTTTGGTTCATCATCTAGAACAAAAGTTGAAATTAGAATAATGAAGATAAGGAAGAGATGAAGCAACAAACCTTCTCCCATCTCAATATATTGTTTTTCTTCTTCTTCTTGACCACCAATTCTTCGTCTTTCTAAAACTCTTCCTCGATTTCCTATATGATGACCAACCGCCATTTTCTCAATTCCTCTTTCTGAATCTCTTAATGATCTTCTAGTCTCTTTGATCTGATATTTAAAGATTATTTTATGATTATGAGATTAGTAGGTAACTAACTTGTCCAGGGGCCCTTCGTGTACTGGATGTTGCTTGATAAATTTGTGGTTTTGATTTTCCATCATTTTTATAGGTCATCACTGAACTCGAACAAAACGAGTGACCTCCGTTGCCAACCTAAAATTATCGATTTATTCACAAAGTAGATTAATCTGAATAACTTTTATATTTATTTGAAATTGATAATTTTTATATTCAAATACTTTTGCTGCCAGCTAAGGCTAAAAATAATATTAAAAACTGAAAATTACTTCATGTGATCTTGACATCATAGAATTCATGTTCTTTTCTAAATCTTCAAAATGATGAAACATACCACCAAATGGATCTTCAAATCTTTTTCTGAAAACAATTTTTTAAATCATAAAAATAAATAAACTAATTAAGACCTTTGAGAAACTCGTCTGTTTCCATGACTACCATCTTCTAGACGACTTGGCATTCCAAAATTCATAGATGGCATTCCACTTTTAAAGATTAGATATTTGATGAAAATATTACATTTTTCTACAAGAATTTACCTGAAGAAAGGATCATCTTCAAAATCTTTCATAAAATTTCGGAACATTTTCCTTTTTAGATCTTAACTCAAAAACATCGGATTTGACAAAAAACTTGAAAAAATCAAAATATTTGATTTAAAAATTAAAGTTTTTAGAAAAAGACAAATTAATTTTTGTAAATCTCAAAATTAAAAATATTACTTTTATTTAAATTAATTATTCAATATTTATTGTATTTATTATTGCAATATTTCAGTCATTTTTCGTTTAACTATTTGCAGATTATTAGCTTTTTATTTGTAGCTACGTGTCAAATCAATAAATAAATAATAAAAAGTTAAATCATCAGAGATAAAAAAGTTTTAAGATTTTTATTCAAATAAAAGTTTGAAAGTATTTCAACTTGTTAGTTTATAAAGATAAAAAATTTAGATGTTAATAAAATAACTTTAAAATGAAAAAGAATTATTTAAAATTAAATTTGAACTTTTTATAACAAAAACAAATTTTATTAAATAAAATCTGATTATAAATAAAAAAATAACAATTATTACATCAGTTTTATTTGAGAAATCTATCATAAAAATATAATTTATAAAGTAACCTTTAAGTATAATTTTAAAGAATAAAACCAACAAAATGTTATTAAATAAAAATTGTTCTTTTATTAAAGTCATAAAAAAATAATCCTTGAAAGCAAAAATTGAAATCATATTAACATTTGTAGATAAAATATGAAATCTAAATTATTTTCTGATAACAATAAATAACTACAATTTAGTAGATTTTAACTTTAGTAGATAGTAATATTTAAAATTACTAGAATTATACAAATATATAATTAATATCAAAATAGATTTATTGATAATAAAAAAATTTTATTTTTACAAAATATTAAACCTGTTCACTTTAAGGAAATTACTCAAAAATGATTTTAATAAATACATACGAATCTGGTAACGTTGTTATGACAACGGTCAAAATATCGTTCTTCAATTTTAAGGTAACCTCTAAAATGTTTTATTAAACACATCTTACACAAACCGATTTTTTTCTCTATAATTTCAGTATTAATTTTTGTTTTTAAAATAAGTATAAAATAAAACGATTTCTTAGAAAAAAAATAACTTTTTCATTTAGGCCTTCAAAATTAATCTTTAATTGCTATACTAAATTTTTTGAAAAATATCTATATCAAATTAATGTTGAGTAACTTTTTTATTTATAATAGCTAAATAACGAATAGAGTCGATACTTTAGTAATTAGCTAGATTATAGCTGTCAGTTTAGCTCACAAAGTTTATAATTCAAATATTAGAGGCTTAGTTAAACTTTTGTATACTTATATAAAACTTTGGCATTTTATATTCTATAAATAGGGAAATATTTTCGTTTTGAAAATAGTATATTATCAAAAACAATAGAATAAATATATGCGAATGAAAACGTTAAGCAATTTTTTTTGAAAATCGTAGCCCATACGATTATTTAATACAGTTAGCACATGATTTTTATCCCTAATAAATTTCTTTTATGTTTAAAAACTATTTTTTAATAAAATCTTAGCTTTAAAGGGCTAATTTTAAATTAAATATGAAAAATACTTAACAAATTTAATATTATATTATTTTGTTTTATTTATTATACTTTTTTATAAACTGCTTCGACCGAGAACGACCAGACTGCGAGTCAGGGTAAGAGTTATGGAGATCTAGCTGTTGCTCATGTAGCTGGATTCCACTCTTCAGCCAACAAGGTTATGCAGTGGAACAGACGGACTGATGCCGCTATGCCCAGCTGAAGTTGCAGAAGCTACCAGAACGACACCGAGTACAGTGAAGAACTGTCTACGAGGCTTCAAATCCTAATTAAAATTCGGAGTTTTGCATCTAAGAAGGTCCTTCTACCCTGGTTTCGTATGGAATTTTCTTTATCGCAAGTATGTGTCTGCCTAGGTTCGAACTCGACACCTTCCGAGTGTTAGACGGACGTGATAACCGCATGATAATCAAAACCAAATACCAGAGTTCTTTTCCAAAGATCACAATTCAACATATAGTAATCACATCTAAAGGCATAGGTATAAGACAGCTAGGATTGCAGAAATAGCAGCAAACTAAACTACTTAAATTTAAAAACTCAATATTTTTAAAAGTAACAAGTTTTATTGTACTAATAGAGCTGGAAAGAATATTTCAATCAGTGGTCAACTTATTGAAAAAACTCCTTTTTCGACGTGTCATATAGGAAAGGTTGCAGTTTATAAGGGATCATTATTGTCAAGATGAGACAATAATTCTGAATAGTAATACGAGGTTAGAGAAGAAGCGTTGATATAGCAGCGTATTAATATTAAGTTTCAAGAGAGCATTGTTGTATGAAAAAAAGAGTCTACTGCATCTAAAGAAGGATTTTCGAGTAAACGATCTCTGAACTGATTCAAGCCCAAGCACAATAATTTCCAAGGTAAAAACTCCATGCAGAAGAGTTGGACTCAAACTTGAGACTCATTTATGTAATGTATAGTTTAAGAGTGTCAGAATACTCCTGGTCTTAAAGACTTTTTAAATCGATAAGAAGACACTTTGTTAAAAGTTAGTTGGTTAGATGAGCCAATTTTTGGAAAGTACCGCTGAAGACGCAAAAATAACTTAAAATAATAAGAGTAGGGTAGATTTAGTGTTATATTGACTAAGATTTTTTACTAATATGGGATGTGAAATTAATTCGAAAGTATTGCTAACATATGTACAAATAATATCAGTAGTCGTAATATTCATAAATGAACCTCACTACAAAAGATAATTGTGAAAAAATTAATCGATAATTTAGTAATCATAGCCATCTTCGGCCGAGAACAACCATGCTATGTATGCTCCAAAAGTATTGTCAAAAAAAAGCAAAATACATTTGAAATGCAAAAGAACTAAACAAGCTTTTAGAGGTTCTTGATTTTCTTTGATGCTATTTTTTCTTGTCTATCCTTTAGTTGTTTACGGAGTAGAGAGCGACATTTGGAGCAATATTTTCTCATTTACTAGTATCGATGTTAAGCGATGTCATGCGTGGTTGCATGTATACTTAAAATGAAGATAAGGGCGGTAGGTCTTATTTTTTGAGAACTCTCTATACAACGGATTCCTTGGGATTCATCCGTCTTTCATCCGACGTATGCTACCACTTTATACGTAAGATTTATACGAAGTATTGACTTTATTTTCGTTACCTTTCGACAGAGCTGAAGTTTCACTTCTATAGCGTACTGCAGACGAAGGATCTATAGATGGCACCCTTGGTTTCGATGTATAACTTTGGATTATTCTCGACCCATGAGGTCAGTAGTGTAAATGTACCCGATGTAGCTGTTAATATCGGCTTCTATGATATTTATGATGTTATTTTTGAGCCGGGATAGACACAATTATCAACAGTTTCATGTTGATGTTGAATGACTGTGGAACACCAATACCTACAAACTTTTGTCTTTGAAAACTGATTTTCATTCCAAAGTTTGTACAGACTGAAGAAAACCGGTCAATATATTGGAAAGGCTTTCATCAGACTTTAAACGGATGTTGACTCCTTCAGCAAATGCATGGAATGGGAACTTACATAGCCGGAAATAACAAATGACTGAAAAAGGTTGGATGATGTAAAATATTGGGCATTTAACAAAATAAGAAGTTTTTTCAGGTTTACAAGTAAGCTTGTGTTTGATGTTTTGGGTAATAATTATATTGTTTGACTAATAAAACTGTTTTGGTTCGCGTTTGACAGTGTTAGTGTTTGGCTTGTTATTAACAACAACTAAATAGCAATAACAAAACCGTTTTCAGCACAAAATGCATTAAACAAATACATTTATTGTTCTCATTAAGTTCAAAAGTCTATAATATTTTAAGAAAGCTTCTTTAATACATAATAAAACTTTTTTATAAAAAAACAGCTCATAAAAAGAAATTTATTTAAAAAAAAGGTTTCTAAGTTTATTTTCAAAGAACAGTTTTCTTATCATTACCGAGAAAAAGATGTTCAACCTTGTATGTTTATTGTAAACTATAAATATATATAAATCTAAAATAATATTGGTTATATTTTTAATAAATATTTTAAATCTTAAAGAAAAATCGTTAAACAATAGTACATTTTTTCGAGAGAGAAAAAAGTTCAAGCGCACATATAGTTTTGAGAGCATAGACAGTCTCATTAATAGAAAAGTTTATCTTGAAAACAGGTCAATTCTAAGTTGAGGATGAAAATTATTGTTAGTATTTTGTTAATCTTGACTATATGTCAATTGGAATCAGTTAAATGTAAGCAGCTATTTTCCTTACTATACAAACAGTACCAATATAAGTTCTGTAGAATATTTGATAGACAAAAAAGTATATTAAAATGAAAAATATCTTTTTGTATCTATTTATCACTAATAAAAATGAAATAATTGAAATTTCAGGCTGTGAGAGGTTGGTTCCTTCTCAATATGCATCGATGAGTTGTTCAAGCAATGGACTAACTTGTCATTTCTTTTGTCAACCGGGCACAACTCTAATTGGTCGATCACTTTTGACATGTGACCAGCTATCCTCTAAATGGAGTTTTGACTTACCATCATGTAAAGGTAAAATTGTACCAAAGATAATTTGAACAACTTTTTCTGCTTTTAACATTTGTTTGCTTTGCTTCCAGTTAATTTTCATGATTCTACAGCGGTGAGAAGCTTTTTAATCAAATTTTTTAGTCTTTGAATAGAAGCTATTGTTTAAATTTGTTGATTTATCAGATATTTGATCATCAATTAACTTATCATCGACTAAAATCTGTAAAATTTTAATTATAATAAAATTACTTTTTACAAGTTTTAATAAAGATTTTAGATCAAATAATCAAGAAATTTTTTAGTTATTAAACAAAATAAAAATAAAAACTTTAATATTTAAATGGAATTTAGAATTAAAGATTTTCAAAAAAATGACTTTTTCGTCTATAGAATTTCTCCCAACAGCTGCTTGATTCAAATGTGGTTGATGATTCATCTGATAACCTCACTGAAAGATCATTTGTCGCAAGAAAAAGAGTTAAAAGAAGAAATAAGGGAAAAGTGATAAAGTGCTACAAGTTGATGTGCAGAGTCAAGTGCAAACAGTTTTTAAGTAAGTGGTAATCACTTTCATATTTAGCATCAAAAACTTTGGAAAAATAGGAAAGAACTTATTCCTACAACCAGACTTTGCCTTTTATTAATTTATTTCAAATAAAATCTAACAATTCTCAACTAAATCAAACTTTGCAATTTCAACAGATAATCTAACTTAATTATTCTTTTCAAGTCTCTTCATTAGAAATACTTTAATATTACCTATTATATTACCTAGGACATTTTTTATCGGTTGAGATATGGTATAAGTACAGAATTATTAAATTATTTAGATTTTTAATGACTTTTTATTTTGATGAGAAGTATTTAAATACTTTTGTTATTTGGCAACATTTAAAAAAATAAAAATGTTTTGAAACGCTGTATTTAAAGAAAGAATTAAAAAAATCAATTTGCTTCACATTGAATTACCCAATTGGTTTCTGAGTATTTTAGACTATTAGTAAAGCTAAAATATTTGCTTTATCATGACCACAATCTTCATAACTATTTACATTTTAAACTTAATTTTAATTTATGATTAGAATATTGATAACATGTTTTTTTAAACAATAAAAGGCTGTAAAAACTTTTGTAAATGATTTTAAATATTAATCATTTTAAAGCTTCAAGCAAAAAGATCAAGAAATTGTTTTTTGGACTTGTTTATTTACTCTTTAAACAAGGTCATATTGTTATATTGGCTGTAAATAAAAATAACTTTATTTCAGAATTGCGACGTCAACATGATTGCCTTATATGTAAACGAAATGGTTTATGTCGTATGAATGGTCGTTCTTGGTTTTCAACAACTTACTAGATGGAGTTTTTCAACTATACTCCGCTTAATGCCAATCAAAATGGAAGTTTAGTTGAGGCTGTTAAAATTTTTTTAGTCATTTACTTTTTATAAAACATAATAAATAAAGAAGGTGACTAGTAAATTTTGTATTGTGAGTTAATCAATAAATTCAAATAAGTGGAAAACCAACTCAAATTTGTTTAATTGATGACTTTTTATTTTTTTGTTTCTAGTTTAGTTATGAAATTATTAAAAAATATTTTTCAATATAATGTTTGTCGTTTGCAATTTATTTTAAAATAAATGTAGACTTTTGTATCTGTGATTAAAATGTATCTTTTAAACTTTTTAATTAATAAAAACGCCATTTTTAACTTGAAGACTTACACGAAATCTTATATTTAATGTTTAAAAACAGAAACAAGAATAGGTTAAATAAAGCAGAAGAAAATAGTTTATCTATTTTTAAATAAATAAAATATTCTATTATAAAAAATGATTTTAATTAATATTGTATGTATGGGTTTTGAATAAAAACTTTTAATATTTCAAAAAATTATTTTACAAAACCATAGTTTTACACTAAAAAATTCTCTAATGCAATAACATTGCATCTTTGGTTTAGTCTTGTATCAATAAGATCATATAAGTGATCAGCAGTTTCAAAAGGGATTTAGGTTTTATCTGAATCAGTGCTATTAACAAAAGTTTGTAAAAAATCACTTAGTACACAAAACTTTAAAAAATGTTTAAGTTGTAAAATTTCAATATCACTAACAAGAATTAAAAAGAATATAATAGAACACTTTGTGCTTGGTTGCTTAGAGTGCTAAGGTTGTAAACAAATATTCAAAACTAATAATTGAAACAATATATATTAGCTAGGTGCCGGTACAAGACCTGTAAATTAAGGTCATCAACTCACTAAAAACGACATTAGATGATACATTTTATAGAAGACAGGTTTATAAAATACAAAACCAATGATTTGATAGATTCACATCTCGACCAATCTTACGATAATCATTTAATCCCAAAGATTAGAAGCTTGTAATTGAGTTGTCTCACTCATTTAGGTTTTGTCCTAATGCTTAATTTAACCTTAAATACTCTTTAAGTTCTGCAAGTACAAAAGAGTAGAACTTTTTCGCTAAATCTTGAATCTAATATTCTGTAATACACATTTATTAAGTTCTAATATACAATACTTAAAAAAATTATTATATTTTCTCTGATTTTGTTGTTTTACGTGATGAGTATTTTCTTTTACTTATTATTACTGAAAACTTAATGTTATTTATTTCTAGAAATTTGTTTACTTATAATCTTTTATCTCCAGAAAATCTTTGGCGATATTTGAAAAACCTTTCATAAGAAGCAGTACAATTTTGTTAAGTTTATTTATCATCTATTCATTGATTTTTTCAAACCAATATTTTATGGTAGACTTAAAATTATAGTGTACAGTTATGTTGCTTGATGTTACGAAAATATCATCCCAAAATTATTTTCTTTGATAAAGTTAAATATTTCTTACAACAAATAACTATTTGTTATCCATCAGATGCAAAACTCCGAATTTAAAGCCGGAGTTAGAGGCCCGTAGGGAGTTTGTCACTGTACTCAGTGTCATTCTGGCAGCTTCTGCGACGCCAGCTGGGCACAGATGCATCAGTCTGTCTATTTGTTCCGCTGCATAACCTGGCTGAGGTGGAGAGTGGATTCCTGCTGCATGGGAACAACTGGACACTCATAACGTCTGCCCCTGCACATATATACGCATGACCGTTTGCAGCCGAGGCAGACCACTTTCGATTGTTACCTTAATTTCTTTTATTAGGTATCTTCTTATATTTCCAATAACCTCAGTGATAAATAAGATTCTGGTTACAACATGTTTACTTTTTTTTAATTATGTCCAATTGTTTTCTTTATAATTTTTCAACATACAAATGTAGAATGTACCAAAATGCTCATAAGCTTGAGTTTTCGACAAATCATGGAACTTCTTTTTAGCTTAAATTCTATGAAAAAATTATTTTGAGATTATATTCTAAGTTTAGACAATTGTAATATACAAAAATAAAAAAGTTGTTTATTATCATTTAGTTATTTAACTAAGATTTGATTTTAATTATTTTACATAATATTTTCTTCTCAAATAATAATAATTGTTGACAACAGCTTTTAGTCGAAAGGTTATTTCACTTGAATATGAAAAACAATGTTGAAAGCAAAACTCTTTACGACACACATATGTGCATCTTTAGATGTCAATCTTATATTCCTTGAAACCAGATTTGATCGAATTGATGAACTAAATAAATGTTTTTATTTAAAAATTTGTTTTTTGTCAACTGTTTAATTTCAGGGTTTTGAATCTAGAAACCATAAAAATTTAGATGTTAAACAGTAAAACTTATCAATCACTGTTAAACAATTCATTGTAAACAACTTTTTCAGTATAAAACCTTCCTCCTGTGAAAAAGTATTGCTTTAATGAAAAATGAAAAGAAAAAGATAGCTCATCAAAACTTAATATATTAATAAGATACAATGATTTCTACACCAAAAATTTGAAAGAAAATAAATGAATCATCAACTTTTACAGATTCTTTCAAAAACGTTTTAATTAATATTAAAAGTTAAGATCTATTGGTCATGGTATTTGATCTTACAACAGCAGTAAATAAGATTCCAATAAAAATGTAATTTTTCATTTTTTAATAACACACTTGAAATGTAGTTGTGAAAATACAGTTTTATTAAATTTTATTTAATATACCACTTGACTTTTTAGACATGTAAAATGATTAAATTACTTTTTTTAGAAATATCTGCTAAAATATTAATCAAATGAACTATGTAATGTCAAATGTTGTTTCTCCATTCCTGAAATTCAAAACAAAGGCTGAAATTTAAAAACTGAATAATATACAAAAAAATTAATTTACAATCTTAAAAAACAATCTTAATAATTGATCTTATTTATAGATGCTATTATATATTATAGAAAAAGCTTCTTAAGAATATCTTTGTTTTGTTTAGAACTTTGCATAAATGTTGTTGTAAAGAAAAATTAGTTTTAGCGACAATGTAAAGTTATAAATAATAAACAGATATATTATAAATATAAAGGAAATTATCAAATATACTGCTTTTTTACTTGATTATTTTTGTCATTACTTCATTACCTATGTACCAAGATTTTGAATCATAATTTTAAAATATATTAATATTCATAAAGACTATGTTGAATCACTTCTTATAAAATACTTGAAACTTTTTGAGAGAAAATCGTTCTTATACTAATATTCATTCATGTCTTGGATGTTTATATTTATAAAATTTATTCTTTAAGTTCAGACATTCATTTATTAAATTAAACTGGTGTATCTTAATCAAACTAGAAAAGTAATTAGTGTAAAGGGTTCCACATTAATTTCCTAATTCACTCATGCACAAATAAAAATGATATTTTTAAATTTGAAAAATTAGACTTTTATAATATTAAAATCAAATATTAGAATATTTTAAGAAAATCAATCCATATCTTTTATTTCTCGGTAGCAAAGAAATCATCGATTCAAATCAATTTTTAAATTCATATAATCAGATTTCGGCGTATTACTCGACCAATAGAAGAATTTCAACAATGTTGATGACTACTACATAAAAAGTAATAAATAGTTGAGAACAGAAAAAGTTCTACAAAATAGATCTACAAACTAACATTTACAGAATAATGATTTGAATTGTTAAAATGAATAAATTTTTACGTCAATATTCATTTATAGAGTAAATTAAAAACACAAAGAATTCAGAAAAAAATAAGTAATCAAAAGTAGAATTAAGAATACTTGATTAGCTTTTATTTTGTATATCTAGTTTTAGTAAACTTTATTATAAAGAATTAACAAAATACATATCAAAATGTGATTCAGTTATTTCAAATTATACAATGCAGATATTTGATTGTATATATTAAAAATTATTTTGTTCTTCTTATCTACATATTGAATATTTACAAGATAACACATGGTTGCAACAAACAAAATCAATAAATGTTCAACAGTAAACATGATACTACATGATTGCATATAAAAAAAAGATTCAAATAATAAAGTTGAATGATTAAAGTAATATCTGAAAAACATTAGCTTTGACATAGGTAAAGATATAAAAATAAATTCATAATAAACATTAAAAACAAAATGATAAAATAGTTTATAACAAGTGTTCTTTTGAATATTCAATTAAAAAGATTGTTTAGCCATAAAAAAAAACAAAATGTAGCAGACTGCGTCAACGGTACCGAATGGGTTCGATCCCACTCATTTTACATACGAAGGCAAAGAAGTAACCGTTCGACTAAGCTACCACAGCGAATTTAAAAGTACTTTTTTTATAAACTAACCATTTCTCTCTATTTCCCTTATCGCTAACCTGTTTAGCGGCTTGTTTTCTTAATTTAATTTAAATAAAATTCCAAAACTATTATTGTAATTATTGGGCATACCAAAATAAAACAAAGTTTGAAAATAGTTTCACAGAAAATTACTTTTTAACATAAAACTTGTTCTATCTCTATCGTCTATTCTTTTAAGTTGCTGCTTAAATGATTTCAAATCAATTTTGTTTGTAACAACTTATTAGCAGTGCTTAAATTCTCTTTCTACTTATGCATCTTCAAAAGTTATATATTATTTTGGTTATTTTTTAACAAAATTGCATTTTAGAGTTTATAGAATTTTATATTTTTTCTTCCAAATACTTTTCTAAACCATCTTGAACCTCAAATTCAAGTACAGTTTACTCAATAACTTTTTTTGGTTTTTGAAAATCTAAGGTTTAATTAATTTAACTTTCAAAGTATTACTAGATTTTTTCATGATTTTAAGTTTCAAAAAAAAAATGTTGTAAGCTATTTTTAGACCTGTTACTTGAGCTTCAGCGCAAAGTTAGGTTTTCTGATTACAAAAGTGTATATGTTATCTCATAGTGAGTTAAAGACGAGGTAAAGTATATAAGGATTCATTTGGTGTTGTTAGGTCAGTCTGAAACCAGCTTCACTTGCAGCTTATTGTTAAAACTTTATGTTTATCGTAAGTCAGATTTCATTGAGATTAATATCAAAATGAGTGGAAATATTGAAAAATCAAATACCGATGAAAAGCCTTTCCAATGTGAAGATTGTGGAAAAGCGTATAAAGTATCTGGTAGTTTGGCGGTTCACATGAGAATTCATACTGGTGATACGCCTTTTAAATGTGAAGTTTGTGGAAAAGCCTTCAAACAGTCTAGCCATCTTGAAGTTCACATGAGATCACATACTGGTGAGAAGCCTTATCAATGTGAAGTTTGTGGAAAAGCCTTCAGACAATCTGGCCATCTTGAAGCTCACATGAGATCACATACTGGTGAGAAGCCTTATCAATGTGAATCTTGTGGAAAAGCCTTCATACAATCTGGCCATCTTGAAGTTCACATGAGATCACATACTGGTGAGAAGCCTTATCAGTGTGAAGTTTGTAGCAAAGCGTTTAAAGCATCTTATAGTTTGGTAGTTCACATGAGAATTCATACTGGTGATAAGCCGTTTCGATGTGAAGTTTGTGGAAAAGACTTCAAACATTCTGGCAATTTGGTAGTTCACAATAGATCACATACTGGTGATAAGCCTTTCCAATGTGAAGTTTGTGATAAACGCTTTAGACAGTTAGGAACTCTAACCAGTCACCTCCGATCACACACTGGTGAGAAGCCATTTCAATGTAAAGTTTGTGACAAACGCTTTAGACAGTTAGGAACTCTAACCAGTCACATCCGATCACACACTGGTGAGAAGCCATTCCAATGTAAAGTTTGTGACAAACGCTTTACGCAATCAGGATCTCTAAGAAGACACATCCGAATACACAGTGGTGAAAAGGGTTTTCAAAGTGAAGTTTGAGAAAAATGCATCATAAACTCCAGTAGTTTGATACGGCACACTCGATTAACAACAACTGTAAGCACCGCCAGTAGAGTAACAACTTCTTTAATAGGGTAAACAAAGCTTGACAGACAAGATTCCATCACCACATCAAAATCTTCATCATCTCTGGTAATTTGATTAAAAGATAAGATTCAAGTAGTTTTATTTTCAATTGATGTGTCACACTGATAGTTTGTTTACCTTCTTCTGTTTTGTCATATCAAACTTTTCATTTATATTTTACGTTTCATCTATCTTTCTACAGTGTTTGTATTCCTTTTGGAGAAATCTTATATTGTAATGTACATAATACCTTCTAATTACATCTTTACCAATAATCGTTGGTTTATGTCTACAAAAAGAGCTCTTGAATTCGTCATTCGTAGTTATGCGTTGAATTAATAAATAATTGCTGGTATTGAGATTGAATGACTTCATATCGCGCTTTTGGATATTTATAAGACAAAGATAAGAACAGCTGCTCTTGTAGTTGTTATTTGATAGTTCTGTCGACATAAGAAGAAACAACAGATTCTTTTCCACCAGTGAAGTCTTTTTCTTCTTAGCTAGCTGTACATTTTTGTAACGTCAGTCTCCTGTAAGTCTTCCCCGTCTATAACATTCCTTCCTTTTTTAAAATCTTTTGCTGCCAGTTTAAATGTAAGATTCGAGGAAGACAACAAACAAAGATGTCCGATTAATTATCGTTAATCTTCATCAAAGTCAAACCTTCAGTGGTGTACAATAATGTATGACCGACAAAGACATAATACATGGCTTTTAATATTTTGAAAAAATGCATTTTTAGAATTTATTGCATTTTAAGATAACTGAAAGCCATTTATGAATTAATATTTGTTGGGTTGTAAACACGTATTTGAACTTAAATAAGCTTTAATAGGGGTTCCGCATGATATCATTTTATACAAGTTATTTCATAATCTAGATTATTCTACTACTAGATAATGCCATCTTTACAGCTTTTGTCTGTCATACTTTATTGTACCCCACTGAAGCTTTGAACTTGATAGATGGATAACAAAAATAAACTGAACACTTTCCTTTTTTTTGTCTTCTTCGAGTTTTACGAAAAAGCTAGCAGCAAAGGATCGTAAACGGGGAAAGACTTTACAGATGAAAGTTTAAATCTTTAATGACTTAAAAGCAGGAAATTTAATTGTTACCTTAATAAAAGTAACTTGATGGTGAGCTACAGCTGGAAGTTCTACTTACTATCACGTGTAATCATTTGTCGATGGCGAGCTTGAGTTGTTTTGATTGAAGTCATAGATTAGTGGACTCCAACGAATACTGAAAAGGATTTAGTAGCAAGGAGTTTGGCAAAGTCGGCAAATAGTATTGAGTTTACAGAACCATTTAGTGATCTAGTGTCTGTAATGTCAGGGAATAAATATTAAAAAAACATCATTGGAAGCACATAACAGCGACTATAAACAAAACTCCGTTGATCTTAGTACTTTCTTTATCCTTCTATTGTTTACAAAAGTTTATCATTTTCTATCTTTTTAGTTTTAACATTAGTATACACAAAAAAATGTTTTATAAGAAAGTATATTTGATATTTTATTTCATTTTATTAGATTTTTATTTGTTCTCAATAAAACATTTCCCACTAATCTTCTGTAACTACTGTTTATATACATAACTAAAATAAACAAAATTCTGTGGATCCTAGTAAATTAATTTAAAATAAATTTCCTCTATGTCCTTTAAACGGCAATCAAACAAAAGCTCAGTGAATATTAAAAGGAGTAAAAATTACTTAAATCTGAGATATTTAACACAAAATGCTTGGAACTTATTAACTACATTTACAAAAAATATTTAAGACATAAACTGCATAGTCAAATTGCTGAAACAACAAAATACTTATTTAGATTAATCCTACTTCTTGTAATTCATCTTTGAGAACCATCAATTTGTAAATATTGTTTCTCAAATTTTTTTTTAAAACATATTGTCTTTCCTATTGAATTGTTAGTCACAAGATTTCTTTATATAAGTTTTATTATCATTATTTAGAAAATTATGTTTTATGTTTCGATCTATTTAGACAAGTAGTTTTTATTTCTGACTGTCAACTTACAAAACATTCTTTTTAAATAGTTAGAAACAGTTTCCGTGAAATTTTTTTAATCGTTTTACATTAGAAGTACTTCTTAATATTAGTCAAAAGAAATCTTTTAAAATATACAATCTAAAAAGTAATAAGTAAAAAAAGTATAAAAGAACAATTTAGAAAAGCTGTAGAAGGAAAACATTTTCTCAGAGTTTTAAATAAATAAAACTTATAACAAAAAATTTAAAAAACTGAATATTTTCTGGACAAACACTAGATCAAAATAAATTAATATAGGAAAGAAGTTCTATTCATCAGTATGTAATCAGATGTGTCTTGTTAAGATACTTGAGTCTGAAAACAATCTATCACAAATATCACATTGAGTATGTGATCTCATGTGAACTACCAGATGGCCAGATTGTTTAAAGGCATTTTCACAAATTTCACATCGAAAAGGCTTCTCGCCAGTATGTGATCTTGTCATTTTCCTTTGACAGTCCACATTTTGAAATCGACAAATTGTCGGTAGTCTAAAATTTAAATTGTAATTAGCGAACAAGTGAACTGATGAAAATTTATTAGAAATCAGGATAAAACTTAGTTTATTAAAAAAAAATAAATTCTTTTAGTCTAGCACTTTCGATTACGAATTAGCATTTGATTAACTTTAAAAGAAAATTTAAAAAAATTAGAATAAATACCACTAGCTGCTGTATACAATTACATATTTACACCACGATAATTTCGCTGTTTTAAAGAATAAATCAACTAAATGAAAATATTAAACTTTAAAAACAATGTAAAGGGAAGGTTTTTTATTAGCTCATTACAAGCTTTTTACCAAAGAAAGCTAAAAGTTTGACTATTGTTCAAAAAAATTGGCTAATTTGTTGAAAGTCTGAAATCCATTATAAAAGTAATTCAGGATGTACAAGTAAAATAATAAGGGCTATCACCCATTTTAAATATTTGATTATATTAGAAGATTATCCCCTTGAAAAGTGATAATAAATTCAATTTTCAGTTCTTATTTTTAAGATATATCTTTTATATGAATTGTTTAGCTTTCAACCAATTTTATCTAAAGTGATAAAGTATTATTTTAAAGCAAAACAAAAATCACAAACCATTTAGTTTCCTGATGAAATAAGAAAATTATCTTTAAATAAAGTTTTAAAAAACTTCTTGTCAAAACAAGTCTGTTTAAAAAAAAGAGTCCTACGGAAGTACCCATAAGTTAACATTTTTACTTTGTAGAATTATAATACTTTAAAGCTGATGCTATAAAAAAATTCTAATAACTATTTAATAAATGTTGTAATAACTTACTAAGAACCTATAAGAATGTGACCAAATTTCAGAAAACATAATTTTTAAAGTTGAAAAAATATTTTATAAACTGTTTATAGAATCAGCAAACTGAAGATCTATTTTGCCGAGTTGTAACAAATGTTTAATCATTTAAAATCACCCTTTTAAGTATTTGTAAAGTTTATTTGAAAATTAAATAAGAAAAATGTTGCTGCTGAGTTTAGTTTTTATCTAAACCATTTGACAAAAGCAAATTATACTTGTTTCCAAACATTTTTTTATAAAGTTATGGTTAAAGCATTATAGTAAATATGAAATTCAATTTTTGTTCTTTTGAATCATTACAAAACGCTAAAAAGTTATTCTTGAAATCAGTTTAAACTACAAGCAAAGCTACTTTTGCAACGATTATATGCAATGATTCAGAAACTTTATAAGGCTACAGCTACCAACATTGTCTCACTTCAAGATCTTCACAGCTGTTTGGAATAGACTAGCTTCAATAAGAACTGCTGTGGACAGACTACCATCAAGCTTGTTGAGATCAGAAACTACTGGATGAAAGAAAAGTTGAAATGTCACAACTCGAAATTTATTTGTTTGTTGCTCTAATAATTCTAATTCTTTTTTGTTTGATTCTGATAATCCTTCGAAAACGTCTTCGGAGACATTCTCAAGACTCAGTTGCGAATGACAACGTACTGCAGTTGATTCCTCTTCATTCAAATGTTGCTGAGAGTAATTATACAATTGCAACTGAGAAATCTGAAAAACCAGATGACAGCAAACCTGAAGAAAATAAAGATTCCTCTGAAAAAATTGACAATAATTCTGATGAGAGTGGAAGTAATACTTTAAGAGGCATACATTTAGATTCAGATTCAGAATATGGGTTGTTAGATTCAGTTTTTGTCACCAGTATGTTTGCGCATATGAACATTTTATTCAGCAAAACTCGTCGCAAATTTCACAACATTCAGGTCTTATTCCATGATGACAGCGATGATGTTTATTAATTTATTTATTTATTTATTTATTACAATAAATGTGAAGGAGGGTGCCTAAAGAGAGCACCTCTCGCTAACACACATTCTCACAAATTAGATCTATTTGACGTGTAAACGAAAAAGCATATGACAATGAAGAATTGCACAGAATCATAGTATTGTAAAAGAGAAAAATTCACAGTTTAGAAATGGCAATGTTGGCGATATTATAACAATTCAGCTTTTTCTTGAACAGCATAAGTGATTTTGACATGACAATCTCTGATGGCAGATTGTTCCATGTACTGATTGTGCGGTATGAGAAAAAACTTAATCTGGTTAATTTAGCTGGTGGAGTGGGCTTATTAAGATCTAATTTATGTCTTCTAAGTTGATATAACTTGAGGGAGGGACTAATGGAGAAAAAGTCATCAAACTGAAGATCAATTAGGTTGTGAATAATTTTAAAAATCAGAATAAGGTCGTATTTAATTCTTCAGATTTCCAAAGTATCTAGATTGAAGAAGCTGAGACGATGCTTATAACTCTCGTATTTGATATTAAGTTTCCTGCAAACCAATCTCGTAAATGTTGCCTGAACAGATTCGATTTTTCTGATATCACCAACTTGATATGGCATCCATGCACTGACATTGTTATTCAAGAGTAGGGCGTATGTACAGTTTGAAAAGGTTGACGAAAAACCATGGATCTTTAGAATTAAAAGTCTTTATGATGAGGTGGACAAGCTTGATAGATTTTCCAAAGATTCTGGAAACATAACTGTGCCATTTGAAGTCAGATGTCAAAGTAATGCCGAGGTCTATGACTGAGGATACTCGTTCAAGAATAGATCCATTGATGTAGTATTGGTTGCTGAAGTTGGCAGCTGGCTTACGGGAGAATGTTATAACTTCAGACTTTGTTGGCTGGATTTTAAGTTGCCAATTCGCAGACCAGTTTTCTACAATATTTAGTGCAGTTTGGAGTTTTGAGTGAGAACCAGATAAAGACTTGATGTCGTCTGCATACACAAACACACTGACATTGTCTACTGCTATTAGTCTTCTGATGAGGTCTTCAATGAAAATCAAAGAGAGAAGTGGACCCAGGACGGAACCTTGAGGAACGCCGCTGGTGACTTTACTAGGAGTAGATAAAGGTCTTTCTACACGGGTTCGTTGGGTTCTACCTGATAAGAAATCTTCAATCCATTTTAAGATAGAGTTGCTGATTTTTATGTTTTTCAATACAGTAATGAGCTTGTTGTGTGGAACAGAATCAAAAGCTTTAGCAAAATCAAGGTATATGATGTCACATGGAGTATTACTTTCGTAATGAGCTGTAAGCTCATTGAAAAAAGTGAGATGTTGAGTCAAAGAAGACCGTTGCTTAACAAAGCCATGCTGGAAATCAGATATTAGATGATGCTCCGTCAAATGGCTAGTTATATGGTTGTGAATGATATGTTCTTGAGTTCTGCAGATAACCGAAGTCAGCGAAACTGGTCTGTAGTTAAGTGCAGTGTTTCTGGGACCCTTCTTATAAATTGGAGTAATAATAGCATTCTTCCAAATTTGTGGAAGTCTTCCCCGCTTAAGAGTCTGGTTAAAGAGTAGCGATAAGGGTAGCGCTAAAGAAGAAGTACTTTTTCTTAAAAACAAAGCTGGGATTTTATCTGGGGTGTTGGAAACTGTTGATTTTAGAGAAGAAATAGCCTTAGATACTATATCAACTGTTATGTCTAGATCTACCATCTCAGAGATATTTGAAAGGATATTGGAGTAGGAAATAGTATGAGTATTGCCATCATCGGTTATAAAAACCTTTTCAAATTGTTTGTTTAGCAATTCAGCTTTATTCTTTGGTTCCATCACCAGCTGATTGGCGTTATCAATCAAGGGAGGTAGATGAGATCTCGCCTTAAGCTTGTGATTAATGAAGCCAAAAAACGTTTTCTTGCTAGGTGAAGATAAGATTGCACTTTCTTTTCCTAAATAGAAGCTATAAACTGATTTCTTGTAGATTAGACAAAGATCTTTGTATAGAGGTTTGATGGAAGGATCTGCTTTAGTTTGTTTGTATAAGAGGTTTTTCAAATGCTGTAAATTCCTTAAATATCTTGGCAAGTGTGGTTTTTTGTTGACTCTATATAAAGGTATGAACTTTTCAATTGACTCATTAACAATGTTAGTAAACCTCGAGTAGATATTATTGATGTCTTCGGTAGAGTTGAAAACAGAAATCCAGTCAACACCTGATAAAAACTTGTTTATACTGTTATAATTTGCACGATAAAAGTTCCGTATGCTTGGAGTTTTAACGTTCGTAGAAAAAGTTTGTTGGAGCTTGAATTCAATCATGTTGTGATCACATGTCAGAGCAAAAGGTTCATTTTGATCAACGTAGATAACGTTCTCAGGTTTTGATGTGATAAGAAGATCCAAAGTATTACCACTAACTTGGGTTGGAAAAGTAACCATCTGAGATAGATTATTGGCATCAAGGAAGTTTACAAAGACATGACTCAGATTGGCTAAATTAGTTTTGTCTCCATTCAAATTGAACAATTTTCCATTGAATGCTAAATTTGGGTTATTCCAATCAATTCTACTAAAATTAAAATCCCCAAGAATATAAATCTCAGGACAAATTAGGCTTTTCAGAACCTTCAATAAGGTCTTAATAGTAACCTCATCGTTAACTTTAGACGGTGGTAGGTAGGTACATATAAAGCGGGAAAACTTAGACTTTGAGTAATGAAAATTAAAAGCAATAATCTCAAATCCTGGGCAATCAATGGTATTTATCTTAATTCTTGAAATCATGGATGCCAGTGATGTTTTATAGATTACACAAACACCGCCGCCTCTATCAAACATTCTGTCACAGCGCAAAGCACGAAAAAGATCACTGTCATCCAGAAAGGAGTCAGGATAAAAGGGTTTCAACCAAGTTTCGGTAATGAAAACAAATGTAAAATCTTGAGAAAGCAAAAGAGCTTTCAATTCGAAAATTTTGTTGACAATTGACCGTGCATTGAAAAACAGACCTAATATAATAGAAAAATTGTCTTTTTGACACTTGTAAGATTTGGTGGTAGGCTTCTGTGTACTGGTATCTTGAGCTGGAAGCATAGTATTAATAATTTTGTGCGAAGAGAGGTTGAATAAGGATGATGTGGGTCCAGTGGTTATTTTGCACTTCCGTTTTTTGAACAGACCTTCACAATCTTTAAAGCCCATGGTGGACCTCGTACTTTGTATTTGAAATCAGTTGGTTGCTCTTTCTGATTTCGGCTGTACGCCTCTTTTAGAAGACGCTTATTTTCTGAGCGATCATCTTCACACATATCATGTGCTACTCTGATGCCCTGGAATTTTTCGTCCTGCTTAAGCTTAAACAGCTTAGCAAGAAACTTACGTTTGTCCCATCTTTCCTGAAAGGACACTTTTAACGGTCTTTTATGATTTGATCCTTTTGCCCCGAGTCTGGTCATTGAAACTTTTGGAGCGTCCACAAAACCAAAGCTTTGAGTGCTCATTTGATTAAAAGTTTTGATGTCATCGTTTTTATCAGTCTCAGAGACACCAAAGATGATGACATTGTTTTCTCTATCCTCCCGGTCCAGAGTAAGTTTTTCGTGCGTGTCAGTAACCTTCTTGGCAAGAAGTTGCACCACGCTAGTATTTTTTTCGGATCCAGAATTACCAACAACTGAGGCCCATGTGAGAGGCTTCTTTGTGGAGGCATCCAGTTCATCCATAGATTTAGATAAGATAGAAATCTTTTCATTGATTTTGGCAACATCGTTGCCAATTTCGGATTTTAATTTGGCCAATTCAGTGGATATGGTGTTGCTGATGTCGGACAATAGGCTTTTGTTAGTGTTGGACGAGGTAGTTGTTTTGTCCATAGATCTACATTTAATGCAGGACCAACAAAATCCCACTTGCTGCATTTTATTATTTTCAAATATATCATAACATTTTTTACTCACATCACTACAAGTGAGGTGAAACCTAGAGAGGCATTTGATGCAATCTATTGCCAGATCTTCACCAGAGCAAGTTTTGTTACAAGCTTGGCAATTGCCACAGCAAGCTTGTTTTGAAGAACTTGGTTTGCTTGGGTTTTTTGGAGCTTTTGACCGCAAGGTCCTGCCATTTGTATCTACCATAGTTTCCATGATAGATTTTTAGTAACTCCCACCAAAGTATGAAATTTATAAGTCAGATAAATGTATATGATATGTATATAAATAAATATATAAATAAATATACCAAGTTAATAATATATAATAAATAATAATAAGTAAAAAAAAAAAATACACCACGAAACTTAATCACAGCTTATTAGCAGTTATTCAAATAGAGTATATAGAAATTGAAGATGATAAAAAGTCCAAATTGATTTCTAATCCAGATATGATCACAAAAAATATACAAATCCTTTACTGAAAACAGTTTTATCAAAGCTTATAAGCAATATCAGAATAAATTTGTTATCTTAATAACCTATAACCTGAATAACCTTGTTCAAATAGAATTCAAAGATATTTTGTGAGTGAAAATGCTCAAGAAAACGTTCCCTGTAGAGTTTATCTTGGCAAAAACAAAAATGTCTCAAAATGCTGATTATGCTTGTGTGTATCCTATGGTGTCTCTTGAAGGGCGGTTAAATCAACTGCAAATTTAACTTCAAGGCGAGAAAGCTCTTGTTTGATATCGGAAATTTATCTAAAGTCAAGAATGTTACAGATGTCATCGTTTATAACAGTGGTTATAGTATGGACATTCCTACTTGCCAGTTTAACGATAAGTATCTCATGCTTAATTTTTAAATTATAGCCAGGAACACCAGTTACAGTCTGCTTGTCACATTAGGACCACTGCTAATCCCTATGTACCCTATGATGATGGCAAACTGTGGCAGAATAACACTTTATTGGCTGGGATCAGCCTTGTTTAAAGCAGGTGACAACTGGTCGATAGAATCGATATATTAATTAATTTTGATGATAGTTAAAATGTACTTTCTGTGAAAGGTATACAATTTTTTTGGTAGATGTAATCTGTATTTCTTCTGTTTCAAAGTTATAGCCTAACAAATTGATTGTTTGTGCAATATCAAAAATTGTTTATAATTTCTTGAAAAATAATTTATTGTAGGATTTTTTGCTTCATATATAGTTCGAAAACCATTTATGATTCATTTCACGCTATTATTTGTTGGGTAGTACAAAGGTAGTTGAACTTATATAAGCTTTATTAGTGATTTCCATGAATAATTAAACTATTGCTTTTATAACAGTAATTTTTTTAGATAAGATTTTAAGTAAGTGAAATTTAGGAATAATTTTTATCTACCAAAAAGTAAAAAATTTTATGACAAAAATGATAGCACAAAATTCATTTTATTCAAAAATATCAACTTTTAAAAAAGCATTGCTTTCAACGACTGATATTATAGCATACATAACATTTTCTAAACCAAAATCTTGATAACTTTTTTGCATAAAATCATTTCTGCTTGAAAATTTAATTTAACTTTCAAAGTATTACTAGGTTTTTTCATCATTTTAAGTTACAAAAATAAAATGTTGTAAGCTATTTTTAGACCTGTTACTTGAGCTTCAGCGCAAAGTTAGGTTTTCTGATTACAAAAGTGTATATGTTATCTCATAGTGAGTTAAAGACGAGGTAAAGTATATAAGGATTCATTTGGTATTGTCAGATCAGTCTGAAACCAGCTTCACTTGCAGCTTATTGTTAAAACTTTATGTTTATCGTAAGTCAGATTTCATTGAGATTAATATCAAAATGAGTGGAAATATTGAAAAATCAAATACCGATGAAAAGCTTTTCCAGTGTGAAGTTTGTGGGAAAGCCTTGAAACAATCTGGCAATTTGGCAGTTCACATGAGAATTCATACTGGTGATACGCCTTTTAAATGTGAAGTTTGTGGAAAAGCCTTCAAACAGTCTAGCCATCTTGAAGTTCACATTAGATCACATACTGGTGAGAAGCCTTATCAATGTGAATCTTGTGGAAAAGCCTTCAGACAATCGTGCCATCTTGAAGTTCACATAAGATCACATACTGGTGAGAAGCCGTTTCATTGTGAAGTTTGTGGAAAAGCGTTTGCAGTATCTGGTAGTTTGGCGGTTCACATGAGATCACATACTGGTGATAAGCCTTTCCAATGTGAAGTTTGTGGAAAAGCGTTTAAAGCATCTGGCAATTTGGTAGTTCACAATAGATCACATACTGGTGATAAGCCTTTCCAATGTGAAGTTTGTGATAAACGCTTTAGACAGTTAGGAACTCTAACCAGACACATCCGATCACACACTGGTGAGAAGCCATTCCAATGTAAAGTTTGTGACAAACGCTTTACGCAATCAGGATCTCTAAGAAGACACATCCGAATACACAGTGGTGAAAAGCGTTTTCAAAGTGAAGTTTGAGAAAAATGCATCATAAACTCCAGTAGTTTAATACGGCACATTCGATTAACAACAACTGTAAGCACCGCCAGTAGAGTAACAACTTCTTTAACAGGGTAAACAAAGCTTGACAGACAAGATTCCATCACCACATCAAAATCTTCATCATCTCTGGTAATTTTGATTAAAAGATAAAATTCAAGTAGTTTTATTTTCAAGTGATGTGTCACACTGATATTTTGTTTACCTTCTTCTGTTTTGTCATATCAAACTTTTCATTCATATTTTACGTTTCATCTATCTTTCTACAGTGTTTGTATTCCTTTTGGAGAAATCTTATATTGTAATGTACATAATACCTTCTAATTACATCTTTACCCATAATCGTTGGTTTATGTCTACAAAAAGAGCTCTTGAATTCGTCATTCGTAGTTATGCGTTGAATTAATAAATGATTGCTGGTATTGAGATTGAATGACTTCATATCGCGCTTTTGGATATTTATAAGACAAAGATAAGAACAGCTGCTCTTGTAGTTGTTATTTGATAGTTCTGTCGACTTAAGAAGAAACAACAGATTCTTTTCCACCAGTGAAGTCTTTTTCTTCTTAGCTAGCTGTACATTTTTGTAACGTCAGTCTCCTGTAAGTCTTCCCCGTCTATAACATTCCTTCCTTTTTTAAAATCTTTTGCTGCCAGTTTAGATGTAAGATTCGAGGAAGACAACAAACAAAGATGTCCGATTAATTATCGTTAATCTTCATCAAAGTCAAACCTTCAGTGGTGTACAATAATGTATGACCGACAAAGACATAATACATGGCTTTTAACTTTTTGAAAAAATGCATTTTAAGATAACTGAAAGCCATTTATGAATTAATATTTGTTGGGTTGTAAAAACGTATTTGAACTTAAATAAGCTTTAATAGGGGTTCGCATGATATCGTTTTATACAAGTTATTTCATAATCTAGATTATTCTACTACTAGATAATGCCATCTCCACAGCTTTTGTCTGTCATACTTTATTGTACCCCACTGAAGCTTTGAACTTGATAGATGGATAACAAAAATAAACTGAACACTTTTCATTTTTGTTGTCTTCTTCGAGTTGTACGAAAAAGCTAGCAGCAAAGGATCGTAAACGGGGAAAGACTTTACAGATGAAAGTTTAAATCTTTAATGACCTAAAAGTAGGAAATTTAATAGTTACCTTAATAAAAGTAACTTGATGGTGAGCTACAGCTGGAAGTTCTACTTACTATCACGTGTAATCATTTGTCGTTGGCGAGCTTGAGTTGTTTTGATTGAAGTCATAGATTAGTGGACTCCAACGAATACTGAAAAGGATTTAGTAGCAAGGAGTTTGGCAAAGTCGGCAAATAGTATTGAGTTTACAGAACCATTTAGTGATCTAGTGTCTGTAATGTCAGGGAATAAATATTAAAAAAACATCATTGGAAGCACATAACAGCGACTATAAACAAAACTCCGTTGATCTTAGTACTTTCTTTATCCTTCTATTGTTTACAAAAGTTTATCATTTTCTATCTTTTTAGTTTTAACATTAGTATACACAAAAAAATGTTTTATAAGAAAGTATATTTGATATTTTATTTCATTTTATTAGATTTTTATTTGTTCTCAATAAAACATTTCCCACTAATCTTCTGTAACTACTGTTTATATACATAACTAAAATAAACAAAATTCTGTGGATCCTAGTAAATTAATTTAAAATAAATTTCCTCTATGTCCTTTAAACGGCAATCAAACAAAAGCTCAGTAAATATTAAAAGGAGTAAAAATTACTTAAATCTGAGATATTTAACAAAAAATGCTTGGAACTTATTAACTACATTTACAAAAAATATTTAAGACTTAAACTGCATAGTCAAATTGCTGAAACAACAAAATACTTATTTAGATTAATCCTACTTCTTGTAATTCATCTTTGAGAACCATCAATTTGTAAATATTGTTTCTCAAATTTTTTTTTAAAACATATTGTCTTTCCTATTGAATTGTTAGTCACAAGATTTCTCTATATAAGTTTTATTATCATTATTTAGAAAATTATGTTTTATGTTTCGATCTATTTAGACAAGTAGTTTTTATTTCTGACTGTCAACTTACAAAACATTCTTTTTAAATAGTTAGAAACAGTTTCCGTGAAATTTTTTTAATCGTTTTACATTAGAAGTACTTCTTAATATTAGTCAAAAGAAATCTTTTAAAATATACAATCTAAAAAGTAATAAGTAAAAAAAGTATAAAAGAACAATTTAGAAATGCTGTAGAAGGAAAACATTTTCTCAGAGTTTTAAATAAATAAAACTTATAACAAAAAATTTAAAAAATTGAATATTTTCTGGACAAACACTAGATCAAAATAAATTAATATAGGAAAGAAGTTCTATTCATCAGTATGTAATCAGATGTGTCTTGTTAAGATACTTGAGTCTGAAAACAATCTATCACAAATATCACATTGAGTATGTGATCTCATGTGAACTACCAGATGGCCAGATTGTTTAAAGGCATTTTCACAAATTTCACATCGAAAAGGCTTCTCGCCAGTATGTGATCTTGTCATTTTCCTTTGACAGTCCACATTTTGAAATCGACAAATTGTCGGTAGTCTAAAGTTTAAATTGTAATTAGCGAACAAGTGAACTGATGAAAATTTGTTAGAAATCAGGCTAAAACTTAGTTTATAAAAAAAAAAATTCTTTTAGTCTAGCACTTTCGATTACGAATTAACATTTGATTAACTTTAAAAAAAAATTAGAATAAAAACCACTAGCTGCTGTATACAATTACATATTTACACCTCTATAATTTCGCTGTTATAAAGAATAAATCAGATAAATGAAAATATTAAACTTTAAAAACAATGTAAAGGGAAGGTTTTTTATTAGCTCATTACAAGCTTTTTACCAAAGAAAGCTAAAAGTTTGACTATTGTTCAAAAAAATTGGCTAATTTGTTGAAAGTCTGAAATCCATTATAAAAGTAATTCAGGATGTACAAGTAAAATAATAAGGGCTATCACCCATTTTAAATATTTGATTATATTAGAAGATTATCCCCTTGAAAAGTGATAATAAATTCAATTTTCAGTTCTTATTTTTAAGATATATCTTTTATATGAATTGTTTAGCTTTCAACCAATTTTATCTAAAGTGATAAAGTATTATTTTAAAGCAAAACAAAAATCACAAACCATTTAGTTTCCTGATGAAATAAGAAAATTATCTTTAAATAAAGTTTTAAAAAACTTCTTGTCAAAACAAGTCTGTTTAAAAAAAAGAGTCCTAAGGAAGTACCCATAAGTTAACATTTTTACTTTGTAGAATTATAATACTTTAAAGCTGATGCTATAAAAAAATTCTAATAACTATTTAATAAATGTTGTAATAACTTACTAAGAACCTATAAGAATGTGACCAAATTTCAGAAAACATAATTTTTAAAGTTGAAAAAATATTTTATAAACTGTTTATAGAATCAGCAAACTGAAGATCTATTTTGCCGAGTTGTAACAAATGTTTAATCATTTAAAATCACCCTTTTAAGTATTTGTAAAGTTTATTTGAAAATTGAATATGAAAAATGTTGCTGCTGAGTTTAGTTTTTATCTAAACCATTTGGCAAAAGCAAATTATACTTGTTTCCAAACATTTTTTTATAAAGTTATGGTTAAAGCATTATAGTAAATATGAAATTCAATTTTTGTTCTTTTGAATCATTACAAAACGCTAAAAAGTTATTCTTGAAATCAGTTTAAACTCCAAGCAAAGCTACTTTTGCAACGATTATATGTAATGATTCAGAAACTTTATAAGGCTACAGCTACCAACATTGTCTCACTTCAAGATCTTCACAGCTGTTTGGAATAGACTAGCTTCAATAAGAACTGCTGTGGACAGACTACCATCAAGCTTGTTGAGATCAGAAACTACTGGATGAAAGAAAAGTTGAAATGTCACAACTCGAAATTTATTTGTTTGTTACTCTAATAATTCTAATTCTTTTTCTTTTTTGTTTGATTCTGATAGTCCCTCGAAAACGTCTTCGGAGACATTCTCAAGACTCAGTTGCTAATGACAACGTACTGCAGTTGATTCCACTTCATTCAAATGTTGCTGGGAGTAATTATACAATTGCAACTGAGAAATCTGAAGAACCAGATGACAGCAAACCTGAAGAAAATAAAGATTCCTCTGAAAAAATTGACAATAATTCTGATGAGAGTGGAAGTAATACTTTAAGAGGCATACATTTAGATTCAGATTCAGAATATGGGTTGTTAGATTCAGTTTTTGTCACCAGTATGTTTGCGCATATGAACATTTTATTCAGCAAAACTTGTCGCAAATTTCACAACATTCAGGTCTTATTCCATGATGACAGCGATGATGTTTATTTATTTATTTGTTTATTACAATAAATGTGAAGGAGGGTGCCTAAAGAGAGCACCTCTCTCTAACACACATTATCACAAATTAGATCTATTTGACGTGTAAACGAAAAAGCATATGACAATGAAGAATTGCACAGAATCATAGTATTGTAAAAGAGAAAAATTCACTTTATTTAATGCTTGTTTGGTTTTAAACTCCTTCGGAAAAATCTCATACTGAAACGTATTCTTTTTTGATGTCTTTTCTTAAATTTAAACGAGTTACAACGAGAATTTTTGGATCGGTTTCTTGTTGTGATATAACTTCTTTGTTCTCATAATTTTCTTCAGTAACTCCAATCAGTGAAAGAAGTTTCATTATCACTTTCGTCACTTAAGAAGTCACGTGAGAAAGTTGTGAGGATTGCTCTGCTTTTATTTGCGGATGCTCTAAAGATCAGAAGATTAGAAGATTTTGGATGTTAAAGACTCACTTTTGAAATAAAGAAGGAGCATGACGTAATAGCCGCATGCGTTTTGCTGCGTCAAGGAAGTGTACGATGCTAAAAAAATCTTTTAGGATGTGTTTGGATATCTCAGCTGAATATCCGGAGTTTAGAAGAACAAAGATCTTTTATCGAGTCTGTATCATGCTCCAAAATGAATGTTTTCATTTGCCTCGTATTTGGTTGTACTGATCTTTTTCAATATTGTCACTCGTTTTGATATTAATCTCAATGAAATCTGACTTCTATGAAAAAAATATATAAATTGTTACGTTTTGTAATATACTGAATAAAACGTTCAAGTCTAAAAAATACATTTTGCAGTTTTTTGAAAGATAAATTTGAAAACACAATATTTTTATTATGTACAAAAACTTATTTTTAAGCTAAAAATGTATTGGATTGAGACTAAAAAAATGCATAGATAAAGTAAACCCAACATTGCGCTGCAGCTCACGTATGTTAAGCCAGAGCCTTTCTTGTTTAGGATCTTTTACTGCCAGCTTAAACGCAAAATACAATGAAGACATCAAGAATGAAAGATGTTAGTTTTATGTTAATTAGCCTTCAACAAAGTTTTATTGGCTTACAATAAAAAACATCAAACAAACGCTCTATAGATTGGTTATATCATACTCTTGAAGTAGATCGTTATTTTTGAGCTGAGATCATCTACTTAAATCTCCAAAATTATCTACAGCCTCGGCATCACAGCCATCAATGTTGATTGACTGTAAACGGTTATTACAATGGCTAAGAACGTTTATCTGTTTAAACAGATTTTCATTTTAAATTCTGTACAGGATAATACAAATTTAGTTTAATACTTGTATAAAATGATCTCACCATGTTACAGAGGCGTGGTGGGCAACCAAACTTCAACAGTATCAAAAACAAACCTTCTCTTCTGATAAGGTCAAATCGTTTGCAAAGTCAACGAATGTACTCTACAAAGTCCCATAATGTTCTTTGTATTTTTCTTGTAATTGACAAACAGTTAAAATCATAATCGTGGTAGAAAGTTTAGATATGAAACCGCATAGTAACTTGAGATATAATCTCTCAGCAAATACTTGTAGGCGAGGAAGTAACACTTTTGCAAATACTTTGATTACAATGTCACACAAGGATAATCTTCTATAATTATCGCAATAAGACCTGGCACCCTTCTTTTTGTATGTTGTTATGATCTTTGCATCAAAAAAGTCTTGTGAAACATTTCCTTCATCTAACATTTGACTAGAATATCATAAAGAATGAAAGAAGACAAGTTAAGACTTTGTTAAATCAATCACTGTCACTACCTGGTTCTTTTATTTATTTATTTATTTATTACAATAAATGTGAAGGAGGGTGCCTAAAGAGAGCACCTCTCGCTAACACACATTCTCACAAATTAGATCTATTTGACGTGTAAACGAAAAAGCATATGACAATGAAGAATTGCACAGAATCATAGTATTGTAAAAGAGAAAAATTCACAGTTTAGAAATGGCAATGTTGGCGATATTATAACAATTCAGCTTTTTCTTGAACAGCATAAGTGATTTTGACATGACAATCTCTGATGGCAGATTGTTCCATGTACTGATTGTGCGGTATGAGAAAAAACTTAATCTGGTTAACGTTAGCTGGTGGAGTGGGCTTATTAAGATCTAATTTATGTCTTCTAAGTTGATATAACTTGAGGGAGGGACTAATGGAGAAAAAGTCATCAAACTGAAGATCAATTAGGTTGTGAATAATTTTAAAAATCAGAATAAGGTCGTATTTAATTCTTCAGATTTCCAAAGTATCTAGATTGAAGAAGCTGAGACGATGCTTATAACTCTCGTATTTGATATTAAGTTTCCTGCAAACCAATCTCGTAAATGTTGCCTGAACAGATTCGATTTTTCTGATATCACCAACTTGATATGGCATCCATGCACTGACATTGTATTCAAGAATAGGGCGTATGTACAGTTTGAAAAGGTTGACGTAAAACCATGGATCTTTAGAATTAAAAGTCTTTATGATGAGGTGGACAAGCTTGATAGATTTTCCAAAGATTCTGGAAACATAACTGTGCCATTTGAAGTCAGATGTCAAAGTAATGCCGAGGTCTATGACTGAGGATACTCGTTCAAGAATAGATCCATTGATGTAGTATTGGTTGCTGAAGTTGGCAGCTGGCTTACGGGAGAATGTTATAACTTCAGACTTTGTTGGCTGGATTTTAAGTTGCCAATTCGCAGACCAGTTTTCTACAATATTTAGTGCAGTTTGGAGTTTTGAGTGAGAACCAGATAAAGACTTGATGTCGTCTGCATGCACAAACACACTGACATTGTCTACTGCTATTAGTCTTCTGATGAGGTCTTCAATGAAAATCAAAAAGAGAAGTGGACCCAGGACGGAACCTTGAGGAACGCCGCTGGTGACTTTACTAGGAGTAGATAAAGATCTTTCTACTCGGGTTCGTTGGGTTCTACCTGATAAGAAATCTTCAATCCATTTTAAGATAGAGTTGCTGATTTTTATGTTTTTCAATACAGTAATGAGCTTGTTGTGTGGAACAGAATCAAAAGCTTTAGCAAAATCAAGGTATATGATGTCACATGGAGTATTACTTTCGTAATGAGCTGTAAGCTCATTAAAAAAAGTGAGATCTTGAGTCAAAGAAGACCTTTGCTTAACAAAGCCATGCTGGACATCAGATATTAGATGATGCTCCGTCAAATGGCTAGTTATATGGTTGTGAATGATATGTTCTTGAGTTCTGCAGATAACCGAAGTCAGCGAAACTGGTCTGTAGTTAAGTGCAGTGTTTCTGGGACCCTTCTTATAAATTGCAGTAATAACAGCATTCTTCCAAATTTGTGGAAGTCTTCCCCGCTTAAGAGTCATGTTAAAGAGTAGCGATAAGGGTAGCGCTAAAGAAGAAGTACTTTTTCTTAAAAATAAAGCTGGGATTTTATCTGGGGTGTTGGAAACTGTTGATTTTAGAGAAGAAATAGCCTTAGATACTATATCAACTGTTATGTCTAGATCTACCATCTCAGAGATATTTGAAAGGATATTGGAGTAGGAAATAGTATGAGTATTGCCATCATCGGTTATAAAAACCTTTTCAAATTGTTTGTTTAGCAATTCAGCTTTATTCTTTGGTTCCATCACCAGCTGATTGGCGTTATCAATCAAGGGAGGTAGATGAGATCTCGCCTTAAGCTTGTGATTAATGAAGCCAAAAAACGTTTTCTTGCTAGGTGAAGATAAGATTGCACTTTCTTTTCCTAAATAGAAGCTATAAACTGATTTCTTGTAGATTAGACAAAGATCTTTGTATAGAGGTTTGATGGAAGGATCTGCTTTAGTTTGTTTGTATAAGAGGTTTTTCAAATGCTGTAAATTCCTTAAATATCTTGGCAAGTGTGGTTTTTTGTTGACTCTATATAAAGGTATGAACTTTTCAATTGACTCATTAACAATGTTAGTAAACCTCGAGTAGATATCATTGATGTCTTCGGTAGAGTTGAAAACAGAAATCCAGTCAACACCTGATAAAAACTTGTTTATACTGTTATAATTTGCACGATAAAAGTTCCGTATGCTTGGAGTTTTAACGTTCGTAGAAAAAGTTTGTTGAAGCTTGAATTCAATCATGTTGTGATCACATGTCAGAGCAAAAGGTTCATTTTGATCAACGTAGATAACGTTCTCAGGTTTTGATGTGATAAGAAGATCCAAAGTATTACCACTAACTTGGGTTGGAAAAGTAACCATCTGAGATAGATTATTGGCATCAAGGAAGTTTACAAAGACATGACTCAGATTGGCTAAATTAGTTTTGTCTCCATTCAAATTGAACAATTTTCCATTGAATGCTAAATTTGGGTTATTCCAATCAATTCTACTAAAATTAAAATCCTCAAGAATATAAATCTCAGGACAAACTAGGCTTTTCAGAACCTTCAATAAGGTCTTAATAGTAACCTCATCGTTAACTTTAGACGGTGGTAGGTAGGTACATATAAAGCGGGAAAACTTAGACTTTGAGTAATGAAAATTGAAAGCAATAATCTCAAATCCTGGGCAATCAATGGTATTTATCTTAATTCTTGAAATCATGGGTGCCAGTGATGTTTTATAAATTACACAAACACCGCCGCCTCTATCAAACAGTCTGTCACAGCGCAAAGCACGAAAAAGATCACTGTCATCCAGAAAGGAGTCAGGATAAAAGGGTTTCAACCAAGTTTCGGTAATGAAAACAAATGTAAAATCTTGAGAAAGCAAAAGAGCTTTCAATTCGAAAATTTTGTTGACAATTGACCGTGCGTTGAAAAACATACTTAATATAATAGAAAAATTGTCTTTTTGACACTTGTAAGATTTGGTGGTAGGCTTCTGTGTACTGGTATCTTGGGCTGGAAGCATAGTAATAATAATTTTGTGCGAAGAGAGGTTGAATAAGGATGATGTGGGTCCAGTGGTTATTTTGCACTTCCGTTTTTTGAAAAGACCTTCACAATCTTTAAAGCCCATGGTGAACCTCGAACTTTGTATTTGAAATTAGTTGGTTGCTCTTTCTGATTTTGGCTGTACGCCTCTTTTAGAAGACGCTTATTTTCTACGCGATCATCTTCACACATATCATGTGCTACTCTGATGCCCTGGAATTTTTCGTCCTGCTTAAGTTTATACAGCTTAGCAAGAAACTTACGTTTGTCCCATCTTTCCTGAAAGGACACTTTTAACGGTCTTTTATGATTTGATCCTTTTGCCCCGAGTCTGGTCATTGAAACTTTTGGAGCGTCCACAAAACCAAAGCTTTGAGTGCTCATTTGATTAAAAGTCTTGATGTCATCGTCTTTATCAGTCTCAGAGACACCAAAGATGATGACATTGTTTTCTCTATCCTCCCGGTCCAGAGTAAGTTTTTCGTGCGTGTCAGTAACCTTCTTGGCAAGAAGTTGCACCACGCTAGTATTTTTTTCGGATCCAGAATTACCAACAACTGAGGCCCATGTGAGAGGCTTCTTTGTGGAGGCATCCAGTTCATCCATAGATTTGGATAAGATAGAAATCTTTTCATTGATTTTGGCAACATCGTTGCGAATTTCGGATTTTAATTTGGCCAATTCAGTGGTTATGGTGTTGCTGATGTCGGACAATAGGCTTTTGTTAGTGTTGGACGAGGTAGTTGTTTTGTCCATAGATCTACATTTAATGCAGGACCAACAAAATCCCACTTGCTGCATTTTATTATTTTCAAATATATCATAACATTTTTTACTCACATCACTACAAGTGAGGTGAAACCTAGAGAGGCATTTGATGCAATCTATTGCCAGATCTTCACCAGAGCAAGTTTTGTTACAAGCTTGGCAATTGCCATAGCAAGCTTGTTTTGAAGAACTTGGTTTGCTTGGGTTTCTTGGAGCTTTTGACCGCAAGGTCCTGCCATTTGTATCTACCATAGTTTCCATGATAGATTTTTAGTAACTCCCACCAAAGTATGAAATTTATAAGTCAGATAAATGTATATGATATGTATATAAATAAATATATAAATAAATATACCAAGTTAATAATATATAATAAATAATAATAAGTAAAAAAAAAAAATACACCACGAAACTTAATCACAGCTTATTAGCAGTTATTCAAATAGAGTATATAGAAATTGAAGATGATAAAAAGTCCAAATTGATTTCTAATCCAGATATGATCACAAAAAATATACAAATCCTTTACTGAAAACAGTTTTATCAAAGCTTATAAGCAATATCAGAATAAATTTGTTATCCTAATAACCTATAACCTGAATAACCTTGTTCAAATAGAATTCAAAGATATTTTTTGAGTGAAAATGCTCAAGAAGACGTTCCCTGTAGAGTTTATCTTGGCAAAAACAAAAATGTCTCAAAATGCTGATTATGCTTGTGTGTATCCTATGGTGTCTCTTGAAGGGCGGTTAAATCAACTGCAAATTTAACTTCAAGGCGAGAAAGCTCTTGTTTGATATCGGAAATTTATCTAAAGTCAAGAATGTTACAGATGTCATCGTTTATAACAGTGTTTATAGTATGGACATTCCTACTTGCCAGTTTAACGATAAGTATCTCATGCTTAATTTTTGAATTATAGCCAGGAACACCAGTTACAGTCTGCTTATCACATTAGGATACTGCTAATCCCCATGTACCCTATGATGATGGCAAACTGTGGCAGAATAACACTTTATTGGCTGGGATCAGCCTTGTTTAAAGCAGGTGACAACTGGTCGATAGAATCGATATATTAATTAATTTTGATGATAGTTAAAATGTACTTTCTGTGAAAGGTATACAATTTTTTTGGTAGATGTAATCTGTATTTCTTCTGTTTCAAAGTTATAGCCTAACAAATTGATTGTTTGTGCAATATCAAAAATTGTTTATAATTTCTTGAAAAATAATTTATTGTAGGATTTTTTGCTTTATATATAGTTCGAAAACCATTTATGATTTATTTCACGCTATTATTTGTTGGGTAGTACAAAGGTAGTTGAAATTATATAAGCTTTATTAGTGATTTGCATGAATAATTAAACTATTGCTTTTATAACAGTAATTTTTTTAGATAAGATTTTAAGTAAGTGAAATTTAGGAATAATTTTTATCTACCAAAAAGTAAAAAATTTTATGACAAAATGATAGCACAAAATTCATTTTATTCAAAAATATCAACTTTTAAAAAAGCATTGCTTTCAACGACTGATATTATAGCATACATAACATTTTATAAACCAAAATCTTGATAACTTTTTTGCATAAAATCATTTCTGCTTGAAAATTTAATTTAACTTTCAAAGTATTACTAGGTTTTTTCATCATTTTAAGTTACAAAAATAAAATGTTGTAAGCTATTTTTAGACCTGTTACTTGAGCTTCAGCGCAAAGTTAGGTTTTCTGATTACAAAAGTGTATATGTTATCTCATAGTGAGTTAAAGACGAGGTAAAGTATATAAGGATTCATTTGGTATTGTCAGATCAGTCTGAAACCAGCTTCACTTGCAGCTTATTGTTAAAACTTTATGTTTATCGTAAGTCAGATTTCATTGAGATTAATATCAAAATGAGTGGAAATATTGAAAAATCAAATACCGATGAAAAGCTTTTCCAGTGTGAAGTTTGTGGGAAAGCCTTGAAACAATCTGGCAATTTGGCAGTTCACATGAGAATTCATACTGGTGATACGCCTTTTAAATGTGAAGTTTGTGGAAAAGCCTTCAAACAGTCTAGCCATCTTGAAGTTCACATTAGATCACATACTGGTGAGAAGCCTTATCAATGTGAATCTTGTGGAAAAGCCTTCAGACAATCGTGCCATCTTGAAGTTCACATAAGATCACATACTGGTGAGAAGCCGTTTCATTGTGAAGTTTGTGGAAAAGCGTTTGCAGTATCTGGTAGTTTGGCGGTTCACATGAGATCACATACTGGTGATAAGCCTTTCCAATGTGAAGTTTGTGGAAAAGCGTTTAAAGCATCTGGCAATTTGGTAGTTCACAATAGATCACATACTGGTGATAAGCCTTTCCAATGTGAAGTTTGTGATAAACGCTTTAGACAGTTAGGAACTCTAACCAGACACATCCGATCACACACTGGTGAGAAGCCATTTCAATGTAAAGTTTGTGACAAACGCTTTACACAATCAGGATCTCTAAGAAGGCACATCCGAATACACAGTGGTGAAAAGGGTTTTCGAAGTGAAGTTTGAGAAAAATGCATCATAAACTCCAGTAGTTTAATACGCCACACTCGATTAACAACAACTGTAAGCACCGCCAGTAGAGTAACAACTTCTTTAATAGGGTAAACAAAGCTTGACAGACAAGATTCCATCACCACATCAAAATCTTCATCATCTCTGGTAATTTGATTAAAAGATAAGATTCAAGTAGTTTTATTTTCAATTGATGTGTCACACTGATAGTTTGTTTACCTTCTTCTGTTTTGTCATATCAAACTTTTCATTTATATTTTACGTTTCATCTATCTTTCTACAGTGTTTGTATTCCTTTTGGAGAAATCTTATATTGTAATGTACATAATACCTTCTAATTACATCTTTACCAATAATCGTTGGTTTATGTCTACAAAAAGAGCTCTTGAATTCGTCATTCGTAGTTATGCGTTGAATTAATAAATAATTGCTGGTATTGAGATTGAATGACTTCATATCGCGCTTTTGGATATTTATAAGACAAAGATAAGAACAGCTGCTCTTGTAGTTGTTATTTGATAGTTCTGTCGACATCAGAAGAAACAACAGATTCTTTTCCACCAGTGAAGTCTTTTTCTTCTTAGCTAGCTGTACATTTTTGTAACGTCAGTCTCCTGTAAGTCTTCCCCGTCTATAACATTCCTTCCTTTTTTAAAATCTTTTGCTGCCAGTTTAGATGTAAGATTCGAGGAAGACAACAAACAAAGATGTCCGATTAATTATCGTTAATCTTCATCAAAGTCAAACCTTCAGTGGTGTACAATAATGTATGACCGACAAAGACATAATACATGGCTTTTAACTTTTTGAAAAAATGCATTTTTAGAATTTATTGCATTTTAAGATAACTGAAAGCCATTTATGAATTAATATTTGTTGGGTAGTAAAAACTTATTTGAACTTAAATAAGCTTTAATAGGGGTTCACTTGATATCACTTTATGTAAATTATTTCATAATCTAGATTATTCTACTACTAGATAATGCCATCTTTACAGCTTTTGTCTGTCATACTTTATTGTACCCCACTGAAGCTTTGAATTTGATAGATGGATAACAAAAATAAACTGAACACTTTTCATTTTCGTTGTCTTCTTCGAGTTGTATGAAAAAGCTATCAGCAAAGGATCGTAAACGGGGAAAGACTTTACAGATGAAAGTTTAAATCTTTAATGACTTAAAAACAAGAAATTTAATTGTTACCTTAATAAAAGTAACTTGATGGTGAGCTACAGCTGGAAGTTCTACTTACTATCACGTGTAATCATTTGTCGTTGGCGAGCTTGAGTTGTTTTGACTGAAGTCATAGATTAGTGGACTCCAACGAATACTGAAAAGGATTTAGTAGCAAGGAGTTTGGCAAAGTCGGCAAATAGTATTGAGTTTACAGAACCATTTAGTGATCTAGTGTCTGTAATGTCAGGGAATAAATATTAAAAAAACATCATTGGAAGCACATAACAGCGACTATAAACAAAGCTCCGTTGATCTTAGTACTTTCTTTATCCTTCTATTGTTTACAAAAGTTTATCATTTTCTATCTTTTTAGTTTTAACATTAGTATACACAAAAAAATGTTTTATAAGAAAGCATATTTGATATTTTATTTCATTTTATTAGATTTTTATTTGTTCTCAATAAAACATTTCCCACTAATCTTCTGTAACTACTGTTTATATACATAACTAAAATAAACAAAATTCTGTGGATCCTAGTAAATTAATTTAAAATAAATTTCTTCTATGATCTTTAAACGGCAATCAAACAAAAGCTCAGTGAATATTAAAAGGAGTAAAAATTACTTAAATCTGAGATATTCAACACAAAATGCTTGGAACTTATTAACTACATTTACAAAAAATATTTAAGACTTAAACTGCATAGTCAAACGCTCCAAAATGAATGTTGTAATTTGCCTCGTATTTGGTTGTACTGATATTTTTCAATATTGTCACTCGTTTTGATATTAATCTCAATGAAATCTGACTTCTATGAAAAAATATATAAATTGTTACGTTTTGTAATTAAATGAATAAAACATTTAAGTCTAAAAAATACATTTTGCAGTTTTTTGAAAGATAAATTTGAAAACACAATATTTTGATTATGTACAAAAAATAATTTTTAAGCTAAAAATGTATTCTCTTGGATTAAGACTAAAAAAAATACACAGATAAAGTAAACCCAACATTGCGCTGAAGTTCAAGTATGTTAAGCCAGAGCGTTTCTTGTTAAGGATCTTTTACTGCCAGCTTAAACGCATTTAGCGGCTTGTTTTCTTAATTTAATTTACATAAAATTCCAAAACTATTATTGTAATTATTGTGCATACCAAAATAAAACAAAGTTTGAAAATAGTTTCACAGAAAATTACTTTTTAACATAAAACTTATTCTATCTCTTTCGTCTATTCTTTTAAGTTGCTGCTTAAATGATTTCAAATCAATTTTATTTGTAACAACTTATTAGCAGTGCTTAAATTCTCTTTCTACTTATGTATCTTCAAAAGTTATATATTATTTGTTACTATTTAAAGACAACATTTGCAAATTTCTACTATTTCTGACGATATGAAATGAAAATATTTTCAATGTAATTTCAAAAAGTCAATTTTCTCCAATGTAAATAATTTTTGATCAAATTATTAATCTAAATGAACTATTTTTACTTTTTTCCTTTGTGATTTATGGTTTATAAAACGAAACTTGATTTATAAACTTAATATAAAGTTCAAGTATAAAAGATATATGTTTAGCATTTAGCAAATATTAGCAGAAATTGTTGAAAAGTTGTTAAAAGAGCTAACTAGTCTTTGTAAACCACTGAATTAAATTACTTTTTATCTCTCTATTTGTTTAAACTTAAAATCTATCATTCAGTTTTATATGTCTATCACTATTCAATCAGAACAATCAAATAAACATTTAAATTTAATAGAGACAGTTAATCAAAAAATTACTATAAATAGCAGTTATTGATGCTTACTTTGAAAAATCAACACCTAATTAAAGGTATCTTAAACAGCAAATCTAGGTTAAATAAACATTATTATGACAGTCGTGATTTTATGAAGATTTTAAAAACTGATTATTATATAAATATCAACTGAAAATCAATTTTGCATGTTGTCCTTTAGATTTATCAAAAAGTTTGTTAGTCTGTTCTAACTATTAGTCTAAACTACTTTATCATTTTGTTTTTATTTGCCAAAACAAATTTTTATAACTTTGAAATATTTAAAGCAAATTAATCTTACAGTGATTATCTAGTTTCATGATGTTTTCAATATCTAAATTATAAATTAAACTTGTTTGTTGCAAAAATTACTAACTTAATTTTGAAACAAGTTTTTTATAAGGTATATAAATTTTCAGACATTGTTTTCTTTTATAAAATTGAGATATCTAACTCAATTTTGATTAGGAAATAAATGTAGAGATCTGTTAAATCAATAATTTTCTAATTCACTGAAAACTATGAAAAAAATGTTGTTTTAATTCTTAATAATCAGACTTTTATGATTTCAAAATGAAAATAAGAGAAAAAGTTTATATTAAAATATAATTAATTTTAGAATTATGATAAATATTTATACATTAGTTGGTGTTTGAAAATAACTTTGTTAGCATTTATTTTACTTTTATCTCCTTTTTGAACTGCAGTAGAAACATTTATACCATTTCTTGCTACTGTGCAGTTGATATCACATATATATTGGCATTATTAATATCTATATATAAAAATATCAAATAAAATAAAGAGAAATATCGAATCAATAAATTCAGAGCAAAACTAAGCAACCAAAAACGGATATAAGAATACTTGATTAGATTTTATTCTGATTTCCAGTTTTAGTAAACTTTACAATATATCTAACTAACAAATAACATATCAAAATGTGATTTAGTTATTTCAAATTATACAATGCAGATATTTGATTGTATATATTAAAAACTATTTAGTTCTTCTTATCTACATATTGAATATTTACAAGATAACACATGGTTGCAACAAACAAAATCAATAAATGTTTAACAGCAAACATGGTACTACATGATTGCATATAAAAAAGAGATTCAAATAATAAAGTTGAATGATTAAAGTAATATCTGAAAAACATTAGCTTTGACAAAGGTAAAGATATAAAAGTAAGTTCATAATAAACATTAAAAACAAAATGATAAAATAGTTTATAACAAGTGTTCATTTGAATATTCAATTAAAAAAAATGTTTAGCCATAAAAAAAAACAAAATGTAGCAGATTGCGTCAACGGTACCGAATGGGTTCGATCCCACTCATTTTACATACGAAGGCAAAGAAGTAACCGTTCGACTAAGCTCCCACAGCGAATTTAAAAGTACTTTTTTTATAAACTAACTATTTCTCTCTATTTCCCTTATCGCTAACCTGTTTAGCGGCTTGTTTTCTTAATTTAATTTAAATAAAATTCCAAAACTATTGTTGTAATTATTAGGCATACCAAAATAAAACAAAGTTTGAAAATAGTTTCACAGAAAATTACTTTTTAACATAAAACTTATTCTATCTCTTTCGTTTATTCTGTAAAACAATGTTTAAGAAAATCTATTTAAAATATATTTATCAGTTTGATGAATACCAACTTTTTTTTGATATATTTTGATACAGTTCTTATATAAACCTTTTAAGTTGCTGCTTAAATGATTTCAAATCAATTTTGTTTGTAACAACTTATTAGCAGTGATTAAATTCTCTTTCTACTTATGTATCTTCAAAAGTTATATATTATTTGTTACTATTTAAAGACAACATTTGCAAATTTCTACTATTTCTGACGATATGAAATGAAAATATTTTCAATTTAATTTCAAAAAATAATTTTTCTCCAATGTAAATAATTTTTGATGAAATTATTAATCTAAATGAACTATTTTTACTTATTTCCTTTGTGATTTATGGTTTATAAAACGATACTTGATTTATAAACTTAATATAAAGTTCAAGTATAAAAGGTATATGTTTAGCATTTAGCAAATATTAGCAGAAATTGTTGAAAAGTTGTTAAAAGAGCTAACTAGTCTTTGTAAACCACTAAATTAAATTACTTTTTATCTCTCTATTTGTTTAAACTTAAAATCTATCATTCAGTTTTATATGTCTATCACTATTCAACCAGAACAATCAGATAAGCACTGAAATTTAATATAGACAGTTAATCTAAAAATTACTATAAATAGCAGTTATTGATGCTTACTTTGAAAAATCAACACCTAATTAAAGGTATCTTAAACAGCAAATCTAGGTTAAATAAACATTATTATGACAGTCGTGATTTTATGAAGATTTTAAAAACTGATTATTATATAAATATCAACTGAAAATCAATTTTGCATGTTGTCCTTTAGATTTATCAAAAAGTTTGTTAGTCTGTTCTAACTATTAGTCTAAACTACTTTATCATTTTGTTTTTATTTGCCAAAACAAATTTTTATAACTTTGAAATATTTAAAGTAAATTAATCTTACAGTGATTATATAGTTTCATGATGTTTTCAATATCTAAATTATAAATTAAACTTGTTTTTTGCAAAAATTACTAACTTAATTTTGAAACAAGTTTTTTATAAGGTTTATAAAATTTCAGACATTGTTTTCTTTTATAAAATTGAGATATCTTACTCAATTTTGATTAGGAAATAAATGTAGAGATCTGTTAAATCAATAATTTTCTAATTCACTGAAAATCATGAAAAAAATGTTGTTTTAAGTCTTAATAATCAGAATTTTATGATTTCAAAATGAAAATATGAGAAAAAGTTTATATTAAAATATAATTGATTTTAGAATTATGATAAATATTTATACATTAGTTGGTGTTTGAAAATAACTTTGTTAGCATTTATTTTACTTTTATCTCCTTTTTGAACTGCAGTAGAAACATTTATACCATTTCTTGCTACTGTGCAGTTGATATCACATATATATTGGCATTATTAATACCTATATATAAAAATATCAGATAAAATAAAGAGAAATATCGAATCAATAAATTCAGAGCAAAAATAAGCAACCAAAAACGGATATAAGAATACTTGATTAGATTTTATTCTGATTTCCAGTTTTAGTAAACTTTACAATATATCTAACTAACAAATAACATATCAAAATGTGATTTAGTTATTTCAAATTATACAATGCAGATGTTTGATTGTATATATTAAAAATTATTTAGTTCTTCTTATCTACATATTGAATATTTACAAGATAACACATGGTTGCAACAAACAAAATCAATAAATGTTCAACAGCAAACATGGTACTACATGATTGCATATAAAAAAAAGATTCAAATAATAAAGTTGAATGATTAAAGTAATATCTGAAAAACATTAGCTTTGACAAAGGTAAAGATATAAAAATAAATTCATAATAAACATTGAAAACAAAATGATAAAATAGTTTATAACAAGTGTTCTTTTGAATATTCAATTAAAAAAAATGTTTAGCCATAAAAAAAACAAAATGTAGCAGACTGCGTCAACGGTACCGAATGGGTTCGATCCCACTCATTTTACATACGAAGGCAAAGAAGTAACCGTTCGACTAAGCTGCCACAGTGAAATTTGAAAGTACTTTTTTTATAAACTAACTATTTCTCTCTATTTACCTTATCGTTAACCTGTTTAGCGGCTTCTTTTCTTAATTTAATTTACATAAAATTCCAAAACTATTGTTGTAATTATTAGGCATACCAAAATAAAACAAAGTTTGAAAATAGTTTCACAGAAAATTACTTTTTAACATAAAACTTATTCTATCTCTTTCGTCTATTCTTTTAAGTTGCTGCTTAAATGATTTCAAATCAATTTTGTTTGTAACTACTTATTAGCAGTGCTTAAATTCTCTTTCTACTTTTGTATCTTCAAAATTTATATATTATTTTGGTTATTTTTTAACAAAATTGCATTTTAGAGTTTATAGAATTTTATATTTTTTCTTCCAAATACTTTTCTAAACCATCTTGAACCTCAAATTCAAGTACAGTTTACTCAATAACTTTTTTTGGTTTGTGAAAAGCTAAGGTGGTTTGATCGACTTATATTTATTCTATCAATTTAGAATTGCTTATTACATGCATGAAAAAGTTACGGTTCAGTTTATCGTATATATTTTTGATAAAAGTTTCAAACAGTAGATTTTAAGTTAATAACAAATCTACTATAATAATTAGTTATTACATCTAATTTAACCAAAATCTAAATAACGAATTTATGTAAAAGCAGATGTTGAAAAACACGTTCTTGAATTTTTAAGTTCACTTTATGCTGGCGAGATTGAAAAATGAAATTAGATGAACAATTTTATTAAGTCAAAATAGTGCTTTCAAAAAGTTTACAAATGATAATATTTATTGCACGAAATATCAAATCAAAGTTGCTAAAATGAATGGCTTGATGTGGTAAAAATGATAAAACACTATTTGAAGAAATTTGCAAATAATTTCAAATATAAAAAATTGCACTTCGATTATGTGAAGAAAATAATTGAATCAATTCAAAAATGTAATAAAAATTCAAATGCAAAATATCAATGACCATAATTATCCAGTTTATCAATCGGATATTAATAAGAAGACAAATTAATCAATTAATTTGGTTATCTACAATTTGGTGAAATAAAAAGGCATCTTATGAGCTAAAAGATGAAGAATATGATTGATCTACTCTTGAAAAGTCTTGTTTACAACCCCCTGCTGCTCAGGTAGTGATCTTGACTTAATATTTCGACGATAGTGTAAACCAGTTAACACGACGATAATCAACCACCACAAAACACAGAACCAAGAAGCTGACTTCAATACCAAATTTGAATTATATTTAATTTGATAAAAAGAAAACCTACCTCAGAAGTGGTGAGATAAGAAAAAAGATGAGATGAATGAACTGACTTTGTTCCATAATTAAATGGAATTTTAGATACTTTGTAACATTTGCTGTAAAAGTTTCATTTGCAAATATAGGCTTTTATCATTTTACAATTAATCAAAATGAGTCATTAAGTTAAATTGATATTTGCAAACAGCTGAAATTGTAAACTGATAAAAAATGTTTACATTATTTTAAAAGTTCTGAATATTATTACAGCCTTTAGATAAAGTAACTCACAGTTTTGATGATTCCTGTATAGATTTGCAAATGTTTTTTTTCCCAATACTTACAATACTAGCAGAAGCTAGTTTCAAGATAAAAAGCAAGAAAGTAATCAGCAAAGCAGGAAGTACCCACATCTGATTCCTATAAATAGTTTTTAAGTATTCTATTTATCTAACTTTGTCACTTTTAGTGAAAATTCCATTAAAAAATATCGAAGTAATTACTAACAGCTTTAAAGTAAAAACTTACAGCATATTTAATACAATTAATAAATCATTAAACAAAGCTTACGCATTTTCCATGGACTTGTACAACGCATATATAGTGTAAGCTGCATAAATAAGACAAAATAATACTGTTGGAACTGTGAGATAAGTGCAAAAGTGGCAAATGGTATTTGAAGAAAATTTTTCAATTGAGAAATAATGAAATGTAGAATTGAATGAAACTTTGCCATTAAGAATACAGTTCCCTCCAAAATCACTCTAGAAATAAAAGGCTTTACTTAAATTGATTTTTATAAGTTTTAACTTTAACTTATCTAAACAACTATTTTCTAAAATCAAACAAACAATATATAAAATAAAAATTATTCTTTAAAATGGTTTTTAAGAAACATATAAGTGTTGATATAATATATATGCTTTTGGATATTTTAAACTTAATTAAGCATAAATCACTCTAACTGCACTTTCATGGTTACAGCAAGCAACTACAACTTGAAATAAATTAAATACTAAAAAGATAAGAAATAAGCATAAGAAAGTTTTTTTGTCTATTTTAAATATAAACAATAAAATAGCAAAGCTTATCATTTTATAGAAGTAGTTATAGTTAAGATAGGACACATTTTTAGCTTACTGATTCCAGAAAAATCTTTGAAATTTAAAATAGTAATCACTACATAATGACTTCAAATATAAATTTATTTATTACAATAAATATGAAGGAGGGTGTCTGAAAAAAGCACCTCGCTAACATACACTCTAACAAATAACATCTATTAAGTTAAAAATATAGAAAGCAAAAGATGTAACACATGGCATTTCGGTAGTCCTGAAAATATATTACAGTGAACAATTACATGGAATTATAGTAATATCAAGAAAAGGAAAAATTCACAGTTTAGAAATGGCAATGTTGGCAATATTATAAAGGTTCAACTTTTTCTTGAACAACACAAGTGATTCTGACATGACAATGTCTGATGACAGCTGGTTCCAAGTACTATAAATCTACAACTTTGCTTATTTAAAAAAATACTGTAGTGATTACTACTACAGCTATTTAAATTTGTCATGAACAAATAAACGAAGTACTTAAAATCGATTGAAAAACTTTGAAACAATTTAACTAGATATTCAACTTACTTGAAGCAGACCCAATGGTACTGATGAGACAATTTCAGTTATTAAACATACAATGTAAATTATAATAGCAGGAAAAAGAATTATATCAAATTTGAATTTGGCCATCTGAAAATATGAATATATATATCAACCTAAAATAAATTTTCATGAATTGATTAAACTAATGTTAATTTTTCTTAAGTTTAGTTCTATCTGACTTTAGAACTATCATGTTATGATAAGTTAGAAACTATTTAGTCAATTCTCAAAACATAAAGATAATATCAGTGTAATTATAAGTATAAGCAGACACTATTTACACCCAGACTATCTCAATATTTTTGCTTACAACTAATTTATTACTTAAATTATTTGACTTTTTTGATATATTAAAAAATAAGAACCAACATTTTCAACAAACTAAACTATACGGCAAAATTACTTTTAAACATATAAACAGACAAATAAATAAACAACTATATAAACAGACAAGTAAGAACTGAAATAATCAAGACTTGAAGAAAATTGATAACACAGTCACAATTAATAAAAAATAACAAAAAATATAAATTTTGTGAAGGAATATTCTAAAATCTCATTAAAATAATTGTTTAAGCTTATAAATAAAATAAAAAAATAAATTTAATATAAAAAGTATAACTAGTAGGAAATTACATAGTAAATAAAAATTTATGTATTTCAATAAGAAATAAACAAAAGAAAATAGAAAAACATCTAAAAACTAGAATTTAAAGTTTGAAACAATTGTTTTGAGTCGTAATTGTCCAAAAACAACATTTGCAAAACTTTTGCTACTAAAGGTAAAATAATATAAACAATTATTAAAACAATCTAATTTAAATAAAAAAAATTAGAAAAACAATTTACTTTAATTAAAATGAGATTTACTGATGGTATTAGACTGCAAGAACTTCTTTGACTTATCTGTTTAGCTTTTTAAGGTTAACAAAAATGAACTTGATATAAAATTTAGGTTTAAATAAATGTATAATTCGTTTTTAGTAAATTGTGTAGCACACAAATTTTACAGCTGTATAATAATAATCTGTAGATTTGAGTTTATTGTTTAAATAGCATATTAATCAATTTAAACAAATAAAAAAATATAATATAATAATAAATTAATTTCCATTATCATTAACTAAAGTTAGAACAAGAACTTGTAGTTTAATTTTTAGCAAAATATCTACACCAGCATTTCACAAAACTACGTGAAATTTCACATTAAATTAATAAGACATTATACTTATCTAATCCTTAGTTAAAATGGAAAGTTAGGTTAAAGTTTTTATTATGAGACAAAAGGCGAAGTTATAGAGTTTAGTATAGTTGTAATGTCCAGTACATCATATTAATCTATTAAAAAAACATTTGTATTTTACTTTTATAATTGTTTAAACCATTCGAAATGTACGATTATGCAAACCTTTATTTCTAATTTCATTAATTGTATTGTTTTATGTTTTTGCTTTTTTGAATCGTCGATTATAAACTAAGTTTTTTATTTTTTAGCATTAGGACAATTATTAAAAGTTTTAAATGCTGAAAGAAAGTTTAATTGAATCTAAGTTAAAATTATCAGTCACAAACTTTGTGTTCAAGGAACTCAATCTTTTTTAATTATATTTCTATCAAATTGAATTTCATTTCTTAGAACCTCTTGAAGCTTAGTATTTGCTTTCTGGTGTTCTCATTCATTTCAAATGTTGATTGTATGCCAAATCATCGATGCAAAGGTTGTTCAAGATTTAGTGATCTCAAGAGGAACTACACAATTGATAAAAAATCATGTGAGAAGTTTATCATCGTTTTTTAAATTAATTTTTTATGAATTTCATTTATTATGTTAAAAAGGGTTAATCTTTACTAAAATTGATTCCATTTATTTAGAACTTTTAGAAGAATCATAGTTGTCATGCTAAGCTAGAAGCAAAAGGAAATTTAGTTGATATATATGAGATTACAGCAAACATTTTATACAATATGAAAAAACTAACTTTTATATTCGACTTTGCCGAAGAAGTTTATCAAATGGCATTTCACATCACTTTGGAAGAGCTGAAAGTCTGAAACTAGTGACGAAAAGGATAAAAGAAACTCTGACACATGATGGTTGTTATGTCCATTTTAGATAAGCAAGAAATATTTGTGTAATAAAACAATTGTTAGCTGGAAGCATTTATCTCAATTTTTTGATCTTTTTAAATCATTATTTCATTTATTGCTTCAGCTAAGTAGAGTATGTAATCAAATCTTTATCGAATTCTTTAACCAGATAAATTTCAATAACAATTTTAAAACATCATTGTGTCTTTATTTACCGATTAGCTTACCAGATGAATATATGACATAAAACAATATTATCTTCAAAGAAACAAAAAGACTGCAAACTAAATCTAAGCTTTTGATTGAACTTTTAGAAGCAAACCGTTTAGTTTTATTTCAGTTTCTTATGAATTATATGATTTTACTTTTCACAAAAACTAAACCAATAATTTGTTCAAGAAAACAAAATGTAGATATTTCTACTTACTAAAGATTTCAACTCTAATAATATTTTTCGTTTTGAATATATTTTCAGCTTATTGGTTATTTTCTAATAAATAGTTCATATAAGTTGTGATAAACTATTTTTTGTACTTAATTGTATATTACTTTAAATTATTCTATCTGGATAAGATATCACTTCTAACTTGCATGGTATGATTACACTAAAAATCTTTATGAAAGTAAAAACTAAGTAATACAGAAACTAAAGTCCAATTCTGACAAACCGACTTCATCAAAACAAGCTTGCAATGGCAATTGCTAATGCTGCAATCAAATTTGCTCCGGTGAGGATCCGACAATAAAATATCTTAAATGCTTCTCTTTTTTTATCTCACCTGTAGTGATGTGAGCAAGACAAGCTAAGATAAATTTGATAAAAACCAGATGAAGTATGTATGTTCCAGCATACAGAAATTAAAGTCCATTTCTGACAAAGTGACTTCATCAAAACAAGTATGCAATGGCAATTGCCAATCCTGCAATCAAACTTGCTCCGGTGAGGATCCGACAATAGAGTGTATTAAATGCTTCTCTTGTTTTTATCTCACCTGTAGTGATGTGAACAAGAAAATCTATGATATATTTGATAACAACAAGATGAAGCAAACGGAGGTTAAATGGTTCTGCATTAAATGTATAATCATTGACATAATTTCTCTCTTCTCTAATTTTAATTCAAGATTACCCGACATCAGAAAATCGATATTCACTGGAATGGTCAAACTTAAATCTGTAATTAGCAACGATGTTGCCAAAATGAACGACACAATTTATAGTTTTTCCAAATCATTTTATGAAATGTAGAGAAGTTGCACAGAAACTCGTCATATGGGCCTCGGTGATCGGCGACTCTAATTCCGACAAAAAATAGCTATCATGGAGTAACTTCTTGCTAAGAAGGTCACTGAGACTTATAAAGATGATGACAATAAGTTTTTAATCAAATGTGAACTCAAAGCCTTGATTTTGTGGACATTTTAAGGATATCAATGACTAGACTTGGAGTGCAGACTTTAGTTCACCAAAGACTGTTGAAAGTGTCTTTTAAGAAAAGCTGGGTGTACGCAAGTTTCTTGTCAAGGTGTATAAGCTAAAGCTTGAGAAAAAATTCGAACGCATTAGAGTCAACATGATTTGTGTGAAGATGATCACTTAGAAAATAAACGTTTTCTATAAGAGGCGTATAACTGAAATCAGAAGGAACAGCCAACTGATTTCAAATAAAAAGTTCGAGGTCCACCATAGGCCATGAGAATTGTAAAAGTTTTTCAAAAAAAGGAAATGAAGAATAACCACCGGCGGAATCGATACTAGCGGCCATGAAAGGATTTTGTTTACAATGTGAAAGTAGCAATCCTCATGATTTAAAAAAATACCGAGCTGATTCAATCATTTGTTACAAAAATGGGAAGCATGGGTCAGAGTTGCTATACTCTGCAGTTGAAAAGCAGGCGCTGCCATTTTCACGGCTATTCAAAAATGGAGTCACTTGCTTATGAGGCAACACTTCTGCCTGATAACAGAACAAAGCTCGGTAGTGTTTATGCTAAAAAAAAGTCGAAAATCAAGAATGCTAAAATTATGAGTTGAAATTGGTGTCTTTTTCGCACCCTATAAGTTATAGACCGGGAGATAAAATGTGGGGCCTGGACGCGTTATCGAGAACTTACTGTGGACCTATATCGACTACAAAATCGGGTATTAAGATCTTTCATCAAACTTTGTGTTGCCCAGGTATCACTCGAATGTGGTATTATATGAGGTTAAAAAACTTCCCTGGCTGATATAGGATGTTGTGACGAGTGTGAAATCTGTTTGGAAGTTTGTCAGGTGAGCGATGACACTCTCATCAAAGCTACACGGCCGATGAAAAGATTAAAGTGGATTTTATGGGTCTTATTGCGAGTAGTTGTAAGAATGTACTTTTCTTGTGGATTGTTGACGAGTTTTCTGATTTTATTTTTCACTTTCCATATTCTAAGGTAGATTCTATCATGGTAATTAGCTGCTTGGAGGAAGTATTTGGAACTTGCAGTCATATCCATTCTAATTGAGGGTCAGCTTTCATGTCTCGACAACTGAAGGATTATCTCTTACAAAGAGGAGTTTCAAGCAGTATGACAACTTCCTACCATCCACAAGGTAAAGATCAGGTAGAGAGGTATAATGGAATAGTCTGGAGGGCAGTGTCGTGTATTGAAGTTTAGAGATCTACCAACCAAAGATTAGAAAAGGGCGTTAAGTGCCCTTTAAGTGTTCGGTCTTTGTTGTGTACATAAACAAACAAAGCTCTTCTCTCAAGATTCTTTAGCTCCAGTTGAAGAAACACCTCAGGACCGCAGCTTACAGGATTGGCTTTGCAAGTTAGGACAGGTACTCTTACGAAACTTTGTACGCAGGGGGCAAGGATGATGATATTGTAAAGAAGGTTGAACTGCTGGGGACTAACCCGATGTACGTGCAAGTCTGCAATCCGGATGGCAGGGAATCCTACGTTTCTTTGAGACATCTTACCAGATACCCAAATGCAGATGAACATGACCTTGACGTTCATTCAGGGGTAAAAAAGAGAATAGTCCTCGACGGGCTTGGAGGTGTACCTTCAAAGCGCTACAGTTGAGACTAATTGTCGTTGATGGCTATAAAGAGACAATGACCGGTCTTTACTGTTCGACCATTACAGGTAATTAGTTAGTTGTTACCACTGATATAAATGTATCATTTGTCATTCTCTAGTATTCTCTATTCGGTAATAGACTTCGTTGTGGAGTATCGTTGATAAACTTATCAATGTTGTTAGCCCTCTTTCCAATAATCTGAAAAACGAGTCATTATCATTACAAGTGTACTATTTTTTCTATATTAATCGTTATAAAAGCTGTTGAATTTGTAACTCGCAGCCACGGGTCAGATAAATAAACGAATTAAAAAATTAATTAGTAAAATGTTATTTAGAGAAATTTTCAAACTTTTTATAAATAATCTAAGTATGTTTATGAGGCACTTTACTTATAATATTAAGATACCGGCTTCGAATATGTCCTTGTAAATGTTGAAAAATCCTTAACTTTTTACTCAAAGAGATCTCACATAAAAACAAAAATATCTGAGAACATCTGAAAGACTTTTGATAACTATTTTTATGTGTTATTTCTTAAGAGCTGGTTTAATTTATATAATGGTGTCTATCAAACAATTACAACAAACTTTAAGAAACCGACAAAAAGATTAAATGAGCATTAAAAATTATTTTCCTATAACCAAAATATGTATTTTTAGGACATAGTACACTTTAAAGCGTGCCTTTTAAAAAGAAGAAGTAAATACATTTTTGCATGCTTCTAACTATTCTGGATAAGACATCATAAGATTATAAACTTACTTGTATAGTAGATTTCTATAACCTGATTCATTTCGCTGTAACTACTTTAAATTATGCTTGAGCAATTATATTTTGTAAAATTAAACAATTTAAAGATCACATTGTACTTTGAGGTAATACATCAAAAGTCTTATGATTTTTAGATCATTTTTTGTATAAAAATGTATTTACACTTTCTGACTTTTCAGTAATCAGCATAATTAACTTAACCATTTTATCTTAAGGTTAAAAGTTTTTGATGTTACGCTTCAGTACCCACAGATGCAATGTTTACAAGTTTAGTTTACTCAGCTGAGAGTATCTACCAAAAACTTGTTTGTGAAACCTCGTGACTTTGTAGTGTATTTATTATCGTGATTGAGCAATATTTAGAATTATTATTTTGTGTGTAATTGATATTCAATCTTCTTTCAACTCTCATCAAACTTTCAATCTTGTTAAATCTCTTTCTTTCGTATCATGATCTAAATTTGATTATTTGTTTTGATTTTTTCTTCCTTAGGTGTTTTAAGGCTAACAATTTTGTTATAGATAAAATGATTCTGTAGTCTCTACTGATTTATAATTATGGTTTTATTTATTTTATTACCTGAGTTTTAATGTAAGCCTTAAATGTCTCTTCAGCGTTTACACAAGTTGATTATATAATATATTTGATTTATATATAAACTTTTTGATTTATTTAAAAAACTAAATTTTCAACTCAAAACTGATAAATCTAATTTATTTCTCTTTTTTGATATGGTATCAAGCTTATGTAGTCTTTTTTAGTAGATAAAACAATTATAAGCTAACGTTTAAAGCCTTTTATGCACAATAAATTCTTATAGATTTATATAATTAAAATTTTAATGGTTTTAAACTCTTACATCTATTGAATGAATAAGTTAAAATTTCTTTATGTTGTTGTGTTTAGTTTAAAATGTTTTTTGTACTTTTACTCATGGCTAATCTAAGTGTTTTCATAAAGTTGTTTATTCTATAAATTACTATTTATTTTTCACTATTTGTTTATAAGATTATTACAAGTTTTCTAATGATTAGAAAAAAATTATTGAAAAATCATCTTTTATAATTTTAAATAAGTAGCGTCATTTATTTATTTTGTAAATTTGATTTATAGAATAACTTTTAAATTAGATAAATTAAATCAAGTTCTTAGAATATTTTAAATTTGATATTTTGTTATTTTTTTTAATATTTACTTTTATATAAATAGAAAAAAAGTAGCTGTGAAAAGAGTATTTTTAAATTATAAACTAATACTTAATGATTCTTTAAATAAAAAAAACGATTTTATTAGTCTAATTATTTAACTAATTTTTGATTGATTTAAAATTTTAAATGCAATTAACATATTTCTTACTAATATTGCTTTTAATATTTTGGCATTCATTAGTGTAGGTGGTTGCCAAATTTTATGAATTAACTGCTGATATGTTTGAAGTAGGATTATACATGATTGTAACACACATTTTATTTATTATGATATGTTTTTTCGTATAATATTAATAGTAAGTTATGTAATTAAATTCTAATGAACTAGTTTACTTCTATAAAGTTTTTTTAATTCCCTTTTTGTATGTTTTTGTTTTATTTTTATACTATACTTGTTAACATATAAAATAATCAAAATGATTATTGTAAAAGCCTTGATTTTAAATTATAAAAATGTCTTTTTTATTTATTATACTTTAGAAAATTAAATGTATACAAGTTTGAAATTTTTTATCCTTTATAACAATTAAAACAAATATTTTGTAAAAAAGTAAGAAATCAGTTTATATTTGGTTGTTTATTTATGCTTTTCACTATCTTCATTTATTGATTGATTAATTGATAAGCTGTTGAATAATTGAAGATTGTTTTAGTAATTGCTGAATTAAAATTGAAAGAATATGGACAAAGGTAGACAAGTTAAAAAAGTAAAACCCGCCTCATTTGAGTGAGTCTGATTAATAAAACTTTTAATTTCAAATTTTATAAAAAGTTTTTTTTTTGTATTTTAGAAAAATTTTGTTTATTTATTTATGAAAATCTACTAAAATTACAAACACTCTAGAAGTAAAGTTAAATAAATAAACTTTCAAAAATATGTACCAAATATTTTTAATTGCATCATATACCAAAATAATGATAAAATAACAAGTTTTAATAAAACAAATTAAACTAAAACAAACAGGTATTTTCAAACTGAAACTATTTTACAAATGTAAAAATAACTTTTTGAATATAAATTAACATAATATAATTGATTTTTTAATTTATGATATTCTAATAACTTAAAATGTTTTTTATGAGTTCTAATTATATATTTTTTATATTAGATGAACTAATATAGTAACATTTATTTTGTCTGTAAAATTAAGAGATAAATAGTAGATTATAAACACATGTAGACTTAAATAACAACTTTTCATAACAAATATTCTTAAATTAAGTTATTAAAATCATTAGAAGAATTATAAATTCAGATATATAGTCTATATAATTTAAATAATGAATATATATTTTCAAATTTTTAAAGAGGCTAACTTTGACTTAAGATTTGTAACTTTTTTAATTATAAGTTTTTTAAAGAATAAAATTTGAAGCAATAAAATGAATTAGGATAATATGATAAAAGTATATATTATAAATATTATAAAATAATAATATATTATAAAGATAATTGTTTTTGTTTGCAGTGAAAAGGTAACAGGAGGAGTCATTAATGGTTTGTTTCAAGGAATAAGTAATGTATGTTATATTTCTTCAGCTAAAATTTTATTAGATTTCAAAAATCAGATTAAAATTTCCAAGATTTTTTAATGTTACTGGCAATTTAAGATTATAATTTTTATGATAAGATTTGTTAGAAATTAAACTATCTCATTGTAAGTTTACAATTATTAAAATTGCTTTTCTATTTGTAAAATATTCTAAGACCTCTGCATGGTTGTTTTATTTCTACTAATTTTTATTTTATTAGGTTTGCAGTAATGCTCAGTCACCAGAAGAAAAAGAAAGAATAGCCTGGACAAAAATTCTTACAATAAAAAAACCAGTTGATGAAGTACATGAACCAACTGAACCATTTCTATTTCTTGCTTTAGGTTACACTAATGGTGTTCATATTTGGAAATTATTGGTAAAAAGTTTCATATTTCAAAAGATTTGAAAAGTTTCATTAATTTATAATTTGATGTTTATTGTATTTTGTGAAAGAAAATATTTGTGATGATAAGACAGCTGATAATTGTTTTTTAGCCCAATGGAGATGCTGATGAAGTTTATTCAGTTCGAGATGGAGCTGTCAGTCATATCCATATAATTAATTCTTCTCCTTCTTCACGTAAGTCTCAATTCATTTTATGTCACTTTTCAAATTAGATCTTTTTATTTTGTTCTTAATTTTATGAAAACTTTTGACATTTTTTAATGTCAGCTTTTCCTTGTTTTTGCTAAAATTTTGTTTTAAGCAATTTTTTTCATGATATTTTTGTTAACATCTATTGTTGTCTTCCTTTTTATTGACAAAATGTTTTCTTTTTATATTTCAGAAGATTCGTTTGCAAGTGAACGACCATTAGCAGCGATTGTAACTACATCAGTTAAGTCAGTACTTCTACTTTTATCACCAACTTGAAAACATTTGCTTCTTATTTTGCACCAATTTCGTTGTTTAAAATATAAAAAATTTTCAACAAATTTTAAAACTAAAAAAACTCAATAAATCTTTCAACATAAGACAGCTTATAATTTGTGTCATAAATTGATTTAATAAACTTTTAATATCTCTCCTTATCTAAACAGTCTTTCTTACTTTTTATGAAATAGATTTTAAATATCTCCTAAAAAATGTTGTTGATATCTTTGTATGAATGATATGATGAATTTTAATTATCATAATGTTTTGACATCTGCTGTAAATATGATTTTAGTGACTATGTACTTGATTAGCTAACATTATAATTTTTATTATGTTTTTCACATTCATCTCTAGCTGATTTTAACAACTTTGTTTTTCATTCATGTTTACATTTTGTAAAAATTGCAGAACTTCAAATTATAAGGAAAATGTTTTTTCAACTGTCGTTATCAAATCGATGCGAACAACAAAATCAATCAAATTACTCAAGTTTGAGCAGAGTATTGCTGATGTAACAGAAACTGATGAATACTTGATAGTTTCTTTCAAGGGTTCCATCGTTTTTGTGGATATTTACACTTTCATCATTCGATTTAGAATCGAAGGTACTTTTATGTAAAACGATTTAAGTAAATTGTTGTCTGACCAATTTTAAGTAGAATTGTACAACTTTGAAAATAACCACATAATTTTGGGTTATCTTTTCATGTACGTATGTATATTGGATTATCATCTCATTTTACAGTTGGTAGAGAGTTTACTTTCTCTACTTTCATTGAAAATCTGATAAATAATTCTTACTTCATACTTGTACACAGAAAACCCTTGTAATTATCTATCTGTTTTCAACATTTTACCAAACTTCTAATTGTACACTAAACAGAAGAACAAGTTGAAACAAGTCAACTAATAATATTTATTCTCCATCAATATTACATTATCAATTTTATAAAATGATTTCAACTTTATAAGTCTGTCGATAAATTTATTCATGAATTCAGACAACTTTTCTATTTTTTTCTAATCTATTATTTTCTAATTAAAGTTAGCTTTTAAAAATAGATTATTTTAACTAACTTTAAAACAACGAACAAACGTCAAGATATTTGTCACCGTAAAATCCTTAAAACAATTTTGATTTACAAAATCTGTCACACCTTTTTTAACATCTAAAATGAATTTTTGTGTTTCTTCTTTCAGCATATTTTTCCAATCAACATTTTTTTGGTTTATTGTAAATTTCAAAACTAAACCGAAATCTTTAAAACCTAAATACGATTAATTCAGTTCTTTTAAACTTTACAATGACGTTTACTAGTTGCTTACAACTTATCATAAAATTATTACAAATATGACAAAAGCGTATTACAAAAAAAACAAATAACAAAAAACTTACTGGACAGGTTGCTACCCTGGTACAGGACTTAATCCAAATCCGATTGCATTAGGTACAAGGTGGTTGGCATATTCTCCTGATAAAGTGAGGTCCTCGTTTATCCGACTTTCAGTAAATTTCAATTTTTTTCAAGTTAATGATCGAACTGAGATCACTAGGTGGACTTGGTAACCCTGACGACCATTCTTACACGGACACGATGGTTGGTGCTGCTCAAGTTAGTGATGTTTCTTCTTTAATCATCTATTCTTTGAGACTTCTTCATTGATACAGAATCTGAAGACAGCAGCAAACATCGGAATCCAATTCTTCACTGAAGGACTCAACTTATTTCGGAATCCTAATTCGCCCAGTACATCACCTAGTGGAGATCAAAAATGGCTCCCAAGATCAGACACAGATGATCGTAGCAACGACCTGACCGCTGGACTGGTTACTGTCCTTGACCTTAAGTCACTGGGTGGAAAGGTAAGTGCTGATTGGTTGTCCAATAATCACGTGATCACTCAAAACAATTGATAGAATCTGAAACAAGGCGAGGAGAAGCGCGTCGTCACCCTGCACCCGTCGCCAGGCAACGTGGTCGCTCATTTCGTTGCGTTTCGTGGTTTCGCTATCACTTGCATGACATTTTCGCCCTGTGGCCGTGTCCTCGCGACCAGTGACACTCGAGGACACTCCTTTAATCTCTACTCGATCTTTGTTCATCCTCAAGACCCAACCAGAACCTCTGTTCATCACCTGTACAGTTTGTGGCGAGGCGAGACGTTCTCAAAGGTACGTGATAAGTTCAAAACATCACATGACAGTCACGCTTCACTGATTTGCCGACTTGCTTTCCAACCTCGTTATAAACGGTCGATAGCTGGCGGTAGAGAGACACTTTTTAAATGCAACGATTCTTAGTGAAGTGAAATTTTTGGATTTTTCATCTGATGTGACATTAATTATCAACTCTTCTAATCCCACCAAAATCTTACCATCTTTTTTATCTATTTAAAATATTTCCAGAATTTTAAGGGACAGTTTTTTGAGCAGATTTTTTTTAAGATTTAAAAAAAAAACTTCTGATTGTAAAGTGAGATTTTATCAAATACAATTATCTGACCACCAACAGGCGCTACAGAGTTCCACTTTGATATTTGCTTCCAGATCTAATTTGTATTCTAGAAACGTAAATTGTTCAAATGAAATCCATATTTTCATCTTCAAATTGTATTTCACTTAATTTGTTTCATTAGGTACAAGAGTTAAGATTCAATTGGGATTGTAGATGGTTTTGTGCATCAACTTTACGAGGTACATGTCATATCTACCCAATCACCTCATTTGGGGGACATCCCAACGTTCGGACACATACATCTAATCAGTAAGTTGATTTTATCTCTATAAATTAATAAAAAAGCAAATTAATTCCGAAACTTGCTTTGGAATTAAGAGATCTTTTTGGATGTTTACTTCTTTTTTATTCACTGCTTTAAAATATAATAAATATTTTAAGATCCGGTTGAAGATGGTAATTTGATAAAACAAACCATTTCCATTAATTTCTCCTCTTTCTCTCACATTAACAATCAAACAAGGAAATTTGTACAATCAATAATTTGATTGTTTACAACTTCATCAAATTTTTCAAAACTCTTCCACACTTTCATCTCATTTTTCTCTTTCTAAATATTTCACAAATAAGATTATCGGTAGCAAGACGAGGTTCTCAAGTATATGATTGACAGCGATTTAACTATTCCAGTTCCTCTGCAGGAGTTTAAATATTTTCTTCCTTTTAATCTTAAACTTTTCAAATAAGTTAAACCCTTGTTGAAAGCACTTGAAATCAACAGGTGTTGTTGATGCTCATATTGTGTGGTGTCTCTTTCTAAAGTACTTATGTAAATATCGATTTCGTATATTTTGAATTTGTAATTTTTATTGAATTCTTTTTAAGTCGATTTTTTCCTTATGGTATCGAAGAAAAAATGTAAACAAAAAATCGCTGCCTTCTCGATGTGAATAGTAAATCTGCTACAACAGAAATCAAACTTAATTTAAGTTTATATCCATTGAGATTGGTTCTCTTAAGTTGATGTTGAAATGAGTTTTAAAACCAAATGAATTCGACAGCTTAATAAAAGAAACTAAATTAGTTGAACAAATGACAAACTAGCAATTCTAAGGCGATACTTCTTACTGCAAGTCAGGAAATAATCTATCAGCAGATTAACTGTCAACATTTTTTCATTTCGTTTTATTTCAATGATTTTCTTTTAACTAATTTGTTCCAACTTTTTGATTTATATTTTTGTCATTCCATTATTTTTAACTATATAATCATGATAAAAGTTCAAACTATTTTATTGTTTCAAATTGATAACCACAGAAGCTTTTTTTTGATCATAAATTAAGAAATTGTTTTCAAACGATAATTAAATTACTATTAACTTATTTAGAAAAACAATTTTCGAAAAAAGATAAAATAAAATACAAGAAATAAGAAATTGTTTAATGAACTTGATCTATCAATTAAAAAAAACTTACTTCTTGTTGTTTGTCTTACTTTTATATTGATGTTAATTTGTGTGAAAACACTTTGGTATCACCTTTAACTTTCACGATATTCAACAAGCATCTTCACATTGAATTTCGAATTTAATTATTTTCAACTCTTTAATTCGAAACTTTTGTTGGTCACAAAACCTCCCGTTTTTCTTGAAACAGTAACTGGAGGCTGGGATCGTGTCTTTTGTGTCATCCGAGCACTCGTTCAAACAATCTCTACCCCAGGTTGATTTTAATAAAATTTTCACAGAACATCTTTAAGTTGATTTAAATAGATCTTTTGGGAAACACCTTTTACTGTTATCTGTTTTGATTGTTATTTTTGGAATTTGTTTGACATTTATATATTATTTTTATCTAAAAATAAATTTCTATATTTACTAAATATGGTAAAAAGTCCGTAAATAGAAAACAAATATCTTTATCTAAATAAGAATTGAAATTTTCAATATAAATTTTCTAAAGACATCTATATCGATCGGATGTTTCATTTTTGGATATTTCCTTTTGTAAATAAACCAATAATTTGTACCTAAAATTCCACTACATCTAAAATTGAAATCAAAGTAAGTAGAGTAAAATCTGACCTTCGAAATGGTTGCAACTTTTTTGGTCGAATTACAAAATGTTTTATTAATAATCTAAATACTATCGTAAACTTTCCGTAAAGTACAAACTTCTTTACTACAACATCAATCTTTGATATTTATCAACTTCTCTACCTTTGTAAAGTATTATTTATAGGTTATACGAGTAGTATGTAGTTTACTACATTAATCAAATTAGTTGTTTTGTTCATTTAGTTTAGAAGTGCAAATGATAATTTAAGTTCTTATTTCCTATTTGATAAAATGATTGAATTGAAACGGTTCATAATCAATTATTTAAAAGCTAATTTGAGTAAAAACATAAACTTGTATTTCTACAGAGTGATGAGCAATTGTAGTATTTATCGTAAAAGCGCTGGTCTAGATGAACTGGATAAGCTGGAGATACTACAATCAAGCTTACCACATACTGCTACATCACAAACTTTATTAAATGGTTAGTTATAAGTTGCCACGAACTTTTATTTGCAAAATATCTTCTGGTTATGTTCTCCTTGTAACTTATCTTTATTTAGATTAACATTCTAAAAATGATTTAATTGAAACCCAAGCTATTTTTTAAGGTGATCACAGTATCCAATTGCTTTGTTCCAACTTGTTCAGTAGTCAACTACATTTCTTGCTTATTTTCTCTTTTTAGTAACCAACCACTTGTTTTCAACAACTAACTTTCCCATCTCATCGTAGTTCAATTCTATTACCCAACCAATTACATCTATCTACAACAAATTCCAACAACCACATTTCAAACATTCTCGAAATTATTGCTAAAAACTCTTATTTTATTCACTTATATTTCACAGAATCAACAGATGATAAAGTACTGAATATGTTGCAAAAAAGACCCTGTGTCAACAGATCTACTCACTATAATCCTCGATTGGAACCATTTCTACAACCTTGTAAACTATCAGCTATTGCCCACATTCGACCTGCAAACAAATCAATCATCTCACAAAACCTACCCATCATGTTAACTGGACAATCATCATTTAGTAGTGACCAACCCACATCAAGTACCAACAAGCCTGCTACAAATGAAGGGGACATCACTATCTCTACTTGCTTCCTGCAGTTTCCTTACAAAGATACAGGTACTTTGCATGATTTTGTTGTTTCAAGTAATTGTTAGTTTTGGGGACACTTTAGAAGTTAGTCACAGATGGTCGCCTAAGGCAATGTTGATAAATGATAATCAGTTGATAGATTTATTTATAGCTTCGAATTGTTTTGAGTTTTATTCAAAACTTTTGAAAAGTCGATATGTAATGGGAAAGGGTTTGTAGCTTGAAATGGTAGAAAGATCAAAGAAAATTTGATGGTAGAAAATTGAAGTTAGTTTAGGTTTTGAAGCTAAAAATTGTCTTCAATTTGTTTTCTCCTCGTATTCTCCCATTCATATAGTTGATAATAAAAGTATTTTAGAAGTAGAAGAGAAAGGTTTGGATAAAGCAAGCTGTGATGGTTGAGAAAAAATTGTAATAACTATAAACCAACAGATGGTTTTGTAATGACATCAAACTATCTTAAATGAAACTTAAGCCATATGTTCACTTATTATTTTCCACATTAAATTCTATTTTTATATTTTTAAATTGAAAAGACCTGAAGTTGTTAAAGATGTTATTTGTTCACATTGATTATTAGTGCAAACATCAGTGGCTGACTGGACAGCATTTGAAATATATTTCTAATACTCAACAAACACAATAACATTTTGCAATAAGAATATCAAATAAAATAATAAAGAACTTCAGAGTTTTATTCATCAAAACCAATTTTTCACAAGCTTTTGATTTCTTTCAAAAAATTAAATTTGGTTTTACTGGTTGTTAAACTCGCTACTTACCAACATGAAAGTAGAAATGTAAAACAATCCCAAATCTTCTACGACGTTTTAGAAGATACGAATGGTGGGATACCCTTTCATCCACTTAACGATAGATTAAAATTCATTTAATAAAGAAGTTAATATAGGCAGGTAGTCATTACCATATGTTAGTGAAAATTTCTGGTTGATAGCTAAATCTTTTATCATATCTCATATGTCAGATTATCAAGCACTTGTGTGATAAAGATGATGTTGAAATGCTGACAGGGTTATGAAATAGGTCTTTAAGACCATCTTTTGTCACTGGTATTAAGTGATGCTGTCAATTTTTTTTTGGTTTACAATTTAATGAACATAATCACTGCACCTCAAATGTGTGGTTGCTAAAAAACCAGTATCTTTAACTTAAGTGATGCTAGATATTGTCTTTAAATCATCTTGCTGTTTTTATTAAACTAAAACATTTGAGAATAAACTTATAAATGTTTAATTAGCTCTGATGATTATTTATTTAAAGAATAACCTAGTTTATTTGTTTCATCACATTTATTTTTCTGTTGTTGTAATCTAGAAATTTATATCTGAAAATATATCCATGAATTTATCGTATATTTTTAAGTTTGATGGAAATGCATTGTTCACCTAGTTAGATTATTCATGAAAAATTAATTAACTGGACAGTAAAGTAATATTTGCAAAAGTTTAAACGGTATTTGAAAATATAATAGAAAAGAAAAAGCATTCAAAAATATTTCCTTTGAAATTTACTTATTTCTTCATTTATATTTTATATTCTCAAAATTTTTCTCGAAAATATTTCTTGTGATCGAATAGACTTCTGATTTCTAATTTTTATTGTAGAAGTGAATAATATCGTAAGAAACAGTTTTCAGTATAACCATTTATCATTATCATAATTTTTATTACTTTATATGATTTATGTATAATCTTGAAATCTAGGAAGTTTTATGAAGTTTCTGATAAAACTAATGATCTTCACTTATTCACTATTTTTAGATTTATATTTTGTTAATAAAGTTTTACAATCATTAAGTTGATATCAAAAACTACTATCAACCAAAGTCGATAATCTCATTGTCATTCCTTATCATTTGTGTCTGTTAGTTTCAATATTACTAGTGAGTGTCATGTGATTTGCTACCGGATAACAATTATCAGATTATTTTGATTTTCATTTAAAACTCTCTTTACATTTCCATCTAGCTTTGATTTAAACAAAATAAATAAAAGTGACTTTAAGTTAAAATTTGCTTTTATTCACTTAATATGCTGAGAAGTTTAAACTTTTTCTTTAACAGCAAATTTCTATTTACTAAAATCTGTTGGGTATGTAGTTTTGGTAGCTGTGGTCAGTTATATTTAATTTGCTCATTTAAACTGTTTAATTATTCATATGTTGCTATTCTAAAGCTTTTAGAGAGGCTTTTACAAATAATTGTAATAAATTTATAAAAACTGTTATCTAAACTTGTTTTAGTAAAATACTCAACTTAAGTATCAATCTGAAAAGATATTCTTGAACAAAATCGATGAGATGGTGTTTTTTCGAATTTATTTTTTAATCTATTGCTCGATAGTCTTTTGTTATTACAAATTCATTAAGTAATCTAAAATATTGAATTTATTTTTATGACTTTATATTTGATTCACTATTTTGATGTTTTTAGCAATAAGTTAGTAATATTAGCTATTACAAAGGTTTTTTTCTTCAATTTTTCCTCTAATCAATTTTCAAATCAACAATTTTTACTCCACAACATGAAACTTCAATTTTAATGAAATGTTTTGTAATGAAATATTAGGATCTTAAATCTACATATTGAGAAACAACAAGTCATGTGGAATTTAACTAAAACACTCACATGATTTTTATTAACGATTGATTTATTTTGAGTATTTTTAGCTCATACAAACCGACTAAAATTTTTAAACAAATAAACAAAAAAATTATTGAAAAAGTATTTGAATAAATTTGATAATTAAAATAGAATTTTTTATCACTTGAAAAGCTCCATAAATAGTGATAAAGTGGGTTTTCTTTACTAAAAGTAATTACTTATGTAATAATTATTATATAATAATCTTATGTAAAATATTTTATAACTTGAAAATTTTTGTAATTGGTGCTAGAAATTCTACTATTAACTACTAATTACTTAACTACTCGAATAAAATGTTGATTTTTCACTTTTACTTTTGGTAACATTCATTCATTTTCTCAAAACTTTCTTTTTTTGTTTCAAAATTTGTTTTTGTGAAATAAAAGTCAATCTATCAGTTGACATTTATTCACTATTTGTTAAGACAGCTCATAAAATTTCGAAAATCTTTCATTTATCAAATAACTTTATAGCTTCTAGATATTTATTTTAGCGCTTAGGTTTATTGCATATAGACTTCAAATATTTACTGAATAATTTTTATTTCTAAATATAAAATTTCGCTTAGTTAAAAAACTTGTTTTTATGTTTTTCTTTTTTATTACCTAATCAAAACATGGAATGAGTTTTATTTTTGAAGAAATGAGTAACAGTCAAAATGTTTAGGTGAATGACTTTGTATTTTAGAATTTGTACATTAAAATCACTTTTTTCAGAATAGTTCTTAGTCAGTTTTATCAGACTTCTTCAAAAGTTCTTTGTTGGATCATAAGATGCTTCTCACTATTTTAAAAAAGCATTAGTTTTTCTATAGCTAGAATTGTATTTTAGTAAGTAACTTATAAGTTGTTTACAAGAAGATATCAAGCTTTCAATATGATTGCGTCAATTCAAATTTTGTTTATGTTTTAGCATTCAAACATTGAATGAATACTAAGGCCTGCTGAATTTTACTATTTATCTTCAAATTTACTTATTTCCTTCAACTTGTTTTAATATTTTATATATCGTTTAAAAGTGGCGAGTAAAATATTTAAGTGTTACTATCAGTAAGCTCTCTATATCAACAATTATCCAAGAAATTGTGTTTTTTATTATATAATGTCTCATAAATTATTAAAATTAGATAATATATAGTTTATCTAATTTGTATTCGAACCTATATTAAGTTTCTAAATATTTTTAGTGACGAACATTTGCTTATTTTCAAGCGAAGTCTTTTTTGATTATTCTTTCTATATCGGTTATGGAAAGTATTTTGTCGCTCATTTCTATAAATACTTTTTACTGAATTAAAAATCTTTTTCTTAACCTGATAGACAACAAAAATTTAATTTTATTAATATCTAAATAAAGCTTTTAAAACTTATTTTAAAAATAACTGATGATATTTAGAAACATGTTTAAGCTATCTTTAGATATTTGTAGCTAAAGTTAAATGTTACCTATTATGTACAACTATTTTTCTACTTGTTAATTTGTCTTTTCACTTTTATTCATTTTGTAAATCATTAGTACAAAAAGTTAAGCTCTCATTTAAAAAGAAGATATAAAGTTTTCATCTTTTGGTCTGTCAACTCTGTGCTGGAGTTTTAAAGACGACTTCTTCTAATTTGATTAATTAGATTCTTTTGAACGAAATGAAGTTATTTCATCTGTACTAATTAAATATTTTTTCGAGAAATTACCATTAGAATTTTACTTTCAATCAATGTTCTTCAACAGATTTTAACTTCACTTTTCTACAAATTTAACTTATGTCTATTTCATACAAAAGCTTTTATCTTGAAAACAGTTTGTAAAATGTAGAGTATAATTTGGGGTAAATTGTATAAAAAGCTGTTTGATTATCAAGCACAAGCTTATTTACGATATCATAGAAAGTTTTATGAGTCAAATCGACCAGAAAAACATTTCAATTTTCGCTCATTTTTGAAATGAAAAAAAATATTACAAATTAGCTTTTGTTTTCATAAAAGAAAAAGTATCAAAATATCAATTTTGGATCATAAAAATATTATGATATTTTCGTGTATTTTTCAGCAGAGAACATTTTTTCTGACAGTTTTACTTTTTTATTAAATAAAAATGCTAAATATTTCATTAGCTTAAATATTTTTCTAAATTATTTTAATTGTTTATAATAGAAAATATTGTTTATATAAAGCAAAGCTATTTTTGTTTCAGAACTCTCTAAAATTGTTTAATCTTTTTTTTAAATGTAGAATATAAAATACTAGCAGAGCATTTTCAGAAAATATAGATTCAAATTAAGTCGATGGTTTAAACAAAAAAAATGCATTTCTTAAAAGTTGGTAATTGAACAATCTAAAATGGCGTTTTTATTTATTGCGCATAAAATAATAGTTTTATTTCAGTAATTACAAAACAGTTATTTTATTAAAATACAATAATATACATTATTGTTATTTAGTCATAAATTATAAGAGTAGTCATTAGCAGAGTTGTGATGTATTTAGTTTGTTAGAATTTATTTAAGATGTGTGCTCAAAAAAGTGTAAAATCATTTATCTTCCTAATGCTTTATACTAGTTAATAAAACTAAAAAAGCTTGAGCAAAATACTCACTAAACAGGAAATAAATTAAAACGGAAGTATCAGACCAACAAGCTTCTAGCTCTCATTTCAGCAACTACCAATTTGCTGAGAATAGATGCTTTAGCGAATGTGTGTGCTTAGTTGTAGTGCGTAACCACCAAGTAATAGACATGTACAAGCATATGAGCAGTCAAGCATTTACATTACACAATCATGCGCTGTGTTGGGCGCGCCTTTTTCATTTTTTCAATTTTCATTGCTCACTTTTAGATTACTTTTCATTTTACTCATTCCTTCCTCACCGAATCCAGGCGAAATCTTATAGATATTTCATGATGATAGATACTTGTAACTGATAAAGATTGTTGATATTTACTTCTAGAATTTATCTATTTATTTATTGAGGTCAACTCACTTGTTAGTTTCAATTATTTTCTTTATCTTCTAGACTTACTTTGATTATGTCAAGTTTATCGTCTTTTATTTATTCAGTTTTTTCTTTTTACTCGTTTTTTTTTTATATTTATAACTTTATTTATTTGTAATTTCTGAAATGTTTAAAGACAACTTTTAAGTAAATTTGAAAATTCTAAAATATTTAAATTTTGTCAACTTAGTTAATGGTTTTTTATTAAAATTGAATTAAACAAAAAAATAGTTTAAATTTAGCAAAATGTCAATCTAGTAAATGATTTGACAGAAAAGTCTTTTTATAAATGATAAGATTTGTATTTATATTCAAATAAATAATGAAACTTTAACTTATTGTCAGTTGAAAAAGATTAAATTATAGATAATTGTGTTTTATATAAATATCTTTAATTATAAAGGTTTAGAATTGAATAAAATTTATTTGGTTCAATTTTGAGAAAATATTATTAAAAAAAATAAGGCAGATTTTGTTGTTTGAAAACTGAAAGTGAATATATTTTTGAATAATTGATTGTCTCTGAGTAACTATCAGTAAAGTATTTTGGTTTCTATTACTTATTAATTGAATTAAAATCTTCTAGTGCAATATAAAGTTTGTATATACATGATACTATTTACTTTTCAACATTTTACAGCCTATGAAATAAATTGTACAAGTATAAAATCTTTAAGAGTCAACAATAAACTTCGTTTCTTTACTCAAGTTAAATACTAAAGAATATTAAATCTTGAAAAATGGGATGTGCAGCATCTAAAACTGATGGAGATAAAAAGGCGGCTGCTCAGTCTAATGCTATTGATAAACAAATAAAAAAAGATGCTGAAGCTAATAGAAAATGTGTCAAGCTGTTGTTACTTGGTGCTGGTGAATCTGGTAAAAGTACCATCGCTAAACAAATGAAGATTCTTCATCAGGATGGTTTCTCTGATGCTGAAAGAAGGAACTTTAGACCAGTGGTTTATGCAAACACTGTACAATCAATGGTTGCTATTCTTAAAGCTATGGAAGCTCTGGGAATTGATTTTGGTGAAGATGATTGCAGTGAGCATGCCACCAAGTTGAGAGCTGCAACATCTCAGATGGATGATATTGATTTGTCCTCTGATATTGGTCCTTCTTTAAAAAAGCTGTGGAAAGATTCTGGTGTTCAAGAATGTTATAGCAGATCACGTGAATATCAACTGAATGATTCAGCAGCTTATTATATGGATGCTCTTGATCGTCTGTGTGATTCTGAGTATGTCCCTACAGAGCAAGATGTACTTCGTACTAGAGTTAAGACTACTGGAATTATTGAAACTACTTTTGAGTATAAAGATCTTAACTTTACTCTGATTGATGTAGGAGGTCAACGTTCTGAACGTAAAAAATGGATTCATTGTTTTGAAGATGTGACAGCTATCATTTTTTGTGTTGGTCTTTCTGCATATGATCAAGTTCTTATTGAAGATGAAGAAACTAACAGAATGAAAGAGAGTTTGAAGCTGTTTGATTCTATTTGCAATCTACCGTTCTTTGCCAAGACATCCATGATTTTGTTTTTGAACAAAAAGGATTTGTTTGAAGAAAAGATTCAGAAGTCTCCACTTTCAATTTGCTTTCCAGAATATGATGGTGAAAATACTTATGATGAGGCTTCAGCTTATATTAGACAACAATTTGAAGGTCAAAATAAGCAGGGTGACTCTAAAGAAATTTATACCCATTTTACTTGTGCTACTGATACTTCCAATGTCAGATTTGTGTTTGATGCTGTGTCAGATGTACTGATGAGAAAGATTTTGGAAACAGTTTTTGGATCTGGGTAATTACTTGATGATAGCTGAGTTAAAATTGACTTTGCAGTGTTAAAAAGAGAAAAAAAAACTTGCTTTTAGGGTTGAGACGTGATAGAAATTTATAAACCTTTTTGTGTTTTGGTTTGTTACAACAAATATTTACTGATGCCTTTTGAGCATGTTCTACTTTTACTGAAGCTAGTTCTTAATGAAACTTGCTATAAATCGATTAATATAAGTTTCTGTTTACTCATATCTCATCTACATCTTATCCCCTGTACATTCTGTTATTTTATATTCTAAATGACCAACTTTTATCATTCTCATCCATGTTTTTGGTTATTCCAAGTATGCCTGAGATTCTCAACTATATATTTACAGCAGGGCAACCTTTGATCGAGTATTTCTTAACTTACTTTTGGTCTGAAAGAGATTTGTTGATTAGTAATCATGTTTTTTAAGTTGGTTCTACCTACTATCATTTTGAGTAATTACTGCTATTTTCTAATTAGATAGAATTATTTTTTGTTTGAATACTAGTTTTTTCATCATAATTTTCTTAATCAAATTTCCCCTGAATATCTAAAGCTCCTTTCAAAAGTTAGTTGCCTCTCTTGCCCCTCAATCAAGCTTTAGATGCCTTTCAACCAACTTCTACTATGGGCCTTATTACTTTTTCACAATATTTTATTTAAACTGATAAAGGTTGGCAACTTTTCATGTTGTTGGAATTTAGCTGAACTTTTCCATTCTTTCAATCGCTTATAAAATTAAAAGATATTAAAATAAAGCATTTAATCTGGAGTTACATAAAAGCTCTTTTCTGTTCCTATTTTATTATGTTTCTTATTTTAGATGAGTTCACATTTCTTCAATAATGTATGTTTGCTTGTAAATAAGAGTAACGTTTTATTGACATGAAGTGTAAATGTCGTTATCTAATATCTTTTTCAACTGCTCCAATGTTTTCTCTATTTTATGTCTCAGTTTAAAATCAAAACCAACTAAGCAAGCAGTAATTGCTTGGATATAGGTTTTGTTTTAGGTGAATAGCTTCACATTATATGTAACGTTTATATCACTTGTATAATCAGTCAAGTTTGTGGAAATACCATTTTTTCTGTTCTGTGTACCTTATTTTAAATTACATTAGTTGCCTTGACTGTGATGTAACGATTAGGTGCATGCAAGCTTCATTTCAGGAAAGATATTTCATAAACATCATGTTTTTGGAATAAGAATGGATTCTAAAAGCTCTGATTGAACATTTGTAGTTTGGTTGAGCCCTTAATATGGGTCAAAATACTTTGGTTAACTGTAATTATTGTACTACTATTGCTCAGTCATCTTTTGAGCATTAATGTCCTCTGAAGTAATTGTGAGTGTATTTCAACAGGGCATGTGTATACTTTAGACTTATGGTCAAACAGTCATTACGTTTTCTCTGTCTATTTTTCAGATTGAAACTTTTTTAAGGTTATTTATAATGTTGATAATTTTGATGCAATGAGGTTGACTAAAGACATATCAGCAGTTTGAAAATGCTTAAAATTATTGGGAGTTGAAATAAGATGGAACTTTAGCTAGAGTTTTATATATGTATAGTGATTGTTAAACTATTTGTTCTTTTAATTAAATAATTCTTAGATGGAGTTTTCTTTAATAATGTAGTTGTTATTTTACTTGCTTGAAATTTTGTTTACTTAAAATATTTGTAAAATTTAATAAATATTTTTGTAACTAAAATAAATATATAAAGTTATTAGGACTATTTAGTTTTTTCAACAATAATATATATATAAAAATCAATATATTATCCATTAAAAGTTTCATATCAATGTAGTTGTAATAGTTTTTGCTCATTTGATATTATTTATTAAAAAATGAATAATTCTATCAGATATTTAATTTCATATAATTTTGTTTAAAAAAAAACTGAGAAAATTTCAATTATTATTAAATTATTGAAAATGTATATTTATAATTATTTATCTGTAGATTAATAAAATAGTAATTTTAATTAAACTTTTTGTAGTATAAATATATTATAGTCAGAAACTTGGCAGACATCTAACATCAACTGATTCGTTTAGATTTAAACTTGTGTTTGTAATGATCAAGATTATGAGCTTCGCTTTTATATCAATCATTTTAGTTCAATGCAACTAAAAATATTTATTTTTTATTATTGAGTACAAACTGCCAACTACTTTTTAAATCCTGCTTCTTCAGTTGATTCGAATTGATTAACAACAATTTGAATATAATATATTATTATAAATTAATAAAACATTTCTCTTAATAATTGTTATATAGATTTATTTTTCTTTAATATATACCGTTGTGTCAAAATTATTCCTTCAATATGTACATTTTTTATTACTTACTAATAGCTAAATATATTTATGAAGAGTATTTTTAGCATATACTATTTCAAAAGGTTATATCTGTAATGATGATTTATTCAATTTTGGGCTTTTCTCTTTTTAACTTGTTTACTTTAAATGCTATTTTAAAGTTTTAAATGTTATGCAAATTAAATGAATAAGGTTGATGTAGCTAAATTATTATTCCATATCATGATTTAAGTCAACTTTTTTGATTTTATTCTGAAGTTTTTTTTCACATTTTCAACTTTCTTTGTCATTTATCAATCAGATAGAATTTTTTGTTAACTTTTTTAAAATTTCATAAATTTTTCTATTAAAGATATCTGAGAATTAAATTTGAATCATAGAATAGTTTGTTTAAGACAAATTAAACATCTATAAATATTTTATATAGTTAATAAATTCTATATTTATTCTAATATTCTAGAAGTTTCTTTTGAAAACAGCTATAAATTATTTTGTATAAATTTCTCTCTTTGTGTTGAAGTAAATATCTTCTGAAGTTAGATAGGTTAGCATTTTTAATGAGTTTAATTAAAAGTTAAAAAAATTAAGTTTTATATTTGCTTCATTTAAAATGAACTTTAAAGAAATGTTCCTTGAGTCTTAAATGGAATTTTTTTGTAGTTAAACTTTTTATTATGAATTTTTAACCTTTTTAAAAGTTCTCTTAAAATATATATAAATTAACAATTGTCTTTCGATATTTGGTTACTCTTTATGAAAGTTTTTTTTGATAGTCTGAAATTTATAATGAGTTGATAACAAAGCAACTAGATACAGAAAAAAAGAACATCATTTGTGCTTTTTTAGTTAAATATTTCATCTCACTTTCAGTCAAACTGGAAAAAATTTTTAGATAAATTTATCTGAATAACTGAAGTCTATATAATTGATTTGAATTTTGAAATGGGCTGTATTCATTCCAAAACTGATGGGGACAAAGGTGCGGCTGCTCAATCTAATGCTATTGATAAACAGATAAAAAAAGATGCTGAAGCCTCCCAAAAATGTGTCAAGCTGTTGTTACTTGGTGCTGGTGAATCTGGTAAAAGTACCATCGCTAAACAAATGAAGATTCTTCATCAGGATGGTTTCTCTGATGCTGAAAGAAGGAACTTTAGACCAGTGGTTTATGCAAACACTGTACAATCAATGGTTGCTATTCTTAAAGCTATGGAGGCTTTTAAGATTAATTTTGGTGAAGATGATTGCAGTGAACATGCCACCAAGTTGAGAGCGGCAACATCTCAGATGGATGATATTGATTTGTCCTCTGATATTGGTCCTTCTTTAAAAAAGTTGTGGAAAGATTCTGGTGTTCAAGAATGTTATAGCAGATCACGTGAATATCAACTGAATGATTCGGCAGCTTATTATATGGATGCTCTTGATCGTCTATGTGATTCTGAGTATGTCCCTACAGAGCAAGATGTACTTCGTACTAGAGTTAAGACTACTGGAATTATTGAAACTACTTTTGAATATAAAAGTCTTAACTTTACTCTGATTGATGTAGGAGGTCAACGTTCTGAACGTAAAAAATGGATTCATTGTTTTGAAGATGTGACAGCTATCATTTTTTGTGTTGGTCTTTCTGCATATGATCAAGTTCTTATTGAAGATGAAGAAACTAATAGAATGAAAGAGAGTTTGAAGCTGTTTGATTCTATTTGTAATCTACCGTTCTTTGCCAAGACATCCATGATTTTGTTCTTGAACAAAAAGGATTTGTTTGAAGAAAAGATTCAGAAGTCTCCACTTTCAATTTGCTTTCCAGAATATGATGGTGAAAATACTTATGATGAGGCTTCAGCTTATATTAGACATCAATTTGAAGGTCAAAATAAGCAGGACGAACTCAAAGAAATTTATACCCATTTTACTTGTGCTACTGATACTTCCAATGTCAGATTTGTGTTTGATGCTGTGTCAGATGTACTGATGAGAAAGATTTTAGATCAAGTTTTTGGTTCTGGTTAGATTTCAGTTTTCTGCCTCCATCTATAAATAATCATGACAACTCTGGATTGTATCAAGCTGATATTTCATGGAATTTCTAACAGCCATTTGGTTAGTTCCACTCATATATGGATTGATTTGAAAGATATTTTTCTCTTTCCGTTTTTATACCCTATTCTTTAGCAGTTTAACTTTTTTATTTTAATCTTTTTCTATCGAAATATTATTGATTGTAGCCAAATCATTGCCAAGGCTATTATTAAACGGTAAACTAATTTAATAAAACTGAGTAGCAATTTTATCCATAATTATTGCATTTTGAATCTATAACTTCCGTTTTAGTTGTTTATTGTTCAAAGCAGCTGCCTGTTTCGATTCAATATTTATTAACAAGTGCAATGGGAAAATTCTATCGTTGATGTAAGCTTTTTGAGTACTAAATCAAATCATCAAGAACATTTGTGTGTATGTTGCAATCTGTTCTAATACTTTTATGTTTTTTATTGTTACACCTTGATTGAAGTAAGTAGCTTGTGAGCTAGATATCCCTACTTTCTGTGTCTGCTTTCTGTTAAGAACTAATTTTGATGTTTACTTCGAAAATGATAAATGTTAACTTGATAGAATGTTTACCTAATATCAAAAATAAGTCAGTCAGGTATTTTGAACTCTGTTTATTTCCAATTTCTGTTTTTTACTGCATTTGATTATGATGTTCGTGATAAAATTGATTAAATTATGAAATAGATTGCAAATGTTTTGTTCAGCTTTTGCTAGTCTGCTTCAGTTATGTTTGCAGCAGCCAGAAATTGTATCAGCTTACACAGAGGTTTTAGCATTTACATGATTTTATGAGAACTTTTAATGAATTATTAAGATGTTAAAGTTTTATGCTAACTTCTGTCCACAGTGACTGGTCTATTACTTCAATATTTATTGATTTATTTGTTTTGAAGCTGAAATATTCTAATTTGTGTAGAAATAATTATCTTAAAGTTCTGATCTTAAAAATGTCCCATTAAATCCACCATTTGATGTTTCAACTAGATGAGATCTGTCAGCTTAAAATTTGTTAGAAATTCAACAATTTATTTTTGTCTGGTAATAATTTTGTTGCTGTTTGTAAAAGCTCAAATACTTAACATTATTTACAAACTGTTTTGAATTGATCAAAATTGTTCTAGAATTTCAAAGCTTTTACAATTTACCAACAAAATTTAACAGTCTTAATTGTTGTAAGCAGTTTTATGGCTACAATATTTTGTTGTTGCTTTAACTGTCTTCAAGATTAGCTTTTTTGGTTGGTTCTATTTTTTGACTTTTTTAGATTAATTACAACCATTCAGCTAAAACTGACGTTTGGTTAGACGTAGATATACCATGTGATTCTGAATTTACTTATCTTAGCTGTTCTAAACTTTGACCAACAGTGTTTTAACGTCACTTCCGTTGAAAATGACGTTACGCTTGTCACATGCAACTCATTTCAGAAAATTTCTTATTTTTAATAAAATATCTTTCAAGATTTGCTTGACATATTTCAACTTTAACATATTTATGGTAATTGACAAAAGTTGAATCTTGCTTATGTTGTAGTTTCTACTTTCACAAACTCAATAACAGTAATATTATTGACATTAAATCTATTTAACTTTGTTTTTTTTCTTTTTGTTGTTGTAGTTCATGTTTTAGCTTACAGAATACTAAATTTTTCATATTTGATTTGTATTTAATATGAATTCACCCACGCAAAGTATTTGCTTCGAATTTTCTTTGTAGTTTTAGCTTATTCTTTATCAGCTTAATGAATATAAATTAATTAAAACTAGTATTGGGTTTAGAACAATTTATTTTTATTTTAAATTATAGAAAACCATTGAAACATGCTTCATAACAAGTTTTCTATTTTTAACATTCTAAGGTCACTATCTTATCATGTAAACATGAAATTTATCATTCTAAATCACTTACATAGATAATTAAGTTTATTTTCATCATTTTAAATAAGATTCTATATTAACAATGACATTTAAGTGAAATTGTTTTGAGTTTTGAATAAGTATTTTCTCGATTTCATTTTTTGTCAGATGTATTTGTAAAATTATTTGTTCTTGTCATGTAAATTCATTTCAAGTTTTCAATTTTGATAAAACCTTATCATTTGTTACATATTGGTTAGATTTTAGAAAATGTTTTTTGATGTGAATTATTTATTTCAAAATGTTGTTGATTTCTAAACAATTGATTAAATAATCTTGTAATGTAGTCTATAAAAACCTTTCACAATGGATGCAAACAGACATACAAATTTAATGAGATTTGTTGGCATCTATGCTTGTTTTTAAAATTCTATTAAAGTTAGATGATAATTAAAAACTATTTCACAATTGCTAAAAGCTGATTAGTATCCTACTTCTAACCATCAGTTGATATCTAGCAAATATTTTTTATTTCGTTCTCTTTTAAAATTTGTTACTTTAAAAATGAGGAAATTTTCTGACATCAGTCTGTTTATTTTTATAGTAAAAATAAAATGAAAAAATTTTTTGAATTTTATTTTTAAAATTTCTACAATTTTATCACTTAAGTTAAACTTTTTACCCTTAGAAGATATTTAATAAACAAATTATTTTAAAATCTTTTCTTATCAAAAACTGTTAAAAATATTCTACTAATGAAACTAAATAGACTCATTTATAAAGATATCTATCAAACTTTTTGAAAAACTTTATTTCTTGCATTCATTTAAGCAATACACATTTTGTAAATTTGAAATGCAGCAAAAGTAACTTTATTAAGTTAGAAATGCAATCCGATTTCCACATCTTTTAATTATTTGTATTAAAATTTTTTTTTAAGATTGCATAACTGATTTGAATTTCTTTATCTTTTATTCTCTATGTAAAGATTGAAATGGTTTTTTACCTCGTAGATTTTTTTCTTGAAAGTATTAATCATAAGCTATATTGAAATATTTTATGTAACATATCTGATACAAGTTTTTTATTTTTTCATTTGTGTAGACAAAAATCAATTTTTGGAATTAAATATTTTTATATCATTGACTTGCATATCAATCTGATTATTAACGCCACCAACTTCGTTTGTTTGTAGCCAACTTTGAATATTTGTTCAAACTTTCAGCTATCATTCATAACCAAATCTTCAGTGTGATTTTTCATGATAAAAAATTAATGATTTTAATAAGATTTTCAAATGTAATCTAAATATAAATGAAACTGACTTATCGCGTTTTCTACATCTTTCATCCTTGAAACTGACCTTTTCATCTTTTTCAACTATTCTAAATAGTCTGACATTTATTACAAGCTTATTGTTGAATAAAAATAAGCAAGGGTCGTCACAAAACCCCCAGTTTCAAGCTAATTGATTTCTTCTATAATCTTCTTTCATAAACATGTTTTACTATCTTGGTGTTTCCTACTGTGATTTACTTTAGGTAGAGTATTTAAATGAAATTGAAAGAGGCAAGTAGACAAAGCACTTCAAGTCAAACAGCTTCAATCATTTCCTTATTTAGTATAAAAGTTGAAAAAGAAACATTTCAAATGGTTGGTAACTGTTACAAAAAACAGAATTATATTTTTCATTTTTTAAATTAATTCTTCGATTATTTTGTTCATTTTAAAGTATAGAATCATTGTCAGTTAGAATGTTAATAGTTGGGGTTAGGTTAATCGAGAAGTATTGGGCAAACTGCTATTTTTCAGATGATTAATCTCAAGAGAGGAAGATTCTACTCAGCTGCTTTTTACCAAGCAACTGGTTAATCTCTTCAATTTGTAGGCATTTGAGTTTTGATAATTGTATACAATGACAAGAGTTCAATGAATGTTAACTTTTGAACTACTATTTCACTATTCTCTTTTCCACTATACTAAACTCTGAATGCAAATATTTTGAAAGAAACGTACTTGATAATAACTGATGGCGGAAATAAGTTACTCCGCATAAATGACGCCAGTGTGGTTTCAAAGCTATTTCCTTATTGCTACTCATAAAAGAGTATGATAAAAAACCTTTACTGCTTCAGCAGCTAGCTCTTGTTTCTTTCACTTTTTTATATTTAAATTTTTATCAGAGTTTATCTAAAACATTTATTATTTCTTCAATTAATTCAACCAACAACAAATTTGAACATTTTTATATAACAACTTGAAATTATGTAAATAAAGTATTTGTATATGCTTTAAATATTACAAGAAATCACCAAGCTAGTCTGATAACCTTTCAGTTTTAACCACTATGAGGAGGTTCCTCTCACTGAGATTAAGTTTCATCTCAAACTTTCATCACTTGATATTTCTTAACTCATCGAAATAAAAGGGAAGTTTTGAGATGTTGATAAAAGGTCACCCTGATAACTCATTATCAAAATCATGAAATTTCTTTTGCAGTCAGTTCTTACAAATCCGACTCAACTAAAAGTGGAACCCAAAGACTCTTTGTTCTTAGTTCAACTGGTTACTTAGCTCAGTACTCACTCCAACCATCACCTCACTCATCAGTCCTTCCTAATTTCCGTGAGGACTCTATGATTGAGGTGAAGGTGATCTCAAACAGATGTTGGAATTTAAACAGGTTTGTCATCGCTTTATATTCGTCGGGTGCTTGATGACGTCACATAATTTTATGGGTTTCCGCCTATTGTTTTATCGATGAGTGTAACATGACGTCATCATGTGATGCAATTGTAGTCTATGACGTCATATCCTATTGTTGATATCAGGTTTTCATCATGGAGTTGCCAGCCTCAAATAACTTCTGACTTCAATTTAGTAATTAGAAGAGATGAAGAAAAGTCTTCAGAACAATCTGAGAGTTCAGATGTGAAGACGAAGCAACCGAAATCTAGTAATTGTGGTGACGACAAAACTGAAGTTGATGTTTATATACACCCTGAGTGGCAATCACAGGTTACATTCAAGTGGCAAATCTTCAAACTTGTTCTTCTTCTAATATCTTTTCTGTCTCTCATCAAGTCTTCGTCTAAACTCTGAAAGTTCAATTAATTAATTTGTCTTTTTCGCTTTCCAAAAACCAATCATCATCTAGTTGACATCAATTGAATTAACTCCATTTCGAATATTAGATTTGTTGTTTATTCAGTACTCATCCTCTCTGCCCTGGTCACAGTCTCTGCCCTGGTCACAGTCTTTGCCCTGGTCGCAGTCTTTGCCCTGGTCGCAGTCTTTGCCCTGGTCTTATTCCTTCAATTTTTCTTTTTTTGTCTGATGTTTTTTCCGCAAAATTTAGTTTTGTTTTTTCTTTCTAATTTTGACATTTTTTATGATCTTTATAAGATTGAGCAAGACACATATGATGGACCAGCCCGTCGCTTGTGGATGGGGCCACAGTTTGTATTCGCCCCTCTTGGTTCCTTAGCTGCCACCAAATCGATCACATCTCATTCGAGGTTTGTTTTTATCACGTGACTACCAAAAAAAATATTTTCTTTTTAATTTTCTGATTTCAAATCGTTAAAATAGAATCATTAGAAGGTACTCTGGAAGTTGTTCATTGCTAAATTACACCAAAACTCTTTCTGCAGCTCACTACTGACTCTAACAGGCCCTGGTGATAATTGCGTCTCCACTGGACTCTCGCTAGAAGGCGCTAGTCCAACGTAAGTTGACAAGTTTCCAAATATTTTCTCTTTAATTAATCACTTTCTACTCGGTGACATTTCATCAAGTTGAATTTTCAAATTTAGATTGAAGATTAACCGTTCGAAACCAATTCATATCAGTAAGAATCAAGGAGGCGTAGACAACTTTAAAGGATCCCTTAAAAGTGAGTCATAAAATCACAATTGACTTTCAACTTTAGAGTCAGAAAGGTTACCATATCAACCGAAACCATCAAATCAAATCGCGTAATTGCTTCTCAATAATGGTCAACTGATTTATTTATTTTCTTTGTTCTTTTATCATCTTTCTTCTTTAAGATCATCATTTCATTTAAGAGAGCAAAGTCCTTTACAAGAGAAATCTTCTTTAATTGTTTGTCCGCTAGGTTACGCTACAGAGTTATTTATAATTGAAAATATTAGATTGAAATTGAGTGACAAAAAACAACAAAAGATATTCACTTATTAGGAAGCTGGCTCAGTCATAGATCAATATCACTTGCTTCAAACCCAGCTACAAAATGATGAAATGTCAATCAATCTTTTCAACTTGACTGATTTACAGCTGAATGTCGAAGCAAAATAAAAAGAAGATACACCTGTTGGTCTAACTCGTATCTTTTATCTCAACTGCCTGTTTGCTATCCACATAAAACACTTCTATCAAAAAAGATCTTCACCAACTTCTTTCACTTATTCATCAACTTCACTAACCCACCCACCCACCTACATACCTACCAACCCGTTTACCACTTGATGCTACAGACATCCCGCATTCTATTCAATTGTCATCAGCCATCAACATCAAATCTTTGTTGTTTTAAATTATGAAAAGAATTGAATCTGAAATTAAAAGCGATCTCCTTCTGCTTCGATCATCTCACATAAATAAAAGCAAATGTAAATGAAGAAGAAAAAGCGAAAAGTTTTGATAGCAAGTAGTTAACAAGCTGGAAGGATTTGAGATGGCACGCGAGCTTCATAAGAAAACATCTCTCATCAACTTTGTTCTAATCAAATCTTTTTTGATCCTTTATCATTTGGTGGTTTGATTTTTCGTTCTACTCGTTTACAAATCTGTTTGTATTTCAAATTCATTTATTAAAAGATGAATGAATTTTGAATTGAGTTTAAAGTCATATAAGTTGCTGGTTGGTTAGTTGAAGGTAGATTAAAACAACCTGAAACTTGTTTGTACAATTTCTCTATTTTACCTACAACAACACAACATTTCAAACTTGTTGTTAATTGAGTGAAACTGTTTGTTTCTTTCCAACATCTCAAAAAAGCAATTTTTGATTCCATCTTTTTGCTGCTTACTTTAAACTTGATTCTGATAACAGGCTCGCAGGAAAACGAGGTACAAGTTTCTTACAACGGTCATCTCTGTGATCCTGATAATCAAGAGCTGAATCTAGTGAAGACACTGGCTGAAGCTACTCAAGATCTATCTGTTGATCAGAAGCACAACCAAATACCATTATTTGATCGATGGAATAATGATCTTGAAGAACTAGTTGTAGCTCCTTCAAATGAAGATCAGAATACTTCTTCAAACTCACGTAATTTTGATCTTTTTTTACATCGATAGTCAAGATTACAATAAATATTTTTCACAGTTACCTTATAGTCGGAAAATTGTCAGGATTCGAAATAACTTTGCAGTTTGGTTAAAATCCGAATTCCATTTCAATAAAATGGAATCTGTTTGTATTTATGTTCTTGGCTTTTTTTTGCGTTCTGAGTGCTTCTGCAAAGTTTTCATTTTTCTGCCTTAATTTCAAATATTTCATTTTTCATGATTAACTGTGTAGACACCAAAGTAGAAACATCAAAACAACTGAAGCAGATGCCTTTGCTATCGTCACTATATGCTCTTGTGGCCTAATCTTTGGTGGTGTTCGTTTTTGATATTTTTTCTGTTTAGTTTGAGGTTCGTGCAATTAATCAAAGCAAACAAAAGACACCAAGAAAGCTGAGGATTGAATTGATGGACAAATTGATACCTACAACTGTGTTTTCATATTTTCAGTTTGATGTAAATCAATGATTTTCTTCTATTTGTCATGGAAACCTTTTTTGAGCAGCTATTAACATCAGAAGCTCCTTTTTAGCTAAATCAGTAACAAAAATTCTATCATGTTTTCTTCATTCAAAAACACCAACAATCTCCTTAATCTTTTATTTGATCTTCTTCTCAAACACGATCTCTTGTACCCCTCTCGGTTACACTTTTGTGTCATTGAAATGAACAAATAGTTTCCTAATTTCTTTGTAACCAACTGATAGCCACAAAGTATCATCTGCCTTCAGATCTATGTCTTTGCTCCTCATCTTAACGTACTTTATTTTCAGAAATTTGTTTCCTTCAATATTTCCAGCTCAGCCTTCTTGCCTGGTCGGTCCCTTCTGCTCTGACTTCATTCCAGAAAATGTTGAAACTTTTGTCGAGCAAAGTTTTGATATTCTGTATTTAAAAGAAACTCATTTATCTGAAATCACAGAACAAATTTACAAATATTTTTGTGTTTGCTGCAAGTAGTTAGATGATGAGTAAAAATTCCCCTAAAATTGATTTGTAGAAATAATTGGAAAATATTTTCTGATTTTTGGCAAACCATTCATTTTTCTACCCATGGGGTTAGCTACAACTTTGCGTCAAAGTTTTAGTCGAGAAGGAATGGTGACAAAGGAAGCAATTGGTGTTGGTTATTATTTATAAAAATAAATAGAGTCGTAAATATATTTTTGGCAGCCAATAATGCACAATTTCAAAGTAAAGTAAATAATCCTAAAATAAAAGTTAAACAATTTATTCATTTTTTCACAACTTTAAATTTGCTTTCTCATAATCTTTAAATTTATAAAAAGTTTTTTAAAATTCGCTTAACCTGGGGTACATATTCATAATTCATCTTTTGGAAATAAAATTGTTGAGTAGTTTAGTTGATAGTTAGAATCGAACTTTATTATTAAATCATGGATTCAAAAATGTTCTCTATTATTACAAGGTGCTAAATTTTACTGAAAATCTACTTTTTCAATTAAACTTAAAAGTTTTTCAATAAAATAATAGATTTAGATTATTTTCAATTTTTGTAAATTCAAATGTAGTAAATAAATAGATTCTGATAAAAAATGAATTAATTGTTGCATGAAAAATAAAATAAGAATACTGATTTGGATACATATCTCTTATATTGATAATAAAGAAATTTTTTTGGGTGTTGCTTGTTGAAATATTAATCAAATATTACTTTTAGTATCATATAAATAATAATGATTTGAAAAACTTTGCTTTCTTAAGATAAAATTTATCAAAATTTCTTCTTAAATGTTAATATTTTCACCTAATCATCTAAAAGTACTGATTCATCAGTATATACAAATAGTGTAATTGTAAGCTTAATCTTTAACCTTAAACAAAACGATTAACTTATTTTTTTATTTTACCTGAAAAATGCACTTAGTTTTTCATCTAAGGTTTTGTCAATTGCTTGCTCTCAACCCTAGCCATATTTTTAAATACTACAAGTAAACTACTTAGTTTCAAAACTATTCTGTTTATTGATAAATGATTTCTTAATCGTTTTTTGAAACCATTAATAAATGAGAATAAAAGTAAAGCTGAATAGACAAACCTTATGATATTTGCATGGCAAGACATATAATTGAAAAAACAAATAAATATAGGTAAAGGATATTAATGAAATAGAAATCACTGCAACAAGTAGATAGAACAGACTTTAGTTCTACAAATAGCTTCAATAATTTTAAATATCACTTAGTGATTAATGCAAAAATTATTCTTGACTTAAATTGTGGTAATAGTAAATACTTTCCTAAAAGAATTAATGAACTTTTAGTGCTAGCATGACGCATAGCAAAAATTTAGGCATAAAAGATTACTTTTAGTTTAAAAATAGAGCTTTAAGAAGCCGAAAAAATTTTTTAAGTTAGAGAAAAGTCATTCTAATAGACTGAAATATTTAATAATAAACTTACAGCTTCTTAAAATAATTATCAACAAAAATAAAGTTATTATTAGATTGAATGGTCATAAGAAATTGAAATATTGAAAGTGTGCTTAAGTCTGTGAAGAACATAACTTAGAAAAAGATGCTAAGAATTTTAAAATATTCTAATCCGTCACAAAACAGAACTGTTTCTACAAACTCAATTTCTTCATGAAAAGTTGTAAGATTTGCGAAAGAAGTATTATAATGAAAAACTGTTTGTTAATCAATGACATTTTTTTCCATCAACTAAAAATAATGATAAATTGAATTAATGTAGCTATTTACGGAAGTAGTGCTGTTTCTAGGCTTATACAATAAAGAAAGAGGTTTCTTTGGTAACAAACAATGTTTATAATATTAACAAATGAAGCAACACTCTCAGACATGACTCCTGCGCAATAGTTTGTAAGCTAGTCTGACATTTACTGAAGTTTTAAGAACAGTATCACCTCGTGAAAGATACAATAAACAAATTTTGTTTTATTAGTTTTTACTATTGATCAAATGGAAAAAAGTGTTAATTTAACATCTTTACAAGTATATAAAATATGACAAAAAACAATTTTTGTTAAACTAATTTATTGTCAAGTTTGTAGCAATTTGAAGCAAAATAAAAGTTTTGATGCAAAGATTAAATGCTCCAGATTGTTTTCTCTTTATGTGCTTTGTATTGAAAATTAAATAACTTGTAAGTTGACTATTTTACAGATCTAAATAACAAGTTGATTTTTAAAAAGCATCGAATTATTTAATCAATTTATTCATTTGTGAATTAAACTTTAAATCCTTTTAAATGAAAAACGCCAAGATATTTCATTAAATAAGTATTTTTAGATCTGAATTTTATTTTAGAATAAGCATGCAACTAGCTAATAAGCCAACTTAAAGCGTTAAAAAAATATTTTTTGCCAAAAATAGCATCAATTGAAAGCCAGTCAATAAGCATCAATTAGATTGTCAAAATAGTTTATGATAAATTATCTTTGATTTGAATTTCAACGAAAATAATAATTATCTAGATTATCATGATTTTGAAAATAAAAACAAAATAGTTTTTGTAATTCTTCGTCTTTACATTTTGTATATTTTTCTTTATTAACTTTATATTTGAATCGTATCTTTATAAAGTTTGTCTTAGATTTCATTTAAAGTTTAAAATTGCTATAAAGTTTTTAGTATAAAGCTGAAAATTCTTGTAAAATAACTTTGTTAAAAGTTTCAACAATACATATAAAAAAAATTAAAGAATTTTCTTAGAAAATAAAGCAATGGATAAAAAATCGTATCAACATCAAAACCCAGTTTGAAGTCTTTGCTGATTGAAGATAACAGCTACACTGCTAGTGAAATAAATAAGTCTACTTAACAAATTTAGCATAACAATCTATAATTGCGTAATCATAACTGCCACTAATAATTTTATTCATCTATGTCCCTAACCATGAAATCAAAACGATATTTACCCAATAAAATCTATAAAAACGTTTCTTACTACAAGTTGCATTATATGCCAAGTCGTGCACAGCATCATATACAAGTGCATTCAAACGTATTAAAAAATACAAGACAACCTATTAGTAAATGCATGTGTGAAGTTGTAACATCATTCAAAAGAGGTTTAGACTGAAACTGAAAAAAAAAAGTTAAAAATGTAAAAAAATAAAGGTTTAAGAATAAATTTAAAAAGATATTTAAATAATTAAGACCATAAAAATAATCTAATATAAAATAAATTATTTGATTTATCTAATAATCTTTGAGGAAATCATAAAGCAATAATTTAATGATCTAAACTACTAATCGGGTTATAATTCAATCGAATAAAAAATGTAAAGATTACACAAGAGACTAAAGATCACACTCTGAAATGTAACTAACTTCCGCTTCTTATGATTAAGATGTAATTATTGATCTGATGACGCTTGGAAGTCTTCCAGAGATCGACTAAGAGTGGTTTGTTGATGTCTTCACAAAATTGCCTGTTAAGCATTGATGTAAGCTCAATTAAAAGGAAACCAACTTAGAAACCAACTAGAGAGGTTTACTTTTTATTTCAAAATCATTTTTTTTATTCATTTCTTGTAAAAAAGCTTTAATCATATTTCTTTGAGTTTTAGGAATAATTGTATAAGATTTTCAAATTAAAATAAATAATATTTAAACTTTATCATCATTTAATTTTGACATCAATTTGAAGATTGAAGTTTTGAAAAAAACTTTGTTTAAGTGAAAAAATTGATCTAAAGAGTTTTTAATAAATAAACCCACTTCTCTCATCAAACAAAGTTTTTAAATATACAAAGAATATTAGATTAACAAATCTGTATAGTCAAGTTGATATTTCATTTAAGCCAAAGTAAAAATCCATTGAAAATGATCCTTATTTAATAAGGATGAAGTCCTTATTAGCTAGGCTGAGGTGAAACATGAAGCTATAAACTTCCTTATGTGTTTAATTTACAAAAAAGTTTTGATTTATTTAAGTCAAAATCACATCTTTCATATTTAAAATTATTCATCGATAGATGCAAGTATTGAAAGGCATTTAAGAACTGATTCATCTTATTAAGCAGAGTCAATTTTGATTTATAAAAATGAAGTAGGCTCCATAAAAGCTTGTTTTTACACTTTTCAATTCAAACCTTATTTCTTCATTTTAAGGTGTGGTTTTAAAAGCCAGTAATAAATTAACTAATGGAAGGTTGGTAACTATCAGTAAGCTTTTACTTCAGGGTATTTTGTAGTAAAATTCAATCCGGTAGGGTGCAGTGAGGAAATACGTTGAAACCTTGTTAAAAACTTGGGTATTTTACGCTGTGACTTGGAATATAACTTCCTTTAATATTATTGGAATAGTGTTTACATTATTTTGATATTGTATTTATTTTAACGTTTTGGCATTCTCTAACTACTTTTTGAATGATTTGAGTGATTAAAAGCCAGTATTTCCGGCAAAAACTATGAGCTTGCCAACTATAAAGCTCGAAATGTATGGGAAAAGAAAATTTGGAAGATTGTAAATAAAAACCTGATAATATATATTTGAAAACCATTTATAAAATCAACGATAAAAATTAGCAAAAGTAAGAAACTCATAAAACTAATTAGATATAAATTTCAGACGAAGCTATTTTAAACATGATTTTATAGAAAAACAAGAACTAATCGAATCTTGCTCACAAGAGTAACATTTTAACTAATGCGTTACTAAAGCTACTGATAAAACATCAAAGTGAAAAATAAAAAAATCATTTTTTCAATGATTTTTGTTACTTGAAGCCCACACACATGTAATAACTGACCAAGAAAAATTGTTTGACCTTAATGAGTTAGATCGCTTATCGGTTCTATATCATAGACATTAGTTGTATCGTTTCACTTGTTAGTCTTGAATAATTTGATTACTTTTATCTGTTTGGTTGGTCACTATTAAATGCTGTGCTTGTTTTTAACGATACAGTTCAAAATAATTTCACTTTGCTAAATCTTCAGTTAAAATACCTTTAAAATGAGCTTTACGACATTTATGAAAACAAATCTTAAAATATTTATTTAAACATTTTTGCAGCAAGGACGATATGAAGAAATAAGTAAGCAAGTTTGCTAATGTAACAAAATGCGTAAAAACCGGTATTTCTAACTTGTAGTTGATAAGGAAAGTCACTGATTAACCAGAGGTATTTTGGCAGTTGTTCGTTTTTACGCTGGATTTTCAACTTAGAATATTGACGCCTTTAAAAAAACAATGTAATAATTTGTAGGTAGCAAGTTGAAGTAGTTAGATTGAAGTTAGTTTATTGCTAAATCTATCTGCAGTAGCCTCTAACGACGAATTGTCAACTAGAAAGAGATGAAAAAGGTGAATCGATAGCAGGACACTGGTGCAACAAGAAAAAAGTTTTAATGAAGTCTCGTGTCACTCAAGCAGAACTTACTGAGACGGACTTTTGCTACCGTATAGGCCTTGGTACAAGGAAGAACACAGTTTTTTCCCGTACGAGCGCACACCTAATTGCAGCACTATTTACTTATGATTTTGTCGTCCTCTAGCTTAATCGAATAATCTGCTAGCGATGCCAATAATGGCGCCCATAGGCTTTCAAGCAAATCAGAAGACTGAAAGTAAAGGGGGGTAGATGTCTGTGCCCTGGTTGAAAGAAAGACCAAAATGAAATTAAAATTTTGCTTCAGGAAAATAATTTGTTGCTTTACAAAGTCCAACCTTAGAAGAGTTGGCTTCTTCTTGACACGATTTATATCTTGGGATTAATTTACAATGAGTACAGCTAATTATTTAATTTATTGCTTGAACATCTTCTTTGAGTTCACTTCTTTGAAACTGGTTACCAAAGGAAGAGGCCTTGTAAGCTTATATTTTGTAAAATCTAATCTAATTTTCATCTTATTGTCTTATCATGAACATAAGTTCTTAGTGAGCCATTTAGGTTTGCTGATCTATTTTTCACCTTTTTAAAAAAGTTATTTTTTAAGATATGGTATCTTTTGTAAATTAAAAACATGTAATTTAACTTTATACTAAACAAAATGACGAAATTATTAATGTATTTTTGATCAAAAACAACTGTACCCATCTGTTCTTAAATCTTATAAAAGCTAGAAGTTTAAGTTTTTCGTAGAAATTATTAGGAACTTTTTTGTATCAATATTTTTGACCTTAAGATAAAAGATCAAAAGGAAATTCTTTTTTCGATTTTCTTATCAAATAATTTGTAAAGTTTTCAGCAAAATTTGTTTTCAATTATGAAAATTAATTTAATCTTTTATGGAAGGTATGATTCAAATTTTTTGCTGTGGGTTTCTGTCAGATTTTGACATATAAAAACTGTTTGCATAATTCTTCACAAAATTATTATTTCCTTATTGATGAGAAAATCGCTTTTTAAACTTTAACACTATTCAGTAATTTGTAAATTGTTTTTTTTATTTAAGGCCGGAAGTATAATATCAGAAAGGTTTTTCTATACATGCTAACAAATTGTTTTTAATTTTACAAAAAAATCTTTAATCTTAAGAGCATATTGTCTATTTTATCTCATTTGATTTCTGCTGAAATTATTGGTCTATCTATACTTGCTTACATTTGTGTGATTGCAATAACTCAAGAATGAATAAAATTTGTATTTATTTATGAAAAATGTTTCCAAATTAAAAACAAAATAATTGAATATTCTTGACACATGTCATTTGAAATCAAGTAATTTAAAAATCAGAATTATCTTTAAAGATTTAGAAGTGTGGCACATGGGCGTTATTAACTAGTTGTATAAAAAACAATGTTATATTTGAAATAAAGATGAGCGTTTTTTATCTTTATTAGCTCATAAAACACAGGCGTGAAATAGATCAAGTCTCCGATCATTTCATGACATTTGCTCTTCTTATCATGTTTGTTTATTTGTAGCACGTTGGTGTAAAGTTAGTCGTAAAAACCATTTATAGCTCTATTAAATGGCAAAATTATAACACAATTTGAAGTGTACAACTACAAACAATCGAATGTTGGTAACTATTAAATTGTATTTAAGCTGTAATATTGAAATATTTGTTTTACAAACACGATTAGTGGGGTCAAGGCACTTTTGAAATTTCCTGTTTTACAACTACCTCGTAGCTAGCAGTAAATGACAGCTTTACGACAAATCAGTTGTCGTAAACTAAAAAAAGTTTATTTGTCGACTAATTAATGATTAACATCAACACTATGATGTACTAAAATATTTCAGTGTTTCAAATTTCAAAATTTCAAACTTTCTAGAAACTTTGGAGTTGTTAAAACTCTAAATAAAACTATGAGAAATTGATTATAGATGATCACATATCTTGTAAAAAGAAAAATTCAAATTAAAGAAAGAGTTGCCAAAATCGAGTTCGCTTCAGTGCTTGAAATAAACGATATTTAATACGTGAATGTTTGGAGCTATTTTTGCTGAAAACTACTCATCTTCACAAATGAAAAGACAGACAAAAATGGACCTTGATCAGAATCTTTATCGTTGGCAAGGAAGTTGATATGGTCATTTGAAGCAAAACCTCCCATTTAAATCTCAACTCTCCAAATTTGTAAACTTTTAACAAAGACGAATGACAAGACGATTTTTATATAAATTGCAGAAATATCAATTTTTAAAAAATTAACATAAAAAAACATCAGATTTTTATGTTTAAATTTTGATCTCAATTCAAAATGAAAATCGTTTGTGATAAAATTCATTTTGAAGGTTGACTTTTATGACCAGAATAAAAGTAATTATTTTTAACAGTATGAAACAAACAGTTTCACTCAATTAACAACAAGTTTGAAATGTTGTGTTGTTGTAGGTAAAATAGAGAAATTGTACAAACAAGTTTCAGGTTGTTTTAATCTACCTTCAACTAACCAACCAGCAACTTATATGACTTTAAACTCAATTCAAAATTCATTCATCTTTTAATAAATGAATTTGAAATACAAACAGATTTGTAGACGAGTAGAACGAAAAATCAAACCACCAAATGATAAAGGATCAAAAAAGATTTGATTAGAACAAAGTTGATGAGAGATGTTTTCTTATGAAGCTCGCGTGCCATCTCAAATCCTTCCAGCTTGTTAACTACTTGCTATCAAAACTTTTCGCTTTTTCTTCTTCATTCACATTTGCTTTTATTTATGTGAGATGATCGAAGCAGAAGGAGATCGCTTTTAATTTCAGATTCAATTCTTTTCATAATTTAAAACAACAAAGATTTGATGTTGATGGCTGATGACAATTGAATAGAATGCGGGATGTCTGTAGCATCAAGTGGTAAACGGGTTGGTAGGTATGTAGGTGGGTGGGTGGGTTAGTGAAGTTGATGAATAAGTGAAAGAAGTTGGTGAAGATCTTTTTTGATAGAAGTGTTTTATGTGGATAGCAAACAGGCAGTTGAGATAAAAGATACGAGTTAGACCAACAGGTGTATCTTCTTTTTATTTTGCTTCGACATTCAGCTGTAAATCAGTCAAGTTGAAAAGATTGATTGACATTTCATCATTTTCCTAGCGGGTTTGAAGGTTAAAAGAAAGGATAAGGTTAAGCAGGTGGTCGTCAGAATCTGATTGTAATTGATGATTTGATCGTATGCTTTTATAAAAGTTTATTTCTTACCATTGTGGTATAAGCGGAATAAAATACACAAAGCTTGTATTGCCTGTGTTATTTTGATGGATAAAACTAAAAGGATTAAAAACACAAGTTTGCTGCCAAATCAATGTAATTTCCGCGTCTTATCTGCCAGCTTTTCATTGTTTTCTTTTACAGAAAATTAAATAATAACTTGCCGAAGAACGCTTGCTTTCTTAGTTATGGTTTTTATCTGAACTGTTTTTGTTCTGTTGGCTCACTTAAATATATGTTACTATGAAACAAAACCCCTCACAGACTTTCACAATATCTTGTAAAAATTACGAGAAATCAGTTGACTGTTAAACATGAAATTACTCAAACCAGCATCTTCTTCTCAGCCTAGTAGTGATAACTTGCTTGGAAGAGTTTGATTGACAGAAAAAAGCTCTGTCGTTGTCTGTCTATTTAAGAAGCAGCACATCAAACAAGAGGCATGAATGGATGACCTCCCTTCAACGATTCTTGGCAAAGTCAATGATTCCCAGAGAGTAAGCGCGGTTGAAGGCGCCAAAACCATGAATAGCATGGTTCTGTGCCAACCTGGTTATTTATCATTCCTGTTGTCTGTATGACAGGCAGAGGGGAATTTCCACATCAGGAATACGAAATAGAAGCTTTGATAATAAGATTCAGGGAAAACAGATTTGCGATTAAATCTGAAGAAGAGAAAGTTGTTGTGAGCCATTTAGTTCTTCCAACTTTTAAATCGTTGTGAATAAAGTATTTTTTTAATTTAAGAATTTAAAATTTCTGATTTAATCAATTTTTTTAATTAGAACTAAAAACATAGCTTTAAAGTGATAATAAAACTCTACAATAATTCAAGAGTTTTTTCCTAAATCCTATCTTGAAAATCGTTCTATTAAAAGATGTATTCACTTTAAAAATCCTTCAAAACCACAACTAACTAATTTTGTCAACTTTTCCTCGTATTTATTTTTATATAGAGGAAGGTATTGGCACCTTATCTTTATTTGCAAGAAACAATAAACTCTAAATTTGACAATTAAGTAAAAAAAAAACTTCTGAAAATTATTATTGGTATTCTAAGTCATAGACAAAGTAGAGTTGATAACAGATTTTAATTATTTTAAATGTCTTAATAGACATGAATGTTAATTTGCATTTAATTTATAACTTACAGTTGCTTTCATTTCTTTTTCTGTTTTAATGTATACTATGAGACAATGAATGAATCAACAAGTAAACAAAACTTTGGAAATAAAAACTATATTTTACAGATTATATTTTAAATTTTATCAATAGGTGATTGTCTATAATTTTAAATTAAAGTATTTTTTAAAGCTATTCAAGTGTGAGAGTTGTTGGGCAAGCCTTAATAGAAAGTAAAGCCTTGTAAAGAATATTTGTCTAAAATAAGATGATAATTCAGAACACAAAACATAGTCAAATACATTTGATTTATATCTTTAAGTTTATTATTTCTAAGAGGACCTTTATTATTAATAAATTAATATCACAATTCGGAAAGAAAATCTTTCATTGAAAAAAATACTCTTTTAAATCAAGATACTTAAAGAGGTTATATACTAACTAAAACAAAGAATTGAAAGTCTAAAGATGTATAAGACTATTGGATTGTCTTATGTTTAAAAATTTAGTTATTATTTTTCAGGCAAGCTGATTGTTATGGATATAAATTTGGATATGTAAGCCAGATAATATCAAATAGAATAGCTAGAAACTAGTTGATATCTCTTGATTTATAAAAAGCAAGTTCTTGTGTAGCCAATAGTTTCAACAAATAAGGTAAAGCTATTTTAAACCTGATAAAAAACTCTAATAATAACCAAAGATTTGAGACAAGAAAAAATAAACTTTAAACAATTAGTTACGTTTGTTGCTATGATCATCATCAATTTCAAGTAACTTACATAAACGTGTTCATCCTTACGACAGTGAACTTAGAATTACTGTCTTTTTATTCATTCATAATCTGAGTGACATTGATAAATATCTATGTTATGTCACACTATTTGTATCTGTAACCGTCATACCAGGCGCCAGCCAAAGCTGATAATAGTGAAATTTTCACTTTCTATCAACAATAATTTCTTTTTGTGATTAACTGTATGATCTAATGATTAATTGTTACCTACTTCTAACACGAAATTTTTCTTAGAATAAATTAATGTTTGCTATCTGTTGCAATAATTAAGAACTTATGTTTGATATTATGCTGTTAACGTTCACATGTTTTTCAATCTAACAGCAAAAAGTAGGTGTGGTGGTCCCTAGGTTTAAGAAATTGCTTAGGAATTATTAAAGTTATAATTTCTTTTGTTTCAATTGGTTTTAAGTCAATCTTTTAGTAGTTCTAAATTCATCTCACCTGTATGGTTTATATTTATATATTATTCAATTAATTATATGAAACTAATCAACTTTATATGGTTCAAGTATCTAGTAATAAAGTTTGGATGATTGATTCAGTGTAGAAGTTACAAATGTTGCAATATATGCCACTAAGCTATAAAAGACTATTTCATTCAATTTTTAAATCAGCCATAAAACAAACTTCTTGTAAAAGTTTAACAATCAACAATGTAATTTTAGTTTAGTAAGTTATTGTTCATTTTTGTTTACTTTAATTTCTTATTCTAAAAAGAAGATGAAAGTATTTAAAAGCAAATAAAGATAAAGAACTTAAAAAAGGTTTTAAGATTTATTACTTCATGTTTTTGTTACAACATATATCTAAAAATAATATGAAGGATAAATATTATTTTTATAGTAAATAAGCTTATCGGAATTTTGTTAACTAAAGTTTTTATATAAATAAAACGTTTGAGAAGATAGTTAGCTCTTGAATAATTTGAAATGAAATTGCCTTAGATTTATTTGTGCTTGTTTGTAATGTAATAAAATTAGCAAGTTTTATTAGCAACCATCAATCCAGTTAAATAGATTTTGTGATCAAACTTCAATTACTAATAAAATTTTATCGTTTCATTGTTTCAAAAGTTTTAATTCTGATGTTGTTTACATTGGTGATCAATAAATAAACCAAATGTACAACAAATAAGTTTACTTTATGTAGATACAATCAAGTTAAATAAGCTAACAACGCAATAACAGCGTCTTTATACAACAAAGTATTTGGCAAGCTGAACAAAATATGATTTTCTGCCGAAAATTCGCTGCTCTGTGCCAACTTATAGCTGGTTAATCCGTCACTTACAGACAGCAGAACGTGCTAAAATCTAGTTGAAGCAGTAGCATTTTTTGTCGCCCTGGAAATCACACTGTCGTAGCAAAGATCAAACAATGAAAATCATGATTTTAACGCTGTTGTTACTATGACAGCATACATAGATCATTTAGCGTGTTAATGTAATAGTGTAGCAAACCACTTATTAGTGTTAGGCAGGATACAAACAAATAAAACTAACAAATAAATATGTGGTTTTTTGCAATGCACAAATTGGATATGCAGAGTTTCAATCTTTAAATGTTTTGGACGATACTATTTTTGGATAATCCCCGATCTATTTTCTATAAATTATGTTTGTCTGATATTTTTACGAGATATTTTACACTTGAAAAGTTTTTTAATATGATTGCAGATATAATAATTGCTAGGCAATATAACCTTAAAGTAATTTTTTTAAAATGAAGAGATCATCTAACACGGAAAAGCTAACTGAAGACACACAAAATTTGTTTTATTCAAAGAACTTTATAAAAACTACTTCAAGACTGAAAGAAAGAAAGTAAAGAACAAAATCTTATGAAAAGTATGAATAAAAACTGATTTATAAATTTATCAAATACTGAAAAGCTTAACAATACTTTTTTATAGTTACTGTTTATATTTTACTTTTATCTAAAAGTCATATCTAAGTCTATATGAACCACAGTTATAATTAGTTTGTACTGATGGTTTCATTCTAGATACACAATTTTTATTCACAGCTTTTTAAAACTTTTCACTTGAATCACTAACTTTTATGCATTTCAAAAGAGCAATGAGTAATTCTGGCAATGTCTTCCTTATTTCCTTATTGATTGATTTTAAACTTTTGAACTTTCAAATCAAAGCAAGGCAACCTGGCTGCATAAGCCACTCAATAATTTTTATTATATTTTTCACGCCAATTCAGGTATTTCAGCCTCTCCTTTAAGCACCACATTTTTAATAATCTGAACATAAATTAAGTTGAACGAAAAAATCAATTGTTTCAATTGAAGTTTTACAAATAGTTTTAGTTTTGAGAACATTGTTTTTGACATTTTCAGGTAATTTAGTGCAAAGTTATGTATCTTTTTTAAAATAAGAGTTTTCAAGAATAGTTCATCAGTTTCAGCAAAAAAAAATGACAACATAAGTCTTGTAAATAAAATTGCAGCTTAAAAATGGTTCTTTCTAACAAGAATTTTTGTTGGAAAGAAAACTACATTTTTCATTTTTAAAACATAACTCCAGTAGATATTTTTTATTGTTTATACTAGTTTATATACCAATAGCTCTTATTATTTATAGATTTCAAACTAATCAAACATATTAATCGTTCGTGATTGCTGATTTTGTAAATCAGATAAAAAAAAACTAAGCAGTCTTATAAATTTTTTTGAGATGTAATCTTATTATCAATTTATACAAAAATAAAACTGTTAAGCCTAAAATATCTATTTAGCTCTAAAATTTATGTAAAACATTGAAAATAGTTTTAATAAAGCACAAGAATAGATTTTTTATAAATAATTGCAGCTTAAATGAAGGTTGTTTGTTTCTTTTGATAGTTTAATAACTTTTTAAGATTAGATTACAAGCAACAAACTAAGGGATAAAGACAGTTAGTGTTTATTTCATGACGATCAATCCTAAAATTGAGTTTTAATTGATCTCAAACGAATTTTCCGCTCTTAGAAAAGATTTATCGGACTTAACTCAGGATTTAACAAGAGCTTTCAGACTTGTGCGAAAATAAACATTCTTCTCAACCTCACGGCTTAATCTTTTGTTTATTCATCTGATAATCATGATCTTCTACAACTAAAGTGCCCAAAATGTGTTCAATTACAACCCTGTCATATCAAGGCCAACATCGATAGCTTACAAAATGAAAGGTGAACACCAATTCACTTTTCAGTTAGATATTTTCATCATTTTTTCACAGATTTATTTCATTGACTTATAATTAATGGTTTCATTCTAAAAACTTTGAAAATATTTGTTTTCAATGCTTTTATCTACTTGTCACGGATTATTAGCCTTTCAAGTTATTTTGATTGAGAATTAACTATACAAGAGGATTATTTTTCACATTGTCTTTTATCTGATTATTTTCATGCAAAAAGCTTAAAAACTGTGGAATATTCTAAAATCTAGCTTTAATTCTTTTATTAAAATGTTATTCCTGTAAAATAATAAACAATTTTAAAAGTTATTAGAGTTTCAAGTTGATCAGAAATCTATAAAATAATTTGAAAGTTTCTAATTAAACGCCGATAGAGTTACAGTACAGTTACTAGTCATTTTCAAATGTCTTTTCCAAATGGGTTTTTCATGATCTTTTTTTAGTTAAATTATATTTGAGCTTTTTACGAAACCTTCAATTTCAAGCATAAATTATTTTTGTATATCACAATACAATTTACAATAGTATTAGTAAACCTTCACTCTAAACCACTCAACATAAACCTCATGCTTACTGCAATATATCGAAAGGGTAAACATTAAAACAATGAAATAACAAAAGTTGATCTATAAGCCCGATTTAATGCATTTAATTATCAATTTTTGCTAAAAACCTGCTAAATTTTTTGGTTAAATTAATTTTGTCTTTAAGAATACAAATCGGATTTTTATTTTTTTTAATCTAGAAGCATTGTAGATACAAACAAACTTTCATCATCAGAAATGATTATTAGATAGTTCCTATAATCAAGTTACTTTAAAGAGCAACTTGTTTTGATCTAGAATGTTAATTTAAGTAATACCAACCAGTTTTTAAAAAATTTACACATTTTTTTCATTCACAAATTTGAAAATATCTTGGGGCTTTATCTAACATTTAGTCATTAATCAAATTCTATTTCTGTATCAAAAGTTACTTATCTTAAACTAAAATTATGTTTAGATTTATCAATTTTAGACTATTATCAAAGATTACCATAAATGTATTTCTTGCTACTTTAAATGTAGATAGTTTTTATACAACCTTCTATAGTCATAGGAAATGATTGATGGTTAGCCGTCAGATAGCTGTGGCAGTTTTCACGAGCGTTTCACGATAGTTGATATCATGTTGAAGTCACTCAGAAAAATCTTACAACAGATGACAAATGTTTAAACGACTTTGTAGCTTTTGTAGTTATTTGTAGCAATAATTAGATATAATATCATCAATGCTTTTACTTACAACTAATCACAGTTCCTTCAGTCATATATAAACAAATTCAAAAACAAAATTTTGTAACTTTAATTTGAAAGTTGTTTTGTTAGTCATCAAGAATTGCTTCTATTATACGTAGAAAAATAGTCAAAAATTCAATTTTGTTGAAGATCAAACACATAAAACCAAATAAACACTAATCTCACGTACTGCAGTGATAAAAAATCACCGTTTAAGAGTAGATGAGTCTAACTCTACCTAAGCTTATTAGCTCAAATCGAAAACAACTATAAAACTTGAAAAACCTTTCTAAAAATAACTTTTCGAATCATAAAATTATGTTAAAACTTAACATTAAGAGGTTACATCAACTTTTACATTTAATAAAATCTGTGTCTTTAATAACTCTTTTGCAGTTAAAAATTTTTATATTTTATATATCTAAAATAAAACTAATTAATTTTTCTAAGGTGAGCTAGGTTTTTATAAGGCTGTCTAAGTAGAAAATATTCTAGAATTCTTTATTTTACATTCTTGCTAAATTTCAAAAGTCTAAATAGAAAGAAAAAGTTTTCAAATGTCAAAATAACTGATAATAGATTGAAAAAGTTTAGATTTTAAAAATAGGCGATGACAAAGTGTTTCAAGAAAACTAATTACAAAATGTTTGTGGAGCATTCATTGATAAAAATAATTATTTGGTATTAGTAAAACTAGTATTGATTCAAATATTTGTTAGTACCGAATCATTAGTTGTATGTTCTATATTTGATTATCTTTCTCGATTTTATAGATGATATATTCTTTTATATACTTCACAAATCAATTTCATCATCAAAAAGTTTTCGATCAATGTAAGTTTGTTAAAGCAACTTTTTGGTGATGTAATTTAACTCAATTTTGCTTGTTTATATATTTTGTAAAACTTTCAGTAGATTAGTACAAAAATGTAATTTCTGTTAACAAAAAATATGAATGAATATTGTATTATCTATTTACTTAATTAGTAAAGTAAATAAAGATAATGTATCTTTATGTTGCAACAAATTGTTTGTCGAATATATTACGAGCAAAAATTTTCATGAACTCATTGATGAATTTATGATTAGTTACAAAGATACTTTTGCTTGTTAGAAATACAAAGGAATACAAATAGAAGCTGATTTAAAAACTATTTGTGAAAGAAATATATTGAAATAAATAATCATGAAAAGTTTGTTTAAATGTTTTGTTAAAAACTCACAGCAGTAAGTTGTAAAAAATTGTTAATTAATGAATATTTTGATTATTAAATATAAACATTAAACTATTGATTTTATTTGTATCATAAAATTTTTCTTTATACTTTTTGTTTTGAACTCGTTGTTAAAAATTTAATCAGTTACTTTTTATTTTAATATGTGTTTTGGCTCGCCCAGCACAAAATCAAAATAATAAAAAAGTAAATTCAATATAATTAAAAGTAACTATCAAATAAAACGTAAAACAAAATTCTGGGTTGATTATCTAGAAATTCAAATCTTATTCTAGTAAGAAATAAACATAAAAATAAAAATTTACTGAGAAATTGATTTCATAATTTATTTAGAGTATATCTTTTTCAAAAAAATTATTTTATAAATTTTTTAGGTTGGATAATTTTTAGAATTTTTTGATTTGGTCTTTTAGTATAAACTTATCAATTATAAAAACATGAAAAGAGTTTTCTTTCTTATGTTTTTTGTTGTTGATAACTTCTTAAATGAGGCTGTAAGCGTGATAAATAAATCTAATTATGTTTATTTTGGTTTTTTTCAACTTACATTTTAAAGGACAAGTTGTGACAGCATTTTAGTGTCAGGTAGCTTGCATGTGAAAGTTTTAAAAGAGTTGATTGACGAATCAATTTTACGGCTTAGTTTACAAGAGTAATTTTTAATTATTGAAAGAGCTTTGGAAAGTTTTTCCAGATCCAACTTAGTATTTCCATGGAGACATAAACTATTTCCTGTTTCTTTGCTACAGTCACCAATAACTGCCCTGAAGGTTACAGAAGAGAGCAAAAAATGAAGTTAACAAGATAGCTGGTTCTTCAATTTTTCTTTTGATGTTTCCTTTATAATTTTTTTATGAGAGCTTTACAAGCTAATAGTTCAAACGTTTATCTGAAAAGTTTAACTTTTCGTTTTCTTTCAACTAATTATAGCTGCTTCCATATAAGCACTACACAATTAGCAGGACGTTACAGTCTTCTTAAAGAATCTTACTTGATGACGAATATGCAAAGTTGACTTTATCAACAACATTCCACTCTAACGATAGTGAAACTGTTTCTCAGTAATTTTCAAGCAAAAAATCATATTTGTTCTATTTACAACTTTCTCCAATTATTAACTAAACGTTTAGAAATGTAAATGAGAATTCCAAAGTATCTTTTAATCAACTTCTTAGCTAGACATATCAATTGCTTCAATTATATTAAATTATATAGATCACTTGATTTGCTTTTATTTTTTGACAATTGTTTATTAACGACTTTCTGTTTAGTTACTTTTAATTTACTAAAATTGCATTGATGCTAGTAACAGTCATGCTAAAATGCATTACTTTTAGAAGTAACTGAAATGTAAATATTTGGAGTTTTATGGAGAGAAACAATGAGTCAAGTTTGAATAGTTTGTCGACTTTCAAAGAGATTGAAGCTCTGTTTGCTCGCCGCTTACATTTATGTCGTATTTAAAACTGCCTTATTTGGAGATCTTTTAATTTTATCTGATGTCAACTTCATATTTGAGAATTTCTTTGAACTAAGAGATTTCGTCAAAAATGTCTTTTGTTTAATTTCCGAGCTAGAACAATTTCAGAAACCTAGATGCTTGCGTTTATGTGTGATTGAATTACTTGAAAATTCTTGATGACATGTATTATTTTTCAATTGCTAGGTGTGTTAAACGTAATGAGTAAAATCTAGATAAAAATAAAGTTTTTTTGGTGGTGTTTGAAGGTCGTTTAGAAGTTGTAATTCATCAAATCATCAAAATGGGACGATTAAAATACAAAAACGACTTATTAACTTGAATTGAGACTTATAAATTGAAAAAGAGTTTTTGAATATACTTCAAAAGTAAATTTAATTCCTTAAAAGATTTTAGCATGAATAATTTGCTTCTGAATTTCACAATTAAAAGCTGAAGCGGACTTAAACAAAAATAAATCGATCTTAATTTACAAGTATGATGTCAAAGAAAAGCTGTGAACGGAAGCGGTTAAGCTTCATCAGTCAGTTTAGTTTGTTCAACGAATTCTTCAATAAAACATTTGAAAAAGATAAGGATAGTATTTGTTAAAACCGGACATATTTGTTTTAATGAATATAAGAAAACTGTAGGGTGAAGTAATACCATTTATCAAATATTTATAATTCATTTAGCGCTTGAAGAACTTTGCATTTACAAGCTGATAAAGGTGAATTATCAACCATAAAAATACTTTCTCTCATTTAAGTAATGTGGTTAGTGACTACGAGAAGAAGATTTTTCAAATTAATCTAAGATTAATAAACATCTGAAAGCTTATTCAACCATCACTAGAAAATGAGTTCTAGTTATCCTAAAAAATATCTAATATTTTATTTTCAATTCTATGTATAAATAAAATTGCTGCATACAAGAAAACTGTTTATACTTGTGTGTATACTTTAAGGTATAAACATGCCAATATAAATGTTTAAAGTAGTTTATAGAAACTAAAAATCACCAGTCACAAGAGATCTAATAGTTTTATTTAACTTAAAACTATTTTAGTTTTAAAAACAGGATCAAAAATACGTTTGGTGACAAACACATGATGAATATGATAAGTGGAAATCTTTATAAGATTAAAGTATAACGGAAACGTAAGAAGACTTGTTGAGGTTAAACAGAATAAGTAAAAGTTGTTTGATGAAATAACCTTACCGTTTTCAGCTGCCCTAATTCTTGCACGGCTGGTTGAACACACTCACTTATTGTAAGTTAACCGATGTCGTGTCGACTACTGTATCTCGACGAATGGCGCCAGTACTACTTATAGGCGAGAAACTTGAGCCTGCATAGTCTCATCCCAAGTAAGAACATTTTCTTCATCTTCTCTTCTGCTAGTTCTTCTGATTTCTTCAGCGTCTAGTCGTCAACACAGCAAATGGTTTGATCAATATTAAATCTACACGCCTAATATTCAATCTACTTCTTGTTTACCTCTGTTGGAGGTGAATGGAATATTAAGCCTTCAAAACCAAACTTTCAAATCCCAACTTCTCTTAACTATTTTATTATAAACTTCAATTTAGATATATTCTAAATGAAATTCTATGAAAAATGATTTATTTGTTCTTTTGTTTTTTCTAATCTTTTATCAAATAAAATATAAATAGTTTTTGTACTTAAGTTTACAACAAAATCGTAGCTAACAGTATAATTAAAGTTATGTCTAGCCTGTACTTGAAATAAAGTTTAATTTTATTGTTCGTCAACCTTTTACAATTGGCTTAATTTCTTTATGATGGAGACAACGGGCTAAAGATGTTTAAAAAAGTTTGCTTTATATTTATTTTTTCGACCTAATCCCATTGACAAAGCTAAAATCTCTTTAATTTCTAATAAAGTAAGCTCTTAAATGTACCATATCATTATGATCTGTTTATTTAAGGGTTGCATGAACTTTACAACTAGGTCTAAGACTCTACTAACAATGAATTAAATGTATCTGGAGATTTACTCGTGTGTTGCAAATCTAATGTAAACATAAAGTGACAGTAGTACACATTAATCGCTGTAAATTCAGCTTGAAAGCTCAGCTTCAGTAAAAAACAGCAAACAGTTTTGGTAGATTCTAATATTCAAAAACTAATCACAGGGTTTTAGCACAAGTGCCTACCTGATTCAAATCGAGTTATGACGTAGTTTACGGCAACAAAGCAGTCTAAAAAGACTCTTGACAACCATGCTGAGATAATATGGACTGATACCATTTTGTCTTCAGTATTCTATTTAGTGGAAACATAATGCGAATTAGTAAGGATCACGCCATCGGTAACATGCCAAGCTAGCTACTGGGCTGCCCGGGTCATTTCTTCAATGGACTAATCTTAGAAGTGGCTCCCTACTTTGTGACATTACCTTGTCGCCACTATAAGTGGCTTTGGCGCCTGTTCAGTTGATGTAAAGAACAACAACCAGTCGAAGGGAGGAGTTGCCAGAGATTTACGCTCTGACGATCTGAACCCGACCAAACCTCTGCATTCTCGCCGGGAGTCTCGAAAAGAGTCAACTCCTCATTCCAACTTTCCATCAATCTCAAGCACGGCTCCCACTATTTTACTTCTTTGTTACTCTTTCAATGATTCTACCTCTTTTGATTTGATGTCTTTATCAAATCAATCAACGTTCTTGAGATAAACAAACGAATCATAACATTCGGGTGAGTAGCCAGAAGAATTAGCAAGCGTACTTCACTTAATGCAATTAATCATTTATAAGAAGTTGATGCAACAAAAGACTTTAAAGTTTAGAGACTTGTAACCATCATCAAACTGTCTTCATCACGATCTTATGAGACGTATCTAAAACTTCCGACAGAGATGTCCAACTTTTATCCTTACTGAACTTTTAAACAACATATAGGTACAAGATTAAGAATCAATGAAAACAGTAGAAGCAAAACGTCGATCAGATTAGTTTGTTATGTGTGAATAACATCGAACTTTAAAGACTTTGAAGAGAATCTTTAAAGGGGTCTTCTCACGCCGACTGAATTACAAAATCATTTGCTGTACTTACATCAACTACTTTATCTCAAAGCTGATAACAACATGATTTCTGACATCGAATAAAGTGTTATGACGTTTTTAAATACGTCATGACAATTGTTGCTAATTTTACCACTTCTTGTTAGTATCTTCTTAACGTCATGATCTATTAGGTGATCTTTTCCATTATTAGACTAAATGGATATTTTATGATAACGGTTTAAGAGTTGATTACAATCTTTTTAATCAATTGTAGAAATTGAATTAGTAAAATAATCAACTTGAGTTTTATTTACTGTTATAATACATTTTATAGTATGTTTGCGCAAATTTGTGCAAACTTTAATTTCTATCAATACGTTCTATTGTTTTAAAAGCACACAACAAAGTTGAAACAAGAAAAAGGAAGCTTTTGTTTGATACAAATTTTGTGAAATAGCAAAAACACACACCCAGATACCGAATTAATGAAACTGTGTGTTAATCGTTAACACTTTTGCACATACCATTTTAGAAGGACGAAGAAACACGTTTCGCTTTTCGTCAATTAAATTTGCCTTCGTGACTGTCTCCACCGCTCAAAGTTTCATTTTAATTTCCAGCCATTTTCGTCATTCACCTAAAACAAGTCTTGACACGCAAGCTTTTTGTTTTCTTTCAAATTGGTCAAGTTATTTACTGTCACTAATTTGCTATCAACTAAAAAAATTATTAATTTATTTTGATAGAAAATATTCGATTTTACAGTTTCTGTAATAAAATCTAACTAACATAAAATTCGAAAGTTTTTCAACAACTTAGTTGTCAAAAAGTTGTCAAGTACTTTAATCAACACGATGTTTTTAACCCTCGAACGAAACTAGTTTAAGACTTAAGGAAAAAGTCGAAGCTGGTTGAAATTATTTTTGGTTAAGATTAAAATGTTAAATGAATGAAATACTAGTTGATTCAGTCTCAACTTGATTTATCTTAACTTAAAGTTCGTGATGAATTAAAGCTAATATCACGAGCGGTCTTCTATCTAAGACCGTCTTTATTCACATTTCAAATATTATCTGAAGCCATGCTTTCAATGAATGTAGTAGTAATTTTTCTTTAGCAATGTAAAGTAACCATTTGTTTTAAAATCATTTTGATCAGCTTGAAAAATTGATTTTACCGATATGAAATGTAAGGAAAGTCGTTTAGATCTTAAACTTTTTTTATTTTGAATGTTTTTAAATTATAAGTATGACGCATTGGTTTAAGTGATAATTTGATATTTTTCTCAGCTTGAATTCTTCAGTAAATATTATTCTATCGTAAAACTGATATTTTTACTTTTATCTGTTTATAAATCTTTCAATTCGCTTTACCCAATAGCAAGTAAGAACTTAATAACATAAGAAACTGTGTTGATAAAACATTCGGTGTAATTAATTAATTACTGATTTACTCATGATGACAATTTCATTAAGAGTGTAGGTATTAATTCTTCTCACTGTCGAAACTGGCCAAACAAAACACTTAAGAAGCTAAAATAGATTAAATAACTTTATGTTCAAATACTACCACAGAAAATGTCAAAACAAACATAATTAGTAATAAAAATGTTCCGGTCCATTACAGCTTTTTGTATCTTGTTCTACGTCCGTTGTTTAAATTTTAATTACGTTTTATTAAAACATTTGTAGTACAATGTATGCTTTGTTTCTTGTAATTACTTCAATTACTAATTAAATAAGTCAAACAACTGCATTACAAGACAAGTCAAACATCAAACTTACGAAGTCATCCGAAAATGTTAAAAAGCTAGCACTTACTATTTTTAACTGAAGTAATATTATTTACTAACTAGCAAATATAGCAAGTTATTTATTACTGAAAATACATTTTACACAATAAATATTTTTTTAAATTACATAATGTATAAAGATGTTTAATATAAATATTAGTTTGAGAGCTTTCAAAAAACAATCAAACATAAACAAGTTATTCTATAAAATGTGCAATGTTATTGTATATGTTTTTAATTTATAGCTTGCTAAAAATAGGCGTAGATGTCAAAATGTTTTAGCAAAAGGCATAAACAAACTTGCAGTCTATTTTTAACTGACTAAAGAAACTTGCATTAAAAAGCTACTTTTAATATATCAATACAAGTTAAGTAAATGTTTAAGTTTTTCAAAATTGTTTCACTAAAAGTTTATTATTTTACTGCTAACAACACTTTTTTAAAGCAACAAACTCTTTACGACTTAATTTGTTTGAAATTTATCTTTCTTAATTTTAAATACTTAATAAAACTTTTCCATTGTACCAGCCTTTCCTCATTTTTCTTTTCATTTGTTTTGAATAATACAACTTTGTTTTTTAAATAGATGTTTTTATAAACTAACAAAAAGTAGAAAGTTCGTTTTTCCCATTTGTGTATCTTGTTTAAAACGGGTAATACTCAGAACATGTTTTAGAATTATATTTGATCTTGATATTGATAAGGTGAGATTATTATGTTTTGCAACTAAACTAAGCTGATAAAAAATTTGATTTTAAACAATTTTATAACTTTTTTTATTGTTACATTTAAGATCAGTCTATAGTTAAGAGGCTTGCATGGTATGCTGTTTATTTGATGGTAAAGAACTTTCATACAAACTGATTTTATAAACATTTAACCAAACGCATATCATGAAATATGATTAGCAAGTTATTTCAAATCAACTACAACCAATTATTTTGTTAATTACACAATCATTTTAACAGAAGTTTAGTATTTCAATATTTATTAATTCAAATTCATATTTTCAGTATACAAACTTTTATAGAAAAATAATTGTAACTAATTACTCTCAAAAATGATCTTATCATTTGCTAAAGTTCTTATATGCTTATTACTTTCAACCATGTTATTCATCACACTAACATGTCTCTAGTATTTTATAAGCTAATATTTGTTTTTCAGTAAACTTTTTAATAAGTAAAAAGTTTAAATAGATTCTCAGTATACTATGTTTTTCTTTCTAGTTGTAAAACTAGATGAAATATTATAAGATCTTAAATCAAAGTTAATTTGCTTGATTAGTAGTAAAAATTGGATTTCAAAAAGCGATTGATTTGATGAATAGCTGAGAAATTGCTCAATTGTTTTGCTTCATTGTTTTCAGTTATATGTATTGGCCAAAAAGAAGTATTTGAAGTTTTACTGATTTCAAATACTGCATCATAAGAAACAGATCTTTTTTAATGAGTTGATTGATCTGTTTAAAGAGCGATTTACTTTCAAGACAGTGGAAATTGAGATCAGTAGATAAAGTGATAAAATCTTCACATCAATATCAATGATCCTCTGTTAAAATATCCGCTAATGACTTCAAAGTCGTAATTAGTGAGTAAAGCGAAGAATGAGATTAGATTTTAAATAACTATGAGGCGCCAACTTATTAGGCTTGGTGCTTAAAATTGTTTTGTTTCGAGCCTAGCTGTCAATGAGATATAGGCTTGTCAGTTTCTTTGCTATTTAATGTTTAGTCTTGTTTGTTATAACGCAGTAGCTAATGATGTAATGTTTTGGTTAGAAAAATACCAGCAAACTTTCGAAAATATTTAACTTATTTCGTGAATAAATTGCTTTTTTTAAAGATTGAAAGAATGTAATAAAATGTTTCGTTTCTTGCACTCAGTAACAGCAACCTTGTTAGTAGTATCAATTATTATTGTATGATATTATCAAATAATATTCAAATACATAGCAAGCACGAAAACAGAAACACTTAGTCAAGCTTTATAAGAACTTAAAACCTACTTCTTTCTCTTAATAACAGAAATTAAGGATTTTTTTATCTGTAAGTTTTGTGTGGTTTAGCAAAAAATTATTTCAATCAATCATACGTCTGATGATAATTTCAAACAAGTCAAAAATAAACATAATTATAACTAAGACTATTTGATTAATAAGTATTGCTTTATCAGCTCAATATCAATAGCTTAATATTTTAAGACCTTATAATGCTATTCATTTCAACTGTTGAAAAGGAGTAAGGCATACTTGCAATTTGCTTAGTAAGCAGTTGTTACTGTTAAACTCACACACATATTTTGTTAACATCACAAATTTATCTTTCAATAAATTACTTTAAGAAAATTTTATGAGATAAATGATTGGAATGTTAAATATTGTAAGCCTGACTAAAATGTCAAGCTTGCAAATAAAAGATCACATCAATATGTATCAAAGCTCAGTGGCTTGTTTTTAATAGTGTTTATGGGCCGGTTAACTGTTTTCAAAGAACTAATTGTAAAGTAATTGCTCATTTTGTTCACTTCATTCTGAAACACCTTTTACAATTTACTTTTAAGTAACTAATTTTAGCAGGAGTCTTTATCAAAACAAGTGTTACAAGAAGTGGTAATTAGTTTTTAAGATGCCAGAAGCAGGTTGACTGAAAATAGTAAGCACTGATGGCTTGTTTTAGTTTTTACTTTGTTTCATCAAAAACTTGTCCTAAAAAATTAGTTTAATTCTTAAACTTAACATTTTTACAGATATTTTTCAGTTAAAATGACAAATGATGTTGACTTAACCTGAAAAAAGTGAACTAAAACAATACCAAATTTCCTCCAAGATAAACTAAACTTAGAGATTTATTTTAAGCATCGATTTTGATTTGCAATTATTCATTCTTTGATTCAAAATCCTCAATAAAATTTGAGATTCATTATCAGAAATATAATAAAAAGAGTTGATAGTCTTCATACTAATTTTGGCTTCATCACAAACAAAATTAGCCAACTAAGAGACATCAGTCACAGTCAAAAGCTTGTTATAATTTACATACCACGAAAAATATGCATAAAATCTAATTCTTTCTTTCATACCTTTTGTTGAGCTTTATTAATATCTGGTTGATAATAAAACACAATTGATTTGGTTTTAGTCTGAAATTTTTAGATACGGTTAAACAGACCAGCCAATCATCATGTTATTTATTAAAACTATTTATTGATTAATCAAGAAAATATTTCAGTAAAAATCTGTTTTAAATATTGCATTATATTTTTAGGTAAATGTTTATAAATTATTAAAAAATATAAAAAATACATTGTTTATTATTCTATTTATTAAACATTTTGTAAACGATGTATTTACGTCGTATGAATTTATTTTTTAAACTATTTTACGTTCGTTGACTTAGTTTCACATGGTTAAATATAAATAAAATAGAACATTTGTTTTATTTACTCAAAGCAGCAAGAGTTATAAAATTCAAGGAATCGTCTCAAGCTGCAGATAACTTTCTTTTTTAAAATCGAAATCTTAAAATCTGACGTATTTTACGCTGTTAAGACTGACATTTTTGCTTAAAAAATCATTCATTTGATTTAACAATTACACCAACTGTAATATTACAAGATAAAACTTTTGTTGCATTTTTACAATAGTTTAAACAATAAGTTAACAAGAACTTGATAAACAAACAATTCAAACGCACATTTTTTTCAACTTACAGGTGTTATAACATCAAAATAATTTATGTCAGTTATTTCCTTAAAATGGTTGATGGTTGTTTTTAAGTTGTTTGCTTATATAAAAGTTATTTAGTTTAAAACTAAAAAGTTGCAAAGGTAATTTAAACATATTGAAATTATAAAGACAAATTTCTAACTTAAGTGCTATTTAAAATATGATAGTGAATGTAGTAGAATATGTTAACTATTAATTACCAAAATTTGTGTTTTGATGCATTAGTTAAAACATTTAGATGAAATATTTAAAGATTTTATAGTTAGAGTTATTTAGAGAAATTTATGGTAATAAGTTTTATATAATTTTAGAAAAAATTGTTATACTTTTTTCATCTGATGTTCAGTTTTAGTTTATGGACTTGTATTATTTGAATGTATAAAAATATTTAAAAAACATTCGTACGTAAACAAGTTAGGTTGTTGCACAAGTATTTATCATTTGATCTACTTTCGATTGTATAAATAATTGAAACAAACACTAACAGCAGAAAGAATCTTATTTCCGCCTTTGACTTCGTTCTTTTAGCTATAAGATACAGAAAAGTTTTAAATATCTGTCACAAGGATTTGAACAGCACTGAGGCAAGTGAAGAGATTAGTCATTTTTTTCAATTTCTAATTGTATAGCTTCATTTAGGTGATTTGACTTTAAGTTGGCGAGTATTTAAAAGATGGTTTCGCTATACAAAGATATCTATGATGATATAAAAAGATATTTTATTGGTATAGAGATAGCAACAAGATGTATTTAAATAGAACAAGAGCTGTTATTTTCAAGGGCAAGTTATTTGTTTTTATTGTTTAGTTAGCAATCAAATTTATTTCTATTTTAACTGAACTGCTCAGTGAAAATAGTTTGAGTAAAGTAGGGGTTTTCCTGCCACTGAATAGTTTCGTGAACAACAGGTTTTTACCTGATTCGCATCGGTAGCCCCTCGACTACTAACTTTATTCTATATATACTTACGGTTAAAATCCAATCAAACTTCTTTTAGTATTGGCTTTTTCAACGCTGGTATCGTTATAATCATTTAAAATAACCCAGAAATTATTTTCAGAAAATTTGATCAACGTAAAAAGAGTTTCAATAAATTGTAGATTTAAATTCTCAGTTTTAAGCACTATTATTATAGTGGATCATTTACAACTAATTCAAGATAAGATTATTTTTGGAACTTTGCGATTAGCTTTCTTCTATAAGCTCATTGATAGTTTAAAGGAAATGGGTTCTGTAAATACTTTTTTTTAAGAACATGTTTAAAATCCCCAATTTAAATCTGATGACTTTTCAATATACCTGTCTTGATATCCCAAATTTTATCTTAGAGCACGTTAGCTGAAAAATCGATTACTTATGATTAGTTTTCTCGAAATTATTCTACGTTATTGGTGGGGTAATACTAGGTGAATAAGGATTACTTTGAATTAAAACTAAACAGTTAGAAAAATATGAACCAGAATCATGATTTATAAAAAGATAATTCTTGTATGTGAGAATTGACCTATGAACTCGTTTGTAATCTAATTGAATCTAGAAATGAGTAATTCATCATAAAATTGATGATTTATATACTTATGTTTATTTTAAGAGCTTTAATAAGCTTTACTCTTTTTAAAAGCATCAACTTTAAAAACACAGTAAGTGGTTATTACTTTGTTCCTTCTTTGTTCTATTTTATTACATGCTTGTATATAATCAAGTTAACTTCCTTAAGCTAACAGCTGTGACTAGCAAAAAACTCAGAATAAAAATAGTAAAAAATGTTACCGTTGCTTAATCTGATAAAATTCAGTCTTTTTGAAATCATGAGTTGCTCATAGAGATAAAACCAGTCAATTGTTATCATTTTATAATGTAATGATATAAAAGCTTTAATATTTTTACAAGCTAAAAACAAATTACTTGTACTTAAAAAACCATTTGTTTATGTGAGTTTTTAAAGATTATTTTCATCGACAATCGTTAAAATTGTTCAGATTTTTTGCAATAAACAAGTTTTGTACTGCAATATTATACAGTTTAACTTTGTTTTAACCACGAATAGTTCCCATGAAAGGTAGAAAATTTATTGTTGCTCTTAGCTATAGTTTTCTTGAGAAACTAAATGATTAACATCTAATTTAACAAAATTTTATTTGTAGTTAAATACGATTTATATGTGAGTTTTCTTGTATCAGATGAATAACTTTTCAAATAAATAATCAATTATTTGAGCTTACAACAACATAATCCGTTCATTTATAACTTTTCATTTACTCGAAACAACTAACAAATCTTCGATAAAAATACTGATACTTTTATTTGAATTATTTTTATGTTTTTGCGGTTATAAGCTTAATCTTCTAGCAATTTCTTTTTCTTCAAATAGTTTTTTTAATCTGCAATTATCAAGATTAAACTCTTAAAATATGTTCAGTTTAAAAACTATTCTTAACTTTCAACTTTCTAGTACTTTTTCAAAAATCTTTTTAAGGAAACATGAATAAAACTTTCAAATTCATTTCTGGAAAAAGTATTTTTATTTTTGGTTGTATTGAGTTACTATTTGAAAAGTTATCAACACAAATAATTTAAAACTTTATTGACTTTTTTTCAACTTTTTTAAAACAAAATTTTTCTGAGTTTGTTGGAGAATTGAATGAAATTGAGTGTTTAGTTACTAAAGGTGGTGACAAACTCCTATATTTACTCTTATCATTTACTTAAATTTATCATTTAATTTAATATTTATGATTTTTATGTCAATCAACCTCACAAACTATTCCACATACTAAAAATTTGAAATATCACTTATTTTGTTGAAATAATGTTCTAAAGGTGATAATAGTTCCAAAAATATATATTTAAATTATCATTAAAAGCGAACAAATGTTCATGCAAATTTTATTTTTGCGTCTTCATAAAAAATTCATTTTGAATTAATTTTTCAATGTAAGGAGCACAACTTGATGTTTTAAATGGCATCGGTGTGCACGTGCTTCACTTTGTTACTTCTATCAATATTTTATTTCTATCTTATACCAAAAACACTTATTTTTACGCCTTTATCGGTTTTATCTATTTGTATATAATAATGTTTCTTGAATCATCTATATTCTAACAGATTACCACAATTTGTAAGCAAAAGTTACTCTTTTATTTTAAAACTTAGAAAGCTTTTTAATGTACCTTAAATGCTTTTTATTTGACTTTTTAAAGATATTTCTATAAATTTTTTCTGCAAATTATACTTAATATAAAAGTTTGTTTCTTTTATAACTCCTGTGACTGAATGAATATCAGCAGATATTTGAATAATTTTAATCAGAGATTACCTATTTGAACACCTACATTTAAACTGTTGAAAGAAAGCAAATTCTTTGACTCAATTTTTTAACTCAACCTTAGTACAAATTTTAATTATTTCTATTTAAAAGTGAATTCACAATCAGTAAATCTGTCAACGCATCGCATATTCAACGAAACGGAAGTAAACCTTGCAATTCAAACCAATGATTTAATTTGATTTAAGTCAGCGATTTATAATTACAAAATACCTTTTTATTAAGAAACAGTAATTAGCTTAATAAAATCGTCTTTTAATTCCTATAAATATTCAAACTTTTTATTTAAAGTATTACACATTAGTGTCCCCTTTACTTGTAACTTGTTACATGAACAAAACTTTAGAGATTTGTTGTTGTTAACTTGCTTTCTATCATCAGTTTTCGGCCACTTCTACTTTACTTTCATTGTTTTTTCTTTGGCCAAACTTTAGTCGGCAAATCAAAAGAAGCCTATAGAAGAAGGGGCCTCGGACAGAGTGGCGCCAACCATTTACTTACACTATACAATCCACCATAAACAAGAACAAACGTAGCTTGTATACGACCAGGAAAAGGGTTTTACTGTAGCTCGTCTTCAATTCTTTACATGTCTTGGGGCAAATGGGTCGACTGATTAATAATAATACTATTCTCACTTCAGTATTTCTTTAATAGCAATTTGCGCTGACCTGCAGTTAGTTGCGTTTTTCTTCGCAGAAGTTAGACGCTGAGGCGCCAGCTTCATTCGATTCGGGTTCAAGAGTTCACCAAACACGCGGGTGTCAAACAGTTATAAGGGCGAAATGACACTTATCATGCAGTGTTACTATGACGATAGAGCTTTCTTCGTTCTTCGTCTAATCAAAGCAAACCTTTCGTGTAATAAAATTGATGTACTACCAGCGCAAAGCAAAAATTCGATTTAATAGTAACATCATCAGTAATGTCTCCAGCGAGCCTCTTATGTTAATTCTCTTGATCCATTTGGCTGGTGAAAAGCACTTAAGTGCTGATCATCTAATTGATACTAGTCATGAATTGTGGGCAGTGAAGACAAAATAATTGCTGATGAACGAGTAACAGGAAGCAAGTTTGTTGTTCGTGAAAAAAACTGGTCGTAAAGCAAATTTGTTGGTTGTACTAAAGATGTTTACTGAGGATAGAAAGAATTTGCACAAATCTAAATAGTGAAAGTCGCTAAGCACAATCGAATATTTAATTTAGTTGAATTTTTTCTTTAAGATTCTCGTTTTGTTTACAGAGAACTTCTGACGTGAAAATATTGTAACAAGTCTGTGACATAAGAAAACTGGCCAATTAATTAACTACATTATTTTCTCCTGTTAACGGCTTGTCAACTTGAAGATAGACTCTTCTATGACATCCTAATGTATGCTAAATTCATCTATGAGCTTAAAACGTCAGAAGAAGATGAAATAAAGACACTAGAGACAGCAACACCACTTGATTACTATCACTACATTTAGTGTGATCAATATTAAAACAAACCTTTCACCTTTGGCTTTAGTAATCAAATGATGAGATAAAATCAGACTTCCTTGTGAAAAGTCGATGATGTAAACAGTTGTCACATGTTGCTGTCGGCCTTTCGGTGTCTGCTTTTTTATTTTGCTACTTTTGAAGACTAGTGTGTGTATACGATAGACAGAAAACTAACTAATACGATGCTGTAAGTAACTTGTTGCATAAATTGATTTGTTCATTGCAAACAGCAATGTTACAATTTGTGGTTTTTTAACAGTTTCAAATCGTTTTTTTCATTAAGCCAAGCATCATTGACAGTTCAAATATCAGGAAATAAAACTGCAAAAAAAACTTAATTGAATAGCTGACCTGAATATTTGATCATAAAATGCAATGCACACGGTCATTAAAAAGTTGAATACAAACGAATTTACTCAATTAACCAATCAGAAGTTATTTTTTACCAACAATCAAACCATCGCAAGACAGCAAAAAGTGAGTTAACACCAGTAGCTAAGTTTGAATCCCAGCATATGATGTTTCACACTTTTGTAGTTCAATGATGTTATATATATTCACTAAACAAACTTGTTCTATGTTCATCTTCAGTATTAAGCACTGGGCGCCAATCTTGTTACTTGCGACAGACACTTGCCTACGAAAACGACTTCATGAAGCTTTGAAGACTACGGTTAGCAGTTCTATGCAACTGAACAAAAATTAGATAAAAGCTGCCGACTCTGGAGGCGTGATTGATCATAATCACGCGGGCGCCATTGAGATTAGGAGGTTTTACACTTTTGCTTTGAGAAAAGGTCGTTTAGATCAACATCAACTTTTACTTAATTTAAGAAAGCCATGTAGCGCAATAAAGTAGTTGCGTAGCAGCAGTAGACGTTTATAACTAATGAGGTTTAATAACATTGTGGTTACTAGAAATGGGTGTGTCTGATTTTACAGCTTTTAAATCAGAGGTTGGAAATTTCAATCGAATTTGATTCTAACTTTGAGATTAAATTTGACAACCTCTTTTTCCACTATAATTTTTTAAGTGTTTATCTATTTTGTGCTGATTTCAAGAAAATGGCTTTCTGGAAGCTGTACAGTTTGAATTTTTTTAGATACTGTTATAGTACATCTATTAGTGATTGAGTTAAGAAATGACAGTTTAAAGTGGCGATAATCAGATACATTTTATCTGCGACGAAATATTTTCAATTTTGTTTGATGTTTTAAGTTATTTATGTATGTAGGAAAACCTGGAGAAACATTTATCGCACACCAACGATTAATGTTTGGAACTATCAAAACCATTTTTCAATTTTAGTTGTCAAAATGTTTCATTTTTGGTTGATTCATCATCCGCTCTTTAAATGTTTGAAGGTTTGTTCGGAATTCTGTTGTCGTTGCTTTTCACGGATTTGTGAAAATCGGACAGTATATCTATATTCGAGGTTTATTGATAAGATTTTGGTGAGAGAAAAATATTGCAAATCGGTTTTACAATTCTATAGATAGAATCTTTTTTATTTTTATAGAACTTTACAGTATTTTTTCCACCAGAGAAAAAAATGGGTACCAGTTTAGCACTGCTGACTCTTAATACCTCAATTGTAGTTTATACTTGAGAGGTGGTGACTTCAGTAGTATAGGTGTTAGAAATTTCTTAGTCCAAAAAAGTTAAATCTTTTTTATCATTTTTGATTTTGTACAAGTCATGACGTCATTTTCATCAGTGGATTGATGAAGATTTAAGTTATAGAAAAGTGATGAGCTTTGAAATTTATTGCAGTTTGTCACATGACTTAGTAGTGCTGTTGATAAGAAAATTAACCTTTACTCCGTTCACTAGTGGAAATATCATCAACTTCTTTGTTTTTCATCAACTTTTGAGACTGAGAACTTTTAGCTCATCCTGTATACCTCTAGCTCACAGATTGGTTGATAATGGCGTCAGATAAATGTCAGAGAGCTTGGATGTCATGACTGAGATCATTGGGAAAGGTTATCCGACAAAAGAGGAGAAATTTTTTACTGATCAAAACTTGTTGCACTTGAACATTTCAATGTGAAAGGTTAAATAAGAAGAAAGCTTGTAGGTTTAGAGATTCTGTTAAACAGAAAAGTGGTAACATATAGACAAGTAGAATGGACTTTTGATTAAAAGGTCATCTTGTTTATTACACATGATCTTTGGTTACAAATTTGCAACTTGTTTAATCTCACTTCCTTTAATTTTCGGTTCAATAGCTTTTAAAATGTTTATACTGAACTCTCAATTCAGCAACTTACCAAATTGCGGATAAGTGAAGTGGCTCATATGACACCAACGGAACTAACAGAAGTTAAACCACGCTTAAAAGGATTTCTTCTACAATTAACTTGTATGTCATTTATTCTTAGATATTTTAGTTATAATGAAATTGAAAAATTCCCTTTTAAAGTTTTATTGCTAGTCAGATAGACTCATAAGTTCACTTGGATTTCGTTTTTCATTCTTACTTACGACGTAAGATGAAAGTATTTTTAGAAGTGTAACTTTTCTAACCTGTTCTTCACATCTAGAATCAACAACTAGTTTACGCTAGTTAACAATTTTGCAGTTGCTATTTCAGGTGCTTCGCACGTAGTTTTAAGCATTATAATATCTTTTTAATGAGTTAGGATAAATTATCAATTCAAATAGTTGAAAAATTCGTAAGTCTAATTTTGTGTATAAAGATCCACAGATAGATTTGAAAATACAGTAAGTTGAGATTACGGGGGAAAATGCAAAGAATAAAAGCTAAAGATTTTTATAGCTAACGCTTTGATGTGTATTAACAATTTGAATAAGCTCTATCGATTAAGTAGTGTATTAATTTTATAACTGTTTTATTAATAAGTGAAACATTATCATAATTTTGATAATAATCTTTCTATAACAGATTAGATCGTCGACTAACCAAAATATTACAAAACATTGAGTTTAAGCAAAGCTTATTGGGCTCTCATACTAAAACAAATCTGAAAATAACTCGATTAGAATCTTGTTACTGTAAAAGACTCGATTAGATTTTTTAAATGATACTTTGGTACCATGTGAATTAGATAACTAAAAGTGTGATATAACATCGACGCAAGTCTACCCTTTCTTGATGTTATCCAATATATTGGCGCCACTAAAAGTAACTTCTTTCTAATTTTACAAGCCAGCGGTTTGTATGAAGCTCTCCTATATATCATCTTTGCTTGCTTAATTGCTTTACAACTTACATTTGCACTCAGACCTCTGTGAAGTAGTTTTGAGCCATAAAGATGACAATACAGGTATTCCTATAAAATTAAGTAGCAATTTTTTGAAAAGACTGGCCCTTGATGACCTAACGCCCCCAGTAAATTACGTCATAGTTCAGTAATAGGGTCTGCTATTAAAAGTTGTTAGTGTAGTGATATTAATAGTTTACTTGAGCTAATTCTCAGTCGTCAGTTTTATTTACTCGACAAGGAACTACTTACAGTTTCATAAAGCATTTGTTTCTGGTTGATCAACTTTTTTTTGTTCGTGATTGTTTTAATTAGGAACTGTCAGTGGAAATAGCTTCACTCATTTGAGATCAATATCATACGATGTTGTATAAATATCTGATAATGTTCAAATGACAGTGGTTGAATGTAAGTCTTTGATGTTTTTTAGTAATTTCTCCTTTAGCATGTAATAACTACAATGTAAGTTATGTGAATAAAAGTTCTATTTAACAAATTTTGTATTTAAACTATAAATTACATTTTAAATAAAGTTTTCGACAATACTGGAAAGTTTAAGTGACAAAACGTTGAGCTGAATGTAAAATAATGATGAAAAATGTTTTTGTTACCATCAGTCTACTTTCAAAAAATTGTTTGATACAACACTTGCAAAGTTTCTAACACTTTTAAATCTGCTATTGAATTGCTACAATACTATTTTTAACATTTCAGTATTGAAACTGTAAATGTGTCAAACTTGTAAAACAAACAGAACTCCAAAAGCTTTGAAGTTTACAAAAGTAGGTAAGTAAGATTTTTCTGAAAAATTAAACAATTTTTAAAATTGATTTTAACACTATAATTTCATCGTTTAAATTTGACTCAATTACTTGATAAATTAATATTTTGGAAAAAATAGAATTTTTTGATTGGTAATTAATAGAAATAAAGAAGTTTGTTAACAATTTAGGAAGCAATTAATTTCAATTTGAGTACCTTCAAAAATCCGCCAAAGTATCTTTAACTGCATTTTAAGAAAGCTTTTAATTTTTTGAGTTCAATATTGAGGGTAACGTGTCTTTACTTGTAGCTTATAAGCAAAAACGTTTAATTTTGTGTATACCCAAGCCTAAAATATTTGATTCTCGGAAAATTGTGTGTTATACGTCTAAACAATTACTTTTGACAGATTGTATTTCAATGCAGAAATATTTGTGGTTTGCTATCTGGGGATTACCCTAAAATATAAAAATACGTTATGCAAAGATTGAAGTTTAACAAGATTGGCGTCGTTTGTTTGTGGTTTCAGTAATGACAATCTCATATTTCAGTTTTAAACCTGTTTAAAAACCATAAATGAAGTAAGCTACTTAAATAAATAAAAAAGTTTATTTTGAGTTTCCTTAATTACAATTGATAATTAATCAAAGATCCTTTTTTAACAAAATTTTTATAATCAGATAGACATTGTTTTAAAACTTAAAATAGTGTTTGAATTTGTTAGTCTAATTGGTAATTGTTTTATATAAAGACTACATATCGGTCATATTTAGTTCAAATCTTAAAATAAATACCAGCAATTTGATAGTATAAAAATGTCTTTAAATAATTTAGGGCGCGACTAATCAGATAAGAATATGGGATGATAACAAATTTTCGTTGATAAACACTCGATCAAGATTTTATCAAATTTTTGAGTTCAATAAATTATTAAATATTATTACTATTTTTTTATTGGTCTCTTACAATTAAGTGAACTCAAAGTTATAGTGATTTAAGATTTTTTTATTTGTTTGATGTAATTAAACTCAACCTGTAAAAGTACCATTATCATTTGCTACATTTGTGTTTAATTTATTAGTGGCTTCAACTTACTCGTTCGAAATCTATTTTTGTGCAGTTAAATCTGAAGCTGTTGAAGTTTGAGCACTACAAGTGGATAGGCAAGAGTAGTCGGGTGAGAGAAGCTGAAAAAAGATTTGAGAAGAAAAAAGCAGTGAAGTGTCGGTGTAACACGAATTTTCCCAACTTCAATTTCACATCTTGGTTACAGAACAGGGTAGCTGACCATTAGATTGCAGCGGCATCTAGAAAATCATCTTTCTAAATTCTTCATGACACTACTGTGTTAGAGACCTTATACAGATCAGTTGAAGATTTTTTTAAGTTGAAGAGAAAAGCTTCATTAGTTTGTTTTTATGTCAGATAATTATCATTACCTTAATTATTTTGTCGTCTTTAATTTGTTGATTAATGTATCAACTTACATTAAAGAGTTTATGATACAAAGTTTAAAATAGAAAAGTGAAATGTGAGTTTATCTTGTTTTCACTGTAAATATCCCTTTTTAATTACAAAAATGTTTTGAAGGAAAGTTAATGATTGTTATATTAAAGTTTATTATAGTTTTAAACATCATCAACTTGATGTAATTTTGATTTTAAATAAATCATATTGTGAAATAAGAGTTTGATTATTTTGAAGAAACCTTTTACTGTTTAAACAAAGCAAAACAAAATTTCAAACTCATACTATTTGTTATATGTTCAAGTCCAACTTTTTTACGATTATAAAGCCGACATTAACAGCTAATAAAGAAATGGCGTCAAATTAGAGAATAAAAATTCAAAGCACTGCCTAATATTTAAGGTTTTGAATTAACAAGGATTTTATTTCACAGATTTTAGAGAGTTTTTTAAAGTTTAAGAAATAATTTTAAGCTTCTGCAAGATCTAAAACGGAATATTCTCAATCAAACTAATTTCCAACCTTATCAACAAAAGTTGAATCTGAAAGCAATCAATATCCTAATTTTTTATTTTATGGCCGGAATGATTCAGGACTCAATGAAACCGACGCCTACTGCTCCTTTTCAAACTGTCATGGGGTCTCATTGGCCAGCTAATCTTCTATCAAAACCAAACGAATTACAGCACTTTTATTCTCAACCCTTTTTCCCAAACGCCCTTGGTATGCCACCCCAGTACAACCCATCCTTAATGATGCTTAAAGGAGAATCCAGTGTAAATCCAAGGTCGACTTTTGAACGGTCCTTCTGCGGGGGAAGAATGCATGACAACACCGAAGGGAAATTGTCAGACTCTGATGACGGGGAACCTGATGATCCTCAGGTTGAATTGGAGAACAGAGGACTTTGGGAACAGTTTCATTGTAGAGGAACTGAAATGGTCATCACGAAGACCGGAAGGTATTTTTAAATTATCTTTTTGTGATTTGCTCTTGAGATCAAATTATTTATGATAATTATCAAACTGCGTGATAATAATCAACTATAAAAATTGACCCATTTTATAATTATTATATTGAAATGATTATTTGTAACTTAAGTGATCATCGAAATGTTTTACATTTTAATTTCAAGTATGATCATATTCTTAAGTTTGATTGCGTAACAGCTAAAGTAGAAGAGAAAGTATTGTGTCAATTTAACTTTGAATTTTACTGTAACTTTTTTAAGTGAGCAAACTGTTGGTTTTGCCAAAAGTAGAAAAATTTATAAAATCACTGCAAAAATATTTGCCTACAGTCGAGGGTTAGAACTGCCTCTCTAGTAGACTGGACTAATTGTAAGGTGTTAATAGCAACTTAAATATTTGTCGCCATTTTGAAATATTCAAAGAAAAAACGTCTGGACGATTCCTACCGAAGTTATTTATGAGCAAAACTATTCTTAAATAATGTAAGGTGTAAGGATATAGAGTTCACATTTCTCTATTACTTTATCTATAAATGCATAAAGAAACTTTTACTCAGCATGCGAACCAGAAGAGATATCGTTGACTATATTGTTGATCAATCAGTTAAGGTGTTGAAATTGGTGTTTTAATCGTTACGTAACGATAAATGGGTGTAGTTGGCTATGTTTGCTTTCATTGTCACAATATTAGCACCAGCCTATTTGTATATTATTTTATGGGGCTTACATAAAAACACCGTTCAGTTTAAAGCACTTCACATTGTCATCTAATAACTACGAGTAAATTTAAAAGTACATAGTGGAAAATGTATTTTCGAAAATAAATTATTATGTAGATATTAAATTGTTTAAATTGTTTGGTAACATATCTTCAATTTCAGTTACTTTAAAGTCGACATTATCTTATCAACAGATACAAGTTTCTCTTATCGACTACTTCCTTTAATAGGATTTTCTTCAGTTCATTAACTCTTAAATCTAGTATTAATCTGTAGAATAATTCTAAAAAATTTATAAAAATAATAATTTTTTGCTAGAATACTTTTTGTTTGTTTTTTATTTCACTTTAAGACAACTCAAGATAGTTACTTTATAAGTTCAAACTGACACGCCCGTATTTGAATGAAGAATATTTATTCTTTAAAGTTTGAAAAAATCATAACAATAAATAGATACTTAATTAGACAAATTTCAATTTTATATTAATGTAGTTATAAGTTTTAAAACATCACAGAAGCAAAACCTTTATCCTTTTGTTAAAGTTTTAAAAACAACCCATTTTCATTCTAGAATTACTCCAAATAAAATGATCAAAATCAACTAAGTGAACGATAAAAGAATTCTTAAATCATAAAAATCATCTTAATCATAATAGCTGTTATTTGATTTGGTTTATCTTCTATCAAAACTTTCAAAACTATGTACAGCTTTCAACTAATAAATTTTCTTTTTAATATTTGAATTTTTAAATGATCATTTAAACAAATTATCACCCGGAAGTTAACTACAAATCATCAAATAAATCATTCATCATTTTTTTACTAATCGTAAGTGATTTCTTCCAGGATGCAATGCATTCATCTTTACTGAGGTAAGACTCAGACGCATGAGGGCGGTAGAGATAACATCATTATTTTGAAGTGGTGCAGCGAATACAATGAAACATAACTTTGTTGTTGTTGTTTGAATAGCAACAAGTCAGCTTTCGTATCTAATCATAGCTATCTACTGCTCACTTTAATTCCACAAGAAGAGCTGTTTAGACAGCACATCTTGACTTTTGGAGCTTAAATAACATTCCAGACAAGCGTTAAGGCTTGCAAAGCATTACAGTCTAATCTGACAACGAATGAAAGTTGATTTCTAAACAAAATATCTTTTGATAGTTACAAAATGAATAATCTGGACGGAAAAATGGATCGAGTAACTCAAAAATAGATGGTCGATATATTGGAAATACTAATGATCTGACAGTGTTTTATTTTAGTCTATTTTATAGCGAAGTCACCACGAGGTTACTGTCATATATCAATCACCGTTTGCTTGAATTAAGTATTTGAAACAAATGTCAGTTTTTTAACAACACGACCTTTTTTTCTTCTGTAGGATCTGCTTCAAATCCAACTGTCTGCTTTAATTTAAAACAAAACTATGCGTTTGTAAAATTAGTAATTTATAATGGGAAATTTGTTTTATTATTTTACTTTGTCAGTTAATGTTTACATTAATTTATGGCAAATAATTGTCCTTATAGAGTTCACTCAATCTAGCCTCCATTTTCTCGACTATGTAAATGTAGATTTAGTTTTTATTTTCCACATAACACCCTTTAACTTGTAAACTCACATGTTTGCTGTAGTTAGTCTTTTGGTAGCATAACTAATCAATATTTTTAAAGAGCTTTTTCAGCTAATGATAGAGCTTTATAGAATATTTTTCATTTGTGAGTTACTCGTTTAATGTAACAAATGTCACCCCCAAGCCTACTTCCACGGCTGTTTATTGTATTTTGGCGCCAGTCTGATTTCGACAGACACGATTAAGTGAAAATGCTTGATGCCGACTTCGTTTGACGCCAAACTTCTCTTAATTTAACATAATAATGAATCTTCGCTTCGCCATCATGTGCTGCCCGATCCCCAATCTTCTGATGTGACTTTTCTTGTACTCTTCATGTATCACTCTGTTTGAGACAGCAAATTATGTGTCAGCAACCTCAAACAGATCGATTTGTGAGTCTAGTAGATAAGACTTGGTTGATTTGTGTGGAGTTTATATCCGGTAGGTATGTGTACAACTCGCAATATGTCGTACAAACAGTTATCACAACACCATTTGCTGGCAACTAGATGCGAAGAGTAGATGAGAGCTGTAAAAAGTGACAAAGTGCGTTAAAAATGAGACACATAAAAGCAAAGATTACCTCTGGGATCAGTTGTATGTTTTGATTTAGTTTTACGTTCTGCTTTCTACTTGTGAATCACAATTATGACTTCTAGCAAACTTTTTACTTACTCCAAAGTCTTTTATCTTCAAAAGCTTCTATTTAATGATTTTCTTTTGATTAGAAGAAATATGGAAGTGTGCTAATGTGTAGTATGAGGAAAGTAATTCTAATGTAGACTGACGTCATGTTTGCATCTAGATTACCGTTTAAAATCCCCAAAACTATAGGGATAGTATTTTAGTTTGAAGCGGTAGTATAAGATGCCAAATTCTGCTATCTCCTTTTTTTATTTTACACGTGGCTCAAATGATGTAAAACACGCGTTTCGTACACAGCACAAGAGGTTACAACCTCCTTAGATCGTTCCGACCTCACATTAGATACTCCAAGGAGAAGCGATGAAACTTTCTTGTAATATTTGATCGCACCCTCTCAGTATAACTGAACATAAGTTTTCCAAATGTAACTGCCGATAATCAAGTATCTGGGGGGTTACTTTAATCTTATCTGTGTACTCAATTATTTAATTTTAAAAATCATTTTATTTAATACTTAATTGTACCGACACAAATAAGGAATTTTTACATTAACTTTACTTTCTTTCATACTATTTTTCTCTACTCAGGAGATTTGAATTGATATATTTTGTTGCATTGCGATAACATCTTTTGATAATATCTGACGAGATAGAAATCAAGTTGCCCAAATATGGAGGGCTTAATAGCTGGGTTTTCATAAGCAATCCGTCGTAAACATTAAACAAGCAGATGATATGTTGAACATTAAACAATGGGCTTAATATCTTATGCTACATTTTAAACAAACATTTATAAAGATTTATATTTTGTTAATCTGCTGTTTTTGTACATAATATTTTAGGAAAATTTCTCTATTTTAAAGCAAGATAATTTAAGAGTGCTAAACATTTTGTTTTCTTTTTTATCTAAATAACAATCTATTCTTTAGAATATTCTTCTTTTCTTTCCCTTTTTTTTTCAAAATATTATATAACTTTTAAAATGTTTTTACTTCTGATATTACATATTTATTTATTTTTGTGAAAGTTACTTTAAATCTCACTTTATCCTTTAAAGTACTTCTTATTACTGAGAAATTGTTCAATCTATCTACTAAAATAGAACAGTAGACAAGTTAAAACCGGTGCTGTAAACCTTGTAACCAAACACACTTATTACGTTTAATTAATTACTAAAGCTTAATAAGTCCTAGTTTGGTGATTTTTCAAGAAAAACAAGATCACTAGAATGAGCAAATCACTGCGTTCAGAAACGGGAAAATCCCTCATCAAGCAACGATAGAGCACGGGAAGATTAAATTCTCAGACACAAGTAAAAACACGAAACTGCTGCTGTTAGGCTTATTAATGTTCAGATGTAACCCCCTCATACTGCTTACAGCCTTTGATGAAGTCTTGTCGTCGAGCTACAACTTTTTGCGGTTAGGTTTCGTGTCGTGAACAGCAACTGATATACAAACGACCGCTCATGAAAAATTCAACTTTGAAAAACAATGTTCTATCGGGAGCTCTTTCGCGCTGATGTAACTGCTAGCGTCTGTCTACCACTGTGCTGGGTGTTTGTTGTGGTCATATAAGCGCCCGAAATCACTATACAAGTTTGCAGTACATCTCGAGAGGACCCACAGCGCCTTTTCAATTCTTGATTCATATTACTGGTTATTTTGACTTAAAATCGGGGAATTTCCCTAGACTGAATGTTGTGTACACAGTTCAAACGCAATTAGCGCTGCAAGGCGCTTAACAAGCTTAAGCCAGCCAGAAGGACATTATGAGCTGTTTTAGGGGATAATTGCTTATGAAAGTAGTATTAAAACTAAGTATTGACGATTGATAGAACTTTGGCTGTAACCAGCTTCTGTTATTAGCACGATTATATGATGTACATGGCCCTGACTCTCAACGTTACATGATTAAAGCAAGGTCAGAAATACTGTTACTGCAGCAAACATGTATCTTCATCATCTTTTTAATGTTATTCACATAAATCCTATATAAACTTTGTTTTTTTCATGTTCTTATGGCAGATGATTTTGATTAATAATTTTGCGATGGTATTTTAAGCATTTAAAAACTTACCTCCGAATTAACTAATATATCTAATTTTTTTCAGACGGATGTTTCCATCACTAAAAGTCCGTGTAAAAGGTTTGAACAAGAAAGCTCAGTATATGATGATGATGGATATTATACCATCTGATAACGCAAGATATAAATTTCACAATTCACGTTGGTTGGTGGCAGGAAAAGCAGACCCTGAACTGCCTCGTCGGACTTATATTCACCCTGATTCTCCAGCTAATGGCGAACAGTGGATGAATCGGCCTTCCATCTCATTTCATAAGCTTAAATTGACCAACAACATTTCAGACAATAACGGCCACGTGAGTAACTTTCATTTATATTTAGATTTCTTTTATGTATTTTTGTAGTAAATTGTATTGAAATCAGTTTTTGCATTTTAATAATACCACTTTGCGATGTTGATAAGTTGGCAACGTTAGTAATAAGTCTGCTGCGGTTTGCACAGCTTGAAAACCTCATTGAAAGGGCTTTGTTAGATGACGATGAGCTCTGTGATAAGTTGTTTTCTACACATTTGCTGCTCTGTTTTTTTAACAAAGTTTACTTTCAGTCAATAAGTATTTCACTCAATGATTTTAAACTTATTTCAGCTTTGAATCATTAATAAGAAAAATTAAGTTAAATAATTAGAATACACTTGTCTTGGGGGTTATAGAATAAAGCTGTTTTTTTTGCCATCTTAATTATTTCTGACTTAACTGATACAAATAAAACGTTTCAAAACCTATAAATAAAATCAGCATTGAAAAAGTTCTTTAAAAATTTGAATTTAGCTTCATTTCGTTTGTTGTTGGTAAGTGTAATAAGCTTACCTCAAAGTATTTTGATGATTTATACTTTGAATACAAAAGGAGAAATATGTTTAGTCAAATTAGTGACACAGTGTTTTATCATAAAAATTTGTGTTGCTAGATAAAATTTAAACCCTGGGGACTTAAGTTGAGGTGATGAGTCTGTCATTTTGTTATCATACAAAATTTGTTCATGTAAATACCATTCTAATAATATTTGTGGATATTTAAATACCATCAAGTTGTTATTTTCTGTTTAGCGTTCTGACCAAAAGCTTTCTATAATTACGTATATCTCTCGATTACTTAAAAGCTTTAGTTAAGTAATATTTTGCAAATATGACTTAATGCAAAGTAAACATTTATTGCTCTGCACAAACTGGCTGCTAGGATTGCCTTTGTTATATTCTTACTAAAAAAGCCGGTGAAGTTACATACATTCGAAAAACAAATCGCCATTTTGTTTTTTTTAACTGTTAAACATTAACGATCAGACAACAAACTTCTGTAGTTGTAATGATGCAAATATGACGTCATGCACAAATGTATTCGAGAAATGAATAAAAGAACACAATTAGAAAGGTTAACAAGAAGGGAAAAAATGATCTTTACGCTAAGTTCTTGCGGTTTAGCTAATCTCATATAAGTATCAAGTCAATTTTACTTTTCTACTTTTGTTTTTTCTACTGGACCTTTACAGTTTATTTTGATCAGGGTTTTATTTCATTCAAAGAAAGCTTATTTAGTTACTGCTGAGCCACATTAAACACATTGACTTCCTATTTTGGTTGCAAACTTTTCAAATCTCTAAGAGCGCGTGAAAACGAAAATAAGAGCTTCCCAATCGCACTGAGCTTCGGAGTAGCTGAAACCGGAACCAATTGCCTAGGTGATTGGACCCGTTGACACCAGAATGCATTTCGGAAGTGGCAACTTGTAAAGTTCGAGTAAACTGCAGCACAGTTTAGTAAACAAGACAAATGCTGAAAAAAATTAAAACTTAAAATCTTATTTTAATAAGTCGTAATCGATTGGTTGAATTACTTATGATTTCTTTTCAACAATCACCCCCATTTTGGTAAGATATTGACACAGTTGATAAAAAAGAAAGAACTTTTCTGACTTGCTCACCTAAGCTGCTGTCTCGCAGATTGCTACTAGATGCCCATTTATTCAATCAAAATTAATTTTTAATGGTCAAATAAGTGCCAATGCCACAAGAAGATTAAATCTATAAATTCGTTTTGATTCATTAAAAAACATAAAATAAAGACAAGTTTAAAATTACTGCCAAAATTTTAGGAGGTAATTACATATGCAATGTCAAATTTAAACAGAAAATATTGTTTAGATTAATATAGTTTGAAAATAGAGATCTTTTAAGCCCCCTTCTCGTTCAACTATTTTAATGTAATCATTCTAAGTAACCATTCAACAATTTTATAGTTCTTATTAAGACGATTATAAAAGCTTTATTTTTAGCGATAATCAAGTATTAGTTTATAATATGATAATAATCAATCTTTTGATTTTCACAAAATTTTTGGTACTTTATTATTAAATATTATTAAATATTTATGATATTAGATGATTAAATTGTAAAAATATTTCTGAATTAGTAAATAAAAGTGAAAAGATAAAGATAGGTTTTTACCAAGTTTCATTTTTTGTAATCTTATAAATGATTTTAAATTTGATGATTTATAAAAGATAAGAAAAAGGTACTTGATCAGATGATTTATTGTCTATTTCTATTTATGCTTCAAGATTTTTACAGGGATTTTGATTGTTAGTGAAAGCTTTTTTGTGTGCGTAAACCTGAGATTTTCTGTCAAAGTGTGAATCGTATTTGGCTTGAATAGAGAAAATTACAAAAAGCTACAAGGCATCGACCTCCATCCAAAGTAGTTGATACAATAACACAACTGACAAACATTTGTTACTATATACTCTGTCATCTCTTGATCTCAATTTAACTCAAGTAAACTGCTTGCTCGTTAGTGAAATAGTGATATGAGCTCCTTGTATCGCTATTGTGTGTTGCCAAAGGTGGCGCCATGGGCAGTATGAAGTTTCCATGTCTTTACTAATACTTCATCATGGAAGCCAAAAGCCATAGTAGCGGGTCTTCGTTAGGCTCAACCGACTTTAGCAGAGATCTACTCGGCTTTTATTTTGTATTTTTTATTGTTAAAATCTAGTTGTGGTTAAGAGTTTGTTGATGAAATAAATATTTTGCTGAAGTTTGCTACTGTATTTTTTGTACACATGTAACAATACTTTATTGATTTATTTAAAGTTTAATTGACAGCTTTTAAAATGCTAAATTCAGTTTGTTAAAAATACCAAATATGTTCGAACCGAAATTACATTGCAACACAATGAAATCAGATTAAATTATAAACTACAAAATTTGCTCAGCCGGTTTTGTTACACAGCACCTATATAATCATCGAACTTTTTACAGACAATTCTCAACTCTATGCACAAATACCAACCCCGGTTTCACGTGATTCGATGTGGAGACTTCAGCCAGTTAATGCAATCACACATTCGAAGTTACGTGTTCAAAGAAATGCAGTTTATTGCTGTGACAGCGTATCAAAACGAAAATGTAAGTTTTATTATTATTAACAACCGTATGTGCTTATTAGTACTATTACTATATTTCTCGTAAGTGCGTCATCACTTTTTTATATTATTATGGAAGTATTAGATACTTTGTTAATTGAGTCCAATTTGTCTTTTTATCTGCTTGTAATTTGCTGTCCACTGAGACAACAGCGTCAGAGTTTATTTATCATCAAAAATTATTCGAGTGAATACTGTGAGCAAAGTAGCAGATTTCAGTTTGACAATTTTGCTTAGTAACAACAGTTAGTTTCGACTCAGTGGCTTCATCCATTCCACCGCCTTCACGCTGTTAAAATCTCTTTTAAAGTCGATACAAAAAGCTCAAACAAAAAGGTGTCTTAACGCGAAAGGGCAGTGAGAAAGCGTGTAATTGAAATTCGTTTTCCTTTGAATGAATGCTCAACTGAAAAAGTTGGCAAAACCATTTGGTCACGGGATAGTAAGTCTTCTCCATTCTGTCATCAATTCGACCTTATTCGGGAAGAAGAAAGGTGCACTGCCATTAATGAAGAACGTCTCGTTTTGTAAACGGATTTCTCTTGCTTATACCCATTCCCTTCGGACAAGGTTAGAGAAAAGTGCAGCGACCCGGCATTCGAAGCTTTCTTTTCTGCATTACACGCCCAACAGTGTTATTCCAAAGGGATTTGGAACGCTTTTTGACAAAGGCAAAAGTTTATGTCTTGTTGACGGCCAGATCAACTCTTAAACTCGTTTATAAAGAGATATAAAAAGAAGCAGGCCACCTCCCTCAACCGCCTGTCTCTTTTCTCAGATTTGAAAAGACATCTTTGAAAATTCTGACAACATAAGGACACAGTTTTAATCAAAAACTTTTGATATATGCATGAAATGTTTTTAAATTGAATAAAAAAAGTGCAAAACCCTGTCATCTACTACAAACTTAAAATGAGTTGTTTCCTATTTTTGTACAGATCACACAACTAAAGATCGATCACAATCCGTTCGCTAAAGGCTTTCGTGATTCGGGAAGCGGAAAAAGGGAGAAAAGGTAGGAGGGAGGCATTTGCATATCATTTTTTCTTTTTAAAATAAATTAACTACGGTTACTGTGTGTTTTTGTCTCATGATTGAATTTGTAACGCCTGCAGATTATACCCAGCACTATTGTACACTGTCAATCGAAATGTAGCGACATTTTCTACAGCAAAAACACACATTATCAAAATAGCTTTTTATTACATTTGAACTTTACCTGATTTTATTAAAGTATAGCTTCAATTGTTTGTTTTAACTCATAAGAAATTTGAAACTAAAACAATTCCTTATTAAAGTATCTACTAATATATTTATGATCAATAATTAACCATTTATTTGTATTGTGGTGAGTGGTCTATTCAAACCTGAAACTCTTCTTTAAGACACGTCCACTAACAGTCTCGTTTAAATGTAAAGTTTGATCTATTTACAGTTGGTCATCTATAAAAACAAATAAAAAAATTGCATATCGTCAACAGATGTTGATAATACTTCACTTTCGATTTGTTTCTAAATAAAATAACAAATTTTTGTGTTGTCTTCTTCAAAATGTTATTTATTTTTATTGAAGACAACATTATCATAACCAATCACCGGCAGAGGTGGAACGTACACGACATGCCAATAACAACGAATCTACTTCCACCATAACGGATGGAAATAAAGATAAAGGAAGTGGATTTGGTGCTTGTGTAAAGAGCGAAAGAGCAGGTACATTCATTTATTATAATCATTCTACAAAACATAAGGATAAAGTTTAGCCAAAACGAACCAGAAGCTATTTTTTACAATAAATGGTTTTGTTTGTACTTATCTTTTATTATTATCTATTTTGAGACAAAAACTTAAAGTTAAATCTTTGGAATATAGATTTATAGATTAACTTACCATAAGTTTCGAACAAATAACCACAACTCTATACAGTTTTTAGTTTTGCTTTTAGCAAATTTTTTTCTTTTAACATAAATAATAGGCAAGCATATTATGACTAATTTTTAGGCCAATCAATTGAAAACGTAATCTCAAAAATAAAGCACCTTAATTGATTGTTTCTTGTAGTTTTTGAAACAAGAAAACTAATAAACACGACCCAATAATTAGAAATATTAAACTACAAACTAAAATTATCTGATGTGAAGTTTAGTATAGAAGCAATCTTAATAAATTAGTTTTATAAAAGTATAAGCTGATATTTATATGATAATTTATTGAATATTATAAATAGTTAAACTAATATATATAAACAATCTAATCATTAATAACTATTTTTAGAGTGTGAACCGCCTTCAAAGCGTCCAAAGTCTGAGAAGTATGCTGCTCAAGCAGATTTTAAGAACTCCAATGAAGCAGAAAGTAAACTGGATAAATCAAGACCCGAAAAAATTGAGAAGATCATTACAGAACGCCCTAAAGCATCTACTAAAGATATATCAAGACATAGTAACTCGGAAAGTCCGATTCGAACACCAACGAACTCCGTCAGATCTGAAGATCAACAAAGAAGTCCTCTGTCAGCTACAAGCAATACTGTTACCTCCCCAACTCCTTTGCATCCTCCACTTTCTGGCATGAGCTCTTTTCAAAATCCGTTCATGCCTGGATTTTCATCATCTTATCCTCTGTTTACACCAAACCACTTCAATGGTTTACCATCGTTTCCAACCAACAACAACCCATTTTTATCAAATTCAAGTCCCTACCCACCTACTCTTTTACAAGCAATGGCTTCCAGTGGATTCATGCAATCAAAACCACCTAACCAGTTCCCATCAAACCAGAATTCATTTGGCAACAGTAGCCCCAATCCTTTCTCCTCGATATTCTCACCTACAAATGCTCTTGCATCTTTTAACTCTTATCAGAATTGGTTGGCACTTGCGGTCGCTTCAGTTGCACCCACTTTACCCTTTGCAGCTAGTCTAGCATCTGGACGCTTAGACGTGCCCCCGAGTTTAACAAACAGTCCTTCAACGACCCCTTTTTCGTTGACAAATAATTTTTATAGACCGCTCAACAAGAACAGTTTTGCTGAATCAATAACCTCTACTATGACTACCGCATCTCAACCGAGCTTGCTCAGTAGTAGTGTTTCATCCAGACCTCAAAATGTGATGAACCCCACCCTTCCTGGAACATCTGGGGCACTTAGACATAATCATTCATCCCGATTCCAACCTTACTTGTCCAGTTACTTTGGCTTACCTCCTGTGTATCCAGCTCGACAACGAAAAATATCAGAATGTCAACAAAATATTTCAGATTCTCGGATAAATAATGACTCCGACTCTTCTGAAGCAGCTCATACTCCAGCTGACAACGTTCGCTCGTCGCCCCAGCAACCTTCAGCAACTCGTGACATTCAAAGTATCGAAAATTTGGTGTCTGGTTTGGATCAAAAACACAGCTTTACTGCCGAGCAACTAGCAGGTCGCTCGTAGTCTGTGAAAAATGGAGTTTTGATGACTTGTGGTGAAATTGGGTGAGTGTATTTGGTCAATTATTCGAATAACATTGGATGCGTAATAATCTTATATTGTCATTTTCTGGATAACCTTCAAAAATTACAGCCATAAAATTGTTTTTTGACAGTTCTTTCTTTCAAATCTTACCTACCAAACTCTTTTTCTATCCGTACTTTCTAGTGTTTAATAATCTTCGACAGCTTTCAACAATTTATATTGGTTGGTTGTATTATTACTTTGGCTGTCTTAACTTAAATCTGTAACGTACCGAGTATTTCTGGTTTTTTGCTTCTATTCATATTCTGTTTTATCGGGATAGTATTCTTTATTGCAGACTTACACGTGGGGCTTTTGTCGTTATTTTTATACAGAAACACCTGAAAGAATATTTTTGATGTTTATGCTTTTAATTACTCGCAAATTTTCCTATTCTAAACTAATGTTTAAAACATTCTTCTCTTATTAATTTGTCAAATCTTGTTACGATTACTTCTACAGTAAGTTTTGAAACTTGAACGCATTTTGCAGCGTAAACTTTTAAAGTACAATCATCAGATAAATGAATGAATTTTTAATAACTGTATGTACTAATTAGTATAACTTTTATAATTTAAAGTACTTGTATATCAATTAAGCAGTTCTGTTTTATCAAAATGGCTCTTCAACTCTTCGAGATTAAACTTTGGTGAGTACTGACAAAATTAGTAAAGATTTTTCAGTTGTTTTGCGATCAGTTTCTTGAAGCAGTTTCTTTTTTTCATGTTTTTCTCATTTTTCTTTTTTATTCAACATGTTATCATTTTCTTGTCAGTCTGATTTTTTACTTCAGGCAAAACGTTTAATAATTGTGCGAAATGTACAAGCCACGCCAGGTAGAAACACCCAGCTACTCACACAACTGCCAACGACCGGCCATGCTTTGTCATTTGTTTAACGCGCCGATCAAGTCGGGAGCTGTCGAGTTGGTACCTTTTGTACACATTGACATCACTATTTTCATCTCGACTTGAAATGTTAACAAATTGTTTCTATTAATTTTAAGCTTAGTATGTTCTGTCTATTACTGTTGATTTTAGAAGATTTTATACTTCAAACTTCTCTTGAAAGTTATATTCCAGAAGCGAACAGTTATGTCCTGTTGTGGATTGTTTTTCTGCTTTCCTACTCTTGAATTTGACTTATAAAGCAATAAACATCTTATTTGTTATACTCACCAACTAAAATTCTTTTGTGTTTGTTTTTCTAATTACAAGGCAAGAAGCCACTCTACAAATTTGTCATCTTTAACTGAACAAAATAGAAAAGTAAAGTTGATATAAATTTGTTCAAAGTTAAAGAAAAGTGTGTATCCCGCATAGCCGTTCTCGACCGAAGCTAGTCCTTATTATTATTAAAGAAAAGTTTTTATTCAAGTTTAAATAGAGTATTGTGTTTAGTGCAAGCTTTATCTTGTTTATTACTAGCATGCAAAACGCTGATAGTTACAATTTATTCAGCCAGTTGTTAACCACATCTTTGCAGCCTAGGGTTCAGATTAATTCTTATGTTGAAATGAGGAATCACAACAGTTGAAACATAAATGAATGATGGCTATTTATATTTTAAATTAATAATTAATTGACTCGTGTAGTGGTTTGAACCAACACCTAAATACTTGTCAGATACAGACCAGTTACAACAAATATGCCTTACTGCATTTTATGAACCTACACAAGTCAAACTCTGACTATTTGATGCATAATATTTTGTGACTCAGTTAAAGCTCCAAGTTTTCTATTTTATTTTAAATATAATTATAAAACTTATTTTAAACTCCAAGTAGGAATGTATTACCACCAAATTTGGCTGGTTTTAATGTGGCTCCAATTGTAATTTTTTTGAACATTTCATTAGGTTTTACCACAATGCTGATAGTTTTAATATTCAAATATGTAAATGTAAAATCATAATTGGATAACTGATGTAGAAAACGAGTCTTTTGTGCTACCTCCTAAAAACAAATTTGTTTTAACAAAACCCATTGGGCAATTTTATAGGTAATAAAAAGTTTTAAACCCGAAAAAAAAAAGAATTTAATTTGCTTTTATGGCTGTTAATTCAGTTTAATAATTAAATTGCTAAAAACTATTCGATTAAATTATAAAAGTTTCAACGGATTTGTAAATCAGCTAAAAATATTTTCCGCTTTTTAGCTTTGTTAAAAATTTCAGTAACTAAACATCTACTTTTGCTAAAAGCTCAACTTGTGTCCTGGCAAACTGCATAATTTCAAATTTATGTCATTATTCGCTGTTATTATGTTTCTTTTACTTTGTCTCTTAATCAAGCACAAAGATATTCGCCTGTCAACTTGAGCTTCAAATCTTTGCTATCTAAGCCTAAAGTTATTCTTATTTATGATCCTTAAATTATACGGATTAAATTATATTACATGTTGAATTTACACAACTTTAATAGATAGGTTACTGTTGTCATATAAAGTAAGGCTGTTTAGAAAAGTTTTAATCGGTATTTAGTAGTTATCTTATTTCAATACATTGACAAAGTTAATTACAAAATTTTAAATCATTTAAGCTGTCACATTAAGTCCACCAAGAAATATTTATCGGAATTATAAATTTATTTAACAATACAGTTATGTAAAAATTTAAAGCAACAAGAAAATTTACCATTTAGCAAAGTTAGAGCTTTGCTCAAAAATTGAGGCTTTATAATTTTTAAAAGGTAAATTTCAGACAAATATTAAAACAGGAAGCTGAAAAACAAAAGCAGCGAAAACATATGCAATTTAAGGAGGACAAAGATTTCTATTCATCTATCTCACTTTCTATGAAAGTATTTTCTCCTTCTTTAATTCAAAAGAGTTTGATAGTAATATAGGTCGATTTAAACATTTTCATTTTAAGTTGATTTCATGTTTTGGTTTATTTTGCCGCAAAATTAGAAATGATAATTAAAATTTTTTGCTTTTTTCTACCTGCAGCAAAAACTAGGAACTGATAAAAAAGTGAGCAAATGTTGCAACCGGCCATTTTATATTCAAATTTTTACTAAAAATTTTGTCACGTGTTATAAGATTTCGGCTAGATTCATCATTCTTTCAAAAGATTATTTTGAAATCAAAACAGAGAAAACTTCACCAGGTGAGTTGAAATAAAAATCAACTTTTCTTTATTTGAAATTATCTTTGAGTATTTACTTTTGCGAAGCGATTGAAAAACCTCGTTAAGAGTCAATAGAATCCGAGATTATCAAGCTAGCTCAGCAACAAGACCACTTAAGTAAAACGTCGATTCAAATGTCATTTGATCAGTAAAGAAACACTGAATACCACTAATAAATTCTGGTCATTGAGCTGGTTATCGTTTACTGCATTCGGTATAATGTTGTAACTTTGCTTATGTCAATTATTTGATCCTTTTATAAATGAGACGAATTATAGTGAAGATAGTATAAAGGAAAGTTTAAATGAATCTGACCACATTTTTGTAGCTAATCAATATTTTGGAAGCGAATATCTTCAGCACTAACTATCATTTCCTAATTTGCTATCCAAACTTAAAACCAATAGATTTTTTTTAATTGCTGTGATTACTAGTATGGATATTATATTTTAAAAAATATGTTTTAATTTCGTTTAAAAAATGACATTGATTAATTAAACTACTTGTAAAACTAACTAAATAAAAATGATATGAATATATATTAAAGATGAAATATCGTGGAAACCAAATCAACGCACAAAATTGCTTTTGAAATAAATTAAATTCCAAATATTTGATGTTTGAATTTGATTTTTAAATATTTGCTGTTATGATTAGAGGTAAGATTGAAAAATTGACATAATTTTTAATAAAAAATTTGATAATAATAATTTCATAGATTTATTTTTGTTTTTTTTGCAGCATCTGCGACTACTTTTAGATATTCTGTTTATCACAAAAGATTAAACAAATAATCGGTTTAACAACCATAAAAAACACATTTTTAGACAAAATCAAAAGTCAACAAACTAGATTAGGAAACTCTTTAGTCCGTATTTCTAAATTTATCGATTCTCAACTATCTGATTTTAAACCTTTGAAAGTCAAAACAAGCTAGTTCAAATTTGATGGTAGTTGAATAAATACTGTTTCCTGTAAATACTTTAGTTTTACGGCATTAATACCATAATTAATGAGAGTAAAATTTGAAACTGAGCTAAATTAGGATATAAAATATCTATATTGAATAACCACAAACTTGACAAGTTCAAGCAGATTTGATAGCTAACGCTAATGATATTAAAATAGTTATTGTTAATAAATTAAACTAATTTAAAATTGATATAAAATGAAGTTTACTTTTGAAACTTTCTCAACTTAATTTTTTATATTTGAATGTTTTCATTAAAATAATTTTATCAAACATAACCAAAACATGTCTATAGTATTTCAAAAATATTGACAGCTTTAAAAATCAGTGATGTTTACATCGATTTGTTATGAGACAGTTTCTTTAAAACCAACCTTTTAGTGTCTAAAGATTACATTAAATCTAATTTATTCATCATCTTTCATTGAAAGGTAAATTTGATATAATTAGATAAAACTATGTTATCCTTTATTTTATTCAGTTAACTTTCAATACCCTTTAAAATCAAGGTAAAAGTCAAACAAAAAAGAAAAAACCCAAAACACTTTTATTTAAACATGAATACAAATCTGGTGGATTTAATAAACATTTTATAAATGAGTAACTCATATTATTTTAAAAAATGTACAATTAAACGATACACAACAAAAGAACTTGAATCATTACAAGTTTTTAGTCTTTGTTTTAAATGTCTCTTATTTGGTGTTTTTAATAATCATTCAAAGCTGTTTACTCAACTTGAATTTGATAAAAACCAAACCATCAAAGACATGTATGATCACCACCTGGCATTTATAACATTCACTCATATCAAGAATTATAACGTAGAGGCTTTTAGTTGTTTTTATTTTCATTTAAAAGTTTTCAAACTCGAAATATTTATCGTATGGTAGTGCAAAAAATATGATAACAGATTACCAATACTTCAGCTAGTTTGATAACTTTGAAGAACATTGATAAAAGAGAATACAAAAGTTGTGTCGTTGTCCGTCAGATACTGATGCAAGCAGCATGTCAATATCAGAAAATAGAAAGAAAAAAATCAAATGTTTACGCTTTTATTTTCTTAACTTTGTTCACCTCTTACTTTTTATTAGTTTAAACTCTCGTTAAAACTTATTTTTGATGTAAAAATAACCGTTTCAAGCTTATAAAAATTATCCTGATAAAAAATAGAGTAGACGGGCTTGAATATGCTTGTTAGGATCTTATTCAATCTATTTAAATATTATGTTATGCTGTCATATGAGAGTAATTATTAAGATGAGAATAATACATAATTTTATACCTTTTAAAAAATATAAAAATATTAAAAAAAAAACTCTGTATATATTGTTATTGACATTTATCAATCAACATATGATACAAAAATCATTCGAAGACTATTTTCAACATTTTTATGACAAGTAAGAAATGTTTTCTGTAAATTTATCAAAAACCAAAGAAATACTGAAATGTAACTACACAAGATGATGTCATCACATGATCTGTTGGTTTGTTCACTAAAATCCATTAAACCTTCTGATCAATTTTGATAAGTAAACAAATTGAAGAAAGTAAGCTGTAATATAAGTTTATTTTATAATTCATCCCACAATTGATTGATGTTTAACAAAGAAAGTCACATTTAGTTAGAAAACAGTTTCTTAATCATAGTCAATATTGTAAAATTGTAAAATCGTTCACTGAGACGACATAAAACTTTGTAGAAAAAGTTTATTATTATTAGACTTCTTATCTCCACGTTTTAAATAACTTCAAGAATAAATTGTCTATCATATACGCTTTACTCTAAATGAGTGATTTAACATTATAAAAAAATATTAAGCTGACAAAAGTAGAACATTTTTGCACAACATTCACGATATTCTTACATGTCATGAAGTAATGTAACTCTTCATGTTCTCATTAGGATATTTTGGCTTGAAACTATGTAGATAACAAAAAAATGAAATTATTACTAATATATAAAAGAATGAGATACTAGATGGTTAAGAAATACATTCGATTGATTTCATGCGCTGTCATATTCTCACTGTAAAAAAATGTTGTAATTTTTCAAACTTTGTTAGATTTTCTATTTTCAGCAAGCAATGTATTACACAAAGTTACCAAAAATATTTGTTTTTCAAAATTATTTAAACTTATTGAAAAAAAATGACTGAATAAATTCATCAGCTGATATATTTCTATTTTTCAACAGTACATAGGTAGTTGATGACGTCACGCTTGCATGATCACAAACTGATAAATGATTGGTTTAAATAAAAGCGAGAGTTGATAATAACGCAAGGTAATTTGTAAGAGCAACTAATCGATAGATATAATTGTATCTGTTGTGGTAGACAAAGTGATAACAACACATCTAAGTGCAACATCCACGAATTGATTGCAGTCAATTAATCATTTGTCACTTGAATAAACGAGAGATAGTTGAACATAAAGAGCTAGCTGTTTCAATAGGTTTTCAGAAGTTGAGATGTTAAATAGTTTTAAACGTATATGTAGGTTACAAATATCTTCAAATATTTTTTTACTTTACTTCCTTTGATGAAAAATACACTGAATAAGATTTTTGTTCAAATCCAAACATTCTAGATTCAATTACCGTTTGAAAAAGGCAAAAATAAACAAAATACTTTAGTAAGTGTTGAATGGTTTAAGAAATTACAAACAAAGTCATTTGTAGAGATCAACATGGCAAGAAATACATGAAGACAGTTATGGGAACGATCTTTAGAAACCAACAACACCTAACAAGCAACATTACATCAATGTGCATAGTTACCAGTAACATTTGCTCATTGTCCCTAAGGAACGTAATTTTTCAAACGAGACTAAGGCGCCACTGTTCCTACGTCGTTAACGTTCTAAACTAGTTGACTTACAACGAACATGATGCTACTTGGTCTGCTATGCTAATCTGTTCTTGCACCCGTATGAGCTGGTCGCCGCCATTAGGTCTGTCTCTTCTTAAAGTCGATCAAACTAACCAGCAGCACCCTTAAGTGTCAGATATTAAGATTGGTTGATGTTTAATGAATTCCTTGCTGTATCATATGAATTCCTCCTTTGACCTATAATTGTTTTCTGAGTTGAACAATTAAGTTGTCTAGCTTATAATAAATATTTCTAACTCTACTTTTCAACTTATATTATTGTAATAGATTTAATTAGGTTTTCACAGCTTAGTAATCAGCTAATCTCATATACAGCTAAATATAGAAGTTTTAGTAGTGTGTAAGAAAATAAACATTACATAAAAGTTGGCTACGTTGCATTATGAGAACAGTTTATAATTTTGTTTGAATAAATTTTGTCAAATTAGTTTATAAATTTTTACTGATTAATTTCACTTCATCTGCTATTAATAAAATTGATTTAATCTTTTTTACCCTTTAAAAAAGTAATTTTCTGGTAAATTATCAACCATATAACTAAAATAGTTTACAAAAATCAAACGTTAAAGAAATTAATCTAGATTTAAAAAAATTCTTAACTTAAGTTCTTTAGAGCAATATTGATTATTATTGTGTTTATCTTATTTCATATAAATTGTGTATTAAAACTATCAGATTGTTTTTTCTAGCTTTTATACATATAATTTAAATTTAAAAAATGCTAATAAATACTTCTGTTAAGATAAATATTCAAGAAATTTTAAATAAGTTAGTATTCTAATTGAAAAAAAGATTCTGTTTTTTATATCATGTTTAAATTTGTAATTTATTTGCTTAGCAATACTGAAACCATCATGTAACTTATACAGATGTTAAAACCAGCAAAAGTTTAGAGGAAATTATAAGTTATAATATACTGAAATAAATACATTATAATTTGTGTAAACAGTAGTTTGAAATACCAATTTAAACTGATTTGTTTCAAACGCTTAAACACAAAACATGAAATTACTTTTTACAAAACTTTTTATATTGCTTATACCGATTAATTTTCATATTTCAGAATATTTTTTAAAAATAGCCTTTGTTTGTTCTGCTTTTTTCGCTAATATGAGTCAAACTGACTTGATTTTTATTTATAGGAAGTAGAAAAGACAACAAAACGTAACTTACATTCCAGAAGTAGTTCTTTATAGAAACTCTTTTATTCACTGCCTGCGCAACGATGAAAGATTTGAAAGACTTTAATTAAGCACGACGACGTTGTAAGAACAACCCCAATTACCTTAAATTGGCTTCACTGAGGTTTAAACTGTCAAATATAGATGGTTTTTTAATCAGTTTAGTCAGTATCAACCCCCGGATACAGAAAAATATATTTTGGGGTGAAATTTATCCTTTGTTTGATGCTTATAGACAAAGAGCCAAAAATAAGATGGAAATATCAGAAGATACATTTTGTAAGAGACCAGTTTGAGGCAGAAGGAAATATTTAATCAAAATTACAACTTAGTCGATTGTTCAGTAGCCGCTCAGTGAGAAATAGAAGAAAAGTGGTTGCTTCTCGCCCTTCAGGGGGTTCGGTTGACTCTTTGGTTTCGATATACACGAGCAACAAACTTGTTGAGTGCTCTCGACTAGCGCTTAGGTCTGCAACGAGCAGACTGTTGGCGCCGTGACTGTCAGCTGAAGCAGAGTCGCATGTAATCGTCAGTGGTAAGGAGGCAAACTACTAAATCTCTGAGCAAAAGGAAAACTCAGCAGTTCTCAGCTTAATTATCCAACAACAAACTGCTTTTCTTCTATGCAGCGACAATAACCTCAGTTGCCTAGCAACTAATTTGTTTTTGTTGTCTTCCTTTTTCTGTATCGAATGCCAAAACATGTGTCGCCTTCTCTACTTTCCTTACTGATTGGTTAATTCTTGTTCGAAGCAGTAGTTACAAGACGCGACTTCAGGTTATAAGTTTAGCTGATCATCACTGTCACTATGGCGTCCTCGTCCTTAAGTATCACTCAAAGTATCACCGATTACATGCTTTCGATTGCTGCAGCTCTCCGCTTCATTGATTTTCGCTTTCACTCATCAACATCATTTCAAAATCTTCTTTTAATTTCCAACTTCCGATTTTCCAAAGCTTCTTTTATTTTAAAGAATTCTATTTAAAAATATGCAATGCTGAGGTCATCAACTTATCAAAAAGAATCTTGTTGACTCCTATTTCGGAATCAGAGATTTAGACTAATCTTACCCGGGTCAGTCCCCCCTCTTTCCCGTCAAACAAACTGAAGTGAGCCGAAGTAATGTCGCAGATGGAACATCTAATCGAAAATTGGGAATCTACTCGAAGAGCGCTCGACAAGTGGAAGTACAACACAATTGGCACGCGTACAAGGGCTCTTATAAATGAGTTGTCGTCGCGATTAAAGGCCTTGGTATGGCGCCGGCCAGACTAGGCTTGGTCCTTTATAGAGGTGTAAATGAGAAAGCTCTTGAATATTTTGCGCAACATCTAGCCAAAAGGACATGTTTTGCTTCTGCTTGTTGCGGTATTTCGACCCCAACATAAGTTTTTTAGAGAACAACTTCTGTGTTAAGCGTACTTTACTCTGAACCACTGGCTTGTTATAGCTACTATAAAGATGTTGATGATTACTGACGGGTATTACAGTGTTGAAGTGAGTGCTAACTAAAGCTTGCCACTTCACAATAACGCCCGGTTATCCGCTTAATTGCCTAGCGGGTGTTTTAGTGTGAGATTCAATTTTCATCTATCACTTCAAATAGTCCGTTTATCAGGTAAGTGATGAAAAAATACTGTTTTTGAGGTTGCAAGGTTCTGGTAGTCTAAAATGATTAAGTTATAAAAACAAAATTTTCTGATGGCTTTTTCTATAAAAATTTTTGAATATGAACAAAAAACAAGCGTTGTTAATGTCATTCTTGTAAAATCAGTCATGTTATTACGTGTTGAACAACTTGAATTGGTAAAATAAGTGAACAAAATCGCAACAACTTATTACAGATTATTAAATAAAGTTAAAAATGAAAAAACATCTTGATTGAAATTTCAAATTAAGTTTGTTTATTACGACAGCTCATGACATTTAACAAAAGTTTTGTCAAAGATTTTTGATATAGTTATGAAATATCATAAAATCATTTGTTACTTTAAAGAGTATCTCGGTTATTCCATGTTCACCAAAATACTATAAAACTGTTTGCTGAACCAATTTTGTAGAAATAAAAAGACTCAACAAATAAAGTTGTATCAACAAAACCTTTTTAGCAAACTGTAAATAAATTTCATTTATTATAATTGATAAGCTGTAAATAATCTGTCGTTAATAAGAAACGCTAAAATATTTGTTGGGCTAATTGATAAGCACTAATAATCATTTATTTTGAAATCAGTGCCTTAGAAGCGAGGAAATCTTGTTAAAAATTTTTTCTGATGTTTTGTTTAAATTATTAATAGAATTCTTGTAAAGGTTTTGAGTTTTACGGAAAACCTCATAACAATTGGTTCATGTAACATCACGACTTTCACAATGTTTTCCTTTATTTACTCTAAACTACTAATAATAATATTTAACGGTGATAGAAAACTGAAGGCAAAATGATAGAAAGGATTGTAGTAGTCAGAGGAACAAATAAGATAATTCGATTGCGATAAAACGCTGCCTGATATACTTGTTTCCTTTCCAACTATTACTACACTGCTTGGGTAATATTCAAAACGTAACACCGGTAGCAGTTAATACCCACTGTCAAGCAGGGCGTCTAGATGGCTACGTGCGCATTGTAGCAGAACGTTCATGCAAAATGAGGAGCTTTCCTGATAAGACTACTACTCACTTATCAAATACGTCAACATACAACGGAATCGTGAGAAAATGAAATAATTTCTTTTGGCAGCAGCTTGTAGTTAGTTGATTACTCTTCTATGCATCTTAAGATTTGATATTCTTCTTTAATCTGGTTTTATATTAAGATAATAGCTTGCCGAGAAACTTACGCCTAATTGCCAAGCGTCTGAAGCGACACAGGTCGAACTTGTGGTAGGCATTGAGTGTTTTGTGTAAGTAGCTAGGATGAAAAAGGATTTACAGAAGCGGAACTGGCTGCTAAATTCTATTCATCTTCTTGCTGAGCAAAACTTAATCTGCTGCAGATTCGTGTCGACCAAACGACTGGCGCCATTCCTGATCACTTAATTGCGTGACAACAATACAAGCACAAAACAAATTTGCTGCTAAACTGCAGTAGTCATAATCACTGCAGACCTCAGCAAATCTTTCTTTCTCACCTTGTCACTAATTCCCTTTTCCACAAAACTTTATGTTTCATTATCAACTGACATTTCAGTTTGTAGTAATATTATTTTAAAAATAAGAACAAATTGACCTTGTATTTGGGCATAACTATTTGTATTTAAATAATAGCTGGAAGTTTTCATCTATATTTGCATATTTAAGAAAAACAACATGATGTAGAAAACGTAAAATAAATGATTATCATTCATAAGGTATGGATTAGATATACATCATATATAATCACTTTGTAATTTTATAGTTATACATGAAAAGATTCAATATTCAGCATGCAGAAAATAAAAAATCTGAGAATTTAACATAATTTGCCAAAGGGCTTTTGAAAGATTACATTCAATAACGCAACAGATGAAAAAGCTTCAAACCACAAAGATTAAGCTAGCAAATATAATTTACACGTGCCTATAAAGTATTTCTATTTACTTTGTTTGATTTAATAACAGTTAATATTTTGGACCAATTAAGTTTGAAACAGTATATTTTAGTGTTTTTGAATAAAGCAAAAAGCTTTAATAATATTTTGTATCTGAAAAAATCTTGTTTTTTTCACACAATCAAACCAGCAAACTCTAAAAGTATTTTAATCAATCGCTTTCACAAGCATAGCTTCATTCACAGTTTTTTTAGGTAACAGTGGCTTATTATGTTGGTTTTCTTGTATGAAATTTCTGGTTTCCACTATAGCCATCTTATAAAGACACATTCTTTGGTGTTATGATAAAAGAAGTTATATATTGAAGCTCATTATTAAAAAAGAAAATAGATAATCTACATCTTGTGAAATGATTTGTCACATGATACTGCGCTTACACCTATCGCTTTCATTCCACCCAAACACCTCAACGATTTTTCGTTTTAAGCCATGAACTATGTTGAAAACCCTATCTTTCTACTTAAGTAGCTGTAACAGGTGTTCATCACTTAGATTAGCATCAATTACTATTAAATGTGGTAAATATAGCAGTTTGACAACTTTTATCGATGGTAAGAGTTAATATTTGTCTTTTATGCCTCTGTCATTATATGTTATTGCTAAAGTTGTGTCTTTTATTTCTGAAATCAATACTTTGGTTGTCCAATGAATTGCTAAGTTCATCTTTTTAATATCAAAATCTACTGCAATTTTGATCTTTAGTCAAAGGTTATGGTAAAACTATTTAATAATTATCTAAATATATCAGTTTACAGAAAACTTTCAATTTTAAATACAATTTCAACATCTACCATGTATTTATTTAAAATCTAAGATAAATGAAAAAACGAGAAATAAGCGTTTAAACAGAAAAATAAATTAAATGTATTAAAGAATTGAATTGAAAGAAATTTATATTTGATGCAAGTTTTTCATGAGGATTTATATCTTACTTCCAGATTATTTAATTGTTTTTTGGTAGGAGAAACCAACAAGACTTACATAATAATCAACTGCTCATGATATTTACACATATTTGTTGTTTAAAGGTCTAGCAGACTTCCCTATGACACCGTTAGGCTTCTTTCTTGTCAACTAATCGCTAAAGAATTCAAGTGCGATTTACAAACACTAAACATTAAGTTACGTAAGAAAGTATGAACGATTGGCTTAGGTTGAATAAGGATTAAATTACAAAACTTAGATGGCCACTAATAAAGCGTGCTAAAGACAGATACGCAGTACTGAAATAATTACTTTTGCCTGACGATACTTTGCAATTATGTTCGTAAATATTTGAAGATACCCATAAAAAGACGGAGCAGGTCTTGAGCAGGACAGTCTATTGAGCAAACATTTATTCGTGTGGTTGGATACTTCTCGAATATCTCGATGATTAAGTGCTTTGAATTAATTAAATAATATTTTTTCGTTGCAATGGTGAAAAAGAAAAACGAAATTTTTGTGTAACAGTAGTGATTCACCGGCAATAAAGAACTGAACATCGATCTTTCAACGTATAGAAGAGTCATTCTTGATTAATATTTCACTTTAAGGACTTTGATAAAACTGATTTATTAAAATATTAAAATGTTAATTGAATATGCTTGTTGAACATGATTAATAAAACTTTCATACAGTTTTCAATCAAATAATTTCAAAAAAATATTTATATCATCAAATTAGATATATTTATTATAAAATCAAATAACAGATGTCTGAATAAGTATTTTTTTCTTATTTAATGCAACAAGTTTTATCACCATTTTCGTACAAATTATTCATTGACTTTTTGAAATAAATCTATAAATATCCCAAACAAATAGAAAATTTACAAAAAAAGTACCTTGAACAAGTTCCAAGCAACGTTAATGCTAAAAAATTGGATTGGCTTAAAAACGTCAGAATTATCTTTAACTTAATAAGTGCTTTTTAGCCAACAATTTAAAAGAAGTTTTTTTAAATGTTTCCTTTTTGTATATAGGTGAATGTGGCGAATTAGTATTTGACTTTAGACCCCTAAGTGAGAGTAATTTAAAGTTTTCTAATTGAAAAAAGGAAAGATTTATTAGATTATGTCTAAGATTTCATCGTTGTACTCATCAGATTAGAACAAAAATGTGTTTTTATAATGATTCATTTCATAAATAGTTCAACTTAAACTAGTAGAAACAGTTTAGAAAGTTTATAAGTCTCAAAGACCGTTCGAAAAATGAATTAGCTGCAAGATTAGTATTAAAATAAACATCAATTCTTGCTGAAAATTAGTGAAATATTAAACTGAATCATTTATTTTACATTAATTAAAAGCAAATCAATTTCTTAAGACACATTTTGATCAGAGACTTCTTCAGCAAGGCTCGTTTCGCTTATCGAAACAGGTTGAAGCTAAAAATAAACTTTCAAGATCTTAGGTGGGTAACCGTCACTCGTCACATTTATTTTATCAGATTTTTTTGGATAAATTTCAACATGCTTCTACCACAGACCACACTGACTGCATTATCCGGTTTCCCTCTGTTGTTGCAAGCGGTAAATCAAATAGCGTCATGCACAGGTCTGGATATTAGACACAAATACAATAGTTTTATCACATTAATACTTACACTCTAGTGAATCAGTAGATAAAGATAAGATCTTACATGGATGTACAACTGCTCTGTAATCTTTTTCCGCTCTTTCAACTCTTATTTCGTCTTTACAAGGTCAAATTATAACTTATAAAATAAAACTTCAATAATATCAGATGATAAAAACATAATTTTTTTTGCAGGTGACAAAGAAAAAGTTTTTTAAATTGTGCAAGTTTGAGCCGAATGATCTTTTCAAAGCAGTTTCATCAGCATGTCGCTTTAATGATGTTTTGAGGGAGGTTAAGTGAAAGAAAAAAACCTTTTCTGTCTCCACCTTACAAATACTTCTACCGCCAACAATGCCAGTCATTCACGGAAACATTCTTGTTGCTAGCAGTTAAAGATATCATGAAATTAATCTTTCAAACTTATTTAGTAGCTCTAAAGTCAGTTTATGGCAAAAATTTCTGTCAAAGTTACTTAATACGTCAATGGAGAAATTCACTATATCTACTGCAGATGTGATAAAGACTTATTTCAGTTATTTGAGATAATTTAAGATCTAATTTCAGTAATTATCCTCGCCAATGTGAGCACCATCAAAAACACTTTTCTTTTTTTGTTTGTTTTTCAAATTTTACATTTGATAAAAGTAATTGTTGCACCCGTTTAAATATATTTAGGAAAAAATTTCAATTACTTGAATTCAAATTTATACTACTAATTTTGGTTTATTCATTTCTTTGATACAATTTCAACCAAGCAATAATTTGAATTCAATCTTGCTACATTAGCCTTCTTTTTTATAAAACGCTTATGATTTAAAGAAATAGTTTGCTTAAGTTTGCATCAAATTCATTTTTATAAATTTTGTATAAAGAAGAACAAAATATGAATGCATTTCTTGAAGCTGAGATGTCAATTGTTATATTTCAAACAATGCACTTAAAAAAACTTCTTTTTTCAAGAATTTTTATACTCTTTGAAAAGCTTCATGGACAAATTTATAAATGGGCTGAAATTTTGTAGCTTCAAAAATGAAAAGTGTTTGAAAATAACTTGTAAATACATCAAATTATTTTATCACTTACTTAAATTTCTACAAGTATCTCTTTGTTAATCAATATAAAATTAAATTTAAAATAATATTAACCACTATAAATGGTTTAAGTGGAAAATTCTTGCTTAAATCTTTGATAAAAAGTGAACAATTTGATTTAAATATTTAAAAATGTCATAAGGATTAACTACCATTCACCAATCGAATGAGCAAAGTTTCTTTATTTGCTTGAAAGTTAAAATTTTTCTACAAGATTTATGAGGATTTTTAGTAGGTTGCGCTTACAAGTGCTTGTCAAAAAACTTTGTTATAAATTACCTTCAAACTTTCTACTTTTATGGTGTGTGAGATATTCTGTTACAGCTTAGTTCTATTTGTAAGATGTCAAAAAATCACTTCTAACATCATGTTAGTTTTTACTAACTGATATATCTGTTGAAAAAAATAATATCTATCTGCATAAAAAAGAAATGACTTCTAAGGTAAGTTTTATATTACTCGAAATCGTTTAAAACAATCTTCAATGCCGACGCCTAAATCATAAAGCGTTTAGTGAAACTCAAAGCCTTAAAGATTGTAAGGTGCAAACATTAAGTAAAAATCAGTTCAATTAACTTGTGTAAATTTTTAACCAGATACTAACTTAATAAAAAACACATTTTTGAATATTTATCTTAATCTAATAACAATAAGAAAATAATCTTATCTTTTATAATGTTCAAGATTTTTATTATTTTCGTAAAATTCATATTTTTACGTAAAAACAAAACTCATGTAAATGAATCACATTTTCTTATCGTAAGTTTATAAGATTTACTACTTTATATCAAAAAGTAATAAAAATTTAGTTTTATTATTTTGTAGCTTATCAAAACCCTTTAAACACAATCTGTTAGAATATACCAATGATCAAAGTCTTCATAAGCAACAACATTAAAGCAAGTCACCAAAAAGTTGTTTGAAGAACAAGTTCAAATACAAAACGTTTAAAATTTATGTAGAAAATTGATCTAGTTCACTACCCTTGGCAAAGCTCTAATCGATTGTCTTATCACAATACTATGTCCCTGTTGAGATTAAAGTGTCTGATTCAGACTTCAATTACGAATTAGTCGAAAGATATTGAGTGACTTGTGAGTTTGCTTAGCGCCACCCGTGCTTTTCATCAATATCTGAGCATTATTTCAAATAGATGCTTGCAATCTTGCTATATAACCTCACAATTAATTTTGCAACGAATACCAGATCAGAAATTGGTATTTTTTGTGGCTTTACTTTATCAAAATATTTAATCATTTAAACAAATCGACTATAAAGAAAATCTTCTTTGTTTTGTCACGTGATTTTTCATCGGGTAAATTTCTATCTTCGTTTAGTAGTTTTTGTATAGAAGTTTTACGAGATTTTTTATTGTAAATCTTATTTGTTTTTATCTAAATGTCTATCAATGTTCAATCAATGATGATCTAATTCAAGCTAACTAATCAATTAATCCTTGCTACAAAAAAACTGATTAATCGTCAATTTGTGGAGCTTTAATATAATTTTAAGCAATCAAAAGATTTTAAATAGTTAAGCATCTTCATTTTGTAATTAAGAATTTAAATCGGATTTTCTAGACAAACCCTTTAAAGGTTTTGCATCTTTGAAAGAATAAGCAGATCGTTAGTTATTTTAGTAAGTTGTACAATCACTAGAAATAAAAAAGCTTTAAATCACAATGGCTAAACATGCTTGCTATTGTTAAAATGAAATAACAGACGTCGTTCTTCAAAGGCTCCTACTTATTTTGCTAGATGATTTTATAAGACAATATAAACCTGCAAATGAGTAATTGCTATTTTAAAGTGTTTTTACTCAAACAAAAATTTTCTTTTCAGAACATTTGTTTAAATTTGTCCAACATTTGTTAAATATAATTGAACAGTTTGTAGAATTATCAATGTTTTTAATTCTCGTTTTTATGTTCATTAAGTCTTGGTTACAAGGAGAAAGTAGTCTGACAAATTAAATATTGATCTCATTGTAATTAGTAATAGCCAATATACCACCAGCACTTTCGAATGATTAAAAAATTAACTTTTTCAAAATCTCAATAGTTTGGCTGCTCTTATGAAAGCAGAGAAAATAGAACCAACTAATCCATGTTGGTGGCTTTTAATTTGCGGTTATTTCTCATTCTAATGCAAATAAAGGTATCTACTGAGCAATTAAATTCAAGTTATATGACAAACAGAAACTTGGAATTAATATAACCTTCATTTAAGTTGATGATAGTCTGGTGAAAACGTGTGGCTCAAATACGCTCTTTAAGAAGAAGAAAGATTTGAAATATCTGGTTTTTAAGTCGAACGCAAGAAATGATTTTTCATCAGTGTCTCATGAAGTCAAGTAGTTCGTGATCGAATAAGATTTTATTTCAATCAGTTCTGACCAAGTAGCTTTTCGTGGTGAATCTGTATAAACTATTTGCTATTATAAATATTCCGATTTCTTTTCTTATTCTGTCTGATATTTGTAATGCAAATAATTCCACACTAAGGTGACCATCTCCTCTAAGACCAAGCAGCTTTACATATATCATATTACATGTCTAAACATAAAATGAAACAATTTATGTAAAGAAGGTTCAGATGCGATGAATAACCTCCTAGTGACATGTGGATTAAAGCTACATCATCTTTACAGCTTAAAAACGATTTTTTAAGTTTTTTCGATTACTACTAAACTTGTATAAGTTTTGAATCAATAAGTCTGCTAAGTACAATCATAGACTTTCATTTTTGTGATATTATTTCTAAAATAAATAATTAAAAACTTTCTTTGTTGAGTACCAACACTCATTCAAAATTGACACGCAGTTTAAAAACACATTTTATTCAATTTTAACTTTATGCATCTTAATCTATTCAAATGAAGTCTTTAGTCTGATGACGTGACCTTACCAGATACAAAGAGTGCTGTTAAGAATTGGAAAATTAATTTTTCTTAATTCAGTAAAATATTCAGCTGCAGTTAAAGGTTATCACAACTATCAAAGTAAAACTGTTTGTTAATTATACTTCTACTTTTCAACTTTGAAATGTGCATCAACACAAAAAAGCTTATAATTTAAGTAGCCGAAATATTTTGTCTTAATATCATCAGTATTAAAAAGAATTTTAATTAAGTTTTACTGTAAATATGGCAAGTTGATATTGATTGAAACTTTAAAATAAAAAGGTTAAAAACATAGTTTTAAAAAACATTACTACCCTTAAAGTACAATATTTATTTATTCAAAACAAAATATTTTGAGGTAGTCAGGTAAACTTCTATCAATTAATTATTTTTATAATTTTGAATGTTTCATAATGTACTGCAAACACTTTTTCTTTTTTCTTAAACCAACTGTATGTTTTAGATAGAATCTTTTAGAACACTTCATTTAAACATATCACCTTATTTAATGAGCTTTTCAACTGAAATTAATGCTTCAAGCTAAAACAAACGAAGGTTTATGTTTGCTAAATATAAACAAGATGAAAGTTTTTTACTCACATTACATAAGACAAAAATAATTAAAAACTGATAGTTAACTAATTTCTTCAAAGTTTTTCTTTTGGGAGACTATTTATTGCTTTGTTCTAATGTTTTCTAAACAACAAAGTTTTGAAATTCAAACGTTTAATTTCAATTGAAACTGATCTTGGCTTTTAGTTGAGAAACATTTTAACAATAATGTTTGTTCAACGAGTTTAACTTTAATGCTAAATATAACAATAATACAGACGAATTAGTTTTCTTATAATTAAACAAACCTACTTCAAATAATTTGTAAATATTTTTCAAATTAAAAATTTAAATCAATCAACAGTAAGTAAAATATTAACTTTGTCACGTTTTAATAACAAGTAGAACAACATGTAATCAGCCTAATTCTTAATTCTAGCTACAAACTTTTCTTTAATCAGATATTTGCACTGATTTATGAGAAATAGAAGATTTGTTGAACGCAAACGATTACAACTTCCAGCTGCCTGAAGAAATTAGTATTTCAATTTTTTAAGATTTACATCAGAGAGGTTAGTGTTGAAATGTGAGCCGAAAAGCTTCTATAATCCCAAAAACTTATTCATAAAAAACTGTTGTTACGTCATCAAACTAGCCTCTTTCGATTGAACGATTTTACTTATGTTCTACAATTTATTTTTTTATTACAAAGTGATATGTTACAATCTCTCAAACCTTTAGATGCTGGGCAATGTTTTACAGATTTGTACGATAAGTTTTTGATATAAATTAAAAGCTTTGAAATTGTGAACACTAAAATATCTTTACAATTTAAATGTATTAAGATAATTATAGAGCTAGTAGATATTATAAAAAATTATTTCAAATTAATAGTTTTTTAAAGATTTGCTTAAAAATAACATCTTTGTGAATTATGATTAATTATTGAGAACTGTTGATACAGGCTTTTCTATATTTAAATTTTCAATTTAATTAAACTTAAAAGAAAGTCGGATCTTTATTAAGTAATTGTAAATAGCTTTATTTTCAATAAAATGATCTGAAAAAAGCAAGGGGAAAAATAATTGTTGTAAGAGACGATTATAAGAACAAAACTGAAGTAATAGCTTTTTTTGTTTTATTCTTTCAGCAGTCTACGAACACATTCCAAGCTCAAACGTCATACTAAATGCGATTTTTTACATTACGCATTTAAAATTTTCATTTATTAAGTTGGTTTAACTTGTTTGATTCAATGATATCTGATAGATTTTTACATCTGGAACATTTAAATATACAAAAGCTAAATTTAAATTTGTATTGAAAACTTTAAAAGTTGGTTTTTAAAAACTTCAATAGTTTTACATTTTATCGAATCGTGAAGACTTAATAGAATATTTTTCGTGTTACACATTTTCTTCTGATTACTTTTTAGTATCTACCTTCTCTAAAAGAATATTTTAAAGTTTATATCTATACAACTTTATCAAAATTTGAGGATATTTTTAGCATATAAGCTAAATAATTTCATCATCAAATTAGATACATCAATAAGAATCTATAGTGATATCTAGGATATATCTTGTTATGTGATGAAATTTAATAGAAAGTCCTAAATGAAACTTTTCTGTAAAATTGCTAACTTTAATAAACGTCTTTAAGGTGTTTAATTCTGCAAATCAGTTTCAGCTGTTTTTAAATTAATTTTGAAAGATATAAATTATTTAATTTAATTTTTTATTAAGCTAATTAAGATGCGTTAATTTAACTAGCTATAATCTCTAAATACAAAATATTGAAAATTACCTGAGCTTTTAACATACTGCAATAAGTTATTTTAAGTTAGAAAATTAAATAAGTGTTTATTATTTTAAGATGCATATTTCACATACTTTTAACCAACTTTCGATCAGAAATAAAGGTAATTTGATAATCTTATTATATTAAAGTAAAAGAATTGATTTTTTATCATAAATTTTCTATTAATGAAATTCGACTTAACTCTAAATTAACATTAATGTGTTTTTTAAATCTGTAGATTTAAGCTTGGCTAACCTTAAGTTAAAAATTATAAATAAACTAGAAAATAAATCTAATTTATATAAAGCGTTTTAAACTTTTTGAAATTCCAAAGTCAGTAACAACATTTTTGTGGATGTCTTCATAAAAGTACAACTTTCAAAAAATTATTTTTGTTTTTCTTTAGACTTTCAAATAGAAATTGTCATAGATTAGATTTTTTGGGTTTGACTACTTTTGTTGCGTATCTAGATTTTGGTATTTTTGTTATTAGACATTATCTGCAGTAAGTTGATATGTATGTCATTAGAAGCAAATTTTCCCTTCACTTGTTTATTTCCAAAATTTAGACCATCTCAAATAGATCTACTTAGCTTTAGCTGAAGGTTGCTTTGTCAAGCGACTAATTACTGTTTCCATATCTTCTGAACAACTAAAAAAAGAGATGTCTATTTATTAATCAAAATTTTAAATTAATTGATTATCTGAATTTATTTATTTTATTTTCAGTCTAGGTTGATCTGTAAGCCAATAATTTTATAGGTTATTTTTTTCATCAGTAAAAGAATAAGTAGAGATCTGGCAACTAGAAGGGGAATTTGGGCGTCATCTCAACTGAGTTTGTTATGATCAGAGGCTCTTACGACTTATTTAGTAGTTATTATGTAGACAGACCAACAAACAATACACTTTCTATGCTTTTTTGTTATTCCAATAATACATCAGATGATTTCATCAGTACGCATAAGCGTAGAGCTGAGATGAACTAAGATGGAAAGTCTTCTCATTGCCTGAAAACGTGGAGTTTTTAGTCTTTAAGACGCAACTAAACGTTTTTCATAATTCTCAAAATCCCACAACTTAATAACAATCTAAAAATACAAAACATATCTTGGGTTTTTCTCAACAAAAATCGTGACCGGTATTCCATGTCTACAGGCTTGTTAGATTGTTCTTGATAAAGCAAAAGCCCTTTTTGTTTTAGGAGAGAATAATTAGAAAATTCATTTTCACAGCGAATATTTCAATTTTCTTATTTTCGTCCTCGTATTTCAAGCTGTTTAACAGCATAAAACTTTATTTTTGATTAGTTTTTACCCTTATTAACATGATTTGTACAAAAACAGTGTCAACAGTCGACTATTACTGATAGAGCGAAAGTTTATAGAAAAATAGACTTCTAAATGTTTGGAAAACTCCTTTTTTTCAATCTTATTTCATTTATTTTTAAAAACTTTATCAATTTTTATATATTTGTTTTGTCTAGCACCAGATGAAGTTAGATATCTTCAACATTTCTGAAAAATTGTTTACCATTTTAAGTGAAATATTTTCACATATCTAACTTCCTAACAAGGATTAAAATACTTTATAATACAAAAAACCATAAAAATAGCTTTTAAGTATAAAACCAAACTTTCATTTTTAAGAAATTTGTTGAATTTTAAGTCATTCGTAATTTAACAAATATTTTTGAAAGGTTGTTAAAGTTATATGAAAAATAAAACTTAACATTCTACATTATGTAATAACAAGTTGGAAATAAGAGCTTGTTTAAAACGACCTTGTGGTTGTTATTTTGCTTCAAGCTGAGTTGTTTATAAAACAAGAGCTTTGGAATTCATTGAGAACAAAGAGACAAACTTTCATCACTTCATTTACTTCATATGTCAATTTCAAGAAACAAATTTGTTGTCTGTTCAAGTTTCTGTCTTTATCCGTCGACAAGTCGCTGCGTTAATCAACATATGTCACGACTTTGTTGACGTCAAGGTTTTTAGGGATACAAGGTTTTGATTGAAATTCAAAGCAGTAAGCAAATAAGAAAAACAAAATGTCATTCTAACATTGATAGTCATTTCAAGATTTTTTTCCCAAAATTGTAGTTGACCTCTAACTAAAAATGTAATTACAGTAGCAGATTAAATTAATGTTAAAGTTACTTTTTGTTAATTTAAACTTCCGATAACTTGCATTTTGTTTGACATTTTAAAATAGAAGTGTTTTCTATTAGTCGAATCATCTTTATATTGAAGTTTTGTTTTAAATATTTATGATAGCTTATTTTCAGCCATGCAATTGATGTACGTCAACTGAAGCTTGATTCCCTATTTATATTTTCTGTAGAGAATACAAGCACATATCAATATGGTCTAGTATCAATAATGTATTCTGTCACCAACTGTCTTGCTGCGTTGTAAGTGAAATCTTAATACAATATCGTGATACTAAATTATTTTTCAGGAATCAGCTTACTTTGAAATTTGTTAAATGTAGAACAGAAAATTTCAATGATATCAAATTCATGTAAAATTGTTCAAATGTTATTCATGTTAACATGATTTCAAGTTTGTTTTATTATTTCAATAAAGCTGTTTAAACAAAATTGTTGATTTAGTACTAAACATCTTGAATCTTTAAGGTGAAAGAACAATAAACAAACTCACGTCAGACGACATTAAAGTGCTGTACTTAGATGAAACTCTGCTTATAGTAAACCGTCGGCATTCACACCTCTCTTATCTATAAAGAATCCTAAATTGAATTTTCATAGTCAATTATATCTAAACACTAGCGTTGAAACTTTTATGAGTTGTTGTTTTATGATCGAAACATGAGATTACTATCACTTTACGATTGTGTTTATTGTGTTAGGCCAGATAAATACGTTCTGTATTTACTTGACTTGATGATAACTTTTAAGTTTAAAGATCTTGAAGATTGTAAAAGAAGCTTCTATATTCTTTATTATTCCTTCAATTGACGGTCTCTTTGCTTTCATAGCACAAACTTGATGACACTTTTTTGCAATTTGACATATATGGTTGAGCTGATTTTATACAGGAATTATGTTCGCTTATTTATAGATATAAAGCTATTTTCGGATGACAACTTCTATATATATAAGCAGATAAGAACTTGAAAGAGTTTATCCGATAAAAAAGAAAACAGAATAAAACTATCATAAAGTTAGTACGAAAGCCGTAGGTAACTTTGAAGTTGTCTGTGTTTCAAAGTTGAAATATTGTTAAATATACATTAAAGTTTCTATGTTTAAAATGAAGTATCAATACAGATAAAATGCTCTTTACCTCAGCTAATAAAATTTTAGATGAAATAAGCTTGCCATTTAAACAAAAATAACAAAAAAATTAAATTTATTAAAAATATAGTTCTATAGCAAATATAAAATGATTACCTAATTCAGATATAGTTTATACATTACTATTAGTTGATTATAATGTTAGTTGTTATTATTAATATTTATAACTTATTACTAGTTGTTACTGTAAATAATCACAGTTTTGGTTTTTACGTTGATAATATTTTAAATTTAAAGTCTTAATTTTTTAATTACATTATCAAATGAATTCGAAACATTAAGTTTTATAAAAACGGAAAATAGAAATAAAAGTGAAATAATTGTTTGAAGATTTTTGTGGGTAAATTTCTAGATTATTTATGTCGATGTTATGCTTCAAAGCAGTATTAGAAATAAATTGTTCAAGTTTCCTTATCACTACTTTAATATGTTACACTTAATTAACATTTTTGGCAGTTACTGAAGTAGACTTTAGGAAAACGAGTTAAAAATATGCCATTATCCAAAAAGTAGTAAAATTATAAGCACTGTCAATAAGTAAAATTAGTTTTAAGTTTTGTTAAGATTTAAGATAAGAGGACAATTTTGAAATATGAAAATATCATTAATATAACAACAAGGTTAACAGCAGCACACCTTACATTAGAAAAATTGGATATAGATTTTGTGAGGTTTTGATGAATTTTTTTTGTCAAAATTTTTAAGGATGACTTGTTTAAGCGAATTATTTTTAAGGCGTTTCCATCACTTTTTGTAGCTTTATTTGAATTAAAGAGGATTATGTCTTAAACCTTTTATTAGTCAGTTAACATAATTATTTAGTCTATTTTATTCAACGCGTGGCTGTGAGTTACAAATCCAACAGCTAATAGCGAACATGTTAAACTAGATAGAATTATAAAGCATTAAGCACAAACACTTGATCCCAATTGCAAAGCTTTGTACCGCCAACCACCTCAAACCTTCTTGGTTACTAGGACGCCACAACGCCCAGCATATTCATTTTCATTTTAGAAAATATTTAATGTGACAACGTGAGTTACCGAATTAGATACTAGTAGAACATTTAAAGTATATATTATTTATTTTAATTTTTTGGGTTTCTTATATTAACTACTCTTAATACAAAGTTTGTAATAGAAAGCAAATTTCAGTTCTAGTTTTTAAATCTAACATGTAACGCTAACTGTAATATGACTCTTCAAATCTATAATTTATCAAACGTGATATATTAGAAAAATGTATAATCGATTAAGAAAACCAGTAGTATCAGTTTTCATTTGAAATAAAGTCAAGGAGACTGATATATTGTCACAAGAAACTGACTTCTTTCAGATGTGTACAATTTTTATTTAAAAAGCTTCTTGACTAATGACTTTCAATTAAACATTTTACTCAAAAAATTAGGAAATTGTCACTTATATATAGCTTTTACCGATTAATATGAAAGCTTAAGCAGCTGGTTTGAAATAACGCGGAATGAATTTCATTTCCATTAAATTTTCAAAGATCAAAAGCTCAGCATAATGTGTAGAAAGCCACATTTGATAAGGTAAAGAAAACATAAGACTCTGTTCAACTAGTACCTACCTGAATCGGATAACTTTCCTTTAAAAAGCTTTAATCTTTCATCTTAGACAGGTGTTCAAACTATATTAAAAGCAAAAATCTTAACAATATCACTTAAGCTCGGTCAGGGACAATTTACTATTGCAAGTTGATACGCTTATTAAAATCGTTTGTAGTTTTGAAGTTCGATAAAAAACTTCAACTTGTCACCTTATCAAATCTACATGTTAATTTTAAAAGTCTAAATAACTTCATGGTCAAATTGTAGCACAAATTTGTAACTTTCACTTCTAATTTTTCAAATCAACAGCAGAAAACTATTTAGAAATCATTAATTCGAAAACGAGCTTCCGTTCTGCTACTGTTAAGCTATACAAATAATTTTGCAAAACTATACATATTTACTTATGTCGTTATCTAACAATATAATAAGTTTAAATTAAACAAATGTTGTTGTTTTTTGTTAATTACGATTTCCTTGAATTTTGCATTCATAAGTTTCAGTTCCTATTCCTTATGAAAACAGAAAAGTTTTAAATTAGATAGTAATCTTCAGCTAACGTTTAAGAGCAATATAAACTAAATTTTCCATTTTAATGAAAGTTGGTTTTGTCAATTTATAATTGTTGTTAATTTTTTATCAGTAATTTTAATTGCTTATATACTTATGTATATAATAGGTAAGTTCATTTTTGAAATCAACAACCGCCTTAAAAATAAAATTGACAGAAAGTATTCACCAATACGTAAGTTATACTTAAGTGTTTTCGCTTAAACATGTTTTTGTTGAGTTACCATCTAAATCTGACATAAGTAATAAATAACTTTAAGTAATATCTATATAGATATATTTAACTTTTAAAGGATTTTAAGATTAGATAAAGGCTGAAAAGGTTATAGCAGAAGATTCTGATCATTTAAAAAGTATAATAATAGGGGAGCTATAAATTACAATGTCTGCAGATCTTCTGATTTTTATTTACATCAAGCTGTTTTTCAGTCATGATTTTGGTTTCTTTAATTTCTTAAAATCATGTATCAAAATAATTTTCAACTAGAAATCTTGTCTCGTTTAAGTACAAGTATGTTAAAGCAGTTCTTATTTGCTCGTGAGATTTTCAGCTACAAGAAAATATCTTAATCATCAAGGTTCTGACAAATATTACTCAATGGCACCAACTGGTGTAATTTGGCACGATATTGTGGTTATTCAGAAACAACAGAGTTGTTGATCACTATCAAGCAACAAAGAAGTCTCACTAAAATAAAGAAGTGAGTTGTTTGACAAATTTTTCCAATTTTCTACAAAGAGGTCTCGAGCGAAAATTGGAGGTTACTTTTGTTTCAATATTTATGGCTAGGTGTGTAATAAACTCACCACGTGAAATCAAGCGATAGTAATGCTCCAAAAGATAAACTGTGCCAACTTACTTGATATAAATGTTGTCACATTAGCGCTAGGCAACTGCTGAAAATTTGTTGTTTTTTTAATGCATCTGTTTAAAGTATTATTCCAGAATGTTAGGAATTATGCAAAGAACACTCAAAAATATCTACAGCAATTTAAAATAATAGAAAAAAAATACTTTGAGACTTTGCCAAGAAGTTTGTGACTTAAAACAATGCAACAAAGTATGATTTCGAGTTGTATTCATGAATCTGTTGTTCTGAAATCTGATTCGGCATTCAAATGATGTGACGTGTAAGAATAGATGTAAGCGTGATTGTGAAAATCGAAATAAACCGCGATAGAAAAACGATGCCGGCGTCTTTGAAGTAAAAATGCATTCGATCTTAAAACTGATCGTCATACTAAACTGAGGATAAACACAAGGTCTTCTTCAGTGCTAAACTACCAGGACAGCTGTGAGTAGATGTGTGTGGCGACGCAGATTAGAAATCGCTATTGGTCAGGTCGTGACCTATACACCAGCTGCAAAAGAGACTACTACCGCTGAAACTTTTTAGTTCCCTTTTTGCATGTTTAAAGATATCGTTTGGTGCTGTCAAATGCTTTGATTTAATTTCCCCGATTCTAGGTAGAATCAGTAATTGACTAACAATGAAAGTGCTTTGTTGAAGTGTTTGAAGAAGTATCCAGCTGTTTACCATACCACATAAAAAGAGATGAAAAAATGGTTTCAATGAAATCCTCATCTATTTTTGTCAATCATCGATAGAAGGTTGATGCTGAGAAAGATCACATCAATTATTTCAGTTTGAATTTGAAAGATTAGCTCGGCGGTCTTTCTGAATTTTCACGCATGTAAGTAAACTCTTGTAAACCTCAGGCAATATTTCAATTATTATTATCATCACAAAATATAATTGTTGTATTGAGTAGAAACATTTGTGTTGTTTTATTCAGTTTAATTATTCGAAATAATAGTTTTCGATTTGTTTTTATTTAGTCAAATTGTATTTTCTAGTCTTTGATATCAGTTAAAATCTAATGCACAACTTTAATGTACTCAAATAAGTAACTTATAAGAATTGAAGTAAAAACTATTCGAGATAAAGAAGAACCAAAGTTTGTTTCATTTTTGATATACTTTATGCTTTTTTAAGTTTTGAAACTTATGTAAATGTATAAAAATTTCATATATGTAAAATATTGAACTAATTACCCTTAAAATAATCAAGTACCCTACTACTTTTGTTCCCTACCTAATGATAAGCATCATTATTTAAGAGAGCTCTGTTCTTTTTTTGATAGAAGACTACCAAGAAATAATATATCCTTTTCTAAAAGTCAGTTCTGATTTTTATAATTTTTCAAAAGTAATTTCTTCCTAAAGCAATTACTTATACGGAAGCCAAACACCAAATGCTCGTACGGACATTAAAAATTTATCAATTGTATACATAAGACATCAAATGTTACTCACGACAAATTTGAGCGAGTGTAAAAACTTACTTCTTTCTATGTACAGATAGATGTAATGTGAGATTACTTCAACTTGTTCATGAATAATCCATAATTGATAAGAGATAAGGATGTATTCTTTAGTTTCTCGCGTAAATTAGGTGATAAGAACCATTCTTACAGTGTAAAGTGTTCACCACTTGCTTGAAAGTCTACTTACATCAATTGTTTTATACAGTTTAAATTATTAACCAGCATCATGTAGAAACATTACTTGTTTCTACAAATTACTTTTCTCGATGTATATAAATTTAATGACTAATAAAAATGTTACAAGCTTATGCTTTGAAGTAACTTGAGATTATGGTTATGTATTGTTTTTTTGATATTTTAAAACTTCTTCAAAATATTTTGTTTAAATCGATTTAAAGCTTAGTAAACTTCTTTACTGTATTTTTAGTTATACAGATAAATGAATTCATACTATATAATCTTAATTTAGATAATAATATAACATTGTTTTATGCTTTAAGTGTACAATAGTTTATAGATAAAACATACTCAAAAATATTTTATATTTGAAATACAGCTGTTTGAACATGTTTCTAAGTATTTAAACAATTGTACTCGTCCAGCTGTACGGTTGGTACAATAAAATGATGTTCAAGTAGCTAAGCTGACTGAAACGTCACTAAGATCAAAATATGCGAGGTACAAGTTAAATGATTTAAAAACTTAGTTGTTTAGATTCATCAGCAGATATAAAAAAGTGTGATAAGAGGGGACTTCTTTATAAAGAAAGTATTTAGTTGTTCAATGAAATATTCTATCGTGTTTTTCTTAGAATTAGGTGTAATGCTGCTTCAATTTCCTTATGAATTAAGTTTTTACTCTAAAAATAACCAAATCGCTGATTCATAAGTAGCTTTGAAAATATTTCCATTCTCCTAATTAATTCAATTCCTGTTAAAGCTTTTACAGTTTGTTTCAAAACATATTTAAATAAAGATAGTCTTATAACTATATAACTCTTTTTTAATTAGTCTTTTTATTAGTAGAAAATGTAGCAATTTCTGATATTTACTAAACTTTTACATAACTTCTGAAACTTTAATTCTGTTTTTTTGTAACTTATAAAAGTAAATCCTGTATATTTCAAAAATTTGTAAAGTGTTTTAAATATTTATAAAACAAAATACCTAATCTAGTAATATTTAGAAGTCTTTGTAGCGTTTAACCTACTTATGAACTCTATATTTGTATATTACCAGGAATATAGATTCATATTTATAATGCTACTAAAAGTAAAAATCTATTTGACTGAAAAATATTGTTCTTCTTAGAGATTTATGAAAAAAGCCTAAAATTTCCCTCACCTTGAATTTTCTAAAACTTATAAAATTTTTGACATCACTACAAATATATTTACGAAAATTTTATATATTTTTATCATATTAGAAAAATAGTTTAATTAATACTTTGTAAAATTAGTTTGATAATAGTACGATTTGATTTATTTCAAAACACTTTTAATTAGTAGGTAAAATTTGGTATCATACAATGCTTATTTTACAGTATTTTTAGTAGAAAATATTTACATCAACTTATCTAATAACTTAAAGAATTTATTGACACTATAATTTCTTTATTAGAGTGAATCATTTCAGTTAATGTTAGTTTGAATCAAATAAACAAACTTAAAAGTAATCATAAGTTATTGTAACTTAAGAAATTATCTTTTGATGTTAAGCTTCTATATTTTAGATTAAATCGTATAAGGTTATAAGCTAAATAAAATTTAAGTTTATCGATCATAAATTTTCACAATTAACTTAATGTTTGCGTTGTAAACACTAGTTCGACAACCTATAATCTCTAAAAGCTGACGAAGTAGTTGATAAAATGATAATATTACTCTCAGGCATTAGAAACCGTCAGTATCTGCTGATAATTATTTATTCCTGAAGACTTAAATTAAACTAAATGTATTTAGTCATCTCATAAGTTTTAAAACTATCAAGTATAGAAATAATTTTTCTAAGTCAAATGAATTTAATTAATAAATTATCAAATAATTTTTAAAAATTTTGTTTTTAGGATTATGAAACATGTTTAACAAAAAACTGTCTCCAATCAATGATTGAATAAATTGAACAAAATGCAGAACTTTTTAAAGTAGAAATTTTAAAGACTTATCTTAGAGTAATTGATCTCTAGACTTGAATGGAAAATATACAAATCTATTCAAGAGGGCAGATATCTACAAAAAGGTTGTAAAAGTATTTAAGAAATAGGTTTTAGAGTTAAAATAAATTTTTTTCTCAAATTCTGGTCGTTTTAAGTAAAATAAAAAGTATTTTAGCAAATAATTTAAAGCAACTCAATTTGATATCAAATAATTTCTTTGAATTTTAAATAAAGCTTTTTTGAAGTAAAAATATCAATTGATCTGAAAAAGAAGTCTAAATAAAATCTATTTTAGGTTTTAAATAAATCAATAAATACTTCAAAGAAACTAAAATGAGTTCATTTTTTAATAATAATGTCAAAGTAAAGAAATTATTTTGCGTAAATCAATATTTAGAGTAATAAATAATTTTTCTGAAATGGATTTCAATGTAAAAACAGGAATTTAGGTGAAAACTTCAGGAAATTAGTTTCAAAAACTTTCTTTTCTTAATATATTTTTGATATAGTTTATTTTTTTCAATGAAATTCATCAATATTATAAAATGTTATAAATCCTATCATATTCACGAACTACAGTTTTTCTGAGACTTTATTGTATTAACAATTTTGTTTTTTTGATTTTACTTACACCATCACGTGAAAATTGAAGAAAAATAATCAGATACAAAAAAGTTTCAATAAAAAGCCAATAATTAGCTTCGAGATCGACAACTACCTATACCAAGTTTTTTGCTTGGTAGCAACCGTCAACTTGAAGTAGAGTCTGAAATACAACATCATGCAAAAGCTGATTGCAAATGATTCAGCCCTCAAATAGAACTAAAGGAAAATCTCGATGTAAACGAGGTAGTTTTAACTTCACTTCCCCCTGAATATAAACCTGAGATTAGTTTTAATTACCTCTAATGATTGATAAAAAATCTTCAATTAAAACGAATTATTTCACTTGTTGAGTCAATCCGCGTTTGATTTTTTGAAGATAATATTTTTTTGCTGAATTCTTTGAACAAGTTTCTTGATAGAATTCATGAGCTAAATCTCCATCTTCATCAAAGTACAGGGAGCTGTAAATTTAAAAAGTTTCTATAAGTAACCACTAACTGTGAAGCATGTTTAAAATATTTCATTTCTAACATACATCTTTAGGGATATTCAAGTAAATCTTAACATTCTAGAGGATGTAGTATCTGCTTACTTGATAGAATAAACTTAAAAGTTCAACAAGTTCATATAAATTTAGATAATTTTCTATTTTAAAAAAATAGTTTTGGAATTATTTAAGATCTTTTTAACTTAAAATCTAAATTCATATTCTGAAGTATTTATATCTCTTTCTTTAACGTCTTAAAATAAATCATATCTGATATATACAATGTTACTAGTAGTACGAGGCTAGTTATGGTTTTTTTTTAACTTTTTTGAAAGATTTAAAATTTCCTAATATAGATTGAACTATTCCTCTACTCTTAAATAACTGTACTCATAACAACTTTCTCAATTTTACAACTACTAATTCTCTAACTCACTGTATTCATGAACCCACTCACTTGAAAGGTCATATTTTGGATCTTTCATTTTGTAACACCAAAAGATTAAACCAATTATTATACTTACTCAGTCCTCCCTTTATTTCCGTCTGCAGCTAATTTATTTCTTTTATAGTTTAAATTAATCCATCTGCAAATGTCTCTAATGATGATATGACTTATTCTAAAGTCTAGAGATCCAAGGTGGAAAAAATAAGATCTATCTTCTCTTAACTGGAAATGCAAGCTTAATGAAGGACTATTTCATCGAGATTCTGATAAATTCAAAAGTTTGCTCCACCAACAACCCCCTCTCAACTCCAATCCTCCAAAACTCTACTTCACATTAAACGCTTGTTGAATACTCTCCCCTACATACCACCTGTTATTGATGAAAATACAAATTTGTATCTCAGTCTCTTAGCTGAACTTTTAAACCTTAACCTTCAGAAAGTTTTCACTGAAGACAGCGTTTCTAAAACTTCTGTTCTCACGGAAGATTTTGTAATCTTAAATAACTCTCAGACAGTTTAACTTCAACTCTACTCTTATTTCTTAGATTGAATAATTTCTTAAATAAAGACAACTAGTCATCATCAATAATTCTATTTAAAGTTTCTTTGAGCTCTGGAAATCCAATCCTCTATGTGGATGATGCCAAGCTTTTTAGTATCAAATCAATCTACTCACTTATGGCTTCAATCAACTCAAACTAGAGATGGATAATTTTTTCCATAATATAATTACCCATCAACATCTAACCTAACATCATCTGACTTTTATCTAAACAGCAATAAAACTTCGATATCCTGTCATTAAACCCTTGCACATCTTCATCTCTCATCTCTTAAAATGGGATCAGCAGTGAATCAATTTATTAAAATTGGTTCAGTTACTTCATATCAAATTTTCAAATCTTTTTAGGCCAAAAATATTTAGACATTGTTAAAACTGTTCACCATCCGTAATAGATTAGAGTTCAATTTTTCTCTAAAGAGTTATCACCTTAAAAAATAACCTTGAATCTGCTTAAAGATCATTTGCTAAGAAAGCTTTCCTTAGATGTGACCTTTTCTACAAACAATAACCTTTATCAACTTAATATCAAAATTTTGCAATATTGATGTCTTTTTTCTAACCTCAAACTATTAATCAAAATTATTAATAGTTTCTTAACTTCAATAACTTCTTTAAAGATCACAATTTTTTATGTCCTCGGAGCTTTACAACTTGTGATCTATAGCCACACATTAAATTAAATAAATAATAATAAAATTATAAAAGTATAAGATTCTAAAACAATAGAAAAATAAATAACCACTAACTGTTTAAAAATACTTTCACTTCAAAAAATATATAAACTTTTTTAATAACCTTGTTCTAGTTAAAATAAAAGGTGAAACTTTTAGTTGTCTAGATGAATCACAATCAGATGAACATCCATCACCAGCTCCTTTATTCATATAATCAGAACCTTTTTTTAACAGTTTTCGAGCACTTTGCCCCATATTAAAAATTCATCAACAACAATAAATAGATAAGAAACACTGTACACCAAAACATTTTCTTAAGTTTATTAGGACTTAATTCTAATTACATATTTGTGAAATTATCATATTTAGGTTAGATTAAAATAGAAATCTTAGTTTATCCACAAAAGCTAAATTAATTTAATTAATTTCAAATATTCTTATGGATGATATAGAATATAAAATAAAGAATAAATATTTGGCATTCTTTTATTCATATATTTTTTCAGCTATGTATTAGCTGAAAAATAAATCTTTGATAAATCATAAAGTAAACTCAACACAGCTTATCAATAACTATAAATCTCAAACCTGTTTTAAGATTCCTTAATTATTTGTATAAAATAAATTTAAGCAAAATTATTAAAACCTAGTTAAAAATAATTAATTGAGCAGAAATAATTCTAGTTAAAAAGAAATTTATAAATAAATCTATGAACTATAATTACAACATTTTTTAAACACTAATAAAAATTTTTCATTAAAAAGCAATTTTTATATTTATTTAGAAACAATATCTTTAGAGTTGTCTTATAAATAAAACATAAACACTAAATATAAAATAATAACACTTGACACTACCACAGTGAATAAAACTTAGAATATCTCTATCATATTCAAACTATAGATAAAAATAAAGAAATTTATTTATTATATCTTATTAACATAAAGCAAAAATGAATCAAAATAAGTCATTTACAAGATAAATGAAATATCTTAACTTATATAATTACTTTCAACAATACAGTTTGAATATAATGATTTAAAAGTATTATTTATTTATAAAGTTTTAAGTCAACTATTTAATTATCATACTATAACCAGTTCTGGATGCTGCAAATAGTTATTATTAAAACTTAAGATTTTCAATATGATTAAAAATATTCTTTGTTGTAATATTTTTAGAGATAGAACATAATCAGTAATTTAAAACCAGGTTTTGTTCAATTGATAATTAAAAAGTGATGATAAACAGCTAATGCAAATAGCAGACATGACTATTTGATAATCGAGGTTCAAAAAACACAATTTTATAAATAAAGAAATATACATAAAAAAATCAGGTAATTATTTGTCTTATTTAATAAAGGATATTCAAAAATATTGTAAATTAAATAGGAAATACGTTATTGATTAACAAAATTTTACTTCAGTGGATAAATAAAACAAGATTGAAACTACCCTTTTATTCCTGCTTCACTGGTACCTTCCTTAGAAATGTTAAATATTTGCTTCAGCATAATAAAAAGAGTTATAGAAAAAGTTCTGTCAAAAACATACTACTTCTAACTTTACTGGGGATAACAAATGATATAGAAATTAAGTTAGCTGAATCTAGTTAAATCATTGTAAAATATCATTATCGATTTAGTCAGTTAGATATTTAATACCAAAAGCTCAAATAAGTTTAATTAGAAACTGTTCACTGCATTTTATAGTTAAAGTTAGTTAATTGACCCTTTATTTTTTATTTAAAATTGTTTAGCCCTATATAAAAGAAGTATTTATAGTTTACAATTTATTTTAAACTTAAAGAAAAGTATGTACAAGTCAGCAATTACAAGATTATCCAATTCAATGAGAAGCAAAAATTATTTTACTTTAAATGAGAGAAAGAGGAATTTCGAATTAAAGCAAAGTTAAAAATTGAAAAAATTTCGTTAATTTTTTTTTATTTGTAATGCTTATATGTATAAAAACAAGTATGTACTGATTTATTTTAAAGTCTATTTATAATTGATAAATTGATAAAAGACTTAAAGTTAACATTCTGTGGCAAATTTTTAGAATCAATTTATCCGTAAAAATGATTTCCGTTGTAGCTTGAATATTTAGTTTTAGACCATTCATTCTTTTTCGAGTTTTTCTCTAACAGCACTATAAAATAGTTTTGAGTAAAGAGAAACTGATTCAAATCCCTTTTAGGAAACACAAACTTAAATGAAGTTACCTTTGACATAGTTTAAAAGCCAAATTTAAAAATAAACCTTTAATAACAATATTTTTAAGCTTATTGTAAATACTGCAGTTATTTCGATACATTAATAAACATTTAAGTAGAGGAACTTATTAAGAAGGAACTTAATAAGCTCTAAAATTTCTCCTCCAACAAAACCAGCCTTTATTCATGAGAATTGGTTTTATAAACAACAATCTTGGAAAAAAACTTTCAAATTTACCTTTACCAGTATAATGGAAAACTCCTAACAGTTCTATTGTGTATGTATAATTTTTAAATATTTGTGTTAAGTCTAAAACTAGAGAAAAAACCATTTTAGTTCAAAGTTTCCCCGTGAATATTATTGTTTTGTATTGTAATCTAAAATGATAAATAATTTTTCCTAGATATATTCAATTTAAGTGGCTGTTTTGTTAAATAGATTTTTAACTATTATAAGAAGCAATTGTTTAAGTGTCTTACTTTGAAATACGTTTTAAATTAATTTTATTTAAATAGTATTAAAAACTCATATAATTTTTTTTTTTTGTATTTTTTGTTTGATTAACTTTTTAATTTAACATTTTATTTTATAGTCTATTTTTCTTTCAATTCAGATTATTTTATTAGGATATATTACATTATTTCTTTGATTGTATTTAACTGTTTTAAAATTTAATTCAATGTAAAACTTTGTCAGCTGTTGAAAAATTTGTTTAATGAAGTATGTTGATGAAATATATAAAATGTGTCGCTTATTTTTATAGGGTATGTAGTTAATGTTTGTTTTTAAACTTATGTTTGTGTTTTGATCAATGTTATTATTGCTTGAAAACTGTTGATAGTTTTGTATAAAATCTTTAAACTATTTTACTATGTGTTTATAAAGTTACACAAAAATTAGATTATTTTAAGTCAATAATTTGTAATCTTATATAAAACATTTTAAGAGTTAGAAATGATTGTAATATTTAATATTTAAATAGGATTGTATCATATTCAAAGTTAACTTTGCATTAACTCTCATTTAAAATAATATATATTTATTTTGATTAGGTAATTCAACTTGTTAAAAGTTTTTGAATTATTATGTCATTGGTTGCATTCGTTGTGGGAGCAATTCTTATGTATTTTTTGTATAGTTCACATGAAGAAGCTATCGAAAACTCGAAAAAAAATGAAATTTGCTCAAGACGTACTAGTCTAGATATCACTGAAAATGAGACTGATGGGATTAAACGAAGAGTTAATCTTTTTTTCAAAAGTTTGTCAGCATTTCAACAAGGACTTAATTCCTCTAATGGATATGTTAATAAATATATGAGGGACCCTTTTATTTTTCGTTCCTTTATGGATAGGTAAGGCATATTTGAGTATCTAAATAGTTAATATTTTTTTAAGTTGTTATTAAATCTTGCATCTTTAAAACATAGATTTCAATCATTTGATGACATATCAAAGGCGATGCATGATTTTGGCTTAGGTGATTTCCATCTTATCATCGGCATTGACTTTACTGAAAGTAATATGTGGCAAGGAAAGATTACGAATAACGGAAACCCTCTTCATCAAATTAGCAGGTTGATGATTTGTTTGTTTAAAAGATGAATTTAAATGAATAAATAATTTGTTGTTTGTTTCAGAACCTCTACTAATCAATATCAACGAATAATCAAAATCTTAGGACATACTATTGAAGATTTTATGGAGCTTGGTAACAATCATTTGGTTGCATATAAATCAAAAAAGAAATATGAAATACCAAGCTTTGGTTTTGGTGATACTACAACAAAGGATAGTTCAGTTTTCAGTCTTCGAACTGATGGATCTCCTTGTGATAGTTTTTCTGATCTTTTAGAAAATTATCGGAAAACTGTTTCAAGTGTGATCTTAAGTGGACCTACTAGTTTTGCTCCTATTATCAATAAGTCAGTTGAAATTGTTCGTAAGACCCACAATTATCATCTACTGGTTATAATGGCTGATGGACAATTTGTTGATTCAAGACCAACTTCAAAAGCGATTGTGGAAGCTTCTAAATATCCGTTGAGTATTGTAGTTGTTGGTGTTGGTGATGGCCCTTGGGATACTTTATATCAATTTGATGATTGGTTACCTCAAAGAAAATTTGATAATTTTCAGTTTGTTGAATATGCGCAAGTTTTGAAACAGTGTGGATCATCTAGAAATTTTGAGACTGCATTAGCTCTCCACATTTTTATGGAAGTTCCTGACCAGTACAAAGCTGTTTGTGATCTTGGATATCTAACTCCTAATGCTAAAGAAGTAACTAAATCTTGTTAAACTCTCCAAACAAAACGTGCCTTTAAAGAGTTGTTATGAAATAGTATTTACATTTACTGTGATTTTTCCTTATTTGTTTGTTTCCAAATTAACTAGAAACTCAATTATTTTTGTATGTAGTCATATATCAAGTCAGAAAAATTTGTCTTCACATAAGCATGTTAGTGTGCTAGGAAATATTGGTTAAGTATTGAACATTTGTGTTGCTTTCTTTAAAATTTCTATTAAAATACTTCTTGAGTCTTATAAATTATTAATATTTCCTATGAATAACACTTTGAACAATGCAATCCATTAAAAAAATTGAATAATGTTAACAGATAATTTCATTCATAATTCCGTGTTTTCATCTATAGTTTAAATTTGAGTTTGTCATCAAACAATTGTTAATTACTGCACCATGTTTACTTTATATTAATGTCACGTATTGAAGTTTTTTGTAAATATGCACAACGCAAGTCAACGCACAGTAAGTATGGCGAAAGACAATTACTGTTTAGTATTTTTATTAATAAGCTCGCAATCTTAAGCAGTAATTTTTGCAAAAATGAATCTGTATTTCTTTTTGATTTTTACGAGTGTCTTTTTTGTGTGTACAATCTTTATTTTCACATAATTTTTTTTGTATGATTTGTATGTTGATATGCAATTCAGTACACTACTAGGCTTTGTATTCAGCTTTATAATTTATATTGTTATTGCTTGTAAGTTGCTTTTTAAACTTGTAATTGTTATTTTGATTTGATTGTGACATGCATTGTTAAGAATTATCTTAATTTTCAATAAGGGCAATTTTAAATGTCACTTCTGAATATTTGAATATGGCTTCATCATTGTGAAGTGATTGAAATGAAATATCTCTTTTCTATTTTCAAGTGGAATTTATTTTTCTTAAATCGTAAAACCAAATGATATTCCGTTAAATAATAGTGATGGTACAATCAATCTTTATTGTAATTGTGTTTCCTTTCTTTGCTGTTTTATTTACTTGCTTTACGTAGTTTAAGTAATTTTTAAAACAAATTTTCTGCAAGCTTACAACATCCTGACTTTTATTAAACCAATTTCATTTGTATTTTCAACTTTCATTTATCTCAGTCACAAATAATCTGTATAAAAAGTCTACTAAAAATTCATTAAGAAACTGATAATTAGGATTTCAGCATATTATGATGAGATATGTGTTACTTGTTTGAAAATCTGTTGCTTCTGCTTGAAATGCATCAAATAATTTGCAAGTAAGCTACTAACTAACATGCTAAAGTTAAACTGTGAACTTCTTTCGACCTTTTTCAATGTTATCGATTTCTTTTCATACATTTGTAACTTTTATTTTGCAGTTTTAGCACCTACATTTTAGTTTAATTTTTAGTTTGGCAGCCCTTTTTGATGGTAATGTTTCGAATACTTACTAGTACTGCTACTGCTGCTGGAGTTTTAGTTTGCTTTGGATACACATGTGTAGTTGAAGTGATGAAGTTTGAAGGACCCTCAATGCAACCCACCATCGTAAATGGTGATGTTGGTTTTTGTCAAAAGATTTCTACTTTACCGAAAGAATATCAAAGTTTAAAAAAGTAATTTTCAAAATACAAATCGCTGTTTTAAAACATTGAAAAGTGATGAAGATCAACAAACAAATTGTTGATGTATTTCAGAGGAGACATTGTGATTGCTGTGTCACCTAAAGACCCATCTATGAGGATATGCAAACGGATAATCGGTGTTGGAGGAGATGAAATCAGCAGTCAAAAGAGCACTTTGGAAGATATTTTTGGACTTGGGTTAGTTTATAATATACTTCTTTAATTCAATTTCTAATAAAACTTCTTTTTCTACGATTTATTTCAATTTTCTCCAATTTTCTTTTGAATCATCATCTAAATAGTGAAAGTATCTTCTAATGATTTTAGGGTCCTGTTTATCCTAACTGGACTCGATTTTGTGTCACATGCCACCCTCAGTCACCAAAATTCCTCTGTAAGCTAAATATTTCTTACTTTGGTATTGTTGAGCAAAGAGATTGTAAAGTTCGAGTCACTAAAACAATCCTTAAGCGTTTTTAGAATTAACATGTTCTTCAAAACTTAAGAATCGAACTGAATCAGCTGACACTAAAATAAAAGTATATTAACGCTACTGGAAGAACTTTTCCTGCATCAAAAAACCTTTTAAAATGATAAACTGATTTCCTACAGAAAGCGACAGTTTGTACCACGTGGTCACGTGTGGTTAGAAGGAGATAATTCAAGATTCTCACTAGATTCCAGGTCGTATGGACCATTACCGATGGGATTGGTTACTAGTATTCTTCGCTTTAAAGTAAATATTTCATTCAATTTTGTTTTTCTTCGCCTGTTAGCTACTAGTGAAGTTTAGTAGAATTATTCAAATCTCTGCCTAATATTTTTTGTTTGTTTTGAAACAGCTTAACATCAGTGACTTCACTTTTAAACGGATGTAGCATTTTCTACAAGTAGCAAATTATTTATTATTCAATTCAACTGCCAGCTACAGATTTGTGCTATTTACTATTTTCTCATTTTTGTTTTACGTTGAATTTTCTTAGCAGATTTTGGCAAGACTCAATAAAATTTGATTTATTTGTTTTAAAGATTTAATGATTTAAATCTTTTTTAGTTTTGTATCAAATTTTATTATCTTTTAAAACAACGTTTTTTTTTAACCTGAAATTTCAGAAATTAACTAATATCAAAATAATTTAATGTGATTGAAAATCAGTAAGCGAAAATGAGAAATTTTGTAAAATGTTAAAATTAACAATACATTGTCAAGACCTTAAACCACCAAGTCCAAACCTTGGTTAAAATTGATTCAAAAATCTGTACAACTGTGCTTAATTAAAACAACTATTTTAATTTGTTCTATATACTAGAGTCTAGACAGGAATAAAAACAGTTAAAAACCTTTAAATTTCTTCAATTTGAATACTAATTATTTCAATTCTCTAAAAATTAGTTTTTTTAAATTGACTTTAAATGGTTTAACTGCAAACAAAATCAAAATTTATAAATTAAAGTCAAACAAAGCAAACGCTTGTAGACAATTATTTTAAGCTAAATCAAACTCTACAGTTAGTTTAGGGTTTACCAAACTTTATTGTATCTCTCTTTGCTTATTTGAACTTAATTAAATGATTTCTTTTCTGAGTTTTGCCCAAAATTTTAATTGAAGACCTAAAAAATTGAAAAATATTTTTTGTGTTTCAATTTAACTCCTTATATGGTAATTAATAGCTGTCTAAGACAATTAAGATTTTTTTAGAACTATACAAGTTTTTGCCAGCATTACTTACTAAGCTCATTGTTGTGATCAAACTAAGCTCCAATTAAAATACAGAGTCATCAATCAATTACTTGTATCTAACCAGAATAATTAAAAATTTTTTGTTTATTACAATAAACGAGAAGGAGGGTGCCTGAAGAGAGCAGCTCTCGCTAACTCACATTCTCACAAATAATACCTTTTATATATAATTAAGTAAGAAATATAGAAAGCAAAAGATGCAACACATGGCATTTCGATAGCACTCAAAGCATAGAACAGTGAACAATTAAATAGAATGTTATTAATATAAAAAAGGAAAAACGAATCACAGTTTATAAATAACAATGTTGGCTATATTATAACGGTTCAACTTCTGCTTAAACAACATGAATGATTCTGACATGACAATCTCTGATGACAGCTGGTTCCATGTACCAATTGTGCGGTATGAGAAAAAGTTTGCTCTGATTAATGTACCAAGTGATATGGGCTTATTAAGACGTAATCTGTGTCGTCTGAGTTGATATACCTTGAGGGAAGGACTAATGGAAAAGAAATCATCAAACTGAATGTCAATTAAATTGTGGATAATTTTGAAAATAAGAATTAAGTCGTATTTAATCCGTCGAATTTCCAAAGTATCTAAATTTAAGAAGCTGAGACGATGTTTATAACTGTGGAATTAACATTAAGTTTCTTTAGATATATAGATTGGATTTTGTTATCACCAACTTGATGTGGCATCCATGCACTAGCATTGTATTCAAGAATTGGCCGTACGTATAATTTGAAGAGGTTAATAAGAAGCTTGAATCTTAAGAGTTAAAGATTTTTTTAATAAGGTAAACAAGGTTGATTGATTTTTCAAAGATTTTGGAAACATAATTGCGCCATTTAAAGTCAGATGATAGAGTAATGTCAAGGTCTAGGACCGAAGATATTTGTGGAATAATAAATCCATTGATATAGTTTCGGTTAAAGAAATTTGTAGCTGGTTTACGGGAGAAAATTATACGCTCAGACTTTGTGGGCTGGTCTGAGCTGTCAGCTCATAGACCAGTTTTCTACAATGTGTAGTGCAATTTGAAGTTTTGAAGGATTGCAAGATAATAGCTTTATGTCATCTGTATACACAAACACACTGACATCATCTACTGCTACTAGTCTTCTGATGAGGTCTTCAATGAAAATTAAAAAGAGAAGGGGACCCAGAACAAAACCCTGACAAACAACACTGGTGACTTGACTAGAAGTAGATAAAGATATTTCAACACCAGTTTTTTGGGTTCTACGTGATAAGTAATCTTCAATCCACTTTAAGATAAAGCTGTTGATTTTTAATTTTTGCAAAATAATAATGAGCTTGTTGTGTGGGACAGAATCAAACGCTTTAGCAAGATCGAGATATATAGTGTCACAAGGAGTATTGCTTTCATAATGGGCTATAAGCTCATTAATAAAAGTGAGATTTTGAGTCAAGGAAGATCTACGTTTCACAAAGCCATGCTGGACATCAGATACTAAATGATGCTCCATCAAATGACTGGTCATATGATTGTGAATGATATGTTCTTCAGTTTTGCAGATAGCTGAAGTCAGCGAAACTGGTCTAAAGTTAAGTGCAGTGTTTCTGCGACCCTTTTTTATAAATAGTAGTAATGAAAGCTTTCTTCCAAATTTGTGAAACTCTTCCTCACTTCAGAGTGATGTTAAAGAGTAGCGATAAAAGTAATGATAAAGAGAAAGTATTTTTTTATTAAAAATAAAGCAGGTATTTGATCTGGGGTGTTGGAAACTGATGATTTTTAGAAAGAAATGGCCTTAGCTACCATATCGACCCTTATTTCGCTTAAGCTAAAAAATCGACTGTTATGTTAGCATCTATCATCTCAGAGACAATTGTGAGAATTTCGGAATAGGAAAGAAAGAAAGTATTCCCCTCATATGTTATAAAAATGATACTAAATTGATTGTTTAGCAATTCAGCTTTAACATCACAAACTGGTTGCTTTCATCAAGCAAGGGAGGTATTTGAAATAACGCCCTAAGCTTGTAGTTTATGAAACCAAAAAACGTTTTCTTGCTAGATGAAGATGCATTTTCTCTTCCTAAAAAGAAATTATAAACAGATTTCTAGTAAACAATACAAAGATCTTTGTACAGAGATTTAATGAAAGGGTCTGCTTTAGTTTGTTTGTATGGGAGGTTTTTCAAATGTTTTTCAAATTCCTTAACTATTTGGGCAAATGTGGCTTTTTTTTGACTGTAAGAAAAAGTATAATTTTTTTAATTGACTCTTTAACGATGTTAGTAAATCTTGAGTAAATAGTATTGATGTCTTCGGATGAGTTGAAAACAGAAATCCAGTCAACACTTGATATAAACTTGTTGATATCATCATAATTTCCACGATACAAATTCCGGATAAAATTTCGTTTGCTTGGAGCTTCAATGTTCATGGAAAACGTTTGGTGAAGCTTAAATTAAATCATATTGTGATCGCATGTTTGCAAAAGGTTCTTTTTGATCAAGAAAGATAATCTTCTGAGGCTTTGGTCTGATGTGAAGATCACCGCTAACTTGGGTTAACAAAGTAAACATCTGAGACAGTTTATTGGCATCGAAGAAGCTTACAAAGGCATGACTTAAAACGGCTGAAATAGGATTGTCGCTATCTAAGTTAAACAATTTTTCTACAAATGTTGAATTCTGGTTATTCCAATCAATATTACTAATATTAGAATCCCCCAAAATATATAATTAGGACACATAACACTCTTCAATAAGGCCTTAACAGTAACATCATCATTAATTTTAGAAGGTGGTAGGTAGATACATATAAAACGAGAAAATTTGGACTTTGAGTAATGAAAATCGAAAGCGATAATCTCAAAACATGAACAGTGAATGACATCGATCTGAATTCTAGAGATCATGGGTGCAAGCGATGTTTTGTAAATTACACAAACACCGCCGCCTCTATCATACAGTCTGTCACAATGCAAAACACAAAAAAGATTACCGTCAACCATATAAGAATCAGGATACAACGGTTTCAACAGAGTTTCAGTAATAACATCAAATGTAAAATCTTTAATTATAATTTGTTAAACATAAACCAATTGACAACTAAAAATACTTCTTGAGTTTATTACATTTAAAATACAATTGTATTTTAATAGGAAAACATTCACAGTAAATAACAATTTTGAAAGTAATATTTTTATCAAAAAGAGAGCTTAGTGACTTTAATTTCTGCAACCCATAATGTAAGTTTTTAACGCAGGTATGAGTTCAATCGTACAATTTACACTAGCAAGTTAGTCAATGTCAGTAAGCCTTGCTGTTCTTTGTCTAATATGTCTGGTAGCTCTCTTACATTCCTCACAAGAGTCTTATTAAATTTTCACCAATTTGATTTGATGATAATTAACATCAGATAAATATTTACAAGCTACATTTTGATGACAAGTCATTTTTGAAAAAGCTGTCCATATCATACCCAATACTTTTGGTTCTGATCTTTATCTATGAAATCATATTCGATTTCATAATGAATAGTTTAAATTAAAGAAATTTCTCAAAACTCGCTGGTGAGTTTAGAAGACTAGCTGCACTAAAAATATACTTTGAATATTTTGCTCATTTAAATTAAAAATTTTACTCAGATTTTAATGAAACCAATCACAACATCCAACAAAATATCACTCCAAAAGGAAGAGCTATGTTTTCTAAACACCTCTTTTCAAAACAAGCTACTCTATATCTTAAATAATTTATTATTTTCAAAAGTTTTGATATCGAATTTTCTAACTGATAAAATTAGAAAATTCAAGATTTTTTTAAAACTTTTTCTATGTTGTTTTGTATTTTTGTTATACAAACAACAATAAAATTTCATGATTTAAAGTATTTCACGTTTGTCACTATATCTGCAAATGTTAATTAAAAACTTGGTCATGTTAAAATTTCATTTTTTAAGTTATTTTTGAAGCCAACACTTCAGTTTCTTGAATTTGGTTATAAATTTTTTCTTTAAATAACTTTTTATAAAAAATGTTTTAACGATTGCAAAAAGGTCTACCGCCGATTACATCTATATTGTTTTCACACCTGTAACATATATTAATTGATTATTGAAGCTTATAAAAACGTTATTAGGTGTTATTTGATATTTATTTTTTTATTAAAAGGAAGTTTAATTTAAGTTTTATATGCCAACAAACAAGTTTTTTAATTCTTACTTTTAAACATCCGTATTTTAATAATGAAACATAAAAACCTAGCTCAACTGTTTAGAGAAAGGTAAGCTCTTAAAATAGCTAAATATGTAGATAAAACCTTTATCTTTAAAACAAATTAAGTAGGTACTCATTTTCTGCTTGAAATAGTTTATACTTAAAAATGGTAAGAAGAAAATAAAATCTAATAATAAAACATATATTTTTAACATTGAGTACTTACTTTAGAGTAAAGGAAAATTGTTCGGTATCGACTTTACGCTAAAATTTAAACTGACATCTTTCAGTTTTATTAAACATCAGCTATCTTATTGTTTTTTAAATTTGCTTTGTGATTACTAGAAGTTTTTTTTAATTTGCTGAACTTTATTTATAAAAAAAAAGTAATTAAAGCTTAAAAAGTTATGTTACAATGACCAACTTACATTATTGTAAAGTTAATTTACTAAAAACTGTTTAATATAATGCTATGAATATTTAGTACCTGTTACATTATTTTAAAGTAGTATTTTTTCTGTATTTTTGGTAACTTTTAAATTGAAAAACTTAATTATTCTTACTTATCACATTAATAAAGCATTTACATTTAGAGTGTTAGATGTAAAATATTAAAATCAAAGTGTAACAGACATATTACCTTAACAAAAAACAATTCAAACTCTCACCACATTCATCCAAAATTATTATCTTTTTAGTAAGACTTTGAAGATCTTCTCTTACCTAACATAACATCCTATAATTTGAATTCGTCAGTTTGATTGATATGTTTTTTGATATTAAAAATCTTTAATAATTCATAGTTTCTATAAATCATAATTCATATTCATATCTTGTTCTAAACATTTTATTATATACATAGAAACTGAATTATACGCAGATGGCTTTCAAATATCTTTCGATGCGACAAATTTAAATGTTTTTAAATAATGTAAAACACCGTAATCTAATAAAAAAATTATAGTGGATTTTATTTCAATGTTTTGCCTAAATAAATGAGACATACGTGACTTAAAGGTAGTATTTTATAAAACATAATATACTTTTTACAGTTGAAAACTATATACTTAAAAATAGAGTTTTCTTTTATCTAATTGCAAAAACATATATAAATAAGCTTGGTACAGCAAGATAACAAATGACATCATTTTTATGAAACTTGTGAAATTTATCGTAAAAGTCAAATAACAAAATATTTAAGCTGCATCAACACAGCAGATATCAAACATAAATACCATTATTGTGTTATGATTACTATAAGCTTTAACATACAACCATAATGACTGTGATTGTCAAATTTTCTGTAGTATTCCAAAAAAATGTTTTTAAAGTTGATTATTTTCTAATTTTTACTTTTTGTACTGAGCATATATCAAAGTTGATATTTTTATTTGTAGCTTCAATTATTTACAAACTTTTCAGCATTTGCTAACTAAAGCTTAAAACAGCTGAGGGTTCCTTTAAATAATTTTACTTTTAATATATTTCCATCATATTTCACAGAGCATGAATAGAGTAAGAAACATCTTTCTAACATTTAAACTCAATTTGATTCTTTTAACTCCAATGTAATCTTTGGATTAAATACATCGTTTAGCATGACTTATATAAAGATCTACATGACCTAACCACATTAGCATATAGATGGTATTAACCTTATTGCTTCTAATTTTAAAAAAGGTGTTTGTATCATTTTTCGCTGAAATAGTTGTAGTAACTATCGTAAAAATAGTTTTTCTTTCTGAAGGTTAAGGAGAATAACTAATTCTAGAAATTTATCAACCAATAATGTTGTAGGCAGTGTTGACATCATTGATGGTTATTTTTTTCAAACTTTAGTGTATTTGCCATTAATTAAAACTGCTGGATTTAATATATTAAAAAAATTGAAGAAAACAGCTGTCCAAAACCACGAAGCCTTTGTGGGAATCGTTCTAATTTAAACTTTTTTGTGGAAAACCAAAACTAATCGAATTTATTTCCAAAATTGCAACAAACTCTTTGTAATTTTTCAGTCCCTATTGAAGATGTCAGTAAAAATCTTTGCTAAGTTCAATCTGAAGTACAATCACAGACATAAAAGTTTCTAGTTGATCGAAAAATCAATCAGGAATTCTTCTACTTAAAATCATTTCACAAATTAATAAGTCGATGGCAGTGCTTGCTTACTGAATAACTAAGTTGTAAGATTAGTTGGAAACAAACAAGAAAGTCTGTTCTATCCTAGTTGACATGTAATTAGTGCTTTTGTTAGCAAGAAAATTTATCATCTCTAAGACTAAAAGTAATTTGTCATCATCATTAAACTAATTTTAACTGAATTTCACGAAATGCTTAAAAACTTTTGTTAAAGTTGAAAGTTAGGCAAACTGAACTGATGCAGGTAATAAAGAAAGTGAAAAGTAAGTTGTTTATTGTACACTGCAAATTGTTGCTAGCATTTAAGTAAATCAGACTGAAAATTCGAATGAAAAGTAGTTTGTTGGTGTTGTTAAAAAAGTTATAACTTTATCGCCTACTTGTTAAATCTAAAGAGCTTGAAATAAGTCTTCAGATTCAGGATTCATGATTGATTTTGAAAGTTGACTTATTAAAAAAGAGTCATGAGAAGTAGAGACGGAAAAAGATGACAAAATCGAAAAGCACCAATTTTGAGCATGAAAATGGAAAATGAATATTTTAAGCTCTGTGAATTGTGAACAAGTTTTGAAAATATTACAGACCTTCAAAACGGTTTTAAAGGTTGATAAATGAAGATTAATTGAAGTTGATGGTGATTTGGGAGGTGGGGGGTGGGATGCGGACACAGTGATCTTCCTCTATAGATGAGGCTCTGAATGATGATAGAAGTTTTGCAGCAGCAAATTAAGAGGCAGAAGTCGGAAAGAAAAAGTTGGATAACCCTGAGGACGACTCGCCTGGTTTTGGAGATTGTATAGGGACACATTTGGGACTAGGAGACACAGATGGGGAAGTGGCAGAAAGAGCATCAGTTGAATTGAGATCTTTGGGTCGAAGACACACGCGAGCAAAGGCTTCTACGGTTGTGAAGTCATGATCTTCATCTCTGATCAGATCCGGTGAAAGATGAGGAGATAGGGAGGTAGGAATAGGAATGCTGGTGGTTGAATGAGATCTTCTCCATCTTCTGGGATCATCTGATCTGCTGAGATCAATGTCATGAGGAGTGAAGAGTTTGTTGTTAGGACTTCTGAGAGATCCTGTCGTTGATGGAGTCATCACGTTTTCACCTGCAATGATGCGAGCATATCGACTGAGCGCTTGATGAACGAAGGTGTATTGTTCACAAGTTTGAATCATTCCACCTCTAAAAGACATCAAATGATTAAATGATCAGATGAAGACCTTCATCATACCGATCAAGTCTCATTTGGGACACAATTTTAAGGATGTCAACTTTTCCAAACTTTAGCAGCTGTTGGCATCCTTCTACTACTGCAATGAAACATCCGGTTCGACCGATTCCAGCGCTACATCAGCAACAAAATCGAATCGAAATATGAAATCACATCAACCTCACCAACCTGCAATGGACAACAATTGGTCCGTGGTCCTCATCTCGATGCCAGAGCAACATCTCTTGAACCAGCTCCAATAATCCTTTCGTCTTTTCAGGGGTTTGATGGTCAAGCCAACCTGTGTACCAGAAATGTGAAATAGTCCGAACATCTTCATCTGAGGACTTCATCTCAAACTGCATCAGACACAAGTGATGAAAACTGATCATATATCAAAGACATCTCATTTACAGTTCTAATGCTGAAATATTCGTGTTGTCGGACATCCACTACCTTCAACTGATAACCAGCGTGTGATGAAGATTGATGAAGACTCTGAGGGAAGTACTCGCAGCATTTCTACAAAGACATCATCAACATCAACATCACAAACGCATCTTTCATCTCACCTCCTTGTACTCTTTCATCTTTGTAATCATGATGATTGATTGGACGTTATTCTGCCAAACCATTTGCCAGAAATCATTGACTGTATTCAACATAGGTCCCTGCATCCGGTTGATCAGCAAAGATGAAGACACAGAAAGATTCTAACCTGAGTAGCGATATATGCTGCATCTTCTACTAACACACGCTGCATGTGATATGTTTCAGTTGAGCTTGTATCTGTGTGGAGGTCTCCTCTACAATTACGGATGTAGTTTGCATTAATGTAAGTCGTTAAAGGATCAACATCAGTTTCAAATGTCTTTAGATGTACTCTGCTGTGTGGATCTGCGAGACACAGATTGAGAATTTCGATAAAATTATAAATAAAGATGACTAACTAGGAAGGATGGTTCGATAGCGGTTCTTGGTTCCATGACCTGCAATCAACACATCTTTTTCATGCGGATGATTAAGAGGTATGTCCCAGAATTCTTTCTGCAACATCTTGCTGTTATAAGATTTGATGTGAAGAGAGTTAGGACTTAGAGGTAGAGATGCTTTTCTCAACCAACGTCGACTACAACTGAAATTGAATCAAAATTCAATCAAACTAAAGATGAGGAAGCAAGTTGACATACGGTGATGAAGGAGGTTGAGACACAGACTCACCATCCAAAGATGTTGTCGGATTATCTTGTTGATTAAGAGAGATTGTAAGATGAACACTTGATCCTCTTCTACAATTAGCGAATCAGAAATCAGCAGGTGGTTAGTTTGAAGTTGGTACCTTTCAAGAAGTCCACATCTTGGTTTTATCATACTTGTGATAGACTTAGGGGTCGTGGTGTTGAAGCTTAGTGACTTTCCAAAGTTTTGTATCCGGTCAGACCGTGAAAGAAGCGGTGTTGGAAAAGTTGTTAAATCTGCGGGTAGAACAAGCAACTTACGACAAGTTAATGTTGACAATCTGAAGATAAATTTCATGACAATTATCAGGTGGAAACCTAATTTTCATCTAAATATGCTAATCTATAAAGTAGCCAATCAAAAGCGAGTAAATCAGCGATGATTGAATGACGAACATGAAAAAAGATGTTTAAATTTGAAACCAGTTATAATTTGACCTTGTGCCCGGTTACAAAAACTTTAAAGAATCTTTACAGTAATTCTAAAAATTGAAAAATACATAAAATTAAGAAATTAGCTGAAGAGCTTAAAAGATGAAGAAGAAAATAAAAGAATTTGTTAGCATTTCTGTGAAATAAGTAACTGAGTATTTTGCTGACAACTGAACTAGCAAATTAGTTGAAACTTGTAAATATTTCAAACAACAAATTCAAAAAAAAAAAAAGAATTAAGAAGTAGTTTTTCAAATGTCCAAAAAAACACAACAAAAATAATCAGAAGAAAATCATTTTGTGAATTATTCACAAAAAACAGTTTCTAAGTAAAAAAACGAACAAAAAAAAAACATCAGTAAACCAAAACACCAAACAGAAAATATTGCTCAGTAAAGAAACTCAACAAACAATTATTTGCTAAACTACTTTCTTCTAGCAAGAAAGCTGGCTCGAAGACACTTTAATGAATCTAGTAACCAGCACAAGCATGTAGCTGGCTTGTCAGCATGCTACTAGCTACTAAGTCTCGTTCTTATTTCAGAAAAGTTTTTCTTTTTCGCATGCGATACAACGAGCTGCTGACGTTAAAAGGAAATGACGTCACAGCCAGAGAAAGGCTTGTAAATTAAATGGTGATGGCAGTCTACTAGATGCAAGTGAATAAACACGAAAATATATTTTGCAAATATTAGCGTACTTGAAAATTTCGTGAATTTTGTTTCTTCAGGTTTTATGATTAAAAATTTGGTGGCAGAAAAATCGACAGAAGTTTTGTGGAAAGCAATTTTGAAATACAATTTATTAAATGTTTTATATATATGCTAATAACAATTTGAATTTTGAAATCTGATTTTAAACTTTCAAAAAAAACTTTTATCAAATCAATCAGTTAAATGTTACTGTAACATTTCAAAGAATTTTTCAAAAGTAAATCACGTGAATACTCGTAAATAGCTTCCAAGAAATCTGTAAGAACTTTAATGAAATATCAAATATACAAATAATTGGAAGATGGAAGAGGGATTTATGAAAATTAAAATTTAAATAGCTAAAAATACTTTGTCTGAAGGAATATCTGATTAATTAAAAAAGGTTTTAATGAAATATGAGTAAGTGAGGTCATAGTAAAAGTATTCATTCATAAATTTCAATATGAAAATTCGGTGGTGGCTAATTAGATGATAATATTTGATTAAAGAAAATTACGAAGAGAAAAATTAAAAGATAAAAAGATGATTAATGATTAAATCTCAAAGTATATCTTAACAAAAACAGAAAATAAATAATTGAAGAAATAAGATACTGAAGAAAATGAAACTGTTTATGAAAACTTCTTTAATAAATATGAAAAATAATAATGAAGAATAAATTGAAGAGTTTCCAAACAATAAATAGATGAAGCCTATACTTTCACGCACATCTATCTTAATAAATATTTATTCTATTCTAGTTTTAAATCTATTTATGATTTTTCACTGAAAAATGAAATTAATCAACTGCATAATGTTATAAAGTAAAAAATTAAATCAAATTTGATCAAACTTCACCAAAAACATCCAACAACTAAACTTGAAATGTGAGGAATCAAGCAAGTTACAAAAGAAGTTGATGGTTTAGGATGAAGATACTGATTATATAACCGATAAAGCGTTTTTGACATCACATTCTTCATAAGTTTTATCGATTTTGAACATTATCTGTGATGGTAGATAAATGAGGTGTTTTATACATCGAAAAGTAGGAAAGTGAGATGTGACGCAAGTTCAGTTATAAAATACTTTCAAGAATTGGAATAAACAAGTTTGTTTCCAAATCTACATAACTTCATAAGATGTTCAAAAGTCAGCAAATAAAATGCTTGCAATTTGTAAACAACAATTTGAGATTTTCAGCTTAGTATAAATTTGTAAGAAAAAAAGATAAAAATAGAAATTCTAAATGAGCAAAAGGACACCGAAAAGCAACTGCCATCTGTCAAACAGCCTGTTTGTTTATCACAAATCTTTCATAATAAGTCTTCTTTTATGTCATCTCAGCAATTATTCGATTTCCACCACAAAACGGAAATAAGTAATCAATAGATCTTGCTACAAACAAGCAGAAGCCATTTGTTGATTGAAGCTAAGTTTGATTGAATAGGAGAAAGTGACTAGAAGCAATTAAAATTCAAATCTCAAGTCAATGTTTGGATTTGAAAATTAAATCGGTTTTAATAGCGTCCAATAAGCAAGCGTTGTTACTACCTAATAAGATGATTAGTAGAAGTAGATGTTGAGAAGAGATGATGATGTCATCTGATCTTTGAAGTAGATCTTACCTGGATCAGGAGTAAAAGGCGGATGATGAGTCTTCCGAATGTGCATAGAGTCATATGGAGTGAAGAAGTTGAGAGTATTTGGTCTTTTGATGATGTTAGGGAGTGAATCTTCAGATGTATCATTTGCATCTTTCTTCGTGGGACTTTTAATCATCTCTTTAACTGGATTTTGATCTTCAATTTGATTATTGATCTCACTTGCCTGGTCAGGAAGATCTTGAAACACTGAGGTAGACTCCTCTGCAAGATCACTGTAAAAAGATCGAGATTAGATTACACAGATGATCAGATGATGTAGTTGGTGATGAGAGATCTGATTTATAAAATCTAGCTGCAAAACATCAACTTCAAGATTATTACAACTTTGACTGAAATTCTATTCATTCGCAGTTCATCATATTAGAAGCTGCAAAAAACTGATTTGAGTCAAAACAGAAGATGATGTGAAGCAGATTACAGAAATAGGAAAATAAATGATGCTGAGAATGATTTCAGTAATGACATCATGTAGTCGCGTCTCATAAAGATATCATGTCACTGAAATATGTTTAAGAAGGTCGAAATAGTTGTTGGTGGTCAATTATCGCTTGACACTTATATGGTTTGTACTAAATAAATGGAATTTTATCTATATAGGAAGTTTATTCCTTAAATATTGCTTTAAGTTGTGCTACAACAAAACTACAAGTCTCAAATTACATTACAAATACAAAAATTTACTTAACAGAGGATACAGAGACAAAAAAGGTAAATAATTCGATTTCTAAAGAAGATTGAAAGTAGATAACAAACAAAGGAATTGAGAAAATAAAACAAATTTCAAATCTAAGAAAGCAAATTACAAGTTTTGACAAAATTTATTGATAATAAAACTTAATAAAAATATGACAGAGTAAACATGAAGAGATTGCAACGACAAATTTACCCGTTCACTTCCATTTCAGTTTCGTAATCTTCTTCTATTATTAAAGAAAGTCTAGTTTCGTTTCGGTAGGAAGTTAGTTTGTCACAAATATAAATTCTGCTTGTTGAGTTGATGGTTGATTTGGTTGGAATAGATAGTTGATACTGTTCTTTTTTATGATTGTGTTTGCTTTTGAACCACACTAAAAATATCTACAAACAAAAATTGTTTTTATATTTTTTTTTAGCAGACTAAATGAGTTAAAAATATTTGAAGTATAAATCGAAATATGTCTCCTTAAAAATTGAATGAATGAAAATATGACAATCAAAGTTGATGTATAAAAAAGGTTAATCAAGATTTTCGATTACAAACTTGATAAAAGACAATATTTAGTTTTCAAAATTAATTCAAATAAAAAAATAAATCTGACATTTGATGATTACACAGTTTGTAAATGGATTAAATCAAATTAACAGCTTGTCTCGCTATTGTTCAAATTAAAACAATTTTTAGATTCAAACAAAGCTTACAAAAGAATTATTTAAAATAATAAATTAGTAGCAATTGAAAAAAGATTTTAATCAAAAGTAATTGCAGATGATGTTATTGCGTTCATTTCTGAAAAATTTCTATTTTTAAAGTAATCAAATACTAATTAGAGTTTTAATAGAAAATTGTTGTAAGAATTTATTGGTAATTTAGTTTTTTTAATAACAATTATAACCGAGAATTTGTAGAGTTATCAAAAACAAAATTCAAAGAAATAAATATAAATATATAAACTTATCACAACTTTTCTATAAAAATATTGTCAATTTTCTAAACCTACAAATAATTAACTTTTATAAAATTCTCATAAAAGCTGAACTTGAACAAATCAGCAAATTAAATGTTACATTGAACATGTTTAGCGATTAAAACTGAACAACGTTCCGATTTTATTGACTTAATTGAACTGTTTATAAAAGCTGATTAAGTTAAAGATAAATTTATGACTTCATTTGAGTAAGTCTCATTTCACTAACTTTTGAGATATATACTTCTTCATATAATGAAAGGAAATAAGAATCATATTTGCATTATAACGCACTAAACAAAGTTTAAATATTCATTTCAACTCTTTATTATTGCTAATACAATTGAAACATTCAAATGTAACAGTCATTTAGAACATGTGACAAAAATACATATTTTCTAGATTATATTTAATGTGGTGTAAAATTTATGAACTTAAAAAAACAAATTCCCAGTAAACAAACTTAGAGTATAGTGTAAAAAATTAAAGTAGTTTGTGATCAGTAGTACCTTTTAAGAAAAGCTATAAGATTCTATACACATACTTCAAAACATTATTCAAAGTGTTAAGTTTCTTTTATTCCAAAGCAATACTTATTTACAAAATTGATTTCTCTATGTTTATAGAAACAATTGAAAATTGAATATTAAGGAGAATTGTTTATAAAGTTGAAAACATTTTTAATGTGAACTATGTAAAGTTTAGGAGATTTGTTTTATATACGTCAAAGAATATGTGAAAAATAAAAGACGTTTATCCCCAAAATATTGAACAAAAATCTTTCTTATATTTTCTACCAAGATTAAAGGACTGAGAGAAAAAATAATTTTATCTAACAAAACTTTACCATAGAGTAAATAAACTTTTAAAGCTTAATTACAATGTCTTTAACATTGTTTGAACAGAAGCAATTTATTCAAATCAAAATTCAAAATATTTTTCTAGAAAATTGTTGATGAGAAACTAGGAAATTTTATTCAGACAGCAACATGTTAGTTCATAAGAAATATCTTCTAAAAAATCAGGACTAGGAAAACATTCCACGATTACAAAAAGTTTCAAAAAGTTACACTAAAAAACAAACTGCTACATAGACCAGTAGCAAAACTTAGCTAGCAACATCTTATATAACTATTAACTATTGTCTTTAAAATTTAAGTAAACAAGATGAACTAAATGAGTATAAAGACTTACAATAGCAAAGACTATGAAAACGAAGAGAGGAACAATAATCTTCAATAAAATCCCGTTGTCATTTACCTTTGGAAGATCTTCTTTGGATAAAATATACTTGCGCTGAAAATTAGATTTGAGAAGGATACAAAAAATTGCAAAATTTGATGCAGCTGTTACCTTTGCATTAAAAATAAAATCACTGAATAACTTCTTTTGTAATGATTTAGTTGTGGTTAGTGAAGTAGTATTGGTCAATGAAGTCATCTCATGAAAGCAGCCCAATCAGAAATTATGATTTTGGATGAGCAATTAGGGACACAAAAGATCAAAAGATTGATGGGACTGGAAGATAGACAAAAGCATCTCAGGTAAGTTGATAGCACAGCAAGCTTTTCAAAGTTTAACTTATGTCTATCAATAATTATAAAACAAAAGAAGTTAAAGAAAAAATCACAATTTCGAAAAATCATTTTTTTTTCAACTTCAGTTTACATATAAGTGAAGCAAAGATAAAAATGGTCTTTGTAGATATTTTCATAAGTTATTTATAAATAATGTTGAAACATTTAATTTGATGAAACTTTTTAATATTTAAAGTTAGCAGCATGTCTCTTTAAATACATTTGTAATTTAATTTTTCACTAACTTTTAGCATGAGTAAAAAAATAAATTTGAATAATCAGTGACATCAAATAAAAGTATAAAATGATTTCATAAAACTAGAATAACTCAAATATTTGTCTCTATAGGTGATATTTTCTAAATGGTTGAAACAGTTCTTCTAGCTTACAAAAAAGCTTTATAAAATTAATAATTTAAAAAGAATAAAAGCTAAAGAAATTGTTACTATTTCAAAATAAATCAGTGGATATAACCTTACATGTTTATAAACATTTTCAAGTTTATTAATATTTTATTGTTAAATTAGAATAAAAGTAAAAATACTTTTTCATTACAAGTATTTTCAGCATTTAATAAAGAATCAAAACAAAATTTTGATAAAATATTAAGCTCCTTAAACATAATTTAGTTCAGAAATTTATTAGGAGGAGCAATAATATCTATAATATATAAAAAGAAAAGATACTTACTAATCATCAAAAATATAATCCCTTTGAAATAAAGATAACTTTTATTCAAGATACTTCAAAATAACCTTAGATTATTAATTTTATTTAATATTTCTGCATATTTATTACATAATTTACAGAGATAGGCAAATGTAATTATCAGAAGATGCAAATATAATTAAAACATTAAATTAAATGAATAAAAATATAAACTAATCAGCTATTAAGATTAAAGGAAATTAAAAACTATTTTACAGGCATATAATTAAATAGGTTATAATCAATGTTATAGTGGTAATGTATACAATTAAAACTTATTATTTTATTACTATAAAAATAAAAATATGAACATGACAAAATTATTTTTTTTTTTAAAAGCTTCAAACTATGATGACATAATCTTTTTTAAATGACATATTCAATTAACAAATGAGTTATTTTTAACTTATGCAATTAAACTAAAAGTAAAATTTTCAGATAAATATGACTAATGTTCTAATTAAGATTATAACCAGCATTGTATAGTTTAAAATTTATGAATGAAAAAACATTTTAGTAAAACAAATATTAAATTATATTATTAAATTAGAATTTCAAAAATTTTTTCCTTAATAATTAGTAAAGTATCACAAAATTATGTTTCTACTTGATCAGTGAATTTTTATTTGGGTGTGATAAAAATTTGAGACTTCAACGAATAGATGAGGTTTAACGAAGCATATTAGGAGAAATTTCATTTTTAAGAAACTTAAAATTACAAAAAATTTAACTGAGATATGACAATAAATAAGATTATCTAATCGAGCATTTCTATTTAAGTAAAAGATCAAGCATTGCTCAAATAATTATCGTAAACTCCTAGCGGTGTTAAAGCACAATGTTTAATTTGATGTTATTTGATACAAACGATGTTTATTGAAAATAGACACAATAGTAACATTTTCTTTGTTTATAAAAAATCTAAATAAAAGTATTAACGAAGCCAAATTGTTTAATAGCTTGAAAGAAATGTTTGCTATAAAAGTTTAGAATATTTTTTTTTCAGCTAAGTTTAAATGGAAATTATTTTTAAAATACTTTTTGTTTATTGAATACTTATCTTCCCTGGTTTAATTTGTGGGGCTTGCACCCAAGGTTCAGAAACTTTTGAAAACCTTTTGTAATGACTCATGCCTATTTTCTTTCTAGCATTGCATAGTAAAAGAAGTTATTACAATTTCTACCTTGATTTTGTCGATCAGTACTAATGAAAGCTACAATTTTAGTATAGTATGTCTTCAAAGTTCGACGTTTAGTTTCTATTGAAGAAGCCTAACAGCAATTAACTTGCTTCAAATTACGAAAGAACATTTTCATCTTTAATGATTTTTGCCAGCTTTAAATATTTCAAATAAATTTAAGCGTTATTGCACACGTGCCTAATAAAACGATGCAAATTTTAAATCGATTAAACTTATTTTGGATATTAAGTGAATGTTTATTTTATATAAAAACTAGTTAAGTTGATTTAGTATATTCAACTGTAAAATTCAAACAGTCAGTCAAACTAAGTTTAAATGTTTTGAAATCTACCCGATAAGCAATCTTAGTTTAAGCTAATCTTACGTTTAACTGTTTGATTAAAACTAATCTACTTTTAAGAGCAAATTTGTATAGTAATTTGTCGCTTTACCCACATTCTTACTCACTAAAAAGAAGTAACGTTTGTTGAGTTCAATTAAAACAAGCAAATGAGCAAGATATGAAAATAAAGATTTTTGAAAATTTTCTTTAAAAAGATCTGTAATTTTCGTGATCTTTTAACAGGTGCTAAGGTGAGGCAGATTTTTTTAGAATTAGTTTTAGTACAATAAAAGTACTAACTTCTCAAAAATCTTTAAAGATTAAGTCGTATTGACCAATTCCAAATACAACAACAGATTCGATTCGATTATTCTTCATGAACATATGGATTCCTAAAAAAAGGATCATTCTAAGACTTCTGAAATTAGCAACTATAATTAAATTAATCAAGATAAAACTAATTTTGATGTTGATTATGTATAAAATAACTGAAAACTAGTAATATTTTTTGAATGATGAAAAGAATAATTAAAAAGTAAATCTTATAAATTTGAAACATCATAAAACTTTGAACTAAAATCTTTTCAAACATTTTGTCCTGAATATTAACCGGAGCTGAAAGTCTCATTAATTATTAACAACCAGCTAAGTTCTAACATTTATTTATCAATAGGAAAAAGATCAAAAATGCAGCAAGCTTGTAAGACGAAGTAATCCTGCTAACTAATAGTTAACTTGGTTACTACAAAACTGATCGTGCGGACGACAAACCAGTGGCTTTGTTTTTATTTTTCAAGAATAAATTTAATGAAGATATAATTAGATAAATAATGTTATCAATATTTGGAATAACTATTAATAATGACGGTTACTCCATGTATACTACAACATAACTTGCTTGAGTTTTATTAAAAGATCAGTTTACTTTAAAAATTCTTAGCAAGCACTAAGTTATATTTTTTTTTGATTAATTAATTGCAACATCTTTTAGTGTCAGGGTGTCTTGTACCGTTAGGACGGGTCAAATTTTTCTTAAAGTGGATTGAAGATTACTTATCAGCTAGAGCCAAACAAACTAGTGTTGAATTAAGTTGATCTTTATCTACTCCTAGTTAAGTCACCAGTGGTGTTTGTCAGGGTTCCGTTATGGGTCCCCTTCTCTTTTTAATCTTCATTAAAGACCTCATCAGAAGACTAGTAGCACTTTATGATGTCAGTGTGTTTGTGCATGCAGATGGCAACATTTACTAGATTTGTATGCAGGAAGATCAATATTAAATACGATAGTTATAAACATCGTCTCAGCTTCTTAAATTTAGATACTTTAGAAATTTGACGGATTAAATACGACTTAATTCTTATTTCTAAAATTATCCACAATTTAGTTGACCTTCAATTCGAAGCTTTCTTTTCCATTAGTCCTTTCCTCAAGTTTTATCAAATCAGATGACACAGATTACATCTTAATAAACCTGTATCACCTGGTACATTGGTCAGATTAAATTTTTTCTCATACCGCACAATTAGTATATCGAACCAGCTGCCATCAGACATTGTCATATTAGAATCACTCGTGCTGTTCAAACAGAAGTTGCCCCGTTATAATATCGCCAACATTGTCATTTATAAACTGTGATTTTTTGTGTCTTTTTTATATTATTACCATTCTATGCAGTTGTTCACTGTTATATGGTTTAAGGTCTACTGAAATGCCATGTGTTGCATCTTTTTCTTTATTTATTTTTAACTAAATAGATGTTATTTCTGAGATTTTGTGTTAGCGAGAGGTGCTCTTTTCAGGTATTCTCCTTCGAATTAATTTTCATAAATAGATAGAAAACATACTAAAATCTAAAATTTAATCCGTACAGCTTCGATTCATTTTAATTAAATACCTTCTACCACTCTTATAAGTTTGGCTCATAGTCTTTTTAGCAGAATCGTTTGGTGCATTTAGTTAACTTGTTAGGCGCTTTAGTGATTAATAGTTGTTTAAGTTGTATACACTCTGGTATTTAATGCTGTAGTTGGTTGTCATGTTACATTGTAATTTAATAAATACTACATAATATAATAATATTCTTGTCCAGCAAAACGTTTCTTCAATTAGCAAATTTAACTTTTGGCCAAAACTTTTGATAATTGAAATACTCTATATCAGGATTCTGTAGCAAGTCTGGAGTTTAGCAGGCAGACGTTGGTAGTTTATGTTAGAAGCAACACAAAGTCAATAAGATTTTATATAAGTGTTAGTATATATCAACAGTTATATAATCACACAATATTCAGTTGACTAAAGAGCTTCCTATATTTTAATCAAAAGACTATTTCTTCATTGGCAATTAAATCATGTTCTAACAGAAAAATAATCAGCATCATTTGAGTGACCAAAATGTGGTAAATAAAAAACAAAATTTATTTGTCAACTGAAACTATTGCAAAAACGAAAACTCATATAAAACATTTCAGCATATAATAACAAAAAAGACATTGAAAATAATCATGAAATATTTTTCAATCACAGATATATGCTTAACTGAAATATTTTGGCAACTAGACATCATTTAACAAAAACTATGATTAAAGTATTCAAATACTTTTTAATGAAACAACCATTCCCCAGTGGTCAGAAGGAAAGAGACCACCGGCAACACGAGACTTCCCAATCAGAGAGATTCTTTTTGGTTTATACTTACACCCTAAACTATCTGATATAGCTCTAATATAAACACGTTCAAATCTCAATCTAGCATTACCATTTTTTACTTGGTTATCATTTTGAGTAAGATCCCAAGTAAATGCAGAGTCTTTTGGTCTACCAATATCTTCCCATACATCAACTATATTTGACTTGAACATTTTGTTTTGACCATAAAATGATTTATATTCATAATCACGTAAATTCGTGTCAGCACCAAAGATAACTAAATGATCAGAGGAATAGCTATTCATTTCATCAAAGACTTTTTTTAGTTGGGATAATCGTTCCTCAGATCCTGATTTTAAGCTTTCCAAATGAGATGTCATCAAGACTATTAGTTGGTCTTCTTTAATTGTTTCAATTTTAATTAATTTTCTTCCCTGTTTTGAGTTGGCAAATGGAATAAATTCCAACTTTTGAACAGATAAAGAACTTTTTAGAGTAAGTATAACTACATAATAATCAATTGTGAATTCTTGAACATGAAAGTTATATTCTTTACACCCTTCTTTCATCATATTTAATGAAAAATTGACCATTTCTTGTAAAAATACTACATCTGGTTTAAGCAAATTAATTTCTTTTATTATACTTTCAGTTCTTTCTTTGAGATAGTCTGGTAAGAGCCCTTGTATATTCCATTCCAGTAATTTGAAACTTGGTCTTTCTATTTTCTTATCACAAAAATCTTCTTCAAGCATCTTAATAGCTTTTTGAAGATTATTTTCATTCAATTCAAGATAATACAAAGCAAGGTCTTTTGTTTTTAACTTGAAATGTGACATAAATTTACTAATGTTATCCATAATTTTATGAACTATCAAAAAATCTATAAAAGTTTTTAATTATATATGCATTTACAAGTTACTGAATTCTTATTTATTTAAAATTGCTATAAAACTTATATTTAATCTATAAATATAGATTAGTAAATAATGAACAGTTTTTATGAAAAAATGACATATATCACAATATTTAGTCTATTAATGATAAAAGAACAATTTTAATACAACTAAGAAAAATTGTTATGATTATTTACATAAACTTATAAAATAAACTATGAATTAAGTTAAGAAAAATATATTATCAAAAATAATTATTTTATTTATTATACATATACTTTCTAATACCAGCTTCAAAATATAACGTAAAAAAATAAAATATAAATTAGTATTATACAATTATAAGCTTAATTTAAATGCAAAAAAGATATAGACTAGCAAACACGTTAAAGAATACTCATGGTTTGCTTTCAAGTAGCACGCGGTACCAACACGTTCTAAATATTATCAGTTCTGACCAGAAAGTCGTTTTGGTAATCAAATAAAACATTTTCAAATAGTTTTTTATTTGCTGCTGATTCCTATTTTTAGAATAAAAATCTTTACCTTTTTGCTTTTTTTTTATTCATTTTTAAAGTCTTTTTCTGCATCTGTTCGTTATATACGAATATATTAGAGTTCAAAACCACCATCTACAGCTTATAACTCATTTTTTATATACGGATGTAATAGAAATAAATTAGAAATTGTTAACGGTAGTACTGAATGCTGATAAATGACAAACAGATTTTCTATCAGTTTGTTTGCACAAAATTATTGCTTTAATAAATAGTAAGCCGTAATATATAATAAGATTAACAAGAAAGGCAACTTAAACAGCCCAATGCATATCATACGACAATTTGCAGAACTGAAATAATGATCAGTAGAAGTGAAATAGTAAACAGCAGAAACTTGTTATAAATATCCTAAATTACTCTTAAACACAAACAAGGTTAATTTTTGTTAATCTGGAATCAAATTTGAAATTACAGTAACTAAAACTATAAAAAAATTTTCTTAAAAGATCAAGAGATAATATGAGTCAAAAAATTAAAGTTTTTAAAGATCGTTTAAGTTTTACAGGAATTATTTCATAGTCTAAGAGCGATTTAATCAATAACCTTCAAAGGTCTTTTGTTGCATGAGCAAGCTATGTTTCTGGTTTAGTTTGTTAAACTGACGTGCATCATCATTAAACCCCTGTTGTAATTAAAAACTTTTAAATCTATAATTTTAATTTATTATTATTTGTATAACTATAAAATTGTAATTTAGCAAACTTATACTGGTAAATAACAGTTTTCATTAAAATATGAATTAATTTTGCAAATACTTAGCAACCGAATAATGGAAAAAGTTAGATATAAAGATACAGGCCAGTTCTATTATTGATTTCAAATATTGTTGGACAATTTGTGAGACAAAAAATATGTAAATATCAGCAGGTTGACGTTTACGCATCTTACGTTTGTTATTACCACTACTAGATGAAGGACTTCAAATCAAACAAATCAATATCGTTAAGTTGAGGTAGATAAGACTATTAATTTACAACCAAGGAATAGTAACAAAAGCGAAATAAATTTGTTGTTTTTGTATAAATGTAGTTTTCTGATATATGAAGGTATGGAAGTTTTAGCCGCTAATGTAAATCCAATTATTTTATAAAATCTAATTTTCTGTTAGAGCTGGTAACTAAATAGTATAGTGTTTAGCATCAAATAATTGCTCATATCAATTTAAATTTAGTCTTATAATTCTTATAATAAGGCAAAACACAATAAATGTCAACTTAAAAAAAAGAAAATAATTCAAAAAAAGAGCAAAAATAATTTGTGGACTTTTATTAGTTAAATAAGATTCGATGTTCAACTCTACATTTGAAACTACTGATAAATAAGGACACTGTAATTAGCTACAACCAAATAATGACCTCAGGCAGTTTCTTTATGCAAACTTTCACAACAACGATTTCGTTTCATTGCATGTTCATGAGATTCACGTTGAATTTCTTCCATCCTGATGATAAACTCCTGTTCATCGTCTACTGAGAGGTCATAGCTACAAAAATCGATTCCAAATTAGATAAAAAGCTAAAAAATAATCACAAACTTACCCAGAAACCAAATTGAAAAGCTCAAGTGGTAAAAGAACGTTTTGAACGTTCAACTTTTGGAAGAATTTTGAGATATTTTTGCAATCTCTTAAAAGAAACTCAAGTGCATTTGGATGGTTAGGCTCAACTGATTGACTTACATCAATAACCCAAACCTACAGAAAGTTTCAAATATAAATATGAAGTAATGATGATAATATGTTAAGATGACATTTAGAGGTTAGCTTTCAGTAAACAACAAATTAAAAAATTGCTTCAACAGATGTTATTTCAAGTTCAGTAAATAGAAAGCAATTTCAAGGCAATGAAAACAACTTGTTCCTTATTGTAATATCACCGAATATACAAAGATACTAAAGAAAACTGAATACAATCGAAAAATGATTTTCTATTGACTATTTTAAACATACAAAAAACATTTGTCCAACAATTAAACTCAGATTAAGAAACCAAATTCTCCTATTTTGATTTTTTCAAAAGTTATATGTGATGATGCAAAAGTAAATAATAGAAAAATTGACTTTGGTGACTTATTAAACTGATTTTGACTTTTAACAAATTACCTTATTATTATGCCACAGCAAATTATATTCATTTAGATCGCCATGAACTAAATTACATTTGTGATACATTTTCTTCATGATATCTACAACCTGAAACATCAAAAAAATATTATTTGCTTCTAAAATTGATGATTGAAAATAAAGAAGTAGGAATTACCTGATTATAAGCTGATGTTTGTTGCGCTTGAGATAGTTGAGCTGCTTTTAATTGAGGAGCAGATTTATTTTGGTTGCCAATGAAAGACATCACTAAGACATGCTTCCTCAGAAGAATCACTCTTGGGCAAGGGATCTCTGCTTGCTTGATACGCTGTAGATTGTACATCTCTTTTTCTGCCCACATATAAGTAATTTTTCGATCCGTTAGTTTCTTGTAACGATTTTTGAAGCGGAAGTCATCTTTAATGTATTTATCTCGACATCGATACGCAGCCAAAGTTGTTTGATAAACCTTAAAACATTTGAAATTGGTTTAATTTACTAAAATGTAGATAAATTTGCATCATCAAATTAAGTTTGTAGAAAAATCTCTTTTGTTTTATCAAAATAATCAAAATAACGAATTCAGAAAATAATTTATTAAACCTTAATAGCGAGTTCTTTGGGAATGTCGCTAGGAAAGAAATCAAAACCATTTTTATTTCCGCGTAAAACAGTTTTTGTGTTGTCAGTTGCTTCTACTACGTCACCACCATCAGCATGCAACACTACTGCCTCTTTACCTTTGCTGATCACACCATTAACTTCATTTATAAACCCTCTATCTACGATTCGACTTAGGATTAGTTTTGTTTTGTCATCAAGAGCGTGCATAGTCGTTGAAGTATCTTTATTTTCCCGATTTTTTGAAGATCTGTGCAAAAAAGGAAAAAGTTTTAAAAAATTAATCTTCAAAATTGGAAAAAGTGAGTAATATGTTAGCTGGTGTACATGGAAAGCCAGCAGCAACGATGTGATTAAAAAGGAATCCATTTGTTAATTTTTATTTGTTTCATAATAAATTAAATTACTTCCAACCACTAATAAAACTACCTCTGTTGGTCTGAGTAAGCATGTCTTTTCAAACTGTTGTAGTTTTTGTTCGATAACAATAAATCCATTCCTCTAGTATCACCAGTTAGAAAATCAGGAGGCATTGAGTCTTCTAGCTTTGCAGTATTTTTTCTACCATTGATTTCAGAATCATGTTTAGTAACAACTTCATTACCAAACTTCGTGTAACCTGTGAAGCAATTGAAAGAAATATATAAATCAGATAAATAAAAAAGTTTTATCTAAGTTAAAATTTGTTCATCAGAAAAGTTTCAGATTGGTTTTATCTGATATGATAAGTTTGATCTAACCTTTTTTGTTGAAGGTCATTTTGTGAGCTCCTTCTGAATTTATTTCTTCTTTTGGAAGCAAATAAAATTCATCATCTTCATCATCACTTATAGAATCTTCTTGGAACATTTCATCAGTTTTATATTTTTCAAAACTTATTTGAACCTAAAATAGAAAATTAATTAAAATATTATTTGATATTTCCTTTTCTAAAAAGCTGAACAATATATCTCACTTTACAATTTTTATTAATATGATTTTCTTGTTTTTTTAAATAAGAATTATATTCCATATCAAAATTTGCTTGTAACATTTGAGCCAAAACAGCATCATTACTAGTATCTTCTTCAGCAGTTTCTGTGGTAGAAACATCTAAAAAAATATCAAAATTTAACAAAAATCTCTGCAATAATTTATTCAAAGTTCAAAAATTAAATTCTTATATATAAAAATTATCTAATTTTCTCAAAATGATAAATTTTATGGCTATAAAAGATATAAACATGATCATATTGCTTTTTTAATGATTCACTTAATTTATTTATTTATTTTACAACTGGTTTGATAGTCACACATGTTCATTGAGAACTTATTTTTATGATATTTTCATTTTTATATCATTCAATCAAAATACTTTCCAAAAATTTTTGTTGGGATTAATCATAAAGATATTTAAGTTGAAAATATCAAGATGAAAAATTAATAAAGTTACAAAACTACAAAATCAATATAAACAAATTGTAACCTCTTTCCACAAGATTTATAAAAAATATACTCTTAAATCTAATTCAATTTTTTAAATCTTGTGAAATATACTAAATACTAATCTTATTATATAATTAGTTTATAATTTTCAAAGAGTTGAATATCAAAAATAGTATTGATAAAAATATTGTAAACTTTAAAGTAAAATCCAAGAAGTAAATTGTTGTGACCAGAGATATAGGGTTATACTAAGTGTCATAGCACTGGTCATGGATTTTTAAGGTAAAAGTTTACTTTATATCTTAAATTGTATGATCTACATCAGATATGAACTAGATCTTACTCTTTATCTATAGCACATATTGTACATCCAGACATAGAAGACTAATAAAAGTATATCAATCCTTTTGCCATAAGATTTCAAATTAAAATTTGTTTAACAATCATTCACAGGTTAAAAAATCTATTGTTCAGTTATTAAAACTTCAACAAAAAGTTTAAGATACTTAAAACTATCTCATTTACATTTAAACTACAAAATAATTCAAATTTAGCATATAATACTACGAATATATATATACTGCAACAGAAAAATAAAATTTCATCTTTAAAAATCAACTTGCTAGATAAAAGATCTCAGACGCTTTTAATTACCTTGTGAACTGCTTGCTTGTTGATCTTCAACTGGCTGAACAGTTTCAGTAGTATCATGAACATGTAGCTCATTTGCTAGTTGTTCACTCATCACTTCTTCAAATGGTGTTATCTTATGAATGTAGGAGAGAGAAGATGCACTATGATTGCCCCAAGGACTGTTAGGAGGAGTTTTACAAAAACTTGAAGTTGATCTAAGATTAGAATTAGATGTAATATCTAAGGGTTTGGTTTTATTTCTTGAATTATTCATTGTTTAAAAGGATTTTTTAAACAGATATCTTCTGAAAAATAGCACTTTTTCGACAAAATTTATACAACTTTTTTTTAAGTATGCGAAATATAATCAGATTGGACGGGGTTCATATTAAAATACACGACATACATATAATTATGTAAAAATAGTCAACATCATCATCAAGTTTTTTATTTATGACTAGAATGTACTTTTAAAAACTTGCGCTACTCAAAACCAACTTTTTGATAAACGTTTTTGAAGTTGGAATTAAAGCCCATTTAGTATCATTTAATATCACATATTAAAAATTATTCAAATTAAGTATAAGGTGTTAAACTTTCGGAAAAAAATGTTTAATCTAGTTATAAGTAAAATAATCTTTGCTGATTTTATATTTCTAAAAATGGAAAAAAAAAACGATAATTACTTTAACTGTTTATAACTTAATATATTCTTCAAACTATTTAAACCTAAAATTTATTTGTTAAAGATCAAAACCTTAGTCATTATATAAGAAATAAACTTATAATTGTAGTTGATAAAGTCAGCACCATCTCTAGCTTTCCAACAACCTTTTTTCAAACCTTATTTAGGGGACATGACTTGAGAAAAAGTTAGGTGGACTTACACCATTAAACTATTTTAGCTACAGTAAGCAATGTTAAAGAATTTTGAGATTAGCGATTTTTATGCTTTTCAAATAGTGACAAAGCTAAATTATGATCCTAAATCTAAGTATTGAAACAGGTTATATTTTGTATGTTACTAATCATTTGTTTATTTATGAATTTAATGTCTTATTATTATCTTATTTTTTATAAGGTAAATTCGGTTTTTAATGCAATGCTGCCTAATTTATATCAATTTCTTCATTGTCTGCAGCTTTTGGTATTCTTTATTAATATTATGAGAAATTTAGGTTATGAGAAACAAAAAATTTGTAATCCATTAGCCTAAATGTCATTGTTAAAAGTAGTATATGTCGCCGAGTGGTTGATCTGAAGAGTGAGAATGGTTCAGGGAGAGGCTGTCCTCTACTATTAGGCAAAAAGGAATTATGCCTGATAACTTTCTTCCATCCACTGCTTCCGTTAAGAAAAGCTTAGCCAAAAAAGTTAGAATGTGCCTCATGACTACTACCGAATGACTACTGTTTATGACTATAAATATTTTAATAAATTACCGAATCTTATTGAATCTTAACTCAAAGTTTTAGGTAAATATTTAACTTATAAGAAAGCTAAAGCACCCGATTTTTTTCAAGTTTTACGAAATTAAACAACTTTTCTATTTATATTTGTTACACTGTTTTCTATAGCTGATACATAGCAGTAATAGTTTGCATTTGATAATAAATATTCTTATCATCATCTAGGGAAAATTTAGTACCTCAAAAGTAAAAATAAATAAAAGTAAAAATTATAAACTTTAAATCATAAAATTATTTTCTTTCAAATCTGTTCAATTTTTTCACTCATGTTAGTTTTTTATTAAAATATTAAATTACTCTGTTTATAATTTTGATCACCTTTAAACCAAAAACTTATAAACTTTTAATTGATTAAAAATATTTTGATAATACTCATTAAATTTCCATTAATACTTTTGTAAGGCTGTCGAGCTAAAACATAGCTTTTTGTAGTTTTGTCGGCTAATTATTTGCACACGTATATTCAGAACTATTTATCATTAAATTTCTGTCAATAATTTTAACTTTAGCTGTAGTAAAATGTAACAAATAGGTATTAAAAAATGTTTTTAATGTTAAGTCAGTTTATTTGTTTACTACAGTTCATTCCAAACAAGTTTTCTTTTAAAAAAGAAAAAGATTATTTAATGAAATTATTTCAAGCGCTGATTTCTGTCTTTTTCAGAAGAATATTTGTAATCTCTTATTTATATAAAAATAACTAGTAAGATAAAAGAAATCTATACAGAAGTATCCTATCCTTAAAAAACTTGTCATAACTTTCAGATATTAGGTTATTATCAAACTATGTTAAATTAGAAGTTATTTATTTTATTCAAAGCATCACAGCAGATGTCAAATTCTTTTAGCAAACACAAAACAATATAAGCATGAAAGATAGTGAGAAGATCTAAAGTACCACAATTTAGGAAAATTGATTAAAAAAATAAAAACACTGCAAAGGCATATATAACTTTAATTTATTTATTCAATCCGTGGCTGCGATTTACAAATTCGAGAGCTCGAATAGCGAGTATGGTGAGCTGGATAGAATTAAGCAGAATTGCCCCCGAACACTAGACCACAATGCAGCTTCCAACTTCATATCGTCAACCATCTCTAGCCTCCCTGTGGCTGGATTACAGGCACACGCCACAAAGCCCGGTTCCTCAGTTTTTTAAGAAAGCTTCTGATTTTGCAAAAAATTTTATGAGATTTCTTACAAAATACTTAAAATATAGAACATTTCTAAAAAATCACTGCATTTTACAACATTTTAGAATTTTACAACATTTTAGAACTGACTAAACCTTTAAAACTTTTTCAGCTGTAGTTTGATTTTTGCAGACCTTTCTGTTCAGAATTAAACACTGTGATGTGAAGAGTGAAATTATTATGATTCACAAAATGTTATCATGAACAAAGCGAAGATCTAAGAAATTTCTACCTTAAATGACACTTCTAAAAGCATAGAAATAAAAGAATCAAGCTTATATTCTTACAGTACACTAATAGACGCAACAATAGTTTCAAAATCGATTTCGAAACCTACTGTTTTTACAGAACAATAAATTATTGATTATACATTTATAAATTTTTGAATAGAAATACTTAACTTCAAATATTGAAAAAAGTAAAAATATTATTTAATCATAGAATAAAATATGAATTTAAAATGAATGTCGAAAATACAAAATATGATATAAATTTAAAGTAAAAACTATTTTTAAAATAAAACTAATAATTAACAGTTAAAGTTTTTTGAAAGTATTCCTACTTGTAAATATAAATAAGTACATACTATTACAGAAATATTTAAGTATATTTCTACCAACAATTTTATTATAAACAGATTCACTTCAAAAATAAAGATATTTTTTGAAATAGAAGTTTTAACTTTTATGTCTGTTTTAAAATAATTTTATTAACAATTGTAATATGTCATCTAAACTGAAGTATACTATTTTATGTTTATAAATAAAAATCTTTAAATTGATAATTATTAGCTTTTAATTTAATGGTTTTATATTTCTTAAAGCTAAGCTGGTTTTAAAGCAAACCACTTTGGTTACTTCCTTGAGCTGATTTATTATTTATTAGTTAGCTTCTGCTAGGTTTAGTCAACCGTCCTATTTTTTAACTTTGATTTTTCAAAAACAAACATTTCAGTTAGACAGAAGTTTACTTAGTTTTTGTCTAATGTTTTGAAATTTATTTTATACTTAGAAAATTATTTCTCAAAATGAACTTAAAAATATTTTTTTGACAATTTTGTAAACTTTAGCAATACTAAAGTATTTTTTTTCTGTACATTATTGTTATTGAAATTAGCAATACTTTAAAATTTGAAAAATTGTACCCACAATAAAAATAAGATAAAAAGTAAATACCTTAGAATTTATGGTTTTTTGAAAAATAAAATCAAACTATATTTCAATAATATATTTGAAATAAACTTAAAGAAAAGTTTATTTGAAGATAAATTTGAACTGAATTTTTATTTACTTTTTTATTTTTACTTTACAAAGTTTAAATCTATTCTAAGTTCTTATTTTTATCTTTTAAATAAAAGATTTTCATTTTTTATTAAATTGGTTGAATCATGATCTTTTAGATTTAATCGCTTTTAAAATTAAGTTTGATTTTTTTACAGGTTTTAATAGAAATAAGATTAATTATGGGATCAGCAAAACCTTTAAGTATGATTTCAAGAGTATGGCTTATACTTTATAATTCAATCAATGTTATTGGTTGGTCTTCTATAGGATATAAAATGGCCTTATTTTATAAAGAAGAACAAACTAATGTGGGCTTGTATAATGAGATTCAAAGTTTTTTGTTGCTTTTTCAAACTTCTGCTGTCTTGGAGATATTACATACCATTATAAAGATTGTACCTTCAAACCCTTTTATGACAACCATGCAAGTTTTTTCAAGAGTTGGTCTTGTTTATTCTGTTTTAGAACCAGTTTCTGCTGCACGGGACTGTATAGGGGTGGCTATGCTATTATTTGCTTGGACTATAACTGAAATTGTTCGCTATTCTTTTTATTTGTTTACATTGCTTGGTGGTGTACCTTACATTTTGAAATGGCTCAGATATACTTTATTTATTATATTATATCCAATTGGTGTAGTTGGTGAAGTTTTAACTGTTTATGCTAGCTTGAAACCAGTAAAAGACCAGGAAATTTATACTATCAGATTACCCAATAGTTTTAATATTGTCTTAGATTATCATTTAGTACTTATGTGTTTATTTCCTCTCTATGTGTTTTATTTCCCTAAGCTTTATTTCTATATGTTTTCCCAACGTAAAAAGGCACTAAGTCCAATTAAGAAAGACTAATTGGATATTATTCAAGATCTTGATTTGAAATATGTATTTATGAGATTAACTGTTTGCTTTCTACTAGTAGATATAATATTGAGTTAGTTATAATTATTAAGTTAATATGCAATTAATTCTTACAAATTTAATGTATATTGATTGAAATTTAATATTAGTATTGTTTCTTGTTTCTTTATTAGTAATAATTGTAGCTTTTTGTTTGAAGGTTTTATTTACAGGTATATGATATGTCTAAGCTAACATTATTTTATTCATCTGTTTCAAGCAGTCTTGAGGTATTTCCAAATTATTATGATAAGTTAAATATATAATCTAAATAATTTAATATTTATTTTAATATTTTTTAAATTTAATTTAGATTTATAAAACTAAAATTGTAAAAAATCATATAATAGTTTATATATCAATTTCGATTTCATCTATTACCTTAAGTTTATTTTATTTGAAATTAATTATTTTGAAGTTGAAAAAGAAGCAAAAAAGAATTCAAGACGTTCTTGAATCCTATAAATATGAATTTGAGCTCGTTGATATAGCAGCTGATGTTTCTGCAAAAGAAAAAATGAGAGTTCTTGCTTCAAATCCTTCTGCTTTGCCTCCTCAGTTGGCTCATGGGGATGAATATTGTGGAGTAAGCTGAAAAATTTCTTCTTAAAAGTTCTTCAATTTTTATAATTTTGTAAAAGTTTTTTTCTTAAATGAAATCTTTCATGGTGAAATTTGGCTAAAAATAGAATAACAAAACTCAAAAACTTTAAAATGAACTATTTTTAAAGATTAATTTATCTAAACTTCTTGTGTCCTGTAGAGTTATGAAGATTTTGATGCTGCTGTCGAAGATGGAGTTCTTAAAGAATTTTTAAAACTTTGATTTATTATTTTTCAAAAAATTTTATCTAAATATTTAACTGCGTTTTATTCAGATATTTTCTTGTATACTGCATGTGAAGATGGATAATTATAAATAATTCTGTAAATTTTGGCATATCCAAGTGCAATCTAACTGCTACTATCTTGCCTTTTTCTTTTATATTTTTCGGCATCAGTAATTTTTAAATCATCATTTTTAGCTAATTTTACCAAAAAGTAAAAGTTTTGATACTTTTCGAAAAGTCGAATTTCTGCTATTACTAGTTACTTAGATATTTCTCTTTTTACTGTTACTCATCTGTAAATAAGCTCGAAAAAATGAGATATCAATTATTTTATCATCAATTTATAACCAGGATCAAAGAAAAGATCTTCACATGATCTTGTAATTATCGTGCTTTTATCATCGCCTTTATCTTCCAACTCCAATCACTGCTTCATATTAATCAAATGGAAATACCAACAGATTTCATGTTTGCATGTGTTTATATATAAAAAATAATATCTTCCATAATTTTGTTCCCAATAAACTTAGAAAACGAAAAAATAATTTGTTTGAATTTAATTTTGTAGATTTGAAAGTTGTTTTTCTGTAATCAAATCTTTCTGTTTAGATATTTCAGTTTGTTAGTTTTATTAAAAGACTTTTTTCTTGATTTTCACCAAATGATGATAACTCTTTTCTACACTTCACTTACTTTTAGTGTCGAGGTCAGTTTTCAAACAACAATTTATCCGTTTCAACTTTGAAATACTTCAACCTGATTGGTGGAAATCTTAAAACTTTTTTCTACAAAATTACAGCTGAAAAAAAAGCAAAAAAGAGTGCGAGACATATTGGAGAGTAAAAAATATGATCTTCAGATTATAGATATTGCAAAAAATCCAGATGAAAAGGAGAGAATGAGAAGGATTGCTTCAAACTCATCTGTACTTCCTCCACAAATAGTCAACGGGGAAGATTATTGCGGAGTAAAAAGAGTTTTTTAATAATTTAAAATCAATAATATTTGATAAAGACTTCAGAATATTCTTCAAAAAGTTCTTTTAATCAAATTTTTATAACTAATTTCTATGATAAATGTTGTAGATACTTTTAAGTTAGTTTTGAAGAAGAATTTTTGTTTATTTAGGGATATGATGAATTCATATTAGCTCTTGATGATGAATGTCTTGATGAGTTCCTGAAAATTAACAAATAGAACATATAAATACTCTTTTTAATTACAATTATTTGTCTGTCAACCTAAACAATGTGAAATTTCATATCAATTTACAAATAATTCTAATCATATTCCTCTATTTGTACATCTTATCTCCAACAGAAATACTTTTTTGTAGATTTCTTGCTTTTACAGCAATACCATACTAGCTGTAAAATGCATCTTTTCATATAATTACTCAACTAACCATGTATTTGATGCTGTGTTGTAGTCGTAGTACTGGTCAACAATTTAGATTATAAAACTTGTAAAGTTATCAATTTCGCTTTCCACATATTTGCATGAGAAGTAGAGGTATTTTGTTACTGATTGTTCAAACTCAATTTTATTATATCAAATTAAGCAAAAAATTAAATAAATATTTGTATAAAGAATAATTGTTGATGAAAACTGCAGTAAAATCACACCAAAAGAAATATTCAAGAATAAGATAAGAGTTGTTTTTAAGAAAAAAGTTTATTTGATATCCTTTAAGTTCTCATTATTAAACTTTTCTTTCCTCAAATAGTTTTCTTTCTATTTTAATATTTAGGTTGGAAGGTTATTAAAGAAATTGTTTTTATTGAAATAAGATTTTATAAAATGAAAATTATATTCAAACTATAAGTAGGTTGGTTAAATATATTTTCAAAATAAATTCATTGATCAAATTTTGTTGTTTTGAAATAGAATTTCACTTAAAAAGTACTTTAAACCTCTCGCGTATGGCAAGTGAAAATCAGTTGAGGAAAAACTAGATGATTTTTTTTCCAAGTTTTTGAATTTTTTACATTTATTGTAAATTAGAATTATTTCATAATCTTGTTAATAGTTTAGAAATGGAAAATAAATATTTGAATACTTTGTTTATTTTTTAAATTGTTAAGCAAACGTTTTGTAATAAATTATTTAATGTTTTTTATTAGTTGATATCACCTTAGTTGACATAAAATTCAAATTAAATGAAATAAATTGCAACTTTTGTCAAGTTTCTTTATTAAAAAAATTACTAAATGATAACAAACAATGCTGAACAAATATAGAAGGATTTATTCTTGTCAAATATGAGAAAAAAGAAAATAGATTACGTGTGGAATGGTTTTAAAAGAAATGAAATAAATTAAAATAGAAAAACTTTAAAATATTTAAAAAATGCTTATCGAAGTGAAGTTATATTGTTGAAGTTATTTTTCAGATTAAACTTTGAAAAACTCAGTCACTGGTTTTGATTAATGATAAAATGCAAACAAAACTTCATTATTATCAATTATCTACAAATGTTGTAGATTTTGATGATGAAATTCCTTCAAATGTTTTCACTCTAACAAATTCTTATTTATCTGATTGACTTAAACTTTGTAAACTGTTTTTGGAAAAGATTGAAAGATGTGTTACAAGATTAAATATAAAATTGAAATTAGTATTTTGGCTTAGCACAGATTTTATCAATAAAAAATATATAAGCAATTAAAAGTATGTCATTTTGAATATCAAAAACAGCTGTACCTAATAATACCAATAAATAATAATAGACACCTGCTTTGGCCGAGAACGGTTACGCTGGATGTTCTATGAGTGATGATATTAAAAACATAACACAGTGAGATGAAAAGAAACTGATAAAACTTTATACAGCTGACATAATGTCTAAAGTCTGCAATCAAAAGAAAGTAATAAACATGGAATCTAACTCCGAGACTGAAACACAATCATCTCACCTAAGCTTGAACACAGAATTTAAGTAAAAAATGAATAGGTTAATTTTGGTTCCTTACTTTAATGTAATAAGATACTTTTGTTGGGTAACATTGGATGCTGAAGACATAACTACAATTTTTATTATCTACAATTGCTTTGACGAAACAAAGAAGTTATGAAGAATAACTTTTGTTCAGATATGTCATTTAGAATTTTAAAGTTTTTATATCTTAGCATTTCATAGGGGATATTTTGTTCGTAAATTTTTGTTCAAAAACTTTAAAGATTTAAACACAGTTTCTTTATTAACTTTAAACAATAATAATGGAGTTATAATAAACAATAATTATTTACTTTTTCAAATGAATGCTTACACATTTTTTTAAATATTAGCTTCAAGTTATAGTATCAGATAAATTTATTAAATTCTTAAATCTACTAAAGTTTGAATACTTGTGATAGAAATAACAAACCTATAATTTGTACTAACTGGTGATTTAGATTAATTAAAGAGACAACAGAAATGGATAAAAGTGTTTTTAAATGATATACCTATTAATGATTTTAAATTGTTCTTATTGCTAGTAATAATTTATCTAACGCTTTTTTTTTGAAGTAACTTATTTTGTAATTATTAGAGCAAACTTGAACAACAATTATCAAAAATGATCAAAAGATTTTTATAAAAAATAATTTTTATTTCAGAATAGTCAAATACAGAAATAAATAATTATTTTTCAGAATATTGTTTCTTCTATACAGGATTATATTCTTTTACTAATAGAGGTTTAAGTTCTGAATAACTTTTTTTCAAAATTCTTATATATAAAATTCTTCTTATAAAATTGCCAAAAAATAATGAAACTACCTCAATATTCAATATTAATCTATTAACAGGAACATAAGACTCTCAAAATATTGAGAACTTTTAGATTAAAAGAATCAAAAATAAATAAATCCACAAAAATGTCTTCAACAGACAACAGAATTTCCTAAAAACCTTTTATTGTAAGAGATGTTTTTTATTAACCTAGTTAAAAATAAAATCAAAGTTTTTGTTAATAAGGCCAAGACTGTGTAAAAACGCTGTAAATTTACAAATAGTTTTTATATTATTAGGAAGAAAGCTTACAAAGTAGAAAATTTTCAAATAAAATCTAAAATAGTGAAATAATTATAATATTTTCATGTAAAGTTTTACTAAATTCATTTAAAGATTGCACTACAACTGGATTGCATTAAATCATTAATTCAAGTAGACTATCAGCAGAAAGACGATGACGTCATCTTATCACCAGATATCGTGATAGCTCAAAGTCCTAAGAATAATTTTGTGCATTTGGGAACATCTGTGCAAGATCATAAGGAGTTTCTCATCATGGCTCAAAGAAAAGATAACGATAGAAATATTTATCAGCAATACTTAGCTCAGTACAAAAAAGTAAAGTATTTGATTGCTAAGATTTGATTAATTGAAATGAATTTATGAAATATTAAAGCCTAACAAAACTTTTCCCAACATCACTAAAGAGAAAATTCTAAATAAATTTTTGTAAAACAAAATCCATTTTAATCAATACAACCAGATGACATTACTATTTTGAATTAAACAATTTCTAATAAATTACTATCTGTTTTGTATCAATATTCTTTTTTATTCTTTTAAACCCAATTTACGATGAAAAGTTTCAATTAATCTCATCTGAATATTGCTGCTTTATTCCAAAATTGTTTTGTTGATTTGTTAAATCTTTGTTTAAAAAATCTGTAATAATCAAAACATTGAAATAAAGCTATTAATAAACTATTTTATGTAACTTTTAATTATTTTTAAACCCTTAAGCTTCTTCTAATTACATTTCATCTAGCCGGATATTAGCTTGCCTTTCTAAAGCTAAATGTCATGTGACTTAACTTCAATTTCAAAATTATTTTGAAATGTCATTCTATGTTTAAAAATTAAAGTTAAGCTTCAAGATTCAAATTAAAAAGTCATCAATATAATTTACAAAATATCTGTATTATTTCTGAGTTTTGTTGATAATTTTGTCATTTTTATCACTGCGATAAATTTTGATATAACCACAAATCTTTTTATTTCTTTTTTAAATTCTTTTAAGAACATCAACTTTTTTACTCGCTTAGTTTTCACTGTTACATTTGCTTATATTAATAAAAAAGGTAATTGTGAGTGATCTATAATCAACATATTTTGAATTTCAACTAGTTTACTCAGAAATATTTAATAATTCCTCAAGAGAATTTTCATGAAAATCTAGTTGAGTAACATTTGTAATGATAAAATTTCATTTTTCACTTTGGCAACACAGGAAATATTATAATTAACTTAAAAGGAAAAATTTAGTTGAGTTATAAGAATGAATATTCTTTGAGTAAAATAATATGATTCTCATAATTTGAATTGTATTTGAAAACTGTTTTTTAAAGATCTTTAAATGATTTCTTTATTTAAGCTTGGGTAATAATTAGTCTTCTAAAGTATAACTTTTCATTATCTTTCTCATTTTAGAAATAATCCAAACAAAAAAGTAAATTTTGACGTTTAATCAATAATTGAAAACGAAACTGATTTTGATTTTTTAAACAAATCTAAAATAACGTAAAAATTTTAGTGAAGTTTCAAAAAATTCAAGAGTTTGAGTTCAAAAAAAGTCCGAAATTTTAGTGAGTAATCCGAAAAAATATTTTCCAACAGCTGCAAGTAGGCAAGAGTTCAGTTTTTGATGTTTTTGCGGTTTCAATAAAAAGAAAGTTTGGAAATTTACGTGACGGAATGCTTTGTAAGATCGAACAAGCAAATTACATCAATCTATTCATCTGGGTATTTTAAAACAAACCGTTACTGACTTCAACAGCAGTCTAGATGACGTCATCATGACGTTTGCATAAGGCTAATCAGTAGACAACCTCCAATCTATGCAAATGAGATAAGAGAGAGGTTTTGATTCGTGGGAAAAAAACTTTTGAAGCAAAGTCATTAAAGAATGAAGCTCTCAGAAATGTTTACTAAAAGCTTTTTACAATATTCTGAATCAAATAAATTGTTTTTAAACAACAGGTTTAGATGTTTGCTGAGATATATAATGACACAAAGTAGTCTGACTTTGACATATAGACAAGATCAGTTCTTCAATCAGTCAGCTTACTATTAAATCATAATATCTTCTCTTATCACAATAGCTCACTAATTTAATTTAAACACTTGAACATTCAACTAAAGTGGTCATTGAACTCATTGGGCTTAGAAGAGCAGTCACAGAGCAGAACACTTTTGTTGATAAAACTAGAGCAAATATGTCGTTTTTTCTTTCTGGTTCTTTAATTACAACCTGATTTGTTTTTAGAATTAAAAGATTTTAAGTGAAATTATTGATTTAGTTTTTTCCAGCAACTGTAGTAACTGATTAAAGATTCTTTAATTTGTCTTACTTCTATGAGATTTTGTTTTCTGTTAGATTTCAACTAACTTTTAAGTTTGAATCAACCTTTTTTATTGAATATCTAAAGTAAAGGATGGTGGATAAATGTGCTGGTTGCGGAAAAACAGTTTACTTTGGTATTTATATTTATTTAGATATCTATAATATAATTGTTTCAAGAAAATAATCTGAAAAAGTTTATTAACTAACTTAACTACAATTGATATTTTACAATAAACTTTTCTTTACATGATTTTGCAACAAATTTTTCATATCTTATTAAACTATTTTCTTTAGTTTTTTTATAAAAAAAATGTCAATTAAAGCATGAAAAAATATTAATTTAGATATAAAACTATTTGGAAACTAATAATTAAAATATTTTTAAATCTAAGCGGAAAAAATTGCTTCAATTAAAAAGGTTTGGCATAAGGCGTGTCTTCGTTGTGCAAAATGTCAGAAAACCTTAACACCTGGAAAACACTCTGAGGTGATTTTAAGATTTCTACAAACTAACTTTTTGATAATTTATATTTATTCAAAATTACTTCAAAAAATAAATTGAATAAATATACAATAACATTTAAGTGATTTTAAGTACAATCGAATTGTTAAAATATCAAATTTTTACAGCATGACTCAAAACCTTATTGTGATATTCCGTGTTATTCGGCCCTCTTTGGTCCCAAAGGTATGTGTGAAAGTATTTCGATTTCCTAAAAGTTAAATTGTGACTAAAATGAGTTCAATGAATTTATAAGAAAAGCTTCATGTAGACAGTTTCAACTTTGTGAGTTTCTAATTTACTTTGCTTTGTATTCTGTGTAATTACTGTCTGTGGTATCTTAAACTTAAAACAAATTAATCATTTTGAAAAGCAACAAACAGCAGACAGTTTTGTATCTTCAACTAAATAAAACACTTTTACGTTTATATATTTTCAAAATTTATCTATTCAATCTAACTGTTATTGTTAATCATTTCATTGATACAGGAGATTTAATTATGGTTGTTTTTATCGTATACTTACTTCTATTTAAAAAGATAAATACTTAACCAAATCGATAAAATCACAGACAACCACTAAGCTCAGAAAGGTTTCTCAGATATGTCCGGTTTTAAATAAAATCTAAAAGGTTTTATTTTAATTTCTTCATTGATTAATAAAAGATAAAAACCCATTTAAAATCTTAGGTACTTTGAGCTTTACAACAACCAAAATATCAATATTGAAATTACTTCTAAATCATTATTTAATAAATTGTAATCGTTACAAAAAGTTTAAATCTTGAAAAAAAATTTAATTCTTCAAACACAAAACAATTTATATAAACATAAATGAGACTACTTTGAAACCACTTAATTTAATTAAAAAAGGCAGCAGGTTAATTCAGCACCTTGACTTGTAAAAATTCACAAGGTAAGCAAGACCAAGATGACAAAAACGTCTTCAGGTAAACCTTACGCTTGATGGTAGAAGGTGCTGAATACATCTGCTTCTAACAACTTGATTGTAGTATGCGCTTATGAAAAAACTAAGAAAATATTTTTGTTAGCTTGATAATATGTCATTCAGGTTTTGGACATGGTGGTACTGAAAGTCACGCATACTAAGATTAACAAATCACAATAAGCTGTTTGGATTCATTTCACCAATTTTCAAGAATCTTTTTTTCACTCATCACATTTAGAAACTGTTTAGTTTTTTCATTGACTTTGTTTTTTGCTGGTGGTCAAATAAAACGAAAGAAATTTGTAAATAAAATTTTTTAATATATCTTCATGCGAATGAGAAGATAGAATTTGTGAACAAAGAGTTAAAAGATTGCTGAAAAACTATTTGATCAATAAAAAGAAATCTTGATTGTTATTTACACTTTCTTTAGACTAAACTGAATCAGAAACAAGTTTTATTAAAACTTGAAGCTTACTTGGCAGCGGATACAGTTCTTGTTCCATGTTTGATTTATTAAGTTAGCTGAAAATAACTCTTGTTGACTTTCAATTGATCTTCTTTAGTGTGTCTTTAATTGTTATTGATAATTCTCACATTTATCAGATCTTGAATCTGACGTGATCACCACATTATACATATTTATGATAAAAACTTTAAAAGAAACGTTAAAATCTAAAAGTTTGATCAACAGTAGCTTTGACTAAAACTCTAAAACTGCTAAGTAGCATTTTCGGGGTCGCTAAAAAGTCTTTGAACAAAATCATTTTTCAAATTGATCTAATTTCAAACTATTAATGAAAAATCAAAAAGTTAAAGTTATCTAAAACGGAATACTCTTTTAATCGTATATTGTAAGATAAAGTTTTTAATAAAGTTTTTATAACTAAAAAATTTAAAAATCGCAATCTTTAACAAAGCTTAAGTTTTATAAAATTTTACTCTAAGACTAACTAAATGTTTTGAATAATTTTAATGATCAAATAGTATATATAATTTAAAAAATTGCGACAATATTTTTTGGTGTCAAGTAAGTTTGCATAGTTTAAAGTCGACCATATGATTTTTAGTAGCGTTCTCATTATTCGCTTACAAGAAAGTTTGTTGACTCTAAGTATTTTTCAAAGAAGATAAAAGAATAGCTCCTACAACTAGAAATTAAAATCCTTACTTGAACTCTTAGTGTCTGTAGACTTTGTTTGAAAAACATTGAACAACATTGTAAGAAAAATTCCTCTGAATTGTTTTACATTTAGTTATCTTATAACTTTATTCTTGTAGTTTTACATTTTTCAGATAAGTGTATGCAAATATTTGAAAAATATTTTGATTAAAATGACAAAAATGTTCTTCATATTTTTATCAGGTTTTCAAACATTATTATGAACTCAAAAATTTAAGTTTTTAAAACCAAACATTTCTTTGTAAAAAATAGATTTTAAACAGCAATTGTAAGTTCAAACCTTAAAGAAGATATTAGATGAATTAATTCAACAAAGGTTTTCTGTTTTATTCAATTATTTATTTAAAAATTGGGCTCAAATTTTACAAGTTTTCGTATAGTAAAATTAACATTGATTTAATTTTTAAACATTTTAGCAACAAATTTAAAGAAGATTTAAGTTTTGAATAGATTTTAATTTTAAAAGGCTTATTTAAAAAACAAGATTTTACGTGGGCTTATTTTTTTACTTTTACTGCAAATTAACTCCAATTAAAATCATTTTTATGGTTTGAATGTACATATCAATAATATATTTTGTCAAAATGTAGCAGATATATTAATTTAGTGTAAAGCTTACATAAGTTGTTTTTGAGCATGTGGTTAAATAATTGATTTAAGTAAAATAATTAGTCCTCGAGTAGATATAAATACTGGTTTAGTTTGTAAACAAGTGTAAGTACAATTATTGAATTCTAAATTCATTTATTTTTGTTTATTGATACGATTCAAGAGAATGTTTTCGATGAAAATAGATTTGAATTTTAGCAAACAAATAAACAAACACGTAAAAGATGAAATTCTTAATATTTCTTTGTCTTTTATCTGGCGTTCTTTGAAAATAAAAAAAACTCACATTTATCATTCTTATCTGACTGTTTATACTAGTTTTGGGGTTTATTTTGAGGAGAAGCTTGTTATAAAATATTCATCTTAAATAATAGGTTTGAAGAAGAACAATGATTAACCTTCTTACAAAAGGTTAATTATGAGAAGTGATTTCCAGAAATTCCCATAAATATAATAGATATAAGCACATCATATAATTATTTATTTATTTAAAATTATGTTTAAAAAATAGTTGGATAAAAACAATATACACAGATTTATATGCCAACCACAAAAATGCCAACATCAAAATAGCTGAATAAAATTAACAGTTTAAACTTTCTATTTGAACATTTTTGAAGATAAATATTTCATTTAGTCTTGTCTTGTTTTATTTTTCAAAATATTTTGATGAAACAGCTGATGAAGAACACCACCAACAGAAATAATTTATTGTAAATAGATCTCAATATAAAATGAAAATTATCTATTTTTTAGTTGACATGATTTTGATGATACTTTGATCTTCTTTAATTATTTCTTTTTTCTTTATTATCCGTGGTTGAAGGTGAGATGGGGTAATTATCTGAAATGAAATTTGTAATTTAGTTGCAACAAAAATTCCTCAAATTATTTTAGTAATTGAACTTTCTCAGAGGTGGGAAATTAACCTTAAATTATTTGACAAAAATTCAAATTTGAAAATAATTAAAAATTGAAAATAATTTTCGATAAAAATTTGAACTTTTCAACAAATCTTTTTACAAAATATTTTCAATCATTTTTTTTAATAAATTTAAAAACAGATCAAACAACCTCAGCTCTCACAAACTCTCCTTTCAGCATCTGAAGATCGTATAAAAGAATTTCGAACAATCTTTCGATTGTAGTTCCGGGTTTGAGTGATATACAAGTCCTCAAAACTCCACACTTCTTTTTAAAACTTCCGCTAGGCGTCAGAAAAGAGTTGAAGTCTTTTACCGGATAAACATAAACCGGGCTTCTCATGTTTACAGCCATGTTTAGAGCTGAGAAGACATTGGTGGAGTTAAATCTGCGAATCGAGATTCAAAAGAGGAAGATTCATAGATAAAGCGGTTTTTACTGATCAATGACATTATTTTGAATTTTCTGGATTGTATTCAAGATCTCTTTATCAGAGTCTGGATGCAAATGATGATTAAGATGAGTGATCTTTTTATAAGGATTGTAATCAATCAGATTTCGGCGATTTAGATCCTGAAGATGAAACTCAGACAACGAGCTGACGGCAACATGAGGAATGTCCTTGAACTTCTCAGTAAGTCTGAAGCGGAAAAAATGGATTTTTAATTTTTAGGCTTCAACAAAAACAGACTTGTCGATATTGGCGGCAGATTTAGGATGATCACATTTGTTGAAAACAAGCAAGATTGGAAACCGGATTTGAACAAATGTTGACACTAGATGGCGTAAGGTATGATTTTCAGGAAGTTCGTGAAGACTACTAAAAAGTCAATAAATAAAAAATGATCGGGTCAGTGAAGATATTGAGAAGATGAGGAAGATAACTGACCCAATTGGGACATTAGCTTGCTGAAAAACTGTTGAAATGAGTTGTTTAGAAGCATGATAACCCGTAAACATCTCAGGTAGTTTTTCAGGTCGTCTTTTTAGTGTTTCAAGACGATTAGAGATATTGCTGAAAATCCACATTCTGAAAAATACCAAAAAAATTTCAAAATTTTTGTGATTTAAAAGAAATAGCAACTTTTACGTAGAATAAAAAAATTTAGTTTCTTTTTTGTATAAATTAAACAGAATTTTTTTTATATGATCATTAATTTGATACATTTCAAAAAACCCATTTTTATTCAAATCAAATTGGTTTATTTCATAAAATTCTTTTCCTAAGAAATTAGGTTGAAAAGAAAAGTTTCTTTTATTCTAAATTCATTTAAGAAAACAATGATAAAGTTTTCTGATAATTTCCAAAATAAATTTTCAAATCTTCATTTTTTTTGCAACAAAATAAAACTTTAAAAATTTTCTATAAAATTATAAATGATTTTTTACCACAAAAACTCATTTTCAATTTTTACAAAAATCTCTAAAAATTTCGAAAATAAAGTTGTTTTTTTATTAAAACATTCATTTGATTAATGATAAACTGACATAATTTCTTCGCGAAGCCAAATGACGTCATCACTAGGATCATGATTTTCACAAGCTTCTCCTAAGTGATCAGTGGTTCCAGAAGCATCAATGACATGAATTAAAACATCGGCGTCACAAAGATCATTTAAAAATCTGTAAAAATTGATGAATCAAATTTGTGGTTTTCGATTTCAAAGAATTATTTCTCCAACTTGTTAAAACTTTCTGCTTAATCATAAAGTTAATGAGAGAAAGTATTTGCTAGCTCATATTTAACTGCATTTTTATCTTATGTAAATATTTGAAGGAAAAGAAACAAAAACTTTTAATAAAGAATAAAACTTGAGATAAAAGTCAACTAAAGAAACAAAATTGGATTATTCAAAACTTGTTTTTAATTCAGCGATTTTAAGAACCTATATTGCAAACAGCTAATCATTTTTTATATTATCACTAATTAGAAGACGATCTATGGAAGCATATGGTCGTGACGTCACCCTCACCTAGTGACTCCATCATTATATCTATTTTTGTGCAATCAAGCGGAACAACTTGTTATCTGATAATTGACCAATAGCGAGAATGTTTGAATTTTACGATTTGTTTTTATTCTATTTAATTCGCTTTAATCAAAGACACAAATTTTTTTCTTCTTAAAACTACTTAATAAAACCCTCCCGAAATATTAGTTTTCAAATGAACTAATGTTAGATTAATGTTTATATTTGAATTTATTTATAACTCATTTTCTTTATATTGGATTAGAGTTTGATAAACAAACACCAAAAAAACCTAAAAAAGAAATTATTTGAAAAGAAATTAGGTTTTGGATCAACTAACAACAAAAGATTTTTTGCCATCGTTTACAAAAATAAATTTTTTAAATTTCCTAGAAACTTCAGATATTTCCTGAATAATACCCCAAAAAATATTCGAAAGTTAGAAATAAATTCAAGATCTGTTTTTGAAATGAAATTTATGTAAATCAGCTGATGGTTCCGCCTCAATGAACACATTTTAATAAAGAATTTCAAATAAATTTCAAAACTTTTCAATTCGAACTTTTAAAGAGTTTATCAAAACCATAAAATAAGATTAAATAACAAAATGTCAATCACAACAAAATTTTCAATAAATTTGTTCAAAATCAAAAACTTTCAAATTTTGGAGAAAAATTTTTTTAAATTAAAAATTTGTAATAAAAATGATTAAACTGAAAAAACCCACCTGTTGCCCCGGCCCTTCCCTTCCCATGCCCCTGGTACAAGTCCAGCAACATCTTTTAAAAGAACTTCTTGTAATCTTGCATCAACTTCAATCTTACCATGCTCTTTAAAGGAGAAAATGATAAGAAACGAACGATAAAGGTGAAACAATTTAAAATTAAATTGACAAAAAATCCCCACAAAAGGCCACTTTCTCCTGCCGAAGTTCCGTTTAGACTTCCTTCTAACAAGTAAACACTCGAAGAGAAAACTAATTCAATTATCGAAGCCAGTGATGAAGTCATAATAAATAGTGAAATTAATCACCTGGTTGTGAAACAACTCCAAGTTGAAATGAAGGATCAGGAATAGAGTAGAAAGCGGAAGACATGTTAGGATCAATAGTAGTGAAAGGGTATTGAGAAGTTTTTGCAAGATCCTTTCTTGTAAGAGCGTTAAAGAAAGTACTTTTACCCGCTGATGGTTTCCCCTACCATAAAAACTGTGTCACGTGACTAGTAGAACATAGGATTAATTCTCACCACTAAACCAATCACATAATTCCATTTTCCTCCAGAAGGCTTTGGAGCTTCAAATGAAGATCGTTTGAATATCTCATTTGTGTCCTCTTCTTCTTCATTTTGATCTGTTTTGGTTTCTTGATTAGTTTGATGAAGCTCAAAATTTGAATTCAGCCAATCAGAAGCTTCATCTACGATAGTATAAATACAAGGATCTCCCAAATTTCTTGAAGCCTTTAAAATATATCAGGGAGTAAGAAAAGATCATTTAAATCAATACAAGTTTCAAACTGTTCATCTCATCAAATAACATTTACAACTTACAATATTTTCTAAATGTTTTATAAGTTTCTTTCTGAGACTTGAAGAGATCAATTTACTTCGGGAGATTATTTCTATAGTAGGGCAAATGTTGGGATACTCAGGTGGAAGAACAAATCCAAGTTGAATAATGACTTCATCTTCTTCCTGGAAACTCAAATTCTTTAGAGCGATTCTACAAGAACGAGGAGTTGTAAACAAATCTGAAAATTAAAAAAAAATATTGAAATCAGGTGGAATATTTGGAGAATATCTAATAAAGAATGTGTAGATGAAATTGATTTATAAAAACATAAAAGATTTTCTTCTAAAAGAGAGATTATTTCAATTATAATGTTTTATGAGAATGTGTCACTTATACAGAAAACTAATGAGCTTGCTTCACTTGTGATAATAAAATTCCAAAACTATTAAAAAAAGGATAAATGACTTATTCTGTAAAATTTGTTACAGTTTTCTTAAAATTATAACAAGTTGAATAATGAAGTCTTTAATCATATGATAAGATTACAGTTAAAAATTTCTAGGATTTAATTAAAAGATTCTAATAGTAAATGAAGGTTTATTGAAGACTTTAATCAATTTGAAAACACAAAAATAAATAAAATGTCTTCAAAATGGCAAATAAACTTGATGATAGTTCTCAGCAAAACATTTGCTTCAAATATTTCAAGTTTTGAAGGCTATAGATTTAAGTAATCTTGACTTAATCAATTTATTTTTTAGCATTTTTAGTAAAAGAAGCTTGTTATACAACTACCATTGTCAGTAATTAAAATTCAAATCAATTTATCAAATTCAAAATGACTTGTGAATTTCAAACCCAAAAATATATATTTGAAAATATGTTTTTTCAATACTTAATTGAGCAAATGTAATAGTTACATAACAAATAAAAATAGAGAATACCAACAAAGTCATCTATATAAATTGATTGAAGTGTTTCAAACTCAATCAATTGCTGATCTTCAAATTCTTCAGTTAAATCCATTTCAACACATTAAAACTTATTTACATTACATTATACTATGAGAGATGGATTATCAAAGTTCACACCTGTAAACAAAGCAACGTCACTTACCATTAGATCAGCTTAGGGTATTAACCTTTTTTTAGCATAATGTTAAATCGAGCTTTTGGGTATTCTGTTTATATAATTTTCTAATAACAAAATCAGTGTCTAAATAAAATTAAAAATAAAACCTTTCATGAATCATATTTTTTTGTTTCTTGAAGTTGGGTATAACCTATTTAGAAACTAAACGGTGTAACGAAAGTATGTTAGCGTGAAGTCACGTGACTTGCTAGCCTTTAAATATCGCAACTTTACTTATTAGAAAAACTTTGTCTGCGCGCACTACTAGCAACTTTTCTTTGTGATGTATTTTTGTTGCAGTTAAGCATCTCTATCGAGTCCATGCAGTAGTGTGGGATTCGATATAACTCAGATTCAGAAAAATTATAAAAAAGTTGTTTTGATGCCCAGTCTTATATTTATCGTAGATGCTTTTAACCTCATCGTAGTTTCATCAGACAAAAAAAACTTTCAAAAAGATGTGGACCAACTGTTTGTGTCTTAACATGGATGAAGACTCATCAGTGACAACAAATGATTTGAATATTCACTTATTTTATGAGGGTAATATGAGGATAGCGAAGGAGCAGGAATATTCTTTCAAAATTAGAGCCGATATTTTCATGTTAACGAGCTTCGATTCAATCAGAAGTTTTATCGATTGAAAACATGTTTCCATGGAAACCAATGGATACTGAAAATAATTGACTTTAGAAGAGTCAGAGAGACTAGTATCTAAATAAAGGTCCTTGAAGACTCTAAAGGAAGACGAGAGGAAAAACCTATATTTTGATGCTGTCTCCCAAGATTCAAATCTTTGTTGTCCTGATTTGTTGCTATCAACAAAAGACAAATCAAGTCTGGAGGCAAATATATTTGACAAAATTATATTTTGTTTGATTAACTTTATTTTATAGATTTTAACATTTCTTAAAGATCTGTAAAGCAGTAAGATCTACAATTTGTAAAGAAATCATTTTCATGCTTCACCTATTTATAATGATTTTTTCTTTGCTGTTGTTGTTATTCGTAACAATAAAAATGTACAAAAAGAATTGAAATATTTGAGGTATTTTAAGTTAAACAGATAAAAGAACCTTTTTTGTAATCAAATAATTTTGCTTTGGTTGCTATCAGACGTAGTTAAACAATTTTAGCCAATCAAAAGCTTTCTACACTGATTTTATGCCAAAAAATAAATATATTTTTCTCGTAACGCATAAGCACTTACGTCATTAGAAATAAAAAATCCGAACAAAGAATAGATTTATCTAGGATAAAAGTTTAGCAACAAACTAGGAAACTGCTGAATAATTTCGGAGTGGCTAAAATAAACAGATAAACTTATCCATTGTTTGATTTTTTAAATAGTTTGGACTTTTAGAGTTATGAAATCGTTGTTAACAACTTTAGTTTCAGCTCCTAGTAACTAACCAATATTTGTACAAAACCTATTCTATGTAAATACAAGTTGAACTCAATGTAAAATCGTCTACTTTGTTTATTTTCTAATTTGAATTGATTTTCTCCAGTTCAATCGACATAGTTCTTTGTCAAAAAATTTCAAATATGTGGCCACAAAATCAAGAGTTTTTGTTATAGACTTTCTATTACCTTATATAGCAATAACTTAAGAATTTTTTAAATTGAGTTTTTAGGTGGTTGTGAATTATAAAGTTGAAAAGATTTTACAAATACCAGCTGATATTTTTGTTAGAAATCTTTATTTACATTTACTCTCTAAGTAAATAATTTTAAAGTAAGTTTCTTTTTCAAACTGTTGTTACTAAATGAAATAAATTTTATCGAATTATTGAGCAAAAAATCTTGATAATCAATTATATTAATATATATAAAATAAATGAAAGTTTTTGGTTTGTGCTTTCAAAAATTCTAAACAAATATCAAACAGAAATTTAACTGAAAATTGTTAATATTGGAATCTAGCAACTGAATCATTCAAGCATAACAATATTTTGCTTATCTCAGTGTTGTCCTCTGGGTCGCCACAATTTCTGGACTTTTTATGGAGGTCCAAAGACCAAAAAACCAGTTTTACTGTTAATTTTTAACTTTTCTCTGTAGAATTCATGTTTAGACAGAAAACTTGAACTTTCCTGTCACTAAGTTAAACTCTTATATAAAATAAACCTTTAAACAACCTATTTAGGAATGTTTCGAAAATTTCAAAACTTATGTAATTAATCTTAGATAAATTGCTTGGAATTTTGATGAGCTTCTGTGGTATTGGCTTCTGTTTAAAGTATACAAAATTAGTTTTTTCGGAAAGTTTAAATTTAATATTTCATAATTCAAAGCTTTTAAAATTAAATTTTATCAACTAGTTGTTAATTATCTTCTTTTAACAATATCTAAAAACAAGTTTTTAAGTTTAACTTTTTTTAGACTAAATAAGCGTTAAACTACTAAACAATTGTTCAAGTGTTTCAAAGCTTGAATTTACAAAATTTCTGTTGTTTCACATCAAAGTAATACATTTTAAATATATTTCTAAAATTGTGTTTCCATTTTAACTTAAAAATGTTAAAATCATTATTTTAAGGTATTTAACAATTTAAAGCAGTTACACTTTATTCTTAAAATTTTCAGAGGTTAACACGGAAACCATGTGATACGTTTTTAATGTTTTTAAAAGTATGTTTATTAATTAAGAATAAAATCTTATGAACTTAAATAGTAAGCACCCATGTTATTCTATGATAAAAACTATTTATCTTACGCGATGAATATAACAGGAGCCTGCTTTACCCAGAAACGACCATGTCTTATGTAATCATCAGACAGACGTAATAGTTCAATTTTTACATTAAACTAATAATTGAGAAGTATTTTATTTTACAAAAAATGGTGCTAACGAATGCTGGAAAGTATTTTATGTAGCAAACTAATTTACTTATAAAATACAATTCTCATATATTAAGTAATTTCATACTCATAAATGAAGTATTTCAAAATTGAATTGAAGAAGTCATAATTTTTACAATAATATTTATGTTAAGATGAATTGTTTCCATTTAAAGATTTGTTTATAAATCATGTCTGAAACAAAACTTTCTTTTGGAATTGGTTGATTTATGTCACGAGAATATGTCAAAATATAAAATTTTCTTAATTTAAAAGTTTTGCTGCTTTTGGTGGCTTTTCTTTTTTTTTATTTTACTACAAAACAAAAACAAATATATTTCCATTTTCTTTAATCTCTGATTCATTTGAATAAAAAAGTTAACAAAACTTTTTATAAAATTATATGTAAGTTTGTGAACTAGAATTGAAAAAAAACGAAAATTCAGTTTGAAATAAAGTATCTGTTTGACAAATATTGATAATTTAACTTCGACTGTATTTAATCATTTATAATAATAAACAAATATCTCTCATTAATTGAGATTGTTTGTATTTATTAGATTAGAAATTTACTTTTTAACAAAATAAACAAAAATTCCTGGGAATTTTTAGCTGAAATTTAATAAATTTTAATTGAGAATTTTCTTAAAAACTAAATGCAAACTTTTTTTTGGAATGATAATAGTTTTGATTCGAAACCATAAAATAATTTACTATAAAAACTGAAAGTAATATTTTTTTAAACATATTTTTCTTAAAAAATGCAGTTTACAATTTTTAGTAGGTCAAAGAATTTTAAATTAAAAAAAAATGGGTTAGAAAACAATTTGAATAAAATAAAACTTTTTTGTAATTTTTTGAAAAATAAATTTACAATTAAAAACAAAATAATTGGTTGTTGCCGGAAACATAAGTTTTGGACAACAGGTGGCGCTATTTAGCAGCCACTATATATAAATATAACACGAAGCAATAGTGTTTTGATCTAAGATAGCAGAACATTACAAAACGAGCCAGTCTTCAGTCTTTATTATTCATCTGAAGTGTGGATGAAATTTAATCAATGAAATATTGACGCTGGTTGATAATCAACCAATCATAGTCTGCTATTTATCAATGAATTGTTGATGACGTAAAAGGGACTCGATTTTGTTATATAAGGATTGCAATGGAGCAAAAATGTGACGTTATAAATTGAGTCCACGATCATTGATCAACAAATGCGCTCCTTTTTCTCTTCAAGGATTCTAAAGTCAGATGAGAATTGAAGAAAGAGTGAAGAAAAAGTCTCTTCAATTGAGTCTTGGTAAGATCATTTTAATTTTCACATATATTTTTTTACATAGTTTTTCTTTAGATGCTTGAAGACATTACTGATGACGATGGATCAATAGAGATCTGGACAAAACCGATGAAGCGGAATAAAACTTTGCTGACTTTTTATAAATGATTAACAACTTCTATCATTTTTTTCTGACAAACTTTTACTTTCTGTTAAAAGTTTCTTTTTTTCCAATTCATTCCAATAAAATAAAATAAATCAACAAAAGTCTGATTATTATTTGATTAAAAGCTAGCATACAGCAATTTAAATTACTGAAGATAGCATATTTTCTGCTTCCTTTTTGTGTGGGTAACCATCAGGAGAAAAACTCGGATATCAAACATACTTACTTATCAAAACAATTATTAGTATTGACAAAAACATTTCACTGTATGTGGTCAGACTAACATGTTCAAGTTGTTCTTGCTGAAGAAACCTCTGACTGTGCAATGACGTCACAAAAGAAGCTAGATGTTAATCTTTAAATTTTTTTGACGTTTAATGTCTCTGTTAAAAGATTTGTTGTATTTATCTAACAAACAGCCACAAATACTGAACTTAACAACAATTATTTAGCAATAGTTGCGGGTTAATTTCTTAATTTGAAAATAAAAATTTTTAATTTACTCGTGTCTTTTATTTTATAGTTTTTTTTTCAAATCAAATGTTAGTTACGTTAAAACTTGATCTTTAATAGATTAAAATAATAAACTTTTTAATTGAGATATCAATTAATCATACATTTAGTATTAAGTATGTAACCATTTGTAGCAGCAGACATTGAAATATTTCAAAGTATTTCTATATAACTTAGAAATACCTTTTCTTACGATAAAATCAATACAAGCTCAATTTCTGCTTGAGTTTTCACAAACTTTCGGCGAGATTTTGTGTAAAGTTTAGATAAAATACTTAAGAATGTAGTCACGAGTTACCTTTCAACTGTTTCTATGTGTATAACTCGACACACTAAAGCATTTTATGTCATAAATTAAACTTTTCACGAATTTAGAGCTTAAAGTGTAATGAATAAACTGAAAGAAAACTGATAATAGTATACCATTGACGTAAACAAACATATTTTTTCTTGTAAATCACATAAATTAAAAATTTTAATTCTAGCCATTTTTGAAAAGTTGTAAAATATTTTTAATAAAGATCACATGATACTTTCTGTCTGATCTCATGAAAGCTTGTTAATAGTTTTGTTAATGAATGAACAACTTGAAAAAAATATAATGTTTTCAACTTTATCTGCTGTATTTTTTGCAAATTTGTAGTTTATCGACATATACATTTATATAATTGATGATTTAAAGTTTTGATTTTTATTTAAATTTATAAATACAAGACTTATAACCTAATGGTACTATTTACATTGTTTAATTAATATCTAATTATTGCAAAAGCTTTTTGAATCACAGCTGTAAATTTGCTGGAATGTCTTCAAAGATTCATTAAAGACCAAACTTAATTGAAGCTAAAATGTTAATTAGATGTATATGGCTTTTGATATTTGTTTTTTAAGTTTGTTTTTGGTTAAATAATTAATTTCTAGCAAGACTGTTGTAGTAGGTATTGTTTATACAAACATTAAGTTAAATTTCTAGCTATAACTTCTTGCTCAACTAGAAATTTTGACTGAAATATTTTTAAGTTGTTTATTTGAAATGAGTAATTTTTCTTACTATTTAACAGCATGCTAAATAATAAATTATTCTCTTCTATTAGGTATACAAAACGATCGTTTCATAAGTAGAGAGCTTATGCATTGTTCCGGTGTGATATAAGGCAGCTTATTTACTTCCGTTTTCCTCTAGTTTGTTTACTTTTTTGAAGATGCAACACTTCTGTGCAGCAACCAAAAGTTTACTTTCGCCTATTATACCAATTGAATTAATTAATTATGTAAAATTATACTAAATCATTTGGTTGAAATCTACAAGTAAATAACAAACATGTTTTTAAATGAAGAAAAGTTTTATTTTGTTTATGATTGAACCTAAATCCTAGTTCTGGTAAGCAACTAGTTTTTTTACAAGTTCATCGAATGTTTATAATAAAGGCAACATTCTTACCAGGTTATTCACTACTCGATGATAAACTCTTTTCAACTGATAATAAGATAAATTTTAGGGAAATGAATATAAGCTGCTGTGAGGTTGCTTGCGCTATAACGACTCGCCAAGGCAAAGTCATGAAAATGTTAACAAGCTTGTTGTTATAGCAACCGAAAGCTTTTTTCAACCTGACAATTTTAGATGTTCCTTAATCCTTATGTTATGTTTTTTTGAGTGAATTTTTCAAAATTTCTTTAAAAATTTAGTAGCTTATCCTTAACCGAACTATTTCAAATCTAAACGGAAACAAACCCGGAAATAAATTTTTTTATTTCATTCCTTTTAATTCTATGAGTTTACAGCCACAAATTATATAAGAATTTTGTAGAATTTTGTAGAATTTTTATAATTATAATTTAATCACTTTAGTTGACATTTTTATTTAGCAATATTAAAATCCAAACTTTTAAAAGCAAAATAAATGAAATTCTTGCGGTTGTTTCAAAACAAACTATTTATTTCTTATCACAAAACATTTCTTTATAAAGTTTTTGTTTTTAAACTTTTAAAACAATCAACTAAAAAGTCATTCAATGTTTAACAACTTCTAAACATTAAATAAAACTTTTGTTCCTAAACAATAGAACACAAATCGGAAGTTATAAAAATATAAAGGATTTCACTTCACATCAAACCTTCTTCTGATCTTCTTCTTCCGATATTAAACTTCATCAATAACAATGATGAATAAACAAGCAGTTATCTTTACAAGTAATCTTTATAAGAATGACTTCGTTTTAAACAATGATATTCAAACAAAATAATTATCAAAGAAATTATTGAAACATTTTTCCTGTAGACTTCAGCTAACAAAGAAAAAATCTTTTGTTTGTTTGTTTTTAATTTAAATAAAGATAATTATAACAAAACTCTTTTAGAGTATAATTTATATTTCCATAATTTGGAATTAAGTAAAGTATAAAGAAAATTTGTAAAAGCCTATTACGTTTTTTTGAGAAAAAATAGAATTATTTACGCGGTAGTAGGTGAAACTCTAAAAATTAAGATAATGTAAGCCTCTGTAAATAAATATATTCAATTGTTTAGTTTTGTGTAGTCTCAAGCAATTACTTTAACACAAGTGCCTGACTCTTCAAAAATTATAAATCATGTAGAGAGAAACCTAATTTGTATTTTACCGTTTATATTATTGAGTTAAATTTAAAATTGTTTACCAGAAGTTAGCAATTTTTCTTTTCACATTTTTAAATCATTTTATAGCTAATGATTTTTTAAGAACTATATTACTTAAGTGTATGCAGCACACAAACTATAGATTATAGTTTCTAGGTATTCTTAACCGACAATCACTAAATATTTTAAATTATATAAGCTGTTTTCTTTGAATCAAGAACTGTTTTTGTATCAGGCTTGTTTTTATAAGTTTTAGTTTAAAAACAGACTAAATAAATTTGATCAAAAATATAATACCCTAATTGATATTTTCATATACAAATTAATGTAGAGATCTTTAAGTAGTTTTTAATATATTCAGATCAGTTTCATTATAATTTAAAACCTTATTGCCATAAATGATGCTTATCTAAAGGTTATTCAGCTTTGTAGGTGTGAAGTTATTTAAAGTGTTTCAAAAAATATTATAAAAAAGAAATTAAACTTTTGACCTTTCGACTTTTGACCAAAACTGATCTACTGTAACATTCAACGATTTTTTGAACTTAACATTAGTCGTAAACTTTATTATTTAACTTTTATCGAATAGGAAAGCTTGATAAAAGATGTTATTTTTCAATTAAATTATATGCTTATTACAACTAGCTTTTTGTTGATGCTTAATTTTAGCAATAAAGTTTACAAAGTATTGTAAATAAAACCTATTTACAACTTTAGAAATTGTTCTTGCAATTTTTCTATGCACAGTATTAAGGATTAAAACAAAAGTGGATTTTTCTGTAAAATTATTGCTTTTTTTAGTTTAAGCAATAGCAATGGATGCTAATTAAGCAAATTATATTTAGCTAAACTGTTGTTCAACAAATTATAAATGGATAATTCATTAAAACGGATATCCGTCTAATATAAATTAAACTTAATGTATTAAAATAAGAATAACTGTACAAAACAAAAACTATACTAGAGTTTAGAAAACAATTTTAAAAATCGATAATGTCTGTTTTGTGCTTGTCTGGCAACATGGCAAGGAAGTTGATTTGTTTACAAGTGATATTGTTTTTACCGCGCGTAGAGCACAAAAACTAATAAAAAGCCAGTACTGCTCATTTGATTACTTGACCAGTAAGGAAGCCTTCCTTAGAGATCAATTTTTTTCCGATTGTGCCTACGACTTTTTGATAATTACAAAATTACAACTAACGCCCAAGCATGTTTTTTATCTATTTTCTATGATAGTTATTAGCAAACAACTTTCATTTCACTAATAAACATGAAACGATAATCTTTTGTTGGTGTTGTTGAAATGCAAGTCGAATGACTGAATGGTAGCCAACTAACGCAATTTGATTAACAAAATATGCTTAAAGTTGCACAATTAGAGCTTTTCTACCTAGTTTTAAAGAAGTGTTATCTATTTATTCTCTCAATAAGAATCAGATAAATTGATTAACGATTTGGTGAAAGCATATAAAATTTAAAACTAGTTTTTGTTTAAAAACATTCAGTTTTAAGAATTATACCGAAATCAATTTTAAGTTTTTGCTTAAAATTAAAGAAAAACTGTTTGAAGTTCTGTAGACTTCTTAGATTTTTCAAATTTTTTCTCGACAAATTTATTTGAAATATTTCCTAAATTATTTTAAGTTTAAAAGACATTTTTTTCTTGAAGTTTCGACATTTCTGATAAACTCTGAATTTAATTATAAATTTCAAGTTAAAATTTCAGCACTTGAAATGTTTTAATATGGATTCTTTGATTTACTAATTTCAGGTTTATGAATTCTTGCTGAAAAATATTTACAACCACAAAATATTGTAGATAATTGTTTTAATAAAAAGTTTTTAAAGCGAAAAAAACACAAAATATTTCAAATAGATTTTCTGATCTTGGTTTTTGGTGTTTTCTGTGAATGGTATTTTATTACAAGCATGAACTCTGTAAAAAATGAAAAATAAGATTAACAATTTGTTCAATGAATAATAAGTAAACAGAAAAATAAAATTTGATGATTTTAAAAAATTTGTTGAAATAACTTTTTTACCTTTTTAAGTTCCACTTTGATTTTTAGCCAGTTTCTCTTTGATAATCAGCTTGAATTTTGTGATCAACTCTAAAACATTCTCTCTTCTACCTTCAGAATCCTTAAGAGGCTTAGAGTTTTCACAAATAAGACAAGATCAATTCTTGGAAGAACAGCTTCTTCCTCAAACTTTTTAAGTAGTATTATTTTAAAGAAAGCCCAATGTTCATGTGATCTCATCACAATCCTTACATCTTCCTTATCTTTTTACTACAATTCTGGTCTGGCTATCCACAAATTACAAAATGAAAACATTTCATCAACAAAAACAAAATCGTCACAAAAGCAAGTGGCGACTAATAAAGAACATATTTTTGCAGTCTTTACATCGATCAACCAACATCTACAGGACTGCCAACAAATCCATCAAACCATTTGCTGTCAGCAACATGCTTACAAGTCAAGCAGCAATTTCAACTACGCAGCAAGAATGATGCGCGGTCGAATTTATAAGGTTGCGTGTATGTGCGCTTGTGTGTGTGCGCGTGTGTGCGCTTGTGTGCATGTGCTTGTGTGTGTGTGCGCAAGTGTAGAAAGTGAAGATAATAAGATCGGTTGCTAGAAACAGTGCACGTGCTTAATCGTGCTGCAGACATCTGTTGCTTAAGTTGAAGCACGTTTTTCGATTGTATGCTAGTAAGAGGAGTGGTCAGCCAAACTATTTTTTTTGATAGTTTTGCTGATAAAGCAGAAACGTGAACAAAGCCATTGTGGATAGCATATGTCAACATTTACAGAAATTTAAAAAAGATACAAAAAATTCGCAACTTGAAAAAATGTTATTAGATCTTTCAATGATTCATTTCTCCAATTAATAGATTCGATTATCAAAAAAAATCATGTAACAGCCACGCATCAATTTAATTGTCAGAGCAGATAAGTCATTGCTGTTCTCTAAGAGCATATGTCAGGAGGTTTATACGAGGTTAAGGTGCTAAGTTTAAGCTGGTTTGTTTTCATAAAAAAAAATCTCTAAAAAAGAGCAATTAAAGATGTATAAATGTATAAAGAGATTTTTAAAGATTAATTGTTTACTTTTTACATCGAAATCGACTTTTGTTGATAGTGTTTTATTTAAACTTAACTTAATTGATTTACAAATTTATTTTTTAATGGCAATGATATTTAAAAACTGAAGTTTATTTTACTAAAAATCAATCTGCACAAAATCGATGCAATTAAATTATTCATGAACTGAAAATTGTAAATATATGATTGTAAACACTTGGGTGTTGAAAGTCTAAAATTACAGTGATTAGAATCTCAAGTTTGATCAATTTTGATTCAGTATTCAAAATAACAAGTAGAAGTTTTGAAGTGAACAATTTTTAACTTACAAAAACTAATCTTAATTATCTTCCCTCTTCTTTGTTTTTGTGTTTCTCATTTCTTAATTTTTTACACTAAAATATTTAACAAATTAAAAATATGAAAAAAGAAATATAATCTTAAAATCATCTGAGGAGAAATGACCAGAAAACTCTAATTCATCTTATAGATTATATAGATTGAACTCAACCTGTCATTCAGTCACGTTGCACTTTATGGTTTTCATCAGGATAATTCATGAGCAACATAAATGCTAAAAAGATGGCGCCAATTAAAAATGGAATGAATGGCAGCAGTTTCTTTGCTCGATAAGAAGATCCTAATATTTTGTTGATAAGAAAATATGTTGATTGTCATAACTATACATGATAAATATTGTTTTTTAATCAAATTTTTGTTTATATCAGTTGATTCTGAACGATCAGGTTGTTGATGCACTAATTTTCTTCAACAATTATTTTTCAATTTTCTAATTCTACTTATATTCCAGTAAAGTTAAACAATTTAGCAGATTTTTTTCTCTATTTGTTTTCACTTATCTAATAATTACCTCAATAGCTCGTCAACAATTTTCGAAAAACAACCTTTTTACAAATACCGTATTTTGGGTCATTAAATCAGCAGCATGTGGCATCCTGTCTATGAGAGCATTACCACCTCAGTTAGCCTTGGTTTTTTTGTTTTCAACAAAGGTTTCGAGACTGAGTTATCACGTGATCAACTAAGTCATACGATGAAGTTTCTAGCAACGAGTGTTTATTTCTCTGCATAGTCATCATTACATATGAGACTAATCTTGTTAAACTCTCTTTTAAGCTGCAAGTAAGTTGTTGCTCACTGAAATACTATTGGCTAGTTTTTGATTGTAAATGAAGGTGTGTTTAAACTTTTCCTGCAAATAAACTTTTGTTTAAAACAAATAATCCTTAAAATTTCATTTATTAGTTAAGAAAAGAGAAAAAATCTGCCAGCTACTTTGAATTTTAAAACAACAATTTTGTTTTTGTAAAGTTTTATTTACATGTTACAAATATAACCACAGGAGATGTTATCTATTTACAAACAAGTTTTTTGTTTATAAATAGTTTTTGAAAATAGATTATGCAAATTCATCAAAAATAATCTAAAAAGTTGTTGTTCAAACCAACAAAAAAATTAACAACAAAAGTATTTTAACAATTAAATCTTGTAAAAACTGCTAATAGACATTTATCATCTAATTTAAATTACCGATATTTTTCAAGAGCTTGATAGATTTAAATTTATAAATAAAAACACAATAAATCAAGTTATACTGATGCACAAATTGAATTTATTATTCAATTAATTGTGAATACTAGCTCATCTAAACTTAGATTACGGTTGAAACCAACTAAAAGTACGTTTATATGTTACTATTAATTTGAAACATAAAGAAAACTAATTTTATTTTTTTGAATTGTTACGTTGAGAAATTATTTAAGTTTTTGTAAGATCATTTAATAAAATAATAATAAAAAATATTATGTTTGTGCAATGGCACAAAAGAAACTTTGATTTGCAGCACTTGCGACGTTAGTTGAAGTTTTAGGTGAAAAAAATCAGTTGGGTTGAAATTGAACTTGGTTTGGTGGGTGACACTCAGCCAACAATACCTGATGAAGACACGTAGAAAGAAATTTAAAGATAGTGCAATTAAGTGTCTGCCTGATACCAACTTTTACGATTGTTCAAAATTATTCTAGATAAAAGGTAAATTTTGATAACAGAAAAGTTTCTAAAATCTTACATAATTGACATTAACATAAAACATTAATAAAAATTTGCTTTAAAAACCTTAAAAAATGTTACAAAAATAATTACTTTGCATAAAATGTGTTTTATTCTACCAGCAACATCATAAAAACCAGTCTTCTTGCAACTTAAGCTGTTTCACTTTAATGTGAGCTATGAACATAATTAAATGGACATACGTTATTCGATTGTTGGGCTTCTGCTAAATAGGCAGATATATAATAAGCCTATGCACTACAGACTCTTGCAAATACAAGTGTGTTATTCTATTGCTTTTTTTAGAGATATTTATTTCATGTAAACAAGCTGTTATTCGACATTTTCATCACATTTATTTTGTATCCATGCTATTTTAAATATCTACAAAAAAATCGTTAATAGCTGATAACTAAATAGCTAATGACATAAACTTTAAATTGGTCAAGTCAATTTTGTTGTACTACTTTCAATTAATTAAAACTTTTATACATTAGTTTTTAGTCTTCTATCTTTTATTAAAGTAAAATATCATACATTGCTTAAAAAACTGAAAGTTTGCATTTCTTGAATAAAATCGTGCACTATGTACTTTGGTAGCCATAAAAGTGAATAAATCTACTAAATAGGCTAGCTCATGTAAATAGATTATATCTAAAGCTTACAACAAATAGGACTCAACTGTTGGCTTGCACAATAGTAAATACCAACTGATTTGTATGCGCTCGCTTAAATCACTTGTAAATCTAATAAAACCTAATCTTTAAGTAGTTGATGCTTTATAGAATTGTCTACAGATTTTGATTTCATCTAATTGTATCTTTTTGATATACTTACAACTAATGATATTGTTAAAAGTAAAGAAAGTTATCACATGAAGAATTATCAACTGAAGTGACCTTTTTTGGATTTACACCGAAAATATTCATCTAAACAAAACCAATTCCAAGCTTTTCTATTCTAAGTACACTGAATGATTTTAGACGTTCATATATTTATATTAAACAAATTTGATTGAATTCTTTTTAGTACTCATCACAAGCAACTCTTCTTGTACTACTAAACATCATCTGAACTCAAACATCCAACATAAAATCAGAACGATTAAAAAAAAAAGAATAAAAAGTTTAATAACAAAGAGGAACAAATGCCAGCTAGCCAGCTAGCTAGATAGGAAGAAGAATCAAAAAGAAATAAGAAGAGTTTAAAGATTATTCTCCCAGATCACCATTTTCCTCTTTTACTCCAATCTTTAGGTTGCCATTGTAAGCATCTGGGATCGATCCTCATTTTACGTTTGGACATGGACCTTTTGTGACCTTCAATCACTTCATCAGATATCACAATTATATATTGTCCCTTATAATAGTTGATCAAATTACGATGTTGTAATGTTGAGATTACATCTTCTTTTTTTATACATGTCTTTTCACAAATTTCACTAAAAATTAATAAATTTGATTCGTTATTAGATAAGAAGTATCTTTAAGTCAAAAAATCTTTCGAAATTTTAAGAATTTTTCAGAAATAAATTTCTTCAGTAAACAAACTAAGCAGCAAAAAATAAATTAACAATCTGCTTAGGATTAGTCATCTGAAGGTTATCTACGTCTTTTCAATAAAATCAATTTAGATTCTATATTAGGAAAGAATGATTGGCGGATAACGTAGATCAAAATATCTTTTCAATTAAAAAGGACATTTTAAATGTCTCTTTGCTGCAAATATTCAATTCCAACATATAAATACTCAATTACTATAACCCTATTTTTGTTATTTGGATCAAAACGTCTGAGATCAGATAAGGAGATTGAGTTTCTATTTTTACAGCTAACAGTTTAACAAATACTAAAAGATTCAAAAAAACCTATTAATGACAAGCAAATGAAATTTGCAACCTTCTGAAAGTCTAATTCATGTTAGACAGATGATACAGTTAGATGATTAATTTCATCGGATTATTTTTGTTTTACTAAAAGGTCATCATCAATTACCAAAACGAATTTAGAAAATAAAATGATCAGTTAAGATATAATCGATGGTGAATCATTAAGGATGATGAAACCGAGTGAGATATCAGTTTTGAAGAAAACTCACTTGATTGTAGTTGATGCTCGATCACCAGATTCAACTTTTGCAGCTTGAAGACTCAAGATGATATCAAGGATTGTGTTATTCCAATAAGATCGGTAACTAAGGAGTCCTAAATCTGACAGAGGTTTTTCTGGGGTGCCGACCTTGCCTTCAATTTTCGATAAAGCATAACCTGGTACATTTGATATTTTATTATTCGTATTTTTTAATGTATTTTCCACTCACTAAATTCGATAAGAAGTTTACCGAAACCTTTCCGCTGATGAGGAGGTAATGTAAGGATGCATGCGACATTGTAGTCTTCTGTTGATTCTTTTTCCTGAACAGTGAATTGAAATTTGATTAATTGTGTGAATAGATAAATAGCTCCACCAAGCGGAATAAATTGTGATAAAGCTAGATGAAATTATGCAAATTTGTTGTTACTTTAGAGAAGTATCCGACAAGGTGGAAGCCTTTGTTGTCATGTTCTGTCATGATGTAGAAAAGAAAAGGATCAGTGTCATAGTAAAGGGTTTTGTGATCAAGAAAACATTTCGCCAACAGACACAAGTTTTGAGCATAAGCCTTTAAAAGAGAAGATAGAATGAAGTTGGCAGGATATGAAGATGACTAAAAACCAACTTTGTTTTTTCTTCCATCAATTTCAAAAAATGAAATACTTCCTTTTCTGTAGATCTCGTTTCCTGGTGGATATTTCAAAGGACATTTTATCTACATCAATAAAAACTTGTTCACGACCAATTTGATCGATATTAAAAATCGATATTTGAATATTTTTGATAAAATAAAATGAGAGATAGATAACTAACCAGATGACGTTTGAGACAAGTAACACTTTTCACATATTTCAGACACCATTCACATAAATAAACTGTTTCATATTTAGTAAGTTCGATTGGATAGGGTGAAAAGTACCAGGGTTTCAAACGAAATTTTCCGATTTCTAAATTTAGAAAGTTTCAAAAAATATTTGGAAACACTTTAGATAAAGATGAGAAAGTTGACTCACCAATACAGTTGATATTTTTGATTCTGCTTACTTTATCATCATTCACATGAGTAGTCATACTCCCTGTTAAGCGAGGAGCTTTTTCAGATGTTTCATTTGATTCCTATCAAAGATAAGAGATCAGTTTGAAGATTGGCGAACCACTAGAGCCCACCTCTTCACCGGCTGCTTCACTGTGTTTTTTCTTCCTGGCAACTACTGATTTTTTTACTGGTTTAACTCCTTCACTTGATCCGTTCTTTCAAAACAGATTAAAATTGGAATCAGTTAAGAGTAGAAGATAAAACCTACCACCGGAACTTCTTTATCAGGACTAGCTTGTCGAGAGGTAGCACCACTACACTTATCACCAATCCGTCTCATCAAAGACTTGCTATCTTTCTTGGGATATTGGATCTTTGTAAGATCAAGGCGATCTTCTGTTACCCATTCATCTAATCGCTTGTTAACTGGAAACGTTTACAAATTAAATTTTCTTTCGATTTTCATCTATCAACTTACAATCGACAAAATGTACGTAGTAGAGATCAGATTTTGCATTTTCTTTCAAACTGAGAACTTCTGCAAGATCTAAAGAACAATTGAAGATGTAGTGATGACTAACATCATCAATATGATGGATACTTACGCCATTCCTGCGTTCCTTCTAAATCCCTCTTTACAGGAAGGCGACATCCTTCTAAGACTTTAACAGTCTGTAAAACAAGGCTGGAGTAGGGTACATGTTGATATTAAAGTGAAGAAAATTAAATAATTCCATTAGAGGATCATAAGAAGGTAGATGAAAATACTGTTTCGACTGACTTACCATTTCAGTAGTCATTTTGAACTTCAAAAACTTCTGGATTGAAACTGAAGTGTAAAATTGTTTACAAATTGCAATCAAACTTATAAAATCACCTCTGAAAAGGAAGATATTGAAACCTACTTTTGAAAATTACAGCCAAAGTTTTTGTAGTTAAGAGAAGATATCAAAGAATTAAAAGCAAAAAAGTCATGTCTTACTAGTCCCCAAACTTACATGATTTTTATAAATACAATTTAAATGTTTAAAAATACAAATGTACAATTTAAATGATGTATTTACAAATCCGAATTTTTTTCTTACACAACCGTTCTGTTTGTATTATTAGTTTTTTTATATGTCTCCATTTATAACCAATCAATACTTAATTATACATCGATTTCAATATAAAAACGAAAACAAATTTTAAAATTGTTAAAATCAAACTTATATTAACTGCAAACTCATAAGTAGTACAAAAAATTCTAATCAAAAAGATGTGAACAAAATTTAGCTAAAATCTCAACAACATAAACTGTTGATACTCTTATTCAATTCCAAAATTATTATTTTTGCCATAACAGGCGTGATTCATGAAACTTGATGACCAGCTGTGGGTACTCAGCACTGATTTTACTAGCTAGATGATATTCTGTTCTGTCAGTTCCCTTTCGTTTAACAAGATATTTCAAAACACTTCCAAATTTAGAGGCATTAATAACTTGCACAATTTCTGTAAGTTCTTCAGCTTTGCCAACAGTAGCTTTTGGATTTTTGCTTAAGGCCTTTGAGTTTCTTTTTCTTTTCCGTTTTGGCTTACTAGCTTCATCTGGTGTTTGTTCATTGGTTGCCTTCGGTTCAATGTCCAAAACTTCAAAGTCAAGATGTTTTTTACTTGCTTTTCGTTTTCTATTACTTTTTTTCTTTTTGCTAACAGTAGTTTCAGCTTCATTAACTTCCATATCAACATCATCAATTTTACCATTCACAAAATCATCATAATGAATATATTTTGGTTCACCCTCTTCTGTATCTTTACGAGAAGAATCATCATCAGTGTGATCATCATTCATCTTGTCATCATTTTTGATATTCTCATCATCATCATTCTTTTTATCACATTCAACTATAGATTCATTTGCATCTACACTACCACTATTCTTCTTATCTTTCACTGAATCAGCATTTTTTTCAATCAATTTATCCTTCAAACCCTCTTCAGTAGATTCATTTTTTGTTTTGGATTCAGTAGATTCATTAGATGTCGAATCTTTTTTATCTGAAACTTCACTATGATCTGTATCTTTTTCAGTTTCTTTCTCATCGACATCTTCTTTCTCATCTACATCTTCTTTCTCATCCACAACCTCTTCTTTCTCATCTACATCTTCTTTCTCATCCACAACCTTTTCTTTCTCATCTACATCTTTATTACCGACAGCTTTGACTTCATCAACAGCTGCATCTTTTAAACTTTTTGTACCAGTTTTTATTGCTTCATCAGCTTCCTTTATAACATCATTATTTAAATTACCTTTATTTGAATCTTTTTTAGATTTTTCTGCTTCTGGATTATCAGAAGTATTGTTGTCACTGGAAGAAACATTTTTTTCTTCACAATCTTTTTTCAAAGTTGGTTTTGTTTCCTCTTTAGTAGCTTGCTTACTTTGATTTGATTTATTATCTACTACAGATTTACTTTTCTTCAACTTGCTTTTGTTACTTGACTTATTTCCAGTAAGTCTCTTCTCATATGCAGCAATTAGTTCATCACACTGCAATGCCTCTTTTAAAATCCAAGCATCTGCTTTATTATCATCTTTCCATTTAACAAAATATCGAGCCTTTCCACGAACAACTTTTTTATCTAATACTTGCTCGATTTCTTCAGAGGTGTACTTATTCTCTTCTATTGAACAATCTGTAAAGCTTTTATTAACATTTAATTCTGTAAGAGAAATCGGCTTCTCAGTTTCAGTTTTAATATCAGTTTTTAAGGTTTCTTTCTCTGTATCCTTCTTACTTTTGGAACTGGTGACTGATTGTGAATTACCAGCATCAGAAGACTCATCATTTTCACTTGTTTGTGACATTTTCCACTTGACCTTGATCGGAGCTGACTTTTTAATCTTTTTTTTATCAGTCGACTTTTTTACTGAAGAGTCTTTCTTGTTGCTTTTACTTTTGTTTTTTTCATTCTTCAATTTTTCTTCATATTGAGAGATTAGGTCAGGACAAGAAGCCAGGTTAGATAATGGTTCCCAAGTGTTATCTTCATCAGGGTAATCTTTCCATTTCACATTATAAAACACCTTTCTGTTAGTCAATTTCTTTCCAACTATCTTCTCAACTTCCCATTCATTTTTCTCTTCTTCACCTTCAACTTCTTCTTTTATATTTGTTGGCTTTTTGTCTTCAGAACCCTGATTTTCATAATTGCTGATGAGAATATGACAGCCAAGATTTTCAGCTGGTTCCCAAGTATTTGCATCAGCAGAATAATCTTTCCACTTCACCAGATATTCAACTTTCCCATCAGCTTCACGCTTATCTACAATCTCTTCAACATCCCATTCGCTGTCAGAGTCACGCTTTTGTATTTTTTTAGGAGTATTTTTAGTTCTTCCCATTCTGGTATCACCACTATAAAACATAATATATATATTTAAAAAAATAATAATAATGAAATATATTAGTTAGAAAGAATTTTTTTATAATTATTTCACTTTTTATATTTAAAATATATCATTACTGATGTAAGTAAAAGAAATATACCAGCAAAACAATAATAACAAAAGTAGCTATAAAATAAAAGGAGATATAAAGATATTAATTACTTTAGAAATATTACTTTATAATCTTCAATAATTACTAATTTAACTAAGGATCATAAGTGTTCATTCATCTCTAAAAACTAACTAAATGTTTTATTAGCTCATAACCAATATAAATATAAGTTTCATATAATAACCATCAACTTTTCATGACAAATCATAAAACTTATTATTAACAAAGATGACTAAAAATTTTTCAACATATAATTTTAAAAAAATTATATAAAAACAGTTTAATATCTATTTAGAAGTGCAAACATATATTTTCTTAAATTAAAAGAAAATTTTTACCACAACAAATTTATATTATATGAACAAATTAAAACAAGTAATAATTTTTATCATTTTTCATTTTATTATTTAATATATTTTTTAGATGAAAAATCATTAAAAAATGTTTCAAAACATTTTCAGAAATATAACTAATTAAGTAAATCATCATAAAATAATTAATAATCTAATTCATTTATATATAACACAATTTGCAAATTGAATAGTTATTATAATAATAATATTTATTTAAAAAATTATAGCAACACAATATAAATTCAATTTAGATATAAAATAATAAATATATATATAGATAAAAAACCTTAAAATACTATAGAATAACTATAAATATTTTTTAACTAAAAAAGACCCTCTAAATTATAAAATAATTAATTTTAGAACAAATTAAATTTAAAAATAATTAAAAATAAAAATTAAAGATAAATTCTGTTTAAATGAATAAATAAAATGATTTTCAGTTATTAATTACAACATTTTTAAATTAAAAAGATTGAACTTAAAGAATGCTAAAACTAATGAATTTGTAAAAGTATATTATTAGTGTTATGCAAAATGTAATCTATAACATTTTAGTAATGTGAATGAAGTTGTTGTAGATGACAAATTATACAGCACTTATAGCAACCACAAAACAATTGGACTATATTGAGATTGCAGTTTAGCATAAATTAATGTAGAAAAATAGGAACACAGCAAAGTAATGAAATAATAATATAAGCTATAAATCAAAAATTCAAAATAAGTGGAGAAAATGAATAAACTTGCAACATGGTATATAATAATATTAATTAAATAATATTTTTTAACCCATTTTCTATTAAAAGGTGATAAATTTGAAAAAGTAACAGAGTTGAGAAGATCTCAAACCATGGCTACCCTACCAAAAAATTTATAAGTTTGCTGGTATTATTAAGGTTGTTGAGTGGGTTAATTTTTAATGATAAACTTCTGAAGATGATCTTTAAAATTAAGATGAGAGATAATAATTTTAAATAATAGTAAAAAGTCAGCAAAAAGATTTCAATGTTGTAGGGATTTAATGCTAGAAGAAAAAGGTTTTATATATTTATTTAATAAAATATAGACATATTAAGATTATATTTGAACAGTTTAATACTTTGATTAAAAATTAATTGTTAAAAAATAATTTACATATCATAAAAAAATTACTAGATTAATATAAATTCAAAACAAATTACTTCTAAAAATAAGAAAAATCATTATACAATGCATTTAAGCACAGAAATTTAAATATAAAGTATATATAAAAGAAAAAAACTTTTATAAATTAATTTTATGATTAAATTTAATAGATAATTTTTAAAAACGACTGAAAATCTTTGTTAATTATAATCATCTTAAAATATCTTGTTTATGCGAAAAAATATATAACTTCTGGTAAAAAATAAAACTTTTTCAGTTATTAACAAAGTAAAAACATTAAATTAATTAAGAAACAATAATAATAACTTTCATTGATGATAGTAAAATTCACATGAAATACATTTAGTAACATAAAGTATCAAATCCCAACGTATTCTTGAATAGAACATGAGTATTATGAGAGATCTTAATTTAATAAGATTTGAACAAAATGGCGGTAAACAAAATTTACCGCATAAATGTGCTTATTGTTCAAAAAGTTCTATTAAGTTTAATGCTTTTTACTAGTTTACAAATTAATAATTTAAAAAAGATGCGCCAAAGGAAATCAAACGAGTTTAAATACGAAACTCAAATTTTTAACTAAGGCAACATATGGAAGCTAGATATTATATGATTGTAATACCTTAGTGGAAAAACAACTTCCTTGGTGGATATGTAATTTTCGTACGAAAACTTGTTTGTACAAAATGTAATTTATTTCTACAAATAACAGAATACATTTTCTTTCACACTCTATTTAGTTTTTTATTGTTAGTTATAAAAGTACCATTGTCTTTTCCGTAAGCACTCGCAAATCGATAAACTTCATTGTCTCAAAGTTTAGCTCAAAGCTTTAGTTTAGTTTTTAAAACTAAAGTAAAATTTAAAAAATTAAAGAAATTAATGTTCTATTGAGATTTTAGAAACGATTGTTATTTGAAAAAAATGTTCAATTGAAGAAATTAATCTTTAAAATGTTCATATAACAAATAACTACTAAGAAATCATCTACCACAACTGGTCAGCATTTAAAAATGCATTATTATAATTATTATTATAAAAACTTATTACAGTTCTCGCGGCGCTGGAGGCGTTGATGTCGCGCGGGATCCATATGGTGAGGGTGATGATGAAGTACCAGAGGTATCTGTGAAAACTCTTGCTGTCGAATTTTAACAGCTTATCAACTTAGGTTTAATATTAAGTTTTTAAATAAATACTTAAATATGTGGAGTTACTCATTAAGATATCTAAAGCAAGTTTCAGCTTTATTTCAGAAATCTTAGCATCTCTGAAATGTTTTCTATTATTAAGATCGCTTAACAAAAAATTTCATTAAAAACCAATAATTGAAATACTAATCTCTCAGTCAATTAGAAAGTCAGTCTTGTATTCTCTTAAGTAAACACTACAACTTGTTACTTGCGAATAATTTATTAACAACTTAGTTTTTTGGTCTTAAAAAACACTACGTATTTACCTTAGCTGCAAGAAATAAAATCAAATATATATATTAAATGTTTGTTTCAGTACAGAGAACAAAAGCTCTGTAAATATAAGGGTATAATATATATTTTAACGATAGCTGTACTGATTAACATATAAAGTCTGCTGTTAAACATAAACTGTTCAAATATGTTAAATGTTTGTTGTCTTGAGGACCTTTAGAAAAAGAAATCAATTTGAAAGCTGAAAATAGTGTTTCTAATAAAAAGAGTCTAGTAGAAATTCAAAAGACAGATTATAAGCAGCTTAAGCACAGAATATTTTCCACATATTATATACCAAGATACATTGAATCATTGTGATGTCTACAAAAAATAATAATTTATGTTAATTTTTTTTTGTAGATATTAAAATTTATTAGCATTTTTAAGCATACAGTAAATTAGTAATTTTAGCTTTGTAATAATTTTAGTTTATGAAAATATATTTATGTTTACAAAATCTGTAATAAGATTTCTTAAAAGATGTCGTATTTCTATTTATTATAATTTATTTTTTCCCACAAATATTAGAAAAAATTATTTACTGTATTATTGCGAAAGTTTAATTTTCATCACCGAATTATCAGAATCTTGTTAATAAATGTAGGCCATTATTCTTTGTCGTCGGCCATATACCTGTTTAATTTTTAAAACAAGGTAGCAGTTAAATTTTTATCTTTTTTATTTTAGTTGATAGTTTTATCGGTTATTTTTTTATCTTACTGACTAAGATGACATTTATTTATCCTTGCTATTTGCCAAATGAAAGTGATAACTTTTTTTATTTTTTGAAGTAATTTAAGTCTACTCAACGCTTATTTAAGTTAGTTTAGTTTAATTAACACTTTTTTTTAGATATTTTTTTAAACATTAGGACAATATTTCAGTTTGAAATAATAATATGATAAAATCAATAAATTTTATCAAACTATTTAGTTTTAATAATAATGCACAAATAATAATCTTTAACTAATAATATATTTGTATTCAAATTTCACTTTAATATAACTTTTTTAATTTCTATATATTCTTTATTTCTATATATTTTTGCAAATAAAAAAGTCATTTTTTAAATTTGTTGTCTTAGGGTTGTTTTAGAATACTAGTAGGATAGTTATAATTTTTAAAAGCTAGATTTTTAAGTATATTAGTATAATTTCACTACAAATTAGTTTTATTATTCGAAAGTTATGGTGTAAAGTATTGCCTTTATAATTTTTTCTTTGAAGTGTTGACATATTTTTATTAGGTGGTGCAATCAATTTGATTTATCTATCTGCCTTTTACTTTTAGTTGTTTAAAACTGTTTTTATATATAAGAATATAAAATATACATTTTTAATTAATCATTAAATTTAAAATATAATTTTCATCTTCAAAATAGTCTTTAAGGATATAAATTTCCCACTAAAACTATATTTATAGTGTTTATAATTTATGATTCAATATATAATATTGATTATGTTCTTATGAATTATATACATAAATTTATCTGATAATTAACCTTTTAAAATATTCCTTATGTAAAACTAATCAGTTTTATAATGACCATTATTGTTTTTTTATTATAAACATGTAATAAAATGATTTGTAAACTCGGTTACTTAATTTATTTGTAATAAATTAAATGATAAAATATCAAATAATCTGTTATAAAAACTTTGACTAGCTTTACATTTTATAATTATTTTAATAATATATTATAACATTTCATTTTTTTAACTAAAGTTTATCTATATATAAAATAAAAGGTTTTTATGAAAATCTTTTATAATTATTGTTAAACAAAGCTGGATAATGCTTGATACTATGAAGGAAGGGAAACTAGGTTTTAATCTCATATTACAAGTCAGGTTATTTCATCTGAAATTTGTTGATTTTTCTGAAATGACTTCAATTTAAGTTCATTGATTAAAAATGAATCAATCATTAGTGGAGTAAACCAAATTTTATATAATTGAAAATATTTTAAAATCATTTGGAATTACCTAAAAGATTTATGAGAAACAGAAATGTATTTAGCAAAAATCATCAGTTTGAATGCAATTTATTAGTTTAATTTTGAAATCATTGATGCCATAAGTATTGATTATAAGAAATGTATTGAAAAAGGGAGCCATCAGCTTCAAATTAGTCTTTATGAAGGTTTGATTTCTGAATTTTATTTTTGATGTTTGTCACTGATCCAAAATGAACCATGCTTCTTGTTTTCTTTTGTACAGTTGGCTAAATGAGCAAAAACCAACTTTAACAACTTTTTAAACCAACTGCAATTTGTTACAGCTATATTTTAAGTCACCTAAGTGTACCATGAGTTTCAATATTGAAGGCAGAATTTTTGTAGGTGGACTTGATCATGATTGTGATGAGGCAGGTCTTGAACATCAATTCAAGATGTTTGGTGAAATATCCCAGATCTTACTAATCCGTAATAGAGAGACTGGATTGTCAAGAGGATTTGCATTCATTTCATTTAAAGAGTCGTCTTCTGCTGAGGAAGCAATCAGAAGGATGCATGGTGTTGAAGTAATGGGTCGATGTGTAACAGTAAAAAGAGCTGAAAAACAAGGAGGTCCTTCCTCATCTTTCCAAGATGAACGAAGCTCTCGCGGAGGTTACAGAGGAGGCAGAGGTGGTCGTGGTAGAGGTTTTGGAAGAGGCTCTGGTGACAAGAGTGGAGATTATCATTTGAGACGTGAGGGTTATGAACAACGTAAAGGTGCTTACGATGACTTTTCCCCCTCAAAACGCGGCCCTGGGTATTTAGATGGGGGAGATGATTATACTAGTAGGTCTGACAAGTACGAAAGTAAAAGGAATTATAGTTCTCGCGGCGCTGGAGGATTTGATGTCGAGCGGGCTTCATATGGAGACGATTTTGATGAAGTACCAAAGAATGGATACAATCGAGGCGGTTCTAGATATACAAATTCACGAAACGGTAATTATGATCGATTAGGAGGTTATAATGACACTCGAAGTGGTTATGCTGGAAGAAAAGAAAGTCGATCTCAGATGTATAGTGGATCAGGAAGGTCACGAAGTCCTATTACTCGATATGGCAGAGATGATAGCCCCCCAGTTCGCCGTCGAAATATGTCCCCTTATGATGGAAGCAGTCCAATCAGATCTATTCGAAGAGAAGCTTTCCGTGATTACTCACCATCAAATCGCGGGCGTAGTGGTCGAGGTGTAGCGCGAAGTGATGATCGTCGTTACAACGCATCAGATAGCTTGTATCGAGAACTGTCACCTCAATTCAAGTCCAGACCACGGCAGAGCCCGACAGCTTATAGTTCTGGTCCTTATAAGCGCCGAGTCGATAGTCCAATCATATCCAAGTCGCCACCCCCGCGAAAGGCAGCTGGATACAATAATGGTCACCCTAAAAGCTCGCGAAGTTTCGCTGATTCTCGCAGTTATCAAAGCTCCCGGATGTATGAAAGTCAGGAGAGATCAGGTATTTGATAAAGATTGATTTCTATTTATCAGTTTAAGGACTAAATCTATAACTTTTTCTTGTCTCGAGTCTAATTAGTCTTAAAACTACTTTTCTAACATCAATCTGCTGCTAACTGCTTAAACTTCGTCTAGAAAAAACTACAAAAAGCTTTTCTTTCTTCACTTTTGATAATTAAATTATTATTTTGTTTACTTGAGGATTTGCCAATTCGCGCATCAGTCCAAACTTCAGTGATTCAGAACGCTTTCCAATAGAACACGAACACCACAGACATTTTGAGGGAGGTAGACGTGATAGTGGTGAACAATTGGACCGTTCAATCAAGAGATCTATACGCCGGGCAAGCCCTGAAACTATGATGACGCGTTCAAGTCGTCGATTTTGATTAAATTCGTCAATTGATTTGAAAGTGGTCTTGTAAAGTTGAGTTTACTGGATCCATCTGAACTATTGACTGCGGACAATTTTTACAGCAAATTAATTCGTTGTATTTGTATTGATTACAGTGATTTGGTATGTACAGATTGAATGATTGATGCTTTTTAATGGATTTAAACAGATCAGAAAAAGCTACTTACAGTTTTATATATCTAGCAGATGCTGTTGAAACTGCTTTTAGCAGAAACTTGTACAAATTTCTTTCTTTTCCCATTAACTTGTTAAGTTAATCTTACAGTATACAACAGATGCTGATAAGAGTTTGAACTATTTTGTAAGATTATTTTAAAAGAGTACGTCAAATGCAAACACAGTCCTGGAACTCAACAATTATAAATGGAATCAACTGGTGGCGAAAATAGTTAAAACATGAAGATGGGTTTAGTTTAAATTACAGAAACTTGCATTTGTAAGTGTTGTTAAAATCCAGTTTAGATGTTGACATTTAACTAATTTACACAAAATATAAAATTGAGTTTCTTCAGTAAATATTTCCACTCTTCAATGTAAGTCTTTATCTTTTGTAAGTCTTTATCGTTTGTAAAAACTAAACTTCAGCATTAAGCTTTACTCAAAGATTGGATGAACATCAAATGAGACTTCTGTAACTTATTACTTAGTTTTTTAATATCCAAATCATTTGAACTGGCAGTGATTTTGTCAGAATTAGTTTGCAGTGAAGATTTTGAAAGATTACAAATAGATGGAGTGTTTACTTTCAAATTGAAAAGTATTTTTATAAGATGGACATCAAAAATTACTCCAACGTTTAATGAGATTTTGCTAACAGTTTTCAGTGGTCTTCAACTTTGACAATATCAGATCATTATATTATCTTCTTTTATTTTAAATATTTAAACGTTTCCTTGATTTAATCAAGAATTGAAAATAAAAAAAAACATATTTGCTGGTTGTAATGAGCAATCATTGAAATCGCAAACTAAATTTACAGCGAATAAATTTAAAAAAAGTAATGAGAAGTAAACACTAATATCTGCTTCAACTAGCCAATTTATAAAACTTAATCACGTGACTAGCTGGTGAATAGTTCTATTTCGCTGAATTTCTATTATTCGGTTGGAATAATAGTCTTTGAGGGCAACTAACTGCTTCAATTTCACAGCAATTTTTTTTTTGAGTATTTTTATTATCAAACCATTGGAAATATAAAGAAAAGTAAAAAAAAATAAATTTTAAAATCTCGTAATTTAAGAACAGAAAGTTTTACAGACAAAAGTCATCACTACCATACAAGATTTCAAAGTCACTATCACAATCAAGTCCACTAGTTCCTGCTTCTTGAAAATCGGCTTCTTGAAAATCTGCTTCTAATACTTTGAAATCTTCAGGCTCTCTAACATCCACACAACTTCCAACTGCTACATTAAAAATAGGATATTTCCGATTTTTTGAAGGCATCAGCTCTTCTATTTGTTTTATAAGATTATGAAAATCTTCTAAATCTCTACAGTAGAAACCAATGCAACAGCTAGGATTTAATCTTTTGCAACTCATCTAAAACAATTTTGAAATGTGTTATGTACAGAATCATTTAGAAGATTTACTAACTTTTCTTGGTGACCGGTTGTGGTAAGATGGTATGCAATTGTTGGAAAAGGTCGCTAACGTATCTGCTGGTTTACAATAGTGTGGGTCCAAGTACAGAAAATGTTCATCTGAAAAGTTTATCAAAAATGTTGCTAGCACCCTTGAATTAAAAACATTTTTTGCTTTACATTGTGCAAAGTGAAATTTGTGCAATAAATATTTAAAATCTTATTTACTAATTTGGAATCACTAAATATTTTTGTAGCATTCATAGGTTTGGACTTTTTCATGAAAGATGCGGATATTTGTTGATATCTTAAAATTATCAAATTGTATGTTTTATGCAAAATTATATGATAGTTATTTATGTACTTCAGCTTCGATGATTTAATAAAACTTTTCTTATCATCAATTTTGTTTACTTAGTACTTGATTATCAGCCACAAAATAATAAACTTTTAGATAAACCATCCAAGTTTTTATCACATACTGATAGTTTTTACACTTTTACGTTTAAGAAGCATTACCAATTCCAAATAAAAGTTATTTAGTGAGAGTAATTACATAAAATGAGTTTAAAATAAGCAACTAACAAACCTTGATAGCCAACAAAGTACAAAGACCTATGAGTTCTTCCCCCAATAATGCCTGTTGATTGCTTGAAGGTAAGGATCTTCTTTAAAAGTTTGATGTCATGTGGATCTGTTCGTGAACTCCCTAACCGCAAAGGAATGAGAATTAGAACAGAATTGTTCTGATCTGCATCATTAATTGGAATAAAAATCTCTTCAACATCCTTCTTGAAAACTGCAACAAAATAATATATAAAATCAGATTTACTGAAAAATAATTTTGTTTAACTTCATGAAAAACAACTTTAAAATCTTCAGTCTGAAACAATCTATTGTATTCTACTTAACTACAGATTTGTTGTCTAATAGACCTGTTACACAACATTGCGTTCCTTATTATGTGCTTTATTAAGGTCTACAGGGCAACTACATTGTGACTTTTAACTATCACCTTATCAAAAATTGCAGTTTAGAATCTCACAAGTTAGAAAGATGCTAGTTCAAAAAAAGTGGCATCTAATTTAAAAATCTTTTTACGCCAGAAAAGAACTCAAAAAGAATCATTTTGACTCTGAAATAATTTATCACAAGCTTTTTCGACAAGGATACCAATGTAAGTATCATGATGTTTTAGGTGATTTAGCCGTAAGAAGTCTTACGGAAATGATTTTAACTCTAAATTTATATAAATAAAAAATATTTTGATCAAATAAGAAGTAGCTAATGAAATTCTTTGAAATGCTTCAACAAAGTCGTCCAGATGCTAACAATTTTTCGTGTGAACAGCCACTTGCTGATAGTAAGATTTTCTTTAAATGTTACGATTCAAAATAATAAGATAATATTATAAATGATTAAATCTTTTTATCCGATGAAGGCATTTCACTAGCAACTGGTATATGTTTCTATTCTGTATTTTCTTATTTAGTAGTTCTATGTTTTATTTGAAGCAGCAAATTTTATATGTTTCAGATTGCAGATAAAAACTAATGGCAATTGATTTCTTGTCAACCAAATTACATAGAAATTGATTTTAAAATAAGAATATCTCAAGATGATAATTGTCATCAACTATTTTTACATTTACTCACAGTTTAGTTAATAAAATCTTACTTGTACAGTACTGTGAGACGTAAATTTGAAAATTGTTTAACTTTGGGTTTTTACTTTTTGCGCAAACACAAGCACTTTGAAGTATATTAGCCGCTGTTACTGGTCCATACCAATCCCCAGCCCTACATCGCTGGTTTTGACCTAATTACAAATGATTTGAGATACAATTTTTAAAATTTACATAAGGCCTTCAATTACAAACTTTCTCAACCAATTAAAACAATTCTAATTACCATGTTCAACTAAGGAATGTAGACCGAAAGGACATTTTTGATTCGGTTCATCTAGAAACCATTTAATAATATTCCGATGAAAATCAGCTTCTTCTAAATTGAAATGGTTTGGTTTCCAACGCCATTCTCTACCTGTTTTAAAAATCCAAATAAAATAAACAAAGTAATCAACCAGAAACTGAACTGAGGAAATGTGTAACAAGAGCTTGTGATAACATCATCTGAGCAGTCCTTAGCATACAACCCCAACCAGTATCTGTTGTTAAATCACAACCTACAAATAAATATTTTCAATTATTAAATCATTGAGTTTACATTATTGACAAAAAACTGCTGATTTAAGATTAAACCTGGAAGACTTTGAAAACCTTTTCTATAAGTAAACCAAATTTTGGAGTTGAAATCTTCTATAAATTCCTTGTAATCACATTTTCTGCTTTCATCATTACTTACAGAATTATTATCTGAAAATAAATTTTCATGAGAAACTTTTGTACATTTGAGTTCTCAATTTAAAAGTATCATTTATTTTGTTATAATGCTTAAACATTTTGAATTACAAATATCAAAAGTTGTTAAGCTTTCATTTCCTCCTTTTATACTTTAGTATATTAACTTTATAAACTAACTGGATAAAAAAAGCTATAATTAAATAAAATTAATAACTGTATCTTTTTTCATGAAACTAAATAAAATGCAAGTGATTATTTCTAATAAAAGACTTAATGTTACTAATAGAGTATATTATATGATCAAATATATTTTACAGAAATAAAAAAATCATTTGTCTCTTAGAAAACTTTGTAATACTTAAGAAACTATAATCTTATAACTTTATATAATTTTCTTAACAGCAAAAAATATGAGTAATCTTTTACAAAAAACTAGAAACATGTATTTATCATATTTTTAAACCCAAAAAATATATTTAAGAAAAATTATAAAAAATTTTATAAGAAAAATGTGAAATTTATTTATAAAAATCTACATTTATAAAAAACCAATTTAAACTTAATTTTTACTTTAATTATTCTGCAAAAATATAAAATTAGAATTTATAATTGATGAATGTCATTCATAAATTTGGTAAATGTTTTGATACATAAAAAATTATGTTTATAAAAATTACTAAAAGTTTACAAACCAAAAGCAATTTTTTCCCAATCATCTTCAACTTCATCAGAAGGTAAATTATAACTAACTCCTAATAACCACAAAGGTTTATCTGACTTCAATTTATTCTGTATGTTCATCTCTAAAATTTTGTATAAAATTTATATCATATAATTATTATTTTATTGTATTAGAAAATATAAACAAAATTGATTGCTGTATATTATCACAAGAACATTTCTTTGTAATCAAGTTTATAGCATTTTGATTTATTCAGAGCTAACTTAATAAGATTAAACAAAATATAAAGCTATAAGAGATTAATGTTAGAAATAAAAACTTACTGTATCTCCAGTTGTTTAAAGTTTCTTTGACTTTGCTTTTAACATTTGTATTTTCTGATTTTTCTTGATGAAGAGATGAACTAAATAAATTCTTCATATCATGAATAAAGTCATTTGGTAAATTTGCTGAGTTCATAATTACTGTTTTTCTACTCACGCGTGTTTAACAGACTCATTTACAACTAGTCAGAAACGTTTTAGCAAATAATTGTAAGTAAACAATCTTGCTAAATTTTCTTTTCGCACTATAAAACATAAACAATGAAATAACTCTTTATCCTGTTTTAATTTTCTTGTTTAAATCATCTCTTTAAAGTTAATAGTTTTTATCTATTTACATGCAACAAGAAAATAATTCCATCATCAAAATAATATTGAGTAACTACTATTGATGTATTTTACTTTACTAAAACTCCTGTATATAAAAAAAGCAAAATCAATAAAAAATACATACTTATTATTTATAAGTTTATTGATCAATCTAGAATCAAAGTCAATTAAAGCTCAATAACTAGTTTACATTTCTTTTTACCTTATATTTATGTATATTTATTACTCATATGTTAAATTCAAGTTTTGAAAAAACTTTTAATTTTTGATTTTGCTCTTTATTGGTTTTTATAGAATCTGAGATAGTTTGCGAAATCTGACTTGATTATAACTTTGACTTTCAGTTAACAAATTACTAAGCCTTATAAAATCATTCTAAAGTAATTACACAGTCATGTGAAGATCTGATCAAACCAATTGTTTTGAAAGTTTTATTCAGGTGACCACGTTTTTCTTTAAGTGGTATAATAGTAACATTACCTTACTTTTCTGGGAAGATTCATTTATTTCACTTTTAGGTTTTAAAATAAGTTATCTAAAGAACTAAAATACGAAAGTTTATTATTTTTTCTAAGCAGATATTCATAAAAAATTAAGATTACTTTTAGATTCCTATACGGAATTGATTTTCCTCTTTATCTACAAAATATGTAACAGTAATACTAGTTAAATCTTTTTTAATATTACCTGTTTTTAATAACGAAATAAATCATAATTTTATTTTTTTTTAATATTTAAATAAAATCCTATTTGATGAATGATAAATTAAGATGATTCTCTAAACAATTAAATTCTTTATAAATTGTAAAAAATGCTCACTACTAATTAAGAAAAACTAGTTGTATGATAGGTAGTTTCCCTTCTAGCTGGCGGTCTTGTAAACATAATTTTGAAAAAAATTTACACTTTAATCCACACTGCTTTGTATGATGCTATAAATATTTGTTGCTGTTAGTTAGACAATGTAACTGAATTTTAAAGCTTTTTTTATGAACTTTAGTTAACTTTTTGATACTATTGCTTTTCTAAAATACACTAATTAATTTTAGAGTAATTGTTTAAAAATTCATTTTTTTAAAATTTTTAATTAAAAAATCGAATAATTTAAATTAATAAAACAAATGAAAGTTATATTAATCTTTTCAAATAAGCATAAATTTTGGTTGATGATTAATTTTAGTTTTATAGTATCTTTTAGCTTATCATAGAATAAGTTAATGTTATTATAGTTTTATAAATGTTTATATTTTATTGTTTTATAAAGCAGTTATATATGTTGTTAGATATTGAACTTACTGTTATTTACATTAGAATTATGAAGTTATCCTTTGAATTTGTAAATACCTTATATGTATTCTTAGATTCACTTAGACTTCTATATCAACCATAGAGATTGTTCTTCATTAATTAGATTATTTTATATTAAGTCAGTAAAATATTTTCTTATTTAATATAACACCAACGTAGTTTTATTATCTAGTCGAGTGTTATTTTGAACAAACACTTTATTGTGTGTAGAAGTTTATAGACATCAAAGTATAAACATCAGGTAGTTCATATTTATTTTTTTTCAGAATGATCATACAATTTCTAAGAAATATATTCATATTTTTAATGGGTTCAAATCAAGATTTAAGTTTTCTCAGCCATGCAAACAGCCAACCATCACAAAAGGAAAATAATGAAAATATGTTGATGGTAACTAATTTTGATTATTTGTAAAACTTTCATCATAAATATATCATTCAGTTTTAGTTTATCAAGAATAAATTTTCTAATAAATCTGTTTTTTTTTATAAACAAAAAAATTCTTTATCAATAATTTAGCTTTTGGAAAAAGTTACTTAATTAATCTTGATTAAGTTTTTAAGTCCATATCATTATCGTCTTTTTAAATATCAGTTATATTGGTAACAGTTAAATAAGTTGTTTCAATAATGTAGTTCAAAGTATTACAAGAGTTAATTTTTAAAGGAAATTCTACAAACTATTTGTGAATTGGACTCATTTAATGATCTCATAAATTTCCTTCAAACAATGATCCATGATGTGTTTGAAGACTGTGTAAGTAGAAGTTATCTTATCAATAAACTAACCTTAAACATTTGAGTTTCATATTTGATTGAGAAATTCAAATTACTTATGAAAATTTTATTGTTTAGCATCAATTATCAGACTTGAAGTTAATTATATTGTGTAATTAGTTTTAAACTAATATTATATTCATATATGTCTCTTATGGATTATTATAATCTTCATCAGATGGCACCTTATTAAATTTATTATTTTTCTTTCTAGGGTAAACTTCGATGCTTTAGAATTTCTAAAAACCATCCTGAAATTATTTTGGACATGAAAACACTTGAAAATGTTCAAAGTTCTCTAGTTAGGTGAAAATCGTTAAACTAAATATGTTATTTTGTGTTCCAAATATTTCTATATCAACTTTTATTGAAATTAGATTTAAAACTCAAAAAGTAGTATCATTGGCAGAATCTTACAAAAATTGTTGTTTTATTAATTTACTTAAATATTTTGAGCTAGGTATAAGGTTTAATCTAATTTTTGATTAGAAAACTTTTAATTATTTGTATGTGTACTAAATGATTAAAATTTACAAACAGTTCTTGTAAGTGTGCAGCTAAATGTATCCAGTTTAAGAAAATTGCGAAGAATGATTGGCTTGTATCAAACAAGTACATTGATTTCTGTGAGGAAGGTAAGGAAGTAGTTTTCTTGTAAAAGAAATCAGTTTCTATCAACTCTCTATAGATAGCTATCATTTAATAGAGTGTATCTTTAACTCTATTATCAGTGAATCTTTTTATTTTCATCTTTATAAATTGAATTTCAACTATCATATTCTTTTGGTCCGCTTTGGTCGCGTATATATGCCAGGATATAAGTTATGGAGATCTAGTTGTTGTCCATGCAGCAAGATTTTACTCTCCACATAAAAAAGGGATGCAGTGGAACAGACTGACTGATACAAATACGCCCTGCTGGCGTCACACGAGCTGCCAGAACGAGTACAGTGACAACCAATTGCCTATGAGGCTTTAAATTCGGAGTTTTGCTTCTCCTAGAAGTGTTCTCATTGACTAGACTCACAAGGCCCTTCTAACCTATACCATATATCAAGATTAACATATCGACTATCATATAGATTCTAATAAATTAGTTGTTCTATTATAAAATTATTTTGACTTTAAATCTATTAGTAAAGTCCAAATATATCTCAAATACAATTGTATTCTTTAATTTTAATTTTATTCTTACGTTTGACGCCCACATAAACTAATCATAAGATAAATTTAGGAAATAATTAGATAAAAATTTATTAAAATAAAGTCTTTTGTCGTCATCATTTCTGACAAATAATTCTTGATGAACTAAATTTAACTCATTTTTATCCATATTAATATGGATTAGATAGTTTTTGTCATTATTCTAAAAATATCTTGTTTTTTTTTAGTTATCGTATTAATGCTGCATTCCGAAAAAGATTTTGTGGAAGATGATATTTTATTTGTGGTTAGTATTTGGAATAAGACTGCAAGTGCATTTATGACTTCTTGCAACATTTCCTTTTTTAGATTTCAACTTTCTGTGTATTTTTTCTGATAGAAAAGTTAACTTAAACAGTTTTCCTCTTATATCAAAACTTTTTTTTTCTAAAATTAATTTTTTTAGGTTGGAAGTGGAAAATTGAAACTTTCTGAAAAAGACTTACAAACTATTTTTAAACATGTAAGTTCAAAATAAAAACAAATTGAAATAATGATTTACAAAAGATAACAACTTTTATGACAACATTAAATAACCCCCTTTATGTATTTTTTTAACCAGTGTAATATCGACGTAGGTATTTTCTTATTAATTTGTTAAATCATTAATTATTCAATACTTATATGACGTTGTACTTACTAAGTAAGCATTCCCAAGAAGCTTTCTTTTTAAGTTTTATTTTAATCAGTCAAAAAAAGTTTTGTAAAATACAAGTGACTCTTTAACTAATTACTTCTCAAATAGGCCACCGTCTGCTACGAACGCATCTACAAACGAGTCTCAATTGTAACAGATGGTTCTATTAACAAAACTGCTGACTTGCTTTTGTCTGGTTTGTCAAATTTTTGATTCTAGAATATCTTATCAATGTCTCAAAATTGTTTTGAAAATAAATATGAAATTTTGGATTAATTATTTTCTGATCAATTTATTCTAATTCAAAAAAAAATTTTTTGAACTTTTTTAATTATTGAAGGAATTTTTTAGGAGATTTGGATAAAACAACAGATGCTACATCTATTCAGAAGATATTGAATTTGCATGTACGTAGAAGAAGTCATTAAACTTTTATCTATTCTATATAACTTGTCATTACTTCTGACAAATACTACAGAGATGCTGTTTTGGTTCATATCACTTTTTCTTTTCTTAGTTCATGAAGACTTTCCACAAAACCTTCTTTCTTTAGATTTTAATAAAAATCAAAAAAGTACTTTTAATTAGATTACCAAATATATCATAAACTTCATTTTAGTTTAGGCATTTCTGTTTTTATCTCTCTTGTATCTAATATAAATTTTCAGATTTTGTAAACTTTCTTACTTTTTTAGGACTAATTTGACTTTTTATTGAAAAATCATAAAATTTAGAATTTATTTTAGGCACCTACTTTTATTTATAATCCAAACGAATGCTTTGTTAACAGATTTCAGCAATTACATCTTGTGAACATTGCTGTATCTTGATAAGAGTAAAAGAAATAGGTCAACTTGTCTGTCAAGCTGTTGATGACCAAAAACTTAATTTTGAAGTGTTTAGATCGGTAAGCATCATATGTCTTGTGTTTAAATACTGCAAATAAGTATATGTTACTATAAACTGAAGTTAAACGAAGTAAAATTATATAAAAAAAAACATTTTTGTACTTGTGCAAAATATATAAAGTTGAAATTAGAAAAGTTGATTTTAAGTAAATTAAAAACTATATTTAATAAAAAATTTCATTTTCTTTTATTATATTAACTCTTTACTCTATTGGGCATTTCTTAGAAGACATCTGCTTACTAACAGTTTTTTTAAGAAGTGCAAACTTGATTGGTTGAGATTAAAGTAACGTGACTTGATTTTTATTAAAGTGCTTTTGTTTACGAAAATGTCCTTTAAACATTTTGATTAACGTCGGAGTTGTAATTGAATTTAAAGATGTAAAGTCAAGTGTACAAAACAGGTCTCCTTATGACCACAAGTTGATGATACATTTTGCTGAAATGCATTTCAGTATTTTTCTTTAAAATATTTTGAAACTTTTAGTTTTTAAGGATAACATTTTTTAGCTAAAAAAATTTAAAAGATATTTTTTAATGATTGATTTAGATAAAGAAAAAGGTTGAATAGAAAAATTAAGATTATTAAAAGCTGTTACTTCAAAACTCCATCAAATTTTTTACAAGACTTCAATTGATTAACTTTTCAATAACAGATTCAACTATCAATTTGTTTTTATTCTTTTAATTGTGAACCTCTTGCTGGCCAATATATAAATGTTTATCGATTTTTTTATTATTGATCTTCATCTTTAAAGGACTTGTATCTTTTATAAACTTCTAAATATTTTTATAGCGGTAAAAAGAATTTATTCAAACAACAATTCTATTCAATTTTTCAAAAACTGTCAAGCAACAATTTATAGACTTAGTTTTGAAGATGAATAATAAAAACGGAAATCCAATTTAAGTTGATTGTAACACAGATATTGACTTTGGTTCTTCATAAAAAGCATTTATAGCTTGAATCACCAAATTTTCAATCATTTCAACCTTTTTATAACTTTAATATAAGAACAACTTTCAGGCTGTAAGTGATAATGCCAACAATTTAATCGATAAAAACTCGAAACCAACTTCATTATTTACCTGTTCATATTTCTGAATAGTTTGTATTTTCAATTAAATAGTTTTCTGCTTTCAGAATAAAATAATAATAATTCAGTCAATGAATTAGTTTTAATAACTTGTTGATAACTTATCTATTGTCATCATTGAATCATATTGTGACAATTGAGGCTTCTATATTAGAAATGTTGTCACGTGGTCTAAATAAGACGTTTTAAAATATTATAATCCAAAACTAATTTGATTATTTGCGGGCTTTAGAGTAGAATTATTTTGTAAATCACTTTCGAATGGTTTTAAAAGACAAATTGAAAAAAAGATTTATTTAATAAATTAAAGTCATTTGTAAAAAATTATAAATAAATTTATTTACTAGTTGGATGAAGGCATCTTTAAGTTGATATGCAACCAAAACAACTCAAGCTACACCAATCAGAACCTCAATTTAGTAAGTAGAGCTTCTGGTGTTCGTCGGTAACATCAAATTTCCTAATAGTATTTAAGAATTGTTAATCTAATAAATATTCGATTGAAGCTAACACTTGCTCTAAATGAGTAGTTAAAGAAAATTCGGTAAATTTTCCAACTAAAATTAACATTAATGAAACTTGTATAGGATGAAAGCGAACAACTTTCCAGTTTTCTTGGATTTCACATAAAATCAATCCTAACTGTTCCAATTATCAACAAACCATCTTCTGATGTTAATTTTTATGTTTGTCTGATAAACAAACGTTATGATGAAATGTAAGCTAACTAATCTTACTTCAATTTCAATTAAATCTTTTTTCAAATCAAATGTTAACTTTGACAGTTTTGAGTCTTGTGACGTACTTGCTGTCACTTACATTATGAGCAAGATTTGGAGGACCTTAGAGTCTTCTTTAATGCTACAACGAGAGATTAAATCAAGGCAAGAGTCTGAAGCCATGCTTCAAATAGCTAAAAATCTGTTTACTTATCTAGGTAAGAACAAAAAATGTTGCAATTTGATATTTAACCTTATGCTGTGCTATTGATTACGACTTATACGTTTTAATGAAGTCTTTTATGGACTTTGACAATTGTTTCTTCTTTTCTTTGATGCAATTTCAAACTTTAGATTAATTGTGAACTTTCAAATGAATTTCTCTATTGTAGTAACTGAATATTAATGTTAAAATTCTCTTTTTTACTAGCAAGAAGTCAATTAAAAAGTTATTAAAGTAGTGAACCATTATAAGAATTATCTATTTTTAGTTGTTTGTTATTCAGTTGTCACTTACATATACAAAAGTTTCAGCTTGTTAAGTATGTTTAAGTACTTAATAATTATACACTTTTGTGGTCGTTAGCTAATTAAAGCTTTCAATGTTGTATAAACCAAGTAAGTTGATGATTAATTGTTTTTATAGCGATTAAAGATTAGTTATAACTTGATCTGTTGTGACCGCTTTTATTTAATGACTTTTGTAATTACTTCTCATTGAAATTATCTTATACAAATATTAGTAAAAGTTTGTTGGTGGCAAGCTTTGATTTTTATTCGCTATTTTAGGGTTTTTTGTTGACTTTTTTGTTTATTCAACAAATTTCTTCAAATATTTTAACTAAAAATATCCGAAAATAGGAAAATATCAAACTTGTGTACTTCCACCTACTTGCTGTAATCTTTGCAACATTTCTGCGTGGGTTCCTTGTTCAAAATATTCCTATTCTGAAGATGACTTCCAACTTTTGTGGAAGATTTTTTTATTTTTGTAAATCACTCATCATGAAGATTGAATTTTTAAATCTTGAAATTTTTAGGAGACGTTCGCTTACTGCTTGGAGAGATTATCCAATCAGCACGAAGCTTAACAAGCGCTGAAAGATGCTCTGTTTTTTTGAAAGACGAAACCACAATGGAGCTAGTCGCAACCATTTTTGATGGCATCTCTACAATAGAAGAGGTGATCTCTAAAAGATGTGCTTCATAAGCATGAGCATGATATCATCACGTGATTAAGAAGCAGTTGCATTGATTCAAAGATTAGATAAAAAACCAGACTCTAATAACTTCTGTAATAGTTTTACCTGAAATACATCAACTTAATTCATCCGTCTAGCTACCTCCACTGTTTGAGCTTGAAGATTTCTTATATATCTTAGTATATCATCTTTTTGTCTTCTAAGTACGCAAATCTAATTGATTTTGTTTTCAACTAAACTAAATCATTTGTTTATTAATTTAATGCTTATCTTTAAAACGCTGTCTGATTTGTCACCAACAGTCACTGGACCCACAACAATATTCGTTTGAGGTATGATCTTCTAAAAAGATGAAATTAGTTTTTTATCATTTTGATTGGTTGGTTGTTTGTTTTTTGTTTGTTTTTGCATGTAAACTATTCAAACAGAAAAAGTGTTTTTTAACATTTTCTTTGTTTTACTTCAATTGATCGATTTCTACATTATATAATTTGTTAAATCAATTTCTCACAAAATACTTTTTTGGTTCTTACCTGTAAAGACAGAAGAAATTGTTTCAAGTTTTATGTGATTGAATTTAAAAACTTTTTTCTAGTTTTGAAAATCAAACTAAAAAAAAGTACAAGTTAAATTTTCACACAAAAAACGAACTGACAAATTTCCACAAACTGATTTGTCATAAATAGTGAATTTCTGTACAGCATTCTCTTGTTTCTATTTTGTTCACTAAATTCTTATTTAGCTTGACCATGATGGCATTATCTCTACAGTTCTTGTTTTTCATGAATCTTATTGAGCATGGCTAAAAGAGTAGAAAATTTCTCAACAGAAATTACTATTTGTGACTCATGTTGCTTCTTGCAATGTTGTTTTTAATTTTAAATATGTGCTAGTAAAACACAATCATCTTAAAAATAAATACTTAATATATATTTTTTGATCATTTCATTTTGTTGATTGTTATATTGTTGTTAATGATAATTTAGAATAATTGAATTCAAGTTTTGAATTTAAAACTATTTTTTACATAAAAAAAATTTAGAACATTTATTTCAGCAACTTAACTTCAAAGTTATTAAAAATGTTTAAAGTTTGACATAAAATATTTGAATTCAAACTTTTAGTTTAATTAAGTTTATATATTCGATATTTTCCTAAAACTTTGATTTTAGATTTGTTGTTACTGTTCATATTTGTCAAATTAAATTGTTTTAAAAGTTTATTTTAATACTAGATCAATGGTAAGGTACAATCAACTTTTTTTTTACACTTTCTATAATAATTAAGAATTCCACATCTTATTAGCTTCTCAAATATTCTGCTTTTTATATCTTAGTAATTAGAGTTTAGACCTTCGTAAGGTTACACAGTTTTAAAGTAAGTTGGTTCGATTTGAAACTTTTGTTAGTATGACATTGATCTATCTTTTAGTAGAAGCAAATTGTGTTTTGAGGTTTAGGGTTCTAAAAGGTTTATTGATCTCAATAATACCCCAAGAAGCATCTAAGTCTTTGGAAGATGCTCTAACCTCAAAAGTTTTTAAATATCTTTTCAGCTAACAATTTTTAATTAATAAGTTGAATAATAAATATTATTTGTGGAAATTTATAAGCTTTTAAAAAAAGTCCTTTATTTTAGGGTTGTATGAAAGCATGATATATCAGCATGTTCATGTTCTCTTTATTTAGTTTTAAGATTCGGGATTCATCTCTTATACCACAAAAATTATTGTTTATTTTTAATCTTTTAAAATTTTATTCCGTAGAGCGTTGAAGAAATCCGTTTTCCACTGACACAAGGCATAGCAGGTCTTGTAGCTACTACAGGTATATAGGAATATGAAATTTGTTGGTTTAATCTAGATTTAATTTCAGTTTGATGATATTTGAATAATATTTAATCACGTGACATTATTTTTAAAGGTAAAACTTTGAATATCGCTGATGTATATCAGCATCCTTTATTTTACAAAGGGGTCGATGAGGCAACTGGATTTAGAACTAGGTAACATCAAAATTATCAAATGTTATTCTAGGATTAATCTTTTATTTATTGCAGAAATATTCTCTGTTTCCCTATCAAAGATTTAAATGGAAGTTAGTTTGTAAATTGTTTGTAAATTTCACTATTATCATTTATTTGTTGTTTTTTACAGAGGTGGTCGGGGTTTCTCAGTTGTGTAATAAAATAAAAGGTAGATTAGAAGATAAACTTCAACTTTTTAGCTCATATTTATTTCTAGGTCCTTGTTTCACCTCGTATGATGTCGAAATTGCTGAAAAGTTTTCTGTTTTTTCTGGAATTTCAATATCACATGTAAGTTAGCAAAAACCTTAAATGAAATTTGTATTTTAACGGTGCAAAACATGCATGAAAAATTTACCAGTGAGAACAACGACAAGTGATTGAAAATAAAACTAAAAAATAGTTTTTTATCTGAGAACTTTTTGCTACAAATGAAAGTATGAACAAATAAACTTACAAAATAAAATAAAACTCATAAGTCCTAACATTTACATAAAAATTATCAGCAATTCAAGCAATCTGTAAGTTTAATAATGAAGAAATAGAACTCACATGTAATTGGTTAAAGTTTTCTTCAAGTAAAGTCTTGTTTTAATCAATACCTGCTGAAGTTTAGTTAGAGAAGTTCACTGTTGATTTGTTAGCTTCTATATTTTTCTGTGAGATAAAACTCCACAAAACTCTTTATAATAATTACAATTAATCAACCAGGTTAATAACTTTTGAGTTTTCTAGAAGATGAAACATTATTTTTTGTATTTAATCTTTAATTTTCATTTCGTCAAACAGCTATTATGCTTTTTTAAAAGGTTTTGCAATCAAATTATATAAATTAGCAGAAATAACTGGATTGGTAATTGATGATGATAGTTTAATCTGTTTTAGTAAATAGCTGAATAGATTATGTGAAGAAAATTTAATTTTTTTTATAATTTGATGAAGTCTTTTCTAAAAGTCAGCTTCTACCTCAGCTGTCTGAATAAATCTTTTCATTTTTATATGCAGTCACTTTTATACAAGCAAGTTCTTGAGTCAGATGCTAGAAGTAAACTTGCCAATGAACTGATGTTGTATCATATGAATGTGAGTTACTGAATGTAAAATAAGAAATTTAAAAAATAATTAAAAGGTCAACTACAGCTTTTATTAACTTATTTTATTTTGAATAGATTGATGTATTGGAAATTCATAGTTACCTGAACCTGTGTTTACTAAAAAGAAAACTCACTGAAATCAGTTTAGACATCAGTGACTTTAATTTTCTTCCCAGATCTTTATCAAATGATATGAAACTTGTGGTATTTATTTGCTGCTATTTTCTTATTTCAACTATTTTATAAACCAATATTTTATGTTTTTGTATTTAAACATTTTGTAGATTAATTCAAAAAATCTTTTTCTAATTCTTATATCATTTCACACTTGAGTTTTTATACACATGTTTGGTTTTTGATTTATTTTCACAAAATTTTATTAAAAATCCACTAATCAAGCTATAAGTGATTTCAGTTTAATAATTGAAATATTATAACAATTAGAACCAGTTTCACCAGAAGACTTTTTACTTTAATATATAGCTGAGAAGAAAACATAAATATCTCTTGAATATTTCATTACATTTTTTGAAAGCATTTTAACAATTATCAAAACTGAATATTTTTCAGGCGTGTGTCTTGATGTATGATGACTTGGGACTTACTGCCCGATTTCATATTTCTAGAAAGACTTTAATTCACTTTATGCTTATGGTGCGAAAAGGCTACCGTGACACACCCTATCATAACTGGGATCACGCCTTTTCAGTCCTTCATCATGCTTATCTTTTGATTAAGAACTTGAAACTTGATGAGATTTATGAGTAAGTTACCTTGGTAGGATCAACTATAAATATTTTTGATTTAATAATTCATCAACAAAACAGCAACATTTTTACTTCAACTTTTTTGAGGCATTCTTTAGAAGTTAATTGAATTAGTAATAAAAGCTTATGAAGAACTGAAGGCTAAATCGAGTTACTTAATTTCGTTGTCAAATCTTTAAATTCTTTAGGATGACTGATGTAATAGCTCTTCTAACTGCTGCTGTGTGTCATGATCTTGATCACAGGGGAACTAACAACTCTTTCCAGACGAGCTCAGTGAGATGAAAATTACATTTTTGACTTTTAGTTTTTAAAACTTTCCAGAACAACTTGTAATCAGTAGATACAGAAGCTTTTTAGAAATTTGTTGCATAATTAATTTGCAAAAGTGTTCTAAAACTCTTTTAACTGCGTTTGTTTCAATTAGCAAACATTTGTTAAATGCTGTAACTTGTTCCAACTGATTCTAAATCTAATTTCAATTTACTATATTGAGAGTAGCTTAAACAATTTTAGTTTAAAATATAAGAGTGATGTTAGATGGGTTTGTGCCCAGAATCGATAATTGTTGTTTTTGCAGCAAAGCGTATTAGCTGACCTTTATAGTTCGGAAGGTTCCGTGTTGGAGGTAGAACTCTAAAATTTCTTTATTTGTTACTTGATAATATTTTACATTAACAGAGGCATCATTTGGCGCAAACTATGTGTGTCTTAAACTCCTCTGGCTGTGACATCTTTGAAAATATGACTCATAAGGTGATCACCGAACTTTTAACAGAAATATTTTCAGTTTTTTGCTTGAAATTGATTAAAAATCCAAATTGTTTTCAGGAGTATCGGAGAACATTGGCGAAAATTAAACATGCAATTCTTGCAACTGATGTAGCTACTCATCTAAAACTAGTTCCTCAGTTTGAAAGTTTTGCTGAAGAAACTAAACTAAATCTAAAAGATGCTAGATTAAAAGATCTTATTTACTCTTTATGCATGACTGCGTGTGACCTATCGGATTCCACAAAAGATTGGACGACGATCACAGCAACATCTGTAATATTTGATTCTTTATTTCAATCTGATCAATTATTTTTAACTAATTGAGTTTCTAATCTTTCTACAGAAACTGATCTACAATGAGTTCTTTTCTCAAGGTGATATGGTGAGTTTGTTTTCTTTTTCTATCGAGTTTTTACAAACAAATTGCTTTTTTACTCGATTGTTCAATTTTTCTTTCACTTTAACAGCTTTACTTGTTTATCTTTTTATACGATTGACTATTAATTCAGTTTTTTTGTTAACTTGTTGTTTTGTGAAAAAGACACTAATAAAATTTTTATTTTTTATCAAATATTTACATCATAAATTCTTTAAAACTACAAAAATTTTAGGAATAAATTCCGTTTTTTTTTTTACTCAACAGGAAAAGAGGATGGGAAATCGACCAGCTGTGATGAATGATAGAGATCGAGCCTGTTTACCAGAACTTCAAATCAACTTTATGAACTTTATTGCAAAACCAGCTTATAGGTAAGTTCGTTAGTTGTCTTATTATAGCTGTTGCTGCATTGTCTTTTTTTAATCAAATTATTTTTACCTGGATAAATTAACTCGTCGTTTAAATTAATTTTCTTTTTTTCTGTTTGATAAGTATTGATGTAAAATAGTATTGATTAGTTATCAAGAGCTACTTTGTCTTTGATCAAATTTTTTAAATTTATTCTATACAGCTAGTTAGCTCATGATCAGAAGACACAGTCGAATTTTCAACATACTTTAAATATATGTAGCAGCTGAAACATTGATGTGATTTATCATAACAAAATCAATCTTACTACATAGCAACTCAATTATCATCAAAATTAACAGAAAATATCTTTTTTTATCAGTTTTTATCGATAAATTAACATAAAAGAAATTTATTTGCCTGTAAACTTTATGACCAGCAGTTTTTGTTTACACATTTGTTTGTTCGATAAAATTAGTTTCTCATTAGACCTTTTATTTCCTCCGCATATTAGATGTTGACCTTTTGATAAAAGCATTTATGATTTTGATCTTTAAATGTTCTTAAGTTTAAAGAAATTTATTGAAGTTGTTTTCTTTTAACTGATTTCAAATATTTATTTACGGATAAAAAATTCTGTTCCACAAAATTACTTTAAATTGAATAAATAAAAATTTAAAACTTTTGTTTGATCTTCATCATCTTCTTTCATTAGGTTGTTTGCAACATTTTTTCCTGATTATTCGCCAGTTTATGAACGATTCCAACTAAATCTCAGCCGATGGAAACTAGTTCACAAAATAACAAGTGAGGAGAAAGTCCCTAATTCGACTTTTTTTGATCATATTGGAACAAAAGATTTTACAAAAAAGATTCTTGACCAATATCCAGAAATTTAAGTCCTTTATTTGATCTTTCCTTAATATTTTGTGCAATTCTTCTGTTACATAATCTTTTACTGCCGCTATTTGTAACTAACTTGTAATTAGAGTCCGATATATATATTATAATGTTACTTAATTTGTAACAAATTAGTGGTTTTTGCCGCTAATTTTGCTGCCTTTGAAGGTTATGGATTCACAACTGCTTTTTACCTTTATTCGCATATTTTTTTCACAAATGTATCTACTGTAACTTCATTATATGTACCATATATTTAGCTCAAAGTTTCAGCCTCATTCTGCTACAAGCATCTTTCGTTGTTAACTTTATGAAATTACTTCTAAATTAAATTATTTTTCTTTCTACTTTTCAGGCCATACTATTAGTGTAGATTTATTAAATATTCGTTCTAAGTTTTAAAATCAATTAAAAAGTTGTTATCATGAAAAATTATCTAATTTTATATTAATTAATTTTTATTTGGTCTATCTGATGACAGGTCATGATGTTTTTTGGCTTTGTCATCATTTGGGTTATTTCTGACAGAGAAATTTTGCTTTTTTAGTTTTGCATGTTCCGCTTGCGTTTATTTTTTGTGGAATTTCAAATTAATGTCATCTAAATAATTTTCTCTCTGTATTTTTATATTTCATAAATCCTATAACAATCAATTTCTTGAACTCAATTTTTTTGCACTAAATTTATATAAATGTAAAAACACTAATCAAGTTACAGTTTTTTTTTCTCAATTTCAAAAACCTTTTTTTTTCAAATTTAAATCTTATGGAATACAAACGAATGTAAATTTGCAATTCATGTTTAGTTTTTGAATTTTTAATGTTGTAGCTGTATGTTCAAAAATAAATTTGGGTTTTGTGTTTCGATTTTATTGTTTACAATGTAACTGAAAATTATATGTAGTCTTACTTATCATAACTTTAAATTGTTTCAAAAGCTCTAGTCATGGTTATATATAGAACATTAGCTTTGTTTTGTCCAAAAAGACAATTGAAGTAAAAACTCCTTGTGATATCACGGATCAGAGAGCTCTTGTAAAAATACTTAAATGGCTTAATTAGAAGATTAAACTCTTCAAATCTCCATATTGACTTAGAATTCTGTAAACAATTCGCTGATTTTCTATAAGTTTGATAAACTTATTTAATTCATCTATTATTTTCAAAAGTCTTATCAGTTTATAAGAATTTGAGTATTATTTTAATTGCTTTAAAATAAAGCTGTTTTTAAACTATATTCAAAAACAAACAATTATATTTAATCAAAAAAAGGTTATTTTAGCTTCATAAGCAAACATTTTATTATTATACATAATAACTCATCCAAAAACTTAAAAGAAGTTTTGTTCAAAAATTTACTTAAGCGTTTAAATCCTTTTGAATAGATTTTATAACAATTATTATTATAAGTTACTAAAAAATGAAAGAAGTCAAGCTTCAAAATTAGGATAATAATAGAATAAACTCTGTCAGTTAAATAAAAAAAGATTGTGTGTGGGACATATTTAGTTCGAATCTAGACTTGGTTTTGTAGTGAAGGTCTCAAACTAGTATACCTTAAATTCAACTTCTTGTATTTTTAGGATCAACTTTACAGAAGTATCAGCTTATTAGTTTGAACATCAGTTTACAGGAAAGAAGAAAATAATTTTTCTAAAATTAATTCAACTCAAATTGATTACTTTTAAATGAATTTATAATTAATTTTGAAGAGACTGAAATAAAAAAGAGATGGTACAAAACTTTTTTATCTTTATTATTGATTGTCATTTTTGACAAAATGATTCTCTACTTGAGAAGTATAAATAATTTGTTTTAAGCCGAATTACAAAAAAAATGTTTACTAACAGAATGATTGAAAATTTAGTATTCAATTTTTATAAAAAGATCTATTTTTAAAGGTTATGCTTTCAAACTTATTTACTTGGTAAGAAGATTAGTGATGGCAAATTATAAATTGGAAAATTATTCTAAACATAGTTTTTTAAAACATGAATGACTATTGAATCTATGATTTCATAGTTATATTTGATCCACCAAAAACCATATAACGTTTAGAGATAATGACAAAATTTGAAAGATAATTTTTGGGTAATATTGCAGTCTGATGTTATTGAACATGCTGATGACAAAAATGCATTACTTTTTATAATTAAAAATCATTTTTGATAGTTTAAGTCAATTTTTCCCAAATAAACTTCAATTCTTAAAACACTATTACTTTAGACTATGAACAAGTTATTGATTTATTAATTCAGTAGTAGCCATAAATCAAAGCTTGTTTAAAAAAGACATGTAATATTGTGGTTTATCTCACCAAAAAATACTGTAATGTTTCTGGACCTATACTTAGAGCAATATATTTTCATAATTTTCCATAACTGTCTTAGTAAAATCTAATCCTGAACATTTTACTAATAACCTAATAACTTTTTTAAAAAGAATTTATTCCAGGTTTATTTAAATAAGTTTTATTTAGATAAATATTATTGTTGTTATTTTCTTTTTTATCATATTTAATGTCTAGTTAAAAAAGTGTGTTCAATTTTACCAATAAAATATAATTAAGTAAAATTCTTTAATTTTATTTCAAAAGCCTCATGAATTATGCAATCAGCATAATAACGTTGAGATAAAGCCTTGTATGCTTTGTACAACGATTGTAGTAACAAAAGTAATTTCAACTTCAAACAGCTTTTTAAAGAATATTCCATTAATAAAAACTCTAAACAGATTTAAATAAAAACAATTTTGCAAATAAATTTGTCGATTTTTTCTTAATTTAAAATACTTTATTTTAGAAAAAAAATTATGCTAAAAGCCTTTGTAACTAGCCGTCTATCAACTAAATTTTTAATACTTTTCAGTTCGAAACGACAAAACCATAAACTTCTCATTAATATTTTATGTTGATTGTATAAAAGATTAATGTTTGTGTTTTTGGTTATGAACTCTATTTCAATAACCTGTCCATATTTTAAAATTTATTATAACATAAGACTTTATAAGTTATAAAGAAAGTCTTATAAGTGATAACTATAAAAAAACTTTTATAAACTGTATAAGCACAGATAGTTTTATCAGATCAATTACTCGTTGCTTTTCCTAAAGGTTTTTGAGTTTGTTTGATATTTGATTGTAAATTGTTAACGAATGCTTTTATTTCAAAACGTGTTTCAAGTTGATATTCAAAATACGAAATTATTTATAGAGTAAAATAGAAAGTAGAAAGATAAGAAATCAAGAATATAAATATCAGCTGTTTTGAAATAAAGAATAATATAGAAGAAATTCATTTTAAACAACAACTGATTTGTTTCGAATAGAATTAACAGAAAGTATTCATATATTAATATTAATTATATAATTATCAAAACATCTAAATTTTTGGCCAATTTTCTTAATGATGATTTAAACTGAACTAAACACGACTAATTTTTAAGTCATGAAAATTTGAAAAGTGTAATTGATATTATTAAAAATTAAATAGTAAAACTCAATAGTTAATTTTAAATATCAGTTTTTCTCTATCTTTTAGCATTGCTGTAATCATTTATTTAAAACAAAATTAAAAGTTTATTTCAATGATTACATAATATAATTTTGAAGGTTTATTCTAAACAAGATTAAATAATTATCTGGTCTGTTGCTTTATTTATTGATGACTGCATTTAGATTTGATGATAAGTAAACTCGTAGTAGTTAAAAGGGTGATAAGAAAACCGTTAAAACCACTTTCCTTTTTGATTAAATAAAACACCATCTAGCGGTATTACAAATTTTAAATAACCAAAAAAGTAACAACCGTTTATAGAGCATCTAAAGATATTAGTACTTCTAGAAATTAATAATAATTATGATAATTAAGATTTATATTTATCAATTAAAACCAAATCAGACTTTTAGAAATTATATTTTTTGTAGATGAATTGTTATTCTAGTTTGAATTGGTTTCATTTCACAAATTTCTTCTTTATTATTTAAATATATAATTTTCAATTATTGAAGCTACAGATAAAAGAAAAAACATTTTTATCAACATATTTTATTTAATTTTATTGAGTTTTATTAGGAATATATCTTGTTTTAGTGTAATATAATGCAAATATAAGATAGCTTTTATTATTTTCATCTGCAAATGGAATGAGAAGATGAAATTTGGTAGATTAATCCATCATGCTTTGAAAGTCTCATCTCGCTTTAAAGATGCGGCAGGTCAAGCATGAGCTAGCAAGCTTGAACATCATCCAAGTTTGAGTGTCTTTGCATTGTGGTGACTTGGATATAGTAAAGAATGTAGTAGAAGACCCAAACATAAAACTGATATAGCAAAATTTCATCTATACTTTTTGCTACTATAAGCAACAAAGTTTTACAAAAATGTATTTACCGATAAAATACATCTTCAAAGAAAGAACAGGATTGAAAATCGGTTGAATTACAAATAAAAAAATTGTATATATAAATTGTCTACTGGTATCAAACTGAATCATTTAATCTAATTACTTCTAAGTAATAAGCTTCATTTAGTTTTTAACAGAATATTTAACTATTTCAATATTACAGTGTATCATGATAGCCCCAGGCTGAAAGTCTAAAGTCATGGCAAGCTCACAACGTAGTGACTTCATTTGAAAAAAGTAGTTGATCTATTTACAGCTTAGTTTCAGTTATTTTTATATTTAACTAAAAATGTTGATTGAAATAAGCTAGGTAGTTTAAAAGAATCATTTCTTTCTTCAACTTGTTTTTTATCTCTTATAGATACTGAAGCATTTTTTTATTTGATGCCAGTTTTAATACAAAAGTATTCATAGAGCAGTTTCAATGCTTAAAAGATGTTTTTCTATCTCTTTTCTTTTTTGTTTTATTATAACTTTATTTACATCTCAAAAGTTATATATGGTAAGAAATTATTGAGATACTTTCATTTGATTTTCTGTAAAAAAAATCAACTTACAACAAAAATTTAGACTTTTTACTTAATCTATAAATTGTAATTTGTTATGTAAAACCTATTAATAATTTGGATAATATTTATATGTTAAACAAATACGAATTATTGCATAAACATATTAGCTTAAAAACATTTTAATAAGAAACTGATACTAAAAAATTCAAAAGTATTATTTTAACTTTTTTTTCAGCTGAAAAGCAGTCAAGTTCACAAAGTTGAAGATATTCAAAAAAGAAAGCATACAATATGCGGGAGGAAAGTTTGTAAAAATTTGATTGTAAAGCCTGTTTTTACAAATTACAAAGATGAACATAGAATGAAAAATAATTTTAAAGAAATTAACTCGAAAACTGATAAATATTTGCTTCCTGTTCTTTTTTACAATATGGGTCCAAATAATCTTTTTAGGTGATTAGAAATTCTTGGTGATTTTTAACAGACATATTTATAGATAATTTAACACGTATATTTTTTTCTCAGGATTTTGAAAGAATCAGTTTCTTTAACAACTCTGCTAAACAGGACTCTAGTAATTCCTCCCTTCCCACATCATCCACGAATGGAGAGTATCGTATATGGTACATCTTCTTCCTTTTAAATAACTTGAAGCTCATTTCACTTATTGGGTAGAAAATGAGATCAGTGAAATGTTGATGAAAGTTGATATCTTTGATCAATCTTATACATCCAAAGTTGAAACTGAAGCAAGAAAAATTGTGGATGTAGAACAATTAAAAGAACTATTATCCTATGCAACTTTTGAAAAGTTAGTTCTTTGATCTTATAGAAGACCAAATCAGATAAAGAGAAAATCCTAATCTCATCTTTTGATTCAGATTTAAATCAGTTTGTAGAAACAAGACCAGTACAACGTTGGTATGCGGGAGTATTTTAGGGAAAAGAGTTAAAGGAGTCCAACATTTTCAGCAAGTTACAGGTATTCAATTGGGGAATACCTACAAAATTAACCAAATACAAGATGAAGACTTGAAAACATCACTTTCTTTGTATGATTTATTCAAATATTGATTATTCTAAGCTAGAAAGTAAATTTAATGTAAGATCATAAGAACAAAAATCTATTTTTACTTTTCTTAGCTTGGTAAGAAATGACTTTAGAGGTAAAACCATTTCGTCATCTCACAAAAACTTATTAGGCAGAAATTGCTTCTTAAAGAGAAAGGTTATCGGCTTGAAAGTAAACCTATAAAGACAAATAAATTTAAACGTCATTTTCATCGTAGTTGAATCAATTGAATTTTTCAATGAGTAAACAACTACTTGTATCAACAATACATCATCAATTTCTTTAATGTTTTTATTTAACTACTAAAAATTAAGAGTTCCAAACATAAGCTGATAACTTGCTATTAGTAAAAAGCTTTACATCAAAAGTGTTTTTTTAATTATCGATAACTTTTGGTAAATTCAAGAATCTATTCCCTCTTAAAAAGTTTTGTTTAAAAAATATGATTTTCGTAAACAATTTATATATAATCCTGCCTGCTTCTTCATTCTGTTATTTTTTTTTAGATTTGTAACATCTATGTCTCTGCAGTGTTCCTATTTTTTCTATAAAAATTTTATTAAATTATGATCCTTAAGACCTTTTCATTATCCTTCTACTGACGGCATTTTTGGTTCGCTATTTGAGCTGTATAATTTATTATCTAAAGCTATACGTTAACTAAAGTAAATAAGTAAAATAATCTTCTAATAGAGACTTTAAAGCTAAATTTCATGATATTTCTCCTTATTTATTTTGCTGTTATCTTTACAGGAACCTTTTAAACGCAATTCACTCAACTGAAGATGAAAAATGCGTTGCCCTTGTTTTAGGGCACAAATGCTTTGGAAGCAGAAATGCATGGTTGAACTTTTGGACCCCCAAGTCAAAGTATTTTCAACGACCTACAGCTATCCAAGTAAGTTTTTTTAGTCCCCTAAATATAAATTTCTTTTATTACTTTATTATTTGAATAAATAAGATAAAAATTATTGAAACATGAAAAAATTCTATATTACTTCTTTTGAATAGATCTTAAATTCTTTTATTTTTTTTTATTTTTATTCTGAGTATATCTTCTAGTTTGAAATAACTTAGATTGAAATAACTTAGATTGAAGTAAAGATTGAAATATCATTAAACTTGAATTGATTAATCGATTTTTTATTTCTTTATAATTATTAAGTAAAAAAAATAACCAAAATTTTGAAATCAAAATCAGGATTTGGCAAAAACTTTCATAAAAGTTTCTTTCAATAACGAAAGATTTCTTTCAGTGCATTGGAGATTTGAAAATATTGATTGGCTGGATATGTGAGTTTTATATCAATTTACTTATTGTTAACTTGAACAACTGAAGATGTTTAACTAGAATTTAATCAAATTTCACTTCATGGTGATGTTGTTTGTTAACAAGATTGTCTTGATGAGTCTTTTGATTTATGAAAAAGCGTTTTGTAGGTGTAAAGGATCAAGACCGAGATCTGTTCGAAGAATAAATCGTCCAATTTGTGAGCTAGTAAAGCAAATAGTTCACAATGAAACTTTTCTTGATGAAATAGCGATGAAAATTGAAACATATATGAAACAGCAATCACTAAATTATTTATACTTTGCGGCTCCACCACAGGTATATTGATTTCAGTTTGGTATTTTGATTTAAAAGCTTTATTTTATGAATATTTATACAATACTGCAGTGAAATAATAAAGTTTTATATTTTAAGGCTTATTTTCGTAAAACTTTCTTTAAAATATAATAAATCATCATAATTTGAAATCTAATTTGTTTAACTTTTTCACTAAATTATACAAGAAAATTCTGTTAGATAAAATGAAAAATGGAAACTAATTTTTTATGATCTATTTATAAATATATTCTTTTTAAAATTGCTAGCTTTCAATTATAATGAGACTGAAGATTTAGTAACTAAATAGCCTCAAGCAAAAGTTTATCTTTCTTATTTCTAAACTTTTTAGTTAAATTTATAAACTTGATCGGTTGATTACATAAATTATTTCATGAAATTTTCAGAAGTATCCACTACAATCGTAAATGAACTTAGTTAAGGTTTTAACTATTTCACTAAAATCTTAAATTTAAATTCGTAAAAAATTCTTATAAAAATAAAACGTGTAGGAAGTTTTTCAGACTATGCTTAGATGAATCGAGCCAGAATTTCTTGAAATTCTACTTCAAATTACATTAAAAAACGTGTAAAGAAATTTCAAAATATTTGTACTATTATTTTTAGAATGCAAAATGACTGATGTTTTATGGTTAAGTTTACAAAACAAGCCAAAAGTGTATTTGACTAGATATTTAAGACTACTTTCTATATATTTAAGATTATACTTTATACATTCAACAAAGATATGACTTTAGTTTTGATAAATTTTGAGGTGACATATAAAACTTTTTGAAGTTTTAAACTTATAAATGTAGCTGCTATTAAAACTAATTGAACTAAATATAAAACTTACTTAATACTTACTTGACACTTATGAAATTAATTTCATCACTAAAATGTTTTCACAAATGTTCTTTCAACTCTAATTAAAAGAGTTAGCTATCAATTTTTCTAATATTTTCGCCAGCTGAACAACGCTCTTCAGCACCTCCAAACGAAACTAGGAAGTATGTTCTATTCGGATAATGTGAAAAAATTTGCGGAAAAGTTCTCTAATTGGAGTCATATTTTTGATGATAATTTTTCTGCTTCTTTTCTCGATCAAGAAATATGTTATAGTAAAGATTTTTATTTAACAATTTTTTTATATTTATTTTATTGCCATTTTATTTTAAAATTTACATTTAACTTTTTATTTCTTTATTTGATAAATATAAATCAACTTGGACAATCGAATGAACGATCGTTATATTTGTTTTTACAAACATAGGAAGTTCAGTATTCTTAGGAAGTCCTTTATCATCGTGGACTCAAACAGTGATGCTGGACCGCGTTTCACAGGGTATTTTTGATTATAGGAGCTTATTTGATGTGATTTTAAAAGGTGAGTCACCAATATTATTTCCTTGTGTGCTTAATATAATCAAAGATCTTAATAAACAGCATTTTAGGCTTTAAAAATAGTCTGAAAAAGCTATTTACTAATTAAGAATTAGAACATAAATTTAACAGCAAGATAATAACTGTTGTTTGAAGGTTTCAAATCAGCATAACACACAAAACTTATTAGAACTAGATAGGCTGATCTAATTATGCTAAGCTTTTTTTAAAAGCCTTGAATAACTTGATAGAGTTTGCACAACGTAGTAGAGAGTGCTTGTGATTGACCTTTTAGCATCTTGTGGTAAAGCACTTGACTTGTGTATGCTTCTTACAAATATAAACAGTTTTTATTTGACTTCAATTTGTAAGTTATTTTTTGTGTAACTGTTACTAATATTCTCACATACATTTATCACTATTTGGTTTTTAGTAATGCTACTTATACTTTAGTAAAATTATTTTTTAAGCTGGTCTTTAAAGCAACGCACAATTAAATTTTTGAATGATGAGTGTTTAATATTTAACTTTTTCCTACATCGATTATAATAAATAATTCTAAGTACGAAGTTTGAATGTTGATTATAAATAAATAAATTAATTAAAAGTAGTCAAAATAGTTCAAAATGGAAAATGTAATTAAACTTTATTTGAAGAAAAAAGTTTTAATCTAAGTTTTGACAGTCAACAAACCATATATTTGTCAATAAGTCACTTTTAATAGCCTTAAACTCAATGAAATGATTTTAGTAAAGTCTTATTACTACTAGAACTATGGTTTGATATTTCCTTTTTTCTAGCGGCAATATGAATTAAAACCTTTCTCATAACTATTAAAAACAAATTTAAAAACAATTATATATAGTTTAGTTGATCTAATAACCGTTTGTATTTTTCTATATTATAAAATACATAAGTTAAATTGCTTATTTAGCTAAATCAAGCTGAAATATAATTAGTTTAGATTATTTTTGTTATAATTTGTTTATCTAAGCTTAATATTTGTATCTCATCCAATATATATAAAAATAAGAATTTTTGAAATATAATAATTTGAACATAATTTATCTTGATAAAATAGACAAACTATGTCAAAAAATGGGATATTTTATACTTACGAGAAAATCTTTATGTCTTTGATGTATATTTACTCTATTTATAAAATAATAATCGTCAGTCTGAATTAATCCAATTTCAAATGGTTTCCAGATAGTAGCCGATTTCCAAAGCTGACATGGTATTTTCCTGAAGGCAACTGAAACCTTTAAATTAATTAGAAAAGATCAAGAAAAGTTTCTACAAATATTTATTAAATATGTTATGAACATATTTTAGAAGTTTTGTTATAAATATCTGATTTTTGATTTATATTCATCACTATATACTGTTGATAAAAACATGAAATCGATCGAGGAAAACTTTGACGTTTTCTACTTCAATAATTAAGTTTCATCTTTAGTTTGATATCTAAAATTTGACTGAAAAATATTTTTATCATTTTCTATATTTATAAAGATAAAAAAATAATTTTAGGAGTTTTTCAAATAACAAATGTTGAACTGTTTAAGATATCTTTTGATAATTTTTGCAATAGTTATTTTTTCACTGTGAAAGTTTAATTTTCATTTAATTATTAGCTACTTTCAGCAAGTAGAAAGTATCAGTGGTTATAATAATAAAACAATTTGAACTTTAGCTTTAAAAACTTAATAAATCAACAAAATTAAGTAAAGATTTCTGTAAAGAGTTTTTATTTTTAGGAATCAATTGTTTTATGTACAACTTTATTTTGAATATATTTTCAATTATATCAAAAAGTTTTTAAAATTTTGATGAAGTTATTAATTTTATATTAATTTATTTTTTACATATTTGTGTAAACATCAGATAAATAAAAGATCAATTTAAAAATATATAGAAATTCATCTTTAAAAAATTTACTTATTTTGATGAAGAAAATTCTTTGGACTTATTTTCAGTAAAGTAAACATTTGAGACTTTTTGAAATATGATCTTCAAAACTAAAATAACTTTGATTCATTGCACTGATGTCAAAATATTTCATTTTTTTTTAACATAAACATAAGTGACAGTTTTATTTAAATTTTAGTTTTTTTCCAGAATTGTCAAACTTTCCGATTTAAAAAGGAAATAAATTATAAGTAGTTCCTCAAAACTGACTTGCGAAATTCAACATCGCATTTAGAACAATTTAATAAAAATGAAATTCTTCACAAAAACAGTAATTGAACAAATGCTCAAGTAATTCGAACTATCGAACATTTGTTTTAACAGATAACAACTGATTTCTGTTCTTTGTCTTTCAACAAAAGAACACAAAAAAAGTCTTTAAACAATCGACATTAAAATGAGCATCTTGAAAATTGTAAGTTGAGTTAGCTCACTGAAAAGAGATTTATGCAAGTTATTTCTCATCAAGTTTGTTTGTGAATCGATATATAAACTGTACAGCTGCAATCTCAGCTGTTACATCAAATCACTGAAGTTATTTCACTTAAAAAATATTAAAAAATGAAAATGTAGCAAATATTAAATAATTTGATCAGCACTTTCACTTAAACTAACATGATATTTGTAATACATTGAAAACTGTTCATATTTATACATAAAATGACTTTCTATGAAAATAGTTTTTATTTCCGTTTCATACTTGAGAATAAACCGGAAATTATGATGAAAAGTAACTGACTAAATTGAAATCATTTTTGATAACAAATAAACAAGATCTGAAAACTGATGATTTATAACTGAGCAGTTGATATTTAATTATTTAATTAATTGAAAATTTTTGACATAAATAAGACAAAAGTCTTTTATTTAACCTATTTATAAGCATCAATTTAGCAAAAGTGAAAATTTGGAGTGTATAAATGAATGAGAAGAGAACTGGAATATTGAGCATTGTTCACTAATCAAACAATTTGCACAAGAATATACAAGACAGTTCTTGAGTAAAATTCTTGATGAAGGTACAAAATATTAGAAAACGAGAAGAAGAAAGAGCAAATTACAAGATTGCTGGTTGAATGGATAACGTGGAAACATGATCTGATCACAGAAATAATGCCACCATGATCAGTTTGTTTAAACGACAAATGTTTGATTGCTGCTAAAGTTAGAGTTTTGAATCATCAAGGAATGAATAGAGACACTTAATTATCAACAGAAGCTGAATCATGAAGGTGCCAGGAGAAATTGTTGATGAAAGTTGTCTATTGTAACTTGACAGGAATTTCTAGATGCTACTTACTTCATAATGCAATAAAATATGGAATGAAAACATTGAATGCAATTTGAGAAGTTTTGCAATAATAGTAAAGAGAATTAGATGAAGGGTTTTAGACGCCACTTGATTGAGAGTAGTACTAGTTAGAAATTTGCTGAGAAGGTTCAACAACATAAGAAGGAATACACAATTGAAAAGGTGGTTTATAGAAAAGGGTTTGGAAACAAACCAATATGTAAGTAGACTAACAGCTGCATCTCTTCTGTTGATTTATCAGAAGAAATTGAAAGAGAAGTAACTAGAAATGAGATTGGTATGTGATAAGAACATCTCATGAAGTCTTCTCATTCAATCAGAACCTTTATTTGTTTTCACGGATAGCTGTAAATTAAATCACAAATTAATAACAATTCTTGTTTAGTGATAAAATGTTGAAAACTTCAACTGAATCGAAAAATAAGTTTGATTTCAACACATCATAGTTCAAGATACAGTTTGAGAATTTCAACTTAAGAAAATTAAATTGATAAAAAAATAAAAGAAATTGTTTGAAGTGAAAAATGTTACAAGAAAACTGATTTGAAAGTTGATATTTACTTGATGAAATATGTACAAACTTTTATGGTATGTTTAATGAACAAACATTCTTGCTTACCTATTACTAGATAACCAGTAGAGATAGGTTATTTACATTTAAATACAAAACAGTTTGATACAAACTTTACAGCAAATATAGCTGCATGAAGTGACTTACCTTGGAGTATTTCATCTTTAAATTTCTGCAACTCTAACCGCATCTCACTCAAAATTTCCTGTTAAAAAGTTTGCTTTAAGAAAACTAAAAATTTTGTATAAATACATCAAGATAATTGAAATCAATTAGCATTGGTATGAACTTAGCAGAAAGTCAAAAGTAGAAACTATTATACTCTTGGAATTGAAGCCAAAGTAACAAAAGTCCATTTTCAGCTTTTTATTCAGCAAATTCATGTATGGAAAGATTTTTTATCTTTTGAATTTTAACATCTAACTTATCTCAAGAAAAAAGATCTCAAAAATTTTTTGAGTGAAACTAATAATATTCTAAGATGTAATCTTTATAACATTACAATTATAAATTTGATTTTTTATATTAACCAAAGCTATTGACATCATATATAAATCTAAATCGAAAATACTTGTTTAATGTGGACTTAGAACACAAACAAAACTATTCAAGACGTAATGTAAGCCTCTATTAGATTTTTAAAAACTTTACAAATTACATCACAACCTCAACAACAAGAGAACAAGCTTGTTAACTTGTTTTCTAATTTGATAATACACAAATCAAATTATGAATGTAAATAGAAGGTAAAAAAACTTTCCAGTTAGAAAATTATGTGTTTAAATCACCTGTTTGACTTGATCCAGATCTGAAGATGACGGTGTCCCTGATGATCGGCGACTATTTAACAAAATATTGAGACTGATTATTAAAGAAAAGATGTTAATGATATTGAGCTCGACACCGAAAAGCGATGTGTTTGATTTGAAAGATACAAGTTGTAATTACAATATTAAAGTTTAAAATAAACAAAATTTGATTTCTTTTCAAGGATAGGTTACAGAGTTTGTTTTGTGGAATGAAATATTTTTGAATGAAAAAGACTTTGGTAATCTATACCAGCTCTTACTTGAGTGTGTTTTGGGCTGAGTTAGTAGAGTTTTGTTTCTGCCATGGTTTCTTGTCACTGCTAACTACTAAAATTGATCATTGAACAAATTTTCCGACAAATAAAAGACATAGAAGTACCTGATCCAGCAGGTTTAGGTGTAGGAGGTACGCTAGTAGTGGGTTTAGGAGCTCCAACAGCTGGTTGCTAAAATCACAAAACGCTAGTTGAGTGTTTCTAATAAAATTCAACTTTTCAAACTTACTAAATGATAATTATTAACTTTGTCAATATCATAAAATGATTATAAAAGTATTTAACCGATTTAAATTACATTAAACAGTTTTTATACTGTGCAAATTGAAGTAAATGTCAAGCACTAGTACTTTGGTAGCAGTAGAAAATATTTAATCAATAATTGAGTTGTTGACAATTACCAGCTGAGTTTTCATTAAAATATTTCATGAATAACTCTCATGAGCTTATTAGTCAGTTATCATGTAATTTGTGAACAGGAAAAGTTATCAAAAATAGAACTTACATTTTGAGTGGTCGATCCATTTTGCTGCGATTGTTGCTTTCTTCTTCTACAAGATCAGTGCAAAATAAGGAAAGATTCAATTGATGTAGATGATACTTACGCCATTCTCTTCTGCAATTCAGCCATCATGCCACCTCCGCCTCCAATAGGCTTAGGAGCTTCTTCTACAGGCTGAGACACAAATAATCAGATCATACCAAATGATCTAGAGGGACTTACAGTGGATTTTTTTAGCCGGGCGTTTGCAATTTGAGCAGCAAGACCTCCCATTCCACCCCCATCATCAGCTGGTGGCTACAAATGAAGGAAATATTTTTATTTTTTGACATCAAGATGAAGAAAAGTTGTGGATAAAAGAGAAGACAACAAAGTTTTGAACCAATTAAAAAATTGTTTTTTGATTTATAAAAAGTCAATTGTGAGATGCTACTGCTGTAGCCAGCAAATAAACCAAGATGAAAGTAGTTTCAGCGACAGATGGTCATGAAACTCGCGTTGTCACAAGCAACCCGGATGTTAGAAACATATGACGCTGAGCAGAAAGTAGCAGTGACGTCCATATGACGTAAATACTAACAGCGGTCTTCTTGAGCTTCGCGGCAGCAAGTTGAGCGGCAAGTCCACCACCACCGCCAGAAGATGCCGATCCTACGGAGACGGGTGGAGGCGGTGGAGGTGGAGCCGGGATTCCTACTGGAGGTGGAGGAGGTGGAATACAGCCACCAGATGGCGCAGGAGGTGCTGGAGGGGCAGCTGGAAAGGAAATCAGGATTATTCGAAATCATCGGGAAAAAAAGATCTTTTACCGGGAATAGAAGCAGTTGAGGCGGCCACACGTTGCTTTTCGAGTCGATCTTGTTCCTGACGTTCGCGTTCTTGACGTTCTTTTTCTAGCTTTTGCTTCTGCTCACGTTCCAACTTCTCTTTTCGTTCACGTTCCATTCGTTCTTTCTCAGCGCGTTCTCTTTCTTCACGTTCACGTCTAACCAACAACAAGCTCATCAGTGACTTGTCATCACAACTGTTTAGTCGAGTTGCTTTACTCAAGCATTCCCGAAAATAGTTTTTGTTACTGAACTGAACTCCGTTTACAAATGAGTCAGTTAAAGGGGTTGAAGAAACAGGTTTAAAACCAATAAGAATAATCTATTTGCTTCTTCAAAATTCGTTTTTAAAACTTGCAATTTTTCTCATAATTTAGCAAAATGAAACTTTTGCTCTTACCTTTGCTGTTCCTGATAATTAGTCTGGGGAGTTGTTCCCACTAAAAGAATAAAAATGTCATGAAGAAACCTCCAAAAAAGTTACAAATCAAGATTACCTTTTAGTGTAGCAAGAATATCATCCATAGCTGATGCAAACTTGTTTGCTTCATCAGAAGAACTAAAATTGATGCCATAAACCTTCATATTGCCATCACGCCATTGGTGGAACGTTGGTGTTGCCCGATTATATTTGAGATTTGCCAAAATCGCGCAATTGATTACGACCTAAGTTCACCAAAAAGTCAGCATAAGTATAGAAAAAAGACTAGAAGTTTAAAATCACTCACTTCACCGCCAGTTTCTTTCCTTCCTACAACTCTATACTGATTGGCTGCTCGATTACCATAGATACAAACTGCAGAAAGACCTTGCGTTACACCAGCTGGCTTCCATTTTCGGTCATTCTCATCAAAATACATGACAGAAGCCTTGCAAAGAGCACACATAGGGGTCTCACTGCAATAATTATAAATTTGCTAGAGTTATAATAGTCATAACTGATATTAGTTCCAAAAATAGCAATAATAAAGTTTATATAAATATATAAAATATTATATCAATATTTATGAATGAAAGTTTATCATTATCTTATACATCAGAATTAAAAATATAAAATTCTTAAATCAAAATCTTTACAACATTAATAGATATGAAATAAATCAGAAAAATGTTATATAAGATAATTTTTTTAACAATCAAGCTGCTTTATATCATTTCAAATTAAGAATTAAGAAACAAAAGCAGAATTTGATATTAAAAGCTGACATGATATCTAGTAAATGATTACTTTTCTAATATTTTAAGTGATAAGAAAATAAAGAAGATATTATCATTAGATAATAATCACATTAGAAATATTAATTTATTTAAAAAACATTCATTTTAGCACTACAAATTAAATTCACAAAAAATTGTTTCTTAACAAAAAGTCATCTTTTTAAAAATTGATCATTATAAAATATCTTTAACACTTTAATATTTGAACTTCAAAATATAATTAAACTTTTCTCTAAAATTAAAAAAATTATAATCACAAAAGTTTTATGAAAAACAGAGTATCTAGAGAAACTACAAAATCATATTATATATATTAGTATTAGTAATAATAACAACATATATTACTAGAAAATTGTTAAATCAATAGATTAAACCAAACTTACGCCATATCTTCTTGTAATGGGTTCTCTGGAAAACTAAAACTTATATTGAGCCTTATAAGGCTGCAAAAAAGATATAAAATTTATAAAAACATCTGACTTTGTGAAAATAGATAAAATGGTGACTTAAGAACTATAAAAATTTATAAAAGCTTCTTATGAATGCACAAGATTACTCTAAATATCATTCATGTTTTTTATCTTAAAAAATACTTTCTGATTATTATAAATACTTAAAATAATTTTTATACATAAATAATTGTATATGTAAAATACATAAATCTAAGCAAGCATAAATAATCAAATTTAGTTAACCTAACAGTCTCTTATCATTCAGTAAGTACAACAAAATCAGAATATTTATAAGAAAAATGATGGGTGACAATTAAGGAAGTGAAACAAAAATGTATTTGTTTATTACATTCTTTTTAAATCATAAAAACTCAAATATATTTTCAAGATTTTATTAATACAACTTGAAAACTTTAGTCTCAAGTATTGATGATAACACCAAAACAAATTCTGAGAATGAAATATATATACTATAAATATATATAAAGATATATAAATAATTTAAAAAAAGTGAATAAGCTAAAGAAAGCAAAGAAAAAAATTATAAATATAATGAATTTTTTATATTAATTTACATTATTATCTAGTCAAACAATTAATCATGGTTATTCTACAAATGGATAAATTTATGGTTATTTCATTAATAAATAATCTTTTCCATATTTTATATCTCATAGAAACAAACATCTATAAATAAAATACTTTTTAAAAACAATCCAAGAAAAATAAAATAAAAATGATCATTATAAAAAAAACACATGGTTAGTTATAAATTGTAATCAAAATATTATCAAGGCTACATAAGTAAAGTAATTATAGAAAATTAAATCATTTAAAAGAGTTTCATTTTTTTTTAAACATAATTAGCTACATAGCTTCTTTTTATACCATTAGTACTTGCTCATAATTTCATCTTACAAAAAATGATAATAAGTGTTGTTAATATATACAAAAATGTTTTAAGATGCAAAGTATATTATCAAAAAAAAAAATAATATAAGTTGTTATTGATGAAAACATAATTTTATTGAAGTAAACTTGTTTTCTTTAACAATCTATTGACGATAATAGAAGTTATTACAAATCTAAAGTTTTATAACCAATTTATTAAAAAAATAATTGTAACCTAAACAAAATCAGTTATTAAAAGATGTTATTGAAATATTATTTTTGCAACATAATTTATAACTATGGATCTTTAAAAATAAAAGTTTATATAAAGTTAATAAAATTGTTACTATTGTTAAGATTTAGAAAACAATTAATATTCTAATTATCAAACTAAAAAAATAAATACTAATAGCAAAAACCTAAAATAATTACTTAAAAACAAAAAAAACTGAACAAGCCAAGTATTTCAGGTCAAATATATCGCTGAAATAAAATAAAAGTATAAATGCATAAAATAGCAGCTTTTGAACAGTTCTAACATAACTCTATAAACGAAATTTAATCATATACCTAATAAATTATCAAGAATTCTGTATTTTAGTTAATAAAATTGTGCCTAAAAAAGAAAGAAAACTTAATAGCTTGAACAGCTAGCTACGTACGCAAGCGGTGGACAAGTTTTAAAAATATTGCGGATAAGTCTTTGTCAACACCTTGAGAAAAGTCTGAATAAGTACAGATAACCCTTTTTATACTTAAATAAAAAGATTTATTTGCTGGTAAAAAAGAAACAATTAAATGTTGAAGATATGAAAAAATATACTCATCCTAGGTTTTTAAAGTTGACTCAGCTTAAAAAATTAATGGGGCCAATATAAGGCAAATCGTAGATTCGCAAATATGTAGTGCTATTTAAAAAAATTATTTGATTAGTTTAACAAGCAGTGTCTGTTAATTTTTGAAGTAGGTACTATGAGCTGATACGCAAACAAACTGATTAGAAAATCTTGTAGAATAAAGTGTTTGATTTTGTGCTAGTTAAAGCAAATTTTCACCTTGGCATGTAAAACTCCCCAATTAGTGAAAAATTAAAATTTTATTGATTAAAAATTATATTAGACAAACTTATCTCCTATTTAACAATCAATGGTGGTATAAACTTACTTGTTTTATGCATAACTTAATAAACCTGCTTTGATAGTATTGTATATGCTTTTTTGAAAGTATTTTTTTTAGTTTGGTGGGTCGAAGCAGTAGATTAATAGCATTAATAGTAACATTTTTATAGTACCTCTGTAGTAGCTGTAGATTTAATGTCTTGGTTTAAAATAAGTAGTGAAGCCTTAATCCCCAGTCGCTTTTGGTGTCATGTTTTTACATTTATCTACATTTATGATAATACTACTTCATATAATACTACAATCGCATTTATCAAAGTATAAAACAATTTTATAAATTAATACAATCTTCGATAAGGTTGCTTTTTATAATTAAAATATGAAAACTTCTAAGTGATAAGTAAAAGGCAAGTAATTTTGCTAAAACTTTTAGTAACTACAAGAATTTTATTATATACAATATTTCTATCTCATCCATATTAAATATTTTTTTATATTTAAAAATTCTATGTGAACAATGAAAATATTTTATATTTAGTATGAAACATTTTTTTATTTTATAGTAAATAATTCCATTATTTCCTTCCTTTATTTCAGAACAGCTGTTTCTCTCTATGGTGTACCTTCTCACTTCTAACTGCTTTTTTACAAACAGCATATAAAATGAATTAATTTAAAAGTATTTTGAATTTTTGGCATAAAATAATATTTTCGTGGATTCTCTCAAATTTAGCATCAAATTTAAGGTGTAATCAATTTCAGCACTTCTTATAAACACTCCTGGGTGAAAAACCATAACTTTTTATCTTGGTTATCTAGCTATTAAAATAATTTTCTTTGTATATAGTGTCACAGTAATTTGCATTCAGTTTACTGTCAGTGAAAAAAAAGGTCTTGTGTATTTATAATTGCTGTAGTCTTGTTACATAAAAATTTAAGTTATTCTAAAATATGTGTTATGGGTCTATAGATTTCTGCTACTCTCAAATAATGTTTCTTTACTGAGTTATTCTTTGGAGTATTTATCACAACTTGTTTTCCTTTAATTACTTAGAGTTTTAATGTTATATTTTCATTAAGTCACTGCTGGTTTTTATACAGATTTAAGGCTGTGATCTTTTAGGACATAAGTATTATTTAACAAAGAGTTAAACTTTTACTTGTATGAAATAGTAAGATAGTTTTCATAAAGTTGGCCATTGTAGTGTTTAAAGATTTATATATATTTGGAAAATAATTATATTTTAGTTATATTTATCATATTTTTATTTCATAAAATAAATGATACATTTTATTTTCTTATTGTTTATAGCTAATAAAGTTTAATAATCAGAATTATTGCGTCATAATAATGAATTAGTAAACCTCCAAAAAAACAGTTTGTGAGTACAGTTTTTATACTAGCGGACAGGTACAATCGTACTACTGTTCTTTCTAAGCAAAAAACTTTTGGTTTAAACATTCCTTGACTATTTCAAAAAGGTTAAAGATAACAAGTACATCAGGTATGAAAAATTTAGAGCTAAGCTGTATCATCTTTCAGTTGATAAATCTTAAATTTAACAATACTGAATTCTATTGGTTAGCTGTTTGTAAAAAGGCTCGAATATGGGGACCTTTTATAAAAGTCCGTAAATCTTAGAAACTGTCAAAGCTAATAAATATTATTTTAGTTGCATATATATTTGTATTATTATTTTATTTTTATTGTTCAATAAAAAATCTAAACTATATTAAAGGCACTTAAATACTATCTACTTAAACACTAAAGCTGGTAATTCAAATGTGAAAAAACTGGCGTAAAGATAATTTTCCTTAAATTTTATGCTATTAAGCTACAACATTAGTGTATATACGTTATTTAATTTAAATAAATAAATTTGCCAATAAATTTATTTACATTAAATAAGTATAAAAATTATTCATTAGTCTACAAGAACTGCACGACGAATGTCTGTAAATGTTTCCTGGTAACCGAATATTACGAAATAAAACCAGCATCTAAAATCGATAGTTTTGCTTTGATAGATAACTTATCAAAATTAAAAAACTGAAGCGTATAAAATAAAGTTTTTTTAAGTAATTCTATATATTTTATCTAATTAATCATCTGTTTTTCTTCAAATCTATAATATATATTTTTTTTTTACTAAATTTTTTCTTTTATTAAAAATAGGTTTAGGAAAAAGTTTTTATAAAATTATACATTATTTGTTGCAATTATTGGTTATAAGTATTACCGAGGCAATATATAATAATCTTTTACCTAGCTGCATACACATTAATTACGCTTAATAGCATTCAAGCGACATCTCATTTATTCAAAATAAAATTACCTTGTTTACTTGAACACTTAAAGTAAATATATTTAAGTACTATTCTTCAATTTCAGATCAAATACTCTTGACTTTTAAAGAAGCACCGAAGATTTATTGCAGTACAAACCTATAATCAAATTTATGCAATGAATCAAAATCGGAGATTTAATCTTTTATTCAACTCAGTATTTGCAATCAGTTTCTTGATTTTTCAGGTTCAAGCATGTAAGGAGTTAGTAAGTAACTCTAGAGTTGGTACATTTTCGGCAAGTGACTCTGTTGACGAATGTAATCATTGGGAAACCGTTTTAGATAAAAATGTTTGTTCAGATGATTCAGAAATTGAAACAGACTGGATAGTTACTTTGCAGTCTACTAATGAAAGTTGCTCCATAGCAGTAAATGATACAATTATGACTTGTAATGGAGACTGTGGCGCAGCACTTAATATTGAAGCTTTTGCAATGATAAATTGTACTAATAGAATTATAGAGTGTACTTACCCTATGACTCTTTACGATTGTAATAATTTCACAACTGGAAGCTGGGTAAACAAAACCACTTGTGATGATTCTGAATATTGGATACGATATCAGTCATGTTTCGATTGCGATGGGTTAGAAGTCAATAGAACATTTTGTCCTGACTCAGGTTATATCAAAACCTTGTGCCCAACCGAAGCTCCAACAACAACTGAAACTCCAACAACAACTGAAGCTCCAACAACAACTGAAGCTCCAACAACAACTGAAGCTCCAACAACAACTGAAGCTCCAACAACAACTGAAGCTCCAACAACAACTGAAGCTCCAACAACCAAAGACACTGTTGCTACATCTGTTACTGGTGTTACATCTGGTACTGGAGTTACATCTGGTACTGGTGCTACATCTGGTACTGGTGCTACATCTGGTACTGGAGTGACATCTGGTACTGGAGTTACATCTGGTACTGGTGCTACATCTGGTACTGGTGCTACATCTGGTACTGGACATCTGGTACTGTTACATCTGGTACTGGTGCTACATCTGGTACTGGAGTTACATCTGATACTGGTGCTACATCTGGTACTGGAGTTACATCTGATACTGGAGTTACATCTGGCACTGGTGCTACATCTGGTACTGGTGCTACATCTGGTACTGGAGTTACATCTGATACTGGTGCTACATCTGGTACTGGAGTTACATCTGATACTGGAGTTACATCTGGCACTGGTGCTACATCTGGTACTGGAGTTACATCTGATACTGGTGCTACATCTGGTACTGGAGTTACATCTGGTACTGGTGCTACATCTGGTACTGGAGTGACATCTGGTACTGGAGTTACATCTGATACTGGTGCTACATCTGGTACTGGAGTTACATCTGATACTGGTGCTACATCTGGTACTGGAGTTACATCTGATACTGGAGTTACATCTGGCACTGGTGCTACATCTGGTACTGGAGTTACATCTGATACTGGTGCTACATCTGGTACTGGAGTTACATCTGGTACTGGTGCTACATCTGGTACTGGAGTGACATCTGGTACTGGAGTTACATCTGATACTGGTGCTACATCTGGTACTGGAGTTACATCTGGTACTAGAGTTACATCTGGTACTGGAGTTACATCTGGTACTGGTGCTACATCTGGTACTGGAGTGACATCTGGTGCTGGAGTTACATCTGGTACTGGAGGTACATCTGGTACTGGTGCCACATCTGGTACTGGAGTGACATCTGGTACTGGTGCTACATCTGGTACTGGTGCTACATCTGGTACTGGTGCTACATCTGGTACTGGTGCTACATCTGGTACTGGTGCTACATCTGGTACTGGTGCTACATCTGGTACTGGTGTTACATCTGATACTGGTGTTACATCTGATACTGGTGTTACATCTGGTACTGGAGTGACATCTGGTACTGGTGTTACATCTGGTACTGGAGCTACATCTGGTACTGGTGCTACATCTGGTACTGGAGTTACATCTGGTACTGGTGCTACATCTGGTACTGGAGTTACATCTGGTACTGGAGTTACATCTGGTACTGGTGCTACATCTGGTACTGGTGGTACACCTGGTTCTGGGGTTACACCAAGCACTGGACTTAACACATCCGCCAAAGATTTAACGACCGCAGAAGTTTTATCAACTGCGGGTTATACGGTTGTAGATATTTTGGAAGATTTAACTGGCGATATTGAAGTCAGCGGATCTTTCAGTGGCGATCTTAGCGGTGGTTTTGAGTATGATTCTAGTGGGGAGAGTAGTGATTCTACATCTGGATTGCACAGTGGATTTAATTCTGGTTCTGGAAGTGGATCTGGATATGAAGCCTCGGGTGGTTCTGCATCTGGTTCTGGCTATGAACTTGATTATGGTTCTGGCGATTCAAGTGGAGACCTTTCGAGTGTTGAAAAAACTTTTGCAGATAAGACAACGGCCACAGGTAAGATCTTAAAGTATTATTCGATGCAATTACTGCATTTTTCATCTCAGAACATAGTTGTAAAGATAAAACTTTTTTTTCTCATCAGATTCTGTAGTTTCTACATTACCTACTCAGTCACCATCCATAATTAATGCCCAAATTGGAGTAATTGTAGCAGCAACTGTTCCTTCTCTAATTCTTTTGGTACTCTTAATGATAATATTTGTTTATTACCGCAAACGATTACTCAAGGCATTCAAGGGTTCAAAAGTTCACCCTGTTGACACTAACAATGAAGATAAGGAAAATAAACAAGAAGCTTAATTCATATACAATCAAGATAGTTAGCCTTTTTACATTTTATGTGAAACAAGTAGTTTTGTATCTTCTCTAAAGTAGCTTGCACAGTTAATATTCATAATTTTTAACTGAGTTAGTTTCCTGAATTTCAAGTTTGATGTGTTTAATCAATAAAAGTAAAAAATCAAAAGTTTTGAATGCTTTATTTGTATGTATGTGTATTTATCTGGTTAAGTTTATCTTTGTCAATTTATGTGGTGAAGCAGTTACCTTACCTACATACCAACAGGGGGCTTCGAGTTCGATCCCAGGTGGACACATATTAGTGACAAGAAAAAGTTGGAGTCCCATAGGCAGTTCGTCACTGTACACAGTATCGTTCTGGCAGCTCCTGCGACGTCAACTGGACGCAGCTGTTTCAGTCCTTCTGTTCCGTTGCATAACCTGGCTGGCGTGGAGAGAGAAATCCTGCTGCATGGACAACAGCTGGATACCCATAACTTCTGCCCTGGCATCAATATATATATGCATAGCCGTTTGCGGCCAAAGTAGACCAAAAAAATCTGGTTACAATCCTACCTGGGTACAACGATTTAATAAAAGCTAATTCGGTAGATTAAGTACATCATTATAAAAATCAGCAGATTGGTAGATATACGCGTACCCTACAGGGCTTCTTGTCATCTAGAAACCGCTAAAATTGTCGCTTTGAGGCAATTGTACAGACTTTAGGCGTAAAGAGCTATGTGTGGGTCATACATTAAACTACGATGCGAACCTGAAACGGCACTAATGAAGAACCATCGAAGGAATTTTTTTCATAGACTTTGTGGGGTTTAAAATCTCAAGCGAAAGGTATTTTGGGGCTAAGTAACCACGTAGGATATCCAGGAAGCTCGAGTTAAATACTTCCACTGTAACCAAAACGCCCCAGTTCAGAATACTCTCCCGAATTATCAAAGACCCACCCTGAATGCAAGTCGAAAGAATATATACGGACTTTCTTCGGTATATAGGAAGTCTCGTTGTTAAAAGAAAGCTCTCAACAAGGATTGAAGGTCCTAATTTGCAGCTAATGTACAATGCTCTCAATATCTTGTGTACGAGCAGCAGTGGGCAAGAACTTTACTGGCGAGATCTCCAGCTTTAAAAAAAAAATGGAAAACCACTCATTTTATCTCCACAACACCCACGGTGGAGTAGAGGTTGCAGTCAAAGCAGCCAAACGAGTGCTACGGTCAAATGTCAGCCTTTCTGAACCTTTCGGCGTGGCATTATAGAGGGAGGCTTGAACATTCAAAGAGACCGACGCGTGCGCTGCAGAACGAAAGAAAAGACGAATAATTGTGCTTACAATTTACCACCACTCAAAATTGGGGACAGATGTCTGATCCAGAATCAGACCGGCCATAACTACAGGAAAGGGACACGAGTGGTGCCGTAAAGGAAGTCGTTTAGCAAATACACCAGAAGCTTGATGGCCCAGAGCACGTCACAAACCGAATCAGGTGCTTTTTGAGGGCCTACTTACTGCCCTATTCTACATCAGACACCACGCGACCTTAAGCGGCGCGCGGCACAACACTATGAACTATAACTGACCACCGTCTGATAAAGCAGAAGGTCTAGGACTCAAAGTGAACGAGCACACCGATGTAAAACCCCGAAATAGTGAGCCCCAAGTGAACAATCGTGTCAGCTTCAAATTACTTTTATTTATCAAAGCGGGTCATCCAATAGTAGAGCTGCAGTAAGGACGTCACTACTCCAAAACCCCAGAGGGGTCTTCGACAAGCCGGTCATCAAGGAGCACAAAGCATCACATAAAGAAAGTTGTAAGATCGATCAAGCTACAAGCAAATCACTACCAGTGTCTGCTACCTCTACAATCACAAATTGTTGTTTCTTGTTGTTTAACTGTTGTTTCGCTCTCCGGGAATGAGACGAGTTGTGTTTATTGATTCTTATGTTGTAGATCGTTGGTATATGATCAAACTATTGTTGTTAAATGTTGTGTTGCAAATAACTTCTTCGTTTATTACTTTCAATATATGTGTGTATAATATTTTTCAAAACAAAATCTCCTGAAATTTTGTGGAAACTTTTTTACTTTTCTAAGTCTTTATTTGGTTGCGTGATAAAAACTTATAACTTTGAATAACTTTTAATTTTTAAAAACATTGGAATATTTCAACTATGATAATATTTTGTGAGCCATGTAATGATAATGGCTCGTTATATAGAGCTTTATTCAAATTATTAAGAAGGCGATTAACAATGTTAAGTATACCGACGATACACGTTACCCACAACACAGTCTGTTACCGAATAACCCAGGTTCTTGAGAGAATGACGAATAACGCATTTACATCAGCGGTAAAATACACTACTTTATACCACAGGCAATATACTCTTTTTCGAGTATTTACATTTTTCAAAAAGCTATTACAAAAAAATCTGTTTTTTATAAGTTTGATGTTGCTGCTTTAAAAGTGTTTCTCTACAAGATTAATTAAAAAACCTCAAACAAAAATCTATATAGACTATTGGAACTTACAGCTAAACTTTTAAACCACTGATAGCTACTTTTCCATAAATATATTATTTATTATTAAGCCATTTTTAGCATTGCCTTTTTGATATAAAGCTTAGTAAGCTAGTTCGACAGTTTTAGTTTGTAAAATTATATATATGTTAAGAGCTTAGTCGTTTTTAAGTGTATCAAATGTTTTTTTGATTTAGAATTTATATAGTTTATAGGCGTTTAATTAATTTATTTCATTAACTAATTTAGTCGAAATGTAAATCAAAACCAATTTTTCATCATTGCTGCAAATATTTGTGATAAAAATAAAATGTTACCTTATTTTAAGTCAACATATTCAATAAAACATGAACTATAAAATTTGTACAGACCGCTACAACTTAGCAACTTAATTGTAATGGCATAAAAAACAAGCGCACAGCAAATATTTCAGAAAAAGATTTCTTGTAAACTAACATAGAAAAGTCATTGATCGAAGTATTATTCTCTATAAAAAAACAAAAAAATCAAACGATCTATAATTGATTTGTAATAAACGAAAATATGTAGAAATCCCTTATGTAGAAACACAAGCTATGAAGTTCTAGGCCGTGAACTGTTAAACTTAAATTGTTCAGATTGATTATTGTGAGAAACTTCAAATAAAAGTAAAATCCATGATTAATAATAACCAAAAACAAGTATGATAAAATGAAAAGTAATTCAGTTATATGCAGGGAGTGATAATAATAAGGCATGTTTCGGTTGAAAACAGCCGGTGGATGCTAGAGGGATTTATACAGGTAGTGTTACTGATGTGTTCACTACAGCTTTTTGTAAAAGTCACTTCAGTCTTAATGATCTATGAAACCGCGATTAAAACCAATAACTTGAAAGTATAGCTATTTTTATAATATTAATAAATCTTGCAGATGTTAATGATGCGTTTACATTGTATAAAATATTTTAGCTTATCAATAAGAAACCCTCTTTCTACTTGTCTAAACCTGTGGAAAACTAGAACGATGGTTTTTATTGAACAATAATAACAGAATTTACATGATGGCACAATAATAAAAGAATTGACAATTTAATAAATCTATATACCTTCACTAAAATTTAGGCTATACTTTTTAAATGTATATTTGAAATAAACTTCTACGAGACAGACATTGAATTTTATATGCTTCTAACTAAAAAAAACTAAATACCTTTAAACAAAGGCTGAAATGTCATTTTTTTCAAATAATGTATTTATGAAAAGTGGTCATTTTACATAAGATATTATTGTTAAGGACTAACCTACGACAGTAAGAAGGCTTATACAAGCTTTACAAAAATGAACAAGTTGCCAGCGATAAATTGTTAACAATTGTTTTAAAATAAAAACAGGAGAGAAAATGAAGTTTTTAAGTACTGAATGTGATGTGAGAAGTTTTGGACAAAACTTTTGAAAAAACTTAGAATACTGACTGCTCAGCATCTTTCAAATTTAGCTCAATTGGTCACTATGTCAGAGTTTTTCTTGATCTTGATAAAAAAAATCTTTATATATGAAAATATAGAAGATATAATAATATCTAAACATTAGGCTATTTATTAGATAAAAGTATATGCAATCATAAACTTAGACCCTATTGTTACATCACAATTATTAAAAAACAAGTTGAAATTAGTTTTTTTTCAAAACAAATAACTAGAAAGCTGTTCATATCAACTTACATATTGGTAAGTTTAAAAATTTAAAAATAGTTATGTTTTCTTAAACTACCAATTGCACATTATACTTTTTACATAAGCCGTGCTTAAACTATTATATGAAAGGTGTCTTTGTAAGAACGAAGCTTTGTAGTTTAGATTAAATTCATAAGATACTGTATTTAATTAAAATATTTATTAACTTACAGCTTTGAATTTATTTAATTAACGTTTTTTATCTTTACTTTTTTAATTTTATATCTTTTCATTGCTTGTTTTACTCAAACTCGAATAACCTAATTTTATTACAAGCACAAAATACAACAAACTATCAGAGCAAATATAATTTTATAGATATCTTTTGGTTTTCAATCTACTCTTAAAGTTTCAATGCAACTGTTATGCCATTTTAGACTCATTAGAATGCTATCATGTTGACAAAAGTCACACTAGTACAATTTATATATTTTTTTCAGCTGTTTTTTATCAACTCAGAGTTTTAAATTGTAGGGAAAAAATAAACAGCAACTTAGAAGATAAAGAATTCTACGAAGTAGAAACTTTAAAATGAAACAAATTCCGTGTTTTAATATATTATTCTTCATAATATTTGGAGTTGCTTTCCTGATTTCCCAGGTTGAAGGATGTAGTGAACTCATTAGTAGCTCTAAAGTTGGTACCTTTAAAGCAACTGGTCACCCTGATTGCAGCGTTTACTCAATCACTTTAGAAAAAAATCTTTGTAACGGTTGTTCTGGAGTTGCAACTCAATGGAATGGTTTAATGTACTCAAATGATGATACTTGCGTTTCTATCTCAAATGAAACTCTTATGACTTGCCATGGAAATTGTGGTTCAAATCTAACGATAGAAGCTATAACAACAATAACGTGTTCTGCTGGTAACGTTAATTGCACTTTTTCAATGGTTGTTTATGACTGCGATAATTTTTCAATTGGCGAATGGGTGAGCAATTCAACATGTGAAGATTCAGAATATTTGGAACGTTATCAACAATGTTTAGATTGTGATGGTATAGAAGTTGACAGAAAGTTTTGTAATGAGTCAAAATATGTAAAAACTCATTGTTCAGAAACAACAAAAATTGAAACTGCTACTGTACAAGCTAGGAGTTCTGAAATGCCAATTTCTGCAGTTGTCGGAGGGTCTCTCGCCGGTCTTTTTGCCCTTTTAGCGATTTTATCATTGTTTTTCTGTAAAGATAGATTGTTTGGAACTAAAAAATCAGCAGTTGGATCTCATCCTTCAGGATTACAATCTGGATCTCTTAAAAGTACTTAATTTCACAAAACTGATTTTCACATAACTCAAAACACAGACAAAATAATAAACCGTTAAAAAATCTTTTTTGTTACTTTTTACTTCATTTGTTACACTCCATAACATTATACTTTATATAGTTAAGATAAACTACGGATGACTTTTGTGAAAAATAATAGACCAAAGATGTATACTCTTTTTTTCATGTTATTCTAATCTACTCGCTTAATGATTCAAAAATAAATCTTTTTTTTTCTTTTTTTTTTGAACTTTAGAGGTAGATATTATATACAAATTGATAACGCATTTAAGTTACAAATGCTTTTTAAGTTAATTATCAAAAGATCAATTATCGTTGGACATTTATATAGATGTTTATATGAGCGATCATCAGTTAATATACAAGCACTAAACTCTCTGACTTTTAATAGTTAACTTATTCGTTTTCTTTATTAAACTGTGTCACGTACTAAATAAAAATCTTATGTATGATACAAATGTAAAACTTTACTGCTTTTAGGTTTAATTGTAAACATTGACATGTCAATAAAAATTTAGAAGAGTAACAACTGCATACATTATATCGAAGATAAATCTGAAAAGAACAATAAATAGTAACAAGCAAATATTAAAAAAAAATTATTTTCTCATCTTTAAATTATCATAAAATTTTTGCATTTAAAAAAATAATAAATTTAAAATGTAGTTTTAGTTTTTTATCGGTATTACGTTAGTAACACTTTTAATTTTTTGAAAGTTAAAGCTTTTAAGATAAGAATAAAACTAAAAACAGCTAAAAAATTATTTTTTGGCATAATCATTAACTATTGTAAACATTTAAGACTTTCTGCACATCTATCTCTCTTCTATAAGTGTATAATCTGTCAAGTAAATGTTTCTTTAGTTATTTTTTATATTTTTTTCTATAGTTTTTAAAAGCTTTGACTATGCGTGCTACTGTTATTCAAAATACTGAAGAAACACTTGTAAAGAAAAAAACAAGTAAATAGATGTTGACAACTTTTAGCAAATCAAATCTTTAAGAAAGATAACTAAAAGTTTTGAACAAACTATTTTATCTAAGAATTATTTTACGCAAAGAGGAATACTTAAAACTGACAATAGACTAACTTAACTTGGTACCATGCTTGTCACCGCAAAAGCCCGCTCTCTTATTCAATTAAATCATTCAGTCATAATTTAAACTTTTTAAAATGCCAATTTTGCTTATCCTATATGATTGAAATCTAGAGAAGTTTTGGAAGATCCTTATTGTTCACACCTAAAACACGCTTAGAAATGTTTCAGCAAAACATAAAAGCTCTTGAAGCATTTTAAATAAATACAAAAGTTGTTTTAATTTGATGTATTATGGAAAATAGCTCATCTAAAATTATCTCATGCAAAACTTTCAGTAAAATCACGTAAATAGTAAATATACTTTATTGCAATTTCAATATTAATCGTTTTAAATCAAATACTATCTTTATCTTTACTTTTGCAGGAAGAGTTAAGATTGTTAAAATTGTAATACATCAACCAGCCGATAATTTCAGTATAATAAAATCAAAATATAATAATAAAAATGTCAAGCTATTGTTTGATTTTAACCATTAAGATTTTGTTTGCTTTTTTTAGAAAGAACATATAAAACCTCAACTAATAATAAAAGTTTGATTATTTTGAATAAACTTAATATTATTTCAGAGTTAAATAACTGATAAACATACATTTTCGTTTTTCTGTCTAGATTTAAAAAAAAGTAATTTGAATTTGACCGAGATTTATATTAAGTTCTGTTTCTCAAGAGATTTCATCTTTTAACATCTAGATAAATTTTGAAGAAATGATAACCAACATGTAAATCACTTTGTAGAGTTTTATCGTCTCTTATAATCAGCTTGTTTCGGTGGATTAGTTTTGAAGAACTTGAAACTAAATCATGTTTAAATAGTTTATTTTAGGAAATTGTTAAAGCACAGCCGCTTGAATGACAATCTACATAATCATCACAATAACCAACAGACTAAACTAATAGACGAAGATCAATATCAATAATGTTATTGATAATCTTTCAGTTAAAAAAAGTTGTTTCGATTTGACTAGCTTATCAACTTATAATTTCAAAAAAGACTTTTTCTTTACGCAGTAACTTCAATAAAGAAAATAAATCAAGCAAAGCTCTTAACAAGTTTACTTATATCTAGAATAATTATCGCTGAAAAGTTGAGCTTACCTGAACTAGTTTAAATATTAGTTTAAATTCTAAAGTTTTTATGTTTAAAAAAACTTTAATATACTTTTTTTGAAAAATTATCTTTTAATTAGCATTTTCAACTATATGTTTTTTAGGATATACCATTAAGGCAAGTACTTTGATGTATAAGTCGCATCAGACCACCTTCAACCAGTAAGCTGAAGGCGTGTCTGCAAGAAAAAATCTATCGACTAAATCTTATAGGTTAAAGTGTTAATTCTACTTATGTACGTGTAGACTTTTTGGTTGCTATATATTGACAAGTCCATTTACAGTAGCATGTTTACAATGACACTAAGCTTGTCGTCAACACACAATTACTATATCCTACAGCGTTACAATACTAACAGCCATATACCTTCCATTAATATTTCTAGCTGTAAGATTACGAGCGCACGCCACAACGCCTAATTCTTTTAATAAATTATTAAACCATAGACCGCTAAGTGTCGCTTATGAGAAGTAGAAGCCTTTTTCATCTTGTTAAATATTCATTGCATAAATAGAATACAAACGGCTTCTTGATTTGATTTAGGCTGTTGTAAATCTATTCTTACACAGAAAAAAGGATGAGACCCTATAAATGAGCTCACTATAAGTATGCAAAAACCGAATGCCTTTTAAAAGGATTTTTTATTGGCTATGATTATCAAGGATTAATAGAGCAGCATCAACATTGATAGTTATGAGTTTTTATGTACTTGGTCGAGTCAGTGATTCTATAAAACCAGGAGTGATGATTTTTGTGATTATCAGTACAAAACTAGTTGTATGGTTCGTTGTTTGCACAAATTCAACAAATAATTGTCCTATAATACTTGAATTGAAAAAAATTTGCGCAGAGCAAAAACCTTAAAGGTATTGTGATATAATGCTGTGTATTAATAAATAACGAATTTTGTTTTATAATTGATTGCTTATTAAACTGATGTCATAGTTAATGAAAAAATTAGATGTGTTTATAAACTGATTTGCGTCGACACTTTTTCTTCTTACTTTGGTATTACCTTTAAACAATTTTATTTTGTCAAATAATATATTTTATATCTTTTGTTTGAAATTTCACTTTCAGTTAAAACTATTACACAGCTCAGACGTAAGATAACTAAAATCTTGAAATAAAAGATACCAAGAAAATGTTAAACACTAAATAAGTAAATAAATTTGCAAATTTAAAACAACATTAAACTATTTCTTCTGTCGTATTTGTATTTACCGTCATTATAGATGCAGACAAACAGTTCTTTTATTTAATATTTCAAACATTTTTTTAGTTAATCACTTAGTTAAGAAGCTTCCAAAACGATAGTCGAATATTGAAATCTCTTTTATAAATCCTCTTGTTATCAGAGATTCCTTATCTATATTAAAACAGTATTGCAGCGGTTTAAAGCGGATTAAACCTGTTGTCGGACTAAGCACTAGCAAACTCATCTTCGAACCATGCAGTCAGAGTATATAAATTCGGTATTTATGTATGCGTCAAAATAAGAATAGTGGCAAACGTATTTAATGGATATAGGTAGACTAGTCACTAGAAATCAATTTTGTTTCGCCTCAATAGTTTTGACTGATCATCTCTAGGTAAATGGGCTAGATTATTATACTATAAAACTAAAGCAGGGAAGATTAAGATCAGTAAGTTTTTCTTTCACTACGAAGTTATATTTAACATTTTTAGGTTTTTATTTAAAGCAGCTATTTGAAAGTACTTTTTTTATTTAGGTTGCTTTCTAATTTTAAAGAAATAATTTTTGTTTCTAAAATTTATCTATAAACTGAAACGCGGGTTGATAAGAGGTGAAAAATAAAGAAAACTAAAACAACGAAACAATGGCTAACGAAGCCTCGTCGCTGCAAAAATCAAACATTTCTACCACCCCATTTTCAATAAAGGACATTTTGGCCAAGTCAGAAAGTTCTTATCGCAACGAATGTGGGGCGTTTGGCGAAGAAAGTGCCACATTTTCACAAACTTCTCGATCTTCGATCAGTTCATTCAATGAAGATATAAATGTTTATCGAAGTCAATCTCTTTTTAGCAATTTGCAGCGTTTTTATGCTGCTAGTAACGCTTTACAATCGTTACTATTATTTTCAAACTTACCAAGGCTTAGCTTTGATAACACAAACTATGAGTTTGGTGACACGGTACAACTAAACTTAGGGTTCTCTTTCGATGCTAACCAAATTAATCTTTCAAATCAAAACTCTTCAATTAATGATGAATGCATGACATTAAAAAACAATTCGCTGAATAGTGTTTCCATGCATAAAAATGAAAATAAATTGAAAGTTAGTAAAATGAAACGTAAAAAAGATCGAAATGTTTCTGGATCACCATTACATGAGCTGGAAAAATTTACCTGTGTCACTTTTCAAGGAATGGAAAAGCGTGAGTTTTAAAAAAGTTTTTCTAGTTTTGTAACTGATAAGCATTACTTCAGTTTTTTTAATATAAAAAAATGGTTTGTTATAAACTAAAAATCATTATTTAAATGATATCTAAGCATATAATAATTATGTTGCGGTCATTTTGTCAAATTCATGTTTAATGATACAATGAAACAATTTGTGAATAAGCTTTACATCAATTGTCAAAAGTTTTATGAGTCTCTATCTCTAGATACCAAATACAATTTTTGGGTTTTCTGCTTCAAATAAAGGACACCAGTAAAAAATTTTATGTGAAGCTCATTAATTTTCTTGACCTTATGCAAGTTGACAGACTAAGCTTTAGAGTTTATATATGAATGTGATAAGTACTTTACAACTCAGTAAATGTTGCAACTGTTGACATACTGTATACTTTATAATATTGTAAATTTGATTTTTTTAAATAATAGTGACTACATTCTACTTAAAAAAATTTTAAATTTGCTAAAACTGCATGTGATTTTAAAACAATACCTTCAGTTTAAGCACTTTCCAAACGAATACTTGATTATTTGAAGTTAAGGTTATAATTAAGCTGTTTTACATTTCTAAATACTACACAAGGCATTTAAATGACTTTTTTAAAATATCACTGTGATGTCTCCATCAATATCTGGCCAAATCAATTTCTAGCAATTTTATTTATTTTTCTGTAAGATTCTTTATAATTGATCCCTTAAAATATCTTTATCTTCAAAATTGTGTTGTAGCACATTAAGTCATGTAACGCAAATTCTTTAAAACAAAGTTCTTTTATTATAATATAGTTTCAACTTCTAAGTTATTGCTATCGTCTGAAAACTTAGGTTGTAGGGGGTCCTTACATTATCTTATAAAATTCTTTAACTATTTTAGTATTGGCAGCTTTAGTGAGTTGGCAAAATATTTAATGTTTCTTCTTTTATCAATTTTGATGATTTGAAATATGCTAAAAAATCGTTAAAAAAAAGTTTAGATAGAGTAATTTTTACTTAACTAAAAGTGACCTAAAAACACCTTTTATCAATTTCTAGTCAAATGTTTTATCTTATCCTTGTAAATAAATTTATCGATAGCCTGAAAGTATTTTATTAAAATAACACAAAGATTAATGATATGAACTCGTTAAAGTTAATACAAATATATTAAATAACAGTTACCAATTTTTCCCCTAATTTATTCTTTTTTTGGGGAAAGCATTTTTTTTCAGCAAAAGCATAAATGAATAATTATATGACTTAAATAAATATGTGAAGCTAATTGGAATAACATCCTTTACATTTTGATAACTTGATAAACATTTTTCTTAGGTTTTGAAGTTGTATTTTAGAGATACTGTGTTTAACCCACAAATTAGTTCGTTTGAAATTGTTGTTTATTTTTTCCAAATAATACATGAAAAATCGATTCAATCTCTCAAAGCTTAAATTAAGTTTAAATCTGCTGTAAGGTTACTTGCATAATTTGTTTGCACGTTATTACTATTGACTGAAAATTTATAGATCATATAAAAATAGTTATTCTTTAAGATAACAAAAAGGAAAAATTAAAAGACAGCCATTTTGTTTGAGTGTAATTTATCAAAAAAAACTAAAATAAGTCTTTGATGTAATGTGATATTTTCGCAAAAAATCATTCTATGAGATTTAGAAAAAATATATATTATATAATGTAAGATTTTTTGTTACATAAAAATTTTATAAAAGATAAATCAATTTTTATTGGTTTATTATACTTGTAAACTGAATGACTTTAACAATACAATACTAAAAAAAAAAATACTCGCCAATGAATGAAATGAATTCATTTAATGCAAATAAAATTAAACATTTTTATTTTGTGATAAAATTCAATGACCAAGAGATCTTAAGGAAGTCACCTGTCTAAAGCTATTGACCTAATCTTATTTTTTATTTTATTTATTCAACGCTTATGCGAGTACAAGCTTGACAACTCTTGTAGCAAACATGGTAAACTAGATAGAATTATAAGGAATTAAGCAGAATTTTGCACATTTAATGTTCTGAAAATAATTTTTCTGAGAAAAGTTAGTAACTAATAATATTTTAGAGCAACTAAAACTGCATACAATCGCAAACGGGTGTGAACAGCGCACAAAACGGAGGAAATGTAGAACAACGTTTACTTCTTTTCAACTATCCGTGCTTGAAAAACGATTTCAATGTCATCACTACCTCACACCTGCTGACAGAGATAGTCTGGCCCAAACCTTAAGTCTCACTTCACTTCAGGTACAGTTATATTTATTCCATATTAACTGATTGTAATATAAGTAAAAATTATTATTATTGCACATTTAGTGATATCAAAAATATCTCCTGTTTTATTAAAACATCATTTAGGCTAAGAACCCAGAGTTTAGCTGTTTTTTACAATTTATTTGAGTATTGATTAGCAATTAATATAGATAGTGACGAAAGCTACCTGTAACTGTTGTACAGTTTGATAAATGCTTTAATTTATAAGCCATAAACCTTGTTTCAAAACAAAGAACTTAAGAAGTAAGTTTAAATTATTTGGATTAATTTAGCACTTTGAATAGAAACTTTTCGGTCAACACTACTAAGCCAACAAAAACTTGTCTTGGTGGTCAAAGGTGCTAAAAACTTGTCTGTGGCTGAACGCACTAAATTTCAGTTTCATTGATCAAGTGTATACCCCTAAAAAATATTTTCGAATAAACACAATTCAATTTCTTCAATATTTTCATACTTTTCAAAAGTGTAAATTATCAGATGCCTAATTCATTTTAAAGTTAATGAGCTCATGACTTCTATAACGCTGCTTTTGACTTTCAAACTTTACAACTTTAGACTTAACATTTACAAACTATACACATTGTGAAGAAAGTCTAAACAAAATAAAGAAAAAATAAAAACATTTGTTCGAATTTAATCGCAATGTGTTAAAACTAAAAAAATTGTTATTAGGTCATTACATGGTTCCAAAACAGAAGAGCAAAATTGAAGAGAGATGTTCAAGAATTAAAAAATGACTTACAAACAGTAAACTTCTTTTATATTTTAAACCAAGTTTAACCCTTATGATAAATATAACTCTTATTGTTTGCACCTAATGACCTATTTCGTAATTTTTTGAATATTTTAAAGCAAAGATATACTTTTTTATGTGTGTTAGAAATAAATACTTTTAGATTTATATAATTTGTTTTTTATATTGGTTTCTTATAAAATAAGCTTTAAAAATTACAATTTAAAATTTAGAACTATTGCAGCAAATAAAATCTATCTTATTAAACAGATAAAAACATGGGTGGAACCAGACATAAAATCTAATCTAGAAAATAAGCTTCAAAGCAACTCGAAAATTTCCCAAATTACTAATTGCTGAAAGAAAAATAAATAATTGATTTAAATTATAGGTTTCTCGAGAAATTAAGCTTTTGAACATTCTGCGTAGTACATTCATTGATCGGTTTCTGTCTGCTTTGTTGTATTGTAAGCTTACTAATTATGTTTTGAAATTGTTCTTTTTTGTACGTTATTTGCACTTTTATAATGTATGATACCTTTAAGCTTGCTTATTACATGATACGAAAACTGAACATTAATATGATTTTATATTGAATTGCTACGCTTTAAAGTTTTTTTAAATCAAAAGAAAGTTCATAGTTAGTAGCATCAAGTTAAAGCTCGAAAAGGAATCGTTCGTGAAATATTTCAACAAAAATACACCAAATATAAATAAACTGGTTAAATATAAAATTATCTTTAAATAAACTTTAGCTAACCAGTCTTGTATGTCACTTATTTGCTGCTCCATTGCTTTAAAAATAATTTTTTAATTCTGAAAAGGCTTAATCAATTATATGATAAGTTGATTAATTTGGAAAAAAATAAATTGATATATCATCATGTAGTTACATTTTGTCTAAATCGATAATTTTCAGTAAAATTGTTTCAACATTTCACTTTTTAATTCTATTTTTTATAATTATACTTAGTATTTAACTTTTTAACTCACTTCAGTTAAATACTGCATAAATGATAATAATGTTAACTGTTGCTATTTACAAATTACTTAAACAAGATTTTAACGTTCTTATAAACAAAAAATTGCTTTTATCTAGCTGTTGAAACAGCTGAGTCACATTATTTTCTTTCTATTTCTTTCTTTGGATAAGTTTGTTGAGCTTTAGTGATGAATGTAGTAAATTCTCGTTTCAGCGTCAATAGAACATGAAGTAAATTGCAATTGTGAACTTCATTAAAATCAAGCACCAAATGAAAGTCAAACAAGGTTTAGAAGCCTTTAAAAAGGAAAACGATTCAAGCAACTAACTTCTACCATTAAATTTTTAAGTAAAGTTGATAGGCCCACACAGCACGATCAACTGCTCAATCTGTCTTTAATTAAGGGAATCAACAAAGCATGAATAGATAGTGCGGAGGCAGTGTTTCATTTTACGACTGGCTGCTTTTCTCGTGTTTCTCTACGTCCAAAAAGCCAGCAGCAAAAAGTCCGGCCACCCACCGTCGAAGTACTGACCGCTGTTAGAAGCTGTGACATAACAAAGGTCATTATCTCTCATCGTTTTTAACTAGGTTTGCACATAGACTTATAAAGGATCAGAACCGTTTAGCCTGTATGTCTTTTAGGTTAAAGAAATGAGTTTTCAAGTATGAAGCTTTTCACTAAGAAATGAGGCTTATAAAATCATTTAGAAATTGTTAACTACAATTTTTGTAACCCATAAATACATGTGATAGCAAAAAACAAACGTAAACAAGAATACAGATAAAGTTAAAAGTCTGTCTACGAAGTGAAATAATAACTATTGTAATTTTACTCACAACAGAAACAACAGCCACCCACTACTAAAACGTTCAGCGAAGGTGTCTAGTTACGCATGGGGTAAGAGGGCTTGACAAATAGCTGAGGCTTACAACAAGATAGAAAGGACGATATACAGCTTGTCACGTTGCCCTTGCTCTTATCGCGTCTCGTAGCTCGAGCACAACAAGCAATCTGTCAAAGGTAGAGCTAAGAGACAGCGGTTTATAGTTGGTAGATTGAAAAACGAGCTTTTGCTGAATGAGTTTTCGGATGATTGGTATTGGTTGTCGGTTCATTTAAACTCTTATTTATATGACGGAGTACTTTTTTTCTATATCATCGTAAAACTTATGTTTTATTGTTGTACAAGTACGAACACATAAAGCACTTCTTTCGCTGAAGTGCATAAAAGTGATGAGAAATGATTTAGCTTTTTTCTACAAAAAATAAAACCCTTAAAAAACAAAATAAGTGTCGTCATAAAGTGCTCGGTAAACATCTACAACAAAATGCACTTTATTTACAGTTTTTTTATACAAGTATGCATTTATTAAGATGTCTGATTTTTTTATGTTGTATTCAAATTTTTTCAGTGTTTTATGACTCAAGAAACTTAAAAACGACATAAAATTCAACTCAACGTCGTATAAAAAATCTGAATATATTTTGGAAAAAAATGTTATTGAACTATACAACTTATCAACAAAACTAACTTAGATTTTAAATGTTGAACATAGAAACTGTTATAACTTTCAAATGGTATGTAAACATTATTATATATGAAAAGTTACTTTGGATAAGCTTTTTGAATTTTTAAAAACTATTTTTGATCTTACTGTTTCTCACTTAGCACATTTATTACCTTCTAATCACCTGATTTATTCTTAAATTTCATCTTACTTTTAATTAGAATGCACTAATCATATTTGCCTGTCTAGAAAAGCTATAATACAATGTATTAGAAGTGAATAACAAATATATAACTATAAGCAAGTTTGGTTAATTCGAACACCTTGACCTGTAAAATTCCTTGACCAACAAAAAGAAAGTCCAAAAATCTGCCATACAGAAAATTATTTCTTCTGGTAATTAAAGATGCTTAGGAGCTGCATAGCTACATGCATCGAAAAATTGACTTTAACATTGCATTTCTCATAAAGCACATGTCTTTGATATGCTTGTTGAATGTACGGCTAAGTAAGCCTTTCTCTGTCTAATTCTTCAATTAACATTTTGAAATTTTGTCATGCTTTTAAAAACAAATTTCCACAAAAAAATCTTATTTAATGTAATTTGATGAGAATTTTACTCAAAAGCATTTAAAAATATTACCGACTGGTATATTATACAAATAAATTTGCTTTTTAACCTTTCTATATAGTTTAATTTTCAGTTTAAATGTAAAGCTTTAATCAAAAATATTTTTAACTTCTGGAATTAGTATTAATTTATTTGTTTATTCTAAAAACGTTCAAAACAAAGTTTAACTAGATAAAATTTTCAACAAAAATAAGAAAATTCAACGTTTTAAAAGTAATTTTAGTCAGATCCAAAAGAAACGTCTTATGAGTAGCTGCTGAAATTTCAAACAAACAACTATTATAATAATTAAGTTTTAATTAAGCTTAAATTTAATTTTACAGCTAATAATTGTGTTTTAGCTTAGAGAAAGGGTTGATATTAACTAAACTTTAAAAAATTCAATTGTATCTACAATAAGTATGGTAATATACTTTTTATTAAATTCCTATTTTTGGAACCAATTTTAATTTAAAATAAATTTTAAGTTTCTAAAGCTACAAATCTTCATTTATAATAAAGCATTTATAATTTTATTTATCTTTTCAGTAAAAAGTATTTCAAATTGAAAGAAATAGCTTAAATTTACAAAGTATTTTTTGTAATTAAAGCTTTAGTTTTTTAATCTAAAATTTAGGTTATATGATTCATAAATTTATCTTATGATGTATGATTAAAAATTTAAGGTGTTGATTTTTATATAAGTAGTTTGACAGGTACTTATATAATCCTTTTAAATAATTGATTAACATGTTAGGTAGTCTACACTACTACTTTATTTATAAAGTAATAAACTCTTTAAATAATTTTGAGAGATAACAATATTGCTCGTTTGAAAAGTATGTATAAATCTTTAAAGTTTTTACAGCTAAATATTTTAGCTTTAAAAAAGTTATGTAAAACAAAATAATGATTGTCACGTTTAGAACAAATGTGTTAAATTTCAAAAATATTTTTTTATTGTACAAAAACTTGTATGAAGTTTATTCGCAATTAATTAAAAAGTATAAATAATCGAGTTGTTAAACTTTATTCAATATTTTTTTCACGCAATATTTAACTATAATTTTTCATAAATTTGTGAAAGTTGCCCTTCTGTTTACTATTTGGATCTCTTTTAAAATAGACAAGTATTAAAGTGGTCTTCTTTTTGAATTAAGTTCTTCGCGTGTAGAAGAGAAACTATGAAAGTAGAAAGAAGGTGAGATAATTTTTGTTAATTAAATTAATTTCTAAATTTTATTTACAGTTTAGTCTGAAAAAATTTCTGATTTATATTTAGTTGTATATGTTAATTTTTTGTAATCTTTGAATGATTAGATTTTTTAAAATTGTATTTAGAATTTTACTTGATTTCTAAAATATACATTATACGTAAACTAATAATTATATCTTTAATAATTCCTTTTTATTCATATATTTACATAAAAATAGTTGATGAAAAAAAAAATCTAAATCTTGCATTATAAATATGATTTTCTATTAGTCTAGACTAATTTGTTTCTAAATGTTTTATTTATCACAAACTTTAATCCTGATTAACTTAATTTTCAATGATAAAATAACAAAATGATTTATTAAAAGCAAGAATTGAGTCTTTTTTGAAACTATTATTTTTAGATTGGTCAGTTATTGATATTTGATTTCTTTAAAACGATTGAAATATTTTAAACAATTTATTAATTTTTTTCGAATGCTGGCTCACAAACTTTAATTCAAATACATTTTAAGTTTTTAATTATAACTCATTTTTAACTTCTAATATTTCAAAAAGTTTCTTTAAAATTTGCATAATTTCTATTATGATCAAATTTATCAATCAGTTCTTGATTATTTAAAGAGCCAAGTCATCTCTAATATTTCATTAATTGATTTTAATTATTTTATTAATTATTTTATTAATTAGTTAAGATATTTCTATGTCTGATAGTTTTCTATTTGAAGCTGTAAGTCTTTTTTGTGTTACAATGCTTTGAACTTATTTAGGGAATTCCCCTGTTTATGGTTGAATAATTAAATTGTGCAGTTGTCTTAACTCCTAATCATATAAATTATTACTTTTTGGTAAATTAGTTCTTCAAATTGTAGCATAAAACAATCCTTAACAAAAGTTTCATGATGATTCATATCCTCAAGTATCTAAAAGTTTCTGATTTGTAGCTACATTTTAAAAGATTGAAATATGTTTTAAAATCCTAACTTTGTCAAATCATTTAGCTTACTTTATTTTTCTGAATCTTTTTTGAAAGTTTTATTAACTCTATTTATTTTTGAATAAATTATCTTTTAACCCTAAAGTTTTTTTATAGTTTTAGTTTGCCTCTAATAACGAATCAATTTTCATTTTTATCTTGTTATTATTAAAAATATCTTAAATTTTATAGTACTCAATTAATAAAATTTCTATAGTGAAATATTTGAAATAATGATAGTATGTAGAAGATACAAATGTTATATATATAAATATTATATTAAAATAGTGGAGTAGAATTATTTTTAATATATTTTCATCACTTAAACTATGAAACTGAACTTAATTATCAGTCATTTGTAGTTTTTTTTTATAAGAATACTAGTAGATAAAAATATATATTTATTTAGCTTTGATCATTAACAAATTCGTATTATTTTATGTCTTCAAATAAAATAGTTTTTTGATTGGATATTTTACTGGTAGTTAATTGAATTCAAAATTATGTCAATCAAAGGTGAGAACTAAATATTTATTTTATCTTAAATTTTTGTTTAGAAATTAAAAAATTATCTTATACTTTAAATTTTTAGCAAAACATATAAACTGTTATATATACAATAATATTTTAGTATTATGTTTAATACAATAATAATATTAATGTTATGATAAGATTAAGAAGAGAAAAATTTGTTTATTTAACTTTTATCATTAGTAATTCAATCAAGTAACATATTTTTTTCTAATGTTTTTGATTATGAAATGGAATCAGGGTAAGTTTTTTGCATGCTCACAAATGCTTATACACAATGGTGTGCTGTGGTTGTAAACTTATATCATTAATCAAATAATATCCACAGTATTAATGCTTGAGATAAAGCTAAGTTACTTTTGCTTGATAATAGAATTGTTGCATGATGATAGAATGTAATATAATTTTGATGATATCATCAAATATGTAGACTCAAACAATTTTAATTAATTGTTTAGGATTATAATACTTAATACTAAGAGATAATATTTGAATTATTGGTGATTGAAATCATTTTTATTGATAGCATAAAAGTTTTAAGCTTAAGTTTATTTGTATACATTACTCTTTTGTTGCTCAGTATATCATATACTGATTAAAACTATTTTAAATTATATTATATACATTTGTGTGAATGCTTTATCTTATCTGATTTAAATTATTCTGCTAAAGTATATTATAAAAAAAAGTTTTAGATTATAGAATATTTTACTGCTTTGAAAATTGAAAGAAATTGTAAAAAAGGTTATAAATACAATTTGAGTAAAACAAACTCTACAATTTATATGTTCAATATGATATTAAATTAAAAAAACTATTCATAATTTGTCAATAGATGACATTCAAAAACTTCCTTTTTAAAATCTTTTTAAAAACTTTTCTATCTTCATACAAACTGAAACACAAACTAAAACATTTTGTTATGAATAGTCTAGACTATAATCTTAGTTATTTTGAAGATTAATAAATCTTTTAAAATACTTGTGCAACATTTTTGTAATGATAATTTGAATGAGCACTAATAAGTATTTTGTATAACTAATGGCCAGCTAATTTTGAATATAAACATATTTCTACGATAAACTTGTTTCTAACTTCTAGTTTGGTTTTATTATCCTTCTTCGGGTCAATTGCCATTCTGTTTTTGATGTTGAGCTGTGCGTTGCCAACTTATGGGTAAGTAAACTTATTTGAACTTTTTCTATTTATCACTAATTATTTTCATATATTTCATTTTTTAACCTAAAACTTTATTATCTATTTTTTTGTATTGATTAGTGTGTTCAGTATTTAAACAACTTTCTTAACTTTTTTTTTAGAGTTTATTGGCCTTTGTTCAGTCTTGTCTTCTACTTCATCGCACCTTTACCGATGTTGATCTCAAAGAGATCTACCGAAGGCTCCTCGAACAGCGCATGCAAAGAGCTAGCTATCTTTTTCACATCAGTCATCGTGATTTCAGCATTTGCGCTACCTGTTACGCTCGCAAACACTAATACAGTAAGAATATTTTACTACAAAATCTCTTTCAATCTACTATTATTTAATTTTAATCTCGATATTTTGATCAAACTGCTGCTAATTTTAAATGAGAAAGATTTCTTTGATCTTCTAGATACAATGGGGGGCTTGTGCTTTCAATATGACTGCCACCTTCCTCGCCTTCTTCACCATTCTCGGATTTTTTACTTTCTTCAATGACGACGCAGATTACAGTCAGTGGTAACCCACTGAAAGCTGACTACTGGATCAAGCGCTTGCTACCTGTGTTTCTATATTCACTAATATCATTGGAATTGTTTAAGCATGACACTTTTTCAATGTTTGTTTTTTTTAACCAATTTGTCATCTAATAAATAATTGTTATATGTCGCTGATAGTGAGTGTGTCTCAATTTCCTCTTTAAGTCAAATATTTTGTGCTTTTTTAAACTTCCCACGAGTTTATTGAATAAGTTTGTAAGCTTTTTATTAAAATATTGATTTATGTTGAAATTGGAGATTGATTTTTGTTACAATTATACCAACTAAATATAGAATGCAGTAAGTGAACCATTAAACTAAATATTCATCAATTAGTTTAGTGGGTTTTCTTTTGTTCAATTAAAAGAATCATCGGTTTGGCAGCTGTAATGTTCTTTATAAATTTTTTGCTGATAAAACTTATGATATTTTATACAAAACACGTTTCATATGCAACATCAGTATCATTGTAGCTATCTGAGATTAATCACAAGCAATTAGCTAAAAGCTAGTTAGTTAACTTAATCTTTAAAATATTATGCTAATTTATCTTACGCTTAGTGGTATAAGAATCCACCTTAATCAGACTAAATTGAAAAATATCAATTTTTCTGGTGGTTTGAGTTGTTTAATCTTTTTAACGGATTTTCCATCGTTCCATATTTGAACTTTTTTTGGTACTCACTACAAAATATTACCCTTTCGAGTTTCGAAAAGATAAAAGATGATTTTAAAATGTTCAATAATAATCAGATGTATCTCAAAACTACTTTTCAATGCTACGTATGCATTAGAATCTTACTAAAACTCTAACCTAACGGTTTAATAAAAGTAAGTTTATTAATTTGTACAATGTAAACAAAGTTACTGAATTAAACTTTTATGAATTCTATTAGATTGGATTATGATTCTTTATTATTGGAACTTTATTAGTAATTTGCAATTTTGAAAGAAGTGACTTTTAGTTTTTGAATTTGCAAAATCACCTCGACAGTTTAAAACTATCTATTAATTCTTTTTTAATATATCACAAAAGATTAGATATTTTAAGTAAAAAAAGTTGTAATGTTTTCTCAGATACTATCAATTTAAAGAATAATAGTTTAAAATGATAATCAGTTGAGATTCATCCCTTTCTTTTTAGTTTCTGAACCACCTTAATATGTTCAAACAAGCGACCTAGTATTTTTTACCAATTAAAAAACTTTGAAAAATAAATTAGTGTGCAAAAATTATCTTAAGAAAGTTGTCAAAAACGTTTTTCACCAATTGCATTTTGAAAGACTTAAATCTTATAAGAACTTTAATAACATCAGATTCAACTTTTAATCTTTCTGAATCTAAATCAATTCAAATTTTGTTTTAACTGAAGTTAGAGCAACACACTTTAAACACTTTCTGAGAAGCACAAGGCAATATATACTATCTATATATAAAATATATTAGGTAGTTATCAATTTAGCAATAAATTCAATAATTTTTCTAAAACTTTCAACTTTCTAATCAAGAACAAAATATTTTATATAAAAACTGAAAGTTTTATTCATCTTCATCTCTAACCCTAGTGATGAAATAATAATAAAAAAGTAAACAACAAAAATAAATAAATAAGAACGCTAAAATAAATTCAACTTTTTTCTATTGAAATATTTGATGCTGTTTTTGATGACTTTATAAGATGCAAAATAAGAGGTCCCTTCATCTTAGACTTTAGGGCAATAAATCTTCCTGTCTTCAAGTGTTTTAGTATATAAGCTTTTTTGTGACGTAAAAACTCCAATTTGAAGACTCGCTGATCTTTAGATGGCTCCATTATTTTATCTGCTGAAGGTGCAGGAACTAAAGCTAAACGATTCTTATAAACTCCTAAATACAAATAACTAGTTCTATGAGATACTCCAAAAATAAAATAATCTCTATTGTTCCAAACGACCCAATTGTGTCTCTTGAAAGATTGAAGAGCAATCACTGGTGAAAGTTTAGATCTATGCGAGTGCCACACTGTGTATCCAGAATGAGTTTGAAAATTAATTGTTGCTTTAAGCTTCTTCCAGACTTTAGTAGAGGATCTTGTAAACCTTTGATAGTTTATATTTCTTTTTCGTGCCGCTACTATTTGATTATTGATTAGTTTTTCAGCAAATATATTGAACTCTGTATCTGCTTTATTTTCACTACTGGTCACTAACGCCAACGCTGAAAGAATAAAACAGCTAACTTTTATATCAATTTTAAGATTCATAATTTAGTTTGATTTTTCAGGTTTTCTACTCGCGAGTTTTATAATCAGATTGATAATGTAGTGTATTTTACTTGACTTATATAGTTTTTACTCCGTCTAAACTTCCTTGTAAAGTTTTGTGACGTTTTGAGAATGGTTTTTTCTCTTAAACAGTATATGATAAAAATAACCACTAATAGTGTTGAAATTTTTTCAGCATGACGAAAAACAAATAGATTTTATTTTTAGTTTTCACTGTGATATATATACTTTCAAATTTATTAATATTTGTTAAGCTATAATTATTTATCAACAACTTTTATAATTTTTGTTAAAATATACTTTAATTTTAGAAAAAAATATCAATATAAAAACGTATATTAAAAGAAATTTGATAAAAATGTTTTTATTAAACACATAATTTACTGCAAATGTTTCGTTCAATTTTTAATTTTTAAGTTGGTTATAAACAAAATAAGTCGGTTATTTGGTTTTATAAAAACTGCTTTGGAATAAGCGGTACAGTTTGTCATAAGTAATTACATGTAATTGGAGCCTATAAGGAAAATGTGTAAAGTATTCATTACAGCAGTAACATTTTAAACGTTTAAAAAGCTGATTCACTAACTTAATTGTAGAGTAATCATACTGGAAATAATTTGAGTAATTAAATTGTTTAAGCTGTAAAAAACAAGAAAAGTATTCAAACTATCTGTAAATAGAATTAACTAGGAGAAACTTTAAGTTTAATTTTTACACAATTATGTATGTATTTAACAATCAGTGTATGTATGTAATTGTATGATTAATAATATTAATTTATTATATGTTTTAAAATTTGTATAAATGGGTTGAAAATCTTTTACAATTCTCTATAATAATAAAAACCCTTTTTAGAATAACCACAACAAACTTTTCGTAAACTAAAATTATAGTTTATCTTTATATTTAGTAAAAATAAAACTTAAGATTTTATAAAAATAAACGAAACTTTAGTTTTCGATTCTATAAACAACAATTTAAGATTTCAACTTTATATATTTAACAAAAACTTATACAAGTTGTACTAAAATAGTAAAATACTAATACAATGATAAGAAATTGACGATACTATCTGGTAATTTTGATAAAAAGTTAATTAAATTTATTTTTGATATTATATATCGTCGTTTTTGACATGGAATTTATGCTAAAGATATTCTGAAATTAATGCCTAATTTTGTAAAATACTGAAGTTAACTGCAACCAGTTGTTTATGTTTAACATTGTTTGTAAAATAAGTTTTTAGTACATGTTTATGTTATTTAATTTTGTATTCATTTTCTTAGTTCTTTAAAGTCTCGTCATTTATTTCAACAACTTTTAACTATATTCAAATATTTCTAATTTTCACCTCATTTTCGATCAATACCTAAGAAGCACTTTTACAAATGTATTAAGATCTAAAGCTGAAAAGGTTTTGAGTTGGTTGTTGTTGAATCAATAGCCGTATAGAGCGTTCTCAATAGTTTAAGTAAATAGTAACTATGAACATTTCACTTATTGTTAAATCTTGAAAAAAGTTTACACATGATATATTTTGAATTCGATAGTTCAAAGGACTTTTAGAATTAAAAGTAAATAACATTTCTTAAAAAATTAATTTAGCAGAACCAACCCTTAAAATCTAGCTGCTTAATTTAGTAAATGATTTCTGTTTTTATCAAATAGTTAAAAAGAGTAAAACAGCAGAAAAACATCTATTTGATAGTATAAAAAGTAGAATTTTTCTATGAATGAAGATTAAATGTGGCACTTGAACATATCAAAGAGTTTTTACAACAAGTGAATCACAGCTCTCTTGTTTAAAGAGTGCTTTAGAAAGTAAAATGAAAATGTGACAACTTTATTTAACCTTGTTTCAATTTTTTACTTTTAGCTTTTTATTTAAGACATATAGATGCGAATAGAATTAGTCTTGAAATATGAGTTTGAGTGATGATTTTGGCAAAAGTTAAATTTATTCAATTTTGTGACAAAAACTTTATTCATTTCTAAAATAAACATTTTTATCAGCAGAAGGAATTTTATTACAGTAGAATTGTAAATGGTTGCTTTTATAGAAATTGGTGAATAAACGAGATGCCTGATCCAAAGCAAAATAAATTCCTAAGTAAAAAATGCAATCCGTGCAAAAGGTGCTTCAGATGTAGCTTAATTAGAATATATTGTAGCAGTCAAATTAGTATAGTTGTAATATTATCAATAGAAATAAATAGCCTTTTATCTGAGGCTTAAAACCGAAAAGGTTTTTTTCGTCATTTCATTGTTAAGATTCTATACTTATTAGCCACAAACTTGAATATCTTCACACTCTCTAATCGTGTTATTATTAACCTTTTAAACAGGATTACAAGTTTTAAACGATTTATTTTTTCTTTTCAAGTGAAATAAAAAAAGCCACAAAGTTTGAATTAGTTCTAAAAATAGTTTTTCGGTAATTTAGTTTCTATGTTAACAAATTGTAATTTCGTTAAACATAAAATTCTTTTCTATTGCATATTTGAATATCAATAACAAATTGTTTCTTATTTACTTGAAGGAAATTCTCAACTTTCACCTGTTTGTCTCGTTGGCAAGGCGATGAGGCTAGTGAATATACTTCAGGTATGTTTCAATTTGTTTAAATGAATTTTAATCTTCTACCAAAGGTGTTATTAAAGTCTAAGATCTTAAATAGATTTTAGTTTATAACAGTATAAAAAATTCAATGATATATCTGACACAAAACATTTTAGTTGAATATTTATCACGAGTCATGAAAATTCGTTTGTTAAGTAGTATATGAATAAATAGAATTCCTAAAATTAAATTTATCTGACAAACTCATTTAAAAATAAAACGCAACAAGATTAATGTGCAAAGTAAAGTAAACTTGCTAAAGTTAGTTGCTTAGACGTAAGGTTATGTTATAAGAAAAGGTAAACTTTTGAAAAATTGTATTTCAATCTAAATTTAGCATTTGGTACAAAAATGAAATTACATTGATATTCAAAATTTTCTTGTATACATTATACCAATTTATTCGTTTTTGATTTTCACACTGCAATAAAACAACAATAAGTTTGCAAGATTATTCTAATCTAAAAAACGAAAATAAGTAATTGATAAACTTACTTTTAAGTAATAAAAAATCTGATAATTAACAAGCAGAAATAGAAAATTCAGAAGATATTTTTTGTTTAAAAATCTATATTTTTATACACGAAAACATATTTTGTGAAATTAATGGAATATTTTCAGATTTTGTAAATTGTTGCTATAAAAAAGGATTGACACAAACTTCTACGAGTATGTGGAAAAAAAATCGAACAAATTCTCAGAAAGTATCCAAAACAAAATCTTCTCTTGATGAAAATAAAAGCAATAATCCTAAAATGTTTATCAATACCGAAAGATACTTGAATGGACTTTGTTCAAAAATTATGGATAAGCAGAAGTTTATGAGAGAATATAATATGATAATAAATTTCGATGTAAGAACAGATGAAAGTTTAAAAATCAAAAATCGCTCAGAAAACATCGATAATAAAATATCAGAAAAAAATGTATCAACTTTTGATGAGTCTATAAAAGATGTTGAAACAAACTCTCTATTTCAAAAAAGAAAACCTATCAAAATTGACAGGGCTCAAACTACAAATGTTGCGTGGATGTTATCATCATATCAAAAACTTGTACCCTTAACTAAAGAACAATTTCCTAGAACAACTGATGGATACAGTTTTCAAGGCGAAGATCAAGTGATGTGGATTTATAAAGACTCTAATAACTTTATTTACCCTAGAGTGGTTAAATTTAATGAGATAGTCGATCAAAAGATTTGTTCAGCTGAAAAAGAACCGTCAAAGCATGTTCAAGAGCTAACAGAACTTTTGCATAAGTCTTTTAAAGTGAGTTGTAATGAAATGTAACTAAACGTGAAAATTTAATTTTGTTTTTGATTGTTAGTTAATGATCCAGTTTTATCTTTATTCCAATATTTAGTTTGATATTTGTATAATTTTATAAGTTTATTAAAAAGTTATATCTTCAGTTGTAAGCTTGATATTATAACTTGAATAATTTTTGCACAATTTCATAAGAATACAAAAAGTGTTGATAATAATACACCATGTAGAGCTTCTTGTAATTTAAACTTGTCTCGTACTTGCAATCGTTTTTACTAAATTACATGTAGCTGTTTTTAAATTTAAGTAAATAATGATTCATTTTACTCTATTATAGTTTGTATTTAAACAAATTTCTTAATTTACAGTTAAATGAAGGGTTTACAAACTACATGAAAAATGAAATAATTTCTGCTTTAGAAAACAGAGCTTTTCAATCATTTTCTCACAAAAATAAAGGTTTTGTATTTGTATTATCATTTGAATATTGTATGATGTAAGCAATTAACAGAAACTACTTTCTCCTAAATTATTTGAAATTGTAATAATTTACATATGACAAATATTCGTTCAAGTTTGATTAATTTTTTCTGCAACTATTTTTTTGAATCATCCATTATTTAGAATATACAAATTAATTTAAGAAGTTTTCTTTTAACTTTTACTGCTTATTTATTATTATAAAACTGATAAAACGATATAGTTTCAACAGTTTGATATTTTATTTAATTCTAGAGACTTTTTCAACCATCTCATGTTTTATTGATGATACAACAAAAACTAAACAAGAAACAGTTTTAAATCCAATTCTAAATGAAAGTAATCCAGGAAAACAGATGATCAGCTATAACAGTGATCCGTTATACAATTCTCAGCTGAAGTACTCAGGCAAAGACGATCGACAAAAATTATTCCCAGAGATAAAACCAAGCTTTGACTACCAAACAACAAAAGAAAAGTTTCAAAACTTCCCAACTCTTCCATCTTTTAAAATGATTACAGCAGAATCTGTTGTTGGCAACAAGAAGTTTGAAACAGCTGTTCCCAATTTACAACCGATAAGCAAAACTGAAGTTAAAGACCTAAAAGTTACTTATTTACCGAAGCAGACTTCAAACAAAGAAGAGATGAAATCTTCAATTAAAAAAGCGAAAGCCTGTAGCGCTCATGATAAGCTTAAAAACATGATTGAAAGTAAATCAGTCAATCAAAATCATATTTTAAATAACAAGACAGAAAGATATAGTAAAGATCATTCGAACCAGCATCAAAGAATTGACTGCAAAGCTTCAATTTCAAAGATTAGGTGGCATGCTTCAACAGGTTCTCTTTATGTAAATAAAACAAAAATTCTTTTCAAAGAGTGCAAGAGTTTATCGTCTGTTAATCGGTCATTTACTAAGACTATTTATCCGAACAGCTCCCAAAAGCCGTCTTATGGAAGTATTATTTATTTAAAAAAGTTTAAAGACTTGAAAACTTCAAATTAAAGTTTATTTTATTTCAATATTGCTGAATTGGTTTTTAATGAATTGAATCTGTTTAAGTACAGTCTTTTCAAGCGTTCAATTCATGAATGATAGTGCAGTACTAATCGATCATCTCAACTCTCTTTAATACACTTGAACTTATTTATTTTACTTTATTTAAAAGTTGAAATCTTAGTTTGAACGTTTTGTTTGTGAGTTGTGCAAAATAAAATATGTTTATGTCTTAGATACAAGTGAATTTAAAAGTCAATTTCAGACTAATCAATAAATGTTTGGTTAAAGAATAGAATTTAAAAGTGTCAAAATGTGTTGCTGAATATAATTCAATCCTTTCTTAGTTTTATAATTAAGTTTTTGAAGTACTTTAACTCTAATAGAATAATTATTTGATATTTTTTTTATTTAAATTTCGTTTAGTTTACATTTTTTCCAACAAGTTTGAGTTTAAATTTGTTCATGGAAAATATTAAAAAGTTTCTTATAAATAAATTAATAAAAACATGAGTTGAATAGAAATGTTTCTGTCATATTTCTTAGAAATTCTTTTTTATCTAGTTTCTATGAACGCATTTGTAGTAAAAGTTACTAAAATTAGAAAAACTTTCTAAAGGAAAGCACTGACAAACTTTCTGCATTTAAAAATAAAACACAACAAGATTAATGTGAAACGTAAGGTTAACTTGCTAAAGTTTAGACGTAAAACGATGTTGTAAGTAAAAATAAAGTTATCCAAAATTTTATTTCAATCTAAGTTTAGCATTTGGTAGTCACAAAAATACCATTACATTGATATTCAAAATTTACTTGTATACCTAATTCAATTCAAAATATATTTTTAATAGTATTTTTCTATATCATCTCTATATCTTTTTAAAAAAAACTTTGATTATTTTTACAATAAAAGATTAAACTTTATGTTTACATGAAAACTTTTGATATTCTTTATTGACAAATGTTTTTAATGTGAGTATTGACATTTAAATAAACACTTTATATCAAACTTTAACTTTAGTGTATTTGTAAAAGTTTTAGAAAATAAAAGCTAAATTGAAGAAATATATGAAGATATTAAAAGATTATGATTTCATTTAAATTATGAAAATTAATAATTTTATACAGCTTTGCCTGATAAATTAAGTAAAATAATTTGCAACTAAGCAAAAAGAATGATTATAGAAGATATTAAATCCATCATTTTTTTAATTTTAAAAGTAATTAAAGCTTTTACTTAAAAGGTTTTAGCGTTTAAAACAAATTTATGATATTAAAGGCATAGGTAAAGTTAATTCAACTTTATTAGATTTGGGAAAAAATATTCTTACATTTCAGTAACAGGTAATATAATTAAGAATTGTAATGATTGAAATAAATTTTAATCTATTCTTCAACTAAAATCAACTTTATATATCTCCAAGTAGAATAGAAATACAGGTTGTTATGTTCAAACACTGTGTTACTAGAAATAAATAGATAATGAGATATTTATAACATCGCTTAAATTTTTCAAAACAATACAAGTAATATTTTGTATAAATTTTATCTTAAGTTTACCAATCAATCTGTGGAAGATTTTTATCAGCTAGCAAACCACTTTGGTGTGTCAAGTTAAGATGTTCTAGTTACCAATACGTCTTCAGAAAGATCATTTAAAGAATTTAATGAAAGTTAATATAGGCAATAATTTATTTATCATATCTTTAGATTTAGATTTGATACTGAAAATAGATTTAAAGGCATCACTTAAAATAGTTTCCAAAGTGACGATAAACATCTATTCATCCGGCTATCTGATTATTTGTATCGAGTTGAAAGTTAAACCAAAAAGAACCTAAAACTTAAACAGTTTTATGCTAACCACGGCATGACACTTAATAATAAATTAAAACGTTAAATTATTATTTTTATCTATTATTATTTTTTGTACCAGAAACCACTTAATGATATTAATAATACTAAATGCATTATCAACCTTATATATTATCATTATATGTATTTATTTATTACAATAAATGCGAAGAAGGGTACCTGAAGAGAGTACCTCTCGCTAACATACATTCTCACAAATAACATCTATTCAGTCAAAAATATAGAAAGTAAAAGATGTAACACATGGCATTTCAGTAGTCCTCAAAGCATATAACAGGGAACAATTACATAGAATGTTAATAATATAAAAAAGATAAAAAAATCATAGTTTAGAAATGACAATGTTGGTAATATTATAACAGTTCAACTTCTTTTTGAACAACGCGAGCGACTCCGAGATGACAATGTCTGATGGCAGCTAGTTCAATATACTAATTGTGCGGTATGAGAAAACATTTGCTCTGACCAATGTACCAGGTGATATAGGTTTATTAAGATGTAATGTGTGTCGTCTGAGCTGATATAACTTGAGGAAAGGACTAATGGAAAAGAAATCATCAAACTGAATGTCAATTAAATTGTGGATAATTTCGAAAATAGGAATTAAGTCGTATTTAATCCGTCGGATTTCCAAAGTATCTAAATTGAAGAGACTGAGACGATGTTTATAACTATCATATTTAATATTAAGTTTCCTACATACTAATCTTGTAAATGTGGCCTGAACAGATTCAATTTTTTTGATATCACTAACTTGATATGGCATCAATGCACTAACATTGTATTCAAGAATTGGACTTACGTACAATTTGAAAAGATTGATAAAAAGCATAGATCCTTAGAATTAAAGGTCTTTATAATAAGGAAGACAAGGTTGATTGATTTTCCAAAGAATTTGGAAACATAATTGCGCCATTTAAAGTCACATGATAGAGTAATGCCAAGGTCTAGGACCGAAGATACTCGTTGAATAATAAATCTATTGATGGAATATTGGTTCAAGGAATTTACCGCTGGTTTACGAGAAAAAGTTAAAAGTTCAGACTTTGTGGGCTGGATTCTGAGCTGCCAGTTCGTAGACCAGTTTTCTACAGTGTGTAGTGCAGTTTGAAGTTTTGAAGGATTACAAAATAATAGCTTGATATCATCTGCATACACAAACATTCTGACATCATCTACTGCTACTAGTCTTCTGATGAGGTCTTCGTATATATTCTTTTCAACAGTAAGAGATAATTTTGAATAATTTTACCATTAAGTATAAATCTATATGCATAAAGGTCATTTTAAAATTATATAAGTTTAAGCATCCACCAATTAAATTTCATACCTATGGAAATAAAGAAGTTTTCTTTAGCTGCTGACAATTTTAATCAAAAATCTTGAAACTTGTACAAAAATAAAACTAGAATTATAGTTTGATATTATCTTTTTTCATAAGATGACAAAAGAACATTTTTATTTTGTTATTTTGTAAGGAATTCATTTTTATTTTTAAGAAATCAATTTAAGTTTTGCAGAATATATTTGTTTTACAAATATGGAAACCATATTGATGATAGAATTTTTTATCATTTTGATTTTAATAAAATATTAGGCATTGAAAATTTGTTGTGTTAAATAATGAACATTAAATCAGTAATAAAAACACAAGTGCGTTTACACTTCTCGTAAATTGCTTTCAAGTGTGATAAAAATATCTAATCATTGTACAGCCTCTTTTTTTAAGCATGAAAATAATTTTGTCATCTAAAACTAACCTGCATAGTGGAATTTATTTACCTGATGGAGAACCTGTTGTTATCGGACGAAATAAAACTACCAAAATTGTTGACATTAGGTGTTCAAGGTATACAATAAAAATAGTTTCTAATAGAAGCATTTATTGTTATAAAACTTTGACTGATATTATGAACTAAATTTTTAATTTTATTTATCATATATTTATATCTACTTGGATGTATATTTAAAAGTTTAAATCTTCATAAACTTTAAGATAAATTTAATAAATGGTAATCAATTGTTTTTAGATAAAAGTATTTTTATGTCTTCAATCTAATGATGAATATTTGATGTATAAAAAAGTTAAAGATTGTTTACTCTTTTACATAATTGTCCACTTTAATTGTCAATATATTCTCATTGATTATGTAATTATATAAATAAATGATTAGCAAAAGCCTTTAGAAAAAATATATAAAGCTTTTTAATTAAAATAAATTTAAAGTCACATATTATTTATTGATTTATTTAATGCATGGTTGTAGATAACCAGTTACATAGCTTTTAAAGTTAACACAGAATAATATAACTGTAGAAAAGTAATGAAAAGGTTTCTAGCACCACAGTTTAACTTAATTACTATAAAAAGAATTAAGAACAATGCAAAAGCATAATTCAATATAAGTTATGAATCAAAAATACAAAATAAATTCACAAAATGAAGATTATATATGATCTTGCAGAAAATCTGAAAGTTTTTATTTTTTTACTTTAAACCTATGATTATTCTAAATATAATGATTCAATTACAGGAATCAACTGCAATTAACAGCTGATTATTCAGCAAAACATGTAAATGTGAAGAATTTAGCATCTTTTTATGCAATGGTTGGTGAAAGAAGGATTGAAAAGGGAGAAATGTGTCAGATGAAGATTGGAGATACATTAACAGTAGTTGGAAAAGATTTTCCTCATCAGTTAATTATTGAAGATGTCATGGAAAAAGGTTTATTTTTAAATTTTTCTTTCTATGGACTATTGTTTTCTTTTCAGATGGAGAACCGGTAAAAAAGAAAAGAAAGATTTCTTCTGTTGAGAAAAGTGTGGATGGTAAGTTAACATTTCAAATTTTACTTGACAAATGATTAGAAATAAAAAGTTTTAATTTTGATGGTTTCAACATATTAACCAATCTAAGTATTATTACTGAATATTAATTTAAAATATTAATCAACACCCAGAAATATTATAACTAATAGTTTAATTAACATATAAAATAAAAACACATTTCTCAAATTTCTGCATTAAGTAATTTATAAGATTATTAAATAAAAATTTTAATGATGTATAATTCAAATTGTTCTTATTATTAAATGAAAATAATAAATATTTTGTTTTATATAAAAGCTTTAAATTTATGTAAGCAATTGAAATAAAAATTGTACAAGTAGTTCATGATTACTATTCAGATAGCATAAAAGTCTTTTTAAAATATTTGTAGCTGATTTGATGAATTCTTCATCAGAAGGGTTAGGTGGTTGGAAGAAAATTAACGATGAATTATTAGTTTATGAGAGTAAAGATTTAAAACATTCATCAAAAATTGCCTCTTTCGATTTGGATGGAACAATTATCACCACGAAATCAGGTTGCTCACAAATTCAAACATCAACTAGAGTATGATTTATATAAAATATTTGCTTCAGGTAAAAAGTTTCCAGTTGATAAAGAAGATTGGATGATTATGTTGAGTGAGATTCCTGAAAAACTTAAACAACTTCATAAAGATGGTATCAAAAACTGCGCAGAAAAATTTATCTTAACTTTCTATATTTAAAGGATTTAAATTAGTTTTAATAACCAATCAAAAAGGTGTTTCAACTGGTCAAACAAAAGAAGAAGATCTGAAAACAAAAATTGAAGCAATTATTTGTCATCTGAAGATGCCGTTTCAGGTGATTCTTCACTAGAATCTACTTTTTATACAAACTAAATATTTTCAGCAATCAATTCAAACTTTTTAATCTGTTTTAAAGTTTCTAATTTTTAAACTGAAGTTTTATTGGCTTAAAATTATCTATTTTAGGTTTTAGCATCTATTAAAGGTGGTAAATATCGTAAACCAAATGTTGGTACGTTTAATTGGTTACAAGCGAAAGGAAATGGTTCAATTCTACTTGATAAAGATCAATTCTTTTATGTTGGGGATGCTGCTGGAAGACCAAAGAATTGGAATCCTGGAAAAAAGAAGGATTTCAGCTGTAGTGACAGGTAAGTCATTAAAACATTTTTATTCTTTCATTTCAATCAATATTAAAAAGTTCAAAGTATGAATGAAAGTTCATAATAAATAATTTAGAAACATTTTTAGATTATTTGCAATCAATATCAGTTGCAAGTTTTATACGCCGGAAGAATTCTTTCTTTCACAAAAAGAAGCCAAATTTGAAATGCCTAAATTTGATCCGGTACAAATTTACTTTTTATTAAAATAAATTTCCATCAATTCAAATATTAATATTTAATTGAAATAAGGATTATGAAAAGTTGACCTTTTGTTTGTACCAAAAATAATTAAATAAATTCATTCACAAAAATCAATCTAATAAAGATCTTCTTTCTATCCTAAAAGAAATCTTCGGTGAAAAGAAAACCTTTTGTTACTTAGAAAAGATGTTTTTTCGACTTGTAGTCAATTTTTTTTATATTTATTATCTTTTTTTGTAAACTTTTTAACTCTCTGCAACCTGTTTCATTTTAATTAAGTTTATTTTTTCAAATATTTTTTTTATTATTTGTAAGCGCAATATTAAAAGCGACGAGACCTTAGTGAAATGTTCGACATTCGACAAAGAAGTTGAAATTAATAAAAAAGAGCAAGAACTCATCATATTTGTCGGTTCTCCAGCTTGTAAGTAACTCTTTTTCTATTCTTATATTTCAAATTGACAAAAAATTATTATTTTAAGGTGGAAAATCAACTTTTGCAAACGAGCATATAAATCGGAAGAAATATTCAATTATTAATAGGGTAAAACTGAATTTAATTAATTTTTCTCGTTCAACGATTGAAAAAACAACAATTGATTTTTCAGGATATTTTGAAAACTCAACAGAAATGTGTTGCTGCTTGTGAAGCAGCTTTATCTAGCGGTAAAAGTTGTGTCATTGATAATACAAATCCTGATGAAGATTCAAGAAAGAGGTCAGTTTCAAATGTGTTTAGTTAATTTCTTAATTGAATCAAATTTCAGATACATAGACCTTGCAAAGAAGTTTACAGTTCCTTGCAGATGTTTTCATTTTGATATGGATATAGAACAAGTTTTCCATAATAACAAGTAAGATAATATCAAATAAAATTCATCAAATAGATGATTAATTTCGAAATAAAACTATTTTACAATTTAATCAGAAAATGTTAAGCAAATTTCATATTATTTTGAAGAAAATTGAAACTTTGGTTTGTAGGTTTCGTGTTTTGACTAAAGTCAAACATGATTTAGTGTCACCTATGGTAATTTACTCATATCGAAAAAAGCACGTCACCCCCAAACTTTCAGAAGGCTTTCAAGAGATTCTACAAATCAACTTTGTACCGAAATTTGCTAACCAGGAATTTAAAGATTTATATTATAAATTCTTAGCATAATCTCATAATCACTGATATAATATATATAGACTCGTTTTAAATTGAATAAAATCTTTATGAGATAACTTTGTTATTCACTCTATAATCTGATTAAGTGGAAAATACAATTATAATGTTAAAGATTCCTTTTTCTAAGTCTTCTTAACCATACAAATTGATCTAATTAATATTCTAAGGTTTAAGGCATTTATGCAAGGAAACTTTACAGAACAGATGTGTTAGAAATCCAAATCCTCTTATCATAAACATCTTTAAAATGTTCAAGCAATTACTTATCAACTTTATTTTTTGGTCACACAAAACTACAACTTCATCATTAGATATTTACATGGACGAAAAAGTATCAAAAAAATGATGCAGCAAATGTTTGGAAAGTAAAAAAAAACATAAAAACTGATTTTGCAAAAGTTTTAAAAATAATTGAATTGCATTAAACAATGATGTAGATTAGATCTGTATAAATTCTGATCTAAAAGATTGCAAAATATAAAAGCCGAAACGGTTCTACCCAAATATGATTAAGTTGGTGGAAAGTTTTTGTTTCTAGATCGTTTTGTCAAAGTACTTTGGCAAATATAAAATAATTATTTCATCTGTATCAGGTTTGATTGAAAAATAAAAAAAGACACAAATTTTTGATGTAAAAATTACGAGGTGATATTAGAGGCCAGCTCAGCTAGACTAGCTGGTCAATTGATTTAGCAGTAAGTATATGATTGAAAAAAAATGTAGAATCAGTAAGAACCAAAAACAGTTTTTGATTTGAATAAAACAGTTTTGAAAAACTGAACTAAACCAAAATCACAAGCAAGTAACCGTTTGAGATGTTGACACAATGAAAATGTTGAGTGTTAATGTTGAAAGTCGATAAATCTGTATGAAGCTACAAAAAGATGAGACCTAGACGGATAGCAGCAAAATAATCAACAGTATTAAATGCCTTCGACAAAAATTTAAGATATTTTAAGCTAAAAAACATCAGATATAGAAATAAAAAGCGATGAAGGGTTTTAATAAGTTGTAGAAATATGAAACATGTAAAATTTGAACAAGCTTTCTGTCACTAAATGATGATTCTAAAAAATATGTTTAGAGGTTATGAGGAAATTGTTGAACAAATGAGGTTGGTAGTATTTGGCTTACAAAGCAATTTAGCAACAAAAAAATAGTTTTAACAAAATTGTTTCATTATTAAAAAGGTAAAAAAAAATTTGAGTAAATTTCAAAAAAGTATTCAATAAATTAACAAAAAATAAACAAAGAATTTGATTTTGTACAAAATTTTACAAACAAATAAAAAAAGTTGAAACTTTTGATGGGGTTTGGGTTTGTATAAATACAGTGAAACAAGTATATGGCACCTAAGCTGACAGTGGGCTTCTTCAAAGTCTTCTATCAATAAATAACATCAATTAATCAGCACTTGTGCGCCCGTTCAATATGTCCCATCAATTCCTGTAGATTGCGGCAAGAGTTTCCACATAAAAGACACAATCTTGCCATCTTCTGCAACCCATGTACGATCCTTAGATGACTAACAAGATGAGATAAAGTTAGAAACTTGTAAGAGACACACTTTCTGCATCTGAACTTCAATTTAACTGAATTTGAAGATTTTAATAAGTCTCCATAAATCCGACTTCTTTCAGACATTTTTCCAACTGATCTTCTCTTCTTAATTGTATTCTTCTTCCTTAACAAGACTTCTTTGCACCCCAACTTCTTCTTCTTATCTACTGTAACATCATTCACTTGATCTTTATGATTTGAATCAATCTGTGGGACATTTTGGTGACTTGCAAGTCGATTCTTTTTGAGGATAAATAAACCCATATCACGTAGACCCTCATTTGTCAAAAGGTGTCGGTACTTGGCCAACATCTGGGCCGAATTTCGGATGTTTTTGGCCAAATGTTTTCGTTTCATGTGACCACGCATATGGTACGCGGTGATACAGTTGTGTCCACAAATAGGGCAGTTGCAAGGGATGTAGAGAACTGAATCAGGGTCTTGATTTGCATCAGTTTCGTGAGATCTGAGATGACGATGAAGATAGCAAGCTCTGTGGAGGAAGATTGGTCAGTTTTGGAGAGAGATTTAGAAGAAAAAGTTGAGATGTAGAAAATTAGTGATTAAAAAGTTGAAAAGCTACTCGAGTTGATTTACCGATCAAACGAAGAGTTGCAGCGTTTACATACATGAGGTCGATATCGTAAATGTACATAACGAATATGTCTTTTCACATTTCCGGCCTGAGCAAAGCGCTTGTTACAAATACAACAGAAGTCTGGATTTGAACTCAAATGCGAATTTTCGATGTGAACCATTAGACTGTCGATGTTCTGAAACATCAAAATTTAAATAAACGAAAATAAACCAATCACAATCAAGCAAACAGTTTATAACAACCAATCAAATGAAGATAAAAATGAGATGATGTAATTACCTCAAAAGACAGCGAACATACAGGACAAGAAGGTTTGCCTTCAACTTTCGATTTTGAGGGTGTAGACTGTGATACAATTGATTGAAGACTTGTAGACGATTGAGGCTTCGTATTGGATGATTGAGAGACCAATGAACTAACAGTTGAATGATCAGATGTAGTAGTAGCTGGAGTGATGTAGCGATTAAAGGATTCTGATGGAATTTGATATGAGGATTCTGATTGGATCGTAGAAAGTTTTTTCAGTGAATCTGAACACAAGAGTGGCTGTGGGAGACTATATAGATGATCTTCATTAGATTCTACAACTTCTGGAGATGCTAAAAGTCCCAGAGCATTTCCTATTGTTTCAGATATTAAACTCGATCTTTTAAATAAAGATGACGATAAAGAGGATACTTTGATACTAGGTGGAGTATTACAGGTTGAAGAAACAACTGAAAGATCATTGGATAAAGACTTTGTAGTGGAAGTAGGATCCAGATGCTCTTTGCTTTGTTGATTAACAGTCGAATCCAGCTCAAAGCGGTTTGAAGATTCAGAAATCGGCTTCTTGATTATTACTGGAAGATTTGAAGATGAATATCGGATCTGAGATGCTGGCAAGGTCCGAGGATTGACTCCTTGGATTGATGTAGATATATGAGTTTGATTATCAGTAAATGGAGCTTGGAAGGATATGATAGATGTAGAGTTCCAACTTGAAGAAGACACATGATTCGATTTCTTCGATTTTAAAATTTCAACAAAAGATGCTGATGAGTTGATAAATGGGGAGCTTCCATTGATTCCTGTAGAAGAGATTTACAAAAAAATGAAAATAACAAAAACTTGTTGGCTGTTAACCTTTTTTCACATCTGCTGGTTTGTTCATTGTTAAATTATTGACAGATTTTCTACAAAAAAAAATTCAAAATAATTTTAAAAAATGAATATAAAAAATTACCCTGTTTCAAAACACAAAAAATCAAACAAAAATTAAATCAGTGAGATCTAACGAAGCAACTGACAAGCGATAAACAGCGGAAATTATCCTACAACTTCCTCTAGTTACTCTACAACTTTCAGTCAATCAACATTGATGGCAGTAAGTGATGAGGTTTCTGATACCTGACTTTCGCTACCTCCTCTATTTCTGTTGCAAATAAAATTGAAGATATCTGAGAAACTTTTTGGAAAATCTGATGGTTCTTTAAATTGCTACGTTGAATAGGAAGTGAAAATTGCAGAAAAAAGGAAAAACAGAAACAAAATAAACAATAAATAATTCATACAGGCGTTTACTTTGTAGAAGACCATCTCCGTCAATTAAGCTTTCGACTGAAGTTGTGCAAACTGCAATAGAAAAGCAGCCACAAGAAAAAGACAAACGCCAAGATTTGTAGAGAGATGTAAAAAAGCGTTTATGAAAACGCTTTTCAAAACTAAACGAAGGTAGAGACGATGGTCTTGCTGCGTAGAAGAGCGTAAATATTTTATGAGAGTTTGCTGAGAAAGACTAGCGTGATTAAAGCGGGTAAATTGAGTTTATTTTTATTTCATAATTATTTAATATCTCCAGACAAAATGAAATGAGTCTGATACAAGATGACTAATCACAAATTGCGTTCTTGAAACGGGATAAAACGATCTCTTTAAATCGAATCAAACAATTAATTTCATTTTTGAAATGATTGGTTCATCTTGGTTAATTAACTTAATTTCACTTGATGTTTTAAACAATTTACAAATTTGTTTATTTTGTTAACTTGCTTCGATTATATTCTTTTAAACTTTAAGCAAGCCATTCAAATTTCAAGTTACAATTGATTGAAAATATTTCTGTAAAATCAAATCGATATGTCCAAGTAGCTTAAAATATTTTCAATAAAACAAATCTTAGGCAGCAGATCAATTCAAAACTTTAGTTTCAAATGCCAAAAAATTGTGTAAAAGTTTATTTCTACATTATAAATTCATCCATACCAAACAACTACTTTCAAACAACAAACAATTCCATGAATATCTAAGCCAGTTAAGTTGGTTGTAAATAAAAATGATGATTTATCTGCAGAATATTTTTAGATATTTAATCTACAGTTTTAAAGTGGCAAAAATAATACAAATTTGTACGATTAAAGCTTGTTGAAAATTAGAATGAAGATATTTAAATGGTTCGACTTCTTAAGTAATCTCGAAATTATACAAATAAAATTTATTCAAGATTTCCGAAGCCAAACAAAACTACCATAATGTCATTTTGTTCAATAGTAATTGAAAAAACTAATTTAAAAATCAATAAATTGCTTATTTCGTCAAAGCGAAAATAAATTTGAGGAATACATTGACCAGTAAAACACTCAAACAGACGATTTAAGTAACTTTGTAAAAGTCGAGATGAAAAAAGAGATGAAAAACTAGCTGCAAATACCTTTTACGTCTTCGCACAATTTTCGTAGCATTTATCCGAAGCGAGGAATTTTGGTTACATTGTCGGCATGAATACAATTTACAAATAGTAGTTAGATACGACATATAACTTTCATCCTGTTGAACATGCATCATTTTTGCATGTTCATTCAATTTGTGGCAACTTGGAAAGTGTTGTTGACATCTGGCAAGCAAACAATTACTTTAAATCACAACGTATGGGCTACTTGAACTTACCTGCAACAGATTAATGCTTCTATACCAAGACATAACCCGGAAGAGACGTGTTTGGTGATACGGATCACATCTGGGAATCCCTTTTTGCATCCACCACATTTATAAGGATGCACGTCATCGTGTACTGAGATTAAATGTCTCTTTAAATGATCACCACGTGAAAAAGTCTTCATGATAATGGATCATTGATATTAAGATCATTGATATTAAGCACAAAAGACACGATAGAGGAGTACCTTAGAGCAAGTAGGGCAGGTAAATAGTCGATTTTTTGAGTCAGGAGTACAGTTGTGTCCACATTCCTTTTCTGTCCAGGTCTTTGCATGAAATGGTTCTTTAATTGGATCAGATGATGAAGTTTCAGTGGTTTTTGTTTGAGTCCAAGGTTTTTTGAAGCAGGTCTGAGAGTTTCTATGTTGATTTGTGATGGAATCTGAAGTGGTGGTTGATAATTGACAAGTGATGATGAGGAAAGACTCACCTGGTGATGTTTGAGGACAAATGAGCAAATTGTGGGACGTTACCACGGTGGTTGTAGGCACTTCATTACAACTGCGGTTTGTTGTATACAGACCATTACTCATCTGAGGTGGGTTTCTTCGAATCAAGTCTGAATCATCAAAATTTTCTTGAGAAGATTGATCTTCAATGTGAAGATGTGAATCAGAAATGTGGATTTCATCAGCTTTCATCTTCTATAAAAAGAGAAATAAAAAGTTCAGCTTCCGTTGAATTACAGAAGTAATCTGGTTAAATTTCACCAGAAATACAAAAGTTTAAATATCACCAAAATCTGATTTCTTTTATTTAAGATTTATTTTATTTAAGAGTTCAAATTTAAAAATATCAAACTAGAAAAAGAAATTACAAAATAATCCAAAAGTTGAAAACTGATAGATGAGCCACAAAAATGTCCGATTAAGTAAAACAAAGAATATTTTCTTATAAAATAAAAACTAATATCTGTTATATCTGTTGATAAAAGAAAAAACATAAATAAGAAGAGATAGCAGTTAAAAATAATTAAATGATAAACAATTAGTCACTTTTAAAATATACAATCAAAGAAAGAACATTTATTAGCCACAGAAAAATAAGAATTCCTAGATTCAATTACTTTAATAGAATTATTTGAATTACTTTTAAATAAAGATAATAATTCAATTATATATTGAGTAATTAAATCATTGGCAGTTTAATTAAGGTTTTCAAAGCAAAGAATACTTTTTGATAGTCTATATGTCTAAATGTTCATTTCATTGATCTAAAATTTATACCAAAATAAATTTAAAAAATGAACAAATAGAGACATGATTAAGAATAAAAATTGAAGATACTTTTTAACTAAATCAATTTGAAAAAATAATGGAAAAAAGGCTTTAAAACTAAATCTAAAATTCGATGAAATTTTTTTTTAATTCTTAACCTCTTACTTTATTTTTTAAATATATACATTTCATGGTTCTTCATATCATGAGTTCCTATCTTTACTTCATCTGATTATACAGATAAAATTTAAACACTGATACCCTTATAATATGATTAATCAAAGCACAAGCAGATATCATGATTTAAACCAATCAGTAAGATGAGATTTTTATGTAAGCAAAGGATTATCTAACAACATTAAGCAGAAAATCAAATTAGGTAATTGCCTAATATGTATGACAGTTGTTCAGACAGATACTGTTATAAAGAAATCTACTTAAGTAGATAAAACATGAGCTTAAAGATTTTAACATACAAAAAGCAGAAAAAATATATAAGTTAAGTAACCTTACTAAATTTTTATGCAATTACAATTAGCAAAAAAAAGTTTAAAATATAATTTAGTTAAATAATTTCAGGAGCACACAATACACAGCACCTACAACCACCGAGCACATTATTTACCTATTAAGTTTTCTTAGCACAATCTTGTCGGCATAAAACATTTTATATATAAGAGACAAGACCATTTCAAATACTTACTTTATCAAACTATTATTGTTTGAGAGATTTCAATTAATATAATACATCTTCTTTTTTAATATTGTTAGATGAGCACATAAAAATTAAAAAGTAAAATCTATAAATAATGGTGATATTGTAAAGAACTTTTAACAAATTATATTATCAAAACTAGCTAGCCAATATGAGTAAAAAAAAGTAAACCAATAAATTTTCTAATTTTGATCAAACTTATTAGTTGTAATTGAACAAATACAAATTAAGATATAGATATAACAAACTGATTTACAATAAAAAAAACAATCAAAAGGTATAATTCATACTCACAAAAACAAAACACAATTCTATAGAATGTTTACAGAAAACCTCTGAAAACTGTAAACAAAAAATATTTAGTCAAATATTTAATAATGATGTAAGATGATATTTATAATTTTTAAAAATAGTAGCTTAGATGATTTAATTTAAGAAAAACTAAGTTAATTCTACAGTACTTTTTTTCCTATTTTCATAATAAATCTTAAAAAAGCTTATTTAATCTTATTAAAAAAATATGTATAAAATCTTTAATAAATCAATTTTTTTAAACTTTGAGTTAAACATTTTTTAAATTATTTAAACTACTAAATGAAATTTATATTATTTCTAAAGGTTTACATTATTTTTTGGCTAATATTAAAACAAGAGTTGTCTGATTTTATCAATCAACAAAACAATTTGATTTTAAAACTTATCAAAGCTACAATCTACTTAAATTTCATATTTTTTCTAAGAATGATTTTAAAAAACAAGTTTAAACGCTAGTAGACACTTTAATAAGAAAAATTATCAAATATTATTAAAAATTCTAGTTCTTTTATGATGATAGATAGCAATTGACTTTACTAATAAAAAAATAAAACCAGATAACCATAAATGATAATACTTTTTCAACTTATTTTTAGTATACATTATAGATAAAATTGCTTTTATAAATGCTTTTATTTTAAGAAAAATAAAAAATAACTAAATTTTCAATCAAAGTTTATTTTTCAAACTACTAAATGAAAAAAAAAACAATTAAATACACATTATTTAAAAAAGATACGTCTTAGTTTAAATTTGTCAGAATTTATTGTAGGAAGACTAAAAAGAATAAAAAAAAAGTATACCAAATTTGTTTTAAGCAATTTTTTCAACTAATTATATAAAAAGATTAACAAATTCAAACTACCTATATTATATTAAATAAAACAAAAACATCAGCATATAAATTCTATCAAATATCAATATTAGTTTACAAATTGCTAATAAAGAATTCATATGAGACTTAGTACCTATAAAATAGATTACTCATAAATTGAAAATTTAGCTGTGAAATAGTTTTACAGTACAAGGGAAAATAACACGTGCAGCAAGAAAAATTGAATAAGGCCAGCAGCCATATTCATAAAGTAGTACATATGCCATAGTACAAAATGATGTAAAAACAAAATGACATTTGTATATTTAAACAACTAGATATTTTCATAATTGTAAATTAGATAGTTTTAGAGTCTTATAATATTTTGATGATTTAAATATAAAAGAAAATATTCTGAGTCTAGCACTTCTTATTTATTTATTTATCTATTTATTTATTATAATAAACACAAAGGAGGGTGCCTGAAGAGAGCACCTCCCGCTAACACACATTCTCACAAATAACATGTATTAAGTTAGAAATATAGAAAGAAAAAGATATAACAACATGGCATTTCGGTAGTCCTCAAACCATATAACAGTGAACAATTACATAGAATGGTAATAACATCAAAAGAGAAAAAAAATCACAGTTTAGAAATGACAGTGGTGAAAAAATTATAGTAGTTCAACTTTTGCATGAACAACGTGAGTGATTCTGATTTTGTCCTCTTCTTAAAAGAGATGTCGTGACGATAAAAAAGCAACAGTAAATAAATATAAACTCTGCTAATTCAACATATGAAACTAGGTGCGAAAAAATCATATGTATATACAAGTTTTAGTAATGAAACCAGCTTTTAATGAATACCTTTCTTAATTTAATATTTAGTATAACATAAAAAGATTTGTTTTAAAACAAAATTAAACGGATACTGCACTAATATAAAATGTAATATTATCTTTATGTTTACTGTAAGACTTATATTATTTTTATTACTTGTTAGTATCGCATTTACAGAAAGAATAAAGATAGATGTAAACTTGCAAAAGTAAGCTATGTACTAGCTACTGAAAGTGTTTATTTAAAAAAGTACTGCTACAAGTTGTATATCATTAATCATACAGATAACAAATTGAAAGGATTTCTTATCAAAGGCCTTTAATGTAAGGTGATGACCTAATAAGCTGTTGTTAACAACTCTTTAAAATTAAGTTTAGAAACGATCTCAACTAAAGTAAACTTGTGCAAATTATTTTCTGTACTTTAGTATCAAGTTATACATTACTATATATAGTTAAAAAGATCGAAAAAGTTAGAGTATAAACACAAATCTATAAACACAAATTTTTCTAGATTTGGTGCTGCTCGTTGAGGAGGTTTTATAAGTGGAGGTAATAAATCAATTCAGTGAGATTTTTATAAATGTTTACACTGGAAATGGCGTCCTTCATAATAAAAGCCGAAGTTTTTGTTGTTTATTATTTTTAATTCCGGAAGTCACCTAAAACCTAAAAGTTATTATTATTTTTAAATACCTTTAACTTTAATTATTTTGTTTCTACCTAGTTTATTTACAATCCAAAAGTGCATACAAGTTTGAAAAAACATCGCTTGTTTAAAATATAAAAAAAAAGTGTATTTTTTCCAATTTTTAATAGCTAGTGAGGTAAAGTTTAATTGCTATTTATAAAAAGAAGTTTCAATCATCAACTTATGTAGATTAATTTAAAGAGAAAATTCTTCTTAAGTAAAAAAAGAAATTAAAGTGCTTATAAACTGTAGCCTATATTTATAGTCTGATAAATCAAATATTTAGTCTGGTGTGTGAAAAGAGCACCAAATAATTTTACATATGATGATACTTATATATAATTATTTTGAATGTTAATAACATAAAATATATTCACTCTAGTCCTATTTTATCCGACTTGTCAGTAATAGAAAGTTGTTTTTGCCCTAATCGTGATATACTCATTCAATGAATCACTTACTGTTATTCATAAAACTTCAATTTTTATCGAATTGATGATTTATTCATCGCTTTTCTTAAAAAAAAATTATCGTAAATAAATAGTTCATCAGATTTATATATTATTTTATGGTGATTGTAAAATAAATTCAAAGCTTACATCACAAACTAGAAGATATTTTTTTTTGTTTATTCGTTATGATAACATTTCTAGCAACATACGTACCGAATAATTGGGCCAGTTGTTGGTCAATAATTTATGCAATTCCAAGCCAGACTAGTGTAAAATATAAACTACACAACTTATCAAAAGTTGATTTGTAAATATTTCTGCTTAAATTTTTATAACATTTATTATTTTTAAGATTTACAACGTGAATATGTTGTGTATCATGATAATACCTTGAAAGTAATCTGTGACAAACTCTAATCAACCGGTTTCACCTCAATTTATTCAAAACTTGTCATCTTTTTTCTACTAAGAATTTGAACAATTTTGGTGATATTTGAACTGTGTTCTTACTAAATTAAAGTTTATTTTGTCAAAATCTATGATAAAAACATCAAGAAAGATAAAAAATCATCGTTTTGCTTTAATTCAATTAGTAGGGTATCTACATTTATTATCTTTTCAAAAATAACAAAAAGTTTCTTGTATCTATAGACCACAATAAAATCGATTTTAAACTTTTTTGTGCGACAAACATATGAAGACTTTTACAGAACAAGCCACTAAACTTTCTAAAACCGACTTTAAAAACTTGATAATCTTGATCTTAAACATTAACAAAAAAATGAAAATGAATATTTAATGAAAGCAGAGATTTGTATAAAATCATTTTAATCAAGAACAACATCAGCACCAACTTTATCAGTAATCCGAAAATTGAACTTCATTTAAAGTTCTACAAACAAAAAATCAATAACTCAGACAAAGCTTACTAGAAGCAACAGACTCAATTTATGAATTTTTTAACAGTTTGAATAAAAGAAATCTAAACATGATTATGGATTACAAGAAGAGTTTTTTGTTGATGCTTAGAATCAGAATTGAGAAAGTATTAACAACAGAAATATTCAATTACAAAATGAAGGATTTTGAAAGATGTGAAACATAAACAAACTGAAATAATTGTTTAAACTCGATAAATAAAACTTCAAAGCAATTTTGAAAGGTGAGTAATACCTAATAAATAAAATTTTCAAATAAAAGTAACTATTTGAGAATACGAATCAGCTCAATAAAAACGCAATAATAAGCTGATCAAATTTCGTGGTAGATGCTACTATATGCACTTTAATGACTTCTATAAACAACAATCTCATATAAGTAAAATTTATTTAATAGAAAAGTAAAGCCAAAAACAATTTAAGAGCTTATTACATATATGCGCAAAAGTAAGCCTCAAAACCAACAAAACAAGAACCAGTTGCTGGACTGTTGATTGTGAAAAAGCTGGAAGTCTTAAGAGAATGATTAAAAAGATTTCTGATGTAAAATGACAACAGCAGTGATGAGTTTGTGATATTGTTTGAAGAAATATGGCGACAAATTCATCTTATAATTGATTTGAAAGTAAAGACTCACCAGGCTTCATGAAGATATCAGATCACTAAATTAAGTTGTTGAAAAACGGTTTTGAAATAGTTACAGTTTAGGTTGATGGAAAGTATTCTAAAAACAGATTGTGTAAGGCAAGAACATGATCTAATGATGAGGAGATGAATGAAAAGAAGAAAATTAGAAACATTTGATTTCGTCACTGAATATAATGTGGAAAATTTGTTTGCATTAAACTACATAAAATTATCGATTCTTGAAAAATTCTGAATCTTTTCTAACATCATTCGGAAATTGAATTGAAAGAAATGTTGAAATATATACAAAGAATAAGAAGCAGAAAAATTGTGGAGCAAATTATTTGATCTTAGAAGACTGTTTTAAAATTCGGTTTAAAAAATACACTAGTGAATATTTTAACGCCTAATTCATAAATACAAGCCACCAAGATGTTTGATTAAAAAAAATAAATTAGAAGCAAAAATAAAAGCTGGAAATTAATTTTTGGTAAAAGTAGAGAAATTAATTGGATGAAAAACGAATTGATCAAGTCTTCGTCAAGTAATTAGGGGGTATCCAACCTTCAGAACCAACTTGGAAGCATTTACTGGTCAACACTTTCACAAACCACCAATCTCTATTAGCTGCTTCGATTAATAACACTGAATCACCAGCGGAAGCTTGTAACGCTGTACCATGCGGCGGGTCAATGACGTCATACATGACGCGATAAGTACATCCGACGTCATCTGCCACTTCACTGTAAATCTCTTCTTCTTTGAAAGATTGAAAAGGAACACTCGAATTAATGACGTCATCGGCTCGTCGTGAGCGCGGTTCATTGAAATTGCGAAGCGAGACTTGGCCATCCGGAGATGGTCGCCGTGGCAACTGGTCATTTATCTGCTTTCTCGATGAATTGTTGCCGTTGAAAGCGGCAAACGCGCTTTTGTTGAGCGGTTTTGGTTTTCTTATACCGGCTACTTCCTTACTAGTTGTGGATTTAGCGGACAGTTTAGGGGGCAGGGCTGGTCTTTTAACCGGTAGGAACGGCTTAGGATTGGGAAGATCTTGTAATCTGGTCGGTTTATGAGCTGGACTGGGTTTGTTGACGGGTTTTAGACGAATTGGTGCAGAACCGGGTTTGAAGGGTACATTAGGCTTTTTGTGGTCACCAACTACCGAAGACTTGGCCGGTAAAGTAGGGACCAATGGTGACTTCTTGGTCAATTCATTAACGATATTCTTTTTACCGATTGGTATCTTGGACTTGGCGACCTCTGATTGTGGATTACTCTTCTTCAAAATATGTTGACCAAAAAGCTGGTTTGGAGTCTCAACTTCTTTCGGTTTCGGTTTGAAAGCAACTTTGTTTAATTTCTCAGCAATTTGTGAGGTTTCATTCGATCGCATTTTGTGGGGCGGTTTTGGTCTATGGGGTACTTTTGGTGCCCCAGTAGATGCCTTCTTTGTAAACTTCTTCTCGATGTAAGTAGCTGGGGCCCATCCTTCTTTGCCATTGATGTTGACAAACCACCAGTCCCCGGGTGACTTCTCGACCACCTGTCAATCAAATCTACGTCACAAACGCCTGCATCATTACAACGTCATCACCTTCACGCTCTGATCTTTGGTGAGATCGATTCCATTAGGAACCGTCGAGTTGAAAGAAGCCACTGTGACGTATTCGTACAAAGGCTCGTTGCTAGGCGACGATGCCGCTGGAGGTGGCAACGGTGGTGGAATCTTTGGTTTCGATGCCGAAGGTTTAGGAGGGATTTTAGTAGAAGCGTTGCCACGACGACTGATTCGTGAACCTGCGAATAATAGAGATGAATAGCGTCGCAAAGTCGATGACGTCACAAACCTCCGTAAGCTCCGGGCTTGACGTCACTGGAATGACGTGTCAAGGTGGTCCGACATAAATCGGATGCGGACCCTTGAGGAAGGGAGACTTGACTGAAAGAGGAGGAGTCAAGACTGTAGCGACTACTAGAAGACGCGCGCTCCAGATCAGCCATTTGTTGGTCGCCGAGTTTTTCTAGATACGAAGCAGGTGCTAGCCCTTGTCTGCCACCGTAACTGCGTCACAACAAGAAGCGGAGATGACGTCAGTAGCGATTAGCGATTGTTGAAAGTAAGGAGAAACTCACCTCACTTTCCACCAGCCTTCTAAATTCTTTTGTAAAACTTCGACAACAACTCCAACTCCAAATGATATCTCTCCTGATCCTCCAGAGTAGTTGCAAGTTGTTATAAACTTCTCCCCTAAACACCAACATCATTTAGTGGATGAGATGAAGATCATTAGATGATCACCTGCTCCAGGAACAGATTCTGTTGTGATTAGATTGTCTTCTTGACCATCTTGACGACATAGAAAAGATCCTGGCACCCACCCTCTTTCACCTTCTTCATCAGTAACAAACCACCAACCTTATCAAGAAGAAGGTGGTTAGATAATCACCGCGGTGAGCTGTTGGTTACCATTCTCCTGTTTCTCGATCACTTCCACCAGCTGACCTTTCAATACTGAAAGTTCTTTTGCTTCTGTTCGTGTGTAATCCTCAACAACCTCATATTGTTCGAGATTGATAGGTCCACTTATTTCTCCAATGTCTGAAGATGATAGATGAGAAAATTGCAGCTTTTCAGCTTATGGATTATTTTTGTCACAATTAATTGAAAAGTTTTTAAATAGAAAAAAATTGACTAAAAATAGCGGAAGCTGCCATAAGGTTGTTATTTACAGCTGAAGAAATCAACAAATTCACAATGTTTGCAAGTTACGTCAGCGCTCAAATACTAAACACAAAGTCAGCAAAATGACGTGCTTCCTAAAACAACTAACTTAATTGTGCTACAAAATATGTCAAGTAGTAAATGAGTCACATTCAATATAAGTTGCTCAGTGCTTACATGCAGTACATGCTTAAAATCGATTAGCAATAAGCATACGTGTGTTAGAAATATTAAATGGTGGGCACGAATCGAGTAGAAGGTTCACAAACAAACCAAACTCACCAATTAAAGAACGTCGAATGCTTCGTTGATAAGCTAAATTACAAGCAAAAAAGGAAAAGAAAAATTGAAAAAGTTGCAAGCTGTTGTTTAACTGATATCAAACTAATTGTAAAATTGATGGGGTTATAATTTAGCAAGCTCGCTGCTAGTAAACTAACTCGTTAAACATTCGCCTTCAATCATCAATTTAAGTCTTCTAATATTTAGTGACAGTTTTTTTAATATTTTGAAAAGTTCTTAGAACTAGTTTTGTGGTACTATGAAAAATAAAAAGTTTTAAAGTTATAAATAATATTTTTGTCATAATTGTTAGCGTTTTGGTGTTAACAGAATAAATGAAAATAAAAACAGTCTTATTGTTGTCGAGCAGAAACTAAATATATAGAAAAACACCAGAAGGATGCTTCAATGCAAAAGTTGCTGGTGACTAAAGAAAAGTTGATAAAAAAATAAAAGAAATTCATTAAAAAGTAAATAAATGTAGGAATAAGTATGATTTGATTGATAATAAATGAGTGGACTTAAAAACAATCAGATAAAACTAACCTTTAACATCCTGTGATTTCTTGAAATATCTGTTTAAAATAAACTTCATTAAATGGAATATTTGACTAAAAAATCAACTTACCCAAGTAATGGATTAATATCTTCTGGTTTGCTTTCAAAAAAGTCCAAAACCAAATCACTTTCAGATATCTCAGCTGGCAACTTAATCAGATTCTACAAAAATAATTAGATTTTAGACTTTCTCTACTCCTTTGCAAGGAAGACACAACTTACAACACAATATTCATCAATGGGTTTCAAACGTTTCACAGCAACTTCTCTAATACGACTTCGACGAAATAGTATCTTGCCTGGTAAAAACGGAATCGTTCGAGTTGATGGGTCTTTGATTCCACCAGCTACAGGGAACGATTCCAGTAGAGAAATCTGTTTTTAAAAAACAATATTAGTTTTATTGAAGTTTGAAAAGAAGTCTGAAAGCTACTTGAAGATCAAAGAATCTACTATATCGTCGATAAACAAGTGTCTCGCCGCCATCATCCCATCTCACTTTAATCGTATAAACCTACAAAGAAAATATGTAGAATTATCATATACAGGCATAAACACTGAGAAATTTGAGAAAAATTATTTACGATTTGATAAATATAGCCTTTAAATAAAAACCCAAATTAATATCAAACTATTTATGTCATATTCTGACATTTCTGAAAAATATTGAAAAATTTTTTTATTTGTCATAAAATGAAAACGTTTTTATAAAAATCTAATTATATAGTTCAATAAAAATATAACACATTACCAAAACAAACAGCAAAAACATATAATAAGAATTTTAAGATCTTAAACATTTTTCTGATAAAATTTGTTTTAAATAATATTTAAGAATTGCTGCTAGAAACATTTCAACTTAAATTACACAAAAAATTAAATATTAAAATAAAATAGAATTCTAAAAGATTTAGAAACTAGAAAAATATAAAAAGACAACAAATAATAAATTTCATTGAGTAACTACTAACAATAACAACAAAATAAAACTTTTAATTAAGTAAACAAACTAAAAAATTGTTTGTTGTTATATAGTTAGCAGATTACATTCATAAAACAACTGATAAAAATCAAGATTTTATCAAAGAACTTTTTAGATACAATAAACAATTGAATAAATTAATCAAAAATTTTAAGGTAGTTTGACACTTCAGAAAAAGAATTTGAAAAATTTAGTGTAATTTATAATTAAGAGATTTAAAGCAGATTAAATATTTTTCATTAATTGCTTATAAATGTTATGAAATTAAGGTTCAAAATATTTATAAATCTATAAACAAATTGATATTTTTAAATAAAAAAAGCTAATTTGACACAAACTCAGGTAGAAGAAATTTATCAGATATTTCTTTCAATTTTTATCACGTTCAAATAAGAACTTTTAAAAACACATTTTTAAAATTAAATAAATTTTCTTATTAGCTTCATTTATGTATAATATATTTGCAAAAAATGTTACATATATCTTATTCAAAAATAATATCGACTTACATAGTGTTTAGAAGGTACTCTTCGTTTTTGAGTATCCAAAACTCTGACACTTGTGATTCGTCGTCTCATTGTGCTTATAAGCACCTTACACCACTATCACTAAAAGCTAATGTTACAAGCGAAACTTGAGAAAATTTCGCAGCAGTGTTTCCATGAGAAAAACTACAAAAACTTTCAATCATTTAAGAATCATAATCTCATAGGAAAAAATACATAAGAAGTTACTAGAAAGTAAAAAATAATTTTATAGTGTATAAAAGTTATATAAACTTATTCAAATATGTATTTATGCTGGTAAAGCTAACTTAATATGAGTATAGAATTTTTGAATAAAACCAAATTAGGTAAAATAATTATTATTTGGTATTTTCTGTTTAGTATAACAAAAAATTTGATTGACATAGATTTGAGTTATACAAATTTTTTTCTTTTAGTTTAAAAGTAAAGATGAAAGCCGTATATCTAATTGTTTAATCATATTTAAACGAATAAGTTATTAATAAGTTTTTGAAAAAATTCAATAAAAAGGCAATTTAAATAAGTATTATCTAATAGTTCTAGTCATCTAGCTTTTTACACAAGTTAACTTAAATTTGATAGCATCTATAGTATATTTAATAAAGAGTTTAATTACATTAAGGTTTGGAAAATTTCATAACTCGAATAACTCAGAATTAGAGCAAATTTTGAATTTATTGTAATAAATAAATAAAATTTGCTTATGGGTAGCTTTCAAAATGTATACTGTTATAGAAGCAGCAAATTATTCAAACTCATAAAGAAAATTGTTCTCATAAAGTTTTATTCTGTTCACTTGTTTCACTTAGCAAATTCATATGAACTTACATTCTGACATACTATCTTTCAATTGTATACTCATTGGTCTTTTTAATTTTTCTAAATAGATGCCATACACAGTTTCAAATTGATTTGTTGAACAAAATAACTCTTACTAAAATAACTAACCTCTAAGTTATGTTACGTAAGGTATTTTGATTAGATACTTGCAAGTTTTTCAAAAGTTTTTTATCCGAGCTTATTTTGTACGTAGACACTGATAATCACAGAAAGATTTATGAAACCTAAAAAGCGGTATACAGCTTATCGTTTAAGACTGACGTTCTCTACCGAGATTGAATGGCCTTATACTGGTGATTAATAAAAACTAGCATCAAAGTAATCCGAACATTTTCAGTCACTCTTCAGCGGTAGGCGTTCAGTCTGTATACAACTTTTCCTTTTATACCAAACCATCAGGTGATTTCAGAAGATAAATCTATATCAATTGAGGAAACCACAAAAGCTTTAACCAGCTCAAATATGGTGAATTTATAGATAAAATACCTTTTCTACTTGTGGCAAGACGGTAACAAGAAATGTATAAAATCCTACATAAGCTGCGGAAAATTTGCTGAGAAAATAGGAAGTTACCAATCGAAAGTTAGCGTCAAAAACGATTCAATGATCATCACTCTTTATAAAAAGGGGCAAATCTAACCACAGAGCCATAAATCTTTTCTCTACCGTAGGTACAATTCTTGTAAGAATTCTACTGGTTACGCGTGTGCCTTCTATAACGAAAAACGTTCTTACTGAGGCCCAGTGCAAGTTCATAGTCAAAGGAAGATAGCATGGTATTTGTTATTCATAAAATCCAAGAACAATTTTGCAGGCAAAACAAGAATCTCACCTTTTTACACCTCAGCCCAGGTTTCAGAACTCAAGCTTTCAGTACTGTAAATAGAAAAATAGAATATTATTAAACATCATCAAAAACCTTATTTTTACAAATCACGGTGAGCTTGACTCACAATAAATAAATAAATTTAACAACATCTGATGAAATTTCTTTCACATTTTTACTATTTTATTTTTATAAATTTTAAATAAATAAATCTAGTAATTGACTTGATGCCTGCCTATTTCATTCGAAACGTCTAAGGCTTTAAATCCAAATTTTCCACCTTATGGCTTGTAAACTGCTTTTTGCCGATGACGCTTGTTTTGTAGTTCACATTAAATTGGTACTACAAATAAAAATATTTTTATTTGTAGAGGCTGTAAGAATCTCAGATTTAAAGTGGGCCTAAAAAAGATGGAAGTTCTCTATCATGCTTCATGTCACAAATACCAACATTCTCATATCACTTAACGGCAAAAAACCCATGATCAAGCAGTATTCTAAGTATCTGAATAGATTGATAGATATTGATCGAGTATTGATAGAGAAGTAGATAACAGGTTAGCAATGGCAAAAAAGCTTTTGATTGACTTCATAAAACAGTTTGGATTAATAAACAGCTAAACAACGAGATAAAGACCGACTTGTACAGAGTTGTCACATTGACCATATTTTTGTACGTTTCCAGTCTCGGGTCTTATATTATTTCTCGTGCATTTCCATGAGCATTGCGTCTGAAACACCCTTTACATCAGATGGTAGGGCTTCTCCCCTAATGCCATATTCTTGTCAGAGCTAAGTAACGTAGTATTGAAACCACACCTACGAAACATAACTTCCTTGGGTTGGTTGCATATCCATAATGGAGAAAAATCATTTATCCAAAATTGGGTTGCCATCATCTAACTACAAAGGCAGAAGTACTCCATAAGAAAGGTGCAGAGATCTAGTTATATCCTCGTTAAAACAGTTAGGTATACAACACTTGCAGCAGATCGCGCGGCACAAAGAAAACCCATCAACAGTACTGTCTTTAGGTCAACATTTTTCATAAGAAAATTTAAAGCCAACGACGCCGACAAAATAAAAATCCCAAATAAGGCAAGGGTTTCACACCACCAAGCAATTATACGTATTTCTCGTAGGAAAAAGTACAATAAACTGTGATTCCATTTTATTTATGCTGTCCCTTCTTTCACTTTTTCTAGGTTTATCGTTCGCACTTGCTTTGACCGTATGTTCTATGTTCTATCTTCGAACCTTAAAGCATTAGTAATACTTTCAACTGATAACCAAGATACTTCAATTTTTTCAAAACAATGTTAGAAATTAAGATCATTTTATTAAACTAAGCTTGCGATAAAGTATATATATCTAAGCACTTTCGATTATCGAAGACTTGGGCTGCTTGAAAAGTTTCATTTAACGAAGTTGCTTATCGATTAATTTATTTACTATAACTCTATGTAGACTAACAAAAAATCAAATATGGAATTTCACAACTAGAACACATTTTATAGTGTTGGTTAAACTAAGGTGAATTTATATATTTATAATAGATTCAGTAGAAAAAAGCAGAAATAAGCTCTTTACTTCGACAGAACAATTGTTAAGGTATAATAAGATATAACTAATTAAGCAAAATATTTGGTGGTAGCAAATTTTACTAATAGTTTCTTAAAAATCATAAGTTATTATTATCAGGTATATATTTTGTTAGCGACTAAATGAAGCTTTTTTATGTGGTAAACTAATTACTTTAACTTCTACAAGTATTATATTTTTGTAATTACTATAAAATAATTGTTTTATTTATAATATAAATTGCTGCTTCAGCCATTCTTGCTAGATTTAGTGTAAAGACTAAAATAAATTTTGAATTTTGTAAATTTTTGATTATAAAAACAATTTTTGGAAACACTGACAAAAAAGTTTATAACTGAAACCAGGTCCTTTCTAGATTAAAATTTTCTTGCTATGGTGGCTTTGGTTTTTGTACTTTTTTGCTTATTCTTTCTACCATCTAAATGTGCATTATTTGTATAGAAATTTATTTAATGTAGCAATAAAACGTAGTTATATTCTATGTAAAGGTATTTTAGATTAAAATTTTATTTACTTATGCCATTCTGTAGTCTATAAAGAGCCTTAAATGCTTTTACAGTATCTATTCATTAAAGGCTATTTTATTTCTTATTATTAGTATTCATAAAATAAAAAGCTATTTGATCATGAAATAAAATTTTGGTTTTAAAAAGTAGATCGCTCAAAACAAATACCAGTAGTACAAATTTGATTTTTCCACCTTATAGAAAATATTAGTATTTTAAAATTATTTTAAAATGTGATAATCTTGTATTTCTATGTATTTGATTTATTTTACATTTGATATATGTGTATTTTTATATACATTTTATACATTTCATCTCAGTTATTATTTGAGCCAGACAAAATCCTTTAAACTGTAGATTTTAATGCTGAAAGGCATTTTTTTAATCATAGAAAAGTTTTTTGCTGAATTTATGAAGTTAGAAATGATTTCATTTATCTAGATATATATTTTCTTTCTTTGCCAAAATGCCAATATCTAAGTATTTGTAACGTTATTCTTTGATTTTTAAAGTTGGTATTTTTGTTAATTTATTCATAAGTCAATTTATGTTAGAAAGTAATATTTTTTAATCTTATTTTTTATATTTTAAATATACTCTCATAATCTTATAAATTTTTCAAAAGATTAGTTTGAATAAGTATTATAGCTTATGAGTTTATTCTTTTATATAATTTGTTCAAAGCAAGTTTTAATGATTTGTTTAATTTTTTTAAATTTTGATGGCCATTTATAACAAAATAAATGTAATATGTATGTGATATTTTATCCTTTTTACATTATATTTAATTAAATTTGAAGATATTCATTATATATTTGTTGTTGTGTATAAACATGTTTAAAACTTTATTTAATGTATAAGCATATTGTTATTTTTATCAATTCAAATATTAATTGTTATAAGTTTTCTAAACTTTTAATTTTATGTTACTAAAACTAATAAGTCTAAGTATGATTTGTAATAACTTTAAAATCTAATAAATATAATTACAATTATGTAAAATGTATATAAAAAATTTAACCCTAGGTTTAAATAACTGTTTTATCTCAAATCTCAGAATTTTTTGCTTTGTTACTTTTATACCGATTGACTTTTATTATATATTTTCAAAACTAGTTTTTACTTATGCTTCTTGTAATTGTAAATTGTAATAATTATTTCTTTTCTGGTTCTTTTTAAAATGTTTAATGGAAATATTAATGGGTTTTTTACCACAAATATTGGTTTAGATCATGTTAATGTTGGTCCAATAATATTTTTATATAAGTTTTAGTTAATGTTGCCTATTTTAATTGTGACATCTTTTGTTAGTTTTTTATGTGGTTTGATTTTTTATTGAGCTGTTTCTATTATAAAAGTAGTTGATCAGATAATTATTTTAATTCTATGGTTATATAAGTTTATATTATATATTATTATTATATATCTATTATATTTAATTCTATAAGCCTATTTATGTATTTATTTATCAGTATTAGTTTGATTCTAGATATAGTTTTTATTTTAAGGAAAAACTTGTACAAGTAATTTTTATAAATAAAATTGTTTCTTAGCTTTTATCAATAAAATACTTATTAGAATTTGATTTGGTGGTAAGAAACCATATCAAATATTTGTAATAATATGATACTTGCAGAATTGAGTTATTGAAAGCTTGATAACTAAATTATTTACTTGCCATTTTTAGATATATTTTTTAAAAGGTTGGTGAAATAACAGTGATTATGAGCGATAGTAACGACGAATATGAAAAGGTTTGTTCCGTTTTACATCTGAAAGACTCTTCAACATTTTTCTTTTCTAAAAACTTCCATCAGCGACAATTTAAAACCGATTTCCAATAAATTTTGTTTCATTGACAGCGAGAAAGGAGCCCTAATCCCCGACACAAATCTAGAAGTATCTCGAAGTCTGTGTCGCGTTCACGCTCTAGATCAATCAAGTCCGCAAGCCCGAGACGACGATCAAGTTCGGTGAAGTCCGCGACTCCGCGCAGATCTTACTCTAGATCACGATCTAGGTGAAAAACCAACAAATTTTCTCTCCTTCTTTAACTTGATTGGTTGTTGCCAGGTCTCGATCATATCATCGACGCTCGCGATCTGGTGATCGTTACAACAGAAATGGAGGTCGCCGGGGAAGATATTCGAGGTCTCGATCCCGCACTCGCTCTAGGTATGTCCCGATCTTCCACCTACAATTATTGTCATCATCAACTTTACATCAGATCTCGAAGTGGTGGTCGAAGATACACCCCGAAGAGGTACAGCCGATCTCCTATGTCATCTCGTCGACGTCATATCGGTGACCGAGTACGTATCTACCGGCATCCACCTTCCATCTACTCAATCTTACATCTTTTCAGCTAAATCCTCCAGTTGGGAAATGTCTTGGAGTATTTGGATTGAGTCTCTTTACATCTGAAGGTGATCTGAGAGACATATTTTCCAAATACGGCCGCATCACTTCTATCAACGTAGTCATCGATCAGAAGGTGATCTCTCTAACATCCTCATCACTTCTTCATCAACTTGCTTCAATTACAGACTAGCAGATCACGTGGTTTTGGTTTCGTTTACTTCGAGAACGAAGAATCCGCTTCTGAGGCAAAGGAAAGAGCAAATGGAATGGAAGTTGATGGTCGCCGGATTCGCGTCGATTTTTCCATCACTAAAAGAGCGCATACTCCTACTCCTGGGATCTACGTAGGACGCCCGTAAGTACCCCGTAGTCGCGCCCCTATTCTCGCGTAGGTAAAGGAAGTTCAATCGTGTTTTGCAGATCTGCTAGGCCCCCACCTAGAGATGATTATCGGTAAGTCCCCAGATGTATCCCCTAAGTCTTGATTCCAAACTCCCTTTTAGCTCCTCACTAAATACATTATTTTTTCGCTTACTCGTTTGTGACGTCATATTTATAATCGACAGAGATGACCATCGAGAGTATCGTCGCGATTACCGGCGATCGCCATCTCCATACTACCATCGACGCCGTTCACCAACACCTCCTTACTACCGCGAGAGTTATAGAGACTATCACCGCTCACCTTACCGAGAGCGTGAACGTGAGTGCGCAATCGGTTGCCATGGTAACCTTATCTAACTTGCTTGTATCTTCAGGACGCTTTTAAGATATGTACATAATGCAGAGAGAGATGCTTGGCGAGTGCTGCAAGTTACTGCGGTAGCCACTTAGTGTAATGTGTGCGTTTTCATCGCCAACAGATTGGTTTCAATGGATTTCTTGATTCGATCTTTTGGTGTTTAAAGTTTTTAAACCAATTTGTTTCTCACCCCTAAATGTCTAATCTTTCTTTATTAGATAAGTATGAGCTTTGCTAGGGTAATACTCTCAAGTTAATAAATTAGTTTAAAGTTGTCGAAAGTTGTGTTGAACATATATTAGATCCATCACTTTAAGTATTTCTATTTATGGTTTTCAGCCGATAAATGAATAAATGAAAATAGAAGAATATGAATTTGATGTCAATTTACCTGAAACAGATGAATGTGAACACGAAGTTCGAATTAAGTATTTATATAGAAAAGTATGTATACTTTTGTGTAAAAGGATTTGATAAACTAGTTAGGGCTTCGTCGGCATGTTTTATAATATGTAGAAATAAGCAAATCGTTTAGCTAAAACTGCTGCTTCCAAAACTCGGGTGGTGGTAATACAGAAAGTTTGTGGAAGTCGCTCGTTGACAAGAAGATCAGTTGATCAAGTGGTGGATGAAGTTAGTCTGTCTAGAATTGAAAGTTGAACCTTCAAAGTTGATGTAAGGAAGGAGCAAGTGTTGGTTGCAGTCTGAGATTTATATCAGAAGAAATTGATAAATGAAGAAAATGAAGATTATATGAAGTGTCAAGATCTTGTACAAGTCACTGGCTCAGGCTGCTGGTTGGTTTGTCAGGACAAAAAAGCCAGAATAAAACAAATATTCAGAATATAAACTTCATTTTGATAAATACCAAATTGACTGTTTAAACATCTCACTTCGTTGTAATAGGTTTCATGTAAACTTAAATTGTCAATTTTAAGTGATTAAAAAGTCTTTCTTATTATAAAATCAGATCTTTTTTAAACCGAAACCTGTTGGCTTTCAGGGTGTTCGAAGTCGCCCGACAAGTTACTTCAAGATCTTCGTAGAAGATGAAGATTTTTTGGGGTGTAGAATAACGAAAATGATTAAAACGAAAAATCTTTAGGAGTCTATTAATATTGGCAGGTTTAATACCTACTACATATTATTAAACAATTAAAATTTAACTTTGAAGTTAAATAAGAAATTTTATGAAGTAAATTATTAACAGTTTGATAAGTATTGAAAACAGGTTTGGAAAAATGGAGAAATATTTTTCTTCAAACTATCAACATGTTTGAAGTTGATTTAAACATGAAGTAGAAATTTAGTTTGTAAGTTTTACTTCCTGTATATTGATGGTTTTCAATTTCAAAAATTGATCGATTTCATTTGGAATGATACAAAAATGAAACGCAAATATATATTCTGATAATTGTAATCACTATAATGATGTAAAGAAGATGTACAAGAGACATCAATACAGTCAGAGTGATAATTGTTTCATCTTAAAGTAGCTAATGATGTCATCAGTCGATCTTCCAAGAAATCTTGATGTGAATGAAGAAATCATTGTAAGTTGATCATTAAATACTTGAAGATCGTCTCAGAGTTTAAAATCTTTGAAAAAAAAAAGTGAAGAAGACTAGCAGAGCTTGTTGCTAGCAAATTGAATTATAGGCTGTTCATTAATACAGCCAAGTAATTTATCTAATTAAATCGTTTTTCTAATAATTATTTAATAAATTTCATGAGCACTTTGGTAAAAAAGTGACTAAAGCTTATATTATTGAATGAGCTTGCATGATTTCTAAAATAAAATGTTCAAGTGACATGTAAGGTTCTGAGAGTTTACTTTTCAGATATAAAGAAGCAATTTTTTGTTTGTTTCATAATTTCAAGGCAGTTATTGACAGCTGGTTATCTTGAGTAATATTACTATAGTTTAGAATCGGTAAAGTAAAAAACCAGACATTGAAAGTTAGAATTTGATCGGATGCAGGATTTTTTAAGTTTTCTTCAGCATCTATCAGCGTCTATCTCTTGTAGCGACTTTAAACAATCTAACAGATGTTCGATGATTATTCTGCAGCATTAAAGAAACCAAGATGTCTAAGTAGATCGAAATTACGTCACCTGTATAAGGTAGAAAAGAATTCAAAACGAATCATATTGGCTCTGAAATAATCAACTTTACCACAAGCTTCTTCGACAAGAATGCTAATGTTATTTTCATAATATTTTGTAATTTTATTTCTAGTTTGAAGAAAGTAAGATGTTAGTGGAAATAAATTTGAACTAATTTAAAAAAGGAAATTAAATTATAAAGATGTTAATTGAAATTCTCATTCAGAATGTACAAAATCTGTTTAAAATCTTTTTGTTCATAGAGATTTTTATAAGAACCAAAAATAGAATATTTCGTCGCTAATTTAATTTTATAATATAATGATATTTTAATATTATTTTACAGAAAAAATACAAAACAACTTTTAAATTAATATTTTAGTATTAATGTTGTGCTTCAGGAATACAAAAGATTTAAAATAAAAACCTGTTTAGTTATTACTTATCTTTTAGCTTATACATAATAGATGACAATAATTAAAATATGAAATTGATTTATTGCTGGATCAGACTATTTGAAAGAAAATATATATTTCAAAGTACTAATTTTAGCTTAATTTTACAAAAAAAAAATTTTTTCATTCATTTCAACATATTTCTTAGAAAACTTTAAGTTATCCTTAATTTGACGTGAATTGATGATAAGGTGAAGATAAATATGAAAAAAAATTTATTGTAAGTTAAAGTCACCTTTTTGAATGATATAAGTTTTTGCAAATTCGATTAAAATTATTCTTTATAACCATTTTGATAACTTCTGCTTTGCTTTATTAGATTATTTTCATGAATTCGTTTTCTTCAAATTAACTGTAAAGTAAAGATAAATACTTTCTGGTATCCTAATTTATGGCTTATGATGAAAAGTTCCTTTTAATTCCATTCTGCCTAGCTGTTGGTAAAGTGTTTATTATTGAAATAACTTGAGGCTAATTTTGTGTAATCAGTCTTTATTTGAAATGCAGAATAAACAAGAACTCAATAATAAAAGGCTTCTTGGTAAGTGATGAAGTAAAAAAAAGTTAATAATTATTTTTAGGCTTTACTTTGTTGTAATATCAGTTTGTATATCTACAAGTAATACTGTCGCTACCAATGCTCTATACGTAATATGATCAACGTCATTTGACTTTATATATTTGGTTATTTATAATAAATTAACTTTTTTAATTAATTCAGAATACTTATTCATGTTTGACTAAGCTAAAAATATTTTTAATTTTATATAACTTTTATCATTTCAAGTACTAAAGCTTCTTTCTTGATATATTCTAGAATGTATGACTGTAAGTATTAAGTTTTGAAACAATAGTTTAGTGGACGCCTTATGTCATCAGTCATAATTATATTTACTCGTCAAAAAATGAGGTTTTTAGTAAAATCAAATTGTATTTGATCCTTTTTTGACTTTCTAAAAATGTTCCTAGCTTATTGGAGGTCAACAGCTGTTAAAAAAACAAATAAAAAAGAAATATTTGTTCCTAACAATGTGATTACTCAACTTTTTTGAGAGAAAAACAAATGTTAATATTAAGAACATGATCAAATATATTTTCTAAATAACAACTATCAATGAGTTGATATATTTTTAAGATTTTTGTGAACATTTTTTAAAAAGTTGTTTTTGATAAATAATTTAAATAAAAGCAAAAATACATTAAACCTTCCAACTAAGGATTGAAATAATCTTTTGAAATGTCAGTTAAATACTTACCAAGAACTTTGTTGTTTACTTTGTAAGTTTTAAATGTTAGAAGATAAATTGTTGACTGGAATTATCACAGATATCAATGTTGTTTTCCAAAAACTTTTAGAATGTCCTTAAATGTTAATTTTCAAGTTTTTATTTGAAGTAAGTCATACCAAAAGTAAGGAGAAATAAACTTTTCTATTTTAATCGGTCAGCGGCAGTTAAGTGGTCTTTCTGAAACTATTTTTTTCAAAAGTCGTTTTTCATTGAAATCTTTTTGTAAGTTTTGTTTTTTACTAAGATTATCTTCAAAATTTCATAATTTTAGAGTTTATTGTCGTTTTTAAGCCGAAATAAAATGTTTGTTGCTTATTACTCATTCTTTAAATATTGCAAAAAGTGAAGTTTATGGAATTTGGTGTAAAAGTTGAGCTGCAGCAAATTTCAATTTCTCTGAAGACACAAAAACAAACAGTAAACCAAACTAAATAGAAGTTGTCTAGTAATTGTCATATATGACTACCATCTACATAAAAAGCTTCTTAATTACTTGTCATTGAACAATTTGATGAAATCATTTTTAACATATCACGTCAACAAAACGTCATCAACATTTTCTATATTCTAAGAAAGCTTAAAAAACAGATATTTTTCAATCATGAAACAAACTTGGTGATTATCATCAAAATATTTGATCAAAAAGAACAAATAAAGTAGCTGGTGTCTGTAAAAGAAAGTTCTTATCAAAAAGAAAAATTATTTTTAGGAGAATTGATAAAAAGTTGATAACAAACGAAGTCGAAACTAACGATCTTGTGAAGTTATTGAAGCGTGACAAAAAGGACACACTAGAAACAGACGATATTGCTCAAACTCTCTCTCTTTTGTAACAAGCTCACAGCAGTCACGTGATTACATTCAGCTTCACTAACAAGCCTGATGAAACAATAGGGTGGAAAGAGTGACAAACTAATAGCAACAAATCTTTGATGTAAAGTTTCTGGCTGTGAATTGATGCTAATGAAAATTATTTGACAATTTTCTTTTTTAATTTGTAACAAAAACTGAGAGATTGAAAGAGATGAGTAAAAAGTTAGTGATGAATAATCTTTGTAATGTCCTTTGAGTGTTTTAAATAGAAAATTACAAGTTGGTAATATGAAATGCCTGAGGGAATCGGCTAGTTGAGATTATCAGTGAAAATCTCCTTCTTTCAATTTCTATTTTTCTTTTTAACATTTCCCATCTACTTTGAATTGAGAGTTTCTTCTCATTCAGCACTGAACAGCGACGTCGACAGCTTTTACATTGTCAACAACTCGTGACAGGAGGGGGGGGTGGTGCTGTTTAGAAATGAAGCTATTAAATAAAGCTGTACAAGCGAGTAGAGGTCGAGACAAAGATTTTATTTGGAAACAGAATATAAAGCATAACACAAAAATCAAACTATCAAAAGACGCACCACCATGCAATCGTAACATAACCAAACAACTGGTGAGTTTTCGGTGAAATCAGACACCAAACTCAGGTTGATATCAAGAGAAAATCAGATAAGGTGGGAGTCAAGCAATCCGTCTGTTTCCAATTTTGTGACAGAAGACCTTAATTAAATTTGCTGGGTAGAAAGTTTATAAGCGAGTTGGCTGATGCCATATGATGAGTTGAAAAAGTTGCTTCAAGCCAATTTACGATTCAATTTCTACTGCTGGCTTTGAAATAAATTTTATTCCAAAATTACAGAGCGTTACAAAAACATCATACATTTCGAAAATAAAGTGTCTATACATCATACAGGGTCTCAAAACTGTTTTTAATTTGTAGATAATTGGGAGATTATAACTGAACACAATATATTCACGTTACCAAAAGCACAGAACACGCAAATGAAGGTGGGCTTACGCGCGGAGAGGTAATTATGGCTGCCGATAACGAAAAGTGGTGGGGATGAATGGAGAAGATTTATACATAAAAATTTAAGTCGTTGAAAGCAGCAGCAGCAGATATTATAAAGTTTATATTATTGTGAAAAAGTATTATGAGAAGAATCAATTACATCAGTGAATTTCCAATCCAACTAAAACAACTACTCAAATTATCAGCAGTTAACATCGAATAGCGCCAACCAACCAACTCATCAAACCATCATCCAATCAAAAGCCCGGCATTCTGGAATGAGATTTCTGGTGAAGAGCCTGTTGTTGATTGTTCAATGGCGCGCTTTTGTTTTGACCAGTTGATGTCACAGTGGAAGATGTAGCTGTAAGAGCTGCCTTCTGTTTCAGCATGGTCCAATCGAAGATATAATCGTATTGGTGGTTGAGGGTGCGGAAAAGTATACGGAAAAGCTACAAGATAATCGTGATTATTGATTAGCGATGTTTGTGTTGCGATTGAATAATCTAAACAAATATTGACTTTAATAAAGGACTGGATTTGTTGCTCAAAATCTAGAAGCTTATTTAGCAGTGTGTTGAATAAACTAGTCAATAAAATTGTCTAATGATAAATTATAATTGTAGCTGATTAATCGAATATTCATGGCCTTGTAAGCCAATCATTTTCACTCATTACTAATATCTTCAATTTTAAATAAATATTTATAAAAATAAAAGTAAATAAAAGAATTTTATTACTAATATTTGAAAAATAAAAATATTTTTATTGCTATGAGCTATTATTAAATTAATGTGTATAGAAAATACCACAGATTTATAAACTATTTTATAATTTCATGAACATTTCTTGTATCAATTACTAATTTTTATTTAACCACTAAAATATAAATGATAATGATGAAAAAGTCAGTACCTGTCTCAAATACATATAATCAGGAGCTTCTTCAAATCGTAAACCTCGACTATAGTTCAAATACATTGCAAACTCAGCAGGAAAACTTTTACAAAGCATCTGTTTAGAAAAAGAATTCTTAGAAATACATAATCAACTCAGTAGAAGTTTAAAGAAACAAATTTTATAAGAGCTGAAAACATTTGAGTTTACATATATTTCATTATTGAAATATAATTACAGAGAATGAATATAATATATTCTACTTAAATTAAATCAAATTTAGTAAAAATTATAAAAATGATTCAATTAATAAAGTAATGTTAAAATGACATTTAAGATATTGCTATAATGTAGAAACTTATAGATTATAAGCTGGATCAAAAAATTAGTTATCACAATCAAGTCTATAATAAAATTATTTTTAAGTTAAACGATAAAAAATGATTAATTCTTGAGTTTAATAAACTATATAGTTTAATACCACAAGCTTAAAATGTTTTATTGTTTTTTAATCTATTTAAACAGCCATCTGATAAAACCAATAATAATGATCTATTAAAACTATCATTCATGTGAATAAAAACTAAATCAAATTAAGCTACAAATCAATTATAGTTGAGTTTTTATGTTTACAATTAAATTAAAAGTATAAAGCAAGAACTAAGATAACTCCATCAAGAGCAATATAAATATATCAATAAACATACAATTTAGCTTTACATAGATATAATAAAAAAAGAAACCTTACCTCTATTGGTGTGGCCATTTTTTTTTCGCTGATTCTTTCATACTTTTGTTTCTTAGTATTGGCTTTTAATCCTTGCCATGGTAAATGAGTTCGATTGAAATACATTAAAACATATCCAAGTGATTCCATATCATCCCTTCGACTCTGTTCAATTCCAAGATGAGCATTTACTGAAGCATATCTTGCAGTTCCAGTCAGATTCTTATCTTCTCTATACAGGACATGCAATCTAGTACGACTGTCCCGATATTTTTTTGCAAGACCCAAATCAATCAGAAATAACTTGTTACAATGCCGACCAATGCCCATCAAAAAGTTATCTGGCTTAATGTCTCTGTGAATGAAGTTTTTGTTGTGGATAAATTCAATTCTACTAATCATCTGATCAGCCAACATCAAAACTGTCTTCATTGTAAATCGACGTGAACAAAAATTGAAGAGGTCCTCTAAGCTGGGCCCCAACAAATCCATTACCAACACATTATATTCTCTTTCCTGTCCATACCATCTAATATGTGGAATGCCAACACCTGCCTGGAGTATTTTATAAACTTTACTCTCATATAATAATTGTGGATGTCGAGCACGTAATGGTTCAAGCTTTACAGCAACTTCTTCACCATTTGCAATATTAATTCCCAAATAAATATCACCAAACGAACCACTTCCAATTTTTCGTACAAGGCGGTACTTGCCTCCTACAATAAACTCTCCTTTTGAAGCGTTGGAGGCCATTATTTGAATATCTTTAATAATTTCTTACAAAACACTCAGCACATAAAATTTTGAGTTTAGTTTTATCAATAATTAGTTTCTAAAATCAAAAAGTAAATATTATTAAAGGATTTCATAAACAGCTCTCAAAGTTTTATATAAATCAAGCTACACAAAAATGTTTTCAGCTCAAAAGAACTTAGCTTTGAATGACTAACCAATAAAGTTTAAATAGAATACTTGATTTGTATTGTACTAGATAAGCAATAATTTAAATATAGTTGCTAAAAAGTGTTTAAATATATATAGAAAATATTATTGTCTAATAAAACAATAAAATTATTTCTATAAACTTGAAAATAGTTTAAATAAATATTTAAATATAAAACAGTGGAAAGTATGCTTTTAAATTAGAGACAGTATCAATAAAACCATTTTTAGCTTTAAGTAATTTTTATTTATTTAGTTTTATTTATTTAATTTTATTTCAATTAAATCTATTTATTTATAATCAAAAAATAAATAGATATTATTTTAAAATTTCATGAACATCAATATATTTCTCTAATATAAAAATGTTGAGCTAACAACATTATAAACAACTGATTCTATTCATTAAATATTTTTAAAGAAACTTGTTAAGAACTACTATAAATATGTAAAGAGTTTAACTAATGATTATATCGACTACTTATATAATACACTTAAATTGCCCTTTAATTATAAAAGTCAGATAGAATAACATGTTTTCAATTTGTCATAATTGCCATTAGAGTAAGTCATATTTTATATACCTAATAAGATATCAATGAAAAAAGGAATTACCATATGAATCATCAAAAAAATTACTTTAAACATAAACTTTTACCTTTTTTAATTGTTTTCACATTTTCATTTAATTTTAATCTATATACATATAGAATACATAATAAAAAAAATCAAGTAACTATTATAATATACTAAAAATAAATTAATGTTACTTCCAAAAATAAAGTAACCTAACTATAAAAACTCATGACACTTTGATATACTAAATGTAGTTTAGGTTTTTATAATAAAATAAGCAGCCTAAAACTATTGTAAAACTTATGAAGTAAAATAAGCATAATTTACCCAAACATAATTATGAAATAAAGTACTTATTTTTTAAGTTGAAATTACAGCAGCCAAAGTAAAGAAAAACTAAATAAGTTATATAAAGAATTACCCAATAACATTTGAAACCAACTTTTTAAAAATAACTCTAACTGTTCATGAGAAGCAGAAAAGTAAGCTTTCTAAAATTTTAGAACAAATGCATTTAAAGATATATAAAATAAATCAAATACTTTATACAAATTATTTAATTTCATAAAAAGATTTATAACATATAAAACTGTTTTAGCGAAAATAAATCAACAGAAATAAATATATCAAAGTGAATGCTTTGAATATATAAAGTTCAAAAATCAAACTTGTATGTTAATATTTTTTGAAATAAAATAAATTACTAATCAACTACTATATAACTACTTTAAAATAAAAAAATAATGTTCAAGTAAAATCATATTAAATTAAAAGCAAGAATTCTTTACTTTACCATAAAAATGAACTAACACATCTCTAAAAAAATATGAAGCAGAAGCAAAACTCCAGTTGGGTAACTTACATATTTTTTTAATGTTGAACTATAATGATTGATAGATGATTTATACCATTAATCATTCAAAACCATAACAAACTATAATAGTCAACACTTAAAAAGTTAATTAAGCTATTAAACTGAAAAGGAATTCAGAAATAACCATCTAGGCCTAGATCAAAATAAATCTAGGAAACTGTTCATGTTTAGTTATAGCAGGTTATTCTTTATTAACAGTCTACATACAATTTTTAGTGTAGAGCATACTACAGAGAGCCAGAAGTGACTGAAAATCTAAATTAAAAAATTGAATAAGGCCTATTATTATCATATGTAAAATAGGTGCGGCAGCGATGAAGATAACACAAAAATCACTTGACCATGACATTTTCCGTGTCGTGGCAACAGACAAAACCTTTATACAAAAGACTTATAAAGAATCGATTTTTAATAAATACAGCCTCAAGTTGTGGCTAAAAATTTGGTCAAGTATTTGTTTTAAGTATTTATATGGTTGATAAACTTTTTGCAAAAAATATAAATAACTGAAGAAACTCATTAGCAGCAACTTTATCATTTTTGTACAATGAGAGCTGTGTGGCAAAAAAAAGATTAGAGTGCAACTAGAATGATTATAGAAAAAAAGATGATAGCTAAATTGCATTTTATTGATTTTTTTCGCAACAGTTTAAATACAAAATTTATTTCGATGCTGAGTTTTCGTCATAATGAACCTAAAAATGAACAAAGTAAAGAAACGACGTACCAAAGAACAAACCGCTTTTGTTGTTTATATATAGCATTTATAAATTATAAAACTGCTTTACAAAAACAATACAGAAGGACTATTACTTAAATTGTTATATTGATAAGGTGTTGCCATGTAAACATTTGTAATACTTGTAAAGCCTTGTATTATTTCAAAGTCTTTAAAAAAATCAACTGCGTGACAACAAATGTTTTAAAACATGTAAAGTGGATTCTTCATCGTTGATGAACTTCTAAATTGTTAATAATTTTTTGTGATGTAAAAGTTTAGGATAATTGATTTCAAAAAACAATAAACACATCGAGTTTTAAAAACCTGCTGAATCATCTGTAAATAAATAAACCTGCACACTAGATTCGTCCCTCTCTTCACATTCTTCCATTTTAGTCATGATGTAATCGGGATTCTACCTTATATCACTTGGTTAAACCACTGACTACACTCTTTATTACACCGTCCTGAATGAACGTCAAAATTTTGTTCCTTCGCATTTGGGTATCAGACTAGATCCCTCAAAGAAACGTTGGATTCTCTGCAATCTGGATAGTGGACTTACACGTACATTGGGTTAACCTCCCTTACACCTTCTTTACAATATCATCCTTATTGCTCCTGCGTACAAAGTTTTGTAAAAGTACCTGTCCTAACTTGCAAATCCAATCTGGTAAATTGCGTCCTTGAGATTTTCTTCAACTGGAGCTAAAGAATCTTGAGTGAGAAGTTTCGTTTGTTTATGTACACAGCAAAGACCGAACACTTAAAGGGCACTTAACGCCCTTTTCCAATCTTTGGTTGGTAGATCTCTAAACTTCAATGTACACCTCACTGCCCTCCAGACTATTCCATTATACCTCTCTACCTGATCTTTACCTTGTGGATGGTAGGAAGTTGTCCTACTGCTTGAAACTCCTCTTTGTAATAGATAATCCTTCAGTTGTCAAGACATGAAAGCTGATCCCCGATTAGAATGGATATGACTGCAAGCTCCAACCACTTCCTCCAAGCAGCTAATTACCATGATAGAATCTACCCTAGAATATGGAAAGTGAAAAATAAAATCAGAAAACTCGTCAAAAATCCACAAGAAAAATACATTCTTACAACTACTCGCAATAAGACCCATAAAATCCACTTTAATCTTTTCATCGGCCGTGTAGCTTTGATGAGAGTGTCATCGCTCACCTGGCAAACTTCCAAACAGATTTCGCACTCATCACAACATCTTATATCAGCCGGGGAAGTTTTTTAACCTCATATAATACCACATTCGAATGATACCTGGGCAACACAAAGTTTGGTGAAGGATCTTAGTGCCCGATTTTGTAGTCAATATAGGTCCACAGTATGTTTTCGATAACGCGTCCAGGCCACAAAATTCTATTTCCTGGTCTATAACTTATATGATGCGAAAAAGACACCAGTTCCATCCTCCAACTCATAATTTTAGCATTCTTGATTTCGACTTTTTTTTTAGCATAAAAACCACCGAGCTTTGTTATGTTATCAGGCAGAAGTGTTGCCTCATAAGCAAGTGACTCCATTTTTGAACAAACTCGATAATGACAGTCATCTCCTCCACTGCAGTGTATAACAACTCTTTGATCCTTGTAAATATCACTAAACGTCCGTTTTGATTGAAAGTTGCTGCTATCGCTACATCCCTTGCATCACATTCAAAGGCTCGTTCCAAATCATAAGTAAACAATTTATATTTAGCCCCATTTTTAATCAAGGGTACTAGAAAAGCATCTCTTTCTGTGAAGAAATTTATGATTTAACTAAATTTAGTCAATTCTAGCCACTACACGTTGAGCCCTCCATGGACAATTACTGGGCCTCACTGTTTTGGTTTTTTTCCATTTAATGACTGTATCTCGAATTTATTTTCAGTCCTCCCAGTATACCACCTAGATTTGGTGGCTACCGGCCTCCAGCCTGGTCCAAGGTTTGCAAACAACATTGATGTGGCAATCATCAGCCTCAGCCGCTGCACAAACATGCTTAGTCTCTACTACTAAGTCTTCTTTTGAACCTTCTAGCCTGAATACCACCTTATAGTGACTCCCAGGAGATTCCTTCCTAGCAACACCTCAACACAAAGACTCTCCATGACAGACAGTTTGATCTTTCTACTTCTTGGACAGTTGGAGGTTCGCCTTTACGGAATTTGCTTATCTCACAAACATTAGACGACTGAACCATTTCCATTTTAAATTGATTTTGGATCTTGTGAACGTTCAAGTTCCGAGCAACTTTTACACTTACAAAGTTCTTTAAAGATTTGGTATTTATAAGATCTATAAGATTTATAAGATGACAGGCTCGGCTATAGTATTCCTTCCTCCCACATTTGAAACATCTACTTGAACCATCTGGGTATATTTTTAAATCATGAGGCTTGCTACCTCCAATTTTTCAACTCCTTTCTTGTTCGCTATTGTCGATTCCGTTCGGTCCTCCTCCTTGAGTTCCATCGAATTTACTGCTTCTTCTGCAGCTTCGACCAATCTGCCTGGACCGAATTATCGGTTGTTTCGGCGGGCATTCTCCAGTGCCACTACTTGTTTAAAAGCTTCCTCCAATGTTAAATTTTCACACTCTAACAATCTTTGCCTAATATCTGATGAGGCTAACCCATCTATAAATGAATCCCTGATCTTGTCATCTCTGTGTTCTGCCGTGATAATCTTAAAATCATAGTTCTTCAGCAGACTTTATCTTCTTTATCAAAGTATATCGAAAAGTCTTCAAGAGATTGACTTGGCTTCTGCTTCTCTCGTTCGTAGTAGATGACGCGCAAACACTTCATTTAGCTTCCTTAATTACAATCGTTCCAGCGTCGCTTCAGCTTCTACATAAGTATGACAGCCCACAAAGTACTGGTACACGTCTTCGGTTGTGCTGTTAACAAGCGTTGCCAATTTTGTTGGTCCAATTCGACCCACACTCTTCCATGTAATTGGTAAAAGTTTTCTTCCAGTAACGCCATTTGTTGGATGCTAACAGACTATTTAAGTATATGGATAGATTGTTTGGTTTCAACAGTGTGTTCATTTTTTTTTATGAAAAAAAGCTTTGTTACAGAGAGTTATTTTATTAGGATGAAATCACTAGCAATGCCAATGATACAGTATATTCTAGGGTTTTAAAGTTACAGCAAGATAAGACCAACTCACTTCTGAAGATGTCATGGACTCAAGTCTGAAATAAATGATCAATACAAATAACTCATCAAATAAAATCTTTCTAAACGTTGGTGAAATTCGTTTACTTATTCCACTTCAAAACGATTTAATAAGTATGAAATTCAACACATGAAATCTACTCACCGTTGACAGCTTATAACTGCAAATTGTAGCTGGAAAACTTCACTCAGAGTGATAAGCAAGTTTAAATTATACACATACTCTAACTCTTGACGGCAGTTAAGAAATCTGGAATGAAAGTAATCTGTGGCAAAATGCTTCACAATAACACAGACAGATAGATCTGAACAAGAAACAAGTATTAGAACAATTCGTTACTTTGCTTAATAATGGTTGATAGAATCATCCACATTCAATAACAGATAAAAGCTGCTAAAAGCTACGGTAGCTACACATTTAATCTCCACACTTTAAATCTGAATCTACTTACGGCTAACTTATTGCAATTGAAGATACATAGTTACCGAAGATAATGAAAAGATAAAAATAATTTGCTCTACTAAATAATATTTTTTATTCTCCAGTTCCATCACAGGCTGGCTGGTGTTATTAAAGAGAGAGGTATTTGAGATCTCGCCCTAAGCTTGTGATTTATGAAGACAAAAAAGTTTTCTTGCTAGGTGAAAATAAGACTGCACTTTCTCTTCCTAAGTACAAATAAGAAATATATTTCTTGTAAGCTATACAAAGATCTTTGTACATAGATTTGATGGAAGGGTCTGCTTTAGTTTGTTTGTATAGTAGGTTTTTTAAGTTTTGTAAATTCCTTAAATATCTTGGCAAATGTGGCTTTTTGTTGAAATTATAAAAGGATATAAAATTCTCAATTGTCTCTTTAACGATGTGAGTAAGCCGTGAGTAAATAGTATTGATGTCTCGGCTGCCTTTATTCACAAAATCTTTTTTGTAAACACTTAAAATAATTTTCATTTAGTATTCTACCTGGAAAACCTTCTTTTCTTTTATTATCTGAATTGGTAGTGTCTCGAAGTTCGATGATAGACCATAGAACATGCCAGGAATGAAATATTTGCAAACAATATGACTAGAATTAGCAACAGAAGGGAGAATATGAAGAAAGGATCACGAGGTTTTGTCCCTTTAGCTGACACGCTTGTATCTAAACAAACCAATACGTGTAACGCATACATGAACTTATACAGGAGTGTGATTGAGGTTGGTAAGTAACCGTGGAATCCTTACCTTCCTTATACTTTTTTTTTATCTGCTGCGTTGGCTATGTCCTTGTTCATCAAAGGTATTGACGTATTGTTGATGGCATTTTTCATGCTGTAGAATACGACAAGTTGAGGCAACGGCAAATATTGTATACGCAATTGCTTCAGCGAGAATTTTACTCGCGTTTTATGCCTTTTTTCGGTGTACCTTGGTTTTTACAGCCTTATGAGAGTTTAGCTAGTACACCTCTATAAAGATGGTTATTCTCCATTTTCGACCCAATAAAGTTTGTATTGAGTGTGTTTTCTCAATACTTGCTGAGTAACAAGCATAGTAACATTAGGGATGAAATCCTATCTTCTAGTAGGGAAGATGTTTCATGTGGACCAAAATTCATATTCATACAATCGTGTTGTTAATTCAAAAGATCTGTTCAAACTGATCTTTATCTCGGTTTTGAGCTATTTGCTATTATCCCATGGAGTCAAGCAAAGGCTCTATACGCCACTTTTAACCGGTTTCTACTTCCTTAACAATGTTAGCCTCAAATTGTATCATGCTGTGCAGATACTCAAAGTTCTACACGGGCTTGAGTTTCCCGCTGTTGCTAGTGATATGAAACAAGATGCCATTCTTTGCAAGCCTTATTTACTGTGTATCACTAAATTAAAGTTAAAGCCTGCAAGATTTAGCATAATGTTGAAGAATATGTAAAAAAGGTTGGTGCATACTTCATTATTTTACATCATTTTCTATCACAAACGGTGTGGAGAAGTTGACCTTTATAGAGCTGCGTCACCATTTTAGCAAACTTTGGTAGACATTCAAGACGCTTAATAGTCTTTCATAGGGATTTACTATTTAAAGTAACGGACGCTTTTTTTTAAGAATAACTTATCTAATACTAAAATTCGGACTAATGGTGAATATTCTTTGAGTTGTTTGAAGTTTTAAACAAAGTTTAATTTTTTTTACACAGGAAAAACGGGTCGAGATAAAACTTTTTTTTTGAAAAAACTACAAAATTAAAAGTATTTAAAAAACAATTTACATTAACTATTTACAAAATGATGCAAAATTTGGTTTTGAGGTTAATTTAATTAGCTTGTTAATAAGAGTTTAAATTAACCTTCCGGAAAGTTCTGCAGATCACAAAAAAACATTACTTTTAGAGAAAGAAAATATATCTAGCATCGTTCAAAATATATACAGTAGTAAATTGATTTAACAATTTTTTCTCAATAAGTAAGATTTTATTGTATTTTTAAATTCAAAAAAAAATATTTTACCACATCTGTAATTTCAATGATTTTATTGAATGTTATAGTATTTTCATTATAAATTGCTCAAGATTGTTGTTACTCTTCTAACAACAAATTCTTCTGTAATTTGATGAGTTTTGATCGTACTTTTTATTGATTATCACGTCTCATGAAGTAAATTATGTTACAATATAAAAAAAGTTTTTCCTATGTTAGCCGATTATGTATTTTTGCGGTTTTATAACTAAAAAATGTTTGATAATTTGTATGATTGCTTTATATAAACTAATGTCAATATTTAATGTAAAAATGTGTTTTATACATTTGCAATAAGCAGAAATTGCATTTTTTATTTGAAGTATTTAAATTTGTTCAAATGTGTTATAGTCTTATAAATATTATAAACGATACTATTATGTTTATATATATTATTTTAATATTCTGATGACAGCATCTTTGTAATTGTTTGATTTTTAATAAATGTATTCATTCAAAATTTGTTTTAAAAAAATTGTAAAAATGTGGAAAAGTTTTTATCAGATTTTGTTAAATTTATTTATTTATTTTGATTCAATAACTGATTAATAAAAATAAGGTTTTTTATTGAATATCTGATTATCATAACTTTTATTTTAGAATATTTCAGATAATATTTCTTAATTAATTTAATTTTTGATCAAAATTTTATATAATGTTATTGACATTTATAAAAATGAAAAACTTTTAAATTTAAAACTATTTCTTTTCAATCTAATTTGAATATAATTTTTTATTAGCTTCAAATATTTTGCTGCTGATATTTATAATCATAAAACTTGCCTGCTATTTTATAAAAATGTTTAGGTTTTATTAGTTTTCTAGTTAAGAAAAACTTTTTGTCTTGTATAGAAAATATGATAAAAACTAAATTGTTATTTTTAGAGCCTGCATTTTATCTTCATCATTTTTTAACAGAAATATGTGTCTTTGTTTACTGAATTGTGTATCTTTTTATGGTTTTCTTCTTAAAATCTTATAATCTAATTAAAATCATATGTGAGTCATAAATATTTAATAAAAACTGGTTGAGCCTGAAGAATGTTGGTTGTAGGCGTTTTGGTTTGCATAACAGCTAAAAAATTCCCTCTTTTATAAATCTTGGTGGTTGAAACCACTTGAAACTGATTCAGATAGTTGTATGTGATCTTCAATAATTTTATTAGTTTAATTTTTTTTTTTTTTTTTAAAGTTTATTATTTTAAAATTTAAAAGAAAAATAACTTTATAATAATAATAAATTTTATTACATTTTTAAGCTTAATATAAAATTAATAATGTATATAGTTATTATAATGATAATTTTTTAATTTGTTTATAATTTCTAATGTTTACGTTGACATACTACTTACTACGTTCATAGTAATTGTGACATAGTTAATTTTTGTTTTGTCATAATTAAAAATACTCCAAAGTTTTAATAAAGCTTTTTTTAATTGATAAATTTGTCTAATAAAAGAAAAATATTTTTCTTTTACTAAATAAATTTTGTTTCTTTATAGATACTTTAGTTTTCTGTTATTTTACCTTTTATTTACAAAAATATTTTAACAATGTTTAAAATGCATTGGTCTCAACGAGGCCATGATATCTATATAGTCTTAAAAAGGACTTGTTCAACTTTAGATTTCCATAAAGTTGAAGTTTCGATTACAGATCGCTCTTGTTTCATAAGACTCCCAGGTTACTGCTTCTTTTTCAATTGATAGTTAGTTCTTTTTAGTTTTTAAGCAAATTAATAAGTAAACTGTAGTATTTAAAATATTTTATAAATTTAATTATTTTACAGATGGTAAAAAACATTCTTGGAATTTCTTTTTAGAAGTTAATTCTAAAGATTCTTACCGAGTGGAAAATAAAGATTGCCTCATCATTTTTGTTCCAAAGAAAGACACTACTTTATACTGGCCAACATTGAAAGTATGTTTACTTGTAGTAATCTAGATTCAAAAGGATTCTAAGAGTTCTAAAATCCAAAAAATAATGTGTATCAATTTAAGAAATATTACAACCATGAAAGTTAATTAATTTTAGTATACACTCAAAATTTTAAGCTATATTATTAAGCAAAATATTAGTAACAAACCTCAACAAATTGAAATTAATTTATCAAAGCTACTCAAAAGTAACAAACCAACTACATCTTTCATTATAATAGCTTCTTATTAACAAATAATAGATGAAGAAAGTTTATAAGTACAAGTTATATTTACTGTTTATAAAAAGTGTTAATAAACAGAAAAGTTATAAAAACAAAATATACAAAGCAATAAATTTTCAGCGTGTGGCTCTAATCTCACAAACTGTCTCTGAAGACTTATTTGAAGAGAAACGAAAATTTGACAAAGTTGTAAAACATAATGATGGGCAGCCACCATTGAAAATTGCAAATATCGGACGTAATCGGGTTAGCAAGATAGTAGTTCACTTAAATATGTTTTATAAAAAGTTCAGAATGTGGTCAAATAAACCACTGCTGTAAAATATTTGAAAGTAATCAGCTGATAAGATTTAGCTTATAATAAATAGCTTTTTAAAACATCAACTTTAATTTGTTACAGGCACCAGTAACAGATTCAAATAATGAAAGTAGAAAGGGACCCCAGTCATTACTCTCATCTAGAGGAGTGTTAATGGGTGGAAATAGTACTTCATATCAACACAAGCCTGCTAAAAGTAAGTAAACAGTCATGAGATTCAAAACTTTCAGCTGAAATTTCTTGCAGATCTAGCTTCAGGGGATTATCTCAAATCTGATTCTTCACTTTTTTCGCGTTTTCTTTCCTTTGATTCTATAAGATCTGACAGTTACCAGGTAACCGATTGAGATATTTAAGTTCATCAGCAACGTTTTCGATGTTTGTAGACAACTGATTATGTTAATGTGACGCTATATGTGGCTACAGTAGACCCTTGGAGTGTAAAAGTGACTTGCGAAGGCAAGTTGTTAGTTGTCAAGTTCAAAACCAGGTCAGTTTATCTTCTAATACCACCAACATGTACATCAGCAATATTTTTGTAGCAATGAAAAGATTCTTTCTTCGCTTGAAGCCACTCAAGCTGATGAATTAGATTGGCGAGCTAATTTACAGTAAGTGGCGATTATATAAACTGATTTATTGGTTAATGACGATTAATTTGACATTTTTAGTGGTGATGTAAAAGCTTCAAGTTGCTCTCATCAATGCACAATCCGACTGTTAGAAATCAAACTAGTAAAGGAAGAAAAGAAGCATTGGGAATACGTGTTTGAACACGAAAAAGGTATTTCATCATCTTTACTCACTGCTGTTATGTAATCTTTTGCTTCGTAGATAATTAATTTATTTCTTTGAAACCAGAAAATATCTCTTACTCAGTAATTTCATCTCGAAAAGCTTTTAAAATGCAAATTTTCTACTTTCGCTTTGTCATCTTCTATTTCATCGTAAATATTTCTGTGTAGAATGTCTTAGAAGCCCACAATTCCATTAAAGTGTTATATCAAATCTCTTGAGGCTTCTTGATTAATTTAATTATAAAATATTACATCATCTTATGATGCATAATTTGTGTCTTATCATTATATTTGAGTTTTTTTATTTGATCAGATCAAGAAAAGAACCATTCTGTAGCTAAAACAACTACAAATACCAAAACGGTTCTTGAAAAAAGTAAAAATTTCAAATGTCGGAGACAGTAAAATGACATATGTTTCATTATTTTTTAGCTACAAATGCTGCGAAAATTTCAGCAAAAGATGAATTGAATGCTTTGAAAGCAGTTAAAATTGGCTTCACTGGTAAGTTTTTAATAAGCTAACTAAACATTACCAGTAAATTTGATAAAATATTTACATTAGCCGCCTAATGTTTGAATATCGTTTAAAGTTTCAATAAAACTAGGTCAAATCTAACTTTATTAAATACTTCAACTAAAAAAGACTAAATAACAACGAAAATGATGAATGAGTAAATGGAAAGGAATGTTTTCCACCAACTTTCAGTATTTCTACAAATTTCTGTAATTCTCTTACAGGCTTAAATAACTTGGGGAACACTTGTTATTTGAATAGTGTTGTACAAGCTCTAGCAAATGCTTATGAATTGAAGGAATACTTTCTAGGTACTTCCAAGTCATAATTACTCGTTCTCTTTTCGAATAATCGGAATTTCTTATCCAGGAAGACATTTTGAAGCTGATATTAATCGAACTAACCCACTAGGCATGGAAGGAAAGGTAGCGGAAAGTTTTCATGAGGTAGTCGAAGCCCTGTGGTCAGGAAATCTCCCATCGTTCCCACCAAAGCGCCTGAGGGTGAGATGTTTGCTTGGAAGTGTGAATATCAACAAAATTTGATTTAACAGAAAGTAATTGGGTCGAAAGAGGCAAGATTTAATGATTATATGCAGCATGACGCTCAGGAGTTCATGGCGTTCCTACTAGACATCCTTCATGAAGATTTGAATCGTGTTTATGATAAACCTTACTACGAGGTAAGATCGCGAATATTTGTGGGATCTTCTTATCATAATCTTGACGTAGATTGAAGAAGGAGTTGGAAAGAATGATAAAATTATAGCTGAAAAGAGCTGGAAGTTACACAAATCTCGAAATGATTCAAAAATTGTCGATTTATTTCATGGTCTTTTCAAATCTCTTTTAGTTTGTCCTAAATGTAAAAAAGTGAGCTTGAGACTTTGTTGTCGGCTCCTAAACTCATCTTTCTGTGTCCTAGAAATCGATCAAGTTTGATCCTTTCCTATTTCTACCTCTTCCACTTCCTAAATCAAAAAGACCTCTCTCAGTTTTTTGTCAGCTTAGTGATCCATACTCTTTGCCTATCAAAGTAAGATTTCCATTTCTCAACTTCTCTCCTGATCTTCATCATTTTCAAGATTGTGGTTCAAATAACAACCGAACGCGCGCGAGCTGCTGAAGTTTTTAAACAAGTTTCAACAACTCTGAAAGTTCCACAAGATAAGGTACGATTGTGAGATGTCAACGTCTCAATCTAATCTCTTCAATTTCATTTCAGTTAAGGATGTTTGAAGTAGTAGATGGCAAACTGATGCGATTTTTTGTTCCTTCCTCGAAAATCGACGATCTGAACAATACTAATTGCATTTTTCTGTAAGTTCAAATCTTGAAGAGCCACAGTACTAAAAATCGACTTTTTCAGATCACAAGCTTTAGTATTTGACAAAGTTACAGATGTACCTTGCTTTGAAATTGCAATTCAGCATCGCTACATGGTTGTTCATGACACTAAAAGCTGTGTGTTTTGTAAAGCTAGTCAAGAACAAAACAAAATGAGTTTGAAGCGCTGCACGAAATGCCTTGGTGTAGCTTATTGCAATCAGTAAGGGAATGTAATTTGAAGCAGGTCTCTTCTAATGTTGTTGTTTTTAGACTTTGTCAAAAAAATGACTGGCCAACTCATAAGTTCAGATGTCGACGGACTTTTAAAAATACTTCTTTTCCTTTTATTATTCGGATACCGAAAGATAAATGGACTTATACAGATCTTTGTAACAATTTGACGAAGATAGTTTTGTAAGTATCGTTTCTTCAAGTTTCTGAACTGATTTTGTGTTTTTTCAACAGAGAACGATTTGTTGATGTGAAGTTTTTTAAAAGTAATCGACAAATAGAACTGAGTGAATTAAAAGTTGCATCAGAAGGTTTGAACTTAAGATTATCTGTCTTCTGTATCTCATTTTATTAATATTCATCAGAATTTCCTCTTCATCTTAAACCATTTGAATGGAGCCGAATGAATAATTTAAACGATTTAACAGCACTACGCGATGAAGGTTTTATAAGATGTTTATTTAAAACCTATTTAGTTAACCGATTTTTTGCGAACCAAACACACGTGACCTTTGCCCTGTTTGCGTAGGTGAAAAACCGATAAAGTTAAATGACAATCATTTTATGAATATGGACTGGTTAACTGACCCAAGTAGACAAGTGTATGCTGTCATGGAGGACTATCAACCGGTAAATTGTCATCTTATTGAAGATTATGTGTTACTGTTTGATGATTAAGATGTTACATAACAGAAAATAGAGCGGGTAATTGAGTTATCGGATAATTCAGAGCAACTTCATTTACACGATTGTATAAAACTGTTTACTGAAGCCGAAGTTCTCGCTCCTGAAGAAGCCTGGTCAGTCCTTTTTAACTGTCCACTAAACCACCTTATACTCATATTTATTAGGTACTGTCCACAATGTAAGAAACACGAACAGGCGACCAAACAGTTGTCTCTCTGGTCGCTTCCTGACATTCTCATTATTCAACTAAAACGTTTTTCTTTTAAAAACTATCTGTGGAAGGACAAAATTGATCGATTTATAGATTTTCCCATCAAGTAACTCTTATGACGTCAATGTTACTGATGATGACGTCATTACTCTTTCTTCACAGTAACCTTGATATGACGTCATACCAACTAGATCAATCAAACGAGAGATGTGTCTATGACTTGTTTGCGGTGGTAAATCACCACGGTGGACTGTATGGTGGTCACTACACGTGCTACGTCCGCTTACATAAAGGCAACGACGGTCATATCCCTTCTACTCGTTGCTATTGGTTACTAATCGAGCTTGCATCTATTTAGAAGCTTGTTGGCGATCTTGTGATGATGAAACTGTCCGTGAAGTCCCAGCTAGTCAAGTGGTCAGCAAATCGGCTTATGTGATGTTTTATAGACGAAAAAAAGAAACAAAAGCAAAACGTTTGTGTCCTACTCCTCTTTTCTCTGCTCTTTCATCATTTTGATCCTAATCAGATTCGTCTTCCGTTCCTCTCAATGACCCGCCTAGCGACAAGTGCCCCAACTCCAAAGACACTGCTACGTCGTCAGATCTTGATCAAACTCTAAGAGCTACTAATCATCATCTGGATGAGAAACAAGATCAAAAAAGTTGTGAAAAAAACTCATCGAATGAAAGTATATCGGGTCAACGCGTTCTTCGCTATGATGTAAGATCTATTTGCGTCATCTCATCTTTATCTAACTATTTGTTGCTAGGAGGTTTTTGGTAACCAAGGCGATCTGGTTGTTGATGACATCACTTGTGAAAGCGAAGAAATCAACAAACAACAAGGTGATGATCGTCTAACTCTCATCAAAACACCTTCTGCTGAAACATCGATTAAAGATTATACAGATATGGATGCCATTGATTAACTGTTCGATGTTTTAAAATCAAAACTTTTGCTTGCTTATCGTGCTTTTCCTCTTAATAAAATTAACATCAATCAAATAAGTAAATGATTTATTCGCAGAAATAGTCAGAAATATTGCACAAAAGTGAGCTAAGATTGTTCCATTATGATTCGAACTCTTTCCTGTATATCACGGTTTCCTGGACCACATTTCTTATAAACTAAATCCAAATCACAGATATTTTTAGTTTGAATGGCCAAGTTTGCAGCTGATTGAAGATCTCTAAAAAAAGATCAAATAATTATCAAATGATGTTAGAAGACACAAAATCTACCCGGTCTTGATGTAAGCAGTCACTTGTTGATCTTTAGCAACTTTTGGAATGTATTTGCAAGCTTCGTCAGGAGCATTATTTCGTAAACAAGCATCAATAAAGGGCAAATAACCAATAGGAGACTTCTTAACTTTTGAAAATGATTCAAGATCTTTGAAATTACGTTGATTTGCAAGAGCAGTTATCTTCAACCACCACCATCTGTTCAGATGAAATTATTGATGAAGTTAATTAATGATTAAATTAAACCTTTTATCAGAGACTTTGAAATGCTTCTTCATTTGTTCAGCTTGGCTGTTATGGTTTTTACTCAACAACATCAACAGCGTGTCATATAATGAACAATCTGTGTAGTTGGTATCTGAATCCATTAATGTTTGTTCCTTCACTAATTGAATTTGGTCTTCAGTCATCTACTCAAATGAAAGAAATTGAATTGTTTATTGCTACTTGTGGTAACTCACTTTAGCGTTAAAGTCGTTTCGAGCTTTATTAAAAGAGTCTAAAGCTGAATGTAAAGATACATTCCTCTCATCTTCTCGAAAAGCTCCAAAACTATCTTGAATATGGCAGTGAGCAAGTTCAAGAAAGTTATCTTCTTGTTCGTGAAGGTCTTTCAACATTCTTTTATTTTGTTCTTTGCAATACTTCAATAAAATCCTTGTAAAGAAAATTGAAAAGAAAATGTTTTGAATGAACTCACTTTCAAATGTAGTTTATAAGCGATTGGTTGTTGTCTGATTGCTACAAGAAAATCAGACAAGCTTGATCGTTCACGTAATCTAGTAATCGCTTCATAAGCAAGATCAGTATTACCACTAGCCACTGCCTTCTGCACTGCAATCCTGTGTTTACCCAGCTTAGATAAAAGTCTCACTTGCTCTGAAGCACGGTTTTCAAAATCCAACAGCTACAAGAATTCAATTGAAGATAAAACAAGTTGACTTTTAGGAACCTACTTTAATTGCTAGTTCCTTCCTACCAACTTCAACAGCTTTCTCAGCTATACTAGCATATGAAATACCATTCGAGTTGATTAACTTTTTTCGGATATCATCAGCAATTTTATCATCAGATAAATTTGTTTGTTGAGTTTTATAGCAAGCCCAATGAGATAGAATCCGACTAGAACCTTTTTCATCTGGCATTTTTAAAAATTTACAGATATGAAAAGCTAAACTAAACTGACGACGAATAACTAGACGATCTATAAGACAATCCATTTTCAAGTGTTGCAACCTGTTGAATTGTAAAAGTGAAAATTAAAGTCTTATGGTGAGTAAGTAACTAACTGAGCAGCAGTTAGAAAAATTCCAACATTAAAATCACGAACAGCATTCAAAATCCGAAGATATTGGCAAGCATTGACAAATAGCTCAGTTAAATCCAACTTAGGAACGAATGATTTGCCAAAAGAAGCAGCCTATTAAATACTTTTCAATATTGTCACGAACTTGTAGATCTTTACCTACTGTTAGTAACTGTTTCTGCAACCTTGGATTAAACTCAAATGTTGAAGCAAATATACATTGTTCGATTGCTTTTTCTAATTCATTTTTTTCGATTAAAACTTGGAGGTACTCATCTGCTTTTTCACTATGCCTCTAAATTGTAAATTGTAAGTTGACAAAAATTGATCCTATGTTAAACTAACTTGATATTCTTTAGCAGCGTCATATAACACAGACCCTGGTTGCATCGACGCGATATAGTAGATTCCTTCAACAACCTCTAAAACATCTCGTTAAAGATCTGTAATTTAAACTCAGCAAACTAACTTGGAACATGTTGTAAGTATTCATGACGATTTGCAGAAACTATATGAACTCCATCAACGTCTGAAAATAATACAGACGAAACGGATTGGTCTGAATCTTCCTTAATATCATAACGAATCCAATCTTTTCTGGCACCTATCACTAGAATTCGTTTTGGCCAGTATATGACAAGAGCAATGTCGTCATGTGCTTCTTTAGTATTGTTGTCAAATGGTTTGATGGAATCACAACACCATAACATTTGTTTTGGTCTACTTCGTATATCTGTTCCAAACTCACAATACTTTTGCTACAAAAAAAAACTTTGTTAGTTAAACTTACTTTTTGAGATAAAGTGTTAATCGAAGTTTACAATTATTATTTATTTTATGTACTTTTTAAAAGATCAAAAATAATTTTAAAATAAGTTTTTACTTTAAAATCAGAAGCTCCAATCCATGCAATTCCTTTGTCTGTAAACAAAGCAAGATGTTTGCCATTCAAAGATGCAGCCATATGAATAAATGATAACGGTTCAAAAGTAAGATCTAAAAATAAAAGAAATTAGAATTGATAAATTTGTCAAAATTAATTTCATTACCTGATGGAAATTGACGAGTTGAAATGTCACCTTGTTCTAACAAATAAACTTCATTTTCATTTGCAGCAATTACACTGCAACCTCTAGAATTTGGAAGAGCACACCAGCTGCTTGGAGGAGCATTACGTAATCCTGGAAGTTGGGATAGTATCCGAACCTTTTGATAGCAAAATGTAACAAATAGAAAATTCTAGATCCACAACAACCTTTGGTTCTGCTACATTATTAACAACTAAAAAGCGATAAAGACCATTCATAATCACTAAACCAGTTCCAGTACTGCTGAGAAACACTTCAAATTCCAGGACTTTATTTTCCCTACTTTCCTATTTAATATATTCATTCATAAAATGTTGGATGAAATGAAACAGTCTTGTACTCACACTTCCCATGCTGAATGAACGGATAAATTGACCAAAAATATCATACAGAAGAATCTGTCCATCATCTTGGATACAAAGTAGATCATCAGAATTAGTCCATGCCATACCAAGAAAAAAACCACTATTCCAACTAAAAATCAAATTTTTGTATTGAAATATTACTCTGATCAGATTCTATAAAAGATTTTACTTGAAAGAAGAAATTTCTTTTCCTGCCGCATTATAAACATGAATTTCAGGTCTAATTATGTTTCGACTGGTTGAGCTTTCCCTTGTTGCAACAGCTGCAAATTAAATTTCTTGTATAATTTAGAAATAAAATGAAAAGACCTATAGCTTACCTATTAATCCTCCATATCTAGATATGCAAACAATATTTTTACTTAAATCAAAATTAGACTTCCAGCACATGTTCTCATATAATAAAGCTTTTCTATAAATTAGTTAAGTTTTAAAATACAGAAAACTTAAAGTATAATAAACCTTATATAACCTTTTCCAAGTTGTGTCCAGTCATTTTGATTCATACTGTTTTACTTAAATGAAAATGCTTATGAAAAGATTCAGCAAATGTTGTTAAAAGGTGAAAATATAATTTGGAAACTTATTCTATAAGATTTTATTACAAAAATTAACTAAAATTGAACCAATCATACTTATAAGAATACAAATTTAGGAAAAAGGGTAGACAGTTTTTAAACATTTTTATCAATCAACTTATAATGAAAACTATTATTTAGCTAAAACATTATTTCAATCAAAGCTTAAAATTTAGTTTATATTCAAATATTTTTTAGTTTTAATTATCTGACCATGAAGGAAATTTACTATTTTTTCTAATTAACTAGACATATAATCCTTACATGTGTTATATTTGAGTTAACTTTGATAAAACTTAACAACAAATTTATTTTTCTTCAAGTTTATTTTCAGTATTCAAAATGGTGATTCCATGTAAAATTTACAAACTTAAAATTTCTTTTTTATTTCATAATAAACAGAAAAATATAATTATATCCAATTTAGAACAAAAAGATCCCAATTACTAACAATAACAAACAACAAAAAGTTTTGTAAAAAGTTTTAACCTAAGTAAAACACGAGAGACAAAATGGCTTATTACTACCAATTATTAAATAAATATAGAAATTTTACGAATATATACTTAGATCGGTTTCTATTGATTAGTTGTTTCATGACTTCAATGAATATTTAAAATGATAAGGATATTCAAAAGTCTAACTTTTTGTTTTAGAAATTAAAGCGCATCTATTAAAAGTTATTTATTTTTCAATAAACTTAGTGATCTTATATTGTTTTGTACTACTTTCTTTGTTTATTTGTATGTTTATTGACAAAATAGTTTCTTGATAACAGCTTGCTTCTATGGTTTACTTATCTGAAGAAGGCCATTTCTATAATTTGTGTTATATTTAGCATATTTTTTGTTTTCCATGTGTGTAGTACTAACTTTTGTACTAATTGATTAAAAAATTCTTAAATGTTTCCGTTAATGGTGGAAACTATATCAATCTAATAATAGTACTCTTTACAAAAATTAATTATTAATTAGAATTCCGATTTTATGGTTTGTAAAAAACTGTACTACTTACCTTATACCTTGTTTGTTGCTCTTTTTTAAGTAAAGTGTCTAAAAAAATAGTTTTTAATTAATGTTTGCTTTTAAAAAAATAAATTCAACTTAAGTTAGTTAGGCCAAAGATTCTACAATTTTTTCAGGTCTATTAAAAAACTAGTAATTTAGAAAATTACTAATCATAATCTTGAGTTAAAATAAACTGAATAAATATTAGAAATTTAGGAGCAATAAATTTATATAAGGAAGGATAGATAAGGGATACTAAATTTTAAGAAGTAAAATGAAAATGTATAAACTCTAAAATATTTTAAAACTAGTTTTCTTTTTAAACCAAAATTGCAGAATTTCATAACCTTCAAAAGTTTTCTACTTTAAATATACTTCTGGCATTAGTCATGTTTTTATATGCCTATAGTCTAACTGAGTTTTTCATTTAGTGTTACTGCTGCTTAATTTATAAATTTTTGTTGGTCTCCCTTTTTATTTGGCGACTTTGAAGCGTTGAAGAAATCTTAATTCGATATATACGCGGGGAATCCCCTTGAGTTAAAATGATATCTTTGTAAGCAATACTAGTACAACTATCATTGTTTTTCGTTTTCAATTTTTGATAACACTTCTTGATTATAAATAGTTGACATTATTTAATTTTATTAGAATAAATTTCAGATAGATAAAAATTTCAGTAACTGTTTAATTAAATAAAATTACAGTTTTGTAATTTTCCACAAATGTGTGTTGTTATGAAACTTACATAAAATTTGAATATTATAAAAAAATTAATGATATATTTATTATCTTTAAGTATTACCTCAATCAACATTTATAATATAAAAATTATTTACTAATTAAAACATTTTTACAAACATTAAAAATAATTAAAAATTTGAAATTAATTTGCAAATAAAAAATAAATTAAATAAATGGAAAAGTTAATTATTCTTTTTCAATTTAATATTAGCCAGGTAAAAAATATCTACTAAAAATTAAACTTTTGCTCTTCTATAAAAGGTTGAATTTATCAACAATTTCTAATTTAATTATTCTCAAAAATAATTAATTATTTAAAATGTGTTTTTTAAAGTTTCTTTTAAAAGTTGTTAGATTTTGTCAACTTATAAATACTATAGGTTTTATAGGAAATATATTTGAAAATATTCTTTTATTAACTTTTGCTAAGTTTTATAAAATTAATTTTTTACCTTGAACAATTTCAGTAGTCAAATCAATTAATCTTTTTCAATTAAATTTTCGTTGACAACATTACAATAATGACTAGTCAAGTAGTTTGTGGTTTGATCAGACATTCAAGATTAGTATTCCGTCATTCAACTGTGACACACAATGAAGCTTCTAAAGTAATTCAAAACATTTTTGATGATATTTATAATTAATACAAAGTATGCAGCTATATATAATTACAAACTAATATCAACCGAATGTATAAAATTTTTTCTCTAATTAATGTTATAAGTAGGTGAATAAACACAGCTAATTTAAACCAGTTATTAACTTATTAAATTTTTGTGTTCTACAGTGCATTTCAACTAATAAGCTAATATTACAAGCCATTATCATAATATCAGATATTATTTATTAATTAGATAATTTGTTATTAGTAGTAATTATTATGAATAATAGCAACAACATGATAGTTTTACAAAATAGTTGTAAATATCATAATTTGGTTAAAAACAGTTTGATGTATGCTTATAATAATATAAATATATTTTTATACTTTATTGTTTGTTTTACTGACGGAAGTACTCATCAATTATTTGCTGATTTTCAGATACTTTCAAGAAACTTTTCTTCAAGCTCTTTATTAAGAAATGACAAGTTTCTGTTTGGGGGTCCATATAAATACATCTCTGATTTGGAATTTTTAGAACCAAAAGTTGAAGATGTGATTTCAACATATAGAGTCATGGATCACCATGGAAACATCCTCAACCAATCACAAGATCCAAAAGTAACTACAATCTTTTTCAAACTTTTTTATTCCATAAATTCAAATCAGATATTTTATACAAATTTCTATTTTAAGCTTCCAGATGATATGATTATGAGAATGTATAAGGCTATGGTTCTTCAAAACACTCTTGATGATATAATGTATAATGCTCAACGCCAGGGTAGAGTTTCTTTTTATATGACTAATTATGGCGAAGAAGCTACTCAAATTGGTAGTGCAGCTGCCTTAGATGCCACTGATTTGGTGTTTGGACAATATCGTGAAGCTGGTTTGTTTCTATGATGTCATCTGAACATATTCACGTGACTTGTGATCTACAGGTGTGCTTATGTGGCGTGGATTTCGTTTAGATCAGTTTATGGATCAATGTTACGCTAATAAGAATGACCCTGCACAAGGAAAACAGATGCCTGTTCATTATGGTTCAAAAGAACTCAACTTTGTTACAATCAGTTCTCCGTTAGCTACACAAATGCCTCAAGTAGGAGACGAGACATCTTTTGCTCTTCTCAAAATTTGTATTACAAAATGAGATCTTCATCTTTGATTCACTAAACAGGCCTCAGGAGCAGCATACGCTTTAAAGAGAACTCATCCTGGCTCTTGTGTGATCTGTTACTTTGGTGAAGGAGCTGCCTCTGAAGGAGATGCTCATGCTGCTTTTAATTTTGCTGCAACGTTGGATGCACCTTGTCTTTTCTTCTGGTACTCATCTTATTTCTATCACATCAGATGAACAATTTTCAAACTTTTCAGCCGTAACAACGGATACGCCATCTCCACACCTGCTTCTGAACAGTATCGTGGTGATGGTATTGCTTCTCGCGGTTCTGGTTACGGAATGTTAACTATCCGTATGGATGGAAATGATCTCTTTGCTGTTTTTAACACTGTTCGAAAAGCTCGTGAAATTTCTGTGAAAGAAAATCGGCCAGTACTGATCGAAGCAATGACGTATAGGTGAGTAAGTAGATGATGAAGATGTGAGAATGATTGAAGTTGATTTGTAGAATTGGACATCACAGCACAAGTGATGATAGCTCAACTTATCGTACAAATGAAGAAGTTGCTTTTTGGAAGCAGAATTATGATCCAATTGAAAGAGTAAAGAAGTATTTGATCAATACAAGAAAATTGTGGTCTGAAGATGAAGATAAGTTGTTTATAAAAAGCTCGAGAAAAGAAGTTAGTGTGTCAGGGAATTAGAGATTTTGAAAATAATTGTTTTTCTTCCTCAGATTCTTGATGCTTTCTCAAAATCAGAAAAAGTTTTGAAGCCCTCCCCTTCTCAAATTTTTATTGATGTTTATGATGAATTAACTGATAACTTAAAACGTCAAGATGTTGAATTAAAAAATCATGTGTCTAAGTATAAGGAGAATTATCCTCTACAAAATCATGAACCATTTCAATAATCCTTGATATTTGTTGATGGTGAAAGTAGAATTCATATAAATGCTGTTTTTTACCTTTAAAATATTTGAATATATTTTAGTTACATTTAACAACAGGCTTTTATTAAGTAAGCTTTTTTGATTTTATATATCTCACTATTTACTGTTTCTACTTCTATCATAAATTCACTTTATTCACAAAATATTTTTAATAAATTTTTTTGGTGGTTTTATCAATAAATTCAAGTACTACAAATAACAAAAGTTTATTTTCTGTTTGGCAATTATTTAGAAAAATTAAGTTAAAAACATTGCGAGTTGTTCATTGTAAATTAAAAAAGAGTTTTTGATTAAAAGGAAGTTGTCGTCGATATTTTCTTTACTCAAGATGATCTAAAGACACTAAATATCATAAGATCAATTTATAATTTTAGGAGTTCTGGTTTATAGAACGAGTAAATCTTTTAACAGTCATTTATTATTTTACTTTTTAAAGCTTTTTTGAAAAGTGACGAGTTTACTTGCAACAATTATCACAAATTTATAGATTTTTTCTTTATAACTTATCCAACAATTCACAAAAGAATAGATGATGAAGAACGAATGTAACTTTATAAGGATTGAAATATTTGCTCTGCACTTAATTTAGTTTTTTGTAAATATTAATATGAAACAAATTTCCATAATAGCTTACTGCTGAGATATAACTTCAACAAAATCTTGAAACCATCAAATAAAAACTTTATTTTGTACACACATAATTATTGAGTCAACAGATGAGTTGTAATTTTTCTACAGCAAATTTCAACAACCATTTTTATAAAAAGTCTAATGAACAAAGACTAAAAGCTAAAAATCCAACCATGGCAAAATTAGATCGAATTTTTCTGCCTTTATTACAGTTATCTGAAAAAATAATTTGAATTGGAAGTCTAATTTATAACAAACTTACATTCTTCACAACATTCGGACTTTGGACCTAAGGCAACATGATCTCCACATCTTATGTCATTTAGTGAGCATCCTTTATGAGAATCAAAAATACTTTCTACAATAAAAGTAAAATATAAACTATTTTATCATAAATACCATTTATAGTTTGAATTTTTGTGAAAAAAACTTCTACTGACTAGGCAAAGAGTAGCAACTGATTGTATTTTCTGTACAATTATGTTTAGTCCAACACCATTCTTCGGGGTGCATACATAAAAAGCATTGCTCTGCTAATAAGTATGATTAAATTTTGGTTGAAGAAATAATATCAAAATTACCTGCATTCAGAAAAATGACTTCATTAAGTATCAGAAGATATTTTAAGTTCATTATTATTTATATAATAAATTTTTAGATGTATTCATAATTTTACTAAGCCTAACTTTCATATCAAGTTACTTTTGTTTTGCTTTAAATCAAGAAAAAATCTTGATCTTTAAATATGGGTCACCTTTATATAAGTTGGCTTAAAACTAACTTAATCTATTTAGCTGGTATTATGACGTCACTCAAACGATGTACATATTGCCAGTGCTTCGAAATTTGAAGTTAAAAAGTGTAGCGTACAGATTGTTGTAAGGTGAGACGCATGGCCTTAATGTAAAGGTTATCAAGGTTTATAAAAATCGAGCTTACGACCACGAAACCGATACCTGAGTGACTTATTTTGTCCTCTTGTTTGTCCGATCAAAACAAGGTGCGTTACTCTTTTGTAGGCTGGTGTTCTGCCAGATACTTCTGTCGTCTTCGTGTCAGCAACGAAACGACTCTTATTTTTGAGCCACGTATATGCAGATTATTGACTGTCACTCCTAGTTCAACCTTACACTTTTACTATGTCTGTGCGTATGGCTTTGATTATTATTATTATTATTATTATTTTATTATTATTATTATTATTATTTTTTTTTATTATTATAGTTTAATCTGTAGATCTGATGTTCGGTCATATGATCCAGTGAACTGGGACGTGACCTCGATGTCGTCGGAGTTTAGGCTTTATAACAGACTTTTCCTGTTTTAGATGTTTGCCTATCTGAGTTGAAGAGTCATATCTTTCCAGATTTTATTTAATTTTTCTCTAATTTTGGATAAAATCAAAATATTCTACCAGAAATAGGTGGTATGTAACATACCTTCTACTAAGAGTTGAAATGTTAGATATTAAGATATCTTTAAAAATATTTAAATATCTCATGGCTTAGAATAGGCTTACCACGTAAGCTACCTGTCCAGAATGGATTCAGTTCATGACAAATCTTATAAAACCAGAAATATTTGGAAATATTAAAACTCTTTCGTTCAGAGTCATCACCTAAAGAGATATTATAAAGCTTGAATCTTTTCAAAGATTGTTAACTATGAAAGCTTTTTTTAGATGTCCTGTTCTGCATACAAAGACCCCTTTCTATAAGCTTAAATTAAAAGCTTAAACTAAATCTCACCTAAATATATCGATACCTTTTTCCTACCTTTTTTGGCTGGAACAATTATTTAGAATAATGATTTCTACATTCTTAACTTTAATGATTTATTTAAGGATTACAATCTTTCAAACGTCTTCAAGATTCCCTACAATCATCAGTCAAAATTAACCTCTTTATCAGCTTTAATAACATCCAGTGGACTAACAACTCTCCAATAGGATAAACACGATTTGGAATCTTCTCATATCAATTACTTCTTTTAAAATTTATTTAAAAATGTGATTTAAGTAATTATGTTAACAAGTGATAATAAGGTTGCCAGTTTCTTTACTTATTTTATACTTTTGATTTACAACTTATATTACCTTTTCACTGTTTCCACTTTTTTACGTTAATCATGTTAAACTGTGATACTTAAGACTTTTTCATTATCTTTCTAGTAATTTTGTGCTCTTTGCTATAGCGTTGAATACAATTAAGAAAATAGAAACTAACTTTAGTAGAGACTACTATCGTTTAAAAGAAACGATTTTATAATAAACATTCAACTTTTTTGAAATCATCAGATTTTTTTTTATTTATGCAAAACTTAAAAAAAAAGAAAAAGAAGATTATAATTATCAATCCTGTATTTACGTGAAAAGTTAACAAATGAATTAGCAGGAAATATTTCAAGAAAATATTAATAAAAAGTTTGTTCAATTTAGAAAAATGAAAGAGTTGATCTTCCATAATACAATTGATAAAGTGGCATTTATAGAATGGATAAAAATTCAGCTACAAACTTCTTCAACGAGACTTTCATAAAACTTCATTTTTAACTATCATCTTAAAAACTTTTTATTTATGAGAGAAAAATTTCCGCTTTTCTTCCATAATTTTAGATTCTTTCTACAAAGAAACAATTCAAAATTAACTACAAAACTTCAAATAAAACTTATATCAAAGGTTTATAAGTTTCAACTTTAACTTGTTCAAATTTTACTTCATGTAAACATACCTCAACAAATTCATTTACTCTTAAAAACAACTTTTTTCGTTCTTTTTCCAACTTTTGATCTAACTCTTTACTTTCTTTTTCTGTGGTATCTACTTTCTGTAAAAATAATTACATCATGTTATGAATAAATTATAATTTTCTTTAAAAAAAATGTAAATTTCATCTAAATTTATTGGAGCAATCACCAACGAACTCATAAATAGTTTATCTATTGAGAAAATTCTCACATAAAGTATTTGATTGGTTAATTTAAATGAATGATTTTCAACAACTTAGTAAATATTTTATTGCTTTTATTTAAACTGTTGTGGAATTAGGTTGAATCAAATATAATAAATTTTAAAAAGACATCATAAAAAGTTAAAATCAGATTATGTAAAGTAAATTTAAATACAAGCACGAATGTAGTATATATAACCTCCATCAGAAGCTTTTTACAACTTTACTCTTTGTTATTCAAGTATTTTGTTAAATTAGATAAAATAAAATTATAGATCATAAAAATAGTTAGTCAACTTGTTTTTCAATTCTACAATTTAAACTTTATTATTATTTAGAAATAGTTCAAAAAACTTAAATTTTTAACTCAAAAATTATTTTATAAATTGGAATAGGATCTTACTTTCATGACTAATGGTTCAATTTGCTGGATTATTTTGGTCAGCGACAAGCACTTCTTTGCATTTTCAATATCATTTGAGGTAACTTCATTCAAACTATAAAGATTTGTCAAAATTGATTGAAGCAAAATTAGAAAAAAATATTTTGATGATGTCTATAGTTACCTCGGAGTTTCTCTCTGTGCATCATTGCTTGCTTGGTTTGCAGGTTTCAACAATTCATCAATAAATTCTCTCTCAATACTTTGAGAAAAAGCTGGCAGGATTTCTTCACTCATCTTTTCAGTACTTTTTAGAATAATCTTTTTGAAGTCATCCTCCTTAATATTTGATTTAATATCTGAGAGACTGATAAAACAAAAAAATTAAAGCTGAAAAGTTACTGTAAAGAATAAAATAGTATATGTACTTTAATTTTGGATACAGAAATAGTATATATTTAATAAAAGCAACAAGATACAATTTATAATTTAATCTATAACACTAAAATAAACTTCAAAATGAAATCAAACTATATCAACAAAATTAATAAACGCTTATTATATATAAATTAGTAATCATTAATTACTAACTATTACAATAATTAATGAGAGTATACAAACATATTTTAGGTTTATCTACAAACAAGTAATTTTAACTAAAAGAAAATTTAATCTATAAAATTAACTAAAGAAACTTACTTTAAGTCATGGCATTTAATCAAATTAAGTAATCCTTGTTTTAGCTTTTCATATGCACAATTTTCAACATCATTAGACTCCATTTCATTGATATAATTGAAAAAAATTCTCAACAACAAAAATAGATCACCTCTAAGTAGTTTAAGCATGCAACAATATTTGTAATAATTGGTTAGACTATGAAATATAATAAAAATTAAAAATAGACTACCTATAAATATATATACTTTTTTTGGTTAAACTTCATATATAAAATAAAGAAAGTTTACAATAATTATAAATCAGAATATTCATGAGCTATTTTCTCATCTCTTAACCATAAAAAATTACATAAGGAGTTAAGAAAAGCAGAATTCTTCATAAAGTTTTCTTTGGCATTTGTTTCAACATTTTGTATTCTTAAAATATCTGCTTGAAGTTGATCAGAAAGACTTTTCAATTCATCATCAGTAATATCACTTTGAGAATATTTATCCGCTTTAGTACCCAAGATAATACGCAGGGGTTCTTTTTTGAAGTTTTGATGTGAAAACATATGATGATTTTGTGTTATTTCATTGAAACTATGTCTATCTATAAATGAAAATGTATACATAATACAATCTACATTATCCATACAAGCTGGCAAAATATGTTCAAACTTTTTTAATGCATAATCACCGGCATCCCAAAAACTTAAAGTGAAAAAAAGAATTTGACCAGTTGAAAGTAATCTAACAGGCCAATAAACAAGACCAATTGAAATTCCTGCAGAATAACTAGATGCTTTTATGTGTGGTGTCCCTAATAAATTATGTACAGTACTTGATTTACCAACACCAGCCTTTCCACTTAGAAATATGTTATATTTTACAAAGCTGATACTCTTATTTGGTGCTAGTGATGGTTTTTCAAGAAGACCAAACTGTTTTCTTCGGCCATGGTTAAATAATGAGTTTACATAATCTTCAGAAGCTTTTGTATTGATCCATTCAAAATCTACAACTGTAGTCATACTTCTAAATTAATAATTTATTAAATACATCTAACTATGAAAAAAAAATAAATGTGATTTTTTTCAAGTAAATGACTTATACGATATAGAATATACTAAATACTAATAAACTAAAATCAGTCCTGATTTTAATTATTTTACTTCTCACAAATCTAAAAAAGGATAAACAACTGCAATCAACCAGTAGTAAACTGATCACAAATTTGTTATCACTTTTTAAATATTCAGTTTAAAATTATTGTGCCAAACTACCAAACTGTACTTTTACGATTTTGAAACTTTATCAATATAATTTACTGTTTAAACAGTTTAAACAAATTTAAACGGTAAAACAAATTCTGATCTATAGAGTTTTTTTCCTTAATGTATTTGACTTTAATATATTTAAATATTAAACTTATTATATTAATGATTTAAACTCCTTTTAAACAGCGAATATTAGTGATGAATAATAAGGTGTAGGCAAATAACCAAAGACCAATATAACCAATAAACAATATGATTTGATTATGTATTGTCATCTGATATTTTAAAAGGTTTAGTTTAAACTCTCATTGGATATATTATTTATATTACGTATATTTACGTACCTCCACTTCAAAACCCTTTGACTTTTGCATAAAATCTTTTTCCTAGTAAAACTTATTTCTAACAAATTTTGTACTTAGTGATCAAAATTACTAAAAATGTGTTTACTTCGCCCAGCGTAGAAAAACGTTTGCTTGGCGAAAGGTAGAGGCTTTAGAAATAACTAAATCAAAAATGAACTAAAATGTGTAAAAAAAATTATATTTCTAAGATCTTAAAGTTCGACATAATTAGTCTTTTTTAATTTTGATTTACTTATGTAGTTTCATTTACTGCCTAATTGCTTTAGTTTTCTTGAGTTTTGATTTCAAAGAATAATTGTATTTAATATGGTTTTAGCAAACATGAGTAAACATACAAAACTTTCTTTATAAATAAGTAAAGTTAGATAAAAGCTTGCACATAGTCATGTTTCTGCATAGAAAATTATGAAGTTTAAAAATTTTGCTGAAAAGCCATAGAATTTAGGATAAAACTTTTGAAAAAATAAATTTTTAAATTACTTTAAATTGTTTACATCACTTTTATTTATAAATTTTCCAGACAATGGTAATCCTTAACTTCGATATACTTAAAAATCTATTATTTTTATGATATCTGGTCATATTCTAAGTAATTACACTTAGACTTTATTTCCGTAATTTTGAGTCTTTTTATTTATTTTGTTATTAATTGTTAGTGTTTATTACTGAATATCTTTATTTTTTATTTTACTTTTTATCCAAGGTGATATTTTACAGCTTCCATTTTTGATAACTTGACAAAATTAAACTTTACAATAGTCGTCCACATATACCATCTACACTAAATTTCAAAAAAGTTTTTTTGTTTTTATATAATCTATATCTCAGCTGTGAAATATAAATTTTCATAATATTATTTATTAATATATTATTATTCTAATTTTTACAAGTATTTATTGTTTTTTTTTTTTTACAACTGCTGTGATGAAAATGAATTATATTTATAATTGGATATATTTATTTAAATCTATTACTTAAAATGTTTGTTAGTTGTGGTTAACCATTTTTTTTTAAAGCTTAGTTTTGAATTTTTATTCAATTTACTTTGATAGAATTATACAAAATAATTGTTATAATAATATATTGAGTAAATTATATTTAGTAAATATTAATAAATTACTGATTGATTGCTTGAATACTTTCATAGAATATTGTTATTTTACAAAAATCTTATGAATTAAATGTTGTTTTTCATGTTCTGTTTTGTAATTATTATCAAACAAAATTCTAAATGAAAATATTAAATATTTTGATATAAATTTATTTATTTAATCAATTTTTTGAATGTTTTTTATATAAAAATGTTAAATGTATTTTGTTTATTTTATTTCAATAATTTAAAAGATTCACTTAAATTATTTTTAATAAATTGTTAAATTTAAATTTATAATAAAATTAAAATGTTAATTAATAAAAAGTTTTTTGTTATTCAGGTAATGGATAACTGAACCATGAGTAACTCACAAAGACTTGCTTCATTTCAACAAAACAAATATTATGGAAGACCAAGACCTAATTTTGGAGGTCAATCTCCAGCGCCAGGTCAAATGATGCATATGAATCCTCGTCATGAACATTCTCGTAAAAGACCTTCTCACCCGGGGTCTCCAGCTTCTCAGCCTGGTATACCTCAATCAACAGACATCAGGTAATTTATTTTGATGTTGTTTGTTTATAATTAAGCTATTATATAATTTATTATGATATTTCTATTTATTAGAATATATTTTTGTTTTTTTATTATCATAAACAATTCTAATAGGAATAAGCACGCAATGATCAAAAAGAAGAAGTTGTCTGATAAGATTGTTCCAGAAGCCGTGAGAGATACTTTTCCAGATTCTCAGGTTTTGTATCTGATGTTTCAGTTGAAAATTTAGTTTAAATTTCTTTAAAATATTTGATAATAATATTTTAAAATTGACAATTATAGTGAAATGCTTTTGAAGAATATTACTTCAATCTTTTTAATTTTATAAATCTTCTTTATTAAATCACTTAAAAAATATTATTAAAATGATGAATAAGTTATATTCATTTTAAAATGTTGTAAACTTCTTTATGTTATTTTGAAATATTAGTATTATTTTTGGATTATTTTATAATTTAATTACAAAAAAGTTCAACTTCTCACCAGGCATACATGGATTTGTTAGCATTTGAAAGAAAGCTGGATTCAACAATCATGCGTAAACGGCTTGATATTCAAGAGGCACTAAAAAGACCTGTTAAAGTGAAACGAAAACTTCGAATTTATATTTCTAATATATATACACCTGCAAAAACTGATGAATCAATGAATGAGATATCAAAGGTCAACTAAATGTTTCTTTATTTTGTTTTTTATTCAAATAGCCCTGTGAAAATCTTCTATCATTTTAACTCATCTAGTTGTTACTGAAAATTATCATTTATAGGCTTGTTGGGAATTGAAAGTTGAAGGAAGATTACTGGATGACAATAACTCTCAAAGTAATAAACATGATTCTTTAAAAAACAAACGGAAGTTTTCGTCTTTCTTCAAAAGTTTGGTGATTGAGTTAGACAAAGATTTATACGGACCTGACAATCATTTAGTAGAATGGCATCGAACTAACACTACAAATGAAACTGATGGTTTTCAGGTTAGTTTTCTTCACTAATCCTTTTACTCGCCTAATATTTGTTTGTTTTTGACATCTTTGTATCAAAACATTAATCGCAGGTGAAACGTGAAGGTGATAAGAACGTGCGATGCACCATGCTGTTTATGTTAAATTATTTGCCGCCTCAATTTAAGCTTGAGAGTAGATTAGCTCGTCTACTCGCGATTCACACTCAAACACGTCCAGTGATTATTCAAGCTTTATGGCAATACATCAAAACTCATAAGCTCCAGGTGAATCTCATTTCAGTCAATCCTATATCAATTTAACAAATGATTTGTAGGATACTCATGATCGTGAATGGATTAACTGTGATATTTATCTTCATCAACTATTTGGAAGACCTCGTGTTCGGTTTGGAGATATTCCTAACTTGCTACAACCTTTACTACTATCACCAGAACCAATTGTTATTCATCATTTAGTTAGTGTGGATCCTGCCGATGCTAAAAAGCAAGCTTGCTACGATATAATGGTGAGATTGAGCGTCTTGTAGTGTCTTTTGGTCGGCAACAAGACTTGATAGTCGCGCCCATTTGTTCCATGCTCCTTCTAGACTTGTTTTTGATTACAGGTTGATGTAGATGACACTCTGACACAGCAGATGAGCACTTTCTTACTTTCTTCAAATAGTCAGCACGACATTCTGGAACTTGATAAGAAAATTCATGATTCAGTAGCCAACATCAAACAACATCATCTGCAACGTGAATTCTTTCTTGGCTTCTCAAAAAGTCCTCAGGTGACTTCAATAACCCACCTCCATTCAAATCTCGTCTACTTCATCTTCTACAGAAGTTTATTTCGGATTGGATCTCGTCTCAGACCCAAGATTTAAAGACGATGACAGATGCTGTAGGTGATAAAGATGAACGTATGGCAGAGTATTACTTTGCATCATGGGCGCCTGAAGCGGTGTCCAGATACTTCTACTCAAAAGTACAACAGAGAAGATTGGAACTTGAGCAAGCTTTGAAGAGCTCTAACATTTAACTTTTCGAGTAAAACTCCTATTTGTGTCTTGGATAAACATTTGTACATCATATTGTATAAAGTGTCCTATTTTTACAGTTAACAGCTGCTAGTTACATGTCATAAAACTCTCTTCTGTATATTAACAGACCACATCTGTTCTCATATCTGAATTGGACTTATTTGGAATACAAATTGATAGATAAATGATATACTATCTTTTTGCATTTGTATAAAAACATTTTCAAATTTAAATCAATAAACTTGTTAGCTGTTTCCTAAATCTTGTTGGTTTTAAACATTCCGATAAATTCTTGTAGATATATTTGTAGTTGCGGTCAAATCATGTGTGTTGAGAAAGTTTTAAATATAACATTTTGCAAAAAATTTGCAGACAAATAGTTGATATTTAAAGAAGACTTGCTCAATAAGCAAACATTTATTTTAATAGTTTTAGATGTAAATACAAAATAGCTAGTTGATATTAGTTATGAGTTTGAAGTTCTAAACAAGCTGAACTTACATTTATAAAGTAGTTATACCGTTAAAGTGAGTGGTTTTTGAGCCGCTAAAAGTAGAGTTTTAAAGTTATCTGAAGCAATTTACTAAATATCTAGCGATCAACTTATGCATAAATAAAAGTTGGAAGTTTCTTTAATTCAATAAACTGTTTTGATTTTGCTTAGTTTTTTTTCTGAGACAAAATGCTAATAAACTTTATGAAATATTTATTTTATATTTAATCTTGATCAAAAACTTCTTTTATAAATTGAAAACATCTTAAGTTACATCTTACCACAGTGAAATAAAACTATTTCTAGTTCCCAGATAAAATAAACGGCAATTAAACGAGCTGTCAGCAGAGAGAGAGAACTATATCGATTAAAATAATAAAATTTAGTTTGAAAAATCATTTCAAAAAATTGAAGTTTTCAAAGAGTTTATGCTGCTTGTCTATTTATGTGAATACGAAGCCTAGAAGCCTGACTAAACTTTTTGGAATCATCGATGAAAACCCAAACTAATAACCTGAAAGTTATTACCAACTGGTCTTTTGCATCAGATATCCATGTTTAAATGTCTGGCAAAGTTTGTCTAAAAGTAAAATCTTTTCATTTATAAAAACTTGTTCGTCGCCAAGAGCCTCGCCTTTTGTGGTAGGTTAGGCTGCTCTTTCTAAAAGTTGGAGATATTTTATTTAGTTGGAGAAGTCGTGACCTTCTTTTTCGAAGAGCTTTGTGAATGATCCTTCTCGGAGAGAAAGGTGTGTTACAACTGATGATAGTATAGAAGATGTAGGAAATCGATAATTAACTTTTAGAAATTCTGTGCTGCAGCTTTAGAGGAAAACTGAAGATAATAATTGCTACCAGTAGAAACTATATAAAAAATAAGCATTAGATCTGTTCACTGAGATATCAAAGTTTTGTTTTATTTCATCCATAACAACTCATTAAATTAACATTTTGATAAGTTTCGAGGTTCTCTCTTCACCCAGTATAATATCGATCCTGTTAGTGTAGAAAAAAGGCGACTTTTTGTCAATAATTCCGAACAATTGTACATTTTTGGCCCCAGAAATAAGCCTGAAAGAAACCTGAAAACTTTCCAAAGATAACGAAGCCTAAAAGATTGTGGCAAAGTTGTATCTCAAGCACATCAAAGTAGTCGATCAAACTTTGCAAACTTGTTTCTTTAACTTTAATTAATTTACTGACCACACCTTCACTAAACAGTGCTTCTATTTGTTAGAAGTACTTATGTTAATGCTAGTTATCTACTAAAACTAGTTAAAGAAAATATAAATGTTACAAAAACTAGATCTTCAAATTAGAACTTTAAGATCGAGCAGCAACTGAAGCAGAATTTTCTTATTTGTTAAATAACAAATATCTCATGCCTAAAATCAAATCACAAAGACATACTTTTAAGTGAGTCACAATTACTAAGAAAAAAAACTAAGCTGGAAGAAAAACATAATAAGATTGCAAATCAACGCGTTTTAAGTGGATAAAGTAAATGCTTTGAAAAGTATACAAGTAGCAAAGTATGTAAAAAGGTAAGAAAATTGATCTATTCAAAGAAAATCTTCTAAATCTTAACTATTTAGGCAAGCAGTGGCGGTTGTCTTATGATAGCTACAATTTGTTTAGTAGAATAGTTCGTAGCTGGTCTTGATGATGGACTGAAATAACAGCTGAAGCACCATCATTGAATGTAAACGAGATGTTGCCGTCAACACTAAGAGCTGCATCCCAACAATGTGATCTAAAAGATGTTAAATAATTTATAGAACATTTGGAACATATGCTGATGTAGAAATGATGATTGGCTAACAACAATGAGAAATGTTAATGCAATTTGGAACCATTAATTGGAAATTAAAATGTCAATCTGTTAAACGTTTTTCAACTTGTACTGTGAAACTGTTTTCTTTGATCAGATATTTTGAAAAATAATGAAAAAAAAGGAAAAACGTCAATAATAAATTCCATCAAAACCAGTTAAATATCCACCCACTTAAATTGATGAATCATGAAAGTCGACTTACTGCAGTCGTATTTCATCAGCTAGTCCTTGAGGTTTGCAACAAGTGTAAATGTTGTTCTGCATCGGATCTCTAATTGAAAAGAACATTTGTTGATGATCAGGAGGAAGGATGTGAGAATCACAGAAGCTTTTAGTAACTGTAAACAAACAGATTTTACAAGAAATTATTCCAATGAAATCCCTCAATACCATTTTCAATCATTTTTTCCTGAGATGTATCAATAGTAGACTGTGGAAGAAATTTAATCAATTTTTTGATCGTTTCTTTATGAAGTGAACATATGTTGTAAGACCAAGCAGTAGAACCTGTTCCTGTACATATACAGATACCAGAGCTTTTTTGCTTTTCTATCTTACTTCCTTTTATCTCCATTTCATAATAAGTAGGACTAAAAACAATTTATAAAATGAAAAAATTATATTAAATAGTAAAAAAGCTTTTCTTTCAATTTTAATAAACAAAAAAGTAGCAAAATTTTATAAGATTTTCACAAAACAATATTTATAATTTATTATAAATTAAACCGTCATTTGATCAAAAAGAAAACTTTCAAATTTATTGTAAAAAATTATTTCAAATTAAAAAAAAAATAAACAAAGATTTTTAAAACTTTTAAACAAAAAATTCTAAAATTCTAATCACTAAATGATAAAACTTGAATTATAAAAGTTTTAACAACTAAAAAGCATCTACAATAAAATCTAGACAACTTCAAAAAGTGGATTAAAATGAAGAAGTTGACTCTCCAGGGAAAATTGACTGTGTTTAATGTCGAACAACAAAGTCAACTTCAAAATTGTTTCAATTCAATATTCAAATATAAAAACTTACACAGATGCTAAAAGTTCTCCAAAAAAAATCTCATTCAAAGCAAGAATTGGTAAATTGTAGGGACCTACAAAGTCTTTGCAACCAATACTAGGTAAAGAAGGTCCTGAACAGGATTAACAATTAGCTCGGATTTTAAAGAAATGAAATTGAATAATTTACGTTGTGAATATTTATGTGGTCGAGTTTCAAGATAAGAGTCATCAGAGGATTCTAAGGCACTGATGTAATTGAAAGGTCTTAAGTCCTGATTATCTTGTAAAGTTTCTCCATTTTGTAAAGGAACAAATGACTCTGAAGGACCTCTTAAAGTGATTCGGAGTCGAGTTCGAAACAACCACCTGTACAGATATAGAAACAGTTGTTTCATCAGCAAATTATAAAGCAACTGACATGAACTGATTGGTTTGAATCTGATCAAGGACTTTATCAAACTGAACAATAGAAGATGCGGGTAAACAAAGATGTCCTTCTGATCTATAAACAAATAGATCAATTTTCTATAAAAGATGTGAGTATCAACGGTTACCGTTTGGGGTCTGTGTTTATTCCAATTATTGGTTTATCTCTATTTGTTATTTTAGAAGCTGTTGACAGGAAAGTTCCATCACCACCAGCAGCAACTATCACATCAGCCCATTCAAATTTATCCTAAAATTTTAGAAAAAATTTTATTGAACAAATTTAGCTGTTTGTTTCTCAAATCAAATTCAATTTCACAAAAATTTGACTGAATTTAGTGAATAATTTCAGCTCAAAATGTTTATAAAACTAATTACAAACTAACTATTGAAAAAATGCCAAAAATTATAGTTTATTACCATAAAAAAAACACATCTATTAAAAGATGATGCCAGAAACACTTACAGAACAATCATCTAAATCAGAACGTGAAATTATTTCATAGGAAATTTTTCGTCGCTTCAAAACTGATACAATTGTGTTTAATGATTTTTGATGGACTTGGTGACCTTTGGAAAGTTTGTCAAATGATAAAGCTCGACTTTTCAACTATAATAGAGTTTTGTTAGCTGTTTAAACATATAAATACAGTAATTAACAACATACCACTTTTTCAAATTCTTTATCGTTCAAATTTGGAAATCTTTGTCGTTCGAAATCATATCTTGTGGTTTTCCCAACAATTGCAACTTTTCTTAACTTAAACAGGGGATATGAATTATCCTCCAAATCAAAGTTGTCTTTCTTAATTCTTATTTTGGGAGAGTTTGCAGAAAAATCTAAAGATGAAAACAATTTATGGATTTCTCTATTTGACTAACTTGCTACTTCTGATTAAATTTGAAAATAATTTTTATTATTTATAAAAAGACAATAAAATAAACTATCTGAGATTATAAATTATTCATAAACTGAATAAACTCAGATAAAGTTTTCAGAAAAGAAATTAATAAAAAATGTAGGAAAAAATAATGCTAAACACTATTGTATATGCTAATAAATATCTTTCAAAATTTAAAAGAAATTATTCAAAACATACATGCAGTCGATGGTTTCTTTAAAATTTCTCTCTGAATAGTTAAACATCTATAACCTCGAAAGTCAAATGGAGAAATTTTACATAAAAATAAACGTTTTGCTGCATTGAAATCCATTGAAGCAAAAACTAATGATTTCTTTTTTATTACAAAAACTTTTGACATATTTTTGAACTAAACAAATAAAAACATCTTTTAAATATACATATTTAAGTGGAATCATTAGAAATTGATGTTCAATGTTATCATTGATATTGGTCATATGTAATGTTGTGTTCTTTAAAATATGCATCAATAAAATTATTTTATTACATAAACCAAAATTAAAACGAATTTAAACTAAAATTTGTTCTTAAATATTTTCTAATTAATCAAACTATTTTTTTATTCAATCTGACTCAACATAAAAAACCAATTGTAGAAATAAAAGCTACTTGATTTATATAATTAAAATTATACAGGACTTTTAATAACGTTTATTTCCAACAAAATTCTTCAATCTGTAGTCTAGCAACAATAGTTTTAAAAAGTATTTTACCACTAAAATATAAATTGGAAAACACAGAACACAACAAGAAGAGATACAACATAAATTATTTAATTAGTATGCGTCTAGTCATTAGGTTATCCATTGCTTACACTGTTTAAAAAACATTTAAATTACGGAAAGATAAATAATATAAAATATCAAGATGAAATGTCAAGAGATCTAAAGATAAATCCTGAAACCTAATCATAACATTATGCCAACAAGTCAAATAGTAAAAGTATTTCTGTTAAACTTCATTTATATGTTTTTATTTTGAAGAACATTTTGAGTTATGACAAATATGGTACAATTATTAAGTTTTAAAACTGCCGTTTTTTCGCCGTAAAAATAATCTATTAAAAAACAAAATTGAAACTTAAAAGAGAACCATTTTTAGCTTCAATAATGGATTATCTTTTCTTCACATGACTACATATATTTTTTGAAATTGTTAAATAAAAGTTCAAAATTTATTATTAGTAAAAGTGTAACAGATAAAATAGGTTACATAAAGTCAATTTAACTAAAAAATTAATTATTGTAAGATGGAATAAAATAACTATATATATTCAATCAAATCTACTTTTTTAAATATTGGTACTTGTCGTTTATTATCGATATTATTTTAACAAGATGAAAATTTCTCTAAAAATTTCTCCAAATTTTTTCATAGGTAAATAATTAGGTGGAATTTGATTTCAAAGAGCTAATTAAATCCACGGAAGTACTTCTTTCTTAACGGATATTTTCGAAAGTTTATCATACCTTTAGGCTGTTATGGTTATTTTGTTAGAATAAAAAAAAAATATTTGGATATTTCAATTTGTGACAAGAAGAGTTTGTGCAAATTTCTTTTCAATGCTTCGAAAAATTGTCTGCTCAGTTTTAGAGTTAATACAACAACAATTTGTTGCTGCCGAGTGCTGTTGTCGTCTCTGAGCTAGGCAAAGACGTCTTATTCCCTGTCTATAAGAAGAATCGTATCTGCGGCTACCAAATATCATCTTCTGCTTTTATCATAAGTGTATGTTAGCTAAAATATTACCCTCATGCAAGCTAGAAGCAAATTAGCTCCTACTGGAGAGTGGTGTTTACTAAATTGCCTCCACTCTTAAAATCCAGTATCTGTGGACATAGGACAGTGACCTTGAGGTTAACGGATAGTTTATTTTTTCCTTGGGCTTATTCCCGTGGTCTTTGTTTACCCTGAAGCAATCACAAGGTAGAAGAACTATCGAATCATATATGGGGAAGATTCTTTACACGCCCAATGGTTGGCAAGAAAGAAATGTTGACAACGGAAGGATTCAAACCCAGCACAATACATTAGCAAGCTATTGACTTAACTGCTAAAGTTTCTCGAGGCCATAAAATAAATACTAACTTGTTAGCATAATCAAAATAATCTTACAGCTTTTTAAAACTTGAAAAGTATTTTAAACTTAGTAAATGCTTTGTTGTGAGGCGATGATGTATGATGAATTTTATATACTCTCTACACGATAAGATTTAGAGAAATTTTAGATTTTTAGGTCAATTTTTGCTCAAATAGTTGTAAGAAAGAGATAATTAATAAAGTTTGCACATTGTATATTTTAAATATTATGGACAAATAAATGGCAATTTTCAGTTTGTATTATAAACATTTTAATTTTTTTTTCAGTAAATAAGTTTAGAGATAGCGTAGTTAGCAATAATATAAGAATAAATTTTATTCTTCTACATACTACTGTGTCTGCACTGCAAAGTAAAACTATATCTTGAATCACTCCAAAGTTGTTTTTATATAAGCTTGCATATTTTTTATTTGAATAAAATTAAAATGGGGAAGCACCTACAACCTGCATAGTAACGAAATAGTGTACATTTCTATAATATATAAACAAAAAACTAAAAAAGCTGTCCTCTGCTCTATATTTTAGTAGATTGTAAATTCTATTTCATTTTTACTTTTATCGAAATTTGTTGATAAAAATGCATGAGCAAGCTGAATGCATCACATAAGAATGTATTTTCTTTTCTAAGTTATACTTGATTCTGACTACTAGTCAGCTTAATGACAAAAGCAATGTACCCAATGTAAATGGATTATAGTCAGCTGCTACCCTTTACTGCAAAAATCGTAAATAAACTGGTAAAAAATGGAAAATGTGACTTATCATTAAGTTTAATATTTTAATCGCAATGATTTTTATTGTTAATGTTTACCAAAATTTATCAAAAGGTAACTTCGGTATAGTAATGATAGTGTATAAGTCACTTAAAAAAATTACTCTTATAAAAAACTTGAAAAAAAATCGTTAAAACAATTACTAATGAACGATTTCAAATAGTAATCAGTTTATATAATTGTTGGTAATAATATGCAATTAATTATTAGTATTATGAGAAAAATATTTGAAAATGTTTTTTCAGTAAAGACATTACAAAAAAAAGTATGTATATTTCCTACGTTTCAAGTTTGCTAAACACCATTTTCTTCTACAATGCGCAAAATGATATTATTGTTGACATTTTGCAGCATGACACTTCAACTCATGTGATCGAGGGGTTGTTATATTCAATTTAAACGATTTTTTCCTGCTATTGAAACTAAGTATGCTATTTGAAGCTGTTTGCTCATTATAATTTCAATTTTATAAAATAATACATGATTAAAGTTTGGAAAAAATATTTGTTTTGTGAAAAGTTAGTAAGGAAACGGGAGTTATATTGCTTCTGCTCGACAATTCTTAGTTTAGATATGCTTTTTATGTTATTCTTTGAATAAATTTATGTTACATTTGTAATTATTAATCATTAAAGTTAATTTCTCATTATGTCAATAACAAAAAAACTGAATTAATAATCGAAAAAGTTCTTAAGTAGATGACTAAACTTGTTTCATTTTCAATAGTTTGACTTCTAATTGGTTGTATTAAAAGATAAAGTGACTGTCAAAAGTTGGCAATCTTATTTTTTCTTAAAAATTATTTATTATAGCTTTAGTATTTTATCAAATAACCATTTTATATAGTTACACTTAACTTTCATTTTTAAGTACTAAATCTATTCTACTTTTGGCTATTTCAGTGGCTTTTTAGAAAATTCTTTGTCATTAGCATATGGAAGAAAGCATATCATCTTAAGAATTTTTCATTATTTTCAATTAGATCAACTTTTGAATGTTTCATTTAAAGTTGTAAATTAACTTTTAATTAGGTTTTGTTCTGATAGCTAAAATTCCTATCATATTTTATCTAAAACAATATTTTTGATTAAGCTATAGAATAAATTATTTTGAGTTAAATTCATAACTTTTATAATTGAAGATTTATTTGCTAATATTTTAAAGTATTTTTGCTTTGCAGAGTATTTGTTTTTAAAAGCTGTGTTAGTTTTCTAATTTATCTTGATTTTATAAAGTTATGATGTCTTGCCCATCAGATGATGACTCAAACATCTGTAATTCAAGCAAGGTTGATGTTTAAAAATTCAAAACTTTGATAGTCTCTGAATATTTCTAAAATATTTACTTTTTAAGATAGTGCAAAACATGTTATTATTTGCTTAGTTGCTAAAAACATTTTACTATTCTTTATAAGTTGACTGTTTTAAGCCTAAAAATATTTGATCTAGTTAAGACCTTGTCAATTTTTTTTACAAAATTTTTGATTTTTTAGGATACCAAATTTTATTATTTTGGACCTCGTCTTGTACCTTTTCTCAAAACTGCTTGTATTTATCTTCTTGTTGTACCTGAGTATAATCTTCCAAATATAGTTGTTGCAATTCTAAAATGTCTTCCAACGTTTACACTTTGCATATTTGTTTTGTGGTAAGTATTTAAAATTACCTTTTACATCATGACTAATCTAGACTAAATTGACAATAATTATTTGTTAATTAAAAATTCAAATAAGTCTTTTTGAAGTTTTCATTTATGTTTTCAATTGAAATTTTAGATGGTTTTGTTTTAAACCTTTTTAATGAGTTTTATTTACAGCTATTAAAGTATTTTTAGTAACCACATCAGTGAATAAAGTAATTCAATTGATAGAGTGCTCAATTTAATCAGCTACCAAATTTTATTTCAGCAAAGAATTTATTAAAATCAATCATCTCAAGTTGTTTCATTAATTAATTATTACTAACTATATTATTAATTAATAATTGTTTTTCGAGCTCAGTACACAAATTGAATTATCTTTTACTTCTAGCAAGCAATTCGACTTTTCTTGATATTTTACTTAAGTTTGGCTGATAAAATCAAACTAGACTTGTAATCAAGTACAGCTGTAACAGGATGCAATAGCTTCTATTTAAGAATTGAACAGTATAAACTTGTCGTTAAATTGAAATTAGTTCAAAAAAGCAATTTTTGAACACAGCAATTAATAATTAAGCCATCTAAAATAAACTTATTATAATTACTAAAAAATTAAGTTTTAGAGTAAAGTGTGTTTTAAAATAAAGTTTCAAACAAATTGTTGTGGTTATATTTGTCAACGACATGGATAAACCTTTTGAATATGTTCAAAATATTTTACTTTCAAATTTTAATTGCAATTTTAAAGCTTCTATAAAAGTAAGATGACATCATATTATTCATCAGTTTAGAAATATCTTTTTTAAGTAGGGCTAATATTCATAATACTGACGCATACAAGTTCTAAATTAGTTTGCTTTTTTAATTTCTCACAACATTTTCTATTGACGTAATATTTTACGTTTTACTTTCCTAGTAAAATATAAACTCTATTTTTTTTTTATCTTTTACTTCTATATGCCTTTTCTTCTAACTTTGATATTTCAAATAATGAGTCATTAATTTATTTTTTAAGGTATGATGGTTTCAGCTTCACATCATCGAGACATTACTCAAGATGGGTTTTAGGAGGTCTTCTATCTTCCATGCTAGGCGATGCATGTTTGGTATATGCTGATGAAGGTTATTTTCTGCACGGTGAATTAATTTTTTGACAAATTGTTTTATGTTGTTATTGAAATAAAGATGTATTTTTGCGAAACTATATTCGAGTGCTTACGTATCAACATCGCAATAATCTCTTTCTAAAATCTTACAAAAACAAGCTAATAATAATTTCATGGCAAATTTACAGGTATGGCAGCTTTTGGGTTTGCTCATGTCAGTTACATCTTTGCTTTTGGATTTAAACCATTAAGATGGAATATCTACTTCAAATTGCTTCCAGCAGCCCTACTACTATACTTTTACTTGTCTTCTAAGATAACTGATCTAGTTTTAAACATTGCAGTTTTGGTGTATACTCTTCTCATACTATTTATGAACTGGAGAGCTATTGCTAGAATTAGGTAAGAGGTTGACGAGATTGAAATGAAAATTTAGCAAAATTTTGTTTAAAAAAAGAAGATTTATTGAAAATATTTTAAAAGTTTTTGATAATTTAGGTTTATCTTCACCTTTTACTGATAAAGTTAAAACGTGTTGTGATGATAATTATGATTTTTTTAATGCTTGAAATTTAAAATATGAAAAAGTTTTGTTTTGAACTAATATAAAAAGAAATATTTGCAAATTTTAAATCTGAAATCAACTTGAAATTGAGTTCAAATACATCAACTTCGTTTCAAGTACTTTTCAAACCTAACAATAAAAATGACAAAAGTTCTAAAGCTTTTAAATTTCAATTTTGTAAATTGAATATAAATTTTTTAAAAGAAAAAAAAACAGTAAAAACCAATTCCGTTTATAAAAAGATAAAAGATTAAATAAAAAAACAAAATACTCCTAAACTTAATAAAGCAAGTACGACTGTTAAACAACTTGATATAAAATGAAAACAAATTTCTTTCAAAACCAAACTAGATAAAACTTTAAATTTGTTTTTTTAGAAATTTAAAAGCCGTCTGTGATGGAGTAAACGGAACATCACACAAACGCTGGACTGAATTAGTTGCTTGTCTTGGAGCTATAAGCTTCATAATTTCTGATACTTTTCTCGCTATCAACCGCTTTAGCCACGAAGTACCACATCAGCGTTTTATAGTTATGACAACTTACTACTTAGCTCAGCTTGGTATTGCTTTAAGTGTAGTTAAGAACCGACGTATCAAGGAACATAAGGTTGTAGCAACAACAATCCCTCAAAATGAAGATGACAGTGTTGTGAGAAGACGAGTCACCGTAAATTAACTTGTTGTTTTGTTTCTTGTCAGATTTTGTTGGCTGCTAATTATTTTTCTTTTATTAAGCACGCTATTAGCGTGATTTCCCAAAACTTGTTCAATCTTAATACAAGCTTTCTTGCTATTTTATACTACAAATTGTTTTTTGTGTTATTCGGTTTAATTTAATTTATCTTAATTTAATGACCTTAAAATGTCTTTCAAACTTGTGATATTGCTTAAAATTTAGATTTTATTATTCATTTTTCAATTATCTGTGTATCTCATATACTTGTAATAAAAGTATTCTTGCCTTTTCATGATATGACTAGTCTTAAAGCACATTTCATTAAAAAGGCCACTTCATTTTAAAAATTTGATAAATAAAAAGACGGAAGCTATGTAACTTAAGACATACACACCACAAACTAATGTTTTTAATCAAAATGTTCATAACAGTTTCTTTGTTACATAAACTGACATTGTATGATCAACTTGGTTTTATATTCTTAATTTTTTGATAACAATTGTGGCTTTGGAACTAAGTGGGTACAAAAAACGCCGTTTTAGCTATATTACCTAAATAAAATTACATCACATATTTCGATAAAAACTTACAAGCTTTTCAAGATTATTTGTTTTAATGCTATTTAAGGAAATATAAAGTTTCTATCAAATTGTTGATAATTTAACGAAATCAACTTTAATTTTATTATGGGCGAAATAATTCTTATATAAACTCTAAACTTTTATGGTTAGCTAACATAAGCTTTTTATATCAAGCTCCTACTTTAGTCTGTTTAGCTTTAACATGCAAAAATTAATCTTAAAACTTATCATTCTGTTCAATTAATTTGGCTAAAAATCAAAACTTTCAATAAACCGATGTTCACATTTATTGCTTTAAAATTACAAAAAGTAGTTTGAACACTGGAGTTAACACCAAACAGTTGAACCTATATAACCAATGAGATTGCAGCCCTAAAGAACAGTACAGAACACAGTTACGATTAGTTCGTTAGTCTGTATTAATAGCTACCAATTAGCAAAATATACAGAAATCGACTTCTAAACATTTTTTTTCAAATTTCCACCTCCAGCAGGAATTTCAAAGATTTGATCAACATTATCATCTTTTGATCTAATGTTCAAGGTATATAAGTCGCCAGCCTTTGTGATTGAAATAGATATTGAAGTTTTAAACTTATTTTCATCTAGCTTGATCCAAGCAAAAGCGGAAGAGTTAATAAAAACAAATGATGGTAACATTTTCACAGCATATTTGATAACAGTGGAAACATAACTATCTTTATAACTATTCTGAGGTACTTGAAAAAGATTGATAAATTTGTTTTTGTAAACTGCTGCAATGAATTTAGAATCAGAACTAAAAGTTAATAAAGTTATTTCACCTCCAAAATAACAACTCCGAAATCCACAAAGTTTTACCCCATCGGGTATTTCAAACAATCTCACAATGGTACCACATCGTGAAGCTGTAGCTAAAAATTGACATCTAGAATCAATCGCTATTTTACAAACTTCTTGTTTGTGTGATACAAAACTTGTAACTTCTCTTTTTTCATCCATATCAAAAACTCGAACCTTACCAGGACTTCTCAAAGATGCATAACTCATATATTTCTCACTGTAGCTAATTATATTACTAAGATCATATAACAAATCACAATGTTCTATTTCTAAAACTTCATCTTTTATAGTGTAACTTGCATACCGCTGTTTTTTCAACATCACAACACGGCTGGTTGTAACAAAGATACTTTGAACACCTTCTTCATATATACATTCATGCTTAGCTTCTTTTGTGCTTCGATCAAGAAGAAGTATCTTATTTAAAGATGGACAGAGCAATACAATCATTGAACGACATTCGATCTCAAACTGAAGATCAAAACTTTCTTCAAAACAGCTATTAAAGATTCGCTCACTGAAAACATGTTTTATAACTTTTGGTTTATTTTCCAATTTTTCGCGTGTTATGGTTATTTTAGACCTAAAAATACCTAACAATCTCCCAATAATATTATTTAGTGCAGTTGTAATCATTCGAATTAAACCAAGTCTTCCTTTAAGGAATAGAATTGATGAAGTATCTTTTGCAACATCTTCAACAGATGTTTTTTTAACACATAATGACATAATTTCGTTTGTAGTGTTCACCCAGAAATGAATAATGATATTAATCAAATTGACTATAAACAACTATAATAGAAAACATTTCTGTTATTATTTTCAACATAGATTTATAAAGCAATAAAACATTATTTCTTTTCATTGAGGTTGTTCAGTTAAGTTTTTAGTAAAGCATCTTTAAAATGTGATAATTTAATAATAGATAAAGCAAGATAAATTCCATTTAATACCAGGCTGGAGCAAAAACTTATATTTTTAATAAATTCGGTTAGAGTTAAACAGCATCAAATGAATTTCTAATTAAAGGTTGAATACAAACAAATTAAAAATAGATGAAAGAAAATGTTACAGGAAATATTAACTTAAATAAGATTTAACAATAATCAAACGATCAATAAAACCAATTGCAAACGACAATGGAATTTTTTATAGTTTTTAATTAATGTAACAAATAAAAAAACTGCTTATCAAACTTTATAATGACAGAAAGATTTAAATAGAATATACAGAATTTTAGATACTTGTAGTTTAGTTACAGAAGTATATATTTCTTAACTATACATAAAAAATATTATACAACCATGAATATTACTACTTTTAATAAGATTCTTTAACGATTGTTCCACACTTACTTATCAGTTTTAAAAGCACTGCACTACATGCTTAAAAAAATAGTTAATCAAAATAATCAAACACACATTAAAAACTATACTGAATAAAATCAGCTCAAAAATACTAATAAAAAATAAAAATAAGTAGCATTACTGTTAAAACATTAACTGATAATTATAAAAATTGTTCTGATCCTTTCATAACAGCTTCAAAAATATACTAAACTGATGATTATCATTGAAAAACTTTAATCTCAAGTAACTTACATTCAAAGCTCTTTAAAAGATTATGATATGATATCAAATGATTTTTGCAAACAAATAAGTTTTTTTGTTTTTGTTGAAACTTAAGAATAAAAAATGCTAACTTTTGCACAAGCAAATTATTAAAGCTATGAGGCAAAAATTTAATCAAAATTCTTTCTTATGGGGAAATATTATCAGAAATATCAAACTTTACAAAAAAGATCATAATTGGGTAACAAATTTTGCTGAAAAAGGCTTGCTTTAGTGGATAATTTTCGAACAAGCTTAAAAAGTTGTTAGAATTAACAAACGTCTTAAATGTTTTTTTATTTATTTTGAAAGATAACTAAAATCAAGTTAAATGAAGAGGAAGTAATCAAGCAATTTTTTTTCCAATTTTAAGTTTAATTCACAAAGCTTTTTCTTTAGCGCATCATTTAACATCTAAAACATTTCTAATAAGAAATGTTCTTGAGCCATGATGTACATTTGTGTACTAGATAAACAGATTAAATAATTAATATATTTGTTCCATTGAAAAAGGAAAGAAATATTTTTAGAAATATATTTTTCAAAGCTTTATTTGAGAGAACTTACTTAAGTTTTGTAAATATGATAGAAATGTTAATAAAGTTTGGTGATTAAAAGAAACTAAATAAACAGCTGCTACAATTACCAGACTTAATATTCTAACTACTTGCTTTGAGTGATTACATTGGGTTTGTATAAATGATTAATTTCTAACTTCTCTATATAAACAAATATGAAAATCAGAATTTTGTTGAGATGTTTTTGCTGCAGCGAATAAAACTCTTTTTTATCAAATTTTTATCGAAACTGATTTTATTTTTAAATTAATTTTTTGAAGTTATCTAAATATACTCTTATTGAGTGGGAGTGTTTCCAGAGTTTAAAAAACAAATGATAAAAAACTGTTTTTTTTTTAAATTTCAAAATTTGTTTATTTTAAAAACAGTTGATAAAAACTGAGAATGAAATATGAAATTGTGAAAACGATAAAAAATTTCGAAACCTCAAGAGGGAGTTTTTGTATCAGTTGATAACAAGTTGCTAAAGTTTAACAAATTTGTTGCTTAAAAAATCTTTGTATGTTTGGATACTGTGCTGAAAAACTTACTTTTATGTGAGTGTTTAGAAATATTTTATTTTATTCTCAAAGCTAGATGAAATTGTAACATTTTGAGTCACTAGATTCAATCAAACTAATAGAGATTCAATTTAAAGACATTTTTCAACAACAACAAATTTATTTGCCGCTTTGTAATATTGAAAACATGAAGGTAATCACAAAAAGTCAATTTTACGAGAAAATATGAATTAAACAGAAGAATTTTGGTGACAAACAATCTCAGATACAATCATCATCACTAATATAAACTCACAAACGATAATTACATCAAGCTTACATTTCAGTGACGACATTTACTTGGCTAGTTGAGCAAAACCAACTCTGTTGTGACCAAAGTCGAAAGTTGTGTAGTATTTACCCATAAATACATCACCAAGAATCCAAAGTGGACCATTTGGAGGTGGAATATCAAGACCCATGAAACCAGAAAGACAAATTGTCTGGCCCATCTCAGAAACCTGAATAAATAGATGAAGAATTTGAACATCTTTGATGAAAGACTCACTTTCATGACGTAATCATTTGGAGTTAGAACATATTTAACTCCACTTAACACAAACTCAACGTTCGGCATCTTTGGAATATCCCCACATTGAACCATATACTGTAAAAAATCATCTGATTGCTTGTAGAGTTGAAGTAGTTACAAGAAATCAAACCTCGCCGTTGATTATTGGTATAGCGCCAATTGCAAGATTGATTTTGTTGATTTCCTGGGTTGGACCAGCAAGCAAGGAGGTTCCTGAATCCACGATTGCTTGGCAACCACCATTACATGCTCCGACAGGTCCAACTGTGACTGAATCCATTTTAATTTGCCAATATCCCTACAGATCAACAAAAGCAAGTTTTTGTGAAAGTTTTCTAAGGACTTCAACTCAAACCTTTCTTGTGACATCATGATAAGTAAAATTCCCAGAAAATTTGGATGCATCGACACCACCAAGCGCTAATTCACCACCTTCAGCACCACTGGCATCTCTATCAATTAGAAACAAATATTTGTTGGATCAAAGTTGATTAAAATAATCAATTATTGATAAATCGACCAACCGGTTCAAGTAAAATGAGAACTGGTTTGCTTCAACTTGTCCTTGAGCAAACATATTGTTGAAGACAGGAGGAATATTATTTACAGCAATTGTTGGATAACCCATTCCTAATATTCCATCAAATTTAGCAGCAACAAAGGAGATCCCGGGTTCTTTAAGAGCTTCAGCAAAGATTTGATGACGAGTTACAACTCCAGCAACCTAAACATCAATTTCATTTCTTAATTGAATTTGTTTTTCAATAAAGATCACATGATAAAAGTTTTGATTCAAAGTATATCTTCTAGATTTAAAGTAAAAAAAAAGAAACCGTAGTAGTTTTCAATGAATATTTTAAAAAGACAAATTTTACATTGACATTGTCTTCACTGCAAACCCCAGAGAGGCTTCCACTACCATAAGCGATACTAAACTCAGTTCCATTTGCAATATAACTTGAAGATGCTGAACTATCATATTTGTTGTGAAGTACTAAAAAAAGGGCAAGTTAGATGACATTTTAATTTAGCAGAATCATCAGAAAAACTTAAATTGTTGCAATTGAAAAATTAGATAAAATTACATTAATAATAAAAGCTGTTGAATAAATAACAAATAAAATACTAAATCAGCATTAAAAATTTCAAACTGAATTAATCTTAAAATTATAATAATTTGCAATTTTTTTGACTTAATAGATTAATTATTATTTAGTGAAAACAAACATAAAAATATTGAATAGTAATCACATTTAAAATTGAATAAGTTGACAACAATTAATATATAACTTATTCTAAAACAAAGTTAAGTGTTAAATTAAAGTGGATAATATTTCTAATTACTCACAGCAGGCAATATTAGTGATAGAACATTTCTTAGAAGGAACCCAAAGATTAGATGAACCAGTATCAAAGACTACTGTAAAATTTTGGGGAGGCTGACCAATTGAAATCTCACCATAATATTGAGCCTGAAATTATATTTACATTTTACATAAAAAAGTAAGGTACAAACAAATTTACTAAAAGGTAACTTACATCCATATAGTTAGTCAGTGGTTCTGGGGCTTCTTGAAAAGCAAATAAATTCTTTATATACTTTTTATAATTATTCTCAAAAGTCAACACAGAGATATCAGAATTTTTTTCTCTCATTTCATTGCGAACTGTTTTGATCTTCTGTAATTTGACTCTGAGAACATAAAAAGTTAGTTATTTGCTAAACAACATTTATCATGATTTCATGATTCTATTAACTAAATAATTTGAGAAATTCAGAAATTATGAAAAATAGTAATATGTTTCAGATGTATTCCAGGCTATATGTTCATAATTAAATCAACAAACTTCAAGTAAATGATGTACTTACATATTCAAACCATTAGTGACAGCAACTAACAGCAGAATAAAAGTTAAACTAAGTTTCAAATTCATTTTGACTAATCTATAAAATAAGGAAGTTTAGATAAGGTTAGATAATCTTAAGTAATGAAGAAACATATTACAAGTTTAAAATCAAGCAATTACTCTTCATAATAAATACAAAGTTTTTTAATCTGCACATCAATACAAACTAACCTAAATATTCAAAAAAAATTATCACAAAACATATTATTAAAAATCTATTTATTAATTAATAAAATATTAGATAAAATAATTTATAGTTTAGTTGTTATTTTGTAGTAATGTTTATCATTTTATTCCAGATATAAGTTATTAAAATGATCAACATTCAACTACAATCTAAAAAAATAACAACAAACAGAAATTTAATGATAGTAATTAAAATCCAATTAAGTAAAAATAAGAATCAACGAAAAGGAAACAACTTTAATACTCTAACAAAGCTAATTTTTAGTAAAAATAAAAAAGATAGAAAATGAACTAAAAGCATAAAATAATGAAACAGAAAATATCATCCGATTATTGAAAATAAAAAAATTAGTTTAGATGTACTCATAGACAGATTAATGATAGAAATCAATTTTTGAGAAAAAACGATAAAATGAATAACAACAGGAAACTAAAATGCTTAGCTTAATTATACGATTTATTATCTACAAAGACATTTACAGTCTGAAGAATAACCCAATAAAATCAAATAATCGAATTTAAAAGCGGAAATTAAAATGTAAACTTCAATAAATAAGTTGTTGATAAAGTTTGCAAAATCACGTGACAAGTAAAAGGATGTTATTTTAAGTTATAAATCATAAATCATAAGAAAATTAGTTTTGTAAAACGTTCTCATCTGATTATTCTTTTTAATATCTATTAATATTTTTGAGACCATTTATATAACCAAACTTTACAAAAACACTACGTAATATTCGCCTGCAAATTTATATTGTAATAAAACACCTATTTGTCCTTTTAGAAATATTATTTTTTATTTTGTAAAGTAGGATTATATCAACTAGTATAGATGTAATATACAGGAGTTACTAAATAAATAGGTTGCAAAATAATAAGATCATGTACAGTAGAAATTCTTTAAACAAAAATATTCTCGAAGAGAGTTAATAAACTTTCTGAGGAATTGCTTGATATTGAAATGTTAAAAATCCATTTGAAATAACTTTTAACCCAATAAAATATAAAAACAATTTTTGATAGTTCATTTCGTATGTTTTTAAAATTTTCTTAAATAAATTGATTCTTAAAAATTCAAGAATTGCCTCTTAATTTTAAGAAAATGCAGCGAGCATCAAGTGATGAACTAACAAAATATAGCAATTTAAAAAGTATCTTCTTTTTCTTGGTACTAATTTATATTATTGTTTCAGCTAATATTTTTAATTTCAAGTTTACTCTGTAGTTTCGACTACTTAATTTATCAAACGTTTATTTTGTGCAAATTCATTTTCGGTGAATGTTTGCTTTGTTTCATTTAGCTTTACGAAAGAGAACTTTAAATATATTTTCTTTACTGAAAACTGAATTTGATTAATTGTTCCGAAAGTATCAATAAACGATCTAATGATTAAACTAGGATAAATTATAGAATGATTATGCGCAAGCAGTCTAATGATAATATTTACATTTACTTTAAGATTTTTTAACTACTACAAACAAAAAATCCTGAACTTTGACTTTAAATTTCCTAATTTTGTTAACTTCTATTTAACAAAACTTTGTACTTGCAATTTTACTAAATACTTTAACTAAGATACGCTATTCTAAGGTGTTTAGATTATTTAAGTTGTATTTGAAAAACAATTTTAACGCTGTTTACTCTTAGTAGAAATATTCGTTGAAATAATTTTTTTTGCTGTAGTTTCAAATTTTTCCAGCTTACTGTGTCGTTTTAAAATAATGATAAAAAAATAACTGTTTAATAGTAAAGAATAGGTATTGGTATGTTTTATACAATAGAGCATGATTTAGGTCTTATTTATAACGATTACTGAATATTTTCATTTAACAATGTTCTCGCCAAGACTAATAAAATTATCTAAGCTTTAACTAATTGATTGTTTTCTAGTAATTATACAAGGTATTATTATTTACTAATTATTTGTCCGTCTCCATTTTGTTGCGGTTACCACTTGAGCGGATAACACGTGTAAGATACTGGGCTCGAGCCTGAGCGGACACATTTGCGACAAAGGAAAGTCCATAAAAAATTTGGGTAGAAGAGTCTTACTAGTCTGTTTCATGACAGCATTTCTAGAAGACGCTAAACTCCGAATTTAAAGCCGGAGTTGGAGCCTTGTAAGAAGTTAGTCACTATACTCAATGTCGTTATGGTAGCTCTTGCGACACCAGCTGGGCGTAGCCGCATTACTTCATCTGTTCCACTGCATGCTTTGTTGGCCTATAGAGTAGAATCCTGCTGCATGAGTAATAACTGGGTCTCTATAATTTTTACCCTGGCTTAAAGCATCGCCGTTCTCGCCCGAAGCAGGCCATACTACAACTATTATTATTTGGAAATTATTTATTTTGACTTCTGATATCTTGCTTTAAAACCCCTGAATATCCAATAATTTACCAGAAGAAACTCTTTCCTAACTTTTAATAGCTCTTTTTTATAAGAAAGTATAAAAGTTAGTTGAATATTAATATCTTTATTCTTAATTAATTTTTGTGCTCTAAATTATATCTATCTGTTAATTATGCTAACTATTTACTATAATCATATCCAATTAAATTCAAAGAATGCTTTTTATGTGAATATTACGTATAGAATAAATTTGTTCAGCAAATTTTGTATAAAGATTAAAAATGTAGTTTTTATGGTAAACGCAACGAGATTTGTAGTTTAGTTTTAGATTTAGGATATTCAGATGTGAAACGTTGAATAAAATAAGGTAAGTGGCTTTCTTCTCATTTCTATTTACTGGTTCGCATTATTGTCACATGTGTTTTTGTTGATTTGATTAATATTTGCATTTTTTGCTTTATTGAGCTTATCGACCTACAACCACAAAATGATCTGCACTATTGTATACTAGCAAACAGCATTTCAGAAATATTTGTTTCCTTTGATTGAGTCGCAATGAATATCCAAAAAGTTAAAGATGAGAATATATTTGAGATTACATTAAACTGCAAAATTAGTAATGATCTCAAATATTACAAAACTTTATTTGCTGCTTACAATTAAGATTAATGGTTGTATTTTTTAATAATTAAAATTCTTCAGGTGAATACTAGATAAAATTTATTGGAAATCTGTATAATATAATTCATCAAAAGTCTTATCTTTTAGCAATTAGATTGAAAGTTTATTATATAAATCTATGATAATTTATATAGTTGAAGCTACTGTAGCCTATAACTTAGTTATTTTGAAAGAACTTGGTTTATATAAAAGTGTATGATAGTTCTAAAATTTAACTTATATAATTAACATCTACAAAGTTATTTTAAAAGTCAAAGTATTAAATGGTTTTGAAGCTCATAGTTTTTATGCAATTTATTAATCATATTCAATAATTTTCTGATATCTTTTTATTGTTTACTAAGATTATGTTATTTTTTCATAGTTTTTATTTTATGGATATTGTAGCTAAATTTTAAATTATGTTTCAATTTACATTTTTTAATCATCTAAAATTTATTTTCTAAGAATTGTCAAATTTTTATCCTCTATTATGACAAGTTTTCTGTTATAAAGTTTTTGATAAACTTATTTTGAACCTTTTTTTCTACACTAATTTTTAGGGAATTTCTTTTTTCTATAGCTGCAATATATACTTCTCCTTTTGGTAGTTTTTTGTCTATATGTGTTTATAAGTCATAGGGGTTGTTTATGGTGTTTGATTAGGTTTTTTTTATTTGTTAGTGATGTTTGATAGATAGACGTCAAGATTTAGATTTGTAATTAACGTTGGCATTTATTTGTTTTCATCACTAAGATATTTTCATATAGATTCCTTAAATAATGTAAATATTCAGTTTTAAAAAGTATTTAAATGATAATTTAAAAAAAATACTATAAACTGCTCTTGTAGTAATAAAATTAAATTCAACATTAGTGATATCATTTCAGTTTTGTATAATGGCTAGTGAAATGTTTTCCTACTCTAAATGGAATCCAACTGAGTTTAGCTTGGATCCAAGTTTTAGACTCACTAATTATACTGGCTTAAAAGGATGAGGATGTAAAGTCCCTAGGAATGTCTTGCTCAGGCTTCTTGAGGGACTTGGAGATGATGACCAAAACCATAACTCACAAGTGATTCAAGGTTATGGTTTTGGTTCTCCCAAAATTGGTGAGATTTAGTTGAAAGTTTGAAATCAAACAGAACCCATGTCTTTACAAAAAGCTGTATCCAAATAGCCTTATCATTTTGTGGTTGCTAGCTAAATCAAATATCTCTTACTTTTGATAATCTTTAGTTGCCCATTTATTTTATAGATGGCACTGAGATCAAAATTTAACCCAGTTGATCATGGATTACCGTCTTACTTCCATTTGACCAGATACTCCAGTAAATTATTTTTTCTTTTTTCTGTAACTTATAAACTTCTCAAATCACTCTGGTCTTTATTAAGGTCTTCATGGTGCTGCTTGCAAAATTCCAAATGATCTTTTAAAAAGTTTTCTTAGCGAATTCAATACACAATATCAACGTGATGAGTATTTATCAAATATGATGTACCCGGTGCTAGGTGAGATTAGACAGCTCTTTGTATAGACATGGGTTTTCTTCTGCTTCTTTTTTTTTCCATTTCAAAAGAAGCTTGATTTTTAATGGATTATTTTTCTAGGAATTGGACTTGATAGTTGTGTGATTCCACTACGTTTTGATGGACTTTCATTAGTACAAACTACTGACTTCTTTTATCCTTTAATTGACGATCCTTTCATGATGGTAGGTAATTCTAAATTAAACAGTCTAACCTGAGCCAATTGATTTTTCTATAATACTTTTATGGTGTTAATGTTACAGTTTTCTTATCATACATTATTTATTAAACTTATTTTTATGTTGAAGGGCAAAATAGCCTGTGCAAATGTTCTCAGTGATCTGTACGCGATGGGTGTTGTAGATTGTGATAATATTCTCATGTTACTTGGAGTTAGTTCAAAGTTTACAGAAAAAGAAAGGGACACTGTTGTGCCACTAATAATACAAGGCTTTAAGGTAATTATTAGTTGTAGAGCAAAGTTTTGGTTTATTATTTTAGCTGTATTTGTGATTGCAATTTGCAAATGATTAGTTTATTTTGATATCTTGTTTTTTATCTACTTTTATCTTTTTGTTTTAACCATCAGTAAATAAAGATTAAAGTTTAAATACACAAACCAGTTGGTTGTAAGCCCTCTAATCAGCTGTCTTTACTAATTTGCGCTTTTCAAACACTAAATATTTGCTCCCTGAAACTAGGAAGCCGCAGGTGAAGCAGGAACTACAATAAACGGAGGTCAAACCGTTTTAAACCCTTGGTGTTTGATTGGAGGTGTAGCTACATCTGTTTGCCAAAACAATGACTTCATAATGTCAGTTTGAAGTTAATTAAATTAGTAAATGTAAAATAACTTACTTGATTTAGGCCTGATGGTGCTTGTCCTGGCGACGTGCTTGTTCTTACCAAGGCACTTGGAACCCAAGTAGCTTGTAACGCACATCAGTGGATGGAACAGAATAATGATAAATGGAATAAAATCAAGCATATCATCTCAGCAGAAGAAGTTGAAAAGGCTTACAACGATGCTATTCTCAGTATGGCACGTTTAAACAAAAACGGTGAACTCCCCTGTTAAATACCTCACATGTGTCTTCAAATATCTGTTTCAGGCGCTGAGCTAATGCGAAGGTTTCCATGTCATGGTGCTACTGATGTCACTGGTTTTGGTATTTTAGGGCACGCAGATAATTTAGCAAAGCAGCAACAACATATGGTTACTTTTGTAATTCATAATTTACCTTGTATTAATAAAATGGCGATGCTTGCAAAAGCCTGTGGCAATTTATTTGGGTTGTTACAAGGAACGTCAGCTGAAACATCTGGTGAGAGATCCTACAAATCTCGATTGTGTACTTGAATGATAATCTTTCAGGCGGTTTGCTAATTGCCTTACCTCGTGAACAAGCTGTTAAATACTGTTCAGAGATGAAAAAGACGGAAGGTCACCATGCCTGGATTGTAGGTGTTGTTGAAGAAGGTAGATTTTATATTCCAAATTTTTTATGGTCTGCTTCGGTCAAGAACGACCATGGTGTAAGCCAGGGCAGAATTTATTGAGGTCCAGTTGTTGCCAATTCAGTAGGTTCAATCTCCATGCAAACAAGATTATGTAGCGGAAGAAGCTGCCAGAACGACACTAGGTACAGTGACCAACTGCCTATGAGGGTCCAACTCCGACTTTAAATTACGTCTCCTAGAAGTCTTGGCATTAGCCAGACTCAAAAAACCCCTTTTAATGTCATGCCCGCCTGATACCCGGAAATTCCCGGGCTAACACATATTTCCAACGAGGGAAAGTCCATAAAAACCCGATTAAAAGCTGCAATTAATAATCATTTATCGTTTCAAGGTCCAAAGTTGGCGCGGATAATTGATAAGCCCAGAGTAATTGAAGTTGAAACTTTACAAGATGGTACAGTCCAAACTGTCCCTACAATAACTCAACGCGAGTCTTCATCAGTAAGTTCAGAAACTTATCGGCACTCGAATGGTTTATACATCAAATTGAAAAATGTGCTTGCGTAGGATGTCAGTTGAATCTATAAATAGTCGAAATATTTATGTTTACACTTAACCTTTATCTACTAAGGTTAAATATTTGAACTTCAAACAATTTGTTGTTGATTCTAATGTTTCTATTAAATTAAATATTTCTAGAATAAGTTAAATAATATGGCGAGTCTACTACACCAAAGTACATCTGAACTACGTCCAATGCGTTTACAAGACTCATCAACATTACAAGAAGTCAGACATCAACATCACAAAATCTTCTTCTAAACATTTGATTGATTCTAGGTGATGGTACAACAACCACAAGATAGCAACGAAGAATATCCTAACTAGTTTTCTTAAAATCTCCTAACTACCAATACTCATCGTCATCTCATTTACTAATTTATTTTTTTTTGTATTTTTTCCTATTTGATAACAACTGTAGATCGAGCTATATGTTAAGTCACCTACTCAGCTTGAGCAACTTGTGTTATGTGACTTAACTTTAGCTTTAAAAGCTGAATAAGGTAATGGCGTATGTGACGTTTCATTTCTAAAGCAACTTTGACGGAAATGAAACTGATTTTTAGCTTTTATTCTTATTTATCTGTTTCTACTTCATGTTCGAAAAACAAACGAGTTAGAAAATAGATTAAAATGCAATTTGTTTTTATCACGCAAACTTGACAATTACAAAATATTTTAGTCAATTGATTAATTTGATGATAAAGACAGAAATTAAGAAGTCAAAATCTAAGATTAATCATCTGATAAAAATCCTTCATTGGAAACTACAAATATAAACCACGTTGAAAGCTTGTTAAAAAATTTCATTATTATTTTAGAAATCACTTAACAAAGATAACAATTTAACTCTTAGGATAAACTTTCTGCTAACTTCAAAAAATGATTAATTTTAACTGGTATCAGCTGCAAGCTGTTAATTTGATCAGTTTCTAAGAAATTTAATCACTGGTCACTCAATAGGTAAGTATTCAACTAGTAGCTAGAAAGTGAAAAACAGTTGGCGTAAATGCAATGATTGAAACAGTTTCACTGTGGTATAAAATATGCAGAATGACTAGTCATCTTATGCTTGATTTTACTTGAAAAATCAGGTTCAAAACTACCTTCTGATGATTTTCACTAAAAAGTTGCTTTTCTTTATAAGCATATTTTTTGTTTGACAATTTTAGATATAGTTTAAAGTTTATCTTATTACATCCTTAAATGACTAAACATGATTAAGGATTACTCATTAAAGTAGTTTTTGTATTGTTTTAGTGATTGTAGCTTAAATTCAGGAATTAGAGTTGCCAATGTTAGCTGCATTTTCGGCTGATAATTTTTTTGTAACAGGAAATAATCATCTTAATGATCATATGATTGATATCCTATCTTCAAACAAATTTGTAAAATTTCTATTGTTATATAAATACTTAGATGACTAATCCGTAGTGTAGCGTTTGTCTGGATTCGAGCACGGGCGGACACATCTTTGCGACAAGGAAAAGTTCATAAAAAAACTTAAGTGGAAAGGCATTGCTTATCTGTTTTATTACAATACTTCTAGGAGACGCAAAACTCGGAATTTGAAGTTGAAGCCTCGTAGGCAGTTTGTCACTGTACTCAGTGTCATACCTTGTGGGTGTGAGGAGTGGAATCTTGCTGCATAGACAACAACTGGATCTCTATGACTTCTACCCTGACCCACAGTATGGCCGTTCTTCGCCAATTAGACCATGATACTTTTACTTAGATCACTAGACAACTCATTTTATTTTAAACTATACTTTACTTATTTATATAGTTCATTAAAGACTTCTGACTTTCGTTTCTTGACTGTTTACTATCTTCTCTACCGTAAAAGTTCTTGTAAATGAGTCTTAACCATAGTTTTTTTTCTCATTCTTTTTTGGATATAGATATATGATTACAATACTTAAGCTGCATTTTGTCTTTGTTTTGTTGTGCTTTTTCTTTGTGCAATCAATCAAAATAACTATGAATAACTTATAAACTTTGTAAACGTAATTAAGTAAACATTTTATAAACAAAAACATGATAGCTATTTAGTGTAATAAGCGTAAATATCTAGCTTGTTAAGATAAGTAGAATAAGAATCGTTAGATAAAAACAAATATTTTTGTTTCTGAAGCGATTTTAACCACTATAAAGAATAAGTTAAGGCAGTATTTAGAATAAGGCAATGGCTGGTATTTAGTTTGTATATATATAATTACTAATTATTCATTTGTAAAAAATGTCCATCCTTTTTAAAAATTCATAAACTTTTGTTTGAATATTTTATTGGTAGCATTTCTTATGTTCCTATAATAAATTTTCAAAATTTTTTCATCGATAAGTTAAATATACAGAACAATTATAGATTATATTCTTTACTGTCAACCAAATAGCATAAACACATTTATCTTAAGATAGAGTTTACTTGATTTTCAAATTTTTTTTTGTAATTCAGCTAAATTTTCTTTATTTTAAACTTTTGACTGTCATAATTTTAAAGAAAAATAATGTGATCAACATTTTAAGAAAATGAAGAAATTTGTTTTTCTCAAATTTTTTTTTTTTAAGTCAGCTGATATAGATGGCTTCTGCAAGTACTTTGTTTACCTTTTCTTTTTAGTATGGCTGGTTTGCTTCATTTGAATTTTAATTGATTAAGTATTTACAGTTTAACTAAATTTATGAAATTTTTTAAATTTATTTGTGTATATGTCAACTTAGCAATTGATTTTATATATACTTCCATATGAGATAGTTAACATTTTCTTTCTATACAGTGGTTTTTGGGATCTTTTTTAAGTTTGCAGAAAAATTTACGTCTTTTAAATGATGATTAGTTATCAAGTATCTTATTACTTTAAAATTAAAATTTATTATTTATCTCCAGATTATTACTTACTTTAAATATTTGTTACTATTATTATTATAAAATAATCATATGTTTATTTATTTATATTGACTTATAAAGTTATAAATAATATTTGTATATTTATTTATTAAACTATTTAATTTAACTTTGCTACCTGAAGAAACTTAATATAATGTTTGGTTCATTTTATAAATTTATAATTTATTTTGATATAATTCTCTCAAAAAGTGATTAACATTAACCCATTTTGAATGAACACTTCTTTGAATTAATCATAATGTTTTGGTTTCTCCATACATTTATTATTTTCTTATTTTTAATCTAAGTGACTTTTTAAATTAATTCTTTTTTTATGGCATAGTATAACTTAGACTATATATAAATAGTTATCAAATATTTGATTTGTTGAAGATATGGTTTAAAATAAAACTAAATTAGGTTTTTCATATTATTCAAAACTTTTTCTTAGATTTATCTTAAAGCTCATCTTTTTAAATTTTTTTTACATTAAACATTTTGAGATGTTTATCAAATAAAAAAGTTTCAATTATTTGACTAATCAGACTGTAATCAAAGTATTTCAAGTGTAATTAGATACTTAATTTTATGTTTTCAGTTTGTAAAACTAATATTTCTTCTAAAATATTGTTTAATTTGCTTTCTAAATGTTTTTTAAATAGAAATATCAACTATATAATTATTTTTGAATGATTTTATAATTTTGTTTTTAGCTTTTAAATCATTTTTAATATTTTTTGGCAAAATGAGATTTATTATATTATAAAAATCATGGATGATAACACAGTAAGAGTTCCAGAAATGCTATTGATAAATATTTCTTATAAATATCAAAACAAATTTTTAATTTGACTTAAAAAATAAACTGCTTTTGCTGTATCATTGTTTGAATTTTGTAGAAAAATGGTTCTTCAGCTACATTGTCTGACGAAACCTTGAAAGTTGCTTTGCCATTGGTTGCAGTTGGTGCTTTTGTTCTTGCATTAAGCTTTGCTTTTTGCTGTTACCTTGCAAGGTTAGATTATAAGCTAGATTAAATTATCATTTATCTAAGTATATGTTATCTGCAATAATAAAAACTTTCAAATATGTTGTGATTAAGATACTTAGGTTGAAGTTGAAAAATTTTATTTTTAGTAATGACTTTCTACATTTTGTGTTTTGTTTGTCATAGTTGACTAATTTATTTATACTGATTAAATTTTATAGATATAAACATCAAAGACCAAAAATCAATGGTTATAAAAAGGTAAGTGTATTTCAAAACAATTTTGAAAACTGTTTATTGAACTTCTATAGATTATTATTATATAAATTAATCAAACTTATCGTCTATCAAAATAATCTTTATCTTTTTTATAAGTAAAACCAGATTAAATGCAGTTTACTTGTGACTGTTCACATTAGTTCTATAAATATCATTTTAAAATTAGTATCCACTCAATAATTCAACTTGTCAAGTTTGTTTCATGTTGGTATATGCAAAGTTTGTTTGCTAAATGTTTTGAATCATTTCAATGTTACTTTTTAATGTCATGTATTATTAAATATAGAAATAAATCATGTACTTTTTAGGTTGTACTGAATAAAAAGAAAGATAATCCTCTACAGGACACTAAAAATGAAGTAAGTCACAACATGGACTTAATAAAATGTATAAAAGTTTTTAGTTACCAATAGCCAGACTGAATTTATGTTCTTATCATTTTTTTCATTTTAAAGTCATGTCCAGTGTGTTTAGAAGACTTCCAAAATAAAGAGACAATTGCAATTTGTACCTGTGGCCATGTATTTCATAAAAAGTAGGTGAAAGTTGTTATCAGAAACCTCTATATCCATTTTCAGTTTTACTTATCACAATTTCTTACTTCACTAGTTTTTAAATTGCTATTCATAAAAGTTTACATTTTAATTTTTCTTTGTATGAAATGTTTATACATAAGTACAACTTTATTTTCTATGAATTCAAACTAGAATTATTCTTATGCGGTTTCTGAATATCTTTAAAACGTTCGCTTTATTTATGTCATTGTTTTTCTCAATTTTCAATTCTATGTAAACTTAACTTTAAAACGTTTTTTTTTTATTTTCTTTATTCTTTAAAGATAATTTTCTATTTTGAAATATTTTTTCTCACGATTATAAGCTTTTATTTGACATTTTGTTTATTGATTTTGTAAAGATGATAAAATTAGTGTTCAACATTACCAAATTGTAGGTCTTATATTTTAAGAGTTTTAAGTTCATATTTTGTATCTTAAGACTTTTTCAACATGTCTTTTGTTCTCTAAAAGAGCCGTATAATTTGTCATTTGCATCTATTTGTAGAATGAAATAAATAAAATAAATTTTCACTAACTATTGACAATAACTTCAGCGATTACGTCAAATCTTATTATCATATTTAAACGTTTTATTTAAAATCGTTTCTTTGCAACAAAATACAAAAATCTTCAAAGTTTTGAAAACTTTCTAGTTTCGTAGAATTTCTATCTAAATTGGAAAATATTTTAGAAATTGTTTTTTTTATTTTTCGAGGAACTTAAATGATTCTTTTAATGTTAGAAGTTTTATGTTTCAAACTGTGTAATGATTCTTGATTTATTGTTTTAAAGCCGAATTTGTTATTTGCACAAAATTTATTTAATTTGCACAAAATTCATCTAATTTGCACAAAATTCATCTAATTTGCACAAAATTCATCTAATTTGCACAAAATTGATCTTGCAACTGTTATGTTTGGTAAAAAAGTAAATTTAGAATTTCTAAATCACATGGTTGTTGTTGATTAATGTCTGTTGAATTCGAACAAAACAACTTTCATTAAAAAAAAGTTTCTTACAAATAAACAAATATTTCAACAGATGCCTCAAAAAATGGCTTCATTTAAAACCAACATGTCCAATGTGTATGACTGTCATCATGGAACCATTTGGAAGAAGCCATCAGATCAGATCATCTACAGATCAAAGATCTAATCAACAAGGATCAGTTAATAGTGATGCTCGTAATCCCCCTATACATGCAAGACTGCAACAAGAACACAACAACACATCAGTTTCATTGATACCTTAATATTTCACAACTGACTCGAGAACTGATATTTTTAGAACCAGTTGATGTGTTTGAGACACCTCACAAAATGCTTTTAGACGTTGTAACTATTGATGTACATTTAATGTATATATAAAGCTGTGAATTACTTCTGATAAAATCATCTGCAGATGTTTTTCTCTTGTTTTGAACACCATATTTTGCTTTTGTGTTGGTGTAAAGACTACTTGGTAATCTTTTAACTTCAATTATTCATTTTTATTTGATTTAGTATTTGTCAATTTGATTGTATAAGCTTTTTGTCTACGTCAAGTTGGACCATAAAATTGGAAGATTGAAACTAAAAGTTGAAAGATATATTTTCATCGAAGAAAGCATTCAGTTGGGTTAAGTTATTAAAAATTGATTGCAGAATTTGTTCACAAATTCTATTTTCAGTTTTTTAATATTTTTTGTTTTACAACTTCCTTTTATTGAAGTTTTTTATTTCAAATTTCTATCTATTTTTATTTTTCATTTTCAGTATTAAATTTACTTTTGAAAACAAACTTTTTAAACCACATCAAGTCTTGCAACTTTAAACTAAAGTTCATATTAGTATAGCTTTGTTACTTTCTGAATTACTTTAATCAAGAATTTGTAGTTAATAGAAGTTGTTCGGTTTGGGTTGACATTTCTGTGGTTACACTTGGCTAAGCAACACTTTCTTTTAACTCTTTTAGTTTTGCAGTTTTTTTGAAATATTTTCTAAAATTAACTGACATTTTGAAAACTGAAAAATGTATATTTCTGATCTTCAGTTTAAATCATCTTTTGAATTTGATTTTATATTTTCTTATTTTGTTCGTCTTTCATCTAACTTTTTGAAAAGTCTTAGATATTATCTAACTAATTTTAACTTCCATTCTCATCTTAATATGTCCGTGAACTAAAAATTAAACATTTTAATAATCATTCTTGATTCTACTGCTGCAGTGAAAATAGTTTTGGCAAATTTTGGTGTGCTTTTACAACAGCAAAAAATCGATTTAATTTTTTGCCATTTAACTTTGTTTTTTAAAAACAACATTTTGTTTTTCTGTTTCTAAATTTCCATCACGTCTAAAAATATATTGAAAGTCATGATGCAGATATCTGGTCTTGTTTGATCTTTGAAATTTCAAAAGATTTTTTGCTGAAAATTTGTTATTTTAAGATATGAACATCTGTTGATGACTTGACGAGCTTAAGTTGATCTTATGTCACTCCCCAAACAATATTTCCCATTTCTACTTAACTGCATGAATACATACAAGAACTACTGCCGTCTTTCAAGTGTCATATTTCTTGTTGAAAATTTCTGTTTCGTAATTTGGTTCGTTTTGCTGTTAATCAAGTTACACCAATTTTGTATAATTTCGAATTTTTTATTCAGTACATCAGTTGAAGGATTTAACTTTAAGTGTTTAGAGTTTATTAAAAGATTTTTTTAATTCAATTATTCGAATAATTAATTATATAATAACCTATGATAAGTGAAGTTAAAACCCCAAAAATTAAAGAAACTGTTCAGTATAATTGAATATCAATTTCATTTGGAAATAATTTATTTAAAAATATCTTTGCTAGGATTAGAACAATTAAAATTTTGTTGATGTAGTCATAGTATTGATCAAATATTCGATCATATTTCCATAAATCTATTTTAGTTTATTTTAGCCGAATTGTGTTTTAAAAAGATCTTTTATTAGATTTATAAAAAATCAGATAAATACCAAATACCAGCTAAATGTATGTTACTTTACCGCGTGAGTTATGTGACAATTGTGTATTAATAACAAAACTAAATTAATGAACAAATCTGAATTAAATATTTAATTTTTAAGGTTTCTTCGAAACTTATGGAAAACTCTATTAATTTTTTTTACATCAGATACCAAATTACTATAAATTATTCTTCGATGTTCTACTTTAAAGACATTTTTAAAGAACAAAAATGGCGTAAAAGCAGCTCTTAGTCAGCATTTTAATCAAAGATTTTAATCTAGATTCAAGGGGATGTACTACTTTTATTATTTCCTTACCTTAATTTCATTTACTGAAGTTAAGAAATGATTTTTAGAAATAGATTGATTCCTAGAAAATAGGTTTGAAACGAAACTGAAATCATGGTTTTCGCAAGACATCAATAAATATTCTTTTCAAACTAGTTAATCTTTTAGTATTTAAAAGTAAGAGTTTGGAAATGTATTTTTTTTCTTGCGCTGAAGAGAACAAAGCATTTTTATTTTCGAATTATTTGAGTTTTTATCTATCGTAAGTAAAACACTTAAGCGAGTAAATTTTTGCCTCCAAGTTTTCCATTTGTTTTAAGCTGTGAGTTTTATTATCTAAAATTTGTTTTTGGTAAGTTGTAAGCTTTTGTAAAATTTTATTTATTCAAGACCACTAAATTGTTTACTAGACAAATTTATTTTATGTCTGTAGTAGAGAGCAAATTAATTATATTTTTTAAGGTGTTTTCAATTTTTTGAACTCTTTTATAAACTTACTCTTTTATCAAATTGTTATTTGAAAAAAGTATAACAGAGATACCATTTCTTAGATTAATTGTAACAGTTTTCATAATTTTTGCGATAAAAGTTTGACTTAAAATACTATTAAAAAGTAAACTACAAACGTAAGTCTTAACTAGAGTACAAAAACGTTTTAAAAAACAATTTATCAATTTACTCGTCTCTTAAGTACCCTCGACCAGTAAACGCTTAATACTTTTAAGACAAGTTTTTTATCATTTAGTATAACTAGAAAAGTTTTACTACCCAAGGCAGTATTAGGTTTATATTCGATCAATAGTCAATTTAGATATACAAAATAGATTATATTTAAAACTAAAAAGGTGGTAATTGTTTAAAGAATCAGTTAGAATTTTGTTGTAAGACAGAAAAAAGCTGTACATATAAATTATGATAAAAGTTTTGTAATCACGTTTCAGAAATTGTTTGTTGCACAAAAAGCTATCCGTTACATCAGTGGGAAAATCAGTTTGTATGTGTAATGATAATGACTCGTTATATCGAGCTTCATTTAAACTGTTGAGGTGAATAATAATTCATTTTGAAACGTAATAATCCTTTTCATATCTCCATCGTGGTTCCCATTTCATATCAAACTTACCGCCTCTCTCTCCTCTCATAGAGAATTAATCGACTATTCAAAAATTTACAAACCCATCTTCATAAGCCAAAAAGCTCTCTTCAACAACTTGGATTTTTAAAGGACTGAAGATCCATCCAAAGTTCCAAACTCTCCAGATCAGACTTTATTTGATCTCTTTTCAACACAATAACCTCGAAAACAAAACTCTTCTACTTATACACTGAAACTCGTTTAAGGTCATTTTTGTGTCTTCGACGAAATTGTGGCTGGTAAGGGAGCTGTTCTACCAGAAATTTGCATACTGAATAAAAGAACAACGCGAAATGCAACAATAAAAAGGATAAGAAGGAAGTTCCAGCGCTACAAAGTTCGTTGTCCCGCTTCCACTATCCTCTCTTCCGCCGTGGTTGTAACAACTAATACGCAATTTATCATTTTTCTGGGGAAAACGCTCATATCTCTCCCATCGCCGTGTATGATTGCTTCCGTCCTGCTCTTCCTCGCAGGAAGAAGCTCTGGCCTCCTTATTGATTTCTGATTAGACCCAGTAGAGACCCTTGTGTATGTTCTTTATACTGCAAATAAAGATTTGTTTTCATTTTTTAGCTTTTCTATCTCATAATAACTAGAACGTCGGATACTATTTCATTAAGCTGAGTAGCACATAAATACTCAGTTCTGGTCTGAGCCGTCATCGCAGCTCTTTTCTTATTTCTTTGTTTTTTTATTTCTTTTCCTGCTTTTTTTGGCTGCTTCTTCGATGACACAATTTGAAACCACACGAATGACTATAATGTCCTCTCTGCCCACTTTTAAAAAATTTCGCCTGACAATTTCGTGTTTCTTTCTTTGTTATATATTTAGTTCTAAATCCTCTTTAGAATCCTCCTTATTATGATTTTAAAGAAAGTCCCTTCCAAGCACACTGAGGTCCTTCATGACAAACAGATTTATATTTCTGTATTGTTCCTTTTGTTGGTGGATGCTGACTTTGCAAAACTTATTTATTCTACACATCTTAGATGACTGAATCAAATCCACCTTAAATTGATTTTAAGTCTTCTGAATCTTGAAGCTCTGAGCAACCTTTCCACTTATACAACTCTTTGAGAATCCGGTATCAATAAGCGCTTTTAATAACTGGCTCACAGTAGGGACCTCAACCATCGCATTTTTCAATTTATTAAACGATCCGATAAATCCAAGTACTTCATGTCCTTGGCTGGTCACTGCGATTGTTTTATTTACTCGTTTCCCTGAGCTTCTACATAAGTATGACAGCTCTCAAAGTACTGGTACACATCTTCGGTTGTGCTGCTAACAAGTGCTGCAAATTTTCTTTTGTCGGTCCAATTCGACCCACACTCTTCCATGTAATTGGCAAAAGTTTTCTTCCAGTAACGCCATTTGCTGGATGCTGACGGGCTATTTAGTTATATGGAAAGCTTGATTGGTTTCAACATTGTTTAATGACAAAAAAGCTTTGTTACAGTAAAAAAAAACTAAATATACTTCTTCAAATAGAATCTTATTTAAATATATTCAAGATATACCAAAAAGAAACTATCTTAACCGTTGCTAGGCTTTAACTGCGTTAAGCTTCAATAACGCCAAAACAACTGGTAACAATTCGCCCATAAAATTAATTTATTAATGTAGATAAACTGTAATGATAATGATTCTCTATATAGAACTTTATTCAACTTAATAAGATGACTAACTATAATAATAAGTATACTAACGATACAAAACAACACAGTCTGCACAGATGACATCGGCCCTTAAATATATAAAAGAATGACGACTATTAGATTTACGTTAGGAGCAAAATACTTTACTCTTATAACACAAAGAAACAAAAAAGAAACAGGTATAAGTCAAACCTATAATTTAGCTTTGAGAAATTATAAAAGAAAGGGCGGTGGTAATTAAAGCTTTTTTGATGAATAAATTCTGTTAGAAAATAAAATAAATTTTCGAAAATATAGCTATGTGAACAAAAGTTTTAAAGTTTCGATTTTAGAATGAAGAGAGATATTGAAAAAATAATTTGTTTAAAAACTGTTTCGACTCATAATTTTAAGAAATCTGACAATCTAGAGTTTGGTTAAGGTCACGTGTAATGTATAAAATTTAAGATAAAACTAATTGAATTATTTGAAATCTTGCTCTGTAAAAATCTTTGATTCTTATTTTTAACAATAGTGAGAGTCATTTTAAAAGTAAAACTTTTTAGGAAACAATAGATTTAAGACAATTATAGATTTAAGAAACTTTAGGTTTTAACATTTCACGCGCAAATAGTATACCAAGTTTTCATTTACCAGACTTTATAACTTAATACCAAAAAAGTTTAAATCACTGATCATTTTAAAATGTCTGTTGCATACTTTAACATGTGCTTAAGATAAATTCGAAATAAAAGTAACTTAGTTACATCGTGGTTACAGCCACTAGGGGCTTTAACATTTCTGGATTAAGGGTTATCAGCTTACGGATTAGCAGCATGTTTTTATTTGCTACAAATTACTAGTCTAAAATTATCTATTATCATAACAAATATTTTGTTTACAATATTTAAGTTTTAAAAGAAATATTCGTTTATGTCAATTTGAAGTAGATATTTTCCAAGGTTATTCATTAATAACAAAAATAATTTTATAAACAAAAAAAAGTGTAAACTGATTAATCTTCCTATTAATTTATGTAAATTCTTATTTGTTTGACTATTACTCTTACTTTTTTACCGAAATAACTGTAAATTTTGTAAAATTGATAATTTGTTATTTTGCAATGCTATCAACTAATTGTTTTTTATTATTTATTTTTTCTACATTTTAAAAATAAATCATTTATTAAACCAATAAAGGATTTTTTGATATATAATGACTGTATACATTTTAATAATTGTTACTTAGCATTCTTAGATTAAAATTAAATTTACTTTTTGTATAAATCTTTGTTTTAATTTTGACATCCTTTAATATTTCTTTATTTTTTTATTCTAAATTAATTATTATAAATTAGATATTATTTTCATAGATTAGTTGTAAACATATATTATGTATAATTATGTAAATTGAACTCATATTATCATCATGATATTATACAAAAATTCCTTATATCAATTTTATTGTAAAAATCATATAAAGTTTAAACTGACTCCTAATTATAGTTATAAACATTCATCAATATAATTTCTATTTCGTTATGTGATAAGTATTTAGAACTCATGACTCAGCATAAAGGATATAGATTTCATATAATCCCAGTTTAGTTATTTTAGTATCTTAACTTTTTAAATTCATGAACCAATCAGCTTATTGGTTGAGGACATTGTTTTTCGAGCTATAAGTCAAAGAAGAAGTCCCAAGAATAACTAATTTCTGCTGATCAATTTTTCATCACTAAGATGGAGATTTAAACATTTTTATCTCTTTAACTTCAAATTATCAAAAAAGCTGAGAACCACTGTTTTAAGGAGTTTAAGATTTTCTTTGTCTTATAATAAGCAAAGCACTTATTATTCCTTAAAAGATAATTTTCAGGAAATGTTGTGTTAGCATCTTATAATAATTAAATAAAAGTCTAATAAAAAATCTAATCTGATTTTTAGGATTTAGTTGTAATACTTTTTATCAGATGGTTTAATTTACATAGGTTTATTATTATGACAAAACATAAAAAAACTGCCAAGTCAAAATCTAAATCAAATGTTCAAGAATCAAAAGCAAATAAGAAGAAAAGCAAAGATGATTTAGTATCATCTAACAAGTCTTTAAATGCATTACAAAATATTGAAGAAGCTGAAATAACTGATGATTCTGAAAACAAATCAACTTTAGATGTTGAAATAAATATTAATGTAGAAGAAAGTTATTCTCAAATTACTGAGCCTATTGAAAAATACAAACCAGTATGTGGTGACATAACACAGCCTCTGACAAGCACAATTATTGAAAGTTATGAAGGTGAAAGGGGTGAAGATGGTGAGTTTAGTGGTTATGGTATTGCTAAATTTGTAGGTGGTAATATTTATGAAGGACATTTTGTGAATGGAGTTATGAACAACAGAGGAAAATACATTTGGACTAATGGTATGATTTATGAAGGTGATTTTAACTGCAACAAAATATCAGGTTATGGTCGTTATGAATGGCCAGATGGTAGTTTCTATGAAGGCGAAGTTGAAGATGGAATCCGTCATGGTATAGGAGTTTTTAAAAGTACTGCAATGAATATTTCTTACTCAGGCGAATGGTATTTAGGCAAAAGGCATGGAAAAGGAATTACTTATTACAGTGAAAACTCATGGTATGAAGGAGATTGGGTTAATAACAGTAGACAGGGTTGGGGTATTCGACGATTCGAAAGTGGTAATGTGTATGAAGGGTGGTGGGTGGATGGTAAAAGACATGGGGAAGGAAGCATGCGATGGTTGACCAGTAATGAGTCTTATACTGGTTTATGGAAGGATGGTGTCCAAGATGGGTTTGGAACTCATACTTGGTACTTGCATCGAGTAGCAGGTTCTCAATATCCACTTAGAAACGAATATGTTGGTGATTTTTGTCAAAGTCTTAGACATGGTAAAGGGAAGTTTTTCTTCGCTAGTGGAGCTGTGTATAGTGGTGAGTGGATTGATAATAAAAAGCATGGATGGGGAAAGTTTATATTTAAAAATGGGAGAGTCTTCGAGGGTCAGTTTGAAAATGATCACATGGTCGAGCACCCAGACTTTTTAACTGATGGGTCTGAGTCACTTGACACTAGAAATGTTCAAACTAGATCACCAATATGTGCAGATGAGTCTGCATCTCAAGGAATTTTAAATATGAATGTGTTTGGTCCAGGAGTTTCACTTGATTTAAGTTGTATATTGAAAGATTTTAAGATTGATCAACACATTGATGTGATGCAGCAGCTTTCGTATCTGCTGCTAAGAAATGTGTCTGTCTTGAGAAGGATTTATTGCTTTTATAGTGCTTTAGGTCACCACAATTCTCCTGATAACACATTTGTAATGACACGGCTTCAGTTTTGGCGTTTTTTAAAAGATTGTAAAATACATCAGGATGATTATTCCCTCTCAAAAATTGATTGTATCTTAACCTGTGGTTCGGGTGAAAATATTCACAATCCATCAGAAAAAATTCTCTTAAGAGAGTTCCTGAACAGCTTAGTAGTTCTGAGTTATATCATTTTTAAAGAAAAGTATGTTGATGGCAACGACGTCTCAATTCTTTCAAAATGTTTCCGTAAACTTTTAGATGAACATATTCTCGAAAACTCCTGCAAAGTCGGAGGATATTTCTTGTACGACCCTCAGCATGCTGCCACAGCTTTTACTTATATCGATAAATGCTTGCAAATATATCATGCTTCTTGTAAGCCTAGAGCAAAAGCTCCGTTTGATAGCATCATGACATTAAGGCAATTTCTGTTTCTTCTAAAAGATTTTGGTCTTCTTGGAGCACAGTTATCTACATCTACTGTTTTTGAAGTGCTATCATCTGATAATCCTTCAGTTATGATTGAAGGATGCTTCAATATTGGTATGGAGATCACATATATCGAGTTCTTTGAAGCATTAGTCGGCTGTGCTCTTCATTTCGAAGAAAAACAACTTATTTCACCGCAAACCGCAGAAGATAATGTCTCCGGCAACTCCGACTCAATGTTATCCGCACAAGTAAACGGTATTGAACAAGAGACTTTATCTAATTTACAGTTTGCTCATGTTGGTGACTCCGAAAGCAATTTTGATGTCAGCTTAGCGTTATCTGCACCACGAGGTGGCACTGGAGAGTTTCTACAAACACTTTCTCAAATGACGTTGCATGATGATATTGGAAATGCAGTAGAGGAAGCCTCTATTACTAATGAGATTGAGAAAGATGTAAACTCTGAACCGATTTCTAAAGAGCAACAAGAACTTGATAAATGGGCTAGAAAGTTATCTGTGTTTTTTGATGACTACTTTTTCCCACAATGGGCTCATTTAGAAATTGTTGAAAGTAAGCTACATGAACATCGAAGCGAAAATCAAGAGCATGTGAATAGTCTTCAGAAGAAGACGTTTTGTTCGAGTGAAAATAGTTTAAATTCAGAAAATAAGACTCCGCGTGAAAGTACTTCGTTAATATTACCAGTTGAGGTTGCTTCAAATATTAATAATTTTGAAGAACAGAATCATGAAAGTAATCCAGTTGTTGATCAAAAGCCAGATACAAATTTGTTGCCAACAGTTAGCAAGAAACTGAAAAATAGTAGTGGCAAAAAGAAAAAGAAGTAAGATAACGCCTGATTTAGTGTTATATATGTTGCAATATTTAATCTTAAATATTCCACTTTTAGAAAAAATTAGTTCTTATAAACAATTCACTTTGTAATTGTCTCGTAAACTTTGAGTAATTTTATGTAGAAACGCAAGTTCGCTGTCACTGTGTAACTAATTTTTCATGAACTTTCTTCTACTTTTATTACTAATTAAATATTCATTGTACTATTTTCATCACATAGTAATATTACTTTGAGTAATGACATAAAACTGATATATACCAAATTGAAGTTCTTGTCATCTACTTTCTTTTCTGCACCTGTTTTGACAAAATCTTTCAGATAAGTTAATTTTCTGCGTTTTTCTTATTTATGTTTTTGGTATTTTTTAACATAGTGACAAATGTGCTTTTAGATTATTTGTAAAATGAAACCCTTTTATAGATATTTGCTTTAAAAGTGATTTAATCAATTTTTTGCAGATTTTCTTCATTTTTCAGTTAGCTTAGTGAATTTAATTTGTAAGTTGATAAAAATGTCGAAAGATGGAAGTGGAAATATGTTGAGTTCAAATCTTACTCTTCAAATAGATGGTTTGTTAAGAGATTTTTCAGAAGATGTCAGAATAATAGAACTGAAGCAAGTGACATTTGTGATTCTACGAAATATTGTTCTATTACGAAAGTTCTTTTCTTTCTATAGTGATATTGGGCATATAAAACAGCGAGATATAAAAGATAAGCAGTCAACAATGACTAGGTTCCAATTTTGGCGTTTCCTGAAAGACATTAAAGTCCATCACCACTTTAACCACAGCCTAGCTAGCTCAGATCGGGCAATATCTCGCTGCTACACAACTAAAGACCTTCATAATCCTACCGAAAAACTTTACATCCAAGATTTTTTACAATATTGTGTTGCTCTAAGCTACAATTTGTATAAATCAAATCCAAACTTATCTAAAACTGGATCAAATCTGTTATCTGTGTGTATGCAACGATTTCTAGATGAACATCTTTTTAATCATTCCTACCAAATAGGAGGACAGTTTCTACATGAGCCTAGAAGATCTATGAAAGCTTTAATGTATATGGAAAACTGCTGGAAAGTTTATCAGTATTGTTGTAAAACTTACTCCGAAAACTCACAGCTTCCACATATGAGGCAGTTTTTGTTCATGCTGAGGGATTTTGAGGTATTAGGAAAGAATTTGTCAAGTGGTACAGTTTTAAAGATCTTATCTGTAGATGACCCACATGTCTCTTCTAATCAAGGTTGTAATATGGAATTAGAAATGACTTTTTTAGAATTTTTTGAAGCTTTAATAGGATGTGCTTTGAGTTACGGGTTCGATAATTTGAAGTTATTAAGAATGAACACAAAGCAGATGGCAGATAAAATTATCGATTTATCAGATGATAGTAAGCTGGACATATCACCTGAACAAGTCATTTACCGAGAAGATACAAACGATGACTTTCCAATTTGGAGTAAACAAATACATCACTTTTTCACTAAAGTTTTGTTCCCATCTTGGCAGAATCAACAGAAGATCACCAGAGCAGCACAGATGGCTAAACTTCGTTCTTCTATTGAACAAAACTCTTAATCTTTTATTTCCTCTACTTATTTTCTAGCACTGTTAATGCTTTTCAATCTTCTTGCACTTATTAATTGTTTATTTTGACAAAGACTCGATTTTTCTTTGGTTTGATGAAACAGAAACTTTTATAATTAGCTTCCCTCTTTTTCAGTTATTGTTTTATTTTACTAAAGATTATGAAAAGGTTTTTTTAAAGTTTAAAAATATTTTTCAAACAGTGATTGCTGTCTAAACGTTTTTGATTTTGCAAAACATTTATTTATCAACAAATCTAAATATGTATAAAGCCTTTATAAAGTTTGGTTTTCAAAGCTTCTCTACTTTTTTCTATTTTTGAGAAATCAAAATATTTTCATCTATATCAACATTTAAGAAGCTTTTATAAAGTAATCTTCACTTTGCTTTTGTGCAGTTTTTAAGTTTTTCTTCAACAGTTTTTGCCTAATCAAGAAACTGAAAATTGTCATATGCAATTTCATAAACTGTTCAGCCTTGTTTGATACACATTCAATTTAAATTATCCCTATACATGAAGCTAATATCACTGTGTTGAAAGCTGACTTCAATTCTCACTGTATTTTACATCTAGAAATTAAACCAGTTTTCATTTTTCTGTAGTTTTTAAACAACAAATTTTAATAATAGTATCTCTTCTTATAAAATCCATGTGACCTTTTCACGATTAATGTTTACAAATTTAAAATCATATTTCACACCCTCTAAAATATTTAATAAATATAAAAAAAGTTTACCTAACATAAGAGATGTATTTATACTTGCTCATCAAAATCTTATTTCTATGTCTTTGTTAACGTTTGCTTCATCAGATTCAAATGACTTTAAGTGATGTTTGAAATTAAACCGCTGTCCAAAGAGTGTGTTCATAGAATATGTTCCGGACAAGTTGTTGCTGATTTAACAGCCGCTGTTAAAGAACTTGTTGAAAACAGTTTAGATGCATCAGCAACAAATATTGGTGAGTTTTAAACTAAAAAAACTCACCTGAACTTTAACATAAAAATGTAGAAGTGAAATTGAGTAATTATGGATTGGATTGCATCGAAGTCATTGACAACGGTTCTGGAATTGATAAGAACAACTTTTCCGCTTTAAGTTAATTGTGTTTTCTTACATTCGACAAAATATCAAATCTGAAATCTTTCACAGCTCTCAAACATCATACATCAAAGTTAAAAGAGTTTTCTGATCTTGCATCAGTAGAGACATATGGTTTTCGAGGTGAAGCATTGAGCTCTTTATGTTCACTTGCAGAGCTTAGCGTAATCACAAGACATGAAGGTAGCAAGTGAGTCACATGCATACTCATGATGAGTATTAGTAACTTTCATGAATAGCAAGTTGATTGAAATTATATGTAAAGTGTTGGACATCATTTGACTTTTTGTCATAATGGTAAGATCAAATCACAGAAGAGAATAGCGCGTCAACGCGGTACAACTGTCATCTTAAAGAAATTGTTTTGTACTTTACCAGTCAGAAAAAAACAGCTAACAAGCAACTTTAGAAAGGTTTGTAAAATCTCATAGAATATTTATTTGTAGAAAATATTTTTAATTTTTCATTCACAATATTTTTATTTACTAAATTGCAAGTTGTATTTCCAGGAATACACTAAACTACTTAATATTATGACGGCTTACTGTTTGATATCAACTCACACACAAGTTTCTATCTCTAACGTAAGTGGCTAATTGCTCTTCATTTTCTCGCTGAGTATCTTACGACAACAGTTTGTGATGACTGCAGACAGTTAAAAATATTTATATGATGTCAATTCAGTGGTTTAAGCAGCTGTCATTGTGTTCGCAACTTGCAAATGCGGTTATATTTCAATTTTGCAAACAACTTCTACTTCGTCATTAAAACTTTCTACAAAACTAGACTGTTAGTGGCAAAACAAACACCGTGATGTCAACTGAAGGTGAAAAAACTTTATTGGAAAATATTATATCAGTTTATGGAGCTAAGCAAGTACAAAGTATTCACCAATTTCAACAATCGGTTCGTATCTTCCTCATTTTTAGCTTAAACTTCCAATAAATCTTTTATTTAGCCTCATGAAAATCTAAATGGTTATCACGTGACTGGTTTTGTATCTGACCTATCATATGGCAGTGGAAGGGTGGCCAAAGACCGACAGTTTGTGTTTATTAACTCGAGACCAGTTCGTTTTGATGATTTAGTTCGTTTGGTGAATAAAATCTTTCAGGAAGCAACTTCAAGGTGATTTTGATCTTTCAATTAATCTGTTTGTAAATCAAATATTTTCAGTAATCTTCATCCTTTCTTCATCTTAAACATCAACGTCACCAGAGATTTCGTAGACGTAAACATGAATCCTTCGAAACGGGACTTTGTAATCAAAGATAGAGATTTATTGCTTGATATGATTAAGTCATCTTTACTGGAAATGTTTGCAAAGTCATGTGAGGGTGGTGATTGGGTAACTTCTACTGGTAACTTGCTCAAGTTTTCTTTCTAATTCAATTCTTTTGTTGCGGTCTGTTATTGTTGTAAAGCTAAAATTAGATGTTTCTGCTTTCTGTCTGAACAATAAAGTGGAAAAAGATTGTTACTTAATGTTTCCTTTTTTATAAATAATGTTTCTTCTTTGACAGGCGTTTTAGAAGAGAAAAAGAAGCCAATTGGACAACCAGAAGATGTTGAAGATGATTTTGCTTCAAAAAAGACAACAATCTCAAAATCTTTGGAAAAAGATAAACAACCGGAATCAAGTGGTTTTCAAAGTCTAAAAATAAGTAATAAGAAAGATCTTCCAAAAGAAATTGATCTTAGTACAACAGAAGATCTTCAGAAGAATACAAGATCAAAAGATGAGACTTCTAGCTCTTTAAAATCTCAACTTACCCAAAGTCTGATCTCAACCTCCTTATTTCCTATTAAACGAAAAGTATCTGATCCCAAAGAAGATGAGGGAAGAAATCAGAATACTTCGGTTCGTTCTTTATCATTTGATGCAAATATCATTAAAAGAAGAAAACAAATCGAAGATTCGATCAAAATTGATTCCATTTGGTCGATGCATAAAGAATCAAAAGGATCTCAAGAAAGCAATCTTGTCGAAAGCTCTTCTATCGAATCTTCAAAGCTTCTTGAAAACGATGAAGAAGATCAAGAAGATCCAGGCGAGATCTCAATCATATATGATAGTCACGTGGAGGAAAGTGAACCATGCTGGGAGGTGGAAGTCGATTTTTCGATTGAAATGGTCGAAGAATTTGTAAAAAATCAGAAAAGTTAGAAAATATTATACTTAGATGTTCAGTTAGTTGTTCAAATTCTACTTTAGAGATGATAGTCACTTAAATCCACTTCACTTGCTCATTAATAGGTCATTTTGGGATATTTCCTCTTTGAAAAGCACTTGTGTGTCTTTAAGTAACTCTTTAACAACCCTTATACTGTTTAACTTTATCTGAAAACTCTTTCACACTTTCTATTTTCAGCAACTCGTGAAAATAAGAAGTATTCTTCGAGTTCTTCTGCTTTTCATGCAAAAATTCAACCCTCACAAAATAAAAAAGCTGAAACGGAATTAGAAAAGTTTCTTTCAAAATCTTCTTTTTCTTCAATGAAAGTTATCGGGCAATTTAACTTTGGTTTCATCATCGCCAAACTGAACAACGATTTGTTTATAGTTGATCAGGTGTCTTGAGATTTACCAAATCAACTTATTCAACATTTTTTCATTTGCAGCACGCCTCAGACGAAATCTATAATTTTGAAACTTTACAAAAGACAGAAAAACTCCAAAAACAAATTTTAGTTCATCCAAAAAAGTTAGAAGTTTCACCAACTGAGATATCAATTCTAGAACTTCCAGAAAATCAAACAGTTTTTGAGAAGAACTCTTTCAACTTTTCAATCAATTGTTCATCTGGTAATTCAATCTTCAAAACATTTCATATTTGCATCTAATCTCATGTCTTCAGGGAAGAAAGAAGTTTATTTGACGACAGTCCCGGTTTGTGGTAAGCGAGTCTTCGGTGTAAGTGATTTAGAAGAGCTGTTGTTTTTGCTGAGTGATGCTCCAGGTGCTATGTGCTTTCCATCAAGTCTGAAGAAGATGTTTGCATCAAGAGCTTGCCGCAAATCTGTCATGATAGGTTTTTGATTATAATTTTGTGATTTGTTTTCAAATTCACCAAATCTCTGTATATTTTCAGGAAAACCTCTGAAAGTCTCTGAAATGAACAGATTGCTTAATCATATGTCTGAGATAGATCGACCTTGGAACTGTCCACATGGAAGACCTACTATTCGTCATCTCTTAGATTTATCCCGCATATAATGGAGTCCTACCTCAATCCAAAAAATCATGATTAGTTTCTGGTGCCAACTATTATTTCAATCGCTGCTGAAGTCAACTGCCTGTTTTGGTGAAAATAAAACATTTTTTTAGATATTTTCCTTTCAACGCCGCTGATGTTAGAAATTAATTTCTGACAAAATTGTTGACCAACAAATAAGTTAAATTTTTATTGGAATGATATCAAATGTAAGAAACTGGAATAAGATTCACACAAAAGTATTAATTAGATGAAAGTTAGTTTTGCTTAAAAGCAAACTTTTAATCTCAAATTATTTAGACGATTACAAAGCCTAGCTGATATGATAAGGGTCAACTAGATGTCAGTTCAAAAACAATTTGAATTATTGCTTTTATCTCAACTTTCTGAAATTCAGAATTTCGACAACTTTTACTTTGTAAGATTTAGCTTGACTTTAAAGGTGTTAGATTTTAAATCAATTTGGTTTATTTAATGTTTAATCAATATAACGAAAGACTAGTAGATTTTCTTATTGAAATATTGATTATGAAAATGAGGACTAGACGATAAAAGTCATAAATTTAAGCTCGGAAGATGAAGATCAGAAAAAATTGATCGAATAAATTTTAAATTGAAAATGCTTTAAATTTTTGGAATATCTGTCAATCGTGGTTGCGAAGAAGAAAACATGTTTAGATGTCAACATATTAAGTTTTGAAGCATCATCTATTGAGAATAAAAAAGATTATATTACTAGAATCAGTTTGAGGGTGAAAGTTACAAGGTTTTAAAGAAAAGATAAATATTTTTGGTGAAATAATTTAATGTTTCATATTTCCTGATAATCAAAATATTTTTCAAAGAAATGATAAAGATGATAAAATCTGAAGACGATGAAAATATTGACCAACAGCTGATGAATAAGATTCAATCTTCAACATCATACTTGAATATTTCTTCTATAAACTATAAAAGAACCTTCATTTGTGAAAAAGCTGATTAAATGTTAAAAGCCATCTGAAATTTTCAATTTAATGGTTTATTGAGGTTTCAACTTGGTCTATTGAAATAACTATTTTTTCAAAAAATTTCATTTTCTATTAAAATGTTTGTAAAAGTTTTAGTTTACCTCAACATTTTCAATTGCTTACATATTACAACTTTGTTCTTTTCTCTTCACTTGCTCATTAAATATCCGGGTGATAAATGCCTCATTCACTAAAAATTATTTCAAAAATTGAATAATATCTTGCAAATAACATTCACCATTAAAAACTTACTAAATAGAAATTTCAAAGAACCTTTGAATGTAAATTAGTTTAATCAAGTAAATATTTATGGCCAAAAACATTCAGAAATTCAGCTTCAAACTGATTGCTTTCTAATTTTAAAGAATGATCATTTTTTCTAAAAAAGATATTATAAAAACTAATCTATTTATTTATTCATTTAACACATGCCTGTGAGTAACAAATTCAACAGCTCTTGTAGCGAACAAAAATCAAATATTACGCGCAAAAAGATAATTGGAAGGTTTTAAGTATCACAATTTCAAATTAACACAGAAAGAATACAAACACTGTATGAGGATAAGTAGAACGTAAATCAAAAATATAATATGGTAAAATAGAAGAAGAAAGTGAGAAAACTAGCAATGAATATCTATATAATATATCATTTGGTTTTTTAATGAAACTTTAAAAGATACGATAAGTTTTGATAGAATCGGGAAGGGAATCCCAAACCTTGGTTACCCTAAAAAAGCTGTTAGTCAACTGGGAGTTATTAAAGTTGTTTAGAGGTCTGAATGAAGAGAAAGAAGGGCGATTTCAATCTTTAATGTATTCTATAAAGTTAAGATTGCAAAAACCATTAATAAATTTAAATAGTAATATAAGGTCAGAAGAAAGATTTCGATAAAGCAAGGATTTGATATTTAGCCTATAGAGACGGTCTTCTCATGAGGAAAAGGATTTTCTGCATCTAAAGAAAGCTTTCCTGAGGAATGATGTCCAGATGGATTTAAGCTTTGTAATATTTTTCTAAGATGAGGACTTCATACGGAAGAGTTGGGTTCCTATTTAAGACATATGTATGTGGCGTAGAGCTTTAATGATGTCCAGACATTTCCTGTCTTAAAAGATTTGAGAACTTGGTATGAAGTTAATGAACCAATTCCGAACAAATGATTTGTGTAAGAGGTCTATTTTAAGTCCTGAGAGATGAATATTTCCAGACCTGTTGCTTAAATAAAAGTAAGCTGTTGTTGAATTAGAGATAGAAGTTTTACTTATTGTCAGATGAAGATATTTGTCAGTGGTGAGCTTGAGTTGTCTCGATTGAAGCCATAGATTAGTGAATTCCAAAGAAGATTAAAAAGCAACCATATGGTACCAAAGAGTTTGACAATATCGAAGAAAAGTATTAAATTTTCAGAACTATTTAGTGATATAGAAGTATCTGTAATATCATTGATATAAATATTGAAAAGTAAAAGTCTTGGGGAACACCACTGAAAACCTCAAAAAAACTTGAAGAAATCTAATTAATTATGACTTGCTGTTGTGAGGTTAATTTTAAACTACCTGAGAGTTTTTACTAATATCGAATATGAAACTGAGTCAAAGGCCTTGTGAATGTTTATATAGCTGATGTTAGTAGTTATTTGCTGAGGAATATAGCCACTGGACATGAGACAAGACAACAGCTGGTCACTGGAGGATCCCTAAGGAAGGATTCCAAGCTGATAATCAGAGAGTAAATTGTTGTTGAGAAGATAAGTCCAAATTTTCTGTGAAATGATCAATTAAAAGACTCGACAGGAGCTACTGTTGAGAAATTGGTCGGTAGTTTAGTGGTTTATCTCTGCTCATTTTTTGTTAGATGAAATCATGATAGAGCTCTTCCATTGTAAATGTACATAACTGGAGGACTTTAAGGCACGTAGTACAGGTCGTATTATAAAATAATCTTTTAATAAAGTAGGTTTTTTAAGGTGTACAAGTTAATTTGTCCTTGATGTTGTGGGTGGTAGTGGAATATCAAATTCAGTGATAATAAAGTCATCCATAAGATTAGATTTTTTCGCTTTAATACTTTTCAGTCATTGTCATTTGTGAAAACCTTTTGAAAGCCTTGGTTGAAAAGTTCATCTTTTTTAAGATCACTGAGATAAACATTTTTACTTCTATAAGGGTAGAAGATGATCTCGAGTTTAATTTCGATTTAACAAATTCATAAAATTTACGTGATGAGCCTTTTTTGATAAATTTTACTTTCCGTATAGTCATGCCACTTATTAACTAACCATCGTTTAATGTGTGAGGAGGTTTCAATACTATTGGGATAGGAGGGAGCTTTTATTAGGACAAACCTTTAAATAGAATTGTTCAGAATTTAAGTCCTGGGATGTTCTAGAATTAGAGATTTAAAATGTCACATTTCAAGTGAGTGGGTTGATTAATACGTTGAATTAGAGAATTAGTATTTGTAAAATTGAGAAAGGTGCCATGGGCAGAATCTTCTGAACATAGAGGAACAGTTCAATCTATGTTAGGAAGATTAAAACATCTTACCAAGTATAAAGGAATATTACTACTCATAGTATTGCAAGTAAAATTGCAGATATCAGATGATTTATTTTGGGATTTTAAAGGAAGGGATATTACAACAATTGACTTTAAGTTGATGCTATCTAACCACACACCACAGATAATAGTTGCATTGGCATCTTTCTTTAATGATTCCATATCGTCGGAAACAGTAAAAAGACATCCGAAATATTAACATAAAAATATTTAAGTACTTATAACCTTATCTTTTATGTTATTCAAAGATAAATTCTGATGGATCCTAAAGTTTTTACAAATTTTTAGATCAAATCGAAGTTATTTATGCTGGTTGTTCACAATTTGTAAAAAGTCCCTATTTGCTTTTTAAATTCTAAAATGTAGAATAAATCTGAAGCCAGAAACTAGATGTAAATATTTCGATAAAACTGGTATTAGCGTCAACCTTTGTTTTGATCTAAATCTTACTCACATCAACTACTTCAATCAAATATGTTTTTAAACTTTTAGGAAAATTACAGAGTAGAAAAAGAATTCAACTAACATTGATGTAAAACTCAAGAAGATTGGAAATTTAATTAGAAATTTGGAATTGATACAACTTGAAAAGTCTCTTTAATAACAAACCGACGAAAGTACAAACATTTTTGAATATGAAATCACATATAGCCCCAAACCACTGGGCCAGACATTTTATTTCACAAAATTAACACAATGATAGATCGTCAGGAAAACTACTTCTCCTATATTTGATAGAATTGTTCGATTAGTTTAAAGTACAATGAAAAAATCTTCAATTTTTTAGGTTTTGGCGAGGAGGCTTGATTGGAGAGTTGCTGAAAGAGTCCCACTGAACTCCATTCTTCAATACCTGAAATAAGAAGTCTTATTGAGATGATTACAAGATAAGTTTGTGGCCGCAAGTCGAGTTATTTGCAAATTATTGTGTTGTTAGTAGCGGGATTGGTGTTAAGTTCAATTATTGAAAGTTTCATGCAGCAACAAGCTTGCATCATCTCTCACAAACCTTTCCATTTCGAATCAAACTTTCTTCTGGTGTCCTTTTGCTGCTAAGTAATTGAAAAATCAATTTATTTATCAAAAGGCTGAACCAAAATTCTAAAACGCCATTTTTGTCACTTATAAAAGATCTTACATCTCATAAGCTGATGAGGAGTCCCAGTCAGTAGATAAAGAAGATTGAGATCGCGAACGTTTAGAAGATGACTCCATAGAAGTAAATTCAGAAGAGGATCTCTTGCTGCCAATTGAGGAAGATTTTCTGTTGATTAATACATTAAACAAGAGATCTGATTGGATCTGATCTTACCGATCATCTAACTGCCTGTAAACTTCTTTTATAGATTTATCCATATCACCTTTGAAACAGTAAATTGAAAGTCGTCCCTTGTGCTTCGAAAAAACAAGACTTGCTCCCCTGGTGATCGCTTTACCAAGATACCTGACTCTGAAGTAACAGGAACCGATGAAAAGCAGATGATGAAGTTGATGATGCAACTAACCCAGGCAACATCAGGACTGATTTATCAATCACCGAATCTGGAGCGGATTTAGAAGAGGAGTTAAGAGCTACAACTTCGACTGCATTAAATTGAATGATCGTCAAATAGGGGGCGTTGAAAACTAAAGATTAAATCGAATTAGAAAGAAGATTTTCAGGATTTGAAAGATGATTTTACTGAATTCAAGAGGCATCCGCGACCAACTGATGAATCCATCTCGAGTTCTTTGTCCGAAAGAATCCACAAAAACCCCACATTCTACAAATAATCGGTTTTAATGATCGATGACATTGATGAGTTTCTCACCGTTGTAACACAACAGGAACTCTTGTTTGCCGTTTTCCATTTTAATCGAAAGAATCGAAATCGGAAAGAAATAGTCGTTAGAATCGATGACGGAAGTGACGTCACTGTTCGGGAACTCTACAGTTAATTAGAAGTGAGAATCAGTAAATGAGGTTTTTGATTTGTTACCATCAACAGTAAACTGCATCAAATCAACTTCATAGAAGCGCTCGCAACCGAAAAGGATGCTGCAAGGAGTGAAGAGGAGACAGGAGGTCGGGACTTTTGTTGTTGTTTTCTGATTAAACACGAAATTTGATTGGTTGTTGTTGATGAAGTCAATCTTACCCAAAGTTGTTGAAATTCGTTGATTTGTTTGTTGAAAGTGAAAATGAATAGATGTGATTGTTGTGACATACATATGTGATGGATTCCACCAATGATTCGAGACGCAAAAAGATGAATGTTTTTCAATTCACAAACTGATTTTAAATCACATGACAAATCATTAACCATCTGTAAGTAATTGGTTAATGGTTGCTATGGTGATAGAGAAGCTGATTGACCTGTGATATCTCGATGACAGCCACTTGTGACGTGTGACCTTGGATGACAACCACTTGATTAAAGTCACAAGTCTCCATTTGAACAACTTTTTCAATATTCTTAATTTTTTGTAAACTTTTATCATCAGAAGCTTCAGTTCGGTTGGGGCAGAATAAATAAAGTCCAGAATCGGATGCTAACAAAAACCTCTACAACAACAAACCAATTTCAAATCCGACCAACAACTCATCGAACCTGACCTGGTCATCAACAACAACCGAACAGGTAAAGTCCATTCCAGACGCTTCTTTATCCAAACGTAAAATTTCATTTCCGAAAATTTTCTATAAGCCAATCAGAAGTGAGCAAAAAAGCAGCAAATGATAAAGGCGGGAACAAACCGAGTTAGCCAATCTGCTTGAAGCATCTGATGAGTAACGAGACACTATCTCCTCTAGCTTCTTCACCCACAAATTCTTATCAGCGAAACTAGCAGCTAGGAAGTAGACTTGCCGGGTTGGCCAGCACGAGTTTTTCACTCCAACTTCAATCTTGAAAGAGTAGGGAACATCTGTGAAAGACTCATGTAAGGATCTAGTAAATATCAACAAGAGGTGAACCTTGTTTAGCTGTAAACGCGATGTCTTGATGACGTACATCGCTATGGATGTAAGCTGATTGTGTGAGGTCGATGACGTCATTGGAATCAGCTGATGTTGATGGAGATGATGAAGTTATGATGATCTTTGCGTTGTTGATGTCTAGTAGGATGTTTCGTGGTTTCCATGTTTCGTTTCCACATAAAACTGAAATCGAAGTTAGATGTCGATCAACAGATCAACTCTTCTTCACCTTTCAGTTCTCCTTTAAGCTGCTCTTTGCTCTTACTCTTCACATAAGAGCAAGACACAGGTGAAAAGGCTAGTGGCGTTTTCGGGGTTGATTTGCATTGTTGAAATAAACCACCTGAAAAAGAGAGAATGGTTCGTTCAACTGGTTCATGAATCAACTGGTTCATGATTCAACTGGTTCATGAATCAACTGGTTCATGAATCAACTGGTTCATGAATCAACTGGTTCATGAATCAACTGGTTCATGAATCAACTGGTTCATGATTCAACTGGTTCATGATTCAACTGGTCGTACCTGGCATTCCACAATTGTTGGTCAGTTCCCGGCGACAACTTTCATGACAAATCATAGAACAACTTTCACATTTCAAAGCGCTCGAAGTGAAACGAACGACTCGTAAACAAATCTGACATCTAGTGGCACGATTACACAAAAACAAGAACATCCTAGAAGAGAGGAATTAAGATGAGATGAAAAAGTGATGAAATCAACCTGTGAGGAATATCATGTTTCATTCGTGGTTTGGTTCGTTGTGAATTCTCGCTGCCTTGTTTTGGTGTCGCTGGTTCAGATAAAGTCGGTCTGACCATGTCTAAAATGGTCGAAGCTGTCCCTGGTGTCAGTTCACCACCCATTTCAGTAGCAGCTGATTTGACTTTTTGATGTTTCAGACGTTTTACTAAGAGATTAAAATTCAAAATTCGAAGATTTAGAAGATCAAATTGAGACGACCATTCGAGTTGGCAATTTGTAGCTCGCTTCGTAGAATATTCACTTTTGTTTGAAGTTGGATGTTGGAAGACTTTTCTGCTTCTAAAAGATCTTGAAGCTCGCGATACTGCATTGGAGGTTGGTAGTCTACATCCTTCTTCTTCTACAATCGAAGTTAGTTGATGTAAAAGATCAAATGATATTACCTTTTTCTTTTTATTAGGTTCCAACTCTTGTACTTTTGCTTGTAAAAAGTCGATTAATTTGGTTTGCTGTTCACGAGTTCGATTTAATCGAAAGAGATCTTGTTCATTTTCCAACTATCAATTCACAAATATCAACAATTTGAAGTGTTTCAGACTCGAAATTCACTTTTTGAGACTCGAAATTATTCAACAGATCAATTTTTTCTTTTTCAAGCGAATCACAACGATCAAATTCTGTTCCAAGTTCTTCCTGGCAACAAGATAACCTCATACACAAACTCTCAACCATCTTGCGGTTGCGTTCAGCTTCTTCAGCAACCACTAAATGAGCTTCCTGTTCATCTTTCAACTTGTTTTGAATCGCAGATGCGTTCAGTTCCAGCAGTTTGCATCTTCTCTCCAAATCACGGTACTATCAACATCACGTGATTAGTACCAGCTTACCAATCTTCTTCTTACTTGTTCTGTTGTGTCGTTTAGTTTCATTGTTTCACATCGAAGCTGGTTTTGAAGAGACTTGATTCGCTGGCAGCTTGCTTCATCGATTTCTTGAATTTCATTGGTCAACTGGTCTTCAACATCACGAACTTCTTGATTCAAATTAGAAGCTGCTGAAAGAGCTTCATCTCTAAAAGAGCAATTTTTGATAAGATCTTTAAATAAGATGATCTCTTGATCCAAACCTTTCTGTTACTAACTGATTTTGCTTGGCTACAAGCTCACTGTTAAATGTTTCCAACTCTTCTGCTTGATTCTCCAAAAGGACGCATGTCTCTTTCAGCGTTTGAATAGTCTAAATATATTAATTGGCTAATCAAAGAATTTTATGAATGAAACGTACTTGTTCCAGTTCACTGCACTTATTTACTATAACAGCTTTTGAGCTTTCAACTTCATCGATAGTATTTAGAAGTTGATCTTTTTCTTGAGCCCAATCATTTTCTTTATCGACAGCGTCATTATGCTCCATCTATTTAGAAATAAATTTGTGAAAATGATTAATTGCGAGTAACACCGACTTGTAGATGAGAATATTCCACAGTCAGCTTTTTATTTTCTTCTTCCAAATGTAAATTATTCTCTACAACAGTTTGTAGTTCCTCATAAGCAGACTGAAGCTGTAAATAAAGTTTTTTTTTTCAAATGCCTGATGATGATGATGACAACTGACTTTTGTGTCTGCTTCTGTAAGAGTTGATGTCTTTTCAGATAATCTTTTCACTTCCTGATTCTTCTTCAAAATAACCTCTTCCAGATGAGAGATTTTGTTGAGAGCTTCGTCCAAGTACTTCTGTTGAATCTGTAAACAATTTGAAGATCGAATGTTTACCTTCATATCATCTCTAACCTTTTCTTTTTCAATAAATTTCTTTTCTGTTTCTTTTATTTCATCTTTTAATTCACTTACAGCTTCTTCTTTCTGTAAATGAAGAATTAGAAAAATTTATGAATGAAATTCCACAAGTTTTCACTTCATTCAGCTTTTTTTGAACTTTTTTCATTTCACTTTCCAACTTCAATAACTCACAACGAAGAACATCAATCGTGTTCTGATTGGACGATTTTTTCTTATCTAAATTTTTTTCAGCAGAGCTCAGTAGAATTTCAAACTACAAACAATAAAAATGTATATCTCGCTGGGAGCTACTTCACTGAATTCTCTTTCAGTCTACCTCTTTAATCTTCAAATCCTTGCAATCAATTTCATCTTCCAACTCTTGGACTTTTTGAGAGAAAGTTTTTAGTTTTGAATTGGTACTAGACTGAATTTGTTTATAAGATTCGCATTTCTGTTGTTTAGCCTTCAAAGATACAATAAAAAGAATCAGAAAAGGATTTAAGTCACAAAAACTCCTCACTTTAATCAATTCTTCTTCTTTTTCTTCCAACTCTTTTCTTACAACTTGTAATTCAGCTGATAAGGATTCCATTTGTAGTTTGTTCGATTTAACAACTTTATTAGCAGCAGCTAACTTGATTCCAGTCTAAAATACATCAATAAAGTAGATTTGAAGACATCAAAGCAAGAAGATGAATCACTTCAACTTGCAAACGTTCATTTCTCGCGTTTTCTGCTTCGACTTTTCGTAGTTTCATTTGAACTTCATTTGAAACCGATCTCTCTTTCTAGCATCAAACAATTGACATCAGAATTTTGCAAATATGTGGAGTACCAGAAATTAACTTACAGATTAATTAATTCTAAAATAAGTAACAAAATAATCTCAGCAAATGCTTACAAAGACTAAATTTATGATTAATTTCACTTTTCCAGTTTTTTATCATTTTTAAACCATTTGAAATATCATAAAGTAACTCATTCATTTACAAAAGTTTCAAAAACAAATAGAAATTTGTCGTTTCTGAAAGTTTTTTTTTAAGATTTGTTGTCATTATAAAACATTTATTAACCGAAGAACAATTTTTAACCAAACTGACAAACTACTAATAAATTTTTAACAGATAAACTTTCTAGTCGATCTTTTATACAAAAGAAAAAAAATCAACAAAAGCTGAAACCAATAATCTAGTATTAGCATTTGATGATTGTTTAATGTTTGAAGATTATGAGAAACTTGTAGAGAAAGAGAAGATGAGACACTACAACATACAAGATGAATCCAAAATGACTTATTTGTAAATTTTATAACTTTTTATTTAGTGGTAAAGAAAGACCAATATTACTTCTAATCAAATTAATAAAAAGAATCAGAAAAGGATTTAAGAGTCACAAAAACTCCTCACTTTAATCAATTCTTCTTCTTTTTCTTCCAACTCTTTTCTTACAACTTGTAATTCAGCTGATAAGGATTCCATTTGTAGTTTGTTCGATTTAACAACTTTATTAGCAGCAGCTAACTTGATTCCAGTCTAAAATACATCAATAAAGTAGATTTGAAGACATCAAGTAAGAAGATGAATCACTTCAACTTGCAAACGTTCATTTCTCGCGTTTTCTGCTTCGACTTTTCGTAGTTTCATTTGAACTTCATTTGAAACCGATCTCTCTTTCTAGCATCAAACAATTAACATCAGAAGATGTTGACTCAGACAACTTTCAACTTACATTTTGTATTTTTTCATTTTTTGCTTTCATTTCTTCTTGTAGGGTTTCACATTTCTTTTTTAAATATTGAACTTTCCCATTAAGAGCAATCGAGTCTTCAGCCTTCCTTTGGTTCTCTAAAGCTTTTATTTCCAGCTATAAACATAAAAATTGAAAATAACTCTTTAAATCTCTTCACAAATCTTCACTTCTTCAATTCGACATTTCTTCTCCTCTAATTCCATCTTCAATTTGTTTAATTTGTGTTCCAAGAACTCTGTTCTGCTTTCATTTTTCATGGAGCTTGATTTGAAATTTCTTAAACGATCTATTTCAGTCTTTAACTAGTCAGACAAGAAATTATTTGATTTAAAAAAGAAAATTACATTTGCAGAACATTTCACCTTCTGATTTTCACTTTTTTGTTGTTCATTCTTTTTTTCTTCAAAATTTATTTTTGAATTAAAAGATTTGATTTCAGAATTTTGTTTAGCAATAATGCTTTGATTCTATAGACACAAAAATTCGATTAAATAATTTAACAAAAGTATTTGTTAACCTTTTCAATAATCTTGCTTTTACAAATCACATCTTCTGTCATTGAATTGATTTTATTTTGATAAAACTTGATTTTGCTTTCATTGCATTTATCTTCTTTAAATTTGTTCATATTTGTTCTTGTCTAAATAAAATAAACATTAAAAAATATCTTTTATTTATCAAATAATTATTGAATAAAAAGATGCTTGATATAAAATAGAAAAACCAAAGCCACCTACAATTACTAATTCTTTTTCTTTTTCTTCATATTTAGCAGATAGATCTTGAATCTTCTTTTCTAGATCTCTAATTTGAATCCGTTGCTTTGAGATTGTAATTTGCCTTTCATGGCCAACAGCCTCTTTTATCTTTGAAGTTGAAAAGCATTTCAACATCTTATTAAAGAGTTTCACATTTTTGTTCAGACCTGTTTTTTCTTATCAATATCATTTATTTTTGATTCATATTCTTTAATCTTCTTTGTTAAGTCGTCAACTTGTTGTTTTTTTGAATTAACTTCTTTTAAAACCTAATTTTAACACAAATTAATTTCAAAAAAGGTTCAAATTGAAATGCACAATTTTCAAGTTTAACATAATGTCACTAACTTCACAGTTTTCTTTTGTTGCATTTAATTTATCTATCTCCAACATTTCAAGTTTAATTTTTAATTCATCTCTTTCTTTTTTAAGCAACTGCACCTTCTTACTAGCATGGGCATGTTTTGATTGAACATTTTTCAATACTATATCTCTATTCTTCATGCTTACTTCATACTCTTTTTTATTAAGTCTCTTTAAAAAATTAAAGTTAAAAGATTATTACAAAATGACAAAACGAATGAAACTATTAAATATCAAAAATTGTTTAATTCATACACCTTCATCTACCAACAGTTAATTTGTTTTAATTATTTTAAGATTAATTAAAATTTTCAAATCACTCACAGCAAGTTTTTGATGTTGAGACTGAATTTCTGATAAAATAATTGCCGACTGATTAAGATCTTCAAGACTTGTAGCCTTTAAAAAAATTTATGAATATGAAAGATTTATTAAATAAAACGAAAATATAAAATAATAAAACAAATAGAATAAATAATTGATTTAAAATAGCCTTGAACTTAACAAATGTCAACTTAAAACAATAAATAACAAAATTACAAACCTCAACAGAAATATTTGAATCCTCCATAACTATTTATCAAAGCTTATTAATGAATAATTTAATTTAGTTTTAAACTTGACTACTAGCTAATAAGCATAAAAATAATTTTAATAATCATAAGTAGACTTACATCTAAATAACTCATTAAATATTATTAAATTAGATAAAAAGTAAACTGAATCTAAAAATCCAATCAAAGTAAACAACTAGAAAAATTATTATCAATATTTTTCGTCATTTTTTGATAAATACAGCCTAAAACAAAATTGCATAAAATTTATAATTGAAATGCTAATTATACAAAATAAATACAAGATATTTTTAATATACCAAATGTATAAAGTACAAAAGTATAAAACAAGATAAATAGCAAGTGATAAGGAACTTAAATATATCCACCCGAAAAATTAATAAATTTATAAATAATATTCTAAATTGAAAAATGTTTTTAAAAAATTTATAGCTGTTATAAATGTTTGTTTTGTTTTTACTTTTGGCAAAAAGTAACACGGAGTACTTTCAGGAAAGATATATTTAATAGATTACTTTTTAAAGCAATATTATAAGGGTAATTAAATAAAATAAAATAATACTAGCTTTTTATTCAAACATTCCGCCTGAAAATAAACTTTAAAGCGTCCGCTTTGATTCAGTGTTTCCAGTTTAATTTGAAATATTTTGTATTATAATTTTAATTTTTAAAAGTCTAGACGATACTTTGCATAAATAAAAATAATTAACTTTCTGTTGATAAAGTTATACTTGAAATACTAATAGTGATTTAATATATGGTACATTTCACTTTTTTTGTGTGCTGTACACCCATTTTTTTTATAATTATTGTACGATGTAAAAGTTATAATATATATCATTAGCAATCATTGATTTAATGAAATCTTCAGAAATAAGCTAATAGCTTGAAATATTAACTTTTCAAATTCTAAAAAGTCTGTTTTTACAGTGCTTCTTTATCGTAACTTGTCGTGGACTCAATATATTCTTGGTAAAGAATTTTGGGTTAATTTAACACCATTCTTGGCAAAAAGAAGAAAAACCTTTAATTCTTGAATATAGCTGCCAAATAATTTCTGAGAGAGGCTTTAGGAAACAAAAAAATAGTTTTTATAGATGGGTGGTACTGCTAGCACTTTGTACATAAATCCTGTCGTTTCGGGAGTTGAATTTGGCGTCTAAAGTGAACAGTTTTCATTCAAAAACGCGATCTAACCAGTCTGCGTACAATTTTTCATTGAATTCACAAGAATCTTTGATCGATCCAACTTCTTCTGTTTCTTCAAATCCGTGAGCTGTTGCCTAGATATCATTTTGTTTAACCATTTATTCATTTTATTTATTTATTTACACAACACATGGATGCGAGTGACAAATTTAATAGCTCTTATAGCGAACAAAAACCAAATATTACGAGCAAAAAAATAGTTAGAAGATTTCAGGGATCACAATTTAAGATTCTTACAGAAAGAATGCAAACATGTAGAAGCACAAATAAAACGTAAATTTTAAATCAAAAATTTAATTTGAATCAAATAGAAGAATGCGAGAAAACTGGCAGGACTACATATCACTTGATAAGGAAACTACTTAAATCTTGTCTTTTAACAAAATTTTAAAATATGCAATAAATTTTGATGTAGTCAGGAAGGAAACTCCAAACTTTGGCTACTCTATTAAAAAGATGTTACTCCGCTGATGTGGTATAACAGTAAACTATTTTGCCGCTGACGTAAATGTCTTAAACGTCATTCTGGTATTTATTTACTTATTTATTTATTACAATAAATGCGAAGGAAGGTGTCTGAAGAGAGCACCTCTCGCTAACACACATTCTCACGAATAAGGTTGAAGGTCTATTAAATATGGATAATTTAAAAAAATAAGAATTAAGTTGTATTTAATTCGTCGAATTTCCAAAGTATCTAAATTGAAGAAGCTGAGACGATGTTCATTCATCATAGATGATAGAGTAAGAACTTGGACCGAAGATATTCGTGGAATAATAAATCTATTGATGGAGTATTTGTTCAAGGAATTTGCAGCTGGTTTATTGAAAAAGTTATAAGTTTAAACTTTGTGGGCTGGATTCTGAGCTGTAAATTCGTAGACCAGTGTGTAGTGCAGTTAGAAGTTTTGAAGGATTACAAAAGATAATAGTTTGATATTATCTGCATACACAAACACACTGACATCATCTACTACTATTAGTCTTCTGGTGAGGTCTTCGATAGAAATTATAGGTTTAGAAGGTTGTCATTCGGTTACAAACTGTGTTATAGATAACGCGTATCGTTGTTGTTAGTCGCCTTCTTAATTTGATTAAAGCTCTATATAAAGAGTTTTTATCATTAAAATAGGTAAACGTTTCATTTGATCCAATCTAGTATTCGTCACGGTGTTTTTTGTATATTTAAGTTGTAGATTTGAAGTATATTTAGCTTTTTTAAATGTAACAAAGTTTTTTTGTCGTTAAAAAAATAATACAAAATGTTGAAACCAAGCAAGTTATCTGTATACCTAAATTGTCCGGTAGCATCCAGCAAATGGCGTTACTGGAAGAAAACTTTTACCAATTACATGGAAGAGTGTGGGTAGAATTGGACCAACAAAATTGGCAGCGCTTGTTAACAGCACAACCGAAGACGTGTACAAGTACTTTGTGGGCTGTCATACTTATGTAGAAGCTGAAGCGACGCTGGAACGATTGTAATTAAGGAAGCTAAATGAAGTGTTTCCGCGTCATCTACTACGAACGGAGAAGCAGAAGCCAAGTCATTCTCTAGATGACTTTCGATATACTTTGGTGCGTCTAGCCAAGGACTGTGATTTTAAGAGTGTCACAGTAGCAGAACAAAGGGTTGGTATATTCGGGAATTCATTTATAGATGGGTTAGCCTCATCAGATATTAGGCAATGATTGTTAGAGCGTGAAAATGTAACATTGGAGGAAGCCTTTAAACAAGTAGTGGCACTGGAGGATGACCGCCGAAACAACCAATACTTCGGTCTAGGCAGATTGGTCGAAGCTGCAGAAGAAGCAGTGAATTCAATTGAACTCAAGAAGGAGGACCAAACGGAACCGACAGTAGCGGTAATGAAAAGAGTTTGTTTAAAATATGGAAGTAGCAAACCTCATGATTTAAAAAAATACCCAGCTGGTTCGAGTAGGTGTTTTAATTGCGGGAAGAAAGGGAAACAATAGTCGAGCCTGTCATCTTCAGAAGAGGTCTCCCAAAAAGCACTCAGGGAAGTAAGTAAATCAAATAACCACAGTGACTAGTCAAGGACATGAAGTACTGGGGCTTACTCAATTTGTTTCTAGAAATTTAACTATATGATGGTAGATGCGAATCAGGTGTTTAAGGCACTCATTGATAACGGATCCTAAAAGAGCTTTGTATGTAGAAAGGTTGTTCAAAGCTGTTTGTCATAGAGGGCCTCGGTGGTGCAAGGAAGACACTTTCTTAAAATTCCTAAGAAGTTGGTGTTTAAAGTAGGAGGTCCACAAATGGATCTCGCTAAATATATGACAAAGAAAGAAACACGAAATTGTTGTACCAAATGTTTTAGATGTGGGCAGAGAGGACATTATAGTCATTCATGTGATTTCAAATTGGGTCATCTGAGTAGCAGTCGCATAACAAAAGAAAGAGATACGGTGGCAACTTAAACTAAAACTGAATATTTATAATGAAAGAACGCCCAGACCCTCTAATTATGAATTAGTAAAGCGTAAAAGGGAGACGGAAGAAGAGGTACTGCCTCACCGTCTAAAGAACAAATCATAGTTCTCTACTGGCTCTAATCAGGGATCAAGAAAAGCATCCAGACGTTCTGATTACGATGGAAATGGAATTAGAAGTTACAATTCGGTAGAAGAAGAAAACCGAAGAAAATATGCTGCTTCACGAGCTGAAAATTAAAAAATGATTTGGACTGGTTCTGATTAGGGATCTGTAAGGAGGCCTAAGATTTTTCGCTACGAGATTATGGTTATAACCCCGCGTCGAAGCAGCTCGTCGCGATCGAAACGTCTCTGTAGAAATTAAAGAAAAGCTCTATTGGCTGAGAAGCAGATTTTTGAAGTCGTCCAATCAAACACAGACTTCTACCGCAAATTGTAATGAAATTCAAACCGGAAACATAAAAGAGCTACCTTGCCGACTTTCATTTGGTTTATTTATATTGTTATTGGAGGAAACTCACTAAGTGAGTTACAAAGGCGTTATAAAAGGTTTACAAAATCCGTCGGAGACAAAAAAAAATCACCTTAAACAAATCAAAAAGTATATGTAGAGATACAATGGAATAATCTAAAGAGCATTAAGGTGTGAGCTAAAGTCCAGAAAAACTATCACATCTGGAGATGATGTTACAAGAGGCGTTAAGACATCAACAGATGGAAATCCTCGCTAAAAATTCTTTAGATTTAGTCGAAGAACACCTCAGAAACGCAATTTACCAGGTTGACTTTGCAAGTTAGAACCGGTACTCTTGCAAAATTTTGTACGCAGGAGCAAAGAGGATGATAGTATAAGGAAGGTTGAACTGCTGAAAGCTAACCTGATATATGCTATCCGGATGACTGGGAATAAAAAGTTTCATTGATTAAATCGTTATTGGTTATAAGATACCTCTTACAATTAAAGGAAGATCTCTTAAACAATTATTTTCATTAAAGCTATAAATATTTTAAATTCTCTCTTTATTAGTTGAGATCTTTGAAAAACAAAATACTTTCAAAATCTACTTGAGCTGAAATAGGTTTTTTACGGCTAGCTAAATTTTCAACAAAAATTTAATAAAAATATCAACTCTAAAAGCTAGAAACAGTAACTCGATCAATTCAATTGTAAATTATGATCGATGGATATGTTAGAAAAATTTTAAAACTATTTTTAGTAAAAACCAATAAGGTTTTCAAACTTTACGATCCATTTTATATCACATTTTTAGCCTTTTTCTGAACTTTGTGGTAAATGTTTAAAAAAATAGAAAAAGTATTTTCATCTTTTAGAAACCCTTTGTAAAAATAATCACTTCGTAATTCGCTTATTGGAAAATCTGTTTGAATATCTTTAGTCAAAACTTCAATAGATGATTTACTTATAGAAAAAAGTTGTTGTCAGACAAGTGCGCCTTATAACTTCCTTGTTTAAGATCCTTTCCTGCCACAGTATGTGTAAGATGCAACGAAGACAACGAAAATGACAGATTTATTTTTGTTAGCTTTCGACAAAGTCCATTTTTCGCTGGCGTACAGTAGCGTACTACACAAAGATCACCTCAAGGAGGTTGCTAGAAAAAATTAAAACTGTAATGAAGAATTACATAAAGCAAGGCTACTGATGATAGAAAAGATCAGAATACTGAAAATCAATGAAAAAATACTAGGAAGAAGTCAAGGAAGTACTTCATTACAATGCATGTACATGAACCCAAACATTGCACCCTAACCAAACCCTTACTGCTATGAAATATTTTACATAGACGGAAGATGATAGGACCAGCGACTCATCAACTTGTGTTTTGCTTCGATTGAAAAATCTCGCTATAAATAAATCGATATAGTCTTGTTTTTCAGCTTCTCTTCTTTCGACCCTCTTTTGGTTAGACTGAATATCTACTACTTTGACACTATATATGTCCATTGATAAAAACTTTTGTATTCTGTTGCAGTCTAGCTGAAGTTTCCCCTAGCAGAAGAGTATCGTCTACTAAGAGCAGAGTGATTGATACCTCGGAGTTGTTGCTTCCAATTCTTTCACCAAATCAAACAGATTAAAGATAAGTTGGAAGAGTAGGTCTTCTTAAGGGCGTTTTTTACTGATGTTGATAGGATTAGTCTGCTGTTCTTATCCATGTCTTCTAAGATTTTCCTTGAAAAGTCTTTTTGATTCTATGTTAAACCACTTTGAAATATTTGATAATATCACACATACTTCCTGTTGTTTAAAGATTCTATGTAGGAAGTGTATTCTTACAGAGGTTTTAGCATGTAAAAGATACCTTGATGAACGATCAAACTGCAAGTAACAACTCGTTTTGTTTCATGACTCTTAGGAAAAATGAAGTCTTTAACTATTTGAACAACTTGACTTTTAGCAATAATGGCTTCCACCGTTCTGACATTTCTTCTGATTTCATTTTTATTGATAGATTTTATTAGCCACAAAGTTATTATTGTATACATATATTTGATATGCTCATAAATGAAAGTTTTTAGAAAATGCTCAATCTTTAGTATCGACAACATAAGTGTTTTACTGAACCTTAATTAAAGCAATCATAAACACTATTCTATTTTAATACATTTTTTAGAAGATCATGCGTTGTTTTCGTAAATCTTAAAACAGATGTCATTTTTACTGAGTTGTATTAATTGTTTTTTATTGATTTATTGATTTATTCATTTAGTGTTTACCAGTGGTTAAGTAAAAGTTTTAAAATAAAATAAGTTGCTCAAATAAATGTAAAAGTATTTTTACAATTTTCAAGGTTCTGTTTAGAACTTTGAAAGCTAATTAGTTCTTATTATTGATTGTTCATCAATTATAAAACTCACTGCAAAAATACATAGAATAAATAATAAGTCGATTTGAAGCTATAATATATAAATTAATAATGACGGTAATGATATAATTGAATAAACAGCTCCTGCAGATTAGCTACTAAGTAACAAGTAAAAGAAAACACAAATCATACATGTGTGTTAAGTAGACATCAATTTATCTAAGTCATTAAACATGTGATTTTTAGCAATAAACTGTTTGAATTAGTTGATTGATTTGATAATTAATTTAAGATTTTGAATTGCATCTTTTTTGTTGAAATATGAAAATAATAAATAAACATCAGACGAATTTGAAAAAAATAATTTCATCGTTTTTTTTTATGTAACAAATTTGCGTTAATGATGAATTTTTTTAAAGAATTTTACTTTTAATCTAATTATAATTCCTTAGAATGTTAAAAAACCAAATTTAAGAAAACTACACATTTAAAATTAATAGATACATAGTGGTATGCAAGTTTTTTTAATCTTTTAAATAAAGTATATCTATTAATCATACAGTAGACATTTCTTAACTGTCATTTGAAACTGTCAATCTTCACTAAACTATTAAAGTAAGAGAATATTACGTCATTAATTCGTCAGATATCTTTTTAGTCTTTTAAATATAAATGATCAAATGTGTTTTAGGTATTTCTCTGATATCTAATATATTTGTTCTTACATATGTTTAAAAAAATAATAATTTTTTACCTTGGTATTTTATTTATTAAAATGTTGTTTTATTAAAAGAACTTTTAAAACAAAAATATCAGGTATGTTTATTTAGCGTCTTTGAGTGTTTGAATAATACAAAGATTAAATGATTTATGTAAAGATTACTTGTTTGATTATACATCAAAATACTTTTGCTTTTTAGTATACTTTCTGAAACTATTTAAGCAAAATTTTCTATCTTCTTTTACACTTTTATGTCTGAAAAGTTCTTTAAAAGATCAGAAATTTAATAAAACCAATTTTTAAAATACAATATTAAATATTACAAGCAAAAGTTCATTCCATAAATGTTGTTTTCAAAAACAGATAATTAAAATTAGATGATTAAGAAAAAAGTTAATAATAGTTCTAAAAAATTTCACTTTGTTTAATTCTCTAAAATTATTGATTTTATGTCTCAGTATTTTCAATGGTACATCCTTTTCCGGATACATGTTAAAAATTAATCACATGCTATAACAGTATGTTTGTGAACTCATGTTTTCTGATTAGATGTTCTTACATATGTTCAAAATCCAATTAATTAAACTCGTAGCTGTTGTTGACTACTAAAAACAATTTTTTTCAACTTTATTTAAAATGTTAATGACGAAAACTTAATCTTGCTTCAAAATTGAAACTACCAACTTTTGATGAACATTTTTATTCTGCAAAATATAGCAAAAAAACTTTGCAGAAAAAACGGAAAACGCGCTTGAAAAGAAAGGCAACGACGCATTTCTTGAAAGAAAATTAGTATCTGGTGGTTGATGAGATGAAAATCAAACACAGCACCAAAGAGTACCCAAATGTGACGAAGAATTACAAGCCAGTAGATAAAGGCGAGTGTTTCAGTACCAACGGTTCATGAAAATTAGTAGATTAACAACAAAAGCACCTGATTATTCTGATGAGAATGATTTGTTTGGTTTCGATGGTAAAAAGAGAATTATTAGCTGTCGGCGACGATAAGTAAAAGCTGTACCTGAAATATTTCCATTTGTTTGTTGGCACATTCAGCTGAAAGTTGAAACTGAAGCTTTTTGTAGACACCTAAGTAAGTGGCAAGCGAAAAGCATTAAGTTGGTTGGTGAATAGCACCAAAAAGGCCACAAAAAAGCTGATGAAACCGAGGATTTTATAGATAGTTCCTCGGTAGACGTATACTTCACAGACTACAAGTTGAAGAAATGGATATAAGCAGCATTGTAATCACAAAACAAAAAGTTCTCAAAAAGTATCTTAAATTGAAGTGAATCGAAGGAATGTGAAGATCACAATGCCACAACCAACCTCACAACCACGTGACCAACACCACCCGACAACGCCATCAAGTGTCATCATCTCACATCTGACCTCTAGTGGTTACAAAACGACAAAAACATTGGCAGACAGTGAAATTAGACTCACGTCACGTGATCGACTACACAAAATGGCTTTTACAGTGATTCACATCCGATTTATGACGTCATCACGAAGTGGCAAGGGGGGCCGTTGATGGTTTAGGAGATTTGGTGGACATATGAGGGGTGAGACGCGAGGTGACGGTGCCCACTTGGTCTACAGGGATTGGTTGGCCCAGGGCCGCAGCAAATGGTCGGACTGGTATACCAGATAACATCACCTGACCATTTACGATAGTTGGAAATTGAAAAATTGTTTCGTTTGTGGTTGGGCATGTGGTCTGGTCTTCATCTTTGCTACTGGTCGGTGGTAGAGGGCTCAAAGTACTCCAAAATGTAATACTTGGAATCACCTGCAAGATATGAGGTCATTAACGCGTGAAGTAAAGATCAGATGACTCACCAGAGGAGATGCGGATGTTGGAAGATGATGAGAGTCTGATTGAGGATCTAGTTGAGGAGTAGAGATACTTTTGCCATCAAAAGTTGAAAATGAAGTCCCAAATTTGATTCCAGATACCTGAGCAGCTACTGCCTCCGGGGATTCAGATGAAGTGATGTCGATATTCGATAAACGCTGTTTCAGGAACTTCCGGCGCGCTGATGACGTCATTTCTGGTTCCGTTTTGATCTTTATATGATCTTGTTTAGAAGTCATATCAAGTCGTGGAAGTTTACAAAGATCGAGAGGAGCTATTGCATCTTCTGATGACTTGCTCTTTACTTTCGATAATCTTTCACTTTTAGGAACTTCTTTCTTCTCTAACGAATTTTCAGAAGATTCACTTAACGCCACCTTGTGGTGAGTTGGTTCTATCTTAGATCGCTTAGAATCGCTCGCTTCATTCGCATCATTTCGACGTTTTGAACACTTCGATTTCGACTCCTTCGATTTTCTAGCGACTTTCAGGTTATTCTTCATTGCTTCTTCGAACGCTTTCCTGTTTTCACGGATCAATTCCATCGTTGACATGGCAGCAGGCAGCTGATTCAGTGATAGGTTGCTACAGCGTTTTGTAAGAGATGCTTTTTGGCGCGGAAAGCAAACTGGCTTCGGCATAAAACTGGCCGACGACTGATTGAATAAATTGGAACCAAATTGTTGGAAAGATGATAAAGGTTGAACATAAGATGAATGATTGTTGTTGTTCCACTGGTTGCCACTAGTTACCGGCGTCGGTAGCGACGAGAAATCAGCTGGCTTAAAAGATTCTGTGAATAAGAAGGGTTAGAGATTTGTGATTGGTTGATAACGGTTGGTTACCTGGCAACTGGGAGTTTGAATCGATTGCATGTTGAGATGACTGAAGAGCTTTGATAATATCAAGATATGTGGAACCAGAAGCGAAATTAGTGGTTGGGTTGGTGAAATTGGTTGGTTGAAAAGGGTTGGTTGATTGGTTAGTTGATAGATGTGAACGGATATATTCAGCACATGCATGAATGTAGAAGCTAGCTGCTTGTTGTCGTCTCGCGACGTCACAGTTCGCAATGTTACTGCTTAAATTATCTGCTTGCTGGTTGTTACTACTTGCTGATGTTTCACGTTTGCGCAGTTGCTGTAGCAACCCGCTAGTGGTCGTCATAGCAACCGACGAATCGTGCGGACGTTCAGTGTGTTTACGCAACAATTGTTTGTAATCGTCGCTGTCGAAAGCTCTGTTGACGTCACTACTCAAGTTGACAACCATCGATGGTGGTGGTGATGATGAGGATGTAGGAGACGGAGGGATTGTGTCATCATAAGTGTCACTCTCAGTGATGCCTAGACGATCCAGTCGAAGTTTGTAGGACATCTTCGGCTCTTTACTACTCGTAGGCAGAGACACAAATCGATAAACAAATTTCTGTCCGTTCACTTTCTTGATGATGTTCTGTAAAAAAGCAGCTGATGACGTCACTTGCTCATGCGACAGTAGACGATGACGTCATAACGACAGTATCCGGTTGTCGCGTTTCACTTCCGGTTGTGAACGGAAGACAGCGCGACAGCTGTGTGACGTCATAACGCGACTGTTGGTAAGAAAGCGTTTGCGCGCTTCCGTTGTTTTAACGTCATCAAAAGGTGACGTCATGATTATGATTGACAGTTGATGAATGTTTGATGAGATGGTTTGTTTATGAGAAGGACATGAAAGGATGAAAGTTGGGAATATGATTGGAAGAGGTTGAAGACGATTAGAAGAAAGAAAAAGTAAGAGGAAGGCGAACGAGAAGGATTTGATAAATGAAAATTCTTCTGAAATAAATTCTTTTAAATTACTGAAAGAATTAAGATGCTGATGATTGGATTAGAGGTTTTTAATGGAAGAAAAAAAGAATTTTCATATCAAAACCGGATTCTGATAGAACAGGACATAAAGTAGATATTTTGAGGCTGATGCTGGCAAGATGTAAAATAAAAACACAAAGTGGTGGTTGATGAAAAGGTCTTGATTGAAAATCGCTCATTATTCAACTTCCTTTTACAAAACTTTACATTTGCTTTTATTAAAAGCCTTTTATACCAACCTTATCGTAATAATAACGCAGCGCTCGACTTAATTTATCATAATTCATATTGTTTTTGTTCTTTCGAAGACCCCATAATCTTGCAACTTCTTCGGAGTTATGTAGTTTAAATTCTCCATCATTCGAAGTCCAACTAATCAGATGAGTTGCATTTGAATCTTTCAAAAGTTCCAGTAAAAATTGCCATAAAGTAACATTCATATCCAAAACTATAAAAAAGTGGATTTGGAATTAGAATGGTTGTTGATTGAACTTAGAAAAATAAATTTTTTAAATTTCCATTGAAACATTCCAAGAGATGGAATTAGTATCTTAGTAAAATCACTCAAGCTAATCATGAGAAAGAAAAAAAACCCAAAGAACGCATTCTTGAAAAAGTGAGTCATGAAGACATAGAAGACAGCGTCGAGGCTGAACAATTAAATCAAAAAATTTTACAATCAGTTCATATGAAGAAATAGTTTATATATTATGTATTAGCAGTCTTTTTACTGTTACTAGTTGGATTCAATCTGCTGCTTTATTTAAATAAAGAGGCAAATAGAGCTTCCTGGTGTGGTGCTTGTCAACTTACAGCCATTTAGCGTATACAATTAGAACAAATATCCTTCCGGTAAATTTGATGAACAACTTTAAAGTTTCAACAAGTCACATTGAAAATATGAGATGATCTAACCAAGTAGATGATTAACAAATAGTTAGGAATTAGCTGAAGTTTGTAGAGATTATAAAAAGCAAATTAGTGTGTGTGTGTGTAGCGTGCTTACAAGGGAACCAAATATCAAGTTTCAAAAACCGGTTCCAATCTAAAAGAAGTTTGTCAATGTTGAACTTGCATGCAACAAACAATTAGTTGGGTCTATTAAAGAAAAACTCCAAAATCGTTAAAAGTTGGAAACAAATATTTGATGGTAAGCTGATCTCAGCTGTTATTGGCAACTACATCATGTGGAATTGGTGCTTAGCAACCATTCGAACAGCGAATAAATGGTTTTAGTCTCAAAGTAAACATTTACAAGTTGTATAAAAAAGAAAGAAGATTTATTTGAAGTTTGTAAAAAATTCGATGGTGACACAAAAGAGAAAAAACGAAGAATTGATACCGATCTTAGTGAAGTTGGATTTAAAAGTCGAAAAAATCGTAACTATCAAGTTAGTCACGTGATCAAGTGATGTAAAAAACAAAACGAAGCAATTAATCAAGGTCAAGCGACCACGTGATCTAGAAATCTCTAGAGATCACTTCATCATCAAGCAACTGTTTTAGCTCCCCAATGATGTGACGTCATCGACGCGCGACTACTTAGAAATAGCGTCGAAGAAGGGGCTGGTGGGGATTTCATGTTGAAAAAAGACAAAATGAGTTCAAACAGCGAGCTTGGGTCGTTTTAGGGGTGGCGGGGGATGTAGTTAGTTACCATAGCAACCAAAATTGGTCCGAAAGAAAATTACCGCCAGCAATGGTTCTTAGAATAAGCCGCTGATGACGTAATCGGCGCAAAAGTTTCCGGAAGCCGGAAGTGAGCTTCGATCTTGCCTGAAGCTAGTGAAAAGTGACAGGAAGTCGCAAATAACGTCATTAAAGCGGCGGTGACGTCATTAAATACATAGTGATTTCAATTAAGTTCAGCATCGAGAATAATTAAGTGGAAAGTGGTCACGTGGTTAGGTAGTGGTCACGTGGTTCGCTCAACTTTCTCACCAGTTGTTCGGAAATAGGTTCGATGATAAAATAGATTCTGCTGAAAACTCAAAACTGAAATTATTTTTCAAATTTCATTTATTTACAAAAAAATAAAAAGTTGTAAACAATTTGCCGATTACTAAATCTGTTATTTCGTAGAAAGAAATATTTTGAGTGAAAATGATGAAGTTTTGGTGATTTTACAAAAGTTGATATTTGTCAGTTATTAAAATTTGATGAAATTTCAAAATAATGATGATTCTGTAGTTTGACGACTCAGTGTTTGAAAAAAGTTGAACTAAATTGTGTTAGAGCTTCTAACAAATAGAAAGTTAGTTTAATATGTTAAAAATAGTTTTGAATTTTTCAACAGTGCCAACTAACCTAAAGTTGAGTGCTTCGACAAATCAATAAGAGACTATTTTTTACCAAAACAGATTTTTAAAGGTTGCTGAACCATATTACTTAGATGGTCAGTACACAATTATTTGAAAAATATCTCTGTGGTGATGAAAAACTGAAGAAAAGTATGAGAGGAAATGATATTTGAATTAAATTAAAGAATCAATTTGTAGTTTTATGAAATTGACGAAGTAACTTCAAACTGTTTCCAGTAAAGATGAAATTGTAAACAAAAAAAGCTGATTTAAATATTTACCACCAAAACAAATTAGGTAAGCAGACATTAAAAGGAACTAGAAAACAAATTGAGGAGTGAAAAGAAGATTAAAAGATCTAGAAAGTGATTTTCTAAAATTCAAAATTGAAATTTTGGAAAATATATTTTGATTTGAAGTAATTTCAAAAGTTTGCTAAAAGTTTAATTAATTAAATTAAATAAATAAGAAACATGTGTTGAAATAGAAGAGTAATACAAATGTGAAACTGTTTCTGTTGGATGGATTTGTGAGCAGAAGCCAGTTGGTTTCCGAATGAAACAAGTTATCGTCGCATTTCACTACAAACTAGTAGAAGTGGCTTCCTGCTACATTTGCTTCACCAGTTTATTAAAAATTGCTTCTTTCAGCGCTTTTTAAATGAATTACTTGAAGATTAATAAACATAAAAAAAGGAAATTAAAAAAAAAACTTATTTTGTGGCTTATTTTCAAATTACTTCGAAATTATATGAAGAAAACTAGTAAGAAGCGCAAAGTCGATTTTCAAAGGTGCTTTTCCCATTTTTTCTACTGTAAAGAGATGACGGAAAATTTGTGGGAAAAACCAAATGAAAAAAAGTTGGGCAGTTTTGGATATTTCTAGACAAGTGGCTGGTCGTGCATCAATGATTTTAGTAATCCAACTTACCGGAAACTTAAGTAAGACGGAAAAAAGATGAACAATGACAAAGCAAGATAGAAATTAGAATAAAGAAATAACAACTTTACTTGCTAAAGATATCGTTAAACGATTCGATATTTCCATATTTGGTAATCTACATATTGGTTTTGTGGTTTCATTAAAAATTGGTGTAAAAAAGACCACAAAAAATAGTTTCTACTAATCACAGTTTTTTAGTTTTGATTTCATTAGAAAATTGTTAAAAATCACAAAAGACAGACACATAAATGAAAAACAACGTCAAAAAACTTGTCAGTAATTTTAATTAAAAATAATTTGTAGCTAAACAAACTGTCATTTAAGTTTTGTAAATATCTTAATTTAACGAAGCAAGCAGAAGAAATTTATTCATTGGTCCTCTACAGTGATAGAACATAATAAATTCTTCTAAAGCAAACATCACATTAAGTATACTTCTGTTCAAAGAGATAAAGTAACTCAAGGTTTGATTTAACTGCAAGGCAGTTGATTAAAAGCTTTATAAGAATGAAACTTCTTGAAGTGTTTTGAGACTGTTTGTCTCCGACAAGACTTTAGAGAATATGATAATTTTTAAGTGCAAACAACTTCGTTTATTTCAACTTTTCGGAAGTTTATAAAGAGATTTTTTTGTTAAAGACAATTTTGAGAAAAGAACATTTTCAAAGAAATTGTTGAGCAATCTTGCTCACCAAGGATTTATTCTCCTCAACTACAAGCAGCAAATATAAAAAAAGTACTTTTAACATAACTTACATTTCAAACTATTACACAATTCAATAAATATTTTTAAAGATTATTCAAATTGTTAAACAATAAATTAATGTTAAAGTAAAAACTAGTAAATGGAAAGAAATAACAATTTCAATTTTATTTTCCATTCTAGCATCAACTTTAAGACAAAACAACAAAATTAAAAATTAATCAAAATCTGATAAACATGACTTCGATATTTTTTACATTTTATAAAACAAGCTATCGTAAGCATCGTTACTAAACTAACTGATTTCAAATAAGCAAAAATATCTTATCTAAACTAAACATAAATTTGTGAAAAGAAACAATTAATCAGATGAAACAACTGATTAACAAATTTAACTACTTTAAACGGTTCCAGAAATGTTATTCAAAAGAAAAAGCTGAAATCCGCTAAAGTTGAAAACAAAGGTGAAAACTGGCCCTCAATTTTACTGTTTTCATGAAAAAGGAATATGAACGCGAAGCCAAGCCGGAAGTGAAAAGGAAACTACGGAAGCTTAAACCTCTTGATGTTAACAGTAAGTATATCTGGTGTATGTATGACGCAATCTTTCAAATGATTTGGTTAATTGATTTTCACAAAATTTGTGTTAATTTCAACATTTTTGTTTAATAACAGAAATAAAAATTCAAATTTTTAAAAAAACTTCTGCGAACTAGAAACAATTACCAAAAGATTTGTTTCAAAAAATCAAGTCACTAAAAGTCAGATTTTTGAATAGAACTTTACTCAAAAACAAACATTACATGAGTTACTTAAAAAACAGTATTTTTGAACAAAAATAAACTTTTTTCTTCCTGATTTTGTGGTGTAAATAGTCAGATTTACAAATTAATTAACAAAAATTACATAGATTTCAAAGTACAAAAGTTTACTTTTAAAAATCTGACTTTATTTCAAACCAATCAACATCTAATAATTACTGAAATTACATTTCATTGAAAAACAATTTAATTTGATGTAAAACCAACCAACTAACCTGAACCAGATTCTTCGGATGCCTGATTAAAAACAGCTACATCTTGTAAGCTATCAGGAGATCTTCTTCCACTATTTGATCCTGTGGGTAGACAGATTTCAGTTTTAATAGATTCAACTGTTTCAGAAGATCCATTTGAGTCATTGTTTCCATTTTCGTAATTATACATCATCATATTTTAAAGATATTTTTCTTTAGCTGTAATTGTCTCTTTGTCTTCGAGTTTTAATTAGAACTGCATACTTCTAATTGAAAGTAAACTAAAAAACAAAAGAAAATTTAGTAAAAAGCATTATTGAAGTAAATGATTAAAAGATTTGATGAAAAACAACTTTATAACTTTAAAATAATTTGAGAAATGTCAGGAAATCTTAATTTAATTTGATTACAATTTTTCAAACAAATTAAAACACTTTAAATAAAATAGAGTTTGAAGTTGATTATTATAGATGGCTGATTTTAATTATGCTCTTATGAAGTAGAGGTATTATTAAAAAGATAAACATTAATAAAAAATTATTAATTCTAATCAAAAAATAATAATTAGTAACTTAGCTTTATTTGAAGAATAATTCTATATATTTTATTATACTAATAGAATTATCAAAATATAATATTGTTTTTCAATTTCAATCATTTAAAGTGAATTAAGTTAAGTTACATTGAAGCTTTAATAAAGTAATAAATATTTTTTAAGCAGCCATAAAATTGTTATAATATAAAAATAATTATCTTAAAAGATAGTTAATAATTATTTAATTGATTAAAGCAGATTATAGCATAACCACACATAAATCAATACTTAAAGTATGTACTTCAGCTAACACAACATTTAAAACAACAAACTTAATATACAAACATTTCCAATTAATTAAAAGATTTCATAACATAAATAAATTGAAAAAACAAAAAATAGTTTTCATTATTTATAAAAGTAAGCTGATAATAGATACTATTGTATGATAACAGTTATGTGTGACTTTATAAAACACTTAAATTATAGTAAATATTATAAACAACTATGATATTTATAAAGATTAGATTTATAAAAAAAGACAATAACAACCTAATTATAATCATTAGTTTAAAAGTTACAAAAATTCCAACCAATAAAAACTTAACTACATTAAAGTACTTATAATATTTTATTGATTAGCCAATAGTTTTATGATACAAAGTTTTAACTTTGTCATAAAAAGTAATAAAATTTTTTGAAAACATTAAAACATGTTGATCAAAAGGTTCAAAATCTGAAAAAAAAACTAATGAGAAAAAAAAAAAAATATTTAATTACCATGTCTTGTAAAGCCAATGATTTTTTCACAGATAAAATTCTATATAAAGTTACATAAAATCAAAGTTCCTACAAAAGAAGTACAAATTATCAAATATTTACATTAGCTAATTATCATTATTTTGTTTCATCACTAATTACATAGCAATATAATATATTCATGAATTTCATGTAAATAGTTACAAACTATTTTATTTTTGAAATGTTTATTTGAGATAAAAATATATTGTTGGTAATAAAAACATTCTATATGTAAAATAGTAAATGCAATTTATCAGAAAAAATTAAGAAGATTATTCAGAAATTTCTAAAAATAAAGTAGTTTAAATGGTTTTTTACATGTTTATTTAATCATCTATTTATATTACAAATCAAAACTAAGCTTTTAAAACAGATTTAATGATTACTTGACTAAATTGGACTATTTTGAATTGAAGTATTTATTATTATACTGATTAGAATTAACTTACTACTTATCTCTTAAAAAATCTAAACAAACTAAAAATATTGTTTAGTAACTTGAAAAAACAACTCTCAAAGTGTAAGCTTTATTTTAAACAATTCTTAATTCTTCTTGACTATTTGTTCAATAATCTTTTATTTTCTAGATAAACGAATAATCTATGGAAAAATATGATTATAAAAAAGTAACCATAAAAGTTACATTTTTGTTTTTAATCTGAGTTATTATCCTAAATTATCTACGAATTCCCTAATAATAAACACAAAAAATTACATCTAAAAAATACTAAAAATTGAATTCTAAAAACTAGTTGCAAAATAAAAATAAGAGTAGAGCCAACATGCAAGTGTCGACAGCACAGTAGCTAAGCAGGAACCAAATACTAACCTAACCACATGTTTGTCTAGTGATTTGGTTGTGCGAATTGGTGTACAAAAAAACGAAAAAAGTATTTCAAAAAGCTGTACAGAATTGTTTATAAAATTATAAAATGTAAATTAATAAATTAAGTTTAGTTTTTTACATAATTTCATGTATTTATAAAGGTTTAAAAGTAAATTGTAAATCAGTTTATTCATTATTAAATATTGATGATCTTTAACGTGTATTTTGGGTAACAAATAATTAAATTTTTTTATAGACTTCTACAAGAATTTTATATACCTTAAAAACATTTATTTCATAAGATAATAAATAAAAAATAGAAATGGGTATGAAAGCTAATTTGTAGAAGTATTTTTTTTGTAACTAATTCATATATTAGAAAAACTGTAACAAACGGATCTAAATTAAACTATAAATCACCAAATAGTTAACGACCTTTATAAATAGATATTCCTTTATTTAAAAATCAACATTTTTAGTTGTTTTCCTCTAATTATAGAATATTTATCAATATTTTAAAAAATTAACTTAAACGGATTTATCATTAAATGAATCAAAGCTACAAAGTATTTTTTTTTAATTCAGAAATGTTAATAGCATAAATGATAGTTTAAAAAGTATTCGAAGGTAATTGGAAAGAAAGTAAAACCATCTTATATACTCTCTAAAATTAAATTCTATTTGTATCAATTTTAACTATGCTAACCTTTTCAAGAACCCTTCTTACTTGTATGCTTTACAAGAATATTGCACTACTCGGAAATACCAATCGGTGTTCCAATATTGGCATAACTGTAATAAAAGGTTAAAACACTAATACCAAGCATGACTTAGTGTTAACAAATTTCTCTGGCAAAATCGGACAGGACTTTTACCGAAACTCATAATCAAACTGAATTTAACTGAATCATTTCAAGTAAATTGGTGAACAGTTTCTTTATTACTGCTTATAAGTTAGTCGAAATTAATTCAATAAGATATCACCAAGTCGTAAATATAGTTAAACTAATCGGTGATATAGTAAAAAGTGTCAATTTGTCAGTAATTTTAAAACATAGCATCTTCGAAATGTTGCCAACCAAATAAATTTCAAGCAGATCACACTAATTAAATTAATTAAAAAGAATATGTGTTTACTCGTTTCAAGCTTTTGTGTAATCTTATGAAAAATGCAAACTCAGTTGCTAAGAATTGCTCATACTCTAATGAAGACTATAATAACCTTCTGAAATGATGAAAAATTTAAATTAACTGGAGAAAATTAAACTAAAGTCGTTTAAAAGCTACTAGTAAGGAGTTGTAAAGTTTTTATGATTTATTTATTTGAATATTATAGTTAAATAATCATATAAACTTTCTGACAGCCGAGATGAAAATCTCAGAAAAGAAATAAAAAAGTTGCAGTAACAACATACAATGGCAAAAAGTTCTACTTAATCGAAATTTAAAAAAATCTTTTATCAGTTGTAAAGTTACTACTTATGTTTCATATACAAAATCGATTAAAGAGTAAGAAATTAAATATAGGTTTGTATTCAAAACAAATAAATTGAAATCATAATTTAAATTCAATCTAGAAACGATTATGTATTTCATTTACCATTACAATTATAATATTTTAATATAACTATTTTTTTGTATCGTTAATAAATATTGATTTAAGATATAAAAACTTTAGTTTAACTGGATTATGAAAAAAACATTCAAAAGAAGTTTAAGACTTATTCAAAATTAAATTATTAGTTTCCTCTAAGAAATATTTTTTTTATATTTAAACTTGTATTTGTATTAAACAAATATGAAATATATGTATTTTCAGTTTGTTATTTCATTTTGCTAAAAGCTGGATTCTATGAAATGTTACATAAAATTATTAATACTATTCATTTAAATCATAGCTACATTTTAATTAGACCTTAGAAGTGTTTGGTAGAAAAACGTCATAAGATATCTATATTAATGCACGATTTAAAGTTGTTTTTAAATCAAAAGAATTATTTATGTTAATTTTTCCTTTCAACTTTAAAAATTTGTGAAACTTTTAGTAGCTTCTTTAAAAAGTTTCATCTCTTAAAAGATCATTTGAAAATTTATTTTAGTTTTTGTGAAAATTTATCCTTTTTTAAAAATACTAAGTGGTAACAACTTTAGTAACTTTTATACATTTCAATCAATCTTATTTTTTGAGCCAAACATGTTTTAATGATTATTGTTTTATTGGCTCTACACAATTTACTAATTTAACTGCAAATGCAGGTTACTTGCAGATTGTTTGGCAATATTTCGGAAAATTTGTTGAGTCAACCTCAAAGCAGACTTGATTATATTTCACATCTTGTAATAATCAACTTAATATTACTCTCAGATTACTTCTTTAACAACAATCATATCAATTCAGACTTTATTCGAATTTTTTTCTGCAATATTTCTTTAAAAAGTCCTAAACTTGGCCGATTTAAACTTGAGATTGTGTTAGATAGTTTTAAGATAAAACTTATTAGTCAGAAATACAAAGAATTTATTGTTTAATAAGTATTTACAAAATACCTATAATGATATACATTTTGGTGTACATTCTTTTAATAAATGATAATGGATAATAGTTAAAAGTTTGACGTTTCAGTAATTAATTGCTGTCTGAAATAAGATTACGCTTTAACAAAGTGTTTGATAAACAAATGCTTTATTTTTAAAATATTAATAGGAAATAAATGAATATTTTTTGTCTAAGACGTCAAAAGTATGTCTGGGTGTTGAAATGAGAGCTTGTTAACTTCATTGTCTCAGTCTGCCTCAGCAAGGTAAAAGCTCGAGTATTTGGTATAAAAGTCTAGAGTTGGTTGATCGTAATTCAAAAATCTGGGCTACGCTTGTACCAAGTTTTTTTTTAAATCTGGTGTCGATATAACTTGAAGTTTTTTTATCGTAGGTGTTTTTAGCGAGTAACAAAAATTTTAGTTATTATTCATGTTAATTTGTGAAATCTTTTGAAAGTTTCTAATGACATTAATCAAAGCAGATTTTTCACCTTTTATAGAAATTATAAATAATTTGTTTTTAATTTTTATTTTATCGTTTATTAGAATATTGAACATAAATTCCAATTAACTTTTGCTGTTACATCTATAAGACTTTTTGTGTCTTCGAGGAGCTCCATACTCAGTTTTCTAATTTTATAATGATTGATTTCGAAAATATCAAAGTTCTTTCAGCTAAATTTATCTCAAGGATCTATTAATTAGAAAAAAATTAACATTTAAAATTTTTACTGAGTACCTTGAAATAAATTAAATTAAAATCTTTTAAAAAAAACATTTGAAGTAAATTTTAAAAATCTCTACAATTAAACCATCTTGTTTAACTTCTTTAATAATATGTTTTTCACCTGGACCTGATCATTTATTGAAATTCAGGGAGTATCTGCAATATAGTTATTTGGGTTTTACTAATAATCATTAGTTATTTATAAGCATCATTTCAAAAGTTGAAAGCAAGTTCTATTTTTGTGATAAAAGCTTGATTTTTGGCAAGTTTTGTTATAGAAATATATTCGTATTACTGGTAGTCATGTTGTCTTAGCATGCGATTTCTTGTTAAAAGAACTTGTACTTATGAAATCATGATTTATTTAGAAAATTATTCTTAGTTTATTTTTGAATTAAATACCAAACTTTTCCGTAATACCTTGACTCAAAATATAAATTTTCCAGATTTTAAAAAGAAATTTTAAATGCGATTAGAATATAAACGATTTGAAAAATTCTTTTAAACAGAACAACTATCGTGGGCTATCAAGCTATACAAAATAAGATACTTCAGAATATATTTACGTTAAATGCGTATAAGTAAAATATCTAAGTTTTTCAATTTTATTTTTCGTATAATCATTTATTCTAAGGTAAACAAACTATAGATATAAGATTAGTTCAATATACATAGATAACAACCAATTTCAAAATTTTAAATTGTTCATAAGATTAAATTACAACAGAGTATCATATGATGTTTTTACGCTGGATTTGAAATGACTACGATGTATTTTTCAATAAGAGCGAAATATAAGTTCAGTATCTAAAAATACTTTCGAATTTACTACGCATAGTTTACTTTAGTTACCATTTTATGATGTCAATGTTTTCATAATGATGTCTTCATTTCCTTAAAAGCTAATTTTTGACGGGTGATGTCATGTGTTTTTACAACTTTTCCTGAATATTTCTTATTAAGTGAGAGCTTTATAACATGTATAAAATAATATTGTAACTCTTTAAGTTTACAAAATAGCGTCGATTTAAAAAGAGTAAACGTAACTTATTTTTACTGCTGAAAATTAATCTTGTAATTATTATATATTATTATATTATAATGATTTTTATATTATTATTATTATGTAGTGTAGAAGTTACTGAGATGATTTTTTAAGATGATTTTCTAATAACATTATACACGAGATTTTTGATTTTATTGAATAAATATAAATTGTTTAGAAATGAATGCGTTACTTGATAAAATTTCTTTATTGATTTTTCAAAATATAAGCTTTCTACTTTTTCGCGAACTTTGTTTTTCTATAGATAAGTTGTTTTCTTTTCGAACAGTAGATAACAAAGAGATTAACACAGTAAAAAACAACACAGGTTATTATTTCTGAGATAAAAATATTTTTGTTGTTGATTAATTACATCAAGTATAATTTTTGTTTAGACTATTTTAAATTTGTTCACATATTATTTTCTTCATTAAAAACTTTTGAAGAACATTTTGTTATTCAAGTCTACGATGAAACTATTAATTTTCATTTTGATATTCGCCGTTCAACTAACAGCAGGTAAGTTTTGAACATCTATATGACATAAAAAACATCGTTTCTTACAGGTTGTCGTCGAGAAGTTTGTCGACGATCAGTTTCAAGCGATCAGATACAATTAAATTTAGAAGGATGTAGTGGTAGGACCCTTTCTTGGATGCAGAAACTTTCATATTGTCTTAATATTGATGTAATCTCAGCAACATTCAAGATGATGGATTGGTATAAATCGACTACTGATGTTTGCTTAGATGTAAGGTTCCTTTGTTCATCTATTCATAGCATCACTAAATCAAGATTCTGTAGATGTGTTCACCTGTGCTTAACCAAACTACGGATCAATGGAAGATTCAACAATGCGTTCAATGCTTTCTCACAGCTCCAGGCTTCGATGACGTCATCATGAAGATTGGTGTAACAACATTAGACACGAGGCGTTGCATCGAAAAGTTCGTTTATTCTGATTTGAGCTCAGGTAAAATTTGTAAAAATATTTAACGATTTTTTAATTTTCTTATCTACAGAGTTGCCAAAAGTCTGGAAGACATCAAACAACAGCGCGATGTTATTACTTCCGGAAGGTTATGCTTCTAACAAATGGTTTTCAATTGTTGTCAACTTACCTTGCAAGCCTCCTGTCTTTAAGGTTCTTTTTATTAAACTTTATTAATCACATCTACCACCAGGCTACCTGACAAAAATTTTGAAAGAGTATTTCACATTAAAAATTTATCTCAAGAAATAGTTAAGTTTTCTTTTAAACAGTAAAAAGTTTATTATTCTCTTTATCTTTGATTGAGTTTTACAAACAACAATTTTCATTGAAACTTCAATGGAAGTTTATAAACCTTTGAATTTTATTGAATTGGTTGGGAGTGAGACACTTTCTGCTCTCAAACTTTGAAGTTATAAAAACATTAATAATTCTAAAAGTGTTTATCCTCTTGTTTCGACTAACAACTTTGAGTCTACTGATAAGTAACTCATAAGATTCTAACATCTGTAGTTCTGGAACTCCATGTGTCTCAATTCTTTTCGGGATCATCTCACCACTAGCTTTATCATCGCTCAAAACAAATTGATGCGGAAATCCGAAATTGATTTTTACGTAGAATTTGGGAATGATTGTAATTTTGGTATTGATGAAATTGAAATCCAATGGGATAAATCAGTTCCAGGATTTGGTAAGACCCATTTGATTGTGATCTTCATCTTAATATCAGTTTTTCTTCAGCGCTTCCACAACTTTCATCTCTATCCAACTTTGGAGATGCAAACTCTGGAATGATGTTCTTTGATTCAGATTCCTTTCAACAATTGATAAAAACCAATAAAAACAATCTTCATTTTTTACAAGATCACAAACTTTTAGATCCCCAAAAAAGTTTTATTGAGCATCTAAGCTCGAGCTCTTATCAGATCGGGTTTGAACTCCCTTGTCATGTAGACTCTTTTCAGGTACTACCTTCTATTACTACCTTCTATTAGTTGATTGATTTAAATTTGATCTAATTTTTGCTTTTGAATCTTTTTCTTTAAGTTAAAGACTTTAATGAATCTTATATCTATTCAGCACTCGATAAAATTCCTGGTTATTATTTCAAAAACTTCTAATTTGAACTTGGCGTTGAAAATCGTTTAAATTTTCAACTTTTCTGTTTGCTGATTATCAAATTTTTGATCAAAACTTTCAAACATTAATTATCTATTAATGTCTATAAAAATAGTATTAATGTCTTTAGAATTAATTATCTACAAACTCTTATCAGTAAATAATCTTCAAAATTTGTCAAATATTTCATCTTCACGTTTCGGTATTTTAATTGATTTCAGATAATTGATACAAATGAATTTCCGGCAACAGTGACCTCCAGTGGTCAACGATATCTCATCACTAAGCCAACCAAGACACGAAACGAGAAAAGCAATCATCGCGTTGTTCACAATCCTTCACTTCTCAACTTTTACATTAAGATTGGAAGAGCAAAAAATGGCGCACCTTTGTGTTCTTTTGATCTCGAGTCTTTGAATATAGTTGTTGATCCTAAAGAAAGCTGGCTCACTTATGGACAAGATTAAAAGTAAAAAATAAACAATTTAAGATTTAATTTGAAATCTTTTTAATAAAACTTTTGGAGTAGAATTGATTTAAATTTGTTTTATATCTTTAGATTTGTTTTTCACTTTCATATTCATTACAGGTCTTCTGAAAATCTTCACGAAATGATTTTACATTTAGAATTAGAAAAAAAGATTTTGAATTTTTTTATTAAAAGCGTTTTTCAGAACTTTCATTTGCTGACAATTCTTGTTTGAAAAAGTTTTGCAACTTGATGTTCTATTTAATAAAAGGTGTTCAAAAAAGATTACAAAAGAGTTTCAAAGTTTGTGGATAATATAAAAAGTAGAAAACTTCTATTTTAAGCTAAAAATTATTTTAATCGAGCTTAGGAAGGTATAAAATGTAAACAAAATAAATAAGCGATTGAAAGATTATTGAAAAAAGTGATATTAGTAAAACTAGTCAATAAAATCTGCTGAAGAACCCTAGAAAGTTACAAAAAAAAGTTAAAACGATCAATTCATCTATTTCAAGAGTTAATCGACAATTAATATTGAAATTGTGTTTTTTATCTTTAAATAAATATAATCAAAATACTTCTGTGCATAACGAGTAAGAAGTTGCTTTTGTTGTATTTATCATAATTCTCAAATAACTTTGTAAATAACATGATAATTTTTAAATTGAAATATAAAAGTCAGTTGTCTTACAAACTAAACCTCTCCATAAAGTTTCTTGTGAGTTTATTTTGTATTTTCTATCACTTTTTGATCACTAAGAGAACCTTATTTATGGAGCAAGATTGTACAGACTTTCCACAAATGAATCTATTAGATATCTTTAAAAAGTAATTTGTTTTATAGCTTTGTAAATGCCTGAAAGAAGAAATCCAAAGAAAAAGATGTTGTCTTTTTTATCATATAATAAAAATTAAGAATATTTTGGAGATAAAGTTAGATTGATTAGAATTTGTTTTAAATATAGTTTAAATTCTATTCAAATTTTACCGGATTTGATGACTATTCCAAATTTAAAACTCTAAACTACTAATGTTGCAATACCATTTTCAAATAAATACTTTCTAACCCCGAAACTAGTTTCGATGAGATTTCTAGAAAGGAAGTACTTTTAGAGTTTGTTGCTTATACCAGCTTTTTGTTTAAACATTTTAACTACAGTGTTCACAAACCAAAATGTAAATATTTAAAGTCACAAAAAATTAAAATGTATTAGTTGAACCAATTTCAAAATTGTTGAACGATAAATAAAAAATGTAGAATACGCTGCAACCAGTTGAAATTTATTTATGAATTGATATTTTAAATCAAAGAATTTATAGAAGATTTAGCTTTCATTGAAACATTTCTTCAGTTCTTCAGCTTCTAATTTCATAACTTCAAATGATCTTGCCTCTCTAGTTATTCCAAAATCTTCTTTATCATGCTTTTGCAACTGTCGAAACAAACATGATCAATTTATTTTCTTACAAACTTACGATCATCAAAACAGTTTTTTCGAAAATTATAATTTCCATCATATGTCGATCAACTAACTGAACAGAGCGTTTATTAATTACTAGATATGAGTAAAAAGATTTTTAAATAAAGAAACAATTCATTTATTTTAATAGAAAATTCAAATTGTTACCTCAACATAAATTTGGTCGTTATTCAAAAAGTCCCCGGCAACTCTTGGTATGATGTGAACATGGACATGAGGAACTGTTTGACCCGCCTGTTCTCCATCCTAAAAAAAACCACAAATTTTTATATAAAATTATTTAACTGAGCTTCGTAGTTCAAGGTAGTAGATGGAAGGAAGTTGACAATCATACTTCCTTCCTTACTGCGCATGCGCTTTAATGACAGTGCGCTGAACTATCCACACTTTCTAAATTAATGTTCTTTAACATTTTCCCAATGATCTAAAAAGGCGACGTCGAAGTCAACAGATTGTATGTTTTTTACTGGGCCTACTTTCATGGGCTTTACTTCTTCAATGAACCACAAGGTAGTGGTAATATTTACCAATAGCTAAAAGGGGACTTTCCGCGCTCAATAGGCGGCATATTAAAGTGAAGTTCACAGACAAGGTGGGGTTTGAACCCAAGAAACACAATAAATTAGCAGTCAATCAACGTAACCTATGTATCACGTCACAACTAAAGAATAAATTAATTACAATAAACAAAATATTTATAATATCAACAAATAAAACATGTAAATAACTTTATGATGTCAAACTAACTTGTATTGCAATTGTGAAAGAAGTGCATTTGTAATAACATTCAACAACTTTCGAGACTTTTTGAGCAGTGATAAAGAGATCACTAATTTCTTCTGGCAACAGATCATTAAACCTTTTGACGACTCTGTCCGGACAGACCATCACATCTAAAAGATCAGTTTAGAAAAATAACTTCATTTATATTAATCAAAATTTAATGATTTATAAGGATACGACCAGGTACAATTGGTTTCAAATTGACTAAAGCATAACTCAAAGTTGATTTGTAGAATGTGTGACAAATGGGAATTAATTTTGTTCCAAATTGATAAGAGCTCATTTTATTAGTCCTTAAAAGTACTACCTAAAAAAATTACTTAAAAAACAGGTTTAAAAATCTGATACAATAAATAATTTAATAATGTATCATTGTTATATATATAATTGAAATAACTATCATTCAATATTTAATCATTTGAGTTATTTTATACAAAGTTTAAAAGAATTATAAATCATTTTTAAAAATATTATTTTTTATCCTTAGAGTCCACCAAAAATTTACTAAGAAAAAGCTTTGCAAAAAGTAAAGTTTTATTAAAAAATTTCATTATAAGATATATTTAACAACATACAATTTTTTTGTCATCTATTAGAAAAAACTTTTATATTACGAGAAGCAAAATTATTTGTTGAGTTATTGCTGCATGCTAAAAGTGTTTTAATATAATTTTGAATTGATATATCATGATAAAACATCATTTGTATCCTAAGCAACTTGCATTGTAGAAGTTTATAAGCACTATGAGTTAAATGAAAAAATAATGCTTTTAATAGAAAGATTTTCTTTAGAAATTTTAATCCAAGTTTTTTTACCAGCTTTTTAGTTTCTTTAAAAATTATTTAGTAAACTTTTGGAATAACAGCTTTAAATCTGTATAGCATTACGTTGTAAAGTCTACATTACTAGAGATAGCAATTTACTTTCATAAGTGGGTAAGCACCAGTTGAGCTCAAGAAAAAGTATTTTTGTAAAATCTTAATTTGTATCTAAAATACTGTATATTTTCAAGATTGTATATATACAAATATACATATTACATATATTGTATATAATATACATAATTTTAGTTGAAGATCTTATAAACTAATGAAAATTATATTAAAATTATTGATCTTAGCAAAACTAGTTTTCACTATTTATTAAAGGGTTCTTTTCATGTAAAAATTAATTTACAAATAACAATTTACTGATTAATGAATAGTACTAGAAAAAATGGTCGAATTCTACATAAAATATTTAAAAACTAAGTAAACTTAGAAAGTGCCTACATAAATTTATATGAAATTTTCGCCAACAGATGAAGTTGTCAATGCCCTAGTTCAAAATTAACTAGTTTTACAAATTTTATGTTATCATAATGCAATACTCATCCATGCAATACTATTGCTATTATTATTAATTAATTGGTGATTAACTGATTTTTGCTAATGTCACATCAATTGTTGCACATTCAGTAAAAGAATTACAGATGCTGATTGATCAGTTTTCATCAGCCTGTACAGACTTTAGAATGAAAATCAGTCCAAAAATTCCAGAAGTTCTTGGCCAAGGTGTAAATTTTACATTCAATCAACATCCATGGCTGTGACGTTGAGAATGTAGATAATTTGATAATCTGAGTGAAGGACTGATGGAAAAAATATCGAATTGAAGGTCAACTAAATTATGGCAAGTTTAAAAAATTAAGTCTTATATAATCCGTCGAATTTGTAAAATTTAAAAGGTATCTAATTTTAAGAATCTGAGATGATGTTTATAGCTATCGTATTTTATATTAAGCTTCCTGCATACCAATCTCGTAAATGTTGCCTGAACAGATTCAATCGTTTTGATATTACCAACTTGATTTGGCATCCATGCACTGGCATTGTATTTAAGAATGTATTCAAAATTGCGTTAAATTTAAAGAGATTGATAAAGAAGTATAGATCTTCAGAATTAAAGGTATAAAATAAACAAGATTGATTGATTTTGGAAAGATTTTAGAAACATAAACGTGCTATTTAAATTCAGATGATAGAGTAAAACTTTGTGGGCTGAAATCTGAGCTGCCATTTCATAGACAAGTTTTTTACAGTTTTTAGTGCAGTTTGAAGTTTTGAAGGATTGCAAGATAATAGCTTAATATCATCTGCATTTATCAAAAAGTCTATTTGAATGTTCAGAAGAATATAAGGAATCAAAATGAAACATTCTCTGTTTCAAAAGATAAAAATAGCGGTTTTGACTGAAAAGCTTAACTATAAAACAAATTTCTCAGAATTTAAAAAGTTTTTTTAGCATTATAATTCTTCAAACTATTTAATAGCAAACCTTTGAACAAGTACATGAAAAAAAAACAAATAATAAATTATTATGAATTTGTTTGGATTGGAAAATATCTTCCTACTGATTTTAAAATCTACTAAAATGTCTTGCTCCAAAGCAACACTTTTTTTTAAATATAAGCCATAATAGTATTAAAATGACCTATTCTTACAGCTTTTGAATACTCAGAAATGGGCTTTATGGTCCTGAATTTTTAGTTATATTTATCTTGCTCTTATAAGTTTAATGCTAACATTTATATCAGTAGTAATCAGTAATAAATAGTTTAAATGAGTTTAAAATGCTTGTTTTTATTTATTTATTTAAATATTTGTTGTTCATTAACCATATAACTTAGATAACACTTAATAACTCAAATAAACAACTCTGCAAAAAAAAATCTTATTAAATTAATACATTGTTTTGTTCTTATAAAATCAAAATAACTTATTATATGGTTTTGTAATTATATGAATAGTTTATTTTTAAAATGGGAAACTTATAGAATGGATTCTTGTATTAAATTTGATTAATTGTTCTAATTGTAAGATGTTTTTAATTATTCTTTGTATATATTTCGACTAATTTGTTATGTTCTATAAATATTCATTAAAAATGTTTATTTAATTTTGTAGAAAAATGTTATGTAAAAGATATTTTATATTTTTTAGTCATGAACCTCAATTAATTGCTTCAGTACCTGCTTATTTAACTAATTCCAGAAACAAATCAAAAAGACCATTAGGTTTGAATTTACTTAAAAAAAAAGCTTGTGTCTTTATAATTATTATTTATTTTTAATGTTTATTGTTAATATATTTTAAATAATTATTATTATTACATTATTTTAGCATTACTTTTTTCATTTAGATGCAGAAAAAAGTATAGTTCTCAGAAAAACTAAAGTCAATGATCATGATCTTGATTATAGAGCTAAACAGATTGCAAATTGGATATCTACTGGGAAATCTTCAGAATTCTTACTAAAACCCAGGCGTGGCTTCAGTGAAGATGACCAAAAGCTAATAGTAAGATTTCTAACTGCTAACAATTTTACATTTATGATATTTAATTGCTTTTAAATGCATACTATTGAATTTGGTTTGCTTAATTATTATTTCCATCTTGCTTTATTGAGATCAGAGGTTTTTTAGCAAGATCTAAGAATAAACTTTTAAAAATCTTATTGGCAACTTACTTGTTTTATCAATTTCAAAATCATGCACAAAACTAGCATTTGTAGCCACAAGTATTTCCTCTTTATGTTACTTTATGAAACTTATTGTGAAAAATGATTGTCTACCAATTCTAAAATTATATCATGTTATTTTTGTTGAATTATTTGGTTATTTATAAATCATGTATTTTCTTGTTATTATTATTTTACTTTTACATTTGTATATTTTATTAATATTTATTGTGTTGCCCGCTTTCAGTTTTTACTTTTTTATTTTCAAATCAAGTTTGCAAATAACTGATCCAAATGATATCTAATGAGATTTCAAATAAGTCCTTAGCACTAACAAATAAATTGATTTTAAGCAAATATTTTTACCTCTCAAAAAATATCATGTATCCAAAAGACATCTACAAAATTGATCACTAAGATGATACAAGAAAAGCAATTGATAATATAAAATGTTTGACGAAACTTCAATCACAAAATAATCTCAACGTGGTAGCTACAAGTCAATTTTTCTTAACTTGGTAGTAACTATTAGAAAGCAATTTTATTGGAAGGGAGATAAGTTGCCATACGAGGCAACAAAATAATGGTTTACCTGTAAGTGGTTTACCTCGCAGACTGTCTCAAGGCTTCTATGGACATCTGTTTATCTACGGATGCAGCTATATTTCCACTTTCCTAACTTACCGGTCTTCAAGTTAGGGCTCCAACTTTTTTGTGCCCAGGGACCTTTCCACTTTACTACAACACCCAACGTTTTCACTCCATTTCTATTCTTCGCCCAACTAGCCACTTTCGGGGCGTTTAGTTAGAATTTCAGTTAGAATACGAGAAACTCCTGAAAGATTTTATCTGCATCTCACAAGTGTTTTATCAAAACAACTCTGAAATTGTTGAAGTGTAACTTTTTTAATCTTAATTTTTGCACTTTTTTATATCCTACAAATAATGGATATCACTTTTTCTCATCTTAAATACTTCAAACATTTGTGAGCAACTTTATTCGAGTAAATCATTTTTGCATCTAATATTTTACAGCAGAAAAGCTGACTGACCTACAACTTTTGTGAGCGATTCTGTTTCTAAATGAACTGAATAATTTAAAAGCATTTTTGAATCTTTATTTATTGTAAATATTTATTATCTTAATATATTATCTTATTTCGTGAAAACCAAAATGAACAATTTCTTCTATTTTTAGCAACATATAGAAAAATACACGAAAAACGCCGTTGAGGAATCTGTCCATCAAAAAGTAAACGTGAAAATCGTGAAAAATGATCAAATGTTGAGGATGCTTTTTCAAGGACTTGCTAAACCTATAGATGACTAACTTGTTGATTTATTATTTGATTGATTTAAATGAAATATTTGTTTATTTATCTCTAATAGAATTTTTAACGTGAATGCATATTAACTTCTTTTGATGACTAGATGTAGAATATTACAAATATATAAAATTCATTTCACAACTTTTACTTCATTTAAAAAAAAATTTAACCAATAATACAAACAAAACTTATTTTTATGAACAAATGCTTTCTCAACATAAGGTGCAGTGTATTTTAGATCTCGAAATAAGAGACTAACTTGTCCTTGTATCTTCTACTCCATACTAAATAATCGACGCAACTTGATGACAAACTTTTTCATAAAAAGTAGAAAATTTCTCTAAAAACTAAAAATTTTCGGTCAATTTTGAAAATGTTAGAGAAATTAGTTTTTTTTATCTTGTTGGATGGTAAATAACCCTTTTTTTTAATAGAAAAGATTTAAATTTGGTTTTCTTGTTGAAGCTCATAAAATGATTATTGATAACTACAATTTATTGAAATTTTTTAACTATATCGTCAAAGTGATGATTTTTTTTGCTAGAAAACAGCTGAATAATAAATAAATTGCTGAGTTACTTGTAGCAACTAACTTAATTTACATTCTGTCAAGTTTATTGATCTTTCTGGAGCTTGTTAAATATTTGGTGTTACGTGCTATTGCACAAATATTAAACACTTTCATTAAACTATAAAATTTGAAAGTAAAAAATGTGAAATAAGAAAAGTTAAATAATTCTAAAGCTTTTTGCCAGTATACAATTAAACACAAACTTTGGATCAGTAAAACCGTTGAAAAAATCGACTTTATCTCCATAATTTGCTTCAAAATTACTCTAACTTCGAAAGTTTATTTTTTTAACTTTTGTTAATGGCTCTTATTTAAATCCTCTAAAGTTTACAAAGTTGTAAATCATAATTCCTAAGACTTTGATACGTTGAAATAAAACAAACCACACCTTCAGTCTGATGTTAACAGACTTCATAACTAATTGAAAAAGGAAAAATCAATAAATGTTGAATTGGATATAATTGAAAAAATTGATAACAGCTTTTTAAAATTAGATTTTAAGCTTTTCAAACAAAAGAAAATTGACATTTGAGAAAAACAGTTTCAAAAAACATCAAACTTCAGTAAACTATTCACAGGTAGCAAAATTATGATCTGAAGAGTCACTTTGGATAAAATCGTATGATTAAAAATAATAAAAACGATTGCAGGAATTGATAATTGTGCAGCTAAAAAATTAAAATGTTCAAAAAATATAAAAGCGAACCTTCAAGAAGAAAAAAGGCAGATTTTAGTCTAAAAGAATTACAAAGAAAAAATATCATTATCGTTGCCTTTTGGCCCTTCAATAAACTCATTTTTTTCGCGAATCTTTTTAGCATCAGCCTTAGCAACAAAAGAAGTAATAAAACCAGCAACTGCTGAAGCTACTGCGCCAGATAACAACCAAAGTGATAACCCAGGTGTAGTGGAAGTTATTTCATATCCCTAAAAAAGATAATATAAGTTGGTTACTTTTAAGAAATATAAAAACTAACTTACTCTTTCAGATGTTATATCAGAACCACTTTCAGGTAAAGATGAAGGGTATTCAACAACTAAAATAACTACCCCCATAATTATCGCCAGAACACCAAAACCAACTGCAAAAAGAAGATTTAAAAAAAGATAAATTAACTCTTCTATAAATTTAAAAGCAAATTTACTTATCACACTGAAGTAGATTGTAAAAGCTGTTACATCTGCAAATGTTTGATAGGGTTTTGAAAAAAGATTGTAAATTGCCACAGCTAAAGCTATAAGGCCTGGTATAAAGAAGGCAAATTCTGATGCTAGCATCGCATAAATATATCCAGAATTTATATCCAACTTATTACTATCAAATACTGAAAATAAAAGTCATTAAAAATTGTGTAAGAGGTGAAATCAGTTGCTTACAACTTAACTTGTCAGCTACTTCACCAATACAAAGACCTTCAGGATGTTGCTGGCATTCAAATGTCCCATAAATTCGATTGATTGTACAATTGCTAAAAATTTAAAATAATTACAAATAAGCTAAAATAATTAATTGAAGTTAAAAATAACTTATAAACCTTTTCTTAATCTTTTGTTCAGTAAAACTATTGGTTCCCATTGAAGCTGCCATTAAAGCTATTCCTACAGCAGCAAAGGCAAAAAAAAGAAAAGCAAAAACAGTTCTCATAGTTCTACAAAAATCTAATACTAAACGAAGTATGAGTCAGTAAAAAACATCAAATTAGTTCAATGGATATTGAATAAAAATGTATTTTGCTTTAAATAAATTAATTTTTATTTCATAATTTAAGTTTTGCATAAAACATTTTTACTTTTATTAATCAGAATTTACATCAAAATTGTTTTACTATATTCATAAGCTTGTAAATGATATTTTAAAGTTGTTGAGATATTAAATAAGTTGAAAATTATTCTATCCATTATTTTTTTTTGTAAAATTAAGCTCTATTTTAAATCATAAAACATTTAAAAAAGATTATGCCATCAATATATGAAGTCAAATCGTTTATATACTTTCGGAATAACGCATGGCTATAGATAAGAGATCATAGTTTTTATAGAGAAAATAATATGATTATAAAGAAATTAGATCAAATGCTCACATTATATATTTCTCATTATACTTTTTTTTTAGATACAAATAATATTAAAAAGAAAATGTCACCAAAATATTCTTTTTAAATTGACAAATACATTCAAAGAAAATTCACACAAATATTAGAAAAACTTAACAATTGAATTAATTTTTTTTTATTTTTAATCAAAACTTCATTAAATTTCATTTTCTAATTGAATATAATTTGTTGATAGTTTGATATAAATTGTTGGAAAACATTTTCTTTTACATTGAAGAAACAAAATATATTATATAATGATTTATATACGTTTTATCATACTAAAACAAACAAAACTATTAAGCTTTAAGGAATATTTTTATTAAACGATATTAATAATTGATTAAGTTAGTTTAAATTTATCTATTAATTTATTAAAAATGAATAGGTATATTAAAACTTTCAAACTCTCTTTAAATCAAAATTTCGCATCTTTAAACTTCTGGTATTTGAAAATTACTAAATCCCAAAAAATAAATTACAATAGCAACTCATATCCAGTAAAAGTACTATTTATAGAGTTGTTTAATCATTGACAACGATAATGAGACTAAATTGAGTTTTAAATGAAATGGAATACTTTTATTATTTAATAAATTTCAAGTTGTCTTTTCTCAAATTTAAATTCTTACTTACTATTGCGTGATCAAACTATTTTTTTATAAAAATGTATAGATTGTAATTTTAAAGTTTATTTTACTTACAAACAGACAAGTATTAAACTAGCTTTTAAGATTTATTCTGTAAATTGATTACCAAACAAGTCAAGTACTGAATATAATGAAAGTTTTATTTACAGCAAACCTTTGTAAATGTCATTTTTTAAGAAAGCTAAAGATAGAATTTCATTCCCTCAAGTTATATCAGCTCAGACGACACACATTACATCTTAATAAGCCCATATCACCTGGCACAATAATCAAAGCGAATTTTTTCTCATACTACACAATTAGTACATGGAACCAGCTGCCATCAGACATTGTCATGTCATAATCATTCGCGTTGTTCAAAAAGAAGTTGAACCGTTATGACATTGCCAACACTGCTATTTCTAAACTGTGAGTTTTTCCTTTTTTTAATATTATTATAACTCTATGTAAGAATTATTCACTGTTATATGCTTTGAGGGCTATCGAATTGCCATGTGTTACATCTTTTGCTTTCTATATTTTTGACTAAATAGATGTTATTTGTGAGATTGTGTGTTAGCGAGAGGTGATCTCTTCAGGCGCCCTCCTTCGAATTAATTGTAATAAATAACTAAACTTAGTATGGAAGATGGGTTATTTTACTTTATATTTCAAGCTTTATATGTGCATTATTATTGCTTTTAAGCTACTATTTATCAGGTATTTGATAATTTGCTAGTTGACAAAGATTGAAAGCTACTTACCATTCAGTAGTAGAAATCTTTAGCTTGTGGTTTGTTTATAGACCTGTATGTAGAGTCACAATTTTATTTAAAAATTTGTAATGCAGTTCTGATAACGGATTTTTATAACTTCCGTCACAACAAGTAAAATAGCAATTAAAGAGTTTTGTTTATAGATTAACATTAACTTTAATCTAGCATTATATTTCCTTGTAGCATCAATTTACAGTATGTTTGTCACAGTAGAATACTGGTAATCCCCAAGCACCTAATGAGAAAGGCAAACTGTGGCGGAACAACACCTTATTGGTCGGGGCTATCCAGCGTAAGGCAGGCAGTGGCTGTTTAATGAGATGAGTACATTCCTCCAACCGACGGAAGCTACCCCTGGCGCCCGTCTCTTCGTTAAACGAGATTAGGCTTATAACCGGAAACTGTGACTTCTCATTTTGGTTCGACGCTAAGAAAGCGAAGCTAAAGTTTTCTCTCGAAAGCACAAAGCCAGGGCAGAAATTATGGAAATCCAGTTGTCGCCATGCAGCAGGATTCCACTCTCCACGCCAACTGGGTGTGCAGCGGAACAGAAGGACTGTTACAGCTACGCCTAGGTGGCATCGCAGGAGCTGCCAGAACGACACTGATTACAGTGATAAACTGTCCGAGTGGGGCTCTAACTTAAATTATGAGTTTTGCGTCTCCTAGAAGTGTTGTAATAAAATAAACTCATAAGACCCTTCTACCCGGGTTTTGTGGACTTTTCCTTGTTGGAAGGGAGCTATCTGAAGGTGAACGAAGCATCGGTCGTCCCTGTCTACGTTTCGAAGGTACCTGTAAGCGTGATATGAAATCGCTTAACATCAATACTAGTAACTGGTTAGATATAGCAGCGGACCACTTCGTAAAGGGCTCTCTACTTCGCAAACAAATAAAGGAGATAGAAGAAAAAACAGCTTTAAAGGAAAGAAAGAAACCCTAAAGACTTTTTCTATTCTACTTCACCGTGTCTTTCTCGTACATTTGCTCCGCATTTAATAAAAATAAAACTTATAGTAACCTGAAAAATTTTTACCTTCATGATATAACTTCATGATTATTATCGTGATTAAGTTTTATTTAATTAAAATCAATATTAAAAAAGTAAAATTGAAAACTTCAATCTATAATCATGATTTTATTTAAACATTAATTTATAAGCCTTTAAATTCATTTGTTGGAGCGCACAACATTATACTTTGCAAAAAAACAGAATTTTTGCTCATTTTTTTGAAGTTTACATAACCTTTTTCCACTAAATTATATAAAATATAGAATAAAAGAGCAAAAATAATATTCAAAAAGTATAAAGACTTCGGCTCAACTATCAAAGAACATAAAATCAAGTAGAAAACAACAAATGACGAAAGGACTGCAGTACCTTTGTAAACCTGTTAACATAGAGTTATCAGAACTTAATGTGTTCTTGTTGTTATTAAGTAATTATATTACCTTATATTCTCTTTTTTTGTTTTTCATTTTCTTTCTTAATATTAGTACAGCTATACAGCATAAACCTTTGAATATCCATCCACAAAAAATAGTAGCGTCCATTAAAGCATGAATGTTACTAAACAAAAGGAGCAAGATTGAAAGAGTGGACAGTGCAATGAGACCAGGGACAGGGGTCACATGGCGTATATGTAACATCCCAAATATCTGCAAACATAGTATGAAAAATGTTGCTAAAAACTAAATAGATTAATTGCACTTTACTCGTGAAATTCAAGCATGTTATTAATATATTAACAACAAATATGTTAATTAAAATGATTAACGTTGATATATTTTGGATTATGTAAGAAACTACTGCAAACACCTTTGGCATAAAGTTCATTCTGGCAGCTACAAATGGAACTCTTCCAGCAAATATGTAAATGCTGTTGATAGAGCCCATTAAAGACAAACAAACACAAAATGTGATGACTTTTGATAACCATGGGTTTATTCTAATAGAGTAATCTAACGCAATTGCGGTTGACTGTCGTATCTCATTTACACTTAAAACTGAAAATAAAACAAACAAACAAAAGGTTGTTTATGTAAAGCATATTTTGAGTAATACCTAACACATAATTACTCACAAATAACTACTAACGTATTCAACAATAAACATTAAAAAAGTTAATTATGCTTTAAAGATATTCAAACTTTTTCTTCTAATAAATCTGACCTGACAGAAATGATATAAAGACCAAAATATACAATCCCATAACAAAAGTGATAGATAAAATGATAACACGAGGAAGAGTTTTACTAGGATTTTTGACTTCTTCTGTGATAACATTAATTGAATCAAATCCATCATATGCCCAGAGTCCTTCATAAACTGCTAAGCTCAGAGCAACAAATATACTGGAAGTTGAACTGTTGGTAAAAGTAAGATAAAAATAATAAAAAAAGTCTAAATTAATCTTAATATATCAAAATAAATAAAATAAATTTGCTTATTATGACCATTTTCGCCTTATACTGTGATTTAAAGATTAATAAATTTCATTCAGAAAACTTACAACAAACCTTTAAAGCAAATGATTACTTCACAATTTCTTTAAATAATGAAAAATTAAAATATTTAACAATTTCAAATAATACTTTATAAAGCAGCTCAGTATAAAAGAGATTATTATTTAAAATGAAAGACTTTAGTAATTTAGTAAATTATATTATCAAAAGACTTACTCATGAAGCTTATATGTTACATTGCTATTAAGATTTTCCATAAAAAGGGTTTTATCATTAAAAAGTTGAATCAAGCCAAATAAGGAGATTAATACCAAGGCTATGACTTTTCCAAAAGTACAGAAAACCTTTAACAACACAAATTTGAATAACAATAATCAAAACCATTCATGAAAATTTTATTAAACAATTTCATTTTAGTTCTTTATTAACTGATAAAAAATATTTTAAATATTTCAAGGGTCTACTTAAATTACTTGTATCTTAAGTTTGTATAACTATAGATAAATAATTTAAATTAGATTTAATTTATTTAAAAACAGACTTAAGAAAATTATTTATAAAAGAAGTTACCTGAAAGTTGATTGCAGATTTTACACTTATGATATTTATATAAGCTATTAAAGTCAGTATTAAAACAGCCACAATTTGAACAAAGCTATCTGCTGATTGGTAGTCAGATATTTTCAAAGTTTGATATAATCCATTTGAGATATAATCTCTATTATAGAATTAAAAAAAGATTATTTCTGTATCCAAATACTAAATAAATAAGGCTTGTTCAATTAGATCAATTTATAGTTCACTTTTATAAACAAACTTACCCAAAGGCAATAGATTGTACAGCAATTGATTCAGGAAATACTGTTAAACAGACTAACCAAAGATAGATAAAACAAATCCAATCTCCAAAAGACTTTCTAAGATAAACTGATGCACCCCCTGATTCAGCAATTAATGTTCCTAATTCACAATGGCAAAGTGCAACTAGTATTGCTACTATACCAGAAAGAATCCAAACTAAAAAGCTTAATTTAACATCACCATTACAATAGTTCATAATATTTGAAGGTATAACAAATACTCCAGAGCCAATAATGTTTCCAGTTACGATAGAAATTCCAGATAATAAATTGATATTTCTTTTGAATTTAAAAGTTTGTGAATTTTTTTTAAGTGATGATTCTACTAAAGGTTCTTCATCATCTAGTTTTGTATACTTTATTGAAGACATTGCTCATGAAAAAAGATAAGATAAACAATTTAATTTAAATCAATTTTCTTGACTTAAAATAAAAAGTACATCTTTCAAAAATAAGATAACAACAATTTTAATAATAAATCCTATAAGGTCATTAATAACTATTAAAACATAGAAAATAATGAAAAATGTCAACTTAATTCAAGTATTATGTGATAGAAAACAAAGGTATTTAAAAAAATCGTAAAAATAAATTGTAAATTCAAATTGCTGAATAGTTTGTCTAAATCAATCTAAAACGGTTATAAAATAAATTTCAGATTAAGAACACAACTTATCAAAACAAATTCTTGCTTGTTTGTATAAAATGTTAATAACGCACATGTTAAAGTTATGAATAGTTTGAGGTAATTCCCAGTGCTAAAACTTATTTTAAAGCTGGTTAATTTATTTTTCCGAAAAAGTTGTTCAAATTCTATTTAATATATTTTGTTTCATACACTCACAGAAAAATCAGAAAGAAAATTAAATATGATTTTTATAATAAAATAGTTAATCAATTTTCAGAATAGCAAATTTCAGATCTAAAGTTATATTTAATTACTTTAGTTAGTTGATCTAAGAAGGCTATTTTATTTATTACTTTTAAAAATATTCATCAAATTGATCTATTTACGTGAAAATAATCAACGCCCCAGGCAATTCTTGTGGTTACTCATTTGGTAGCAAAATAAGGAAATCACCAAGATCATAACTGCACGTATTTTGAGTATTAATTTTATTTTAATAATTTGTTTGCTTGTAAGTAATATAATTGCTATAATATTCTTCAACACTTTAAATTAAGTTCATAATATTAAACACCTTCAGTTTTATAGAAATTAAACCGAATTTAATTTTTTAACAGAAATTAAATGAGCAACTTTGAATAAAATTCAAACAACAAAGTGTAACTAATGTCACTAAAGAATTATTTAATTCCAACATTTGGAAAATTGAGCTTTCTCAGACTCCATGATCATGGATCAAAGATAAATAATTTAGTATAGTAGATATTTAACAAAATTTGAATGTTACTTTATTTATTGACAGAGTGTGTTAGTTTGATCCAGATTCAGACTCGCCAGGTATTACTATATACGTTAAGTGCTACTGTTCTAACTTACAGATTTGTTACTCGTAAAGTTTTATTCCATCCAACCTCCTTATAGCTGAAGTTTTTAGAATGTAACCAAACATAAAAAAACGATATGGCAAAAACAACGTCAATGGCAAAGGAAAAATGTATTTTTAAAATTAAGTTTCAGCTGTGAATGCTTATCCTCAAATAGTATTCGTGATATTTGTCAACCCAATTGCAAAGCAAAAAAGTTTTCGAGCTTTTTACAATCGTTGAGAGGTAATGACAATATAAATAATTATTTTTAGAAATCAACTATTCGACCAGTGCATAGAAGCCATGCTAGATAATTTTTTACGATATCTATATTTATTCTAGCAAATACTTTTATCATTTTAATAGTTCACAAGTTTCCAATTTATCATTCTTTTGACTTACTTTAAAGCTTAGATACTTTTTAAGCATTATTGAGCTAATTAGGTCGTTCTTATTTACTACTAGCAACTCATTCTACAAGGAAGTTTATATTTCGATGTTTTTGAAGGTTTATGTTTAGGAGTGAGAGAAATATATGATTTACTTTCGATGATTTTTTCTCATTATGGTTCTCTGTAAACATAAAAACTTCTATATTTTATTATTGTTAATTAATTTTTTTTTCAAGTTGTAACAAAGTTTACTTCTACTTTCTTTTGTATTGCTTTTAACAGCTTATTAGAGATAACACCTTGTATATACAAGTTGAAATTATTGCAATTGACTTTTTTCTAGTTGTAAATTCTATTACAAGCACAGAATTAGTGCAGCTAAATTTAGGGTTTGGCTGATGAGCTTCAACTGTTTACAAAAATTATTTGTTTGTTTTAGATAACAACTACAAAAAAATACTTATTACACCACTATTAAATTATCTTACTAAGTTGTTTATATTTTTACGCGTTCGGTAAAAGTATTATAATTTTATATTATATCGATATTTAAATAATTGTTCAACTTAACCGTTATGCACAGAGCTATTTTGGCTTATTTCAGTGGATAGTGCAATCAAAGCTGATTAGGTTCAAAAGATTGAAATGAAAAGTTTCACTACCTAAATAAAATATTTGTTTCATCAAATTTATTAATAACCAAATGGTAAATTATTTGTTTACTTTTATATTGCTGACATAATGTTTATTTAATATTATACAAAGTTCAAGCCTAAAAGCCTTGATTTAAAAAACAGCTTCCGCATTCTTGTACTAAATAGAAAAATGTTAAAACTGGTACAAATTGAAATTTACATATAGTAATTTAAATACCTGAGTTATGATTGGAATGTTTTTTCATAAACATTTATATTTTTATAGAAATTCTTAAAATTATTTTATTTTGGCATTGTAATATCTCTATGAGTTTCATAAGAATTTATTAAAATATCTAATAATTTTGAATAAAGCTTGAATGTGCAGTTATAAAAATTGTACTTACTTATTAAGGTAACCTTTTATTTTTATGTTTTATTGCTTATAGTTATTTATTTGCTTGCTTTGGGATAAGCTGTATAAATATTGTTCAATCTGTAAATGTTTGTCACTATATTTAATACATTAGTTATTAATATTTTACATTTTTTTGTTTTACCACCAATTACATAGCTTGTTGTAGTTGTAAATTTACTTTTAATGTTTGTATACAAAGTATTTTTCTTGGCAAATTAACCAGATATTTTTTAGTTCAAGATTTTCTATAGATTTCATATTTAGCTGATATAATAAAATCTTTTTTATTATTTTTTAAAGTTTTTATGATAATAAAATATAATATCAAAATATTTTTATCTGTTTTTTATGAATGCTTCTTTTCAATTATTATTTTAATAAAGTTGTTTTTAGTTAGCTATAAATTACTTTTAAATAAAAATGTCATTAAACAAATAATATCATATTCATATAGCTATAAGGTGTGGTAAAAAAATTTAGAAAAATGTATGAATGTCTTTGTGACTGTATGGAAGTAATATTTGACTTTATTAATAAGTTTCTACTTATGATAAATGACCAATGCACAGATTATGAAGCCTGGCAAATTATTCTGGTTACTATAGTAACATGTGTCCTCATTAACTGGGTATCAGACTTTTATAACTCTAGTGATTTGTCTCTAACTGAAAGGATCAAGTTTAACTTTTTTTATTATATAAAAAAGATTCCTATTGTGCAAAGATATATTGAAAAAGAAATGGAAAAGGTTTTAGTGGATGTTTCTGCTGAGAAGTTGTATAAACTACAAGGTAAAAAATATATAAAAGTCTTACCTAAAGATGGAAAAGATTTAAAACAGATTTCAAATCTGATTGATGAATATTTGGACTTGGATAAAGTGGACTGGAAAAGTGGAAATGTTTCTGGGACTGTTTATAATGGTAATGAAGAGTTGACTGAGATTGTTGCTGAAACTTATAAGAGATTTGCTTGGTCAAATCCCTTACATCCTGATGTATTTCCTTCAGTTAGAAAAATGGAAGCAGAACTTGTACGAATAACTTGTAATTTGTTTAATGGTGACCCAGATAACTCATGTGGTTGTGTTTCTTCTGGTGGTACAGAAAGTATTATGTTGGCTTGTAAAACTTATAGACAATGGGCTTATGAAAAAGGTATCAAAAAACCTGAAATTATTTGTCCAATTAGTGTTCATGCCGCATTTGAAAAAGCTGCAACTTGCTTTTGTATGAAAATTATCTATGTTCCAGTAGATGCTACAACAAGAATGGTTGATATCAAAGCAATGCGAAGAGCTATTACAAAAAATACTTGTATGTTAGTTGGTTCATCTCCACAGTTTCCTCATGGTGTTATTGACTCAATTGAAGAAATTGGAAATCTTGGTGTAAAGTATAACATTCCTGTACATGTTGATGCTTGTCTTGGTGGATTTCTTATACCATTTATGGCTGATGCTGGCTTTAAAATCAGACCATTTGATTTTAGTGTAAAAGGTGTAACTAGTATAAGCGCTGATACTCATAAGTATGGTTATGCCCCAAAAGGAACTTCAATCTTAATGTATAATTCAAAGAAATGGCTTCATTATCAGTACTTTGTAAATCCTGACTGGCAGGGTGGGATTTATGCAACACCTATGTTTGCTGGTAGTCGAAGTGGGGCTGTAGTTAGTGCTTGTTGGTCTGCTCTTTTGTATCATGGTTTTGATGGTTATGTGAAACTTACCAAGAAAATTATTACAACTACAAAGTACATTGATTCACAGCTACGGAATGTGGAAGGTATCTTTGTCTTTGGAAAACCTGATGTTTCTGTTGTTGCTATTGGAAGTGATGAGTTTGACATTTATAGATTATCTTCAGCACTTGTTGAATTAGGTTGGAATTTAAATAGTCTTCAGTTTCCTTCTAGTATTCATATTTGTGTTACACTTCCTCATACTGAAGATGGTGTTGCTGACCGGTTTGTCAATGATGTTGCTAATAGTGTGAAAGAAATACTAAAAGTACCTCAAGCAAAGAACGAAGGTGCTGGAGCCATGTACGGAATGGCTGCATCAATTCCAGACCGTTCTATTGTTGGTGATTTAACTAAAGCTTATATAGATGCTTTTTATGATACTAATGATAAAAGTAATCAATAAATCTTTGTCGATTTTCCTTATTTTCAAGTAGTTTAAATAATTTTGATGTTTTTAATTAATCAAATATACATGTTTCTTATTGATTACATTGTTCTAAATCGTAGAAACTCTAATCATTTAATCCAATTCTTTTTTCTTTTTCTAGTATTTTCTCTATTGTACCATAAATCCACAAAATATATTTTGTTGTTTGATATTTGTTTTATACTTTGCATTATGTTATGATGTGGTTACTGAGACTGTATTCAAAACAATTGGATAAAATGAACAAAGTTCAAATTGACTTTGAAGTGATTTTACTTTTGACATTATTTATCAAATATAAAATTCAAATATTTATCAGTCAATTATTTGACCTTATCAAAATAACTCGATCAACATACATTTATGAATGAAATTATTTTTACCCAAGTTAAGGAAATGAACTTTTTAAATGAATTAAAAACCTAATAAGAGAGAGTTAGTAGTAAGTTTATGACTAAACTTTATGACTAAGTTGTATTTGTGATTGACGCTTCTAATATTCAGATACTAATTTCAATTCGTAATTTTATTCAGTAATGTTTACAAACTTTCTCATATTCTTTACTTTTCTATACACGGAGATTGAAAGAATTATTTAAAAACTTCAATTTAGAAGTAATCGCAAAATAAATTTGTGAGTTTCAATATAAGATAATTTGATTAACTTATCAAAACTCTAGTCTGATTTGATATATCGATTTTTGTTTATAAATATCTTAAATTGAAACTTAATTTTAATATGTAATAAGTATCACAAGATAGGTTGAAACTAAACTGACTAAAAATATAAGACAATTTGAAGTGATAAAAACAAATTTATTTTTTGATGATTTGATGAAATTTATAATTAGATAAAAGCTCGATTTAGTTCAAAGCTTATTATTCATAGCACAAAATAGTTACTTATCGTCATATCTATACTATTTGTTGAAAGTTTTTTTGTGGTTTGAAATCAATAACGTCTAAATTTTGATATTTTATCTTTTTGTTGTTATAACTTTTGTCTTCTTCTTTTGATTCTGTCCCGATGAACTGAAGATTGAAACATCTTAAAACTTTTTGAGTAAGCAATTGATAAATATGCCGATTTGCGTTTTCACCACTGTTAATTGAATGTGCTTCATCCCCATAAAACTTGTAAAAAATACAAATATGGTTATATACTAATTTGCACCGGAAACAAACGTGCATAACCACAACAACTAAAATTTATGAAAAAATATGAAGGCTTACAAAGTCATCAAAGTTGACATTAGCTTCTATTAGTGCTTTTGTTATTAAAGCTGCATTTTGAAAGTGTACATTGTCATCTGCAGTACCATGTATGATAGAGTACCAAGCCTGAGCAAGTGAAATAATTTTATTGCTTAATATAGTTTAATAACTTCTTAACATTTTAATTATTAATAATTTAAAACTACGAATATTTAATAATTTATTCTGATAACAATTTTGTAAATTTATTTTTCTTTATAATTTTATCTCTGATAAAAACTACTTAACATTTCCTTGTAAATAACATCAGTTTTCTGTTTAACAAATTGTTGTTATGTAACTTTTTTTCCACCTACCCGGTTAAAATTGGATAATTCAGTCTCTAAGATAGAACATTTTCTATAACCGTCTTCATTGTCTTTAGGTGTTGACATAAATCGTTCAGTATGAATAGAATCTTTTAAAACAAACTATTACTGCGTGTATTTAAAGAGTTATGAAATAAACTTACCGTAATAAAATCTGCTTGCTAAAGGGGCCACTGCTATTCCACATTTAAATAAATCATTACCTTCTGCTGCAATTTGTATAAAAAATCAACTTAAAAAGTATTATAGTTGCTGCATCAGATAAATAAGTAATTATTTTTGACAAATCCTTTATGAGTGCTTTACATCAATAACAAAATTACAAATTGTAAGTGTAGTCGTGTATCCTCCATAACTCCATCCCCAAACAGCAATTCTATCTGCATCTATAAACTTCATATTAGCAAAATGAAAAGCAACCTCGCTGGTATCTTTTTTCTCATATTGACCTGAAATATTTGAAAATCGAAGATATTAAAGGATTTAATTAAATAAAGACTCACCAAGTTTTCGATAAACAGAATGCATGATATCAGTTCCTCTAAAAGCACTGCCACGCCCATCAAGACTAACCACAATAATGTCATATGTACTGACCATGTGTATAGGCGCCCAACTTCTTGTCCATCTGACAAATTAATGTTTACATAATTAAAAATTGTTTAGTATGCTTCAATAATGCTAAAAAACCAAAATATACTTTTATTTATTAAATTTTTAGTGTTTTATTTTGACCTGTCTTGAACTTTTTGGTACCCAGGACCACCATACACTTCTATTAGCAGAGGATATTTCTTGTTTGAGTCAAAGTCTGATGGCTTATGCATCTGATACAAAATATCTATTCCTGAACTACCAACAAAGCTTCCATATTCTTTTAATGGCCATTTTACCTTTAAAAGATAAAAAACTATAAAGAAATTATAAATTGATTGTTTTGGTTAAATTTGGTTACTCAAAGTTTTCGTTTACATAACACACATTATTTATTATTTAAACAAAAAATACATAAAACATTTTCTATATTTTGAAAAATTAACTAACTACAAAATTATAATAATTTTAGATACTTTTAAACACCTAAACAAGCAGCTTATATAAGATACCATCAACAACGCTTTCGAAAAAAATTGGTAATTCTGATTAAACCTCAGACTTTCGCTGAACCAGATCAGCGTTATCAATTACTACTTCAGGGTCTGTCCATTCTCCGTCTCCTGCATTACTCATCATAAAAGACATTGGAACGCCTGGACCTCCACAGTTTATGACTAAGTTAATCATTTCCGGACTAAAGTCAGCAGATATCCAAGAACATCTTCATTAACAGTTTTAGTAATGAGATTTATAAAAAGGTGAAACATAATACCTTTTCTGATCGAACTGACAGGTTAAACAGTCCCAGCTGTCAGGCTTGATTTCGTTTTGATCTGTCAGCTTAATTCTGTCAATGTTGATAAATCAAAAAATAAATTAATGAATTAAACCAAGTGAAAAAATAATACTTTCAAATCTCTCTTATTGACATATACGATACTTTATTTATTAATTACTCGAAAGTCGAGATACTATTTTCTAGTTTTGTTACGATCAAGTTCTACCTCATTAAATGTCTGTTTCTCGGTAAAGGGTATGCCGCCATAAAGTAAAGAATCTGGAACTCTTCATCTAATCCTACTAATTCAGTAATAACTATATCTCCACTTGTCAAAAATCGTTTTGTGTCGTACTGGTAGATTAAGAGTTTTTTTGATTAGTTTTGTTTCTTGTATGACACAATAACTGTGATAATATATAAAATTTGAAATTTATTTCATATATTCTATATGAAACTTTAATATTTAAATTAAAATTTTTTAGTATGTAGTTCTTCCGCAATTAGCAGTTCATTTGGACATAATTTGAAAGCTTAAGTTGTCATCTTTTCAACATATTTAGCATCATTCAACGTATAATAGTGAACAAATCTTGTGGCTAAACTATTTTCTTACTTCCACGCTAATTTCTACAATGTTGGAAAATCCATTGTCATTTGTAAGGATTGAATAAAATGTCGAAGTGTCTGACAAAAGAATAGGCATGTAAGGGATTCCCGATTCGTCTCCAGCCCATCCTGTAGAGCTTTCTTCTGAACCACTCTTTAATTGTTATATTATTTTCAATAATTAAAAAAGAGAACTAAAGAGAGATTAGTATTAAAAACTTCTAAATCAATGTTAGCTGCTCTATATTATTATCTGGATTTTTTTTATCAAAAGGTTGTCAACAATAAGGTTTAAAAAGGTAGTTTTAATTTAGGTTATTTTTTATCATTTATGTTTCAATTTATTTCAAGAAAAGTTTAAAAGAGAGAGAAACCTGAATGACTGAACAACTGAGCTTTGTGATGATCTCAGATCCCTCTATAAAACAGCGTTGTAAGATTGTGACGTTTGAAATTCGATTTAGCCAGTACACTAAATATAAATTTGAATCAGGAAACCATCTAAATCTACTGAAAAGATGTTCTCTGAAACAATGTATGCGACTATTAAAACCTTAAAAATAAACATTTTTCAATTTTTGTATTTAATTGTTCATTTAATATTTTGAAAGTAATTTTAATAATCACTTATTTCTCATAGAAAGCAACATTTACTCATTCTTAAATCTTTCTGGTGCATCACTAGAAATAGTGGATTCAGTTGATGTATCATAAATTCTTAGCTCAACTGTCGGATTAGTGGTTCCGGCTTTTGGATAAGCCACTTTTATCTGTTTCATAAATGAATTAGAAACTCAATTAAAGGTATTTGAAACTTTATACCATCTCCGGGTAAACTCTATCTTTGAACATTGAAAACTCAATTTGATCAACACCTATATCACTTGTAGCAATATAAGCAATATATCTAGAGTCGGGAGACCAGAAAATGTTATTTTTAGAAAACACCATCTCTTCTAAACAAATAAAAAACGAATCATTATTATAACCATCATAAATGAAAATTACCTTCATAAACCCAATCGGGTATTCCGTTGTATTTCGTGTTTTGTTTTCCATCAAATGTTAACCGAGTTAATGTTGAAGAGTTAGAAACATTTTTTTGGTAATATATGTCATTTTCAACAACCCATAACAGTCCATTTCCTGTTGGTGACCATCTTATAAATTGTACAGTATCATCTGTTGGTCCAAATATCAAACTTTCACTGAAATTCATAAAATCTTCATTTAATATTATTTCATTTTTTTGAAAAATTTATTTTACTTAGAAATTCTGTAAACAGAATAGGATCCGTTATATGAATGTCTCCACTGTTTAAAGTAGCTTGTTCTTGCAAGAAAGTATTGTTGATCTTCAGAAATAGAATATGATTGTGCACCTGAAGAAACCTGTAAAAACCTTATTTGAGCAAACTGAATAGTTTTAAATACAAGTTTACATAAAGTTGATTTGAAACAAGAATTTGACTTGTGTCTTCTTCTACATTAAAGATTTTGATTCCTTCAGAGTCTCTACTAATGTAAGAGTTTGAAGAAATCCAATTTGGATAAAAGGAACTGTAACTAAAACACCAAGTTGATAATATATTTTAACCTAATTAATGATTAGAACAAACAGATTAGTGAAGTATTTACCTGAAATCCGCACTGTATAAGTCATCAAAAGCGAATGACGGCTTTTCATCAATAATCGTTGCTGTTGACTCTGCAGATTACATCACTTAAAAGTTGTTCATTAACTTAATGTTATGATGCTATGAAGGGCTAATAATTGTATTTTTTCGTTCTTCACCTCGCTTATTGATTTTTATACTTGGTCCAAAAAATAACATCATCAAGACGAAAGTTATTATCGACCATAAAATAATAATTCTCATTTTAAAGAACTTTTTATCAAAAGTCATCGTCTTTACAATTTTGACTAGATAGTTTTAGAAAGTGATGAATTTTTTTTGATTAGTATGCATTACTTCTATGAACTCAGTGTTAAATCTAAAATTACTCATACTAGATTATTTATTCTATGCTAAAGTGATTACAAAGCTTTATAAGCTATCTCTACAGAACATAATCACTCACTACAAAAATTAACTGTAGTATTATTGAAAATTAACAAATAGAATTGATCTTATGTAAGAGACTGTAACCAACTCTTTAAGTTGTGTAACTATAGCCTATAAAATAAATCCCTACTAATTAATCTCTAAAGAACAAAAAACAGATTTTTGAACTTAAACTTAACACCTAACTTGCTTTGGATATACCTTTAATAACAAAATTCAGCAAAATTTTCATAATTTTCTTCGCACGAATTTATTGAAATAGAAGAAATTACTGATTAACAAAGCTGAAATTTTGGTAAATAAACAAAATGAATTCAAGTAATAAAGTCCTAAAACTACTTTGAATGGCATCATTACAAAGAAGTAAATTGTGCTTAAATTTTTACTAAAGGCTTTAATGAAAAATTGGCAGTTTTGATCTTGATTCATATTTTGGAAGCGAAAAAGTGTTAGGTTTTATTTATTGATGTATATAATGAACAAAATTTAATAAAACAATTCACATAAATATTTTTATTTACAGTTAAAAGCGATAACTTACTAAATATAAGTCTTGAATCCATACAGGTAAACCATTCTTTCCTAACTAACAGTATTTTCAGAAACTTTTACTTGGCTTGTGGTTAAGTAAAGGATATTATAAAAGTTGCATCCCATAAACATACGTTACAAGGACTCATAAATAAAACAAAATGACTTTTACATTTAGGACACAAAAAATCATGATACTGTATCCAAAACAACTGCTTTCCTCAAACGCCATAATCGAATAAGTATCTTAGATAAGACGCTTTTTAAAAAAACTATAATATCTCGCACGATTGTTTTATATATTTTTTTCCAAAAAAATTACCTACAGAGCGATTACAATAATTAGATGACTCAGTAGTAAGAGACTTTGATATTTATAAAATGTCTTTGATTTTGCTGTAAGAATGCAATAGCCTTGATTACAAAACTGTAACCCTAAGCCATATCTTTATTTTAACAAAAATATTTATCTTAGCCACAATTTAATGTTTTAAAATAAATATTTTATATTATCTGGGATTTTTTCTGCACCCTATATTTTCATTGACTATAATAGGCTCGCTACAATAAGTTCCTTCAAATTGCCAAAAAACCTTTTTATGCCAAATCTTTTTAACTTAAAAAAATCGGTGCAATTTTTTAAGACTTTTTTTATATACTCTCTTAAATTTTCCAGATTAGCATTCTTAAAGTTAATAAAAAATAGCTTTAAAAAATCAGAAGTCTTGTGCATGATGATTTACAATAATTTTTGAAATATTTTGATAGAACGATTACTTAAAACTATCGTTGTTACCATAATCACTTATTATAACTTTATTATTATTATAACTTTATTATAAATAAATTCTTGAATTTTGCTTAGACAGAGCAACTATGGTTGAGTATAAAGTATTGTGAATTCTTATTACTAACTTATTATATGATATAGTGTATTCGTAGTTGTTTATTTACGTAAGTTAAAGTTTCCAAATAGAAGTCATTTGAAATGATTTAGAAGTAGTAGATCAAGTTAATGTTTTCAATTAAGTTTATCATACTGCTTAAAGCTTTAAAATTGTATTGCATAGAAGTGTAGTGAAACTTTAAGTTTTTTTTTATTAGCTTCAAAGTTGTATTTGGTAACATTTATGATGTGTTATCTAGAAGTCTTCATAAGAACATTTATTTTTAAGAAGTAATTCAAAGTTGCATGAATTTTTGATAGGCATTAGAATGTTTTCTTTTGTAGAAAGTTACTAGTTTTATAATGATTAAAAAACTATTTCGATAGCGTTAATCTAGAAACAAATTTAGTTTACAACAGAAAATAAATCACCTGGTGAGGCTTAAGAAAAGGGTATTAAGTTATGCTGAAATTTTTAAAGATCAGTTAGGTGTAATTATATTTATGCATTTTGATTACGATAGAATTTTAGCTATCTACATATCTGCTGAACTATGCTTTGTTTGAAAACTATTTAGGCCATTATAAAAAGTATTTTAGATAGCATCCTGTTTTTATTTAGAGGCGTAATATAATTTCTAACCAGTTTATACTTATTTCGTTATAAAAAAGAACATTAAAAAGACTTAGTGCTTCAATAAAAAAATTAACTAAATATTAAAATTTATGTTTAGAAACACTAGAAGCTACAAGTTAAAGTTAGTCAATTTAGTTTATTGAAGATCTAGAAGAAGTTTTAAGGGCAGGGCTTTTGCTACGTTTTTGTTTTGTTTTTAAATTTTCTATCTTAGCTGTTACTAATAGTTTCTATTTCTAACTTCAAATATGTTAAAAACTCATTAAATATTATCTGAAAATTTTTGTTCATTCTACTGGTATTTTACTAATAGTAACTATAAATATAATATTTAAAAGTTTGTATATACTATATATATTTTATATTAAGTATAAAATCGAATTCTTTTTGTCATTTAGTTTATTTCTAAAGTTGATAATTATTTATTTAACAATTATTGTTGTTTATAAATTTATAAGTTTATTATATAATAATATTTTTAAGATAAAATTTAACTTTTAAATCTTTGACTAGAAAATTATTTATAGTATAAAATTATTGTATTTTAAAATCACTTTTTTTTATAGGAACTTTTAAAATATTTTATTTTGAAAAATTAGATAACAAGCTTTATAATTTATAGTATTTAGTGTCAATTTTAGTACAACTATTATTTTTTTATGATAAGTTTAACTTTTTCATTTAATTTTGTTTGGAATTTTTCAATAATTGTATACAAATAATTAAGTTATATTTTAAATAACTGTTTATCAAAACTTTGATTTTTGTAATAATCATCATAATTATTTTCAATTGAAACAAAAATATGCTATAAATCTTTTATAATGTTGATTTTAGTTTTATTTTTATTAGATGTTAAAATTTGGTTATTTAAAACTTGGTAATTTAATTTTTCTAATCTTTTGATGAGAGTGTTTAGACTTGTTTAAAAGTTTTTTTTAATTAGCAATTGATTACAGTATTAATTTGTTTGTTTATGTACAAGCTCTTTATTTAATTCTCAATTTTTTAATCAGATATTGAAAGTATTAACGATTTCTTACTTGAAATGGTATAAATTGCCAAAAAATGGTCTTGACAACATCTCAACAGCTCGAATTGTAAGTTTAGTTTCGTTTTATCTAATTTTCTGATATTTGTTTGTTTTTAAAAGTATAAAATTAGTGTTTGAGAATGATTAAGATTCTTTATGTAAGTTTTGTTTTTGATAGTAATTTTTATAATTGATAATGATATTAGTCTTAATTCTTTAAATCATATTCCTATATAAAATGATTTTATGAAGATAGTTTAAGCAATATTGGTTTATTATTCTAATATCACCAATTTATAATAGATTTTATAGCTTGCTATCATTATATTTACATTATATGTAATTTAATTGATTAATTTATAGCCTATTTTTTAAAGAAATAAAGCAATCAAAGAATACTTGAAGACAAATGGATATGCTAATACATTAGAAACGTTTCAAGATGAAGCAAACCTGGTAATTTGTTATATCTGCATATATTTTTTTACATTTGTTTTAAGCAAAACTAACTTTATTCTTTTGTAATTAAACCATATATGTAGGCTTTATATGTAAAATACTTTGGCATTGCTTCAAACATTTTATGATTGTCAACTGTTTATTAATAATACTAATGTTTCAAACCTTAAAATACATTTCTTATAAGATAGTTTTATTATGAAAATGTGACAATTTTTCTGCCTATATTAAAGAATGCTTTATAATAATTTTGTTTTAAAGAGTTTTAAATTAGTGTAAAACATTTATATATCTATTTAAAGTTTTTTGCTTTCTCAATTTTGTGCCAGTGGTATTAAAAAAATTATAAAGTTGTTTAAACGATAAATGAAATAAAGATAAAAACTTAAATTGTTTTTAAGTAGTAAATATAATTGCATGTTATGATGAACCTGTTTCAAAAATATACTTTCAATTTAGTTGTATAATTAGAAAATAAATACTTAATTTTATGCATTCTATAAAGTCATGTATATCTGACATGATCAGTATTTTTAACTCCTAAATATTTAATTAGGTAAACCAATGTTTTCACAAAAAATCATAGAAGGAATTTTACTGATTTCTGTAATTGATGTGTTTAATAAATTGTCAAGTTCACACAATTTTCTATTTTTAAGCCAACAGAATCTGAAAAGAAACATGTAGGTCTGCTAGAAAGAAAATGGATTACAATTATAAAGATGTCAAAAAAGGTAAGTCTTTCAATCATCTATTTGCTTCAAAACTTATCTTCGTTTAAATGACAGATACAACAGCTTGAAGCACAGCTACATGAAGTACAGCATGAAGCAAGAGATAGGCTAGGGAACCCAGGAAAGAGAGATCCTTCTGAATGGATTCCACGAACACCTCAAAGATGCGAACTTAGTGGGCATCGACGTTCTATTACACGAGTTATATTTCATCCTGTATACAACAACGTTGTATCTGCATCTGAAGACACAACAATTAAGGTAAAATGATACTTTATGCTTAGTATGAATTTCATTTGAGTTTGAACTTGAAACAACCTTGGCATTTTTACTCTATTTAATCCTTACTGTTGATTTGTATGATAATTGATAGTATAAACTGGACAAAATTCAATGAACTCACTTATGAATGATAGTGCATCTTATAAAGAATTTTATTTCGTATGTCTACTTTATCTATCAATAATTCAACATTGGCTTTTACTTAAACGTTGAAAGATTTTTCTTGTCAGTACACCCAAGGTATGTTTGATGCACACAAGCAAAGAAAACTCAGCAAAATTGGATTAGTCAACTATCATGATGTTATTAATCGTCTTTATTACTATTTTTGTTTCTGTTTCCATTTATCAACTTATATAACTGTATTTGGAAATAATATTCAATTAGTGACTGACCTAATTATTTTGATGTTAATCTAATTTATGCAAATACCTGTTTCAGGTGTGGGATTATGAAACAGGTGATTTCGAGCGCACGCTAAAAGGACACACAGACACAGTTCAAGACATTTCCTTCGATGCCAAAGGAAAAGTGCTTGGTATTTGAAATGTCTTATAAATTGAATTTATCAAAAATCTTTATCAGATTTTTCAAAGTTTTTATTTATTAAACAGTTTTAGCAGCTAGTGGTAACATTATGTATCTCGTAATATTTTAGTTTATATTATATGCTCTCTAAAAAACTCAAAGTTTCTGAAGCTATTTATCTTCATTTCAATTTCTATCTTTTCGTTGTAAACATGATTTTTTACTTGATTTTCTGCTTGTGGTTTATTCGAATGTCTTATTTCTGTTTTAGCATCGTGCTCAGCCGACTTAACTATCAAAATTTGGGACTTTGTTGAGTTTGAATGCACGAAAACCTTAAAAGGTGAAGAACTTGCTTTTATAACTTGTAAAAAAGTATTTAAAATGATGTTTATCTAGGCCATGATCATAATGTATCATCGGTTGCTTTTATGAATGATGGAGATCATATAATTTCAGCAAGTAGAGATAAAACAATTCGTTTATGGGAACTGACAACAGGGTTTGTTCATTTGCTTTAATTACTTACTTAGTATTAAAACTCAAATAGAATTGATTAATTTTCTTTATAATTGTTCACTCTGTTTGCTTTTTGTTGGTTTAGTGTGTCACTAAGAAAGAATATATTTCTTTGAAGTTACAACACATTTATTAACTTCAAATATTACTTGTAACAAATGATAAGTTAAAGTGAATCATTTGTTTTTACAAAATTATCTGTTTCAAAGTCACCACAATTGTATCGTAATCTACATGTACAGATATTACTCAAATTATTCGTGAAAGTATCGATTTTAGCTTTTGTTAGAAAATTATCTAAATTTGGTATTCTGTACTTTTATCTGATTGTTTTATTTGTTAAACTGTCATTTTGTTAGAAAATAAATATTACTGACATGAAAATTTATTTCCTTGTTTGACTTTCAAATATTTTTCATAAATCACAAATCGATCTGTAATCTATCAACTAACTGAAAGTTTTTTTGGTGTAATGACTTCATTTTGAGGGCAAACTCATCTTCCAACCAACAACTACTACTACCATCTCAAATATTTCGAAATCAATTGTTGAAATTTCAACCATCAACTCTATTTCTAGATATTGCATTAAGACCTTTCATGGACATGAAGAATGGGTACGAATGGTCCGGCCCACTTTGGACGGTAGTCTAATTGCTTCATGTTCCAACGACCAGACGGTGACTTCTACCATCTATCTTCGGTTACTTTTTGACGCGAAATCTTTTATGACGTCATAGGTTCGCGTGTGGTCAGTAAATAGTGGCGAGTGTACAGCAGAATTACGTGAACATGACCATGTGATTGAATGTGTGGCATGGGCACCTGAAACCTCACATCAAAACATATGTGCAGCCGGTGGACTAGAAGTAATCACTTCAGTTTTGCTTCAAACTTCACTTTTAACGATTTTCTTTCTAGTATCGTAAAAATGAGAAAAACGGGCCTTTTCTAGCGTCCGGTTCACGTGACAAAACCCTTCGTGTTTGGGATGTTAGTACTGGACAATGTCTATTTGTATTAATCGGTCATGACAACTGGGTCCGTGGGGTTATGTTTCACCCCAGGGGCAAGTTTCTGCTTTCAACTTCTGATGATAAAACGCTGCGTGTTTGGGATATTCACAATCGCCGTTGTCACAAAACTCTAGCAGCTCACGAACATTTTGTAACGACACTTGGTAAGTAGTCCCTGTTTGTCCCAAGCCTCAAATTGACGGTCTAATTGTACAGATGTGCACAAAACTGCTCCTTACGTAATCACTGGAAGCGTCGATCTTCTTGTAAAAGTTTGGGAGTGCCGCTGATCGTCAACAGTTTAAATCGTCAAATCTTACCACTGAGATTTGCCGCTTTTTGATGATGGCCATCAAATTTGTTTTTTTTTTCCTTCTGTTTTATTTAGTTGTCTGTTTGTACCTTTCGCAAAATTATTTCCAATTTATGAAATCCAAGAATTTGATCTTCAAAATTTCCTTAAAATTCTGTTAATGAAACTTTTTTATTTAATCTGAAAATAACTCAAAGTAAAATAATGTAATGACGTCATTATGGTGATGACGTAATGGTAGTCTCGAAGTGGTTTAAACATGCTCTTGTAGTAAACAGCACGATTCTTTTTACTTCTGTACATATTTCTTCTTGTAACTTGCTTTTATTTACTGACATTTGTATGCTGCATGCGGTGCAACTGCATCAACACCGCATTTAACTGATTCCACTCACTAAAGTTTGGATAGAATCGAGGCTAGCATGGAGTGTCCCGTCAAAAGGTGATGGCCACTTACTTTTTCATATTATATCATTGGTACTTGCTAATTTAATTTTGCTTATGTGGTCATTAAGTATCGGTATAATGTGAACGAACAGAAAAAAGTCCCAATTAAGCGTCTGCTAAATGATCAATGCTATACTGACAACTATCTTAACATTTAAGATCAAATCTGAATCTTTTTTGTGCGTATTTATCAGCAAAAAGAATGAAAAAGCAGAAATATTGTTTCTTCTGTTTCAGTTTAGCGATTTTTATTATACATATAAAGATAGAATTTAATTACTACGAATGTGAAGTGCACTTCACTTGAAATAGCTCCACTTATTTAGTTGGTAAGAATTCAATTACATCAATTTAATAGTTGCTCGATCATTAAAGTAGTAAACAGTATGAAGTTGGTTTCTTGTTAACCCTGCATCCAGTATTGAAACGCTTTTCCAGGACCTATCAACCAAGTAGTAATCAGTAGATGTAGATGATTTGGTTTAAACCAACCTTCTACATTGTTAGTACTTCGACCAGGCCTTAAAGTTGTCGTTTTAGTGATATTACTTACTCTGGTATCCATAACCGGAACGTTCAATCTGAATATTGGAAGGCGAATTTAACATGTCAAGTTTTGCTGGCTTCTATTTGTAACTAACCTGGTATTAGTTTTTCGGTTTACTATTAAAAGTGTGTTTTGGTTGCTAAGTATTTCATCATTAACTGATATTCCATCTAAATACTGCTTGACAACAGAACGCAATTGTTGATTCTCCTGAATATGAATTAGATCGAATAATCTGATGAAATAAAAACTAAAAAAGTTCTACTTTTGTCAAAACATCTTTTTCTTTGTCTAGAGTCACTTTGTCCAACAAGACTTTGTTATAACGTTTCCAGAAGTTCTCTAGCGCGGTGTAGTCATGCATGACGCTACAAAGAGGTTCTTCGGGTGTTTCGTACATTGCCGCCTATAATGTAGATGCTAACTTGTAGGAAGTGGAAATTTATCAACAATTTACTTCTATATCTTCTTGTTCTTCTTTTGTTAAAGATGTTGCATAAAACGGAAGGACTTTTTCTTCCTCAGTTTCCAGCTTTCTGCACATCTCAGCAAATTTTACAATAGCTTCTCCTTTCTCAACAATCCTTTGATTGAATTAAAATTCAATATGACATAAAAATACTTTGGAAAGAAAAGATAATGAAATTGCTAAAAAATTATCAAATATTTTGTTAAATTCAGAAAAGTTTGAAGTAATTTTATTAAAAGAAAAGAAACTGAAAGCAAATTACTTTTCTAAAGTTGTAATTGTCGAATTGCTTTGTAGAACAAGTTTTGATAATAATTGTCTTTCTCGGACTCGGCAACCGTTCATCTCAGATTTCAACTTTTGAAAATGTTTTAAAACGAATTCTCTTTCATCTCGTAGAACTTTATTTCTATCTTCACACTCTTTGCAATTCAGTTGCAATTTACTCCGGTGTGTATTAATAATTTCCTTTATGAATAAATTTGTTATTCTTTTTTTAGTAAGTAGAAATTACTAACCTGTAACTTTTGAAGTTTTTTCATTTGTGTGTCAATTTCTTTGGAGCTTTTATCATCTTTTGCTTTCAAATTTTCGAAAGCTATTTTTCTTTCTTCTGTAGTTTCACTATAATTTTTTAAAGCTGATTGAAATTGCTTCCACAGAGACTCTACAGTGCTCTCAAGTTGTATACGTAACGCGTGCTTGTCTTCCAAGTTCTAAAACAAATTGATAAACCAAATAATAAATATCACAAACATCCTACTTTATTCTTAATATCATCTCTTGTACTCTGAAACTCTTGTCTAGCTTCCGTCTCTTTTTCAAGATGATTTTGTTCCATGGCAAAGAGAACATCTTGAAGATGTTTAATTTCATCTTTGTGAAGACTCATTGTAAGATTCCGTTCCAAATCAAACTCTTGTTCAATAGTTGATAATTCTGTATCATACTCTTCATAAAGACCATTCAGTCTTCTTTTGTGATGATCTACAAACATTGATTAAGAATGAATCTTTATTTTCAGACCTAAACATTTTTAGAAAGTTTGATTGAATTATTTATAAGTAGAAATTAAATATTTATAGCAGAACTAAAGTTTTACTATATATCATGAAGGTTTCAATATTTATTGTCACCTTAATATCTTCATAAACAATTCTGATTTAATGTAATAGTAAATAAATTCACTTGAAGCATAATAATTATATTATATATTATGATATAATAATTATCTCGAAAAATGATGATCTTATAAACTAAATAATTTTTTCATTTATTGCAAAAGAAAAATAGACTTAGGGAGAAACTAAACTTTTGAATTATTTAAAAAGCTTCTCAATTTTTTTGAAAAAGAAGTAATAAAGAAATAAAATTTTTTCATCATTTTTATAAAAGTTTTATAAAAGAATTAGAAGAAATAGCAAAAAACCCCATGATAAAGAAAATAAAAATAAATTGATCTAAGCTATCTGAAATAATTTAATTATAAAATAAATTTATTATTTTGCAAAATTTTGAAGAAGTTGAACCACTTTTGAGTTTTTAAAAACCATAAAATAATATACTTGTTGAAAGAAAATTGTTAAATTATATAATCAATAACTATTTATCAACAAATTACTTGACTATTATAGAATATTCTACTTTAAACATTAGTTTTATAAAAACTAATATTTATAATTTTATAACAATTTAGTTTAGAACTATCTAATTGTGATATTATTATTTATAAAAACTTTCAAGTTTATGCTAGCTTTGATGTACTACTTCTACAAACAAATTTATAAGATATAAAGAATCAAACTTACCTATTAAAGTATCAACTGTATGAAAATGTCTACGAATTGAAACATTATATTGTTCTTCAGCTTCTTCAATATCTTTAGAAAGAGCTTTAATAACATTTTGTTTTCTATCAACAACTCTTTCAAATGTTTGACTTAGTATCGCTATTTCCTTCAAAATTATTTTTCATTACTTTATTTTATTTCAACTTTTTCATACTTTTTTCAGCTCTAAAGATTTAGCTTTTCTCATTATCTGTCTCCATTTTTCATGAAGTTTATTGATGTTTATACTTGAGCTTTTTTCTTCCTTAGCCAATTTATCCTTTAGAAATACAAAAAAATGTTATAATCAACAAAATGTTAAGAAGCTAAAATCATGAAGATACTTTTAGAAACTGCATCAACATTTCCTCTTTCTTCTTTCTCATTTCTTCTTCCTCTAAGGCTTTTTGTTCGAAATATATGATCCGTTCTTCTTCTGACATCTTTGATAATTTACTTTTCTTCTTCTTTCCTTTCTTTGCCTTTTTTGCCATCTTGATTTTTTATATCTTCTAATTTTTTAAGTAAGTTTAAAACAATAACAATGAAAAATTAATCATCAAAACTAAAATAGTTTCAAAAAACATGAAAGATATTATTTAATTAAGAATATATTGATTTACTAAAATACAAAATATAAAACTTCTAGAAATTTTTTGAGGCAAACCAAAAGCTTTACAAAGTCATTCTATAATTCACAAAATTAGTAACAGAAGTTGTTTGTAGAGCTTTACAGACTTTCAAAGTTAAATAAAAATCATTTGTAGTAATAAAACTATTCAAAAAATTATCTTTTTAATTGCTTTCAAATAGAATAACGACATTAAAAATCTAAAAAAACAGAAAAATTGCATTTTATTTAAATAGAAACAATATACAGAGTTGAATAATCAAAGGAAATAAATTGAATAACTCGTCTTAGAATCAATAGTACAGAAGTTTTAAGAAATAAAGAAAAGTTTATTGTTAACTACAAATTAATTTAATTAGAAATTTTCAGCATCTAGTTTAGAATAGAAATAACTAAGCTCGTTTCATGTTTAATGTTTTTATCAAGTTATTAGTTTCCAATGGTTTCTATAGTTGCCCTAGTGGCTGTTGATTTCAAGTGAAGCTAAAATGTCCTTTCGTTTAAAAAGGATATTTTTATAATAAAAGTAAAATGAAACAAAAAGTTAAATAAGTTCTACATTTTATAATTATTTATGGATACTTTGAAATAAAAGTTTACTAAGAAATACTCGAAATAAAAAATGTAATTTACATCTAGGCATCTTAATATTTTGATTATAAGTCACTGTTATTAAAAAAATATTATTTGAAAAAAAACTTACTTGCATATCTTCAAGAGCATTTGGAAGCTAAAATTCTGTATAAATAAAAGCAAATAAACTTTCTGTAAACTATTTTTCTCACGCTAGTGTTTGCATTACATTTTCTTAGTTTTAACCTTCTAAATTGCTTTGAGAACTACCGAAATACCATGTGTTACATCTTTTTCTTTTTATATTACTAACTTAATAGATGTTATTTGTGAGAATATGTGTTGGCGGGAGGTGCTCTCTTCAGGCACCCTACGTGGCATTTATTGAAAATAAAAAAAATTTCCAAAGCTTAAAGTTTTGACACTGGGACAAAATTGATCGCTCTATTTGAATTTACATTTCATCGTTAAAAGCTCTTATAAGTGTTACTATACTTTTTTTGAAAAAGTATAAATACACAAGCGTAGCCATAAAAATGTTTGACGATTTTGTCATAATCAGAATGCTAATAATTCTTTAAGAGAACTTTGTAAAAAAGCGGCCAGTAGCAACGAAGAACAGCTCATTGGTCAGCATAGAGAATTAAGTAGTAATATGCAAAGCGATCATACCAAACTTGAAAAAACATTTACATGAGCAATAAACATTCTACTGTCATCTCTGTCAAATATACTACAACTAGACTTGTTTAATATTTTTGAACTATAAAATGAGTTATAATAAAAAAAAATCATAAAATTTATACAAATACTTGATTGAATTATATGTCTGCCTAAAAAGACTAATTATTAATAGATTAGAAATAGGTACGTGAGATCAACTCTTAAAATATAGATATATAAACTTTATAGTCAGACTATTGTAAAAATGATTTATGCTTTCATGAAGTAATAAGCTAATTAGCTTCATTTCAAACAAATTTATTCTTGCTGCATATTAGTTTCTTTCAAACTCTGCAGGCTCAGGTACCCAGAGAATATGTCTTTAAAAGATGATGGCCAAAAAAGGGAAAACTTATTTGCAATTTGCTACATCTTACTTTATAACAATGACAGTCGTCAAAAAATAAGTAATAATTAAGGAACACTGAACAATTGATTACATGCTTTCTACCTCAAAACGAAATTTTTGCATGATTTTATAACGAATATTTTATATTTGGCTCAGTTTATAAAAACAACAGAATGATTGTAATATTTAAAGAAGTTTGATTTGCGTCAAGTAATTAGCAAAATGTATTATCTTCAATTGATCTGTCAATTCATATCATTGAAAATTACTTTTTTCCTGCTAACCTAGGCTAATGATTTAAGCATTTTTTAAAAATTTGATCTTTAAAGGTCTTTGACAAATTTTACTCTTAACAATTTTATATTTTATCTCACAGTTTTATTACGAAACAAATTTGTTTCTACATTAATTCTACATTCTTTAAAAATTGTTACCAAGTTATTTTTGCAGCTTGAAATTTAGAAAAAATTCAGATTTAGATATTTCGCATCACGACAGTGAAATTTAAAGTATTTTGTCATCACGAACATCAAAAATTTGCAACCAAATGGTTGTAGATAACAAAAAAGTTTACAGATTCGAAATTTATGACGACACAAAAGCACAGCACGAAAAATCGACGTAAGACGTACTTGAAGCTTTATTCAAGTGATACTTGATGTAAAGCAAAGTGAAAATATCACTTCAATAATATCAGGGTTGAAAAAAAATTAGTTTTTTGCATATCCCATGTCTCAGGTGAGTATTTGTAGTAAAATCTGTTAAAGTTTTAAAGTCACTTCTTAACACTATATCTATTTGCGAATCAAGATAGCGTTTTCAATTGAATAAAATGATAAACTATCAAAACTGTAGCTGTGTATGCTCTTATGAGGTTGATAAATGACTCCATTAAAGGTAGAAAAAGAATCCACATCGTAGCAACTCGTCAACCTGTTTAATATATGTCTTCAAAAACTTAAAAAATATCTTAACCTGATGGTTTGTTAGGATTGGAAGTTGTTTTTTATTATTATCATTAAGTCGTGTTTTTCAAGCAAAGTTTTTTTATGAAATCAGACAATGCATTTGATAACCTGTGGCAAAGCTAAAAAGATAAAAAGCATAAAAATGCATGACAGTGTCAAACTATAAAAGTTAAATCAGTAACTCAACTCATAATAGTAAGCTGAATTTTATCTTTAATTCGTTCCTAAAACTTTCAATTTTCTGTAAGAAGATCATAAGATCGTTTGAAACACTTAGCACAGCTTAAGCATCTCACTGCTGAGAACATTATCAGAAAATACTCGGCATCAAGAAGATTTTGATTTTATCATATTTCAGTGCATCTATTTCAATCCATTTTAATCTTCAAATTACTTTTTTTACTCATTTGATAGATCCAAATTTTTCAGAAAACTTTCGCGCGGCAAAATGCAATGATGACATGCCACTGGATCAAAATTACTCTCTTTACATAACTCTTCCCACTGTATTCCCACCAAAATTATCTCTCACTAATAGCTTATAATATTTTGTAAATCAAGTCGTATAATTTCATTAATTTCGCCTCCGTAGTGTAACGGTTGTCATGCTCGTCTAACACACGGAATGTCTTGGGTTTGAGCCCGGACCACACATATTTGTGACGTGAAAAACTCCATAAGAACCAGGTAAAAGGACCTCTAAGTCTAGTTTGTAACAACACTTCTAGGAGATGCAAAGATTCAAATTTAAAGTCGGAGTTGGAGCCTTGTAGGCAGTTCATCACTGTAATCAGTGTCGTTCTGGCAGCTCCTGCGACGTTAGCTGGGCGCAGCTGCATTAGTCTTTCTGCATAACTTGTTGGCGTGGAGATTGGAATCGAGCTGCATGGGTAACAACTGGATCTCCAAAATTTCTTTCCTGGCTTAAAGCATGGCCGTCATCGACCGATTCAGACCATAAGAAATTACTTTTAGAAAAGTTACCAAAAAACTTAAACCAAAAATATTTCTGTTATGCCATGAAAGTTAAAACTATTTTATACAAATTTAGATCAGAATCTGAATTGTCTAATAAAAAGTACTTCAGATTTATTTACAAAAATGTAATGAAAAATGAAATTAAAAAATTGTGTAACAGAATGTTTTATGCAGATAATTTTTAATATCCTATTTCAAACATTGTTGGTTTTAAAAATTGCGTATTAAAAAAATCAAAAACAATTGTAGCTGCTACAATTAGCTTTAAATATCTACATGAACAACATTTACCACATTTGAAAAGAGTTGTATTTATTTATTGACTACTAAATCGAATTTCAAAAACTGTCTCAACTGCCTAACTCTACATTTCCTAATCAAATTTTCGCAATTTTGGACTAATTATTATAAAAATGTTTTAAAATATACAAATTTATTAATTTCCTTTTCCACTATGTTTTTAAAAACTTACCGAGAGCAACAGGAAGCGGTTAAAAGCTTCTAATGAAGAGAAACTTAAAGATCGAAGGTGCTCATGACCTGTCTACACCAAGCTTCACATTACCATCTCAATTCCGAAGATTAAATTTCAGAAAATTGATGACGGTTTTGATTCTAATGGAAAATTCGTAACTTCTTTTATAGTTAGATTTCTTTTATAGAGTCTGTATAGTAAGATACTGAAGATGTTAGCAAACAGTACTCCTTATTATTAGCTGATTTAATTCTCACATTCATCAAAAAACTATTAAACTAAATTCTAGTTTCTTAATCTTAATGTGTAATTAGATATTAAGAATTAACAATTTATTCTAATCAGGGAATCTTCATCTCTTCGAGGGTACCATTAATTTAGATTTATTCTGATCACAGACATGAAGTCCTACCAAGATACCAACTTCACCTTTTCTAGTCTCAGCGAGTTTACACTAAATATCAAAAACTTTTAACAATTTTGAAGAGAGACTTTTTTGTGGTTAAAAATTTGATGTCAGTTTAAAGAGAATTTCTCTTCTGTCAATATTCTATCGCCGGCAAATAACTAAACTAGTGTGGTACATAAAAATCATCAAACCAATTTAATTTCAAATAATCAAATACTAAATAAAAAAATATATTATACCTGGTACACAAACAATCTACTACATCTACAACAGTAAACGATACACAACAAGCGGAAACTGTTTTTTTATCTTAAATTTTCAAACTGTATAAAAAATATTGAAATCTCATAACATCTATAATCATATAGGAACTAATCAAAATGTTAGTAAAAGAAGATTATTCTCATAAATGTTTTCAAACGATGAACAAATCTTGAATATTCGCGTAGATTTTGGTCTAAAAATTAGCTGCTGATAATTATGATTATATTAAATAAACTTGAAATTTGAGTAAATAAAACTTTCTTTATTTTGTAAGAAATATACATGTTGAATCGATACGAAGATCATTTGAAACACTAAACTAGTAACTTATTAACGACGAATTACTTTAACCAATGAGAAAAATGCAAGAAAACTTATTTTTTTCTATGAACTCAGCCCTCCAAGAAATACCCAGAAACAAGCCCTCATTCGTGTATTAAAGTCTAAGATAAAAAAGAGAGCAAGAAACAACTATTAAAAATGTTTAAACAAGAATACATATTTACACAATAATGAATAGGGGTTTCGAATCTCAAAAAAAGCGTTTCTCGACGATTCCGATGCCGAATTTAGCTAGAAACATTTGATCAAATCGACTTTGGAGATATTCTTTAAACAAATGTCAAAGGATGAAGACAGCTTCTTTGAGATGTGACTAATTTTGGAGTGATGTAATCAAATTCATTTTACATTTCAACTGATGACCAGTAATTTAACTCTGATTGAGATGCTGAAGAAGTTGCTCAGCGTTATCGCTTTCACCTACTCCTGTTGTAGTTGTTGTCAAAATCTGCAGACACAAAATGATTAGATGAGAGATAGAAGAGAAGATCTTTGTGAAAATGAAGAGGAAATAACCTGATCTGACGAGCTGACTTCTTCTCCGCTTGTCATATAAACCTGTCCATCATCACCTTGTACAAACTGAGTTCCAGGATGCCCAATCACAAATCCCTCATCAGTTTGTATCAAAGTATACCCTTCAGGAAGCTCAAAGTATTGTCCATCACCGATGGAAACCAGTTGTTTGCCTTCCTCAGCGGTTACTATGGAACCATCATCCATCATCACTTGTTGCTGTGCACCAGCAGCGCTAACCGCGACTGCTTCTTCGACACCAGTAGTAGCGATTGTCTGTGTGGTTGGAACCACAGAGGTCATCACATCTACAAGAGAACAGTTAGAGATGGTGTGATCAGTTAATAGAAACTTCTTACTGGTTGTGGACCCTTCTACTGATATCTGACCAAGACTCTGGTCCACATCGCTAGTTGAAACATGTGTGTTGGGCACTGGACCATTATCCACCTTCATGTGGTCAAAAGGTGATTGGTGACGACTTGCCAGCTGAAGTCTGGCTTGCTCACGAAGAGCCTGTGATTCTGGTCTCGAGGACATGCTAGTGGACTGCATTGAGGTGGTCGCAGAGGTGGTCGAGGAGGTTGCCATGTAGTTGGTCTTGCGTTGCTGGTACACACTGCGAGGTTTATAGGACATATTTCGAGCTGAAGAGCTAGAAGAAAAGTATGAGAAGCTGTAGACACAAAGACAGGGACAAGTTACCCGTAAGTTGCCCGGGACTGCTGTGACCACCTCTTGGGCGAGTTGAATGAAGGCATATTCATCCCATCTAAGTCAGACATTCGAGGACTTGGTCTTCGGCGAGGTTGTTCTATAAAAGAGTCGATGAAAGATGAGGATGAGAATTAGGAAGAAGACGGACTGTAATCATAGAGCATTGGAAGATCAAGTCGATGTAGAGGAGGTTCCATCTTGCAATTGAGACGGAAAGAATTAGCCGCCATCATCTGAGCAGTTGGATGTGATTGGATGTTGCCGATGTGCGCATCGATGCTACTTAAATTGATATTGAGTGCGTCGGCCGCCTTCGATCGAAGAGTAAGTAAATGAGAGGAAGAGGATCATGTGATCACCTGTTTGTTGTAGACGGGCATGAGGATGACTTTGTCAAGACGTCGATCACCGCCCACTTTGTTCGCGCGTCGAAGCAGCGTGGTGTAGCGGGCGGATTCTTTTTGAACTGACATGTGTAGAGCTTCAAGTTGTTTGTACAAAGCAGCATAACTGACTTTCTCCTTTGACATCTGACCGCTCTGCGTTCGAACAAGAGCTTGATGAGATCTGTTAGGATTAAATCTCAATCACTGACTTTATACAAGAAGAAATCTCCGATGGAAATGGAATTAAGAGCTTGTGGGATCGCCACACTCATAATTTCTTCGATTGAACACTGCTGTAGAAGCTTGCGTAATCGATACTTGTTGTCGACGTCACCATCTTCTTCAATCTACGTCATCAACGCGTTACTACTAGCAACTGATTAAGAAAGGAAACTCACGAAATCGCTGATTGCTGAAGGTTGATCGTCAGGTTTGGCAGATAACTTTTTCGATTCAAGAAGATCTAATTTGCGAGCAAGAATATCGGAAGGATTCTCGCCGCTCATTGGCTTGTTGTTATCATTTGATTCAACTTCTGAAGAATCAGCAACAGCAGAATCATCAGCGTCAGCTATTTTCGAGTCTTCCGTCTCATCTTTTGGAGTCTCGACTTTTTCTTCATCTTTTTTATCTTTAGAATCATCTTCAGTTTTACTCTCTGCATCCAAGGAAGAATCTTTCTCGTTTGATTCTTCTTTTTCGACTTCTTCGTTCGACTTCTTTTCTTCTTCATCTTTTTTCTCATCTTCACCAGATTTTTCTTCCGATTTTTTGGAGGTGCCGAAATACTGAGCAACTAAATCCAACAGATTTTCAGCACCCGCATCAGCTGTATCTTCCTTCTCAGACTTCTTCCCGTCTCCCTCTTCACTGCTCTTCTTCTCCTCCTCTTTCCTTGGAGATAGCAGCTTCTTCTTGATCATTACATCTTCAACTACTCTTTGATCAGCTAGTGACAGGAAGACTCTAGGGATGATCGAAGTATGATCAACAGCCTCCGGTTTCTTCTCCACTTTCTGCTTCTTCTCAACATTCTCTTCTTCTGAGACTCCTTTTCTTTTTTGACCTCTGGGTGAAGGTACAGATGGAATCAGAAAATCTTCATCATGAGAAGAGTAACCGGACTTGCGCTTCGTCAATCGAGCTATGTCTAAACTGAATCTACAAAACACAAATAATTAGATGAAGACACGATAGTAGTCGATGGCAACGAACCTAGATGGCTTCCGACGGCGTCCTGAACGCGATTTCTGCTCGGAAAGAACACTCGCGTACAGCTCTGCTTCTTCTCTTTCGCGTCGCTCTCTTCTTTCAAGCTCCACGATTCTCAACTGATCTTCGAAAGCTGGTTTAGAAGCCACCTTCTTCTTTGATTCGCTGTTTTCGCTTTTAGCTTCTTCCTCTTGAACTGGAGCTGCCTTTTCCTGATCTTCCAATTTCTCAGTTTCTTCTGCAACTTCTTTAACCGGATTAGGATCTTCAACTGGATCAGGATCAACTTCCTGAAAATTAAGGATAAGATTTTGTAAGAATCAAGTTTAAAGCAAAGTTGTCTTCACTATTTTTTTACCATTTTTTCATCTGAGTTCTGATCTTCATCTGCTTCTTCCTCTTCTTCATTCACTTCATTTATTTTTTCAGATTCTTCTTTTTCAGAGTCTTCTTTAGTGATAACAGAGAGAGAATATTCTGGATTTAATTCCATTTTTTCCAAACATTCGATGGTAACTTGTGAAATACGAATTTTCAGCTGCATACAAACTGATAAGTTCTAAAGAATCACAACACACATGGCAACAAACTAACCTTTTTGGTTGCTGTCGGTTTATTCAGTTTTACAAGGACATCATTGAGTCGAACTTGTGATGTAATTGAAGAAATTCTTGATTTATTACTTGCAAGTAAAGCTAAGTTGGAATCGGGAAGCGTCCTTGGTCGTCCAGGACGACGTCTTTTGTTACTATTATAAGGATGATAACGAGCAAACCTGTTAAAGTAACAAACTCTACTTTCATCTAAATCAAGTTCAATTTCATTTACTTAGTATCGTCACGTGATCGCGCCGTTGCTCCATAATCAGATGAGTAGTCATCATCAAAATTGTAAACTGAATCATCTAGGTTCTCTGATTTCCTTTTATTTCTTGATTTTCCCAGTGTGTTGAATAAATTTTTAGGTGGTTTTGTAAAACTTTTTCCACTAGGTATATGTCTAAACACCACCTGGAAAACGAAGGTTAATGTGAGTGAGAAAAAATTGATCCAAATAAATAAACACTACATCATCATTTATTCATCAATCTTTTTTATACTACAACGAGTATTTTATAAACAAACTTTAATAGCTTCATTTTGTTGAAATAACACGATTGTTATTTTGTTTAATAAAATTACTTTCAAACTACAAACGTTTTTACAGTTTGTAGTAAAATATACAAATTAATTTACTTTGATATTTGGATTTGCTTGTAAAGCTTGTAACTGAGCTGGAGTAATCTGAGATTGATGTATTTGTACTAATTTAGTACCATCATTTGCTACTCTGACATTTTGAGATGAAAAAGAAAGACCAGGAACACCAAGACTGAAGGATCCCTAAAAAAGTTTTTATATATTACTTTAAAAATTTATAAAAGAAAGAAAATTTATTTTAAAATATTTACAAATATTTTTTAAATGTGTGAATATATTATAATGAATAGTGAATATATTAGTTAGATATTACAAATATTAATAAATGTTTAAAGTTTTTGAATAAAAACCCATTTATAATATTGATTTGTGGGAAACATTAAAAAACAAATATTAAGTGAGAAAGGTCACCTTTTTAGGTTTCAATGAAAGTGAATCATCAGTTTCACTTCCATATCTAGTATCACTCACTTCACAGCTAGTTATGTTGGCAGTCACTCTAGTATCGTTCTCATCGCAAACTGCAGTCACTGAAGTTTCAGTGTTTAGATTTTCAGCATTACTAGTACTATCACAATTGGTGTAATTAATTACATCTTTTGTTGAGCTAATCAAAGGTATTTGGTTCGATTCTATAGCAACCATATCATTTTCATAAGTGCCATCTTCTGTAAGTTCTTTTTTGCTATCATCTATTAACATGTTTTCATCTACTTCTACTGTATCAGTAGCAATAGTACCTACATTCACCAAATTCTTATCATCAGTTGCCAAGAATGCATCATCTACTATAGAGTTTTCCATATCCTCAGTTGTATTAACCAGAGAAAAATTACCACTTTCTAATGATTGATCAACTTTTTTCTTATCACCATCATCAGACTCCGTAGTTATACTTTGAACAACTGGTAATGTGATTCCTTCATCAGCCACTGTAACTTTTTCTACTTCTTGTTGTGGTAGATCAACTTCTTTAGTTGTTGCACATAGAATAACATCTTCTTTCAATGATTCATTATCATTATTAAGAATGGACTTTTCAGGAATGTCTGGTACTATGCTACATTCTTCTACAAAGCCAAAATTAGAAGGCAGTTCTTCTTTACTAACAACTACAGTTTCAATGTCTGAAGGATTTTCTACATATAATGAAGATACATCATCAACTATAGTTTCATTTGAAGGCAGTTCAGCTTCATCTATTTTTTCAACTATTTCTGAAATCTCTTTTGGCTCAGTTAAAACATAGGTTTCCTCTTTGATTTCTTGAGAAATATTAGAGTCTGACACATCCTTTTCTACATTCTTCTGTTCATCAGTTACAATAACTTTTTGTAGATCTTCAGTTTCTTCTTTTACTATTACTGTAGGAACAATTTCAATTGCTTCATTAGAAGTTTCCATAAGAGTTACTTCTTCAACTTGATCATTAATGGTATCAGATAATTTAGTTGAATTAATGGAAGATGTATCTACAGATGTAGCTTGATTATCATCACTTATTGATGTTGATTGTTCAGTTTTTGGCATTTGATCAATTTCATTATCACAAGCATCTTGTATATCCATTGTGCTAAATTCAAACAGATAAATTAACAATTAACACCAAGTAATTTTTGAACAGTTTTAGAAAATAATTTCTTTTGCCCTTATAAAAATATGAATAACATTCTTAATTTGGCTTATTTAATAGCTAATCAACAATGTTCTATCATGGCCTAACATTTAAATTACAAAAGCTAAAAATCATAAAAACATATATTATCTATGCAAAAAAGATCAGCATTGCTTTAAATTTATGATTTAAAAACAAATAAAATAAATTCAAACTGAAAATAAATAACTTAAAATGTGGAAAATAAATAATAAAATCATTAATTAGCACTTATCACAGATATATAAAATATAATGTGTAGGTATTAAATTCATAAACTAAAACTTAATAATATATAATATATTTTTCAAAATAAATTTAATAAAATTATTTAATATATTAACACTTCATTATTTATATAATAAATAAATTAAATGTGACACTTGCTTTTACGATTAATAAAAAAAACATTTCATTTTTAAATAAATAAAATTATTATATTGTTAACTTAACTTAGATATTCACATATATCTATCAACTAGATAACTTTTAAATCATAAATATCTAACCATAAGCTTAAAATAAATAAGTCAATAACATTTTATTAAGAAAATGATCAATATCCATACACAAGCTTCCTTGTCTAATTTTAATATATTAAAAATAAATTAAAATACATAACTTCAAAATATCAATTTAAATAATTTCGTTATAAACAATTATAAATTAAAAAAAATCTTAACCTTACCTAACCTTATATAAAAATAAACTTTTTAACATTCATAGTGATGGTATATTTAAATGATTATATTATAATTTAAACTAAGAAAACAAGACTAAACTAAATATGCTGCATAAAGCTAGGATGACAAAATTTTGATCTTACACACATTAATTTAAAAATATAAAGTAAAACTGGTTTTAAATAAAAATGTATTCATATTATTTAATCATAGAAAATGAAAACAAAAAGATTTTACTCATTTTACAAACAGATTACACCCCGTAAAAACCTGGTGACAGAATGGCGCGCTCTGTCAATTACAAGTAATGGGCGAAACAGGAATATTCTAATGTTTTTGAATGAGATGCCTATATTAATTAAAATCGAAAAAAAAAGTTAAATAAAATATCGAAATCTTTCAAAAACGAACTATACTTTAAAACTTTAGGTTATATTTCATAGATGAAATGCAAAAGGCTGAAGATAATATTAGGCCAAATGTTAATTTTTATTATACGGGTGCTTTGTAGATTGTCCCCGCTCCCTTTTTGATATATTTGAAAAATATTGAAAAAACTCTTTATAGTATTTTCTTCGATAAATCAATATGACATAAAATTTATTTTTGTTAGAAATAATAAAAAACATACTCTGCATTTAATTTATAATAAGTAAAGATTTTTTCAAAAAGTATCATATACATGTTGGTTATCTGGTGACAATCTATGACGCTACCGTATTTTTAGTTGAGTTTCTATGATTTACCGCTCATTCTGTGATAAATAACTTGTAAAATCCCCAATAAGATTAAATTTAGAGTTGTTTGTAAATATAATTATTCAAATAGTTTTTTGATGTAGAGTTCTTAAATTAAAATTTCTAACTAATTAAAAAAATTTACTGCACGATTATTTTAGTTTTAAACAATACATGTCACAAATGTTGAATGATTTATCTATAAAGATCGTTGTGATTTTAGCCATACACTCTTTTATGTCAAACTTTCTTATTTTAATGCCTTAAAATCATTTAGACTCATTAAATTTTTGTACTTTGTAGGATTGGTTTTATTATTTTAGTTAGAATATGATAAAATTAATTATCAATTATTGTAGTCAGCTGATATTTTATTTTTTTCATTACTTAGAGGTAAGTTTATGTTTTAGTCCATGTAAATGCTTATTTGCTCATATCTTAGATATAATGATTTCATTTTATCAAATATAATAAAGTAAGATTTTTTTAATTTATCATATTTAGTATAAATGAATTGATAAAATATATTATACTATAGTATTAGCTGTAATAAATGAAATATAATTTATTTGCTTTTTAAATCATCTTTAATTGATCATTTTAATTGACTTAAAGCATCCTGTTTCTTTCAAATTGTTAATAAGCTACTCAATACTTATTGTATTATCACTTTTCAATAAGCTATGTAGAATAGATTTTTATTATGAGCTATTTATAAAATTATATTTTATATTCTCACTTAAAGATAAAATTGCTCAAAGTACCTATTTGGTTAAAATTATATTTAAATAATGCATTTATTTATCATTTGTTTAGTCCTGAGATATATATAAAGTAATCAAAAGGGTAAAGTAATTTTTTGTTTTAAAATTCATCGTAATACTTTCAAACATTTATTATAATACTCTGAAGGCTGTCAAAGCAATCTTTTGCTGTGAAAAGGTTTTTTTGAAATTTATGAAACTTAAATATAATGATTATAAAATAAATAAGATATATAAGAAGTAAATAAATGATATTTAAATATAACTTTTATATATAATGTTTGTAAGTTTTAAGAACTAAAATTAGAATTTTTCAGAGTATTTTATAAATTAATATAAAATTTAATTTTTTACACTTATTGTTAAATAAGTCACAAATAAATTTTTATGTAGCAATTATATACTTATAAATCATAAATTCTCTTATATTTGTTTTTTAAAAATTTTGACTACTAACTTTTAATAATATGGTTTAAAAAGAAATAAAGAAAAAATAAAGCATTTTTTTTAATAAGTGATTTGGTTATGCAGATCAGTTTATATAAATTGATATGACTTTAAGAGCTATATAATACCATGTGTTATATCTTTTACTTTCTATATTTTTGGCTAAATAGATGTTATTTATGAGAATGTGTGTTAGTGAGAGGTGCTCTTTTGAAGTACCCTCCTTCGCATTTATTGAAATAAATAAATATGTGTTTAAAATATATTATTCTGAGAATTATTGTTCAATAATTTGTTAGCTTTATTTATTACACTCATAAATTTCTTAAAGTTAATAATCTAATTTATAAAATTGGAAATTTTTTTAAGACTAAATTATTTCTAAAGTAAGTCATTTTTATAAAATGTCATATAATAATTTATAGTATATGGCAATTTTATTATAAGTTATTGTTTTGTTAGTTTATCAAATATATTTTATATATTTTTCACTTATCTTTATGATTAGTTAACAATTTTTTATTAAAGTATTTAATAACTTAGTTTTATAAGTTAGCTCATTAAATATAAACTTTTAAGATGAAAGATATTTTTAAATATTGGAAAATTATCCCATATAAATTCATGAAACTTTTAGAATTTTATTTTCATGTTAAAGTAATTGAGTTTTATTACCATAATCAATGAATAATATTATTGACATATTTAATAATTGCTATTTACTTTATTAGCTTTTCCATCAGCTAAAAATATCATATTTTTTAGTCGAAATTTTGTTTTATTAATTTAAAATGGCAGAAGATTCAACTAATCAAATGATGTTGGATCCTAATGTGTTAATTACATCAACAGATCAAGGTAAGTCATTTAGTTTCTTAGATTTAAAAGTGATTCGTTACTTTTAATAGGAGTGACTCCAATAGTTACAACTTCAAATGAAGATCAATCTGATATTGTGTCTCAAGCTTTTACAAGTGTTGAGCAAGAAGATCCATCAGTACAATATGTGACAATGACTCCTGAAGAGGCAGCGGCAGCTGGTGTAATGGAAGAAGATCAGGTTTAGAATTGTTGTTGGACTTTAGTGATAATTTCTATTTTAACTTACTCTTATCTAAGATTTTTATTAAGAGCTTCTATAAATTTCTTCTTTACTAAATTTCTTGTATTTTGCAAAATTGAATATTTTTATCAATAAAACTTTTAAAATTTTTAAGGAAATCTCCTTTTTTTATTATTTTATTCATTAAATTTATTCAGCAAGCAAGCTAATAATTATAAATATATCGAATTCACAGAATAACTCATCTCTTCTTCTTCTTTTTTTCTAAGTTGTTTTATTTACTATTTTAATAATTTATTGAAACGTTTTCCAACTGAATTATTTCTCAAATCTCAATATTTAGGGTTCATTTGACCAGGTTATTACCACATCTTTACAATTTGACCCTGCAAACCCAAACGTCTTGTATACTGCCGATGGAACACTTATAAATCGATCTGATCTGAGTATGGAAGAACAAGCTCTTGTACAAGCGGCGTTGCAGCAACATTTAGCTGAGCAAGAAGCTGAACAAGAACTTGCTGTTATTGATCAGGTTTGAATTTAAACAGTTTTTAATCAGCTACAGGCATTTTCACTTGACCTTTAAATGGTGTCTAATTATGTGGTTTTGTAGCTAGTCAATTTTGATATAAATATATTATTAAAATATTATTTTTATCATAATCTAATCTAAAAATTACTTAATTTTTTAATTTTTTTTTTCTAAACTGAATTTAAGATCTTATGTTTCTTTATCAAATAAATATTAATTTATTATATTTAAATTGATGTGAAAATTTTGGTAAATCTAAAAGCAAGTTTGAATGAAGTAAAATCGATATATTTGTAACATTACAGAGTAATACAGCAGATAAGCAATCTATTGGAATTGAAGGTTCTTCCTCTAATATGATCAACTCCGTACAAACATCCGATATAGGTTTATCTGATGATTTATCAAAACAATCATCTGTAGAAAATGAGATGTTAACAACCTCTAACATGACTGGAAGTAGGTTTACTACTTCACCAAATTGCCAAGCTTTTAATCGCTGACTATATTCTAGTAATGACTTCTAACCCAGTTGTAAGCAACGTCAACCTTGCTTCGCCTGATACAAATGCTTCTCAAATAGTTCAAACACTTGCGAATAACGTTCGACGTCAACAGGAATATGCTAAAGCACAAAGTTTACTTGTTAGTATGTTGTAGTTGATGAAAAAATAAACTAATTTATACTGATTTGTTTATAGAACCAGGCTCGTTCTACTGAAAAACCAGTACTACCAGCAGGCTACCGGTAATCATTTCAAACTTAACTACATATCAAATTACAATTAGTGTTAACTAAATGTTATTACTCTGCTAACTATTAGACTTTTTAATGTCAATGAATATATTTTTTTAGTATTTTTACATCTTACTTTGTCTATTTACTTCAGTTTTATTTATTTGAATTTTGTTTAAAATTAACTTCGAAGTTATTTATACAAATGATACATAAACAATTTCACTAGTCAGTATTTTCAAGTGGCTTCTTGTATATTCTAGTTTGTAACATACAATTGTTGTATTTCTGATTCAGTGAAATTGGCTTTTTTTAAACTGAATTTATTTTACATCAAATCATTTACAGTTATGAAGAAAAGATTGTAATACGCCAAGGTCAACCTCATGTCATGAAAATGCCAGTTAAAAGCAAACCTACCCCTAAAAAAGTAAGTTACAAACAAATCATCTGGTTATTTGTCTATTAAATCACAACATTTCCATGAAAACTTCGAATCTAGCTCACTAAATATAAAAGTAAACTTCAAAAGTTGTTAATTATCGAAATATCAGTTGATGTTGGTCTAGATATTGTTGGGTTGATTGAAGTACCTCTACATCTACTCACTTCAGTTTGAAATTGTTTGTTTTATAGGCACCTGAATTACCAGCAGCGCTAGCGAGCTTAATGCCAAAAGTTGATATAGGTAAAGATGGAAACCAAGTGATTAGGATCCACCAATCACAAATCACTCCCGAACAGTTAAAGTCCCTTCAAGTGAGTTGATTTATCCCAAGTCTGATTAACTCATCAAATCTTTACAGGAAAATCCAAACGTCCGTCTCGTGTTCCGACCTCCTAGCTCCTCCAGAAGAGGAGGATCACGACCTCAACCTACAACTCCTTACTCAGGTAGAAGAAGAGGACGTCCACGAAAGAATCCCTACCAAGTAGCAAGATCTTCACCAGAACCTCCACCATTGAAATCCTTTGAAGAAAGTCCTCCCACTACCACTAGGTGACGCAGTTGCAATATAAGTATCGCGTTTGTGACGTCATTCTTCTAGATACGGTCGCCACACTAAGTTGCCCTATTACACGAAGGATTATTTATCAACTGAGAACGGTGATCTTACGGATGACTTCACAGAGAGAAGCACCGAGACATACACCCAACCATACAACTATGTTTCAACTAGAGGTAGAAGAGGAAGACCGCGAGGTAATTAGCATAATACGCTCGTCGTCACGTGATTGAGTTTCTATTGATCAGGAAGCGGAAATCGAACGGCTGACAAACCTTATCGTCGAACTGGGACTTACTCATCACGTATGGAGATGATCAGGGAACAACAATTGAACAACGATGATGAATTAGAAGCTAATCAGCGTTTATCAATCGTGGTTAGTCTTTGCTCTCTAATTTGTAGATGTGGTTGATGTTGGTGATACTTACAGCCTCCAAAACCGACCCTGTCGTCGGTGGAGCAAGCAATCTCGACAAGAAGACGGAATCGATTAAAAGAACTTATGGAAAGTTGTTCGAAAGATGAGATTATGGAAGTTACTCTTCCTCATCTTGCTCGCGTTTTCTCGCTCTATGAGTTTCTTACTATGAAGGTTTGTCTTTTTTTAATATTCCGCTAGAAGGTGCTAGTGAGCAACGGCGAAACTGTTTTAAATATTTGTCATAAAAACGTTTTATGGCTGAATATGTGTCTACTGCTTTTGTTTGATATCTACATTTTTAAGATTTTCATTTAAATAATCACAACAAGAAATTATTAAACAAACTTTCAAGCTTGCTTCTTAAGATTTAAAAAATTATTTCAAAAGTTTAAATTTAAAATCTAAAAAAACATTTCATTTTGAAATTAATTTTTGAAATATTTTTCAAGCTACAAACATTCTTAAGATATCACGGCATTTAACATCAACAGAAGGTTTTTGTAAAATTACTTCTCAGCACAAAACTGCTGAATGAATTTCCGGATAATACTAACATTCTTCAAATTAATGTTTTAGGTTGAAAAAAATAAACTTAGTCGAGTTTATTTTGCTGACATTTACAAAGAATATGAATCAATTCATAAATACGTTACTAATTTGACTGGTACATACAAAGATCTTCTAAGTGATCCCACACAAGCATCCTATTTCGAAATAAAAAAAGATGAAAATAAATCCGATGTAGATCAAAATGATGAAAGTAATCTCGACTCAGAAGAGAAGAAAATTGAATCTGTTCAGGAAAAGAAACTAAATGAAGCAATCACAGTGAAAAGTAAAAAGGTAAAAAAGCATTTTGTTTGAACTTTCGTCAAGAAAATGACAAATAATTGGATTTTATTTATTTGATTGCAAAGATATTTTATTTGCAAACTCATCACAATTACTTTGCTGCAATCTTACTAGCGAGAACTTTCTTTCAAAACCACCTTCAAAATACATCTTTCTATTTCAGCTTCTTAATTCTTTGGGTTTGAAAGCTGAAAGTTTCAAGGATGTAATGTTAGATCTAACAGTGAAGAAAACGACGCCAGACCAAGAAAATAACAAAACAGCCAACGACAAGTGCAGAACTGTGAGTCTTTGCTTCTTTATACGCTTCCTAAGACTCAAATTCATAATAGAATCTGTTTCTAGTCATCTTTAGTTACTCGAATCAGTAATATAGTAAGATAATAGAGGCAAGCAAATATATATCATTTGTTGAAAGTTTTGTATTCTTTCAATTTCCTCATCTTTAATTACTTCCATCAACTCAAATTCTTTTTTGTTAATTATTTTTTCATCATCACAGCTTTGATTGTAGATCTGACTTTGTTTAATGATAAATATTTCAGCATCTAGTGATTATTTTAATAGTTTGTTAAAAAGCTATCTACACAGATAACTCGTCATAAAAACCAAATGCTTGGGTGGTGAAATGATATCAAAATTTTAATGAAATATTTCTCATAAGTCGAATAACTTCTAATTTTTATTTTTTCACTTATCACGAGTTAATCAATAATTTTAAAATTTTTTTAACTTTAATTTCTATAAAAACAATTTTTTAATTGAAATTTTATTCTTTAAATTCAACTTGAAATAATCGCCGGACAGCTAACAACATCAAATATCTTTTATTTTTTATTTAAAAACTGAAATACTTTTTCTACTTTCAATCTTCTTCCAATTTTTTACGCCCTGTATTTAAAAAAAATTTAAGACATAAAAATGTTCAATATCAAATATGCTTTGTTACGAAACAGAATTCTTCAAATACTTCCACAGTAATCGAACCTCCATAAGCTCAACTGTTTGTTAAATTAAGACTTTTTGTATCAACTGATCTTTTCAAGCAACTGATGTAAGCATCTTCTGATTAGTAAGAAGTTGAAAATGTCCACAAACATGTCAATACATTTAGATGTCTAGTTCAAATTTAAAAAAAAAGTTAAATAACAAGGCAATTGGCCTGCAGCTATCTACCAAAGGCTTCATCGATATTTTATGGAAAGAAAGTGAATAATAGAAGCTTTGTATTTCACTAAACTCACTTAAAGTTCGGATTCTTTGTGTAGTTTAGTGGCGAGCTCTTTTGTTTATCCTCTTCTAATTGAAAATTCAGTTTTCAAGTTCAAAATCTATCTTGTGACCTATTTGTCTGTCTTCTTGTTTTTATCATAGAGATTTAGGGTTCGTGTTGTGGTTTTGAATTAGATCTTGTACAAGATTTTTTATCAGAATTTCATTTTCTATGTAATTAAATGTTGATAGGTATTTCAACTTTGTAATATCTGTCAGAAGACATTTAAGGTGGAGTTTTTACTCAATAAGGTGCTCATTCGCTCGCTGTATACTAAAAATAAGTTCTTTTTTATTCCGCTTTTCCATTATGACGTCATTAACATCAATCTAATTTCCTCCATCAAATCGAAGACCTTTTAGTGCGAAATGTTCTCTTTTATTTGCTCTTCAACAAAGACATTTTTATCATTCATTCAACCATTTTTGTAAAAAGTTAGAAAGAAGTCTAATTGAAAAACAATGACGTCAGCTTAGATGTGAAGATCATTTGCTGCAAGATTATTTACATCTAGTTATCAACTGAAATCGAATTTCAGTGAAGAAGAGAAGAAGGTTTGACGTCAAAGATTTTACAAATCAAATATTTAAAATAAATAAAAACTTGTGGAAAAGTAGTAAAAGAAAAAGCAGAAAAAAGCGATCATGTCCATGCTTGCCGTGGTTTTCCACTACTGGTCCACATCTATCCACATTACTTGCTGTCCACTTGTCCATCAAAACTCGTACTCAGACACAAACACTTTAACAGTCACTGTCCGGTTGTCCCTTTTCTTGCCCTTTCTGTTGTAAGTGGTCACGTCCACCTTGACCTGGTGTTCACTTGGTCCTTTCAAACTTCGCTGCAACATCAGAAAAGCCGAGGGTACTTGGGGCGAGACATGGGCCAGTCCAAACACTGTCTGGTCGCCTTCAACCATCTGGAAGCTATATCGTTGTCTCCGGCGTCTTGTTTTCAATCGAATTTGGAATATTCGTCGAGGAACAACCAACATAGATGTGATATCGATGTAGTGGTGTGAAACGCTCGATGGTTTCTCTCGACACTTCTCGTACATCGTGACGTCATCACGAAGCGCTTTACAGCGACGTCGGCAAGTGTTTGTAGTAAATTGACGTCGTCCAAATTCATCAGTCCGTGTTAATTTGCGGTAGAAGTCACGTGATGGACACTGGACTCTATTAATACAATGGAAACCACCTCTGGTGTTAATACACATCTCATTAGGTCCACAAACGTGCCCCAGACCACCTTCAATGTCCTCACGGTCACATTCGTTGATGTCCACACATGTAAACTCACTTCTTGTGTAACTAAACAAATTGATAAATTTATCAATGCCACAAACTGTCCCACACTACTTACCCTAATGGACAGGTGCATTGAAATGAACCAGGGACATCTACACACTTCCATTGACACCTGCTTCCTCCCGAGTGAACACAATCACGGTTATCTTTACAATTTCCTGAAATAAAAACTCACAATCATCTTTATTCTTATTTGCTTTCACTTACCATTATATAAGCTGAAGCCTAGATGACATCTACATTCATAACTTCCATGTGTATTGACACATTCTGAATTAGGCGGACATGAATCCAATTCACACTCATTCAGGTCTTTACAATATCTTCCTGTCATCTCATCAGCAACGAAACCTTCTGTACACACACATCTGTATGATCCTATTGTATTTTTACAAGTTTCTCCATATGCTGCAGTAAAAAAATATCTTTGATAAAATTGACCTTTCAAATACTGAAGAGTGTTTTGATAACAGAAATTGTCAGATTGTTACACTAAAAAGAATTCCTCTGAAATTTTTACAACAAATATTTTATCTTTTGGTTAGACGATTTTCTAGATTATGTATCTTCATGAGGAATTTTGACGTTGCAAAGAATTTGTTTTTAGTATTTTTTATACTTTTTAATTTAACAGTTTTTATTAATTTTCTTTTTTATTCTTACATTCATTTATTTCTAACTTTTTAGAGGTTTATTTAGATAAGTTAATAATAAAAATAGAATTTTGTGAAATATTTCAACTCGTAAAATCTTCTTTCAATATTTGAAGTTAATGAATTCCAAACACAATTGCTATCTACTTTTCCACAAATATTTGTTTGTACTTAAACAAAATGGTTTATTTATAAACTAATTTATTATAAAATGTTGTTTGATTTGCTAAATAAAATAATTGGAAGAAATTTTTAAAGATAACATTATATTGTCGTTAAAAATATTTCCGTTGGTCGTTTTGTAGTAATTTTGATTTATTATATTTGAAATATTTCCAACTTAAATTTTCTTGTTGTTTCTAATTCATATTTGTCAATCAAACTTTCCTTCCACGTTTGATTTACATATAGCTAACAAGTACTTTTCATATATTAAGATATCAAATCTATATTTTAAGATTAAATGATCCAATCATATTCCTAAAGTTTTTATAAAGTTGTTTGGAACAGAACACAAAGAAGAAAACTTGCTGATAAATGATTTGTAATCCTCTGTCAGCTTTCATTCACAAAATTCAAACTTATCCAAATGAAATTGGGATAGTAGATACTATAGAAGCAGCACTTGCTAGAAGGCTAGCTGGTATCAGTAGTCACTACTAACCTGTGCACATTCCTAAACTGCATTCGTCCGTATCATTACATGATGTTCCATCATCATTAAAATTAGGTTCAAAACCTCTTTTACACATGCATTTGTAGCTGCCTCTTGTATTGATGCAATACTGATTACTGTTACAAGGATGAGAGATACATTCGTTGATATCTCGACAAAATCTGCCGATCTGAAAGAAACTGAATGAAATTGAAGCTATTTACTAGTAATAATTAAACCTTTTTCATTCCTTTAGGACAAACACATGTGTATGAACCTATTGTATTGAAACAGATCTCGCCACCACAATAACCTTGTTTACATTCATCAATATCTACACATTCACCTAGAAACTCACAAATATAGTTTCATAATCATTCACTACATCAATGACTTACCACTAGAAGTATCTAACTGATATCCTCGTTGACATAAACATGTATAACTGCCCATCAAATTACGACACGATTGGTCAGTTTTACATGGCATGTCTAGACACTCGTTAATGTCTTCACATCCCTCTTTTTTGTCGTATCTACTCAACATAAAAAGTCCTCATGTCACTGGTTGCACTTCACTGCACACGTCACCTACTTATATCCTTCACTACAAAACTTATCCATTAAATTTTCACTTTTTTCAACTTTAGTAGTATTTGCTTGAGTTAACCAGCTGCCCACCAGGCAAACCAGCCACCATCTGCAAAGCATTTTGTACTTTTTTTTTTCTTAGCAACTAAACAGATATCTGCAAGACATTAAAGTTAGAAAAACTTCTTAAAAAAACGGCTACCTTCAACGACTTCTACTAAATTACATCTTCTGAAATTTCTCATCTTTTAAACTCTTATAAAAACTTTCTTTTTTTCCGTTAACCGCATCATACTTTCTGCTTTACAATTGATTCTATTAAACAACCCCACTTCAAATTGAAATACTAAATTTATCTCACAACCCCTGACTACTGCCTTCAACTAGCAATTTCTTTTGTTACAAAGCTTATGAGACTTATTCTGTGCGTGAATGTTTCTTTTATAGCTTTTTTACCGCTTGCCTTTTTTACTTTATTCAAACCACTAGTGATGCTACATTCAATTCAACAACGAGCTTACTAGTTAGTTGATTAAACTCAAAACTCATTTCTTATCTGTTTTTAAAGTTTTTTTTTTATTTTTCGAACTTGTACAGTTTAATAATTTGACAAATACACAGAAGTTAGTTTCTACCGCTCAAGTAAATGTTGCTTAAATTTTTCTAAATCCAGATTTTTCTTGTTTTAGAATCGAAATACAATTGAAAGCATCAAGGAAGTAACTGATGGAGGTGATGCCTCGGCGATCATCAACAATATCCCGCAAGTATCAATTGGAGATCAAGGTAATCTTTCAACTCTATCTGAATAAGATTATATTCTTTGTTCAAAGTAGAAACTTCACTTATCAACGATGTAAAAGCTGAACATATAGAGACCAGTGAAGCAACCTCTGCTGTAGTCACTGATCAGGTTTGTTCCTCATCATTAAATCTTTTCATTCTCAACTCTTCTTCATCTGCAGTCATCTCTTCTTGTTTCCAACCCTCTCACAGCGCAAGGAACCACAGCAGTCACTGCTACTACTGATGGCTTATTCACAGTGGACACTGTCCAAACAATTTCAACTTCAGAACAGACATCTACAAGCGAACAAGTTGATGCCAACGAGTAAGTTCTTCTTCATCAATCAATTCGTTAGTTAAAAGACATATTTGCAGAGCAACAACAAATGTAGAAGAAACTACAATTGAAGCATCTGAAACGGGTGCCACAACCATCGTACCTGCGAGTACTAGCGGTCCTCAAATCATTCAAATAGGAACAGGCGAAGATAGACAGTTTATAGAAGTACCAGAAGGTTACAGTTTAATACAAACTCCAAATGGACTGGTGATGTCACAGGTAACCACTCATCTAAATCCTCATCTTCTTCATCTATCTTCTTTTAGGTTGGAACTACAATCACACAAGGTGAAGACGGAGTCATCTATGTCACTAACGAAGATGGGACCTCTACTCCGTTGGATTCACAAAAAAGTTTCCCTCTAGAGACTGTAGAGTCGTTGCTATCTCTTGATAATCAACAGTGATGTGATAAAGAGAAGGTTGTTGCCACTGACTGTCGACATTTCAATGTTTGATTGATTGGTTGCTGTGTAAATACAAGAAAATCAGCAACTCAATTAGCTGTTGATGGCTTTGTTTCAATTTTGTTTACCAGTTGTCAATTGTCAATTGAATATCGCTTGCCTTTGGCACGTTGCAAATTGTTTATATCTTGATTTTATTGGATTCAACCAGTTAAGGCGACGAACACCAGCAAAAGCTCGCATGTACATCATTTTAGTTGACAATCAATTTCAGTTTTTATTTGATTTGGTTAAGTTACGGTCTTTTTTCAAATTTAAATAAATTGTTTAGTTCTGGATTTAGTTTCTGATTGGAAGTTGCTTGTCTTAACATGGCATTAATATTTCTTTATGTCCATTTAACTATTGGCGTAAAATACAAGTTTGTGTCTCGATCAAATATTCCAGTGTGCTTCCTTGATTCAATTGTAAAGTTCATAAAAGAAATGTCTAGTTGCCTTGTACTAACTCACATTTACACACATCAACTCAAATTTGTGTCTTTAAAGATCTCTATCTTCAATGAACAAAATATGAAAGAAATCAATTGAAGATTGATGACATTTTTCAATCAGTTTTACTTTTTCTATAGATCTCTAAATGACTTTTTGCCAGACTACAAACCTCTCCAACTTTTATGATCAAAAAACAATTTATAAACATTAATTTGATTGAAGTTTCAACATACTTCAACCCCACAATTGAAATGTTTTCGTTTGAATTTATTTTGCCAACTTAGCAATTATTTGCTTGAAAAGTCGCACTGATAATCTTCATCTAGTTTCTTATTTTTGGTTTCACAACTACTTTAAGTTGGATTGTTAAATGAAGTTACAACTAAGCGATATGTTTTGATTTATAATTAGTGTTCAAATAAACGAATAAATTTTCATTAAATCTGTTCCATTTTAAATCAAGCTGTTTCTTCATTGGCTCAATTTCTGTTTCTAAATATTGAAGAACTTTATGTTTCTTTTTTGAACTAAGCTCATCTGTACCAGCAAATCCCTTAAAATTCGCCAACAGCCTAAAAAAACAATTTCTTCGTTTTACTCTGCTGCAATTCGTAGTCTACAGTGACTAAAAATAACAGAGAGCAATTAGAATAAATGTCAACATATCCGTTTACGGATGAGTTCACTTCCACTTTCTTATAAGACTGAGATGACAATAAGAGCAAAAATTACAAGTAGTTCAAGCAACAATTGAAAATACACAAGTGTATTTATTGGTTCCACTTAATTGTTGATATTTCCACAAATTATTTCTATTATATCTCTGATGCTTAAGAAGCTAAGAGTCTTATAATCATGAAACGTAGAATGCTGTATCCTTGATTTCATTATGTATTTGCAAACATTTTTGATTAGACTTAATTATCTTTTAATATCTTATTAAAAGACTATTAAAAACAAAGTTTTAGAAATTATAGTTTTATTTATAAGCTTTTCTACAACTACTTTGGTTTTTTTTCACAAAATACTTTTATTTGATATTAATTTATCAAAGTAACATTTGATTAAATGCTTTGAATTTAGATAATTTTTCAAAAAAGTCAAGTTTATGTTTTAGTCATCGTTTTATTATTATTTATATTATAAATTATATGATTGTAAATATACTTCATATAATTTCATATCATCAAAACGCTTTCAACTAATTTTCTAAGTATTTTTCAGCATCTGAAAACTTAGTATAAAATTAAGTTTGAATTTAAATTGGTTTTTATAAACATCGTTTGTATAAAATTCTATCAAATAATTAAAAAAAAGTTGTATTTTTAAATTTTATCTGTAAAACTAAACATTTTTACAAACGATAAAAGTTGGCCTTTATCGTTCTTAAATTATAACAACTATATTTGAAAAAATGAATTAAACTGAAAATTTAATACTAAGCTCTATAGATTTAGTTTACTATCTACTTTAACTACTATAACTTTCTATTAATACATTTGTTTATCAACTTCATAAATCACTTTAAAAAACGAATTTAAATTTAAGAATTTTTTTAATACCATCAAGTATTTAATCATGATGTAATCAAAATTAACCATAAAAAATAGTTTCAATTAAATTTGCTTAACCCATAAAAATAAAACAATATTAATTATTCAAACTATTAAAGCTCTCAAGTTGTAATTATTTGCTTTAACATCGATATCAATAATATATTAACATCAAGTTTAACCAAAATGACAAAAGAAATATTTTAAACTTTCCATTAAAATACTTATGAGTTATTTTACACTTTAAAATTCTGTGTTTTAAATGAAGTATAATTAATGTAAATTTATTTGTTACTTGCAAGAACAAGTTATAAAAAAAATTTAACCTGGCCGACCAAATAAGTCATACTTTTTGTCAAAGCACATTTTGGGTCATTTAAAGTTTAGAAAAATTGAAATCCATGAAAAATAGTTTTCTCTAAGTAAATGTTGCAGATTAGTTCAAGCAGTTTACAGTGAAATTTGACTAAATATGATGACAAGACGAAAATTCGATTAAGTTATTTAGTTAACAAGGTTAAAAATATTACTTGCGACAATAATAGACATGTAATCTTTAAGCTTACGGCTTGTGTAACTTTTGTTATTATTGTTATATGATTATTTAAGTAGCCTAAAACTATTTAGTAATAAATTCATTTTAATAAACTTTTCTTGTAAAAGTCGAAAAACTTGATTGTTTAAAAGAATTTGTAATATTTGAAAAATTTAACTTTGTCTATATGTTGAAGAATAAGGTTAAAATTTAGTTGTAATTATGTAAGTAACAAAGCTAATAAAACTAAGCAAGCTAATTTCTACATTTTAAAATCTTGTATATAATTAAAACTTTTAATCTAATACAAATTACTTAAATTAAAGATTTACATTTTAGATATATAATTTTCGTTTTGTTTTTGTAATATTTTTTTTTCAATTTTATATGTTCTATCTACTTTTTTGTTCTACCTTTTTATAAGTAATCAACCATAAATTTATTGATAAGTTTGTCGATGGTCTAAATGAGTGATAATCTTTTGAAAAACCCTATCAAGAATGATTTAGTCATTTTAGCTTTATTTTAATTTAGAAATCAAAAAGATAAACTCATCTAAAAAGATTTTTAATTTTTTTTTCAACCACAAATTTGAAATCAATATTAGCTAGCGAAATATAATTTGTTAGTAAAAAAATTTAAATAGAATAAATCATTAAATTTTGTTTTGGTTTTTGTCACGTTTTAGGTACACCAAAAAGTTTTATAAAAATATAATTTTATTTTAAAGAATATAATTAAAAACTTTTTTTGGCATACAATCATCAGCTTTTATCAAACCGAATACGGAATGTTTGTTTTAAACCCTAATTTAACTAGATAAGATAGTTGATTCCAAGATGAAAGATAAGCTATTTAAAACATGACAGATAAGATAAAAATTAAGTCATTTCGAAAACAAAACATTTGTAGTATATAAAATTCAAAACTTGTATTTTCATTTTTCGAAATACTCATTTTAATTTGTTTTGTATAATTTTTGGGGCTTATAACCACAGCTGTTTAATCTACATTAAAATACACTTAAAGTAAAAAATGTATTTGAATAAAATAATTTAATTAACGCTGAGAAATCTAATTTTGTATTTCTCATGTAAATGATACTTTTATCAATAAATATGGTTTAAAACATGTATATAATAAAAGAAAAATTTCTACTTAATACAAAAAGCTCTCCAAAAACGTTTCATCCAATTGTAAAAATATTCTAGTCAAGGCTTAATCAACAACTTGTTGCATTTACAAATTCTTTGAATCAAACTTTTCTTTAATTATATTTCAAGATTTCATTTTGTTTTAGGATTTTGATATTTTCTATTTATTCTTTTCTACATTTATAATCTAATTCATAGCATTTGAAGGATAAATTAACGCTTAATTACCATAAAAAACGTATTTTGCTTATAAAAATTTCAATAGAATAACTTTTAATGAAACTAATTCATTTGACTAAGGAGTGAACACAAAATATCTTTGTTTATCATGTTTACAGGATTATTTGATAAAATTTCCATAAAATTGGTTGTCTATATTTACAAAAATTATGTTCTTTTCGGTTTAGGTTTGACTTCTGAAACGTCTCATAATTTCAATTGTTTTTAACTTGAATGTTTAATTTTAATATTTGTGGTTTTACAGATGGTTTAGATCCTTCTTAAGTAAAATGATACGTTGAAGAAAAGCACATGATATTAAATAAATAGCAAAGTAAAACTTTATTTTAAATTTTCACACGGTGGAAATATACCATCAGTATGCTTTATCTTACTATTTTTTATAAAATGTAGTATCACAAGAGATACATTTACGTGCTTTGTCAATAATTATTTGTGTACCAAATTAAAGTAAATAAATCTTTAAATTGTAATAAAAGCTTTCAATGTTGACGATATTCAAATTCAACTTAAATTTCAACTTTTAATAAATACATGTAAATTTATCTGTGTATGTTTGGATTCCCAAATACTCGTTTTTAAAACGATTGTCTCCTTAAATTACATTGATTAATGGAATTTATTGGTTTATCCTCTAGTTTTTATCTTGTAATCGATGTTGTCACTGACTATTGTTGACTTGCTTTAACATGTAACTTTAAACTACTCTCAAGTATAATTATTGTAAAGTTCTTATCTGATTAACCAACGGCTTCTTGAAGTGATTCATTGTTTTGCTTTTTACTAAAGTATTCCATACTTACTTTGATTGCTTATAGGAATTTTATGTTTTCAATTGAACTTACACAACTTTGCTTTTAGTTATCCAAACTTTTCCATGTGAAACGGTAAATAAATGAAATGAAAATTGAGGTTAAAGTAATAAATAGAAAATAGTATACCGACTGAACACTTATGAGTATAAGCTAAATGGTTTGAGCTTGTAAAAGCCGCAATTATTTTGGAATAAGAGATACAATTATGTTCAGTTTTTAAACGTATATTTCTAACAGCGAAAAATTAAGTAAAATTTTAAAGCAAACTTTTTTATTTGTAAGTTTATAACTAGAAACTTTATCTGAATCCTATTCAAAACTTTATTTAATCTTCAACACTTGATTAAAAATAAATTGATTGTAAGATTTTAAATTTATAACAAATGATAGATAAAGATTTTTTGTTGAAATTAAATTAATGCTTTTAATCTAGCTTGCAAAATTTAAAGCTCTGTATTTTAATCATTCAATTTAGACTGGCAAAGATATTATAATTGGTTACTTTTCCCAGACTTTAATCTTACCATAGAAAAGTTTGCAAAGTTTTTTTAGCCTTGTTGTTAACTTCAAAAAGATTGTTATTTTTAAGCCTCTGTTATCTTTTCATTTCACTAATTTGTAAGTATCAAGAGCTTACAGTATAAACAAACTCAAGTAATATTTACTAAGCAACTTTAATTTCAATTGATTCTTTCTAAAAGTATAAGCTTTATCATATTTCTACGGAATAATACTTCCCTTAACCTGGTGTAATTGTAACCATGTACTTATGATTTATTCAACTAAAATAAACATAATTATTTGATTTAAGTGTTTGACCTGATTCCGCCAATTTATTTTTATTTAGCTGCATTAATGTCTCTTGTTATAAGTGGATTGAATTACCCAAGCAAACTTGTTAAGATTATTCAAAATATTTTCATAGATCAATAAAAGTTGAAGTTATGTATGATATTTGGCAAGTTATAATGAAATAATTGCATAATGAAATAAAATAAATAGATTAAAAGATAAAGTTTAACGTTTTCCAAAATATTTTAACTTTTTCTAATTATCTTTAAGTAACAATGTAAGCCAGTTTTTTTATAAACTGAAAATTTATAAATATACATTTTTATAAGTAAGCTTGTAACAATTAAATAAACTTAGTGAAAAGTCAAATAAAAAAGGTTTTAAGAAGTTCTTAATGTATAGAGTTCAAAGATATTAGCAAAGATTTGATTATTCTTTAATTGCTCGTAATTGTCTGTTGATAAGTCTTGATTTTATAAATTTTTGATGATTACAACTAAAAACTATGAATAAAATCATACAATGTTATTTAAACTTTATTTATTCTAACTTTATTGAGGTTTTATAATCAAAAACAAATACACTTTATAAAAAATCTTATCAAAACGGATTGACGTATTTTATACTCTCATTATAATGTTATGCAATATCATTGAGGAAATAAGTTATGCTTGCTTGATATAAAATTTGTTGATTTGTTATTCATTTAAAACTAATGTTATTTGTACTAGGAATTGATTGCATATAAAAAATTGTTGTTTAATTATCAATAAGCATGACTGCGAGGAGTTATTATCATCTTATAGTTGTTTTGATATTTATAAAGTTAGAAATACTGCGTATGAAAACACATTTATGAGTAAGATGAGAATTAAACAAGCATTTGATTGTTTTGTATTCCAATATTCAATCTAACACTGATGCAAGCAAAATATGTCGCTGTCTTTAAAGAATTGGTAAAACGTTTGATTATACAATCCATTGGAATAATTATTCACAATATCTCATTTTCTATCATAATTTAGTTCTAAAAGAAATTATAGCATCATAAAATTAGCTAAATCACTAATTATAAACGGATCATTTGCTACCAGTACATTTATAAACACCACAGAGAATTCAGATGATTACTTTTGAAGAATGAGTAAAATTTAGTCACTCATCATTACTATTTACAATAATTATCTTATTATTGTTGATCGAGAAAGCTTTAAGAGCCAAAAGATTTAAGGTGTTAAATTATCTCAGATAAGAATGATCTATTTAACCCTCTTTAAAAATTTATTTAAGCCTTGAACATAAGTTCCAACAGCTGGTAACATACAACTTATGGGTAAGCTCTATAACCTAAAAAGTTGCAGCCACAATTTCATTTGAAACAACTTTTAAAATGTTTATCAAAATTTAATTTTTTTATTTTTCTGTTTACTTTTGAAATTAAAAAAGTCAAAATTACGAAGAAGTTAGGTTCAAAGTTTTAGTTGAATTTTAGCTTAAGTTTAATTTGATTCCCAAAACCCCCAAAACCTGTTTTTTATAGATTCTGGATTATTTCAATTAGTAATTGTTAAAAAATAAGTTTAACTTAAGGTTACTTGTCCCTTTTTTAATTATAACTTAATTTCCAGCCTTACATTAGTGTTTGTGGGTTTGAATATCCAAAGCAAGTTTCATCTTAATTCTTGAACAAGTTTGCACTCAAACATTTTTTCTTACATTTATAACTGGTAAGTTATGCAAGGTTACTTTGTTCCTCTTTCATTATCACATGCTAGTATTTTTCGCACAGAGTACGAAAAAAGACAACTGAATAGTTACACATCATTAAATATGAAAATAGTTATTCAGTAAAATTTTTCCAAGTTTTTTTTAAACCCAATTTTGTTCATAATAAGTTTCAATTTAAAATAAAAACCATTGTGCTCAGCGCTTATACATGCTTATACATGCGTTCATTTTATACAGTAAATTTAGTAAGTTGGGAGTTTTGCAAAATTTATATTCTAACTTACACATCCAATATATACCTAAAGTTTAATATATTTTAGCTCAACATTATTTTACTGTTGTTGTCAAATGATGCTTTTATTGAATAAAATGCACTATATATAGCTATTAAAATATCTAAGTAATAAAATATTCAGGTTTATATATAGGATACAATATGAATAGGTTTTCAATATAAAAGGATTTGAATTTGTGGAAGGTACAGTGTTATAGTACCATTTAATAAACACACAAACTTTATTATTCTTTTAATTTAGAAAATCTTTTGTTTGGTTAAAAATGTAATGCATTTGTTAGAAATAAATTTAAATATTGCTAAATATCATAAAGCGCCAAAATAAGATTACAAAATAACCAATTTGGAGTATATCGAAAATGAACTTTGTAATGATTGGGTATTCGTTGCTAGGAAAAAGCTGTACATACCTGGAAACAGCCATGCTTCAGAATATAAAGTTGTATGTTATGATAAAACATTTCTATTGTAACTTTATTAAGGTTAATTACTTTTTCTCAACATGAAGTTATTTAAATTTGTTTTTATCGTTTTTATAAGAATGAAGAAATTTATAACATTTTTTCAAGTGCAACTCTTTTAAAATGTTGAATTATAAACATTTTTACAGTTTAATTTATAATATAATTTATAAAAAATTTAGATAAACTAATGTATAAATTTAAAATATTATTTTCACTTTTTTCTTCATAAATAAAGATATATTTCTTACTTAATCATTAAGTTCTTACTCACTTCTATATTATCATCAAAATTATTTTAATTTTTAATAGTTTAATAATTGATACTATTAAAATTATTTTATCTAGTTTATCATTTTTATCACTATTTTATAATTATGAAAAGGAAATGAATGACTTAATATTAAAAGTGTTTTGTATTTGACTAATTACTTATATCTTTCATAAGTTAGTTTATTTTTTAAAAGTTTATTTTTTTATATCAGTTTTTTTTACTAACTTATTTCAAATTTAAAATAATTTTACTTTAAAATTATTCATCATGAAAAGTATCCTTTTAATAAAAGTTTACTGAAAAGTTTTAATTAGCTGTTTAGTGATTTGAATTGTTCCTTCGATTTCAATTTATAAACTATTCAATTAGGATTTTATCAGATTTTTTATTCCATAACTTTTTTCATTGATAACTTCTTTAAAGTCTTTTAAAATAAAATAATTTGTGATTTAAACTTTATCATGGTGTATTAATTAGTAGAGTCTTTTTAAAATGTATTTTTTTAAAGTATTTTTTCTTTAAATAGATGTATATGCTCTTTAAAAAATAAATACATAGTCAGTTTTGATCTAATAGATTGCTTGACATGTCAACTTTATATATAGTTACTAGGTCATTGTTATAAAAAATTCTCTAAGAAATCTTTGTAAAGTCAAATCTTCAAGATATCATCAATATCTTTTCCTGATGACTTGCTTTTGTTGATTACTTTGTATGTTTCTTTTGTTTTTATTTTATATATTTTTATTTTAAGTTTACTGTTAAGTTAAAACTGAAGATGTCATTGCATCTTGATCCAAATGTACTTGGATCAAAGATAAACAGAAATGATCTACATGCGACCAGTACTGGTAAAGGACATGATTTTACAAATGGATGCAACTTTCCTCCTTCTTTGCTTAGAGTAGGTATCTAAATAGATTATTTTGATTACTATTCATAAAATCTTCATAATCTTCAAATAATTTCTTTTAGTAAGATTCTTTTTATTTTTTTAGCAAACTCGTCCTGATGTCTTACCTCCTGTAAAGAATAACAGAGATCGGATCACTTGGTCTGATGAAATTTTGAGAGCATATGAAACTACTTCTGGTACTTTTCATAATCGCAAGAGCTTTGGAGTAAAACCTTTTAAAAATCCATGCTATAAAAAAGCAGCTGCACATTGGAATGTTCATTATATGAAAGATGTTTTGGAAAAAGTAAATCTGAAATAATTTTATCAATAGAAAGTTTTGAAAAACCACAGAACTATTTCTTAGTATTTTATTTTAATTAATTTGATTTGAAGGACTATTTAACTGTGAATTTTAAAACTATAAGCAATAAGGTTGTTTAATTTTGATAAATTTAACTTTTTTAGCCTACCTAACAGACATGTTTCAAAACCTACTTTTTACAAATTGTTTATTTAAATTCAGCTAATATTAAAGACTAACAAAATCAAAAATTATAAATTCCTTAAGATATCATCTATCAACCTTTTATTACACAACTTAAGTTATTAAATAAAAAACGTAAATTCAATTTTACTTATAAAAGTTAAAAGTTTGTCATATGAGCAATCAATTGCTTTATTTAAGATGATAAAAAGACAATATTGAAGTAATTACTGTTGTGAAAGAATTTAATTATTCGATTTAAATTACTGTCATCATTTGATTACAAAATCTGTTGTATGTTGAATCTTCCGGCCTAAGATACAACCAATTTGCTGACTAGTTTAAAGGAGATTAAGTATATTTAAATAATAGTTTGAAAATAAGTTTTTTTATGAAATCAATAGTAAACTACTGATTGTAGTCAGAAGAATAATTCATTTTCTGATTACAGCTACAAGCAACTGATTCAAAACGGGTCCCGCTAACAATGGGTTATCAAACAAGTGAAACAAAATCAGAATTCACAGCTAAAAACTCAGCGGTTGCTTCAATACCTGAAAGATCAGATTATCAACCATTCAACTTACGTCAGCACCATATTTCTGGACCTTCATCAAGAGTGATAACATCTAACAAAAATCCTGCAGTATCTGGAGACCCTTACTATGTGCCAGAAAAAGGAACGTTCAAACTGAACGATATTTATTTAACAACAAACAATAAAGAACATCGGCGTTTTACAAAGTTAGTAAAAGTCAATCATAAAATTGTACCTTTTGTTATAAAATTTAATTTGATCTTTGTATAAAATTGATGTTTTATTGATGACTTTAAAAAGATCTTTTTAACAAACACTAAGCCTGTTTTTTTATTATTATTTTAAATTTGATTGACCAAATAATTCTTTAAAACTTTTAAAAATAGTTCACAAATACTTATCGCAATTAAACTTGCAGAAAAGAATTAATGAATTATCCTAAGAAAGATATCGCAACTTATTGGGAATGTGAACAATACCCAAAAGCATGGGGCCATGGCTTAAAGACAAATCCTTTGATTCTGGAATCAGATCCATCTTACCAATTACCAATGAGAGATGAAGTAGTTTTCAAATCTGCTACAAATATTCCAAATCTTCCAAAGCTAAAACCTAACGTCCCTCACAAAGGTTTTTTGAAACAATTTTTTTATCAATTTGATGTGAATTGGTTGCTTCAAAGTAAATTTGTTTTTCGTCAAAAACAAACTTTCAGTGAATACCAAATAACATTTAAAGTTTACATATCATTACTTGTTCTATTAACTTTTGTGCTCATTTCTTAATGAGATAAAAGCTTTAATTGTCAACACTACTAACCCTGGTTCAAACCTCACATGCAGTAAAACATTTTATTAAAAAATCCAATCTGGTTGATTTATATTCTTGATTTCTAAATCTTCTTCAAACTAACTTTTTCTACAAACAAATCTTGCGTTCGGTGATTGATAATGTGAGAATTGTTTGCCTACAAGCTGCCTTTTAGGGGTACTTTTTAAACTGTTAATTATAAAATATCTTTGAAATTGTAAATTAAACGGAAATTTGTTTACAAACAGGAATGAAGACTTTGATGACTGACTCTTACAAAGGTGGCAATGGAGAAATGAATAAATACAACTTATTCTGTCCTATAGACACACCAAATGTTGCAACTGTATCAGGAGCCAAAGATATTATGACTGTTCCATTTATGTATAAAACCGAATATGGTGCTTATGGCAGTGGTCGACCAGTCACAGTTGCTTAACTATGTTGAATAGCTTGAAATTTTGTATGACTATTTAATTCCTTTCAAAGTTAAAATTTGTGTTTACTGTTTGAAGAAATTTGTTCAGTTAATTGCAATTTCATGCTTTGTATCTGCATATAAATTTAATTGAATAACTTAACACATTTTTAAAGCAAGTTTGTTTATGTATAAGAAACGATTACATCGAATGTCTAAACAACTCGTCTATCTGTAAGGTTATTGGAATTTAAGAAATAAAATATTTATAAATGCTTGTTATAATATACAACTAATTTTATACTAAAAACTTAAATAGATAATTTATTTTATTATTTTATAATAAACTATTTTCATTTAACTGCAAAATTTCTATTGATAGTCCTAAATGTTGTAGATTTGTGTACATCGTGTAGTAAACATATAAATGTTCAAAATAAGAAATCTGATTTAATATGAGATTAATCTTACTAAAGACATTTTTGTAGTAAAGACATCTCAAAATGTTTTATTTATGATATAAAAATTTTTTACACAATGCTTACATAATAGTCAAAATTGACGAAAAAACTTAATTTACAAAAAAACATTTCAAGAAGATATAAAGAGTTATTTTGTTTTGTAAAATATGGACTAATAAATATAAACAAATTTTAATCGATAATATTTTCATTTTTGAAGGCTCTTTAAGAATAATTAAAAATGACTCTTTGTGAAAACAATTTTAATTATTTAAAAATCTGAATGGTGATGATATTAAAGATGTTATTTTATTGATAAATACAAGCATGTGAGTCACTTTACAGGTTCACGGTATTTCAAGAATAATTTAGAAGTTTACAATGAAAATCTCACGTGACTGGTGACAAGGAAGTGAAACTGACAACAGTCAATTCACCTAACATAGAAATGTCAGCGAAAAAATAGAATGAACACAAAATAACGAAGCATCTCTTTTGGATCTGATCGTTTAATAACAAAAAATTTGACGTGCCAACCACCATTTAACATTTTGATGAGAAAATTACTTCAACTAAGTAATTCTCATCATATAAAGTATTCTAACTAGAAATTTAAAACCGGGAACCCCCTTTTTGTTTGTTACGGTAAGCCATTTTGTTACAAACACAATTTGAGTTGTTTTGTTTCGATTTTTTATCCACAAGTTTCAACAGTTGTTCAACATCGCTTCTTGAAGATTTCTTAATTTGCTTTAAAGTGTTTTTTAACTTTTTAATCAAGGCTTTGATTTTTTTTCTTAATTTACGACGTTGATCTTTATGATCTACTCTTTTCTTATGACTGTTCTGTTTCTTGTTTTTCTTTCGCTTATTATTATAACTTTCAGTAACACTTAGAGATTTTGTAGCTGGTAAAGTGCTCGGTTGAACTATTGTATCTTCATTTGTCTTACTTTTTCGTTGATATTTTTCGTTTAAACTTGCCGAGTCACTTTCATCTATTGATGCTTTAGCAATTGGATCTACACTGCTTAAATCATCATTAGAGCTTTTATCTGGCTTCCATCCTAGTTTTTGTAACTTCTGAGCCAACCAAGCTCGTCGAATAAAAATTTCTCGACGCCTACTTCTCATATGCCCAAAATCATCTTCAGCTATACCTCGTTTACTGTAAAAATAATTGGTGATGAGTTAAAGAGGATACTTCACTAAGCTAACTAGATAGAAATTATTTACTAGTTTGTAGTAATCAATCGTAGTTTAACTTTTACAACATGACAGCTATTTTTTGTAAAAACTGATTAATAGAAATTTGAAATTAGCTGTCAACTGTAGATGAAAAGAACTTCTTTTGAAGTTTCATATTGAATAACGTCTTGAAGTTAATTTTTTATGTCCTTAGCAATTTTACGTTTTTAAAAACAATTTATTAGTTTTTTATGACATGATATTTTATTTTTAAACATTTCATTGACTTGTAATAATATTTCATTGGCTTACCTGATAGTATGAGAGTAAGATGACTGTTGTTTCTTCAGCTTAAGTACTTGTGCTCTGCATGAACAGAATGCTAACAAAATGAAGGCAATTAATTTCCACATATTTCACTACAAATATCTATATTTAAAAAATAATAAATAAAAAACTGTTAGCTAGAAGTGACTACAATAGAAAATATATAAATATACAAAATATAAGAAATTTTCTTGAGCTTTGTTTTAACTGACAAAAACTCTATATTTGAACATTTTAAAGATGATTTTTTATTAGATGTAGTGCTCTTATATAGCAAAAGAGACTTTTTCTCGCCACTTTACTTAGCTCTCGCACTGATGATCATTTTTACCGTTAAATGACAGATTTTTAGACATGAGAAAAAATTATAACAGAAAACTTTACTTCTAAATATGAGAGTTTACTACATTTCAATAATTCTAAAACAAGATTCAGTGACAAGTACGGTATCATAGAAGATGTCGTAATTCAAACAGATTCTTTCCCAGTGATGAACTACTTGTTATTCTATCCAGGTATGAAGATTCTTAAATTTATCTTTAAAAGTTCACACATCTTAACAAAATTGATAAGACAGACACTTTGAGTTAGAGCTCTCACATTTCCTTGACATCTTTAGATTCTTCTCAAATTTTAACTTTTAAACTTGTAATCAGAGTATGTCTGCAGTTTTATGATGAAGTTTGTTCTTTACGGATTTCTAAATGTAAAAATATACTTTTCAAAAACTAATCTTTGATTAAAATTAAACTGCAGAGGTTAGAATGACACTTTGCACTTTCTAACAACTCAAAAAATAAACCTCAATAATTAATAGCTACTTAAAAAAAAGTTGTTATTCAGTTTCATGACTTTGATGACAAAACTTGACTATCAGAAGAATAAAAATAAATTATAATTTATAAAGATTTAAATATTTTTTTTCAAGATTATATGTTTATGTTTTTAAGGAATCCTTTTTTCACATAAGTATCAACATTTGTTCAAACCGTCACTGCCGGTATAAATCTATTTTTGTGAGATATTTATGTTGAGTTGACAGATAAATTTGAGGAGTTTATCGATCATATGCGTTCATGAGTAAAAACTATTTCCAGGAATTTCACAAGTAGTAAGTTTGAAGTTAGAAATATCACTAGTAGTGAACTTTGTTTGTAAGAAATTGAAAGTTCGCAAAATGTTGAATATAATTTTGGAGTTGCTAATACTGGCGTAAAATAAAGTCTTATACAATTATTTCTCAGTTTGAATATAATTTAATCAAATTGATGTTTTTTTAATCAACTAAATTTTATAATTAGCAGATTTAAATATAATGAATTTACATATTGAAGATAAGATAAAGAATTTGTTAACTCTGCATTGATATTTGCATTGCTTTGTTGTACCTTAAATTAAAAAATTATGATATTTTATCAGTTTATAAAAATGGATTATATGTTCTCAAGTAATTATCTAAACCATCAACAGATACACATATCAACAACTTCATAAATTTTGATTTAACATAAAATTGATAAATACAAAAATACTTTTTTATTCCAATTTTGATATCTTTAAATTATTTTGGTTTCATTGAAGTTTTATTGCAATTCAATAAACATTTTATTATAACGACTAAATAGTTGATTCAATATTTTCATGACATTATGACAAAGTCAAAGAGTAACTTATTAATAACTACATTTGGTTTAACCATTGAGTTTAAAAACGATTACTTCAACTAAACATGATCAATTACGATTATTTTTGAATCAAAACTACAAATTAATATTCCAGTTTTGAAAAGAAATTGAAGTTTATTTAATGATTATTTGCAGAAGCGACGACAATTTCATAGCAGTCTGTGTGGGATGTTATTTAAAAGTTGTTTAATGATTTTAACCAACTCTCAATTAATGGTGTTTTCCATAATTAGATAATTTGGTAGTTTCTGCTTGCTAAGGTTTGTTTTACAAAACATTTATTACTTTATGTAAAACAAAACACCAATTACTTTGGATTTTATATTTTAAAACAATCAAGTCATTATTTACTTCTTTTACACAAATTACTTTTGACAAAAATAAAGAAATTAAGAAAAATATCTTATATTTCCTATTTAATTTAAGTATTATATAAGAATTTAAGTCCGATAAGTAACTATTAGCATAAAAAGTATTTTAGTTTTATTTATAAAAAGAATCCCAAAGTTCTAATGAAATTCAATGTTTTTTAAATAGTTTGAAATAAACAATATCTAATTAAAATACATTTAATAAATTATTTAAATATTATTTTTCAGTTGAAATAAAAGATTATAATAAAAAAACTTTATTAAAGTTAGCAAATACTGCTTTACTGTTACTATTAGTTGGTGTAAATAGATCCCCATAAAAAGATGAGAAGCAACTTGATTTTATAGCGGAGTATAACGATTTAAGTTTTTAAGTTCAAACGTATCAGAAATAAGTCAGAAGTTACTTATTATTTATCTAATATCAAAATCATTGATTTTAGTTTAATTGTTTTTGTCTAATCAGTATTTAAGATACATCTTATATAAATAACTATATTACAGCAGACTTTCCGAAATTAATGTTTTATTTATTACACAAGTATCAGTATAGTTAATTAAAAGTTTTTGCTTGACAAAGTATTTGAAATATTTGTTCCTTAATAAACTTTTTAAGTTTAACAAATAACGTAAACTATCCCACAACAGTTTTCACACGTTTCTTAATAACTGGTACTTTTTTGTAAAAACGATGACCTTCTTCACGAGACCATCTCTATTTGGTAACATAAAGAAAATTGTTTAAAAATAAGAACTAAACGTCAAAGTGATATTGAAGGTAAGATGATGTCACTGAAATTTAGAATATTTCTTCCCAAACACATTTCTCTTTACGTGAAACAAGAGATGAGGTTTTGCTCTTTTGATGTTTATAAATTATTTATATATACCATTTTTATCTCATTTAGCAAATTTACAGCTTTTATGTCAAATATTTGTTATTACACTTCATTTATATGTTAGTGGTAGCAACAAATGTTGGAATTTTAATTTAATTAGACAAATTATATCAGTAATAATGTAACTTGTATGATATACAAAAAAAAATTGACTTATTATTTAACTCCATTAAAAATAAACCATTTATATCGAAAGTAACAGAAAATCGATTAATCAACTTCACGTCTATCAGTTGACTTTTTTAGTTTATTAACCTAACAGATTTATAGTTCACAACAATAACCAATACTTATAAAACTTGTATTTTCTATAATTTTTTAATATTTGAACTTGATAATGTTACAACTTTATAATAAGATTGAATTAAAGAATTCATTTTTTTATCAGCACTGAAAATGGTTGAGTGCTTTCTAATTTATTGATATCATTTTTGACATATTTTACAAGGTTGTAATTTTCGTCTTGATATTTAGATATTACATAATGTTTTTTAAATTAAGGTTTAAAATATATTATGCCGAAAATTTATGTAAAAATAATTTCAACAAATTTTTGTAATAATAAAATAAATATTTTGATTTTACTTAAAACTAAGGAAATATGTAAATGAAGTTGATAGGAATTCTAAATTTGTATTTTTGTAGTTTTAATCTTCAAACTTTTTTCAGAGTTCAATCTTAAGTTTGACAAATTTATTTGAAAGATCAATATTTAATTTTACAACTTATGAAATTTTACTATCTGTATAAAAGAAAGTCTAAAATGTCAATAATACTTCAAATAACTGAAAGTTATATTTCGTGAAAGCATAAAATACTTTTAATCATTATTTAATAAATTCTATATTATATATATTTACATAAGTTTAATTTTTAGAACTTTTGATTAGGCAAATTAAAACATTTTATAATGTTTTTAATTTTTGGGTAGATTAAAAAAAATAATTTTATTATTAATATTCTTTATTATCGTTTTCGTTTTTCAAATAATATTAGTTTGTAAATTACCAAACTTCTAAATTACTAAAATGGTTGAAACTCATTTAGACCTAAATTTGTTGTATATATTTACCGTAAATTACGAGATATACAGTGAATGTAGATAATTGAATCAAATTCTAAAAGATATTTACTCCATAAGATTTACAAAAAATAAACACATGTATTAAACACAGAAAAAAACCACTAAAAAAAAACAACTAATTTTCGGTTGTATATATAATTATTTGATAACAATACTGAACAAAAAGTTACAAAAACATTTATTAGAAAAGTTTGACCTAAAGGATAGTCGTTAAGAAAGTTACAAGCCATATTAAAAGAGCTTTTTTTATAAAAGCAGCGCCAATAGAAGCACTATTATGAGGAGATAGATTAGAATCAAAACTTGATGTTTCTGTGGTGATTGAGTATATATATTGGTCTTCATTTTCTAGACCTTTATATTGTTTAATTTCATTTTCACGTTTTTTCCACCAGGTTGATATATTTTGGGGAAATCCCTTTTCAACTTCCAGTTTATCTTTATTAAGTTGCCACCACAAATGACCTTTTATAAAATAGATCTCTCCATCAAATGGATTTTGAACTGCTGCATCCACACTTGAAGGAACATTTTTTAACTTTGAAATACTTCTTGGGTATGTTTTCTTCAATTGTGAATTTTTCTTTAAAAAATATCTGATTACTAAAAGTTAATGAATATCTAAGTAAAGATAATAACACTTTACAAAAAGCTGAAAAAGTTTTCTAACCAAATCAAACTTCCAGTATTGATTTTTTCTAAAGAAATAAGCACAATCATAAACCACATAAGCTGCGTCTACTTTATCTAAACGTCTCGGCAATCCAAAGTAAGTGATAGGACTTGGCTTTTCACTTATCTGTGTGTCCTTATAGATGTATACCCATTTACCTCAAATAAAAATGCGTGTTACTTTTACTTTCATCATTAATCAAAGAATCTGAACAGGTTATACCAGTAAAGAAGTATATATTAGCATCAAATGAAAAAACTGCATTTATTTTGATATCTGGAAAGTCCATCCAAAAACTTTTTATTTTTGCTGAATCATATTTTGTTTCATAAGTTATTCTCCAAAATTGATCATCCTGTAAAGTTATCAAATCGTAATATAAGCAGTTTCAATTAGAAATAGATGGACAATTTAATTACAACTAATTTAAGTATCAAATATTCTATAAAAAGTTTATTTTATAATTTATCAATTACTTTGAAAAAATAAAGTTCTCCTCTGATATTTGCAACTGCATCAAAAGTTGATTCATAAAATTCTAAACTTTGATCATCATTTCTGTTTTGATTCTTTCTTATCTTATTTTTCCTATTTGATCCGTTAATTCGTTGACGTTTGTTTGATTTTGAGCGCAAAGAAACTGGGTAGATGGATTTGCTGGAAATCCTCTTTTTATCTGTTCAATTAAAACAGTCACATATAGCTATCAGGTAATAACAAAATTGTTATATTAAATGTAAAAGCTCAAAAATGTATCTTCAGACTCCGAAAAATCTACTTTTATTTAATTTATAAACAAATCAAAACAATTCTATAACTATTAAGCATTTTTAAAACTAACTAACATTAATTTCTAGCTTTACTGAACCAACACATCACTGTTCATTGAAAATATAACCTGCTATATTTCTTAAGTTTCAGTTTAGCTCTTCTGAAATATTTAAGTAAATATAATTTAATCCTAGAAAATCTGAAACAGTTTAATTTTAACACCTGCTGTTTTTTGGAACAAACGTTTGCTGAAAGATTTTACATTTAAGTAGAGCAAAACGAAAGAATAAAATAGTCCTAAGAGACGGATTAATCTTCTATTTCTTCAGAGATTATTTTCTATCTGCTTTTATGAGCTTAGTGATTAGACAAAATCTTTACTTTAATCCAATTTAGATTTTAGCAGAAATTGGAAATTGATGAGTTGAAGATGATATAAACGATAAAACTAATTTATATATTAAACTTATTTTATAGAATTTGTTTATTAATTTATAAAACTGATTTTTGTCAAAACGTTAAATCAAGCCACTAGACAATTATTTCAATTATATCTTTAACTAATAAATTTCGTAACTTTCTTTTCTCCAAAATTTTTATAAAAAAATAATTATTCAACAAACCCAAATTGTTTAACTTTCTTTTGTTTTTGTTGAAAACTGGTGAATGGTTTTCAACGGAATTTAAATTTTGGTTCGTTGTTGGAGCATCATTATTCACCTCAGTGATTTCATCTTCATCTTTGTTTGAATTGTAAGATCTGTTTAAACTCTAAAAATTTGTTAAAATCTTTTATTATTTATCATTTTACCTTGATAAGATTGCTTTAATTAGTTATTAAATCAGAACTAACTTTATTTAGTTTTTAAATAAAAATACCGTTATTTTGTAAATATCAAACATTCTAGTGGCTAAACTTACAAAACAGTCTTTTGTACAATTAAAAAATCGGCCAAAAGTTTTTGGATCAAATCTAATTAAATGCTTAGTTGCAATTAAGCTTAATTTGACTCTTCAATTTAAACATCTTGGAAAGGTACCATGCATGTGACTGGTAGATTAACCTCTGATAGATTTAATTGCTTAAAAAGATAAATTATTTGTTGTGAATGGTCAAGGGAATTTGAAAAATAACATTTAAATGTTATGTTTGAAGCGTTTTATAATTTTAAACTGATATAACAGCAAATAAATTAAAAGTAATTAGATTGTATAAAGATGTTTTGAAGAAATCAAAAGTTAATCGTGCAATAAACTTTACTTTCTCTAAAATTTGCTGATTTCTAAAAACTTTCATCTCTCATTAGATGTGTTTCAGGTACCAATTGAGTATCGATTTTCTATAATAACATTTAAAATGGAAAATGAAACAAAAAATCAGAAACTTAAGTTTGAGATTCGTCAATTATTCATTATTTGGGCGATAATAGCAAAATCAAACGTCTGAAGACAGAATATGGCTCAATACCAAAGACTTTCTGCAAGTTGTCGGTTGAATATTTACACTAAAGTTTATATATCAATACACATTAAGAGTACATCCCTTTCATAAAGTTTGAAACATCATTTTTTTTAAATTTGATATAACTGTATATTGGTAAAACAGTTAAACTAACTACTTTATATACATTTTTCTCTTTTCTATGATATAACCCCTAATAGAAATGTTGGTTTACTACATTTAAAATATCAAACAACCATATTTAACAGCTTCAAAACCTTCTAAGGTTTTATTTAATGTTAATTAATATAAATGTAATGTTATTAAATATCTCATAGTATATCTAATTATTTATACAATAGAAGTTCCACTTTTAAATTATTATTTACAAACATTAGTCCATATGTTATCTAAAAGTTTATAAAGTTTTAGTTTGTTTTGTAATGAATAGTAATAAAACTTTGTACCATGTTCGTCTAACTTACTTTTGTAGAATTTTCTTTGGCAAATGTGTTATTTGTTGTCAAGTTACACGAAATGTGAGTTTGATTTCCATGAAGCATACATGCAGTTAACATATGAATTAATTCAATTCCAATAATTAACATTCCAATTCTAATCATTATTTATGTATACTAGTTGTTCAATTGCTAGTTTTCATTACAATATAAGCTAAGCTAAAAAACAAAATTAAATTTTAGATAGATGACTTAAATAAAAAATAAAAAAATAAATGAATATAAGTAAAGTTGAGGATTTTCTATATAAAATTAAAGTTCAAAAATTCATAAGGTTAAAGTATTAACAAAAGCTTCTGAATTTAGTTTAAACAAAATCAACTTCTTTCAGTAAAAAGCAATAAGATATTAAGTTTTCAAACAAATTTCAATTGAAAACACATATATCTATATATAATATAACAGATAACTATATAAGCTATATATATAACATCAAAACTAAAACCTATAAAAGGTAACCAAATGTAATTTGATAAAATAAACTGAAATAAAACTCGAATTGAGTTTATTTATTCCTTAAAACTACATTCTCTTTAACTTAAAATTTTAAACTTTAATCAAAAATAAATCTGAATGTTTAAAGATTCAATTCAGAGAAAATGATTAAAAGACAACAAACCAAATCGCATTCTTAAAAATGTCGAATTTATCAGTTGCTAAAATCAAAGCAGATGTCATTTTGAAGCGCCAAAACCTTCTTCGATTATTTTTCTTCTTTGTCTGTCTGTCTGCTTCACTTTTACTTGTTCTTCTTCCTCAAGGTGATCAATCAACTCTGAGAAACATCAAGAAATTTTACAAAAAAGGTCATTGAAAATATATCTGAAGCGTTTAAATTAAATGATTATACATATTTCACTTTGTTGCATTATTTAAAGCATAAGTAAAAAATATTGCTAATAAAAGCGATTCTTCTATCTGACTTATGTTCAGCTCGATAAAAAAACATATTTTTGAAGCAAATTTGTAATTTTTTTAAAATATCAAAGATTTAGCTTAATACTTAGTGTTCAAAAAATAACTTATGAAATTTGAATAATTAAATATTAAAATATTTTCAGCAATAAATTACAATTTTCATATCGAGAAATTACAATTTTGTTTAAAACTTTTTTAATTTTGTGAAGGTTTACTGATGTTTGAATGTAAGTCACTTTTGGAGACTAAGAAACAACAAAAACTTAAAATGAATAATTACTAAAGAAGTACAATTATGACTTATAGTTCTGTTGTGATGTTTCATAAGGTAAAACCAAATTATAAATATTAATTTTCAAGTTATAAGGAGTACTTTTGTAATATAAAACTCGATTTGGTTAGTAGGTCAACTCGACATAAATATAGTTTTTTTTGGCTTTTGTATATTTGTTGAATTATAACATAATAGAGAAAAGTTTATATAACTTAATACAATTTTGTGTGTTTTGAAATTGTAGTTGCTACAAATGGAAAACTTGTTTAAAATTATATTTTTATATGAACTATTCTTTTGTTTATTTGCTGGTTAAATGCATTTTCAGCTAAAATGCATTCACTTTGAAAAGTATAAATCAATTCTTTAATTCATACTTTAACTTTTCTTAATGACTTTTTGAATTTTCGATATTTTCTTTCTTCTAAACGCGTAAAGTAAAATGTGACATACCAGAAGGCCGAGAATGGACGAAATTGAAAAAAAACTTTATATTTTAAATATTTTTACTGTTTTTAAAGCACAAAATCAATAGCTTAACTTGAGTGACCGAGAAATTGTTTTTAACTCAACACCAATAACTGATTTGGTATTTTTTAAGCTTTTGCCAAAATATTAAGACTTTTAAATAATTGATAGTATAGGTTGTAGCATGATTGTGGCTAATTTCTAGACAATTAAAGAATGTTTGAATAACTTTAAATGTTACTTAATAAAAACTACATATATGTTACTAAAGTATTACTTTAAATCTAATTTTAACTCCTCAGCATAAGTATTAAAGATATTTTCAGATTTTAAGATAAGTTTTTATTAAATAAATGGGCTCTTTTTTTTCTTTTTTTTTTGGATTTCTTTGCCTTAGTTTTTGCAACACTCTAACATTATTAGCTGATAATAAACCAATGGAGTTTTTTTAAACTAATTTTTCAATTATACAATTTGCAAGATTTTTTATTTTGTATTATTCAAACTTTTCTTCAATTTCTATGTCGCCGGCAACATTTTTAACCTAATTTCTTTCAGATATAATATTTAAATGGTGATAGTAACTACAAAGAATTAGTTTTTTATTTTTAGTATTTGTTCAAATGTATTTACCTGTACAATTAATATTTTCATTAAGAATATTTTAATACAAATATTTCATTATAGCTTTTAAAGAAGCTTTAAAAACCCGTCTTTTCAATAAGTAATTTGTTCTTCTTTAATCCTTGCAATAGAAAAACTGTCATTTTTTATCTACTTTATTCAAACTTCTACTTCAAAAAAAAAAACTTTTGTTAAATTTTACGTTTTTAAATGTACATAACTAGTATTAATTAACATTAGCTATACACTTAAAACATCTTTAGTTTTTTTCATAAAATAAATTTTGAGTCTTATAGTAAGAATTTATATATCGTTATACAGGTGTAGCTTATACCTTTAGTACTATTGTAAAAAACATTTTTCACCATCAGATTGATTGATTTAATTTTCACTGAATCCTTTTTATATAATGAAATATGTTACAACTTGTTACCAGTTTGTTATTCGAACATAAGCTTAAGTGAAACATCATCTTATTTCAAAACTAGCATAACTTATTTAAAGAAAAAAATAAAAAAGTAGTTTTAAGCGACATATGAAAAAAAGTACTTAACTATCCTTGTTGGACATAAAACTAAAATTTGGTCTTTAAAATTATATTTTCTCTAACAAATATTACCAGCAGGAAATTTCTAAGTGGGCTTACATTATGTAAACATTTATATAATGTTTTAAAATAGTTCTTAAGAAAAAAAATTACAAAATCAACATTAATTATTTCTAAATATTATTTATCGTTTATAATTATACTTTAAATTTTTAATAAATAGTTTATCTAGAATTCTATTTATATGTGATCTCTTGACATAATTTATTAATAATATTTATCAAAAACTTCTTCAAAATAAGCAGCAATTGTTTAATTCAAACACAAATTGTCTTCAGATCAAAATTGCCACTTCCACACCGCCAAATTTGTTTTACAAATTTCCAACTATTTCTATCATTAAAATTCACATTTATCTAAACTAAATTATTTGATTAGTTAAAAGAACTATCAATTTTAAGAAATTTTGAAGATAGAATAAATACGATTGGTACAATTGTTGTATATATTCAATTAATATATATATTAACTAACTCATTTTATTTCTGACTTATTACAAAACTTTATATCAAATAATATAAACTTAGAAACATTAAACTATACTAAACTACTCTGTAAGTATAATATGTTCATATATACAAGTATTTTTATATTAACAAAATTTATTATTGGTATTACTTAATAAATAGCTGTTAAGATAAGGTGATTATTACTTATTTATATAATTTATGTTGGTTATATACAATAAAGATTTAGTTTCAGATTAGTAATAAATTAATAACTAAATTATTATTGTTGAATTTTCATTACAAGATATAAATAATTCACTTTTGATGTATTTTATAATAATAAGAAAAGTACTGATAGTTTAATGGAATTATATTATAATTGATTTGTGTATTTAACTTATTATTTTGTCATTTTATTAATATTCCCAATAAATTCTTTATTTTACTTTGAATTATGTATGCAGTCTTTTAGTGTGTTTAATTTATTTAATTTTTAGTTATTTATATTTGCTGCTACATGCATATTATATTTATTGAAATAAATCTTAAAAAAACAATTAAAAAATAATTTTTATCTTTGTAATATGCACAACATTGTTTAGTTTTAATATTTTATAAGTTTTCAAGTAATTTATCTATTGATGGTTTATTTGTTAAAATTTTATCAATTTTATAAATATTAATTATTGAACTTAAAACTAGATCAGATTATTTATGTAAATATTACATAATTTTGATAAATAATTATAATTTTCCTCTTCAGTGGATAATCAAAAAATAGCTATTATAATAAAACCAAAAATGGTAGATTCTATAAAATCTTATTTGTTTGAAAAAATCAGTGGAATCAAAGAAGCAACTCCTCTAAGACCTGATTTAGAATCTTCTTATCAAAACGTTTATAACATCATTTGCAGACTTTCAAATCTTGGTGAAAGTAATTCACTACTTATAATTGGGTCAGAAGGTTCTGGAAAAAGTTTTATTCTGAATAAAGCTCTATCAGATAATTTGAAAGCAAAACATAAATTTCTACTTGTTAAATTAAATGGTCTTCTACAGACGGATGATAGGTAGGAAGATTTTCACATGTTTAGTTTTTATCTTTTGATTAAGTTAATGATCATGTTAACAAAATATAGTTTTTTGTTAATTTTAATTCTTAAATAGTTAGCAGAATCATTAATCATTTTGTCGAACTTGTTTGATGCAGGGTTGCTCTTGAAGAAATAACTCGTCAACTTCAATTAGAAAATGTTGTGAAAGATAAAGTGTTTGGTTCATTTGCTGAGAATCTCAGTTTTTTGCTTGATGCTCTTAAAACTGGGAATAATTTGGAATCTATGCCAGTGTTAATAATCATTGAAAACTTTGAGATGTTTGCTGCTCATAAAAACCAAACTTTATTATATAATCTGTTTGATATAAGTCAGACTTCTGCTACTCCTCTATCAGTGATTGGAACAACTTGCAGACTAGATGTGCTAGAACTTCTCGAAAAACGAGTCAAGTCTCGATTTTGTCATCGTCAGATTTTTATTACAAATAAATGGTCAGAAAGTGACTTTATAAACGCGTTTGTCACTATTTTGCATCTTCCATCTGACTTTAAAATGAAAACTTTGGGGAAAACAGAACAAAAAAAAGTTATACAAAAATGGAACAAAAACGTTGAAAATCTCATAAAAAATAAACAAGTTATTGAAGTGCTGAAAAAACTATTTGTTATTTCAAAAGAAGTTCGATTGTTACTTGAGCTGATTGTCTTACCTCTTTCGAGACTTAATGATGAAGATCATTTGGAAATACTTCCTGACGATGTCAATGACTCCTACATCTCTTTGGTAACTTCTGATCCAAAAGCTAATCTTGTTCACAGCTTATCAATTGTAGAGTTATGTTTAGTAATAGCCATGCAGCATTTATATAAACATTCACAAGAAACAGGATTAATTACGTTCAACTTTCATGAAGTTTATAATGAGTTTCTCAAGTTTTCGTCTAAGAAATCAAACTTGCTTCATACCTGCAGCAAACATATGATTATAAAAGCGTTTGAAAGACTCAAGGAGCTTGAAATTGTTCGTCCTTACAAGTGTTCACTAGGTGGAAAAGGCAGAGTGTTAGTTGCAAAAGATTATATTCCAATGATGCTGTTATTAGATTCAAAACAAGTCGAAGAAGCTGTTAATAAGTATCCTGATTGCCCGACGTACGTACAAAGATGGTCTCAGTCTTCACTTGCGTGATATTTTAAGCATTTACTATTTCAAATATACTTAATTAGACATTTTACCAAACTTTTATTTTTTTTTTAATTTAGTAAATCAGTATTAAAGTATTTTTACCTCCAAAATATACAAAAATCTCAATTTTGGATCAGAAACTAGTTGTATTAAGTGAAATTCCATTAATCACAGCACAAATAAGCACTTTTTTAGAAAAAACAAATTGTAATTAGTAGTTGAGGGTGTTTAGAACCCTTTTAATAATCAAAAGACCCTCTTTAATAGAAGTATTCATTACAGTTTTGATGTTTAAAGAATTATACTCTTTTTTTCTTAATATTGATCTAATTTTTTCAGTTTGAGATTATTACTAATTTACTTAAATTTTATTTGTTCAATTACTTAATTAAAATGTTACAAAATCTACCAGCAAGCGAAATTTTATTTTAAAAAAAGCTAACTAACTTCTGACCAGTTAAGAAAGCTAGAAAAATTGATCTTATTAAGTATTGAATAAAATAGCTTCAACAATTTTAATTTTCTGAAATCGAATTAAAATTAAAAAGATATTAATTATACTGAATACAAGCTAAAAACAATAAATACTAAAGTACTGAAAATCTAATAAAACATCAAAAATTAGCTTTGTAAATATTTAAAATTTAAATAGTTATTAGATCTGTAAAAAGCAAAAAAATTGTTGCAACTATCGAAAATAAATCCAACTTTTTTCGAAAGTTTGAAAAAAAAACTGATATTTTGGATAGCTTTATCTTTCGCAGTTATCTTATAAATGGGATGAAACATTAATTTATGTTTTCTTAAAGTATTGTTAAGTTCAACAAACAAAATATCAATCATTTTTTAAAGATTCCTGAAAATTTAACAAAAAACAAAGCCTTTTATATGTGAGAGAAAATTTTGAATGAGTTTAGATAATTTGAGTTGCAATTTTTGTTTTCATTTGAAAAAAATAATTATCTCAGCATTTTTAGAGACATGCTTACATTTCAAGTATGTTTTACATAGACAGGTGTGAACAGTTCCACAATTTATCCAGTGAAAGTTATCTTGAAACATCTATCATTTTCAAAGATATTTAAAAATACATTAGAAGCAACTTTTACTTGATGAGCATTTTTCAACAAAAAACTTTTACACTACTAAAACTCGATTTAATTAGTGTTTTGAAAATGATCATTTGATTATATTTTAAAAACATCTTCATTAAAAACAGGAATTTAATTAAAAGATCTATTGTTAATTGTAGCTGATAAGATACATTATTCATAAAAGATAAGATTATTCATCCTCTCATTCCAAACATAATTACTTTTCAGAAGAGTTTTAACAATTAATTTTAAAGATATCAAAAAATATTTCTCCTGAAAAACTAATCTTATAAATGATTCATGTTTTGCAAAGATTTATATCGGTGATGAATCAAGCTAATAAAATAACTATTAGTAAAAAGTTTGAATGATAAAAAATATTTCGATGATTCTATGATACATTTAAAAACTAGAGATTTAAAAACAAACAGGCTATTCATAAATTGCTTAAGGGCTTTATTGGTGTTGACATATTTTACAATTGACCATATCTTATTGCTAGAATAATTTGCTAAGCATTTAGTTATTATCTTAGAAATTTTAAAACAAATGATTCTAACAAATAGATGGAAATTTCAGATTAAGATTTTTATGAGGCTTTAAAAAAATCTTTAACAAATTATCATTAATCTTATCTTTAACAAATTATCACAAGAAGAATTGTGTAATTAATATCAAGTAGATTTGACAGAAGGCTTTTGTGTAGATGACAGTAAATACTTCTATTTTGAATAACAAAATCAAGAATCTGCAATTCATCTATATTAACATTTTCACAAAGTTTGTTTGATTTTGAAATCATCTGATATGGATCAGAGTTAGATTTTATGATTTGGGAAGCTTGGACTTTTAGATCATCTAGCTCAGAACAACTAAAAGATATAAGAAATAAAAGATTATTTCATATACAAGAAGCAGTGCTACTTCATTCTAAAAATCATTAAAATTTCAAATGAAATTAGATTATCCAGTTTCTTTAAAATTCATTACCTAATCTTAAAGAAACTTTAAAATATTCATGATTTATCTAAATGAGAAAATATTTTCTAACTTTGATATAAAACATCAAAGTAGAAATAAAGTTTCTAAAACTAATCTTTAAACGAAGCAAAAATAACAAAGATAAAGAAAACTCGTTTAATATTTTCTTTATTATTTGTTCATGGTTAAGATTAGATGAAAAAAATTCTAAACTTTCTTAACACAATTGAAGTTAATTTGATAAATGTGTTACTGAGGCAATTACATATAGTAAGGAGTAACTATGAGCCGATTGTGGGACACTTGATCCAATGTTGATGCCAACCAGCCCAAGTGCTTTTAGGTTCAAAATAAAAATAAATGATCGAATTGACTTTTAGATACTGCCCAAGAAAATCAAATTGAAGATAAATAGAACAGAATCAGGTTTTTAAGAAAATAAAGAAAATGTTTAAACCTTTATTTGAAAAAAGTAGTGATTAATTAGAAAAGTTAGTAAACACTTGTTATAGGATTACATTTGTAGGTTCAAAAACAAAATAACTTTCTCGATAATTAAAAAAAATGTCGATGATATACTTCATTTTGAATTACAAGGTACCACAAACTGCTAGCAGCAGCCAATAAACACTGACAATTAGTTGTTAAGTATATATAGATGTAGTGTGGGTGAAAAAATGTTAAAACTCATGTCAGGTAGATATACAAGAACAGTAAAAAGATTGAAAAGACTTGATGCGGATTGAAGGAGCTCTTTAAACTGCCTCAACTGCTTTTTATGATTGTTGCTTACTGAGTTTGATTGCAAGTTCAAGATCTGCCTGTTCTTGCAGTTGGATTTTTTTCCTTCTCTCTTCTTCTTTCTTACTTTCAAGTTGTGCCCATGCTAATTGTTCAGCTTCAGTCATCGAGCGCTAAAACAAGTTTCAATTTGTGATTGATTCACTGCTAGAAGGTTAATGGTTGATTGAACTGAACAAGTTATTTCAGAAACACATCAGCAAACATTTGCTGTTAAAATGCTGTTTTAATAAAACACAAACATCATAGAGGTTAACTAAAAGAAACTAACAAGTAGAAAGTTAGTGAGCAGCAGTAGCAGTTTAGGAAATCAAACATAAGTGTTTACTTTGGACTTCTCTTTGCTTTTTACCGACACCGCTTCACTTTTGACAAGCCGCTGACTACTAGCTGTCCATGGCATGCTTGCAGACTCATCAGAAGACTTGCTTTCAAAAGGGGTGAAGCTATCGAAACCACTTGCAGTTGAAAGACTGAATTTGCTATCTCCAAAAGGGTCATCAGTTGATGAAGAGGTAGCTTTGAAAGTATTGTTTCCATCTCCTCCAAATCCTGACCCCCAAGGATCATCAGAGCTAGTGTTCTCCTGTGAAAGATGAGATAGTGGATAGTTGATAAAGATGAGATGTTTACTTGTTTGACTGAGAATGAGAAGAAGTCATCTTGTGAGGCTCCCTTATTCGTATCAAATGAGCCAGCATCATTCGATCCTAATGATACAAGTTAAGATATTTGGTGATTTATAAATGAATCCTCACCAGAAAACGGATCATTTTTTGAAGAGGACTTTTTGGCTTCTACAGTTGCAGCAGCTTCTTCAGCAAGCGCTCGAATCACACCACCTCCTGTCTTCATCGTAGAATTGAACTTTCCTGCTGATATGGAAGAGGCAAATGCAGATTGATCTGAGGATTCTCCTCCAAAGGGGTCCGAGCCAGAAAAGGGATCTGACGTCATAAAAGGGGACTCGGTGGTGGATGGTGCAAATGGGTCAATATTATCCCCAGCAGTAGAAGTGAATGGGTCTTCATTACCCCCCAGATTATTTGCAGAAGCAAACGGATCTGCTGATGACGTAGCACTTGCTGCAAACGGGTCTGCTGATGACGTAGCATTTGCTGCAAACGGATCTGCTGATGACGTAGCATTTGCTGCAAACGGATCTGCTGATGACGTAGCATTTGCTGCAAACGGATCTGCTGATGACGTAGCATTTGCTGCAAACGGATCTGCTGATGACGTTGCACTTGCTGCAAACGGATCTGCTGATGACGTAGCATTTGCTGCAAACGGATCTGCTGATGACGTAGCATTTGCTGCAAACGGATCTGCTGATGACGTTGCACTTGCTGCAAACGGATCTGCTGATGACGTAGCACTTGCTGCAAACGGATCTGCTGATGACGTAGCATTTGCTGCAAACGGATCTGCTGATGACATTGCACTTGCTGCAAACGGATCTGCTGATGACGTAGCACTTGCTGCAAACGGATCTACTGATGACGTAGCATTTGCTGCAAACGGATCTGCTGATGACGTAGCACTTGTTGCAAACGGGTCTGCTGATGACGTAACACTTGCTGCAAACGGATCTGCTGATGACGTAGCATTTGCTGCAAACGGATCTGCTGATGACGTAGCATTTGCTGCAAACGGATCTGCTGATGACGTAGCACTTGCTGCAAACGGATCATCGATATTTGAATTTGAAAGTTCAAAAGAAGTCTTTGGTATTGTGGATGAAGTAATTGATGAAGTAATCGGAGTATTGTTACTGGTGAATACCTCAGCTGATAAATAATCAGTTTTGATAATAAGAATCTATATCAAGTTTTGACTAACTTTTAAAAGGATCATTTTCAGGTTTAAACATTGACTCATTTAAATCACTTTTCAAATCTTCAATCTTTTCTTGCATCCCTCCCATACTGAAAACACTCTTACTCGGTAAGATCTGCAGATATTTCAACTTGCTTTATTGACAAACTGCGATTATGCAAATGAAGTACCGAGTTTGAAGATTCAGATTTTGAATAGTTAAAAAGACTCTCGGATGTTTCGCTTGCTGCAAAATCAATGGAAGGATTTATAGAAAGATGTAGATGTGAAGAAAGTACCTTGAATGGAATGAATCGCTTTATCATATTCTTTGATATTTGAAGACAGATCATTGGACTGTTTTTGATATTCTTCAATTTTACTTTTTATCTGTTAAATATGAAAAGTTTAATAAATAAAATATGATCGACTAAAGAGGCGCCTGAGAAAGATGAAGATTAGATCTCAGCTTCTGGGATACTCTAAGACTGCTAAGCTAGGAAAATGGATTCACAATTTGATCAGTGGATGTCTAATAAAGATCAACGTTTTGCGGATCGATATTCAGAGAATAAGGAAAAGACGATAAGTGGTTTAGACCAAGGCCCAGTGGACCCCATCACCAACCACCCCTTATCTTGGGTACCAGGGCAACACTAACAATTGACCAACACATGGAGATACATGGGTACTCCGCAAACAAAATGGACGGCCTAAGACAAATTCTTTTCAAGATATTCACAGACCACCTCTGCTTGATATAATTTTTCATAAAAACTTCAGATTAATCGAAATAAATTTAAAATATTCAGCTGAGTTTCAAAAGATGAAGAAGATTTTTGGAGATTTAATAATCAAACAAATGAATTGAAAAAAAGAAAAGTGGTTAATTTTCATGAGCATCTCTGAACTAGTTGAGTGTTGTTGTACAAGTCAAATAGAAAACCACTCACACTTTTACTTTCAAGAATAGTTTAGAGAAAAGTGTTAGCTAGAGTGAAACTTGTTGATCGATTTTTAAAAATAGTTTAGATGAACTAAAATAAAATCGATTATCTATATCTACTCAGTAATGAATTCATTTTGTAGGATTTATTCTAACTTGCTTAAGTGATGAGGAAGTAAAAAGATAAAAGACTTTCAAACAATTGAAGTGAATATCTTAGAAAGTTATCAGCAACCAACTTGTTCCTGTTCTTTTTTAACTTCTTCAATTTTATGATTCATACTATCATCTTGTTGTTTACCAGCATCTAATCTTTGTTCTAATTGCATCTCTTCCTTTTTTAAATCTGATAATTCAATTTGTAGTTTCTGTAGTTCAGCTTCTTGCTGTTCAGCAGATGCTGCTTGACATGAGAGCTGTTCTTTCAATTGTTTAATCTAAAAAGATCAAATAAACAACTAAAGCTAGAATATTTGATCAATTAATTTAATTTAAAAGGATAAATTTGAAAGTGAAGTGTGTTGTGCGTCACTATAAGCTTAATCACGTTTAGAAGAATTTTATTAGATAAAGAAATCAAGTTGAACAAACATGTTCTGTTTCTTGTTGCATTTTAAGTTTGATATCTGCCAACATGTCATCAAGTTTGCATTTATGTTGATCGAGTTCTTCCAATCGAGTTTGAGCTTCACCTTTTTCACTTTCTAACTGAGCCAGAGTGACATTGTCTTTGTCCAGTTTCTCTTGAAGCTCCTATAGAAGATAAAAAACAGTTTTTGAAAAAAAATATAAATAAAAGTGATAAAGTAAAACGATAGAAAACTTTCTTGTGGCTTTTCACATATACCACCCATGAAAAAGCTAAATTGATAAGCAGTTGGTGAAAGATGTAACATCTATTTGGAATAAATTGATGTAGATTCAGAAAAACAATCAAAAAATCTTCTGATTATATAAAGATTATATAAAGAGCTTTTATTCAATAAAATAATCTTCAAAAAATCTTTTAAATAAAATTTAAATGTATTTTTTTAGATAATTTATTTGTAAGAAAGCAAATGATTTTAATAAAAGTTGAAACTAAAATGGTTTTGAAATAAAATTACTAAAAAAAGATTCTTGAAAAAAACTTAGAAATGATGTTAACAAGTTAGATGATATCATTTGTAGTAGAAATGAAAAAATTAGTCGCAAAAAGATGAAGTTCTAAACAAAAAAACCTTTTTTTTAAGCTAATTTATTCTTAGAAAAACTGAAAATTGAAAAAAAAAAAACTTTCTCATTTTCTTAGTTTCTAAAAAAATTGATATTTAACAAAAATGACGACAAAACAATTTCACTTCATTCATTTCAAGTTTAACATTCATTTAATTTCTTTTTTGTTTTTTCCAGTCTTTGTATAAAAAAATATCCTAAAACTGCTTCTTCTTAAAATTCTATTCTCTCAAATTCTCTGCCAGCTTTTTAGTCAACTGAAACACTATTGATGTCTCACTGCCAGTATTTTGTTGCAAGTAAAATTCTCTAAAACCATCTAATCAATATTTTAAAGCAAATACATAAAGCGCAATTTGTAAGTAAGTCCAACACCAGCTTGCTAACCAACTTTTGATTAAATATTTCAAAACCAAACTGAGTAAAAAAGTTTAGAGGAAAATATCCAGAAAAAACAATCAATAAAATAACCTGAACTTTATAACTTGTTTGTTTTATCGTTTTTTCTTTCAATTCAATCTCATTTCCAAGATTTTCTTTTTCTTGGCGTAGATCTTCGATTTCTTGATTCAGAGCATCGAGTTCTCGCATCGTAGTGTTGTCTCCGACTCCACTACTACCATCCGAGACACTTCCTCCTTCCTGCTGATCAACAGATGAAGTTTTGGAGGAAATTTGTCAATTTTTAATGCTTTAGATGAAACTTATTTCCAACATGAAACGATTTTGATGAAATTATTTGTGAAAAAAAAAGAAATTTTAATGAAATATTTATTTCTATCTTCAAAATATTTGTTGCTGTCTTAAATTAAAACTGAAAAATTAAAAAAATTTTTGTTGAAGATAAAAATTGATGAAGAGAAAGAACTCACGCCAAATCCAAGATCCTGACTGATCACCAAGAAGTCAGGAGAGACAAGTTTCGGGATCTCAAGACCCTTCACGGTTTGTGCTATGAGATGCATGGCAAGGAGGAACTGATCATGCTTTAATCTTCCTTGCTGGAGAGGATCACACATCCCCCTTGACATTCGAAATTAGTTTCAAAATCGTTGGATATGATTGGACGATTACCAGATATCAGCAAGAGTGGTTTGCGGTAATCCACTTCGGATGAAGATCGATTTAGCGGATTCACCGCTGATAAATCCAAATTGATCTTTTTGTTGTTGGAAGATGTTACTGTATCTACTTTTGTCAGCTGGACTTATGTAAAGTGGAGTAGGAGTAGACTGTAAAAGAAAATGACAAGAAAAATTTAGTTTGTTTCTCACTGAGTTGGAATGAAACTAATTAACATTTGGATTGGATCACTTTGATGTCCACTTGTTCACTGTGACACTAATTGAACTGAACAAGTTTACTTTCGAAAGAATACTTTTAAAAGAAGAACTGTCAAAGAAAACCAACAGAAAAACAAGCTAGTTGCTGATTAAAACTCCTGGTCGACAAAGATAGTGCGCGGATATGAAATGAGTTTAGTGGAATGAATTCAAATCGAACTTTGTGACCGGAACCGCGTCCAAAAATGGACACAGTTGAAGTTTGAGGCGATCAAAGGTTTGGTGGTAGATACAACTGACTGAGATAGTGAGTTAAAAAGCCAGCAAGTGAATAGATGTTTAAAGTTGTGAGAGGTTGATGTTAGCAGATGCCTCAAAAGCTATATCTCTTGCATACGTAGTGATGATGATTACAAACTGATTTTATGAGCTGAAATTGTCGAATTTTATTGAAAAATCTTCCAAATCTAACAGCTGATTTAGAAAAAGGAATCAAATTATTTGACCTTCACCGATTTCCTCTTCTTTTTGGCAGCCGAGTCTTCAGAATCTTCACAATGCTGAATATGGCAATTTTCCGAAAACTTTGACACTCCTCTTTTAGCTGTGTTCCGCCATTGTAAGTCCTTGGACGATCAATTGAGAGTTATTTGCATATTTTCATGCTTTGTGGTGTGAGATGTTAAGATAGTAAGTAATCTACAACCGAACAGCTCTGAACAGATTCACATTCGCAAAAAATAATTAATCAAAATCAGTTTTGCAAAACCCATGCGCAAAAAGTAGTAGCATCTTTCTAACTGATATGATCTTATGATTAGAGTTATTAAAAACTACAAACAAAGCATGCCTTCAACCTTTATCGTAGCTGCCTCCTACTGCCTCATAATTTATTCAAACTTCTTTTTTAAACTAATTAACCTGACTATTAGAAGACAAAATCATTTAATGATCCGCCAAAAGCATTTAAATGAAATTAAAACTATAAAAGCATTAAGTTTAATGAATTTAGGTTGTGGCAATCATCAATCAACATCTTTCATATTTCCTTCAAAGATAACTGGCTTTGTATAGAAAATGAAAAATATGAAGATGATTTTGTTGAATATGTACTTATGAAATTACTTAAGCATTAAACTAAATCATTTGTAAACCATTAAAAGCAAAAATCTTGTACTATTTGTTCTAATAGGTCTTTCGATATTTAAAAGAATAAAGAGATTAAAAACTGTTTTTTTTTCTGAAATAAAACAAACAAAAATTATAGGAGTACTATTTCAAAAAATCAAAATAATCTTGAGCATTTTGCAGTGCCATAACTTCATATAACTGCTAAACAATCTTTCAAATTAAATTAAAAACAGATTATAATTGTGTCTGTCTCATCATAACTTCCATATCGAGTTGTTGGTTTCTATTACTGAAAATTGATTTTAGTTTGCGACAAAACTTCAAATGGAAATTTAATAATCACGATTTTGCAGCAGTATAAGCAATACCACGGATGTTAATTTATGAGTTTAGATTTAATAAAAAAAAAAACTGAAAATAAAAATGAAAAAATAAAAAAAATTTGCAAAATGAATTTTAGAGATTAATTATTATGTGAGCAGTAAAGAAAAAGTCTCTTAAGTTTGCTAACCAGATTATTAATAGCAAACTTAATAGTAAGTATGATACTTACTTGAGATTAAATTAAAGTTTTATGAAAGTATTAATTTGCTGATTAAAAATTATCATAAAACCAGTTGTAGCTGGTTGAATAGAGGGAAATTGTAAGTAATATTAATGCTTGTTAACTATAAATACTGCATAAAAGATATAGCAATGCAAAAGATAGAAAACTAGTTTAACTTACAGTAGAAGTGACAGGTGAACTAGATGAATTTGTTGGTGTTGGTTTGGCAGCAGTATTTTTGTTTAAAGGCATCACGCAAACAGAACCTGAAAATTAATAAGAGTATAAACATTGATGTTTTATATATACACAGTATCTTCTATGTAATAAATATTTGTACTGAGAAAAACCAATAAAAGTCAATTTATAAGCACCTGGTAAGTTGGGTTTGGAAACTTGTGATGAAACAGACGTAGAAGGTATACTAGACCTTAAAAGCTTGCTTGGAGGAATTAAACTTTGTGGTAAAGTAGGAGGTACTGGTTCTTTTTCAATTGCTCGATACACTAAATGCATCGCCTATCATAAAATGTTTTTATAATTTAAATTTTCTGGAGGATTGAAAATAAAATTTTCAGAAAATAATTTGTATTTGAGTATTATCAAATATATCTTCATGTGTTCTTGTTTGAAAATGTTTAATTTGACCAAAATTTCAACAACTTGTCCTTAAGAGACAAGCAAACCTTGTGGTATGTCCTTGTTATTAAAATTTTGTTTATAAGCTTATTAATAACATATTAGCTACACATTTTTGTTAAAATATTTTGAAAAATCTAAAGTGTAAATAAAGCTTTATTATAAGATAAACTAACATATAAACACAACTAAATAAAACTGAATATGATAATACTACATCTATTTCTACTTTTTATGCAAATATTATTTTTACATATGATATAAAAAGCTAAATCTAAAAATTTCAAAAAATAAGTTTAAACAAATGTTTTTATAAACATTTTCACCAAACAGAGTAATAAAGTAAGAAACCTGAGTAGCTGGTTTTAAAGTTACATTCAAATAACAACATTGTCATAAAATAGATATCTGACATCAATTGAATTTTTTATCTTTTTAAGTTAGAGAGAAACTTTTGAAAGATTTTAAATGATTTGAAAAAATTATAAAATTGTAAATAATGACTTACTATACAAAATTCATCTTTATCTAAAAGTCCATCTTTATCAATATCTGAAAGGTCCCACACTTTACCAAGAGTTTCAATGGATAATTTTGAATTTAAAAGCACTGGCCTCACCTAAGATAATCATTATAATCAATTTATTTCTTCAATTGAATTTTACAAATAAAAATTACTCAAATTATATTAATGTTTAGCTTATTTCAATAGAAACTTTTCTTAGCAGACTTATATGTTACTTGAAGATAAAATAACTTTTAACAAAAATCTAATAATATACTTCAAAATTAATTTTCAAAAATATATGTTACATAATTACTAACATTATTTAACTTACTTAGAAAATAAATAAAATTAAGAACAGTTTAGTAAAAATGTTTATTCTGTTGTAATGTATAGACCTAAAAATAAAACAGACCTTATCACCAGGTAGTTTACCAGATATAGGTTCAAGACTATTAAAAATCTTTTCATATTTGATTCTCTCATTTGCTTGTATTATCCACATATTGCTACTTGAATATCCTACGGACATGGTAGAGCTTCACCAGCAAATTAATTAATTTAAAAGTAGTACAGTTATGAAATCACATGTACTGATTTTTATACCTGTTTAAAAGTGAAACAGACTTATTAATATAATTTATATTTAGTACAGAATATTGATACTGCTTTTTTAGATTAATAACAACTTAATTTCAATAATAATAGTAAATTGAAAAGTGAAATAATTTAGTAGATATTTTATAAAAACAGAACAAAATTTTGTTTAATAAAACTAAAAAGCTAATACAACAAAAATAATATTTAACTTTAATTTTTTTAAATTTGTCTATAAAAATAGAAACAGCCAATATTTAGAACCATAAGAAACATTGATAAACATGACAGTAAAAGAACTATAACTATTTATTAAAAATTCATATGAAAATATTATAAAATTTTTTGGAATAGTTATGAATGACATAAGTAATATAATATGTAGATTTCAAAATATTTTTATATAAAAATATTTTATAAAGATGAAAAGAATCCTTTAACAATAAAAAGAAGTATAAATATGAGAAGTTAAAAAAAATTGTAAATAATCTGAACTTCTTAATGGTTATCTGAAGTTAATTATATTAACTTGCTATTATTTGTGAGAATGTATGTTAGTGAGAGGTGCTCTCTTCAGACACCATCCTTTGTGTTTATTGAATAAATAAATAAAATAATAAATCAAAGATATCTGATTAAACTTTATTATTAAAATGCCATCTTCATTTTATTCATAATCAATTTTATAAATAAAGTCTATTTCTAATTAACAATATAACTCAATTTTTACAATAAGAAAATTGTATAAATAAACCAATGTTAATAATTTCTATTAATTTTTAAGATATATTTATTATCTGTTCAACTGATAAAGTTAAATAAAACATTAGTTTTTGTACCTAAAAGGATATGTTGTCTACAATAATCACCAATAAAAACTCAAAATAAAATATTAATGGACTTCAAGAAAATTTATACTTCATACAACAATTTTGCTAAATATAATAAAACAATCTCCATGTTTTATTGCAAAAAAAAGAATATTAAACAGCTATAAGATTTAGTATAAGCATCTATAAGGTCAATATAATCTCCATAATAATATATCATAATATCTATAAGATCATTAATTATGAATAATTAATTGATTAAGTCTGCAAATACTAAACAAAAAAAGATTGAAAGATTTTCTGGCAGATATTAATAAATATTTTTGTATCAAAACAACGTATTAAAAACTAAAACAAGTTTTCAAACTAACACATACGTAATGTACTGCAGATATCAACAACTACTTTTGTAAACTAATCTAAACTACCCACTTTAGATACATAATGTATCTTTAAATTTAATGAAATCTTTATTATATGCACAAGTAGACAAAAACGTTTATTTGGAATACATAGTTTTATACGATTATCGTTTAGTATTTTTGATGATGTCTGTTTTATAAAGTAATGTTTAAACATCACCATTTATACTTAAACTTCATTTTGACTCAACAATTTAAAGTATAAAGATATTTAATATAGTTTGGCTACTTTTATAGCAATTAATTAAACTATGAGTAAATGATATCTCAAAATTCGCTTGTTTACTATTCAATTTGATTATGTTGACTACCAACAAATATATTAGGAAAGTTTTTTATTAAAAAGATCATATCTTTATACCTTGACTAGATTAAAGCATACTTGAAAGTATATTGCAGATGTATTATTGTATTTGTGAATAAATATGCTCATTTCGTGAAATTGTTTATATACTTCTTATATGACTTATGCATTCCAAGTTATTTTTTTCACTACATAGCATTATAGTTTTTTATACCTCTATTTTAAATTTAGTTATTTAGTAAAAGCACAAACTAGTTCTTCATATTGATATATGGCCCGTACCTTTTAATGATTATGAAAGTTTTTTGAACTATAATTTAACGAACGATTTTTATAATTTTGATATACATTTTGGTCTAAATTTTAAGTTTAATATCTCTTGTTTTTTCACCTTTCTTTTGTGATCTACAAAATAAGAACACTTCTTGTTTATTCACGAAATTATCAAGGCTGTGCTTTGAGGCTCAGAGATAGATCAAAAGACATGAGAAAAGATAGTATATGTAAATGATGCACCAAAAAAGCGAAAAAGAGAAAGAGTATAAAGATAGAATCAGTACTTTTTGTTCTTTTGGCTGCTGCAGTCGTTACTGAATAATCCAATGCGCAAACACCGTGTTTTGTACTAAGGTGTGATGATAATTTTATGACAAATTAATTAGCATCATAAGTTATTGGTTTATACATGTCAACACTTCTTATTGGCGCGTATATTTTGTTCCTGTACAGTTTTATAAGTCCTTAACTCAGTGTACCCATCGCGACAATACTAGGTTGGTACAAAGCAAATCGATCTAAATATTACAACGAATAATCTGTAAAATAATGTGAATGATCAGGACATAATCTCGGAATTATACAGTGATTATCTAGTGGATTAACGTGATTTATTGATATAAATCATAGCCTGGAATTATAACAAAAATGTTTGAAATAATAACAGTGTTTGAAGGGAGTATACATAATCCTAACATAATTTATTCGAATCATTTGGTGAGTTATTGACACAAAATTCTTTGTCTCATAAAATCTTTTTTGATCAAGATTATACAATTTCAGTGTTATAAAGATTCAACTATAGTCAAGTATCAACTTTCACCAAAAAGTTGAAGTTTGAAAAGAGAAAAATAAAAGTATATAAAAACTTTCTCGTGAATTTGTATTTTGTTGAATTGCTAAAGGTCAGACCATGATATTTACAGACTCCACAAAACAATCTAGTTCATAATATGATATAAAACTCAAAAGCTATTCACTTTGTGAGCAAATGTTTACTACTCTATATGCATAATGCAAAACAATTAAAGAATTATTAAATATTTAATATTTTGGAACTAATATAACAGTGAAATTCGAACAAAAATTAAGTTTTGTATCATGAATTTTTAATCTGAAACGTTTTTATGTTAAAGAATAATTCAAATATAGAATAAAATACCTCATACAGTTTAAATTTCTATAAGCTGCTAATTTGTAGGTCCAGACTAAACTTCTATTAAAATGATCTGCTTTTGATTTTATTGAGCATTCTGACTGCTCGATAGATTATTTCTTTAACATTTAGTCGGGACAGATTTCGTATTCGATTATTTCTAGTTAAATGAAAGCTTCCATAAATATGTATATTTAATTATATTAGTTAATATGAAATAGTCCATTTTTGTCTTTGTTTTTGCTGTAAACTTATTTTAGCTAATTTAATGTTAAAATCTATTTTCTTTAAATTTCATGAATGTGTAAATTTTTATATAAATATTTATGTAATGTTTTCTTTCTATTTTCATATATTTGTCATGTATTATTTTCAAGTAATATTTTTTAAGTTATAGAAAAATATTTTAAAACTTATGTTATTATTACTTATCTTATTTAAACATTTTTCAATTATTTTAAAATTATCAAAACTGTTAAATGAACTTTTTTCTCTTTTAAATTTTTATAAATAAAATATGAATATTTAAATTAGAATATGCCTGCAATAAAGTATAATTTATTTGTTTATACATGTGTCCATACAGTTTATAAACTTTGTAAATTTTATGTATTATAAACCTTAGTATGTTGGTTTTTAAAATTGTTTCATTATTATTAAATTAAAAAAATTATATCCATAAAATTTAATTGATAAACATTATTCATTCATTTTTTACATTATTTATAGAATTATTAGTCCTATTAATATAATTATTAATTAGATTTTTTAAAGATGGCTTCTACAGTTAGAGCAGCGGGCTTAATTCTTTACCGTAGATGTGGTTTACCAGATAAAATTGAGTTCTTACTTTTAAAAGCTTCATATGGAGATCATCATTGGAGTGTTCCAAAAGGTGATTTCATAATTTGTAGTTATGATTTTTATCTTCAAATATTTATGAATTAGTTTTTAATTAAAAAGTACTTTAACATTTTTCATATTTTTTTCAATTTTCATAATTGCCTTATAACTAGTTAATGATTTCTTAAAGTTCTCTTAAAAATGTTTTTTATTTATTGTTTGATTTTTATTTTCAATTCTTATTTGTTATTTCTGACTATTCTCAATACTACCATCTTCTACTTTTTAAATTATGTTTATTCTTAAAACTCTTATAGCGATTATATTCTTAAATAGATTAAATTTTTTTATACTTTGATATTAAACTTTCTATCAAAGCTAATTATATTATTAATTGTTACAAAAAGTATATTTATTTATTACATAATATATTTATAATACATATGTATATTTTCATTTTATTCTTGCTGAAGGATTTTATTTTATAATTATAATTTATATAATCTAGTTATGATAAAAACTTTATTTAAAGCAGATATTTTAAGAAGAAATAACACTAATGAAAATTTTGATCTATAAGCTAGTTTACATTTATCCTATTATTTATTGTTTCATTATTTGAAAAATATTTACATTTTTAGTGTATTAATATTAGAAGTAGTGTCGTAATTATAAATAAAAAAATTAGTATTTTGTTACATTCAACATTAATTCAGAGGAAGTTCTCAACTATATTGAAATTAGTCTAAATATTTTGTATTTTTATGTCTGAACTAGTTATTAATTAGAATTGCTCAAAATATGATTTATTTCAGGTCATGTTGATCCTGGTGAGGATGATTTAACAACAGCAATACGTGAAACTGAAGAAGAAAGTGGAATAAAAGCAAATGAACTTAAAATAGATACATCAAATACCATTGATCTTGATTATTTTGTGGGAAATAAGCAGAAATTTGTGAAATATTTTATTGCTGAACTCATTGGACAACAAGCTGATGTAAAGTTATCTGATGAACATGAAGATTTTGTTTGGTTAAACCTTGCTGAGGCATGTGAGAAAGTTCAGTTTCCTGGTATGCAAAGTGCATTAAAGAAAGCTTATTTGCATTCAGTCTCATAAAAAAGCAATTTTTTGAAGCAACAGTAAAATTAATCTTTATTTGCTGTTTATCTTTGAAATCTTATTTATATTAACTGTATGGTTGTATTAGAAAAATAAATATTTCTTATTTATTAGGCATATTCTAAACTGACAATATATCAATAATTACTTTTGTACTATTATAACAACTTTTACTTTTTTTACATCAAAATAATTACATCTGATATTTTTCTGCAGATGAAATTATTAATATTTTTGTGTTTAATTGGACTACCTTATATTTCCGGATTTAAGGTAGAAGGTAGGATAGTTGTTCCTGATAAGAAAGAACTTACCAAAGTAAGAGTAGTTTTGGATGATGGATCTTATATTGGATTTGTAAAACCAGATGGTCGTTTCACTATCTTTAACGTTCCATCAAAAGGTTCTTATATCGCACAAGTCTTATCACCAACCTATGTGTTTGAACCTGTTCGAGTTGAGATCACTTCAAAAGGACAGATTCGTGCGAGAAAACTGAGCCATTTAAAGCCAAGTGCTGTCAGCTTAGTTCATTATCCTTTAGAAATGAGAGCAATTGGAACACCAAAATACTTTCAACAACGAGAAAAATTTAGTATTTTTGATATGTTGAAAAATCCGATGGTTTTGATGATGCTGGTCCCAGTGTTAGCTTTAGGAGTCCTTCCTAGAATGGTAAACACTCAAGACCCAGAAGTTCGAAAGGAGATGGAAGAGCAGATGAAGATGTTTAATACAAATCAAAATCAAATCCCGGATATGTCCGATATGTTCACTAAATGGTTTGGTAACTCTGCCGCTAGAAAACCGAAACCAGCCATCCGTAGCAGTAGATCTTCGATGAAACGATAAAATTGTTAAAGTTTTGATATTTGTCGTAAACATAAGTTTTGTCTGAAGTAACCCCTTCTTCTTTTATCGACTGTTCAAAACTTTTTTACAAACAGTTCCTTGATTTTACTGTTGATACATTTTTCTTTGTGAATAATAATTAACTCATTAAATTAAATTGAAAAGTTCTCTTTCGTACAACTGGAATAGATTGAGCTTCTGACTGTTTTAAATCTCAGATGGTTTGAATTTGAGAGGAAGTTTAAGATGTTAGAGAGTTTTTTAACTTTCTAATTAGTTTAATTACTTGTGTAATAACTTCTGCTTCTTTGCAGATCTTCATTTCAATTTTTTAAATTATTTTGCGAACAATAATATTTAAGATTTCAGCTATAATAATTGCAATTCATAATTCTGCAGTTTTATTAAACAGTTTAACACAAATATTACGCAGTTAAAACAGAACTTTATATTTAAAAAACATTTTAAACAAAATTCAAATAAAATCCTCTAATTATATTTAAGACTTATAAGCTGATAGTAATTGCAATTACTTAAAGAAACGCAGTTCAAAAAATGTAGTTACAATTTTGCTTAAAATCGAATTGTAAATTGTAGAAAGCTGTCTAAAAATAGCTTTTCAACTTTCATTTCAAACTTTTGGACCAAAAAAAGTCTAAAATTTTGGCACAAAAATGTGAAATAGAAGTTATTTTATTTTTATAGATTAGCTTAAAGAGTTTTCTTATAAAAAATCAGTTGAAGTCAAGCTCTTGGTGAATGACAAATGAAGTTTAAAAAAATTAAATCTCAAAGTTAATGATGGAAAAATGTAAGTTACTTTAATGTCAATGATTAGAAAAATTAAATTAAGCAATATAAAATATTTTAAAAGTCAAATCATCGAAATAAATATGTTTGGTTTGATAAACCTACATTAGAGTCTCACTCTTAGCTCAACTTCTTAACTTTCAAAATAGGCACTTTATTCTGGCATTTTTTCATTATTTAGAAGCTTTACAATAAAATTGAACCAATTCATACTAAGCGCTAACTACTTTTAATCCCAAAACAATGAAAACGCTTCCAAATTTAAATACATTTTGATTTTAGATTTCACTTCTTACTTATTCTATTCCTATCACAATCTCTAGATGTATGCGCTGAAATAAAGCTCTCTTGTATTTGATGCATTTTTCTTTTAATTCTTTATTTAATATTTCCTTATTCTACATTCCAAAGGAACGTTTCTCTATATATTTGCATGAACACTTGCAAATTCAGAAGTTTTATACTTGCATAAAACCAAAGTTTAATGTTGACATCAAAGATTGAAGAGACAAGGATCTTGCTGAAAGTATCTATCTGCAGTAACCGACGACATTTTACAATTTACATCTATTTCACTTCTGCGAGTGGTTTTGTAGTTGATAGTTGATCAGACTTATCACTTCAAAAGACTACAATTTTATTTTTTTGTTGAGCTTGATAGTACTGAAAGTTATAAGTATTCAAAATAACTTTTTGATAAGTTACAAAAGGGTGAAACCTTAATTACAGTAATTGTATCTCTTAACTCTTAACTGTGTTGATAGTACAGATTTTTGCTCAAAGTAATTCGATTCAACTTGCTTCTGTTTAAACTTTTGGTATTCATTCGATGTATGTAATGATGATGTATGTAGTATGAAATCTATATCAGAAGAGTAAATTTTGTTAAGAGTAAATATATTATTAAGTTATTATGGTGCCTCCCACAATACTAGTTTAGTCTGTCGTCGTTTTCATTTAGTCGTTGCGTACCGTTGTTATTAGCCGCCTTTTACAATTGAATAAAGCTCTTAAAGAGTTAGTTTGATTAAAATGTCCGAATTATTTCATTTATAGTTTAAATGAAATGTTAAAGTACAATTCCTGCCATAAAAAAGTTTGTTTATTTCTTAATAGGTTATTGCCATAATTACAAAGAGTAGCAAAATGTCTTCTGAATGATGTTTATTGGGCTTCGTCACGGAGATCTTCAAAAGTCCACAAGATCACTCAACAATTATCATTAGTGAGAAAATATGCAATGAAGAATTGATAAATGCTTTAATAAATCTGATATCACGTACAAAGATAAAAGCTATAAGATCTGATACAGATTTTGTAGATTTTGGAAAGTCATATGGTCACCAGGTTTAACTATCTTCATGTATGCCGAAATGTAAGTTTAGTTTTCCACATGTTGATAATTTTTAGTATTTCACGCACTAACTATTGTCCTTATGATTGAACCCATTTAAGTTCAGTGTAGGTACCTACAAGTAATTTTCAAGACAAAAACACGCAGATTAAGGTGAGTGTAACGTATGTAGGAGCGTTTATAATAAAAAAATTGTGTCAACAAAGCTTATGTGAGCTACTCACTATTTTTGAAAGCTTCAAAACTACAGAGTGGTAAATGATATCATGTTTAAAAACTTTTTAAGTTTAACAAACAAAATCATTTTGTGTATTCTTACAACCCTATAAAAGTTTTAAATGAGTAAATCTAAACGTAGTAAAGCTTATAGAGCTCAGTTTATTGAGTTATTAAGTCGATATTTAAAGCTAAACCCGTAGATAATATCGTAAGCTAAAGTTTGTAAAACATTTTGTCAAGTTTACGACAATATACAGCTAAAGTATAAGCCGTTGGTTTGCTTACTTGTTATAAAATTTTAACATTTAAGTTTGAAAACTTGAGGTAAACTTTGTAAGGAATGTACAGCCGACATCTAAAGAAAGATGTTTGTTGCCTTTAATAGTAGTAAACAAAGTAATTCAAAAAATACAAAACAGTTGCAAGACAAGTCAGCGTCAAAGTATTAGCAACAGACACAAATAATTATTCTATTTTGATTTGTAAAAAGAGATTAACAAATGTGAATATCGTAACAAAACATATAATTTCTTTTCTGTACTCTACATATTGTTGGTAAGTTATTATTCTCTACAAGACAATTTCTGATAAATTGTTTTTAAAACTGAAAGTACTTGAAAAGATGAAAAGATTGTTTGAAAATTTTAATGAAAAGCTTAAAATGTAAAAATTACAAAAAAATCAGTTTATTATGAAAACTCATGTTGAAAATCAGCAATTTTGATTAAAATAGTTCAATTGTTTGAGATGTTTAAACATTGCGATAAATATATTGTAACTTCTCATTGAAACTTATCTTAATTTAGAAATTTGACAACGGCAGCTCTTTTGAGTAAATATGAAATTTGTAAAATGAAAACATTTATAAAACTGTTCTAAGAAATACTGACAGCTTTTTGTAGTGTTCAGCTTTTGTAGAAATAAGTATACAACATCCAACAACATTAACTTTAAAGCCACTCACTGTTCTAAGCCACCTCAGTAACTTAATGGGAGATTTGAATTTAAATATGAACAAAAAATTCATAAATTACCTTTAAAACTGCCTAAAATCAAAATTTTGTCTGATTCGAAAAAATATATTTTTGTTGACATAATTAGCTAACAACTTTACAAAAATAAGAAAAAGGGTAGAAACTACACCCAAAGAAAGTTAATGGTAAAACTTCTTTCTAAAATATTTAAATAGTAGATTTTAAGGAAGCCATTAGCTTAATAATAGGCTATTTGAAGAGCTAACTAAAAACCAGATCAATATCTATTGGTTGTTCTGTTTACAAGATGTCTAAAATAGTTTGAACTTTATACCTTTAACTTGGTGTATTGTTAAGTGTTTAAACATTCGCAACAAAAAGTTCAAAAATTAAATTATGACAGAATGTATTAAAGTTGAAGCAAATTGGAATAAGGAAGCAAAACAAAACAAGATAAAGCGAAAAGAAAATGAATTGAAACTACAAAATAAACTGTTAATAGAAGAGCACGACACAAATGATGTGCTTAAAGGAATGAAATCAAGACAAGTTAAGAATTAATTTATAAAATTTCAATTCGATTTTTTATGATTTTTAAAATTAGAAAGAATAGAAATCACCTAATAGATAGAATACTTTGAATATTCTAAATATAAAGTTCATTTTAATTAATATTTTTACAAAAAGCCTTAGTTCGAATATGGAGTACTCTAAAGAAATTGTTGATAAACATTTTTATTAAAAAGTAATTTCATGAGAAGTAAACAAAAAATCAAGTAAACCGATTGAAACGTCAAGATCACAAATTGGGAGATGATATCGGGAATATCCAAGGACATAGAGATTCGATTTTATGCAAATTGAGTTTTTGGATCTTCAGCTAAAAAAGATTTTTCTTAATTGTAAAAAATGTATCAATAAGTATGAAAAAGGTTAACTTTTAAAGCTATGAGCAAACAAACAACACATGATATAAGATATCTGTGGTTTTAAATACCCAAAATAACAAGTTAGATTATTGCTTTGAAAAATTGGAAAGTAATCAGCTATCTATTTCAACTGTCACTAGTAAGTACCTGTTGAATTTTTATTGATATTTTCACTTTCTTTTGGCTTGTCTATTTGCTGTGAAAAATTTGATTCTTCAAGCTCTGATTCGTTTATGTTTCTAAAAAAGAGAAAAATTTGAAAAAAATATGCTTTCAAAGTAATGAAACAAAACCTTGATTCTTAATTTTATATTTTAAATTTAACCACCACAAGCATTTAATCAATTCAAATCATTTTTTCAATAAAATATCAAATAAATTGTTTCGTCTGTCGAAGAAACGTTTAAAAAATATATTTAAAAATATTTAAGATTAAGCAATCTGTGGAACCTGTTAGATGTGGATGTAGTGCGATCAGCATGTTTGCGAAGATGTCTTTCTAGATTTGTATGCTGACCAAATGCTCTTCCACAGAGGTGACAGGAAAAAGGGCGCTCCTAGAAAATTTATTTTAGGTTAAAAAACTTCATCAGCAAGAAAATAATGAGAAAAACAAATCATTTTATTCTACTAAAATTTTGCCGCATTACTATAAAGTATAATAATTTTAAATGAAGAATAATCAGAAAGTTTTCACTCACTTTATTATGAATGTTTCGGACATGTCGTTGAAGATTTGAAGAAATTGAAAAGCTTCTGTCACAGAATTTGCATCGATAAGGTTGTTCACCGGTGTGAGTACGAACATGACGAGTTAAGTTAGCACTTCGAGGAAACACTTTCCCACAAAAATCACAAGTATATCGCTCTCTATAATGATGACGAGCTCCAAGGACATTGCTGTTCATATACGAAGTCGGTGGAACAGTAGGAGGTACAGAAAACTTTGATCTTGCATCGTTCTGCGCATGCGCCAAATAATAAGGTCTTGTGAACGAAGAAGTGGCATTATGTGTGGTGAAAGGAGGAAGAAGCAAGGTTGAAGGTTGCTTTAACAAAAAAGAGTCTTTTATCGACATTTTAGTGTCTTCTGCTCCGTTTAATGATGGTGATGAACTAATCGTGTTTGGAGAATGACTTTCACTGTTGCTAAAATCATTACTCTCTTCTTGAAGTGATTCCTTTGCAAAATTTTGAACATCAGTTGCATAGCTGTCATTTAAGTTCGTAACATTTTCAGCAAGAGATTCAAAGAAGCTATTCGGTTTCGAATTCAACTTTGCTACTAGTGCTTGTTTGCAATTCAGTGATTCAGCAAGTAAATTGAAAGCGTTTGAATGAGTGCTTGCTGGTACGGTAGTCATAGGAAACTGTCGTCGATATTGCGAAAGAAGATTTGCATAGTACAAAGTCTCGCTTGCTGCAGAAAACATCCTTGGTAATTGATACATACTTGCAGCTGATTGTTTTGTCAGGTTTGTTTTGCTACTTGATGTTGAGGTCGAATCATCAGAATCTAATTTTCTATCACAAGTTGTCGCTGATAAGTCTAAAGGGACGTTTGACCAACCCGCTGCCGGATTAAAGCTACTTGAAGTCGGCGATTTGTCGCAATTATTGCCGTTGTTAAATGGAAATAATTTTGCAGCAGCTGCCATTGCAATGGTAGAGTAAGAATTGAAAATTCCGTTCGGTGCAAATAAAGAGAGAGGGTTGAAGGCAGGGCTGGGTGAAAAGGGGTATTGTTGTAAGGGATTGATAAATCTGTTTGCTGCTGTTGCATGTGTGTTGAGAGATGTCCAGGGCCAATTAGATTGAGGAGTTTTGTTGTAAAAATTTGACAGAAACTGCTTCTTATAGTCGATACTTGCATCTTGGTTAGAAGTAGAAGACATCTTTTCATCTACATCAATTTGGAAGTTAGAAGGAGATTTTTTAGCTGCTAAGTTATCAGAAGATAGTTGAAACTCATCATCACTTCTATTCAGATCAGCTTGTATAGCACGATCTGATCTTCCTGGGATTCGATTTACTGAGATCCCTGCTGTGCGGAATCGTTGAGGATTGGTAACGAGTGAATAGGGAAATGTAAGTTTAGATGAAGAGGGGAAACCTTCAACTACACTCATGTTGGTATTAGTTGCTGATGGATTGTTGCATTGAATCTGTGCGTGTGCCATAAATGGTTTGTGTGATGTGTTAATGTTTGAAGATTGATTTTTGCCATGAATAGAGCTAGATGAAGTTAACCCGAATATAGAGTTGGCAATCGAGTAGGGTATTCCAAAATTGTTTACAGCTAGGATATTTTCAATCCCGTTTTGGGCTGAGTTTATGATGGCAGAAACTGGTGTTTTTCCTGGCTGGCCTGTCGGTAGAAATGGTGTCACCGGCGCATGTTGTTTCCATAAATCTAGAAAATTAACAATCAAAAATTTTTTAAGAAATAATATTAAAAATTTATTTGTATTAAAAGATGTTTAAAATTTTAATCAAATACACAAAGAATTTTTGTTATTAAAATATAAAGATACATTTATAATAGAAATGTACATTTTAATAAACATTTAACGAAAATTATGATTTAGAAGTTAGATAATTTTTAAACTGACTATTTGGTAGACAACTGTAGATCATTCTGTTTCCAGCTTTGTATTCACAAAATCTTTTATGTTTTGTTAATGAGCTTGAATTAGAGAAGATTTGATTGCAATCACTACATTTTGTTTGTGTTCTACAATCAGCATGCATACGTTTATGCCGACATAGATTACTGAACTGTAAAATACAACAATAAAATACTAATTATCAAAATAAAAGTTGAATGGACAAAAATCTATTGAAAATCAAACATAAAATTTTAGCTGCTTAGTTGTACTTTAATATACATTAATAAGCAAAACTGAAGTTTAAAAATAACAAAAATGTAAATACAACTTAGCAAAGTACTTATAAGTCAGACTGGTTGAAAGCAAACATTTTTAAAATTAAAATTGAAAAATTAAAAAAAAGTCCATGATTATCTGATTTCATTCTTGATAAAACTTTATTAAAATAAAGTAAAGTTAAAATAAAAGTGAAGAAGTTTTGTATATGACAAATTATCTAATAACTTTTTGGTTAAAGAAATTAATTTATCTTTATTGTCCTTACTAATCATTTTCATTGTCTGTAATTTACTTCTTATAATTTCATAATGAGTTTTACGAAGGTGTATTTCTAAAAGACCTAATATTAATTTGTCATTCAAAGTTATTAAAAGATTTAAATGTATGAAGCACACTCTTTTATTTATCTACGAGACAAAATCGAAAAGTTTTAAAGGCTTCTGTTTGGATTGTTTTTAAGGTGAACAAGAAAAAGAAACAAAGGACTTATTTTGTTCACAATGTCATAATCTTTTTAGGAGTGGTCAGACTGACCTTTTGGAAGCATTATTATAACCAAGAATGAATACAATTAACCAAAATGTGATCTATTAGGTCACGATAATTCGATGTCACACAACTATCATATACCTGAGTGTACGACTTTCGGCAAACTTCACAAGTAAATGGTTTGACACTACTGTGTATATGCTGATGCTGTTTCAATCCACTTGATGTGGCGAAAGTCTTTCCACATTCAGGACATGGATGTGCTCTAGCTCCTACATGTTGTTGACGAATGTGTCTTTGAAGATTAGAGGAATCAGAAAATCTTTCGCTACAATGTTCACAATTGAAACTGAAAAAATTATTTTGCGAGAATAAATTTATTGATCACGTGATGATGATTTAGTAGAAAGACGGAGGAAAAGTTTAATTGATGTAATGACTCATATAATTTAACAGGTTTTGTCTTTTGGTAGTTAAAATTTTCATTTTTTAATTACAAATTTGGTTTTTTGATTGCGCAAAAAATCTCTGCTGACTCATGAAAAATATAAAATTTGCTCACTAAACTAACTCCATATAAGGCTTACAATTTTATTCAAAACTTTCTTATATATTAATTATGACGTTTAGAAACTGAAATATTTTTTGCAAAATTTGCGTTTTGTTTTATTGCAAATTCGGAAATTTAGGATTTCTTTTTCTAACTTATTAATTATGCTTTTTTTCAAACACTAACCCTTAAAATAATTAGATGACAATTTATTTTGTTATAAATGGCCGTTTGTGTATAAAGTAAGACTTAAAAAGAATTTTAATAAAATCACAATAAGTGGTTTTTCTCATGACTTTCATTTTTATTTAAAATGGCTGCTCTTAAAGATATTTAAGTTGTTTTGTTTACATTAAAACGAAACAGAACAATCTAGAGCTTAAATTAGAATTAAGATTATTTTAATTTGACTATTTTTTTTCCGTTTCGAAGTTGGTAAACAAGCTAAATCTCAAGAAGCACTTCAAAACAAATACAATACATTTTCAATACATAATTTAACAAAGCAATTGAAGTACTTCTAAAATTAAATTCTGAAAGTATAAAACTGAAGAGATAAATATCAAATAAAATTCTGATATTTTTTGTCATAAATTGCTTGTTATAAATTTAAGAAATTAAAACTAAGAAAAAAACTTTTGGATAAATGCTACTTAACTTAACAGTAAAGTAATCGATTTAATTCATTTTTAACGCATACTAATAAAAGAATAACATTTCTATTAAGTTTTTTGTAGTATATTTTCTAAAAAATTACCGACACTATATTTTAGTAATCACTCAAATAAATAAATACAGGTTTTGCTAAAAATTAATCCATATTGGTGATTTTTGAATAAAAACGTAATACTTACATTTTATCTGAAAGCCAGTGCTTGCTAGAGTTTGGAAGATTTAGATGAAAGTTCGATTTAGAATAAGAATCAGCTTCATCTGAAAAGTAACAATTAATCTTTAAAATCCTTTTTAAACTTAAGATATAATTTAACATTAGCTATTCTAAATAATGTTATTCTGTACAATGATTTTCAAACAAGAAACCTCATTAAATAGGGAAATTCTGGCTATTCGTGTTTTCAACGAGCAAAAAATAAAACTATCTTTTCGACATTAGTAGAAATAATTCAACACTTTAAATTGAAAAACTTTAACACCAATAATTACACCATCATGTTTGAATGATGCCTTCAATGATAGTGAAAAAATATTATATATCAGATTTATATATCGTTCATGAAATAAATACTTTTAATAACTTTCTAATTTTTCTTTTAATTGTGTACAGCAATAAGAAAATTAAAAGTTAGTTAAAAATTTAAAACTAAAGTTAAAATAAAAAACTAGTCAATAATTATTTGAAAATCTAGAAAGATGCGATTTGTAATTACAAGTGACAATGTAATTAATAAAATGCTGAAGAAATGCATTTTTTTTGTTATAAATATACACATATATAATTGGTTGATTTCTTTGAAGTATTTTTTCGTAAAAAATTGCTGAATTGTATTTGGATTGTTATTTTATGCTTTTAACTTCAATTGACAAATTCAAAAGTTTGAAAAACCTCAAACTCACTAAGCATCACTTTTAGTTTTTGTTTGAATTTGTGAGTTTTGGCATTAACGTATTTAGTTAAATGTTGAATTTCTTACAATAAATATTACGGAAGAAAAACCAAATGTTGCTATAAAAGCTCTATTTAATTAGAATTTTAACTTAGCTTTTACCAATTGTTTTAGTTAATTCTAATCTAGTTTTATTATTTGATTGGTTTAGAATCAACAACAGAATTTAGATTTACAAGAAAAGTATGATTTTATCAGTGGCACAAAATAAATATTTAACATTGGATTGAAGACTGATTGGCTAATACTTAACAGTAAGAAAATAAATTAGCATTTGTTATATACATTCTGTTATTATAAATTTTCTTCAAACTTTAATAGTTCATTTTCATTCATTTAAAAGTTATCAGAATAGCTGATATCATAAAAATTAAACTTTAAAAATTTTAAATGCGAAATTTTTCATTAGTTATTTTTCGGTTTTTAATTTTTGCGGTAAATAAATTGTCATTTTTCAAGCTAACTTAAACTTTAGATAATCAATTTAGATTTAAAAAGAACCAGTGGTTAGAAACAGTGGTACGAAAAAAACTTCTTATGTTAATCATGCAAAAAATTCAGTAAAATAAATTGTATTCTTAAATTGATATGAAGTTTAATTGATAATATATAAGAAGAAAATCTTAAAACTCAATTTTATTATATTTTTTGTTGCTTAGTGACTTATTTTTCTAATCTGAAATAGTTTAAAATAAAATAAAATTTCATCAACAAAATACTTTTTCATTTAAGAAGGTTGATGAACTTTTAGTTTAAAACAAATGATTTTTGGTTTAACATCTCTTAATAAAATTAAACCATTTTGTCAATTTGACAAAAATAGACCTTGAGTTGCAAACGACAGGGTGATAGTCGTTGAAACTCTTTTCAAATAATAAGTCATTCAAAAAAGTTTCGTACCATCATCTGAAGACTTTTCATCATTTCTACGTACTGAAGCTTGTAGAGGCCAAGTCATTTCCGATTGTTTCTTTTCAGTTTTCATACGAACGTCATTTCCTAGAGAAATCTTGACTTCGTTGCAATGCTGCTCTTCTGTGTCTTTTACTTTTTTAACTCCATTTTCTTTGTGTTGAATACCGATCACTACAAAATTGTTTAGTTTAATTTGAAATGATTTAATATATCGGAGGTGTTTTATCAGAAAAATCTTTAAGGGTCTCGCTTAAGTGTTTCGCTTTTTTTCTGGTTTCATCAAACAGTTATACAATAAAAATTCACAATTACTTGAATCGCTGTTTTCATCTTGTTTATTTTCGATTTCTGGAGTCAAGCACTGAAAGATGTCAATAAAGATTCAAGTTTAAATAATATGTTTTTATGAATAATAAATTTATGAAAACTATTATCATATTTAGCTAAATAAAAACAGTAATTTGTACAATCGTCTAGTCACCGTAAATTTAAGCAATTTGTTTCCTACTAAGATTCTAAATCAAATAAACAAGTTCTACTAACCTTTAGGATATGCGGCGGGTATGGTAGAAACTTTGAATTACTCAAAAGTTGAATACTTTCTTTAGTTGTTGCTTGCTTCATTTTGTATTAATAAGAAATAAAAATTAATTCTAACAAGTTAAGTTAAACATTTGTTAAACTGGAAAATAAAATTCAATTAAAGCAATGATCACTCATAAACAAATTCTTTCGTTCCACTAATAATCAAATCACTTATTTGAATATATCAAGAAAATTATCTCTTTACAAATTATAACAATTTTATGACAATAATAATTCCAAAGTAAATCATTAGCTTAGATACAGTTTAAACCTTTAAATTTTAGTTTCAACGCTATCTATAATGAAAAACCCAAGTAATTATCTTCTAATTACTTCCTAAACACTATTTGCTCACAATAATTTTTCTTTGAAGTGAATCACAGTGTATACAAGCACCTGTATCTTCTATCTAAGTAAAGTACAAATGATAAGTGACAAATTTGTCACCGACACCTCAGCCGTAACACACCGCCTTTCTGATTCTCACTTCCCGGTTCACATCGTTAGATATGGAGGCTTTTTTTCTACAAGCCTCTCTCATTTGGCAGCCAGACTTTATCACCCACGTGTTGTTTCAACTCAATGCTAATGAACGGTTTGCTAAATCGGTTTATCACCTCAAAATAAAATCCGAGAAAAAGTTTTGTAATTGATGGTCTAAACAATTTCAGTTTACAAAGCAAACGAACATCCAGAAAGTTCTTGCTCCACAAGTCAAAGCTTCAAAAAGCTGGTAGCAATTGGTTAAACTACCGAAAAAACCGCAATAATATATACTGACAAAAAAGTAAAGGAATTTATTGCAACTGAAGTCTTTAGTTGATTGATTATGATAAATGTTTTAGTGGTTTGATCAGATTAAATAGTCCTAGCAATTCAGTCTTTCAAGACAACATCATAAAGAAATTTCTACTGCTGCTTGATTACACAACCTTATTTCAATTTACTTTCAGCATTATACCCTGCACATTAATCACAGTTACATCATTTACAGCTTTTCAGTCATATAAGAAACTATTTTTCTAGTCACTAAAGTTTAAACTTCACACTTTTAACCTAAATCACAATTATTATTTACATAAATTTCAAAGCTGTTATTATGATATGATGATTCAGTGGCTCATTTACTTGATATCTGAATAATATTTGATGCACACAAGAACCAAAGTTTATCGATAGGGCGTAGAATTGCTTAGACTTTTTTTAAACATAGAGACAATGAAACAAGAAGTTTTATGTTTATTTATTGGGCTATGAGCATGACTAAACACAGGCTGTCTAAGAGAACAAAACCCATATAACCACCAATAGTAGCAAGGTTTATTCTTTTTAGGAAAAATAGAGAGTTTGTGAAGTAATGAAACAAAAAATAAAAGATTCTCATCAAATATGAACGAGATTTCATCAAATTCAATAAGTTTTTTCTGAATAGAATATTTATTTCCCTTTATCTGTCATCTATAGTTGTTTGCTTGCAGAGGTTAGCAGCTGTACAATTTATCGGAAAATATTCTAAATATCAAAACTATTATTTGGCTTTACATTAAAACATATCTTAATTTAAATCGAAATAAAGAATCTATAGGATCAAAACTCACAACGCTCTACTTAAAAAAGTTAATATATAATGAAAATTTTTATTTATTACCAAAGCTGGTGTTGTTGAAATTAAAAAGCAATTACGAAGTCTCAATATTACATTTTCAAAACAACACTTACATGTAATGAATTAGTAATAAACAGAAAAAGCTCAAATCTTTCTACTATATTCTTTTAATCTATTTTTATCAAATAATTCTGCTTTCAATAACGTTTTGATACTCATAAGTATTCTTTTAATAAGTTTTCTTATACATGTAAATAATATTTTATCGTTTTATATTTTATTTACACAACTATTAAGTCCAAATATTTCATTGTAATAAAATGTAAAATGAACTAGTTTAATGACCACTTATTAATGAGCCAATTAATTGGGAAAAACCTTCAATAATAAGAACCTTTTTGCTGTAAACTAATTAAGTAGAAGCAAAAAAGGTAAAATGTAATCGATTACAATATCTATCTCTAATAGGCATAATTGAAAAGCTTTACTTTTCATGCAGACAAAAATATATAAAATGAAAGAACAATCGGGAAAAATATGAAAGAAAGATCAATTCTTTTATTATATAAAGATCCATAGAAGCACCTTTACTCACTCAATCAAGTAAAGTATAAAAGCAAAAGTCAGAACGACAAGCTGAAAATAGATAACCAACGCAAAAAATGAGCGATTGAAGCCCAATTTTAACATGACAATGTCGACTTTATTTATCTTTCCGACCCAAACCACTTCTTCTTTCTTCTCTATTAGTAGAACGAACATCTAAGAACCGATATAGTTTTCCGCAAACTAGTGTTAACACAAACGAAATTTTGCGAATTTACAATTTCGCTTCTTTTTATATCAGCTTTATTAAAATTACAATAACTCGTCAAAGCTAATTTTTTTTTTGCTTTTTTGTTTATAACTTTTTAATTTTCAGACAATGTTCATTCTGATCACATCACACGTTGTGCAGCCATCCATGACGAAACTGCATGAGAATGAGTGATGACGTCACACGTAACGGACAATGAAAACATCTCAACGAAAAACTCGATGACAAAAAACGCATCTTCATATGCTGAGAAAATGTAGTGATTGAAAAAACAATCCCCACAACAGTCTTCTTCGCCCTGTTCTTCTCTCTCTTGTGTCCTATGAGCAGATTGTTTGTACTAAGACATAATTTCCCAGCCCACTTGATCATAGTAATCACTTCAACACCTTTAGTGACAACTGATTTGATGATGATATCTGCACATGAGGATCTGGACCAGTAACTCTTATCCATAGGGTGGTGTAAGTTGAGATACAATAGTTTTTAGTGATGATTTCATCAAGTACTGAGCTTTTATTATAAATAAAGATGATACTTCTCAATTATTTCCATTTGAAATTAGAAACCCTTCTAACAACTTCCTAGTTTCCCAACAGTTTTTTTTATCGAATCGAATATCATCGATTCCAAGAAAAACTGTTATCTCATCAACGTAAGAAATTTGAAGTTACGATTTCAAATGCCTGAAAAATAATCCCGAAAAGAAAATAAATGTCGAAGAACCTACTTGATGTGGAAATAAAACTGAAATTTAAACAAATTGAAATTTATCTTTTCGTCAAATTTTAATACTTTGTAAAAGTAAAGCTTTTGAAAAGTGACTGAAAAAAAACTAAATCAAAAAACAACATATTCGATAATTTGCCGTCAATTTAAACAACAATACCTTCAAGTTCGTACAACATGAGAAGCTATAAGAAGAAACAACAAGTATGTGGTTGTTAAGATGAAATCGTCGCAAAAAATCGTATATTGACGATCGGGGAGATGGAGAATCAGTGTATGAGTATTACGAACAAAAAGAAAAGTATTTTGAGTGAGTCTACAAGCCAATTAAAAAGGTTAAACAAGCTCTCATCTAACTCTTCTATTCATCAGATTACATCTTTTTTAACTTTAGTCATTGAGGCTGACATTTTAGTGTATCAAAAAAGACGATAGTGAAAAAGAAGCTGTGAATGTTGGAGGATAACAGATCTTCACCACTGTTCTTCAGAAGTTATAAAAATGAGAAAAAAAGATGCTCAAGTCGGTGATCAACTAAAGCTGGTGTTGTTATAAGACCAGGTGTTATTCTAATACCTGATACCAGCTTCAGTAACGTGCGAATTGGAGTTTTTGCTTTGAAATGATGCGCTCCAAGTTTCCGGTTCTTTTTATTCTTCTCTTTTAAATATTCTCTAGCGTTTGTCACTATCATCTGAACAAAGTTTTGTGATTACAAGACAACTTACAAGAGTAGTACTTGAATCACTACTTATCCTTTCTGAAATACGTCTCCTGGAAAGACATAGATATTGTCCCTTTTATTCTTCACTTCACTTGTCGATAATTAAATTGAATGTTATATTGCGGGTATCTTTCAAGAACAACCACAGAACACCTTCTTCACTACTCTGATGATGTTTTATTTTTATTTTGGCTTACATCATTTTTAGGTCCTTTTAGAAGCTAAAAAGCTTTATTATCTGATTTCTGTTTCGTTTAAATGAAACCGTTTAGCAAACTTTATACAACAGAAGCTTTTCACAGGTGCTTATAATCTTCAATATCTCATTCAACTTTATTTATTCTTCTTGTTTTGTTCATTCATTTTTCAGATAATCTTGCTTTATTTAGTCGACGACAACAAAAGCCTCAATAATAATTTTTTTATGTTTCCATTTGTTAGTATTCCACATATGAAATTTCTTCTTGTATTAAAAGGTTTGTTATGATTTGCCTACAAATATCACAAGAGCTAGTCCGTTTTCATTCTTCTTTGCGCAAACTTTACCTTGTACCTTTTTCACGCGTAGCTAAAATTATTATGCTACTGACAAATGGTTAAAAATGAAGAGAGTATTCAATCAATCAAACAAAAAAACAAACAATGGTGACTTAGTGCAGATTAAGAGATGCTTATTTGCATTATTTCTGAGGGTAAAGTGTAAATAACCAACTGCAAACACCGCACCTTATGTAAACACCTCTAGTAATCTCAAAAAAGTTTTAATGATATACTATCCAAGGTCAGAAAACCAGGCAAGAAGGTTTGTTCCTTGTTTGAACGCTTGTTATTACAAGAATGTTAGTGACAACAACAATTATATCATCCTGTTTTTCACAGCAGAAATTCCTTTTGATCATTTAGTATCGATAATGAAAAGCCAAAAATAGTGTTTTGAAATTTGTTGGGTATTTTAGCACAAGTGTCAATCTAAACATTTGTTATCATTTCAAATAAGTAACAAAGTCTGATACTAGATTACCTTCGTGTGAAAATTGTAGAATAAAATGCAGTAAATTTTCATCTCAAACCAAAAATGATTTGATGTTGATAAGATAAATTATTTACATCGGAAATCAAATGTTCTGACAAATCGTTTCGGTACAAGATAACTAATTCAATAAACGTTCAAACAGAAAACTTTTTGCTCCCAGCTTAAAAATTTTTTATAATTTAATTTAAGTGTAGTTAAAAGTCTATTTTTGATGTTTACTTCACGATGTATGAAAATACTTTGTTTGATGTGAAAAATGCCAACTACTAATTGTAAAAATTTCAAAACTATACAAGCTAATATTAAATCGTAAATAAACCTTTTTACATGGCTTATAAAACATTCAATTCTGACAATAATCAACATTTAATTTGATAATTTAATGTCAAAAAATAAACATAAAAACATTTCAAGGAGGAATTTGTTAGCTGAAAATTATGTTTTCCTGCAACAAAACTAAACTTGAGTGTTTGTGAAATGTACGGATAATGTCAAATTAAACTTCAGGTTTGCTAATGGTATGTGTTCTTTGAAATTCTTATTTTGCCAAATAAGAAAAGCAGAGATATAAGGATAAGTTTACAAAGCATATGTAAAAATCTATCATCGGTTTCTGGTATGTATCATCCTCTTATTTGCATAAGATCGTTTAATCCAGCAGATTTTATCTGCATTGGATACAGACACTCCTTGTCTTTCTACTAGTTGCATCTTACATGTATACAATTACTTCTTTCTTCTTGTTCTGGAGACCCACTCTTTGTTTCAAATAATTCTACAAAATCTGTAAGATGTATGTCATCACTTCTTACTACTTCTTGATTCAAAGGCAAAAAGAGAATATCAATTGAAAGATGCAAGAAGAAGACACTGATAGTTGATAATGTTGTTAGGACTAAGGTAAAGGATGTAGGGATTGATTTAGAAGCTGTGAATTTTTGCTTCCAATTATTTAAGCCTAGCTTATAGTAGATAAGCAGAAAGCTGAGGATACAGTTTGTTTTTTAGGATGAGATATCAGTAAAAAAATGCAGTGAAAATAAGAAAGAAAATTACTTTTTCCAGACATCAGACATTTCTGATAAGATTTTAACCTCCTTGTTTAGATTTGACAACAACATTTAACAGTTATCATTAAATTTTGCAGACAAATAATTTCTGTTCGTTAATCGATAAGAATAGAAAAAAAATCTTACTATAAAAATATGATAAAATGTAACTGATTACAAAAATAAGTAAAAAAAATAATTAAATTATTTATTCTTTGCGAAACTTACAAAGAACTCGTTTGTATTTAATAGAAGAAAAATTAAAAGTTGTTTTTATTTTACAAATCATACTTATTAGTCATTGAGCAATAATCTCGCAAAAATACTCCAAGAAAACTCTAGAAGCCAAATTTGTCGCTTAGTTTAATTGTTTCTGATAAGAATAAATTCAATCTGTTTAAAACGAAATAAGTCGGAAATACTGAAAGGTCACGCTGCCAACAAAACGTAAATTGGAAAAAGGGATATGCTTTGATGACAGTTTAATCGCTTTTCAAACCATCAAATTCTGTTTTCTTCTATTTCTGATCTAAAATTCCAATTGAGTGCCTTATAGGCGCCAAAAAGTTGTAGTAGCTAATGACAGAGTTTCGATCATCTCCATGGCAACAAGACTTCGGCGCGGAAATGGCGTCATTGTAGCACGTAGATAGTGAAGCTTGTGAAATTGAACTAATAGATCACTATAGCGGAAGATATTGGAAGATTGTAATATAGTGACACCTGTGGCTATTAGAAGTAGAAAAGATTAAGTAATTTCCCCATTTCCAAACGTAACCAATTCAAAATGGGTATTTCTATGTTCACATTGCAGTGTTTCAAATGAAAAAAATATTAATTCGTTGTAAAATTTTCATAATTTTAAAATGAAAGATGTAAAATTCTTGAAATTTGAGTGAACTTTAAATAAAAGCTTTTCGAAGAGTTTCACTTTCATCTTTGCTTTCAAACGATTCAGCAAATAAAATAATGAAGAATAATATTTGTTAAGTATAAAAGACAGTTATATGATATTGTTCGCTTGTAATGATCTCTTTAATGTTTGTGAAGCTCTAAGACGATCCCTAATCAAACACAGAAGATAAAAGAAGTAATTCGTCACTTTCATGTGGGTTAAGTTCAAAGTCGCAGGAATCAACATTAAACAGTGAGACAAGAAATAAAAATTTCTTAAAGATCTAACTCATTTTGTACTTACTTATTTTGTCGCGTTTTCCACTAATATTTTACAACGAAAAGTTTTTTTTTCTTTCCAAAGGCGCCATTGATTGGTAAAGAGCAGAGGACGGTGTATACAGGAGACAGTATAATGACGTTTCCATAAGCGTGGGAGAAACATTCTGTCAGTACCTGGTACTTGGTATCAAAAAATGTAAAAAGGGAATAATCAAAATACAAGATTACATTCCCATCTGTATTACCGTTCTTTGCCAATGTCTTGACGTTCAATAGAAGTAATTTAGTTACGTCTAGATCGATACATACAAACAAACAAATAAAAACGCCAAATACGTGGTGAGCTTCTTCGTTGAATTGGTAATAAAAGAAGAGGTCACGCAAAAAATCTACGCAAAAAGTCACTAAGGAAATTATCACATCTATTAAATCCACGTACAGGATTTCCTGTGGTTTGTCGCCAGAAATCTTCCCATCGTATTTCTATCAATTTTTTTTGTTTCTTCTTTTAGGTAGTTAATATCAGTTCACAAGTATGCAATGAGATTTTTTAAGTTATTTTATTTTTGTATTAGGTGACCAAATCTGTTATGAATTGTGTGCCGCTTGCTATATACTCTTAGAAGAATTGCTTGTCTCGAAAATTAGAACTTCTAAATAATGACTAGTTGGCTTGAATAGTTGGTTGTTGTAATCTGCTGCTCATTAAAAACCACTTTGTTTTTGTCTGTTTTAAAGCAGATTTGCTTCAGCTGAAACTTTCAAACGTTTTTAACCACCTTAAAATGTTCTTACCAACAAACAAATTTCAAGATGATTTCTATGATAACAAACTGTTGTTTTTTGTACTACTAAAAGCATCTTTTGAGGACAAGTATTTTGTCTATCAACATTTGTTTTTACAGTGTACAAGATACAGTTATTTGCGTCTAAACCTTTTTTAGTATTAGTTTTTATGTACTATTTGAGATTTTAATTTCATAAATTAAACAATTATTACTAAATTTACATAAAGTTAGCAAAACTTCTTATCAACATAAAGTTTAAAGCTAATGCAATATATATTTTTGTAAGTTTAAAAAAGTGGACTTATTGGTTCAAATAATAATTGTAAAGCTCATTAAAATGTATTACTTGATTAGGTAATTAATAATAGTAATACGCTAGAATGTTTATGAAAATAAACTCAAAAACGTTTGTGAAATTTTTGTAATAAAAAGATTTGATGTGTTTTACTTAAGACGATGTTTTTTAAATCACATGACAGACAGAAACCTGATATAAATACATTTATCAAAGTACCAATTGTTAATCATATTAAAGCAATTGTACTAAAGAAATCTTATCTGATGTGAAAAGGTAAAACCGTTTTTTAAATAACTGTGGATAATTTTGCAAGTCGAAGCAAGAACAAATGTGAAAAATAAATTGTTTACCTGAAATATACCGATATTGACATTTAACAATTGTTTTTGACTCGCTTAGGCGACTGTAAGAAAATAAGCTTGACAGTAACCGTTCATTTATTATATCAAATAGTGACTACTATATCAATATTTAAGAGGATGCAAAATAAAGTTTTCAGAAAAAATTTGAAATTCATAAGATAAATATGTTTTTAGGTGAATTGTATGAACAAAAAACTTTTTAGAAATAATTGAATATTTTAACAAAAACTCTTGCAAACAAACTTTAGGGGAATCATATTTTTTACCGTTTATTTATCTACCGCAAAACATTTTAGTTTAAGTTTAACAAAAGTGTAGCTACTGCTAATTTGTATTTCACAACTCTGAAAATAAATGATGAAAACGTCCATTGAAAATTTTCAAACCTTCAGCATGTTTTATTTGTTTACAATTTTTTTAAAAAGTTTTTTGTATTTATGTTTAAACTATTAGTTTGAACTTTTATAATTCCTGTTTTATCTACAACTGATCTTTAACATTTCATTTTTAGTGACTATCTTTATAATTAGCAAGTTATTCATAATGTAAACAACCGTTTACTGGTAACTAACATAAAATCTTACAAATATTTTCATCTATTCAATGTTTTAATTTTTCGATTTAAAATTCTATAAATGATGTGAACCAAACATAATTATTTGCATATTTAAAATGCATTTACCCGATCTAGCGATGCGACAAGAGCTTTACTTTATAATACCAACTAAACTGATTTAAATCTCACTTAAAAGTTTATTAAAAAAGTTGCTATGTCAATATTTTATCTTGTCCTGTAAACCTCCGCTGATAAAATCAAGTTTGGATCCGTTAAAAATATATCTTGTAGACACTGTTTTACAGACAAATCTTACAAATGGTAGTCAATGGTGATGAGATAGCATACGGTCAACTTGATGGTAGTGTAAACCTTTCTCAAATATATTCTATCTGTTTAGTTTGACTAAGGTTTGAAGCTTTATACAGGGCAGAGAGATATACAAAATGTAAGTGAATAATTTCAATACGTCTAATTAGACGAGATACAAACTCAGTTAAGTAACTCTTTTAAGTAGTCGTTAGTATATGTTGACAACATACTATGTGTATAAACGCTAAATATTTCTTGTCAAAAGTTAGCTCGCTGTTTTTATCAAATTTAAGTATCCATCTTTAAATCATTTATGTTAATGCAACAAACATTTTTTAAATTATTTCTAAATGAGCACAACTGATAATAATCAAATTTTAGTAAATAAATGCGTTTAAATTGAAATTAGTATCGTTGCCGATAAAAATCTGTGTTTCGATTTAATTAAATAAATTATATCACAAATAAATCGAGCAATATTTATTTAACAAATTAAATGAATTTATTATCAACACCTTATTTATAAACCAACAATAAAAAAGAATGCAAAATGCTTTTTAAAAGTGAAAATTATGTGGTTGTATCTAAATAATGAAGTTTGAGTTTATCATAAAAATAAAACTTTGTAAAAGATAAAAGTTTATTTGCAAAATAAAAATTTAGTTATCTAAATCCAAATGTTAAAAAAATAAAAACGAGTACGGCTTTGTAAAATTTTCTATAAGTAAATAAAAACTTATGGAAAATGATGGAAAATTTCCATTTAAATTAGATTTAGATCTAAATTTAAACTATTTAAAAGTTTCTTGTCAAGAAGCTAGATGTTTGTCGAAACTTTTATAAAATTATTTATGTCTAATCATAGTTCACTTTATTGACAGCAATTACAAAGTTTTTTATTTTGTCACATCGTTTATTTACAATAACAACTTTACAGTTAGCTAAGAAACAGTTGAACTAAAATAGTTTTATTCGTGGAGTTTTATGTTATAGAAATTTTATTAGTTCCACAGCTGTTTAGTCAAATAAATTTATGTATCGATTTTCTACAACCTACAAGAAAGGTGAAAGTAAATATAAACTTAATTACATAAAATTATGTTGCAAAACATTATTTTTCAAAACTAATACAGTTTTAGTCCTTTTTAATACTTGGTTGTTTTATAATTTCAATGTCACAAATAGAATCTATATATTTTTAAATATTTTGTTGATGGAATCATGCATGTCATCATAAGTTCTTAGAGTAAATTTTAAAGGTTTCAACTACTTTAGATAAGGCTGAGTAGATTTTTAATAATGACAAATTGATTTGAAAGCTTTTCAAATAAGTTAAAGTATTTTGTAAACAAAATTATTCAGATTATTGTCAAAAATGAAATCTTATTTATCATTATTTGATAAATTGATGATGGCAACTCTTTTCAAATACATGAGCACGTTTTGAAGATGAATCTATTCAACAAAAGAAATATTTTGTTAATCAAACATCATTTAATACAAGCAGCACAATTTGTAGATAACACTTTAAATACTTTTATCTATAAAATCAATTGGTTTTCATATAACTCCGAGTTACAAATGCAGCTAAGATTTAATTACTATCTCCTTTTAAGAGAGCTTACTACATCTTAACTTGAGTTATTGTTGAAAGCCTAACAAACACGGTATCAACCACAAAAAAGAATCGATCCTAACTACTACTTCAATAATTTTCAATGATATTACAAAAATGATCTCTCATTTGCTAAGCACAAAAGATTATTTGGTGTTTGCTGAGGAGAGTATGAAAAGAAAGAATTTTGATCAAGTAAGTCTTCCTTCTATACCGACTAAAACGAAGTGAGTTGAATTAAAGATAGCTTTCTAGGTCTCCAAGTCAACTGATAGTGGTTTACTGCACAAACATTTTTAAAAGACAAGTAAAACAACTCTTAGAAGTTAGTAAATTTCAAGATAAAAGTACTAATATCGCCTAAACCTAAATTGTTGAAGGTTAGTTTAAACAATTTTCATATACTTCATTTTTTACCACCCGTTTAAGACAACAATGAAAATCTACAGCAGTCAGACAATTCTGCGGCCAATGCATATACCATCTTTACCCCTCCAGCCAGCCAACCTACGTACTACTCTTTCGCCCTTTTCTACATGTTTACAGTTAGTCCGAACTTTTTGTCTACATTGCCTTTGTCCTTCAAGCGCACGTGTGACACGTTGCTCTTGATTCATTCACTTGCTTAACAGACTTTCTCGTTAATCAACTGTGGACATCAACTCTGATCAACAGATTGATTCTTCTTATAGAAGACCAACACCTTTGGAAAATCAATTTCAAAGAGATGTAAACGCTATAGGCTTCTATGAGCATGAGTAATGTCGTTTGCTAGATTTTGGAGAAGCTGGTATTTAAATGATAAAAGTTTATTTTCTCTTTTTTATTCATTGATATTGAAAGGTGAGTATGGGAGTAAATAGAAGTTCTAAGTTCCTTTTCTACCTTGGTGTCATCTTATTAAATTTGCTGATACGCCTAACAACCAAATGTGACTGCTGGTTGTAACAGCTCAAAAGAAAAAGAGAGATAAAAACTTCTGTATTTGCTAATGGATATAACAATAAGTCGAAATGATTGTTAGTTATTAAATAGCATGTTAGATCTTTCTATCTTTAAAATTATTTTCTATTCAAATAAGTTTTTCTCTCAAACAAAAAACAATTTCAGAAGTCTTACAAATGTCAATTTCGTTTGTTTGTCAACTGTAAATAAAGCGACAAATCATTTCAGCTGTTCCAGATGATTGAAAATCACTTTTACAAGGATGATTTAGATTTAAAGTTTATTCTCTCTTCATCAAAATGTCGCCTCAATTTTCAATTTAAACACAAGAAACAATTTGACAAAATGAAAATAAACATCGATAGAAATAAAGAAACATTACAGTGCTTTTTGAGGCGAATTCCAGCTGCTTATTGAGTCTATTACAAAGTATTTACTCATCTATTCTTCAACCTACTAGTTGTAATGTTAAGTAGTAGCTGAAGTAGAAAGAAATTAGTGAGAATTTCAATATCGATGGCAAAATGTGAACATCTAGAGACCACCCCAAGCAAACACTTACTTGCTTCCGGGAAGTTGTTCAGGAGACAATCATTTAGAAGCTGTATGAAGAGAACAACTTGGTAAGTATCAAGTACTTGAAGTCCTTTTTATTATCTGGTTAAACGATTATCAGGATTGTGATGCAAGCAGAGGAAATTTGCGGTCACTGAGAATTGTCTTCTGAAATAAAACTCTTCAAGACGTTAATCCTATTCTCCTATTTCGTTCATTGTGTTCTCAGGTTACATGCTAACAAAAACTTAGAGACCAACTATGTTACTTATTTGTGTGACTGGAACAAGTTTTATCAGATGTTAATATTTTGTAATGACTTACGAAATCGGGAGCTGTTAGTTCGAATTTTCCTGTTAAATTTCGAATCGCCTTTTTAACATCTATTAATTTACAATTTTCACCTTTTACTAACGTAAAAAAATAGAGTCAATCAAAAAAATATAACGAATAAAATATCAATTACAGTACCAAATATAATTTTCAAATGAGGGATTTTCTTCATCAAAATACTTTAGAAAAGGTCAAATTTTTATGATTCAAAAAATTGGAATATTTTTCTGACATTTTCAAACAGACAATTGAATGTTTAACATTTACATAATTTTTAAAGGTAAATCATAGCTTTAAAGCATGGACTATTAAAAAGTTTAAATGTTAGTTTTTATTTTAGGTTATAAAATAATTTAGACTAAAATAGAAACTTAAAGTTATTAAATTTAGTATTATCAAATTGTAACAACAGAATAAATGGTTCTATAATCAATTTGATGGTGAAACTTGATCACAAAGATAAAATTGTTACTTTTATTCTTGTATGTAAAGTTTTTATATAAAGTGATACTGGTTTATATTGATATTATGTTTTAATCATTAAATTATTTACCTATTAAATAAGAATTAGTAGTTATTTGCTCCAGCATGGATGTTCTTGGCTGAAGCATACCATTTCTTCTTCTAGTAGTAATCTAATTATTATAATAAATTAGTACTAGTTATTATTATATAGAAGATTGAATTAATAGTATATGCATATAAGTGTTTTGAATATATATACTTAAAAAACAAATAATTTACTTTATAATGATCATCTAAAGATAATATTTATAGAAAGATAAATAATATTTATTTGTAAAATAGATTTATCTTTTATTAAAGATGCCAACAGTTAAAGTTGAATGTATTCAATTGACAAACTATTTGTATCTTAACAATTTTATTTTTAATATCTAAGCTGCAAAGTTTTTGTAATCAGCAAAATGTAGTTTGAGTTTTTTAGATATTTTTTCATATAAGTAAACGGTTTTAGTTTATAACTAAATAATGATAACAAGTTGTATGAATGTCAAACCTTTTTGGTGGTAAGGCTTTTTATTTCTCTCTACAATTTTGGGTTCAACAGATTTCAAAAAATGTTCATCAAAATAATTCCTGATCTTTATCAGAATAAAGCAATAGTACGTCATTACTTATCAACTCTAAAACGTTTGTTTAGTAATCAGAATATTAGATAATTCATTTTTAAACAAAATAGATGATGCAAGAAAGTAAGGTAAGAGTTCATGCTATAAATATTCGGAGTCAAGGCTCTATAAAACTTCCTGTAGAGCATGAGAGCCAACTTAATAAGCTGCAGATTTCTAACACAAATTATAAAAGTCTAAAAGTATAGTAACGCTACTGGAAACTAAATACTCATTCAAATAATGTTCCATAAGTCAGTTTAATTGGAAAATGGTGTCGACTTTTACTACTTATAATTAAATCAAATTGGGGAATAAATGTGCAAGAAGCAGTTTGTAAAAGTTGCTAAAGATGTTGCTTGATCGGCTGCAATATCGACTTTTTACTTTACTCATTTTACTAAAACTTGATTCATGCATAGATATCAAACTGAAAAAAGATATTTTCCTTCAGAAACTTGACTCTAAAAGCCACAAAATTTTAGTGTTTAATTTTGCTCTTTTTCCTATTTGATGTCTGAAAATTCCAGTTAGATAAAGTAGAAACTGCAGAAACATTTATTGTTATAATATTTGCACACAATATCATCAAAAGCATAAAAAATTACGTTTCACTTGTACAGTAAAACGACTTGTCATTATATATTGTCTTTGATAGGTCTAACAAGTTAACCACTAAATTTTTATCATTAGGCTGAAGGTTGGTTTTTATTCCTACCTGAATTATTCGAATTTTCAAAATAGGATAATAAAATCGTTCAAACATTTAGAACGGCTAAACCACTGCACTGTTAAATACATTATTACTTTTTGTCATCAACGAATCGAGAAAAATATTGATTGTAAACATGATTTAATAAGTTTAAATTGAACTGTATTTCAGGTGTTAAATATAAAATGCACGCTTCACTATAATCAAAGACCATAAGCTGGTAGTGAGGAATTATATAGGTTTTCTTCGAACTACTGATTCGGTTTATAAAACTTGGTCAAAAAAGATACATTTTTTAACAGCTAATGTAGATTATGTTACAAATTCAATTTATTTATTTTAACAAACTTTCAAACTCTCATGAGACTTGCAAGCTCAATTTTGAAAATGATTCAAATTTTATTTGGAATGCTAGAAATTCATTTTGGAAAGTTTGCATATATTTATTTTTTAACATAACCTGACTTGATTTTCAGAATTTAGCAAATACTTCCAATCACAATTAAAGATTTAGTGTTTAATTAAATCTTAAGCCTTATCAGAAGTATCTTTCCTATTTTCATTGTTGTGTATCTGTCTAGGATTTTACTTCATACTTTCAAATTTTGGTTTTCTGATTTAACTAGTTTAAATACGTTTCATTATCTAATATCCATCTAATATCTGATGTCCAGCATGGCCTTGTGAAACGGAGATTTTCCCTGACTCAACATCTCACTTTTCTTAATGAACTTACAGTCCATTATAAAAGTAAAACTCCTTGTGACATCGTTTATCTCGATTTTGCTAATTTTGTACCACACAACAAGCTCATTATTGTTTTACAAAAGTTTAAAAGTCATCAGCTTTATCTTACAGTGGATTGAAGATTACTTATCAGGTAGAACCCAACAAACTCGTGTTGAAAGATCTTTATATACTCCTAGTCAAGTCACCAGTGGTGTTCCTTAGGGTTCCTTTCTGGGTCCCCTTCATCTTTAACTTTTTATTGAAGACCTCATCAGAAGACTAGTAGCAGTAGATGATATCAGTGTTTGTGTATGCAGATGATATCAAGCTATTATCTTGTAATCCTTCAAAACTTCAAACTGCACTACACACTATAGAAAACTGGTCTATGAACTGGCAGATCAGAATCCAGCCCACAAAGTCTAAACAAATAGCCTTCTCCGTAAACTAGTTGCAAATGCCATAAATGGATTTAGTATTTAACGAATATCTTCGGTTCTAGACCTTTGCTACCATCTAAACCCATATCATCTGACTTTAAATGGCGCAACTATGTTTCCAAAATGTTTGCAAAATCAATCAACCTTGCTTACCTTATTATGAAGACCTTTAATTGCAAGGACCCATGCTTTTTTATCAATCTTTTCAAATTGTACGTACGTCCAATTCTTTAATACAACGTTAGTAAAGGGATGCTATATCAAGTTGGTGATAGCAAAAAATTGAATCTGTTCAGGCCATATTTACCAGATTAGTATGCAGGAAACTTAATATTAAATACGATAGCTATGAACGTCGTCTAAGCTTACTTTGGAAATTTGACGGATTACATGCGACTTAATTCTTATTTTTTAAATTATCCACAATTTAATTGATATTCAGTTTGATGCTTTTTTTCCATTAGTCCTTCCCTCAAGTTATATCAACTCAAACTACATCTTAATAAGCCCATATCACCCGGTACACTAATCAAAGCGATTTTTTCTCATACGGCGCAATTAGTACTTGGAACCAGCTGCCATCAGACATTGTCATTTCAGAATCAGTGCAGAAGTTGAACCGTTCTAATATTGCCAACACTGCCTTTTCTAAACTGTGATTTTTCAACTTGTTTATACTATTCTATGTAACTGTTCACTGCTTTGAGGACTAATGAAATGTCATGTGTTACATATTTCGCTTTCTATATTTATAACTTAATATATACTATTTGTGAGAATGTGTATTAGCGTGAGGTGCTCTCTGCAGGCACCTTATTTCGCATTAATTGAAATAAATAAATAAATTATTATACTGCAGGGTAGTATACTCTTTAAGAACAATTTTTGCTTCAATAAAATTGTTACAGCGATGTGCCTGCGTTTCTTATCGTTAAAAAGATGCAAGAGCGTTTAAAGTTAAGTTTTTCGATTACATATTTTTCCAGCATTTAGAATAAAGTTCCAACTTATGTAAGATATATAAATGAAGACATTTGAAAAATAATATTAATCGACTTGTTCTTCTTTTTGGTGGCATCATCCATTAAAAATAAATTCTTATAGTTGTGGTATATTTGAAATGTATAACAGAAAATTTTTTTCCTGACGTAAAATATTTGTTATTTGTTGAGCCTTACTATCCTATAGAAAATTGTCGTTCGATCATAGGCTGTGTTGTTGGTAGCATGCATCGATGTTGTGTATTTATCGTTGTGTTAGTCGCCTCATTAGCACATGATAGTAAAGTAATTGTAAGCCTCAAAACTGGAGGACTGGATAACGAGGCTGATAAAAGTTTCAGATTCAATGACGGTCTTACTCTAAGAACAAAGTAGTTACTTTTTTAAGCATAAAGTCTCTGACAATGAAGCTGTCAGCTATACGGTTGTAACTTCTGCCTCTAGCCACGTACCCAAATGCTAATAAATAGGACTTTGACGTTCATTCCGGACAGGGTAATAAAGAGGACAGTCCCCGATGGGTTTTCCAAGTGATATAAAGGAGAATCCCGATGAAAAAATCATGACGAGAGAGGAAGAAGATGAAGAAAAAGATGAATCTAGTGTGTATGTTTCCAATAGGGGAAATGACAACGAGTTTTGATGGTTCGAATGCCAATAGTTGTAACGTCAGCCTGAAGAGCGGGAGAAACGGTGGCGTGTCCACCAGATCGTTAAAAGGGGTATCTCCAAAGCGCTACGATTGGAACTAATGGTCGTTGATGGCAATAATGAAACATCGTACGATCTTCGATGTTTGGCCCAATTATTTAGTTGGGGAGAATGTGGTTTATTTGAAATGTAGAACAGTAAAGTATTTTGCCGCTGACGTAAATGTGTTAAGCGTCATTACTTTACAGTCGGGTATCATTATGTCATAAGCTGTACTGTAGGTAGCACGTATCTATAGTATATTTAATATGTTAGTCGCCTTTTTTGTTGAATAAAGCTCTATATGAAGAGTCATTCCTATTGCAATAGCTAACTGCCAGAAAAGTACTTCTGTTTTATTTATTTAATCAAAGATTTCTATTTTAACTAGTTAATTCGATAAGAAACATTTTGTCAAAGTAGCCCAAGTATTTGTGACATATATTTTGAAGCAGTCTAAGATATACTTCATATCGGCTAGTGATAATTCAACTTTGAAACAGCTATGCACTTTCAAAGAGAATTTTCTGGTTAATGATCAAAAGTAATCACCACCGCTGTTCTAATTCTTTAAATGCATTTTAAATCTATTGTCCTTACTAAATTAAATCGCTTTTATAATAGCACTGTGTGATTATTTTAATAATTGCTGCATCTCTCTTCTGAAGCAATCATTAGACAAAATAAAACTGAAGAAAAATCACAGAAAAGGCTTTACATATTTCATGGAAATATTAAGCGCCTTGTCTTTGTTATTGAGTTCTAATTTTAATGCAAAGTCGAAAATTTTTACTTTTAGTTGAATGAGATGTTGAGCTTAGTCATAATTTAAAAACTTATAAAAATAATTTTTTCTGTAAGAGAATTTTCAATTTATCTATTTTAAAAACAAAATATGCTAAAACAATATCAATAAAACAAAGATATTAGTAGTGTCACATGAATACGAAGTTAATACTTTAGTTTTGAAGTCACTAGAGCTATTTAATACATATACCAATAAGGCATATTGGGGTTATGGGTTATTAAAAATCCAGTTTACAGTTTTTATGGCTTCAATGCGTTTTTTAATTTGGATGATGGTTGTTACTTTTTCAAAAGTTAATATTTTGTAAATTTTACGTCAATACTAAAAGTATTTTTTGTACTTAATTTTTAACCCTTAAAATGTTGAAGATTAAGCTGTTTGTAAATACTTTGGGTAAAAATGCTTTCTTTTTATCGCAATAACGTTTAAGGCTAACAGGTGTTAGATTGTCTTTTTTGCATTTGTACCATAATGTACAGTTTAGACTTTTCGGCAATTTTTCATTTATTTTTTTATGTTTCGATATTTTGGTTTTTTTATTCTAGTATTTTATATTTACCTTTTATTTGAATCAAATTTACCCTATCTTTAATTCTTTTTCATAAATTGTTATAATTAAAGTTTTGATTTTTAATAAAGTATTTAAATTTTTTGCTTAGCCTAAAGCTAGATTTCCTTATTTATATAAATTTAAATTTTCAATATTTTTTAAAGCACTTTACTTTTTATTATTTATTATTCTTTATTTAGAATTTCTTTCTCAATTTTAATTAAACAAAATATAGCTTTTGTATAACTTTCTGATGAGTATGCTTGAAAAAAAATCAATAATCTGAATATCCTTTAAACAATTTTATTTTAAAACTTTTATTTTCGTCAACTTTTTAAATGATCCAATTTATACTATTGTTTTATATTATATCATTCGAGGTATATCAAGTAAATAGTTTTAAAATTGAATGCTATAATTGGAATAAAATTTATAAACTCTGAAGAGAAAAACCATTTGTAAAATACTAATTTTTATATCTCCAAATATAATTATAGAATAATTTTTATTTTTTTAACCATAAAATCTAAACTCTTGAAACTTTTTAACATTTTAAAAATTTGTTGGTATTAATACAGATTTATATATCACAACCAGAACAAAAACCAAAAGTTTATATTTAATTAGATTTAGTATTAAAAACGTTTGTGTTTTATACTTTAAGTATATTATGACTTCACCACACAAAGAGAATAATAATAAAAGACCGATAGAGTCAGACCCAATCTTAAAGGTCACTGTTAGGCTGGAAGATGGGGCCTGGAAAAAAAGACATTTATCAGATGCTGTAGATAAAGAAAAAAATGAAGAAAAAATTGATGACAAGGCCAGTAGCTCTCTTGAACCATCAAAAAAAGGTTTGGTTTCAATCTTTTTTGGATAACTTTTTAAATGGCTTTTGAATAGTTTTTATTTTTTTTAGTTAAAATTTCTTCACCAAGTTCTAATGGAGAATCTTCTGATCCTTTGAATTTATCATCAACTGATGATGAGCAAGATAATGAATATGAGTTAACCGCTGATGACATGGTTCATGATTTTGATGATGAAAGCACAATAGCCCAAGAAGAGAATGATGAAGATGAGGAAGAACTTGAAGATTTAGCTAAAGTATTCAAATGTTTTTCTAAAATTTCTACAATTACAGCTAAACCATAGTTTTAAAATATGTTAGGTTGTCTGTGAGATTGTTTATAGACTTAGGAAATAGTTTAATTTTTATCAAATCTAATAAATGCAAATTTTATGAAGCATCTTTAAATACTCACCAAGTATCTTTATTAAATGTCCCCTTTTATAAACAACTTAATGGAATTAAAATTAATAAAATATTTCCTTATAGGAAGGAGATATGAATCTAGAAGACTTGTATCAACTTTATTATGGGAAATTTCCTTCTGAACAGGTTTGTTTGCTTGTTTATATGTTCATTCTAAACTGATTTTCAGTTATTATCAAAAGCCTTTTGAGGATTAGATAGAAGAATTTGATATAAATAAAGTTTGGTTAAGATTTAAAGATTTATTTTCAAATGTTTCTAGTGATTCTTGTTATAAATATTTTATTTTTATGTCTCTGCTTTTTACTACTTTACAACTGTTGCTAAAATATTCACTAAATTTAATTTTTGATCAAATTAAGAGTGATTTCCTCAGGTAGGCGATGAAAGTGGGTCAAGTGAAAATGATGATGTGTGCGAACGTGACTCTTCTGCAAATGATATTGTTACCAACAATCTACGATGTAAGTTGGCGATTTTTTATCAAATATTAATCGAAGAATGTGATTGTGAAATAAGAAAGCTGCTAATCACACAAATTTCTCTTATTTCAAATATTGGTGACATTTTGTTTGAAATATAATTTGCAGGAGTTTTTTGTTATCAAAATAACTTCTTTCTAGTTTTACAAAACTTTTATTTAGTATTTGAAATCTGGTTAATTAAACAATTCTAACTGTTTGTAGATGACAAATGTTTACTTTATTTTCTCATTAACTCATAAAAACGATGATTAATTTGATTGGAAATATATTTAGTTCTTGTTAAGAAGTTATTAAGAACTTGAAGCCTTATTTACTGACAACACTTTCAGCACGAAGTCTTATGAACTCCAGAAGATCAAATCCTGGTAACACTGAATCACAAAATCTTGAATCTGAATCTGACGATGAATCAGGACAAGCTAATAGTGGCAGCTCCACTCCTAAACGAACTGCCACGCCACGTGTAGGCAAAGAGTACCAGGTAGACCTTTATTTGCAGCTGATCTTTTTTAAACCTCCAACTCTTCCTTCAACAGGCTGTAGACTTTCCTTCAGCGAGATCAAGTGATGCTTGTCAAGATGAAGCAAACCACACTGCCGAGTTAGTATGGAGCCCAACAGTTTTGACAGAAAAACAAGGTACCACTTGTATCTATTGACTTTTAAACTGAAGTCTTTAAAGCACCAATCTTCAATTCTAGTTGAAAGATATCTTCGTGAATGCTGGGAAACTCAGAACAGTCGATGCATTGATAATAAAGCAGTTGTTCACGACAATCAGAAAGCTCTTGCTATTTTGGCTAAAAACAACTATGTCATTTCTAAAGTTTGTTTTGATTTTACTAATTACTAACAAAACATGATCGAGGAAATGTTTTGAACTCGCTAAATAATTTGCTGGTTAAATTTTGAGGTAATTTTTTTAGGCTTTGATGGAGTTTCGTTCAACACAGTTGCAAGATACTACTATGAAGTGGACAGAATCAGAATGCGAGCTCTTCGAGAAAGGCAACATCGAATATGGGAAAGACTTCTTCAAGATCCATCATTCATATGTAAATAATGTCTCATTAGAAGATTTAGTTTTCTAAATTTATATTTTAGTTGAATACAAAAAGCGTCAAAGAAATTATTCAGTTTTATTACGTTTGGAAGAAGAGTAAAAGATTTGAGGGACACAGAAATAAAAACGGGAAGAAGAAAGACTCTTGTGTTCCTGGAGTCAGGTGATCTTTCACTAAACTACAAGTTTCCATCTAACTTTGAAGATCTTCTTTCAGTGATTACATGGAAAGATTGTTGGATGAAACCGATAATCAGTTTCACATTCAGTATCCAACAAATGCTTATTTCTACTCTCATACTGATGCTCTTCGTGAACATATGAACAGTGTCGCTTCTAGTATGATGTCACAACACGTGATTGTTGATTCAAATGTTTGATTGAAAGTTCATTCTAACAGAGCAAAATGGATTCGTGGACAACGACTATTACGAAGACGACAATATCTATGATAGAAGCAGTATGCTGTTACATTATGACAATCCGTTACACCGCAATCACTCCAGTAATATTTTAGAGTAATTTAACTCAATTTGTGATGTTGTAACTTTGATGCTAATCAAATTTTTGATGTAAATAGTTGTTGATAAGCTCGCTTTGATGAGGTATGTTTTTGATGGAACTTTTCACAGATTTAAAAATTGGTGATGAAAATGTTCCCCCATCTTCACTACAGTCTAATCAACAGGTGATTATCTCGCTGTTTATTCATTGAAAGTTGATTCATTTGGCACCTTGTTAGTAAAAACTCCTCGGCCAATAAGCTAAAACAACTTTGCATATAATTCTTGTGCTTGGTGTCCTAAGGTGCTAAGGAAGCGCGTGCTTTTTGCAGCTTAGCTATCTTGACAGTAATCATTCTTGAGTTTGTGATTAGTTGTTTGGAAATCACTTAATGATACAGAATGTGAACTAATTTTATGAGTCTTTCGACTACAAGTGAAAATTCTATCTTTTATGATTCTAATAATTTAATTTTTCTTTAATAGATGTTTTCAATTTCCCTCAACAACATCTGACTTTTCAATTTCAATTTTTTTTCTTATTTTGTTACATAACTACATTTTAAATACTTTTCCCAAAATCCAATTAATACGTAAAAGTTTTGGTCATGTGATTTACAAGCACCTTTGCTTCGATCATTGAAATTAAAACATTGCAACATGTTTTGACTTTGTTATAAACATACAAATACCAGCATCCACTTGTTAGTTCCTTTTTTTGAAGTTTTCACTTCTGCCGGTATTTTCCTTTCTCATAATTTCACTTTTTGTATTTTTAGTTGAATGGTTCTTTAACCGATGGTAGCAATAATAATCCTGGATACAACTTCGACTCGAGTTCTTTTCTTCACTGTCAGACTCCATACTCTTCCACCTCATCATCCTCCAGTTAGCTCCTAGAGACAGCTACTTTAGTACAACTCCATGATATTTGATGCAATTTTTGAGTGTATATATTTACATGATGATATTATCATGTGTTCACTTACATGAACAGCATTTGTGTTGTATGCGGAAAGCAAATCAACATTTTTCTGAGGGTTTAGCTGTCAGCTTTTGTTTTATGGCTTTTAGTTGATAAATGTTTTTGTACATTTCTTCACGGGTAAGTATTTATTTGTTGCTTTTCTTGTTAATGAAATAAAAAAGTTTAGTTTCAAACTGTTGATTCTCGAAAACCAACAAATACATTTTTCTTCTCTTTATTTCATCAAATTTGTTTATTTACGAAAATAATTAATTACCAATTTGTCAGATGTGATAACTTCATAAAATTGTCAATTTATTCACAACAAAAAGTTTCTTTTTTTCCATTTACGAATAAATTAAACTAAATTTTGTTAAAATTCGCTTTCCTATTTTCCATGAAAAAAAATAGAGCAACTAGCAGAAGAGTTGTAACAAAAGATAAGAAATATATTTGAAGTGAGGTTTGAATATTTGAATAAATCGTAACACGTTCAGAAGTAGTTGGTGATGGTTTGTTCCTTGTTGTGGTTAGCAGCAAATATTTTCAATAGAATTTAATAAAACATCCCATTTTCTTACGATAAGAACCAATTTTTTGCAAGTTTTTACTATTTAAGTATTCTAAAAGATATCGTTCTAAAGAACGGGTTGAATGATGCCGTCCACCAGGGTTTCTGAAATAAAATCGTATTTATCGAATTAAAATCTCAAAAAAATATGATTTCCAAACAAATAAATAAACTCATAAATAGAGGTTGATAAACAATTACGCTAACAGTAATTACATAAAAGATGGAATAAAATTTCAGATCAATCACTAAAAAGTAGTGTTCCTTGATACTATCAATTGAATGAGAGAAAATGATTCACTTTTCGTAGTAACCTAAACTTGTTACTATCGTTTCGAAAATAAATACGAATTATCAGTCTGATGATTTTAAGTAGTTATATAAACAATAGTAGAAGCTATCTACCTTCAATCGTAAAAGTTATTTCTTTGTTAACTCCACCAATTTTGTTCTTTGTTGATGACTAGTTTTTATACGAGGGTTTCAATTGTAACTTGGTTGACTTCTTGTTGGGTACTGATAGCTTTTTTCATCTAAAGAAACTTATCAGAATTTAACTGGGTTTTATAATTCTATAAAAAGCTTATGCAACTTAATTGCCTAACAAAAATTGAATTTTTTAGGTTGACCGCATAGGTAATTGGGTTATAGTGTTCGTTTATCATACATAAAGTTTACTTTATTTAGAATATAAAATAGAGTTTTATGAAAATATTTAATTTAAAACTTTCTTTTGCTCATTTTGGTTTTATTGATTATTTGAGTGGAACAATAATTTTGCAGGTTAAAAATTTAAACAAAATAAATGTCGATAAGTTAGGCAAAATATATTTGAAATACTTTATATTATAAGATTTCAAAGCATAAAACTAAGTAATTAAAAATAATCTTACCTTCTAAATTAAACAATTTTCTTTAAAAATAGAAAAAAGTCTAAAGAACTAATTTAAATTGATGTCTAATTTCATATGAATAAAATCAAAGAAACAGTTTATGTTTATAAAAGTTGTTTATATGAATTTGCAATAAAACCCTATATTTCTGATTTGTTTTTTAGAAAGCTTCCAATAGTTTAATAAACATCTGCTTTTTACCTAATAAGCAAAATATAGAAAAGTTTATCAAATTCAGCGTGACAAAGATCATATGGTTTTATCAAAGAAAGTTTGGGCAATTAAATAATGTGGAAAGGCTCAGTCGACTTTGTTGAAAGACCGACAATCCGTCAATATGGAAACTTAAGAATATTACAAATATATTTCGATGTTTTCATTCATAAAAACGAGAAAAGAGTTTCTAAAATACAATTGACATTTTGACTTTGAAAGAGAAATAAATACTTAATGAAAATTCATTATTTATTTGCTTACTGTAAATAATTTTATTATAATTGTATTCGTTTCAAGAATTTTTTTTAACTTGTTTGTTTGTTTATTAGGTAAATTGATATTATTTTCATTTGAATTCTTTAAAATTGGTTTGTTTAAACTCTTAAGACATCGATTTTTTGTAAGCTGTTGTATCTTCTTTATATGATCTTTCATTCGATATTTTCTTCGGATAAAGACTTAAAATCAAACAGCTCAATACAGAAACCTCGGGTATTCCCAAACAAGTTTCAGCAGAAATGCGTGAGATTAGATAATTTCCGGCGCAACAACTAATACTTCGGGGCTGGCAGATCGGTTGAAGCTGAAGAAGAAGCAGTGGATTAAATGAAACTCAAGGAGGACCAAGCGGAGCCGACAGTAACGGCCATGAAAGGAGTTTGTTTAAATGTGGAGGTAGCAAACCTCATGAGTTTGAAAGATGCTGAGCTGGTTCAAGCATATGTTTCAATTGTGGGAAGAAGGGACATTATAGTCGAGCTTGTCATCTTCAAAAGAGGTCTCCCAAGAAGCAGTCAAGAAGGCAAAGAATAGAGAGTACCACAGTGACCAGCCAAGGGTATGAAGTACTGGGATTTACCGGATCATTTATAAATTGAACCATGCGATGGTTGAGGTCTCTATTGTGAGCCAGTTATTAAAAGCGCTTATTGATACCGAATCCTCAAAGAGTTTTGTAAGTGGAAAGGTTGCTCAGAACTTCAAGATTCAGAAGACTCAAAATAAATTCAAAGTAGAGATGACTCAATCATCTAAGATGTGTAGAATAAATAAATTTTGCAAAGTCAACTTCCATCTGTAAAAAAACAGTACAGAAATATAAATCTGTTTGTCATGGAGAGCCTCGGTGTAGAGGTGGTGCTTGGAAGGGACTTCCTTAAAACTATAAGAAGGTGGTGTTTGAGTTAGGAGTTCCAAAACAGGATTTAGCGTTACACACTGAAGATCTAACAAAGAAATAAAGCCGAAATTGTCATGCCAAATATTTTAGATGTGATCAGACATTATAGCTATTTGCGTGATGCTCAAATTGGGTTATCGAAGAAGCAGCCGCATTGGAAAGGAAATAAGAAAAGATCTGCGATTACGGCCAAGACCAGAACTGAGTATTTATCTGCTACTCAGCTTACTGAGAGAGTATCCAGACGCTCTAGTTACTATGAGGTAGAAAGGCTAAAAAGAGAAAGCCAGGGAAGAGATACTTCATCACTGGCAAAAGAACAGACAATAGGCTCTACTGGATCTAGTAAGAGATCAATAAGGAGGTATAAGTTTTCTCATTGCGGGAAAGAGCATGGTGGAAGCAATAAAAAACGGCGTCACAAGATAATAGCATTTTCCTAAAAAATATAGTGAATTCCGTAAAAGTTGTTACAACCACGGCGGAAAAGAAGATAGTGGAAGCGGGACAACAAACTTTGTAGCGCTGGAACTTCCTTTCTATCCTTTTTATTTCGCGTTGTTCTTTTATTCAGTATGCAAATTTCTGGTAGAACAGCTCCGAACCACCTACAGTTATTAAGTCCGTCGAAGACACAAAAATGTCTTTACTCGAGTAGAAGAGATTTGTTTCCAAGGTTATTATATGGAAAGAAAACAAATAAAGTCTGATCCGGAGAGTCTGGAACCTTGGATGGATCTTCAGTCCTTTAAAAATCCAAGTCGTTGAAGAGAGCTTTTTGGCTTATGAAGATGGGTTTGTAAATTTTTGAATAAGGTCCATCAATTCTCTATGAGAGGAGAGAGAAGCGGTAAGTTTGATATGAAATGGGAACCACGGTAGAGATAGATTTGACAAATCAAGAAAAGAGGAAGAAAGGTCCATTAGAAAGAAAAGTTCCAATCCGTATTCCACGTTGGAGATATGAAAAGGATTATTAAGTTTCAAAATGAATTATTATTCACCTTAATAATTTGAATAAAGCTCGATATAACGAGTCATTATCATTACACATACAAACTGATTTTCCCACTGATGTAACGGATAGCTTTTTGTGCAGCAAACAATTTCTGAAGCGTAATCACAAAACTTTTATCATAATTTATATTTACAATTTAGAAACAGCTTTTTTCTGTTGTACAACAAAATTCTAACTGATTCTTTGAATAATTACCACCTTTTTAGTTTAAAATATAATCTATTTTGTATATCTAAATCGACTATTGACTTATGAAGAACCTAAGACTGATATGTACAAGCGACTCCGCTATCCGGATGGCAAGGAATCCAACGTTTCTTTTTTAGAAATCTGGCCAGATACCTAAATGCTGATAAACAGGACTTTGGAGTGTATGAAGATATTGATTATGATATTGATGAAGAGAAAGACGAATTTAGTGTGCATGTTTGCAATGGGGAAATGACGAAGAATTTTGATGGTTCGAATACCAGAAGTGGTAACGTCATCTTGAAAAGCGAGAGAAACGGCGGCGTGGAGTTTCGGGGGTCAACAAGATCATTTAAAGAAGTATCTCCAAAGCGCTACGGTCGGAACTAATTGTTGATGATGGCAAAAATGTGGCAACGTGCAATCTTCACTGTTTGACCCAATTATTTGGCTGGGGAGATTGCGGTATATTTAAGCTGTATAACAGTAAAGTATTTTGCCGCTGACGTAAATGTGTTAAACGTAATTATCGTATAAGTGGTTGTAATTCGGTACAGGGCTTTGTGGTAGATAGAGCTTATCGTTGATATATTTGGCGTTGATGTTAGCCGCCTTATCAATTTAAATTTTATTAAATTACAAATTGTTTTATAAACTACTAAAATATTTTATAAATGTTTAACATTATTAGCTGAGCACAAATCTTCAATAGACTGAAATAAAATATTTAATAAAATTTACCTTTTTATAAGAAACCTCACAATAGTTGACAAAAAGTTAATTTGTTGTTTAAAAGTTTCTTACAGACCAAATGTTACTCAGTTTGATACAGAAATTAGGATTTTAATAACCTATGATCTTCAGATTAGACTTAATAAAAAGAACTTTCACAATATAAGAAAACATTCTTCAAAAACTTTATTTTAGCAGAAATACTAGAGGTTGTTTACATGTGAAGCTAAAAATCGAAAACTTCATTGTTGATAAGCAATAAGCAGAAAAAAATATAAAAAGTTTAGATTTTTGTTTGAGATTATTTCGAAATCTTCTCATTGGTGTATGCTGAAAATCATGTTTGTATTGTGGATAACCAATCTCTCATCATTAGTGAATCTATCAAAGATTAAAGTCAGCTAGTACCAGTTTCAAAGTACTTCAAGTCATCATAACTTCAAGTTATTTTGACCTTAAAAAAGGTAAAAAATATAATTTTCTAAATGTAATGAGAATTTGAGTGTGATATATAGAAGAAGAGAATGCGGTTGAATGCCGAATATTAAAGATATAAATTGTCTAAATTTAAACCTATAATTACAGCTTAGAGTCTAATTATCTGTAGATAAAAATCTTAAGTCCGTACTTTAGGATAATAATCAATAATTTTATTGGAAGAGAAACATGATAACTTTTTAATTATAATTTATTACTTGAATTCAAGTTAAAAGCCTTGTAAATAAATAACTTCAATTATTACTGATACTTGCATTGACCAAAACAAGTCAGCCATTAGAATTTATTCAAAATTATATAAAAAAGTTGATTTTAGACTTTATGTTGGTTTAAATCAATCGTTAGTGGTAATGAGAGTTCTGTAAAATCCTTGTTTGGAAGATTTGTAACATCTTGATAGCTACCAAGCGTAAAATTTATCTTATTTTGTTGAAAGAACTTTATTAGTAGAAATATCAAATCTAAAAAATAGTTTTTACTAAAGTTATCTTTTCAGAAAAATCTTAAGATTATTGGTTACCGATAATCATATAATACAAAGCTAGCAACACTACTAGACTGAAACAAACGGTGAGGAAGAACAACTGATCAATCTTTTGATATATACGATCTTCCTATGGTTAAAATTGATGCAAAAAGCGATGAAAAATATAAAGTTTTTCAATTTAATAATTGATTAAAATAAAAGCTTTGTTTACAAAATTATCTAAAATAGTTGATTTTTCAAACTTAATTTTTTGTGATTTTTAGCATCTAAATTTTAGTGGTAGAGAAGAGTTATATTTTTTGCTTAATATAATTCGTTTTGTAGATTACTTCCTAAATGATACACGTATAGACGATATAAACGGAAAGAAAATAAAAGTGGTCATGACGTCATTAACGCACGTTGTGACAGTTGTAACCACAAAAGTTGATGGGCCGTGAACATATGATCGTTTGTTTTTTTGTTTTTTTTTCATTATTAGAATTTAGTCTTTCTCTTATTTAACTTTAGACAATTGGCCAAAAGTCAACTTTTTAGAATTCAATTTTTCGGCCATTTCCGCTTAAAGTTAAACTTTGACAAACTTTCAAAGAACTCGCTGACGGTAACTTAAACGTAAATAAATCAATTTTTTATCTTTATTTAATATTTAGATTATACATTTTGTGTTTTTCAGAGCATAAATGTTCATAACTAACAATCAACATCCTTGTCTACCAGAGTGATCAGAAGTTTGATTTGTAGTGGGACATTTTAATAAAAAGACAGTTTAGTTGATTTTAAACCTTGACTAACAAAAACTCCTCGCCTAACAAAATTAACTCAAATAAAATTTAATTAGGGACAACGCTACTTTTGGTGATGGAAAGTGATTAGGAGGTCCACAACTACCTGAAACAAAGAACCTAATTTGTTTGTAGCGTGTATACTCTCCAACAAATTTACATTGAAGGTAGTCTTTCTAATAAATTCAAATTTCTGCTTTAGCATTTGCTTTCAAAACTACTTTTGTGAAGGTTTTAATTTATTCAGATTGTAAACGTGTACAAAAGAGGGATTTAATGTTATGAAATTGTTCCTTGTTTTTAATTTTTATAAAAGAATATTGAAAAATATACTGTTCATGAAATTTGCATTGAAAGTAGGCAATATAATTTTTATTAAATTCAAAATTACTTTCATGTTACTTATCTTTTTGTTCTATTCAAACTGTAAAAGAAAACGAAATTGAATTTGGTTTATATTTTGTATTAAGTAAATACGTTCAAATAAAGAAAATAAAAAATTGAAAAAAAAATCTGCAAAGTATTATTTTGTAAATTGCAAATTGCTTACAGACAATTTTCCAGGAGAATTTATTTTACATTTTTTCTTTGAAAAAATGAAGTTAAACGCAGAGTTTTGGGTTTCATCCATCGCTTTACACTTTTAATCAGTTTAATTGCTATCTATACACATAAATACTATTTACAAGTCACGATTTTTTCAGTTCACTTGGCGTATTTATTTCTTTCTTTCATTAGAATTAGCAACTTAGTAGACACTGAAATTTATTCAGTTGAACTATAAACTTAACGAAGTTATTGAGTGCAAAAGTCCTAAATAAATTTCTTAAAACCTCCATTCTAAATTTGAACATCTTGATCACCTATTCACTAACTTGCTATTTGAATTATTAACATAAATGTCATCTATAAAGATAAAACAAGAATAAAGATTTGAAACATTTAAATAACCATACCTATATGTTTTTGGATAATAAAATAAAAAATTCAATTAAAAATTGATTAAGTATAATAATTTTGGCTGATAATGTAAAAGTTATGTAGAAGTTGTTTAAAATAAAAATCACAATGTTGTTGATTTGAATAAATGAATCAATCAGATAGATATTACCACAAACAACCTGGAATATGAACTTGAAGTTTAAGTCTTGTAGTAAAAAATTTGATAATACTTCATCAAATAATTTGTAAATAATTAATTAGTTTTTTTTTTCAATAAACTTGTTCAGTAATGCCAAAAAAACGCTGGAAATAGAAATTCGATAAATCCAGTTTTTCCAAATCATGGTTCATTAATTGCACATTGTTTCAACCTTTACAGCGTTGAAATAGAATTCATCTTGAGTTCATGAGAAAATGTTACATTTTTCAAAGGTGCAAAACCCTAAAAGTAGCAATAAATCAGAAAAACAACTAATTGTCTGCAATCAAACTACTAAAAAAGTTGAAGATAAATACTTAGAAACAATTTCTAAATATATTTAATCTTTGAAAGCATTGATATGGAGATTCGTAAGAAGCTCTCAAAATATCTAAAATTGTTGTACCTCATTATGAAATAATACAATTTTGATGTCAAAGTAACTCTCTTTCATCAAATTAAATGTATCAAACTTTTTTTAAGCCAATATAGTCTAAAAAACAAAGTAAGACATAAGAAAATAAATAAACTTGAAATATTTGATTTTAAATTCAATTTTTTTGCTACCTGTCACCAGAATCAAATATTTTTGTATTTTTATAAGGATGATAAATAACAAAATAGATAAAATTAGAATTAAATGAAATAAATGAACCCACAGATGTGACATATAAACATGCTTAAACAAACATCACAAGATGAAAAACAAATGAGTGTTTTGTTGTTAGATTTTCAGGTCTCTTATTATGTTCTAAGACATTTAAGTCAACTTGATCTCTTAACTAACACATATTTTCTAAGTAAAGTCGTTAAGAAGATTTATAAATAAAAGTACCAATATCAAATATAAAATTAAAAACAGTAAGGCATTAATTTGAAGAAATAAACAAAATTTAAACTCGCTTTAAATCAATTCAAGTTTTTTGTAAAGTTTTATTCTTAATACAAATTTTTTAACAAGCATCTTTTGAAACAAAATGACTAGTAAGGTAGTAAAGTTTTAAAAATATTTATTTCAATTTTTAAGGAATTATATGACCAGTCGTTTATAAAACATAATTTGACAACTTGGGTATTCTGATTCCTTTGATTCAAACCTTAAAGTTGATTATTTAGTGGCGTGAAACCTTAAATTCACTAGTTGTAAAATTGTTTATGTAAAAAGTTTTGTGTCGAGGTGTAGCTGGGGAGTTTTGCAAGTCAAGATGCTAAATAGACTCAACTAGTTTCTTATCAGATTGTTTTGATCCATAAGAGGATTTCAATTTACGTCACTGGCAGTACACTCAGTGCAGCTAGTTGATGATTACAATTTAAACATTGAAAGTTTAATCTCTGTATACCAAAGATTTAAAATTTAATTTTAACATACATCTTAAAATATATCTTATTGTTTGCTATTTAGCTATAATAATTTCATTAGACTTGTTAAAAAAGTTGATCTAAATAAGAATGTCAAAATAATAAAGGAGATATTTATTTTTGAAGCATCATTGCAGGCACCAATGTCCTTTAGTGTAGCTTTTTGTATATAGCATGTTTTTGTATTTTTAGCATTTAAAATTCTTTTTTCTCAAATAAAAATTAAATTTTTTTAATTGGAATCACTTTTTAAACATAGCTTAAAAAAATATTAAAGATAAATTTAATTTATAAGTTTCTTTTTTTCAGTTTTTGCGTAATTAAAAAAAATGAATTAAAGAAAGATATAATCTCATTTATCAATAATTGTCATTCATTTTATAAAATTTTCACTAAAATGATTGAAAAAATAAATTTAAATTTATAAAAACTTTATTATTAAGGTTAAGAAGTTATAAATAAATTCCATGAGGAAAAGTTGAGAATCATTAAAAACACGAGAAAATTTGATTTAAAAAAATATTCTTTTGTTGTTTGCACTCACATGATATCTAAAAAAATGATTTACGAATAATATTTTTCATAATTACTTTCTGTACGTGTCTCACTTTTATTTCAAATCAATATAAAATGAATTTCAACTTGGATAAAAAAATATTTTTTACTTATATCTTGAACAAAATTGTTTAATCTCTGATCTTAGTGTTGAAAAACCCATCTGGGAACAACAAAAAGATAATTAATAAATCTTAAGTAAGAGGAACTTGAACCTAATTTTAAAATTTATTTTTAAATCGGTCCAAGGTAAAAAGTTTATACAATTTTTTCATTAGTGATATTATATTAATAAATAATAATTCTTTATAAGTATTACTTTTTTAATTAAATATCACAGAAAACTTAAATACAAGGATGATAAATATTTGAAACTTTGTATAGATACACAATTTTGAATGTTTTATATAAAATGTAAAATCATATCCAGAATTTAATAATTAGAAAACAAAATCAATGCCATCCGCTTTTGAAGTTACATTCTAAATACCATTTCATCGACTTTGATAATAGTTTTATACATTTATAAATATAAACAAAATTATATTTTGAACTTATTGATTACAATTTTTCCTTCTAAATTTTCATTAAAATTGTTAAACTAATAGAATACCTAAAATATTTTAAAAAGTAAACACTTTTAAGGATGGTATATTTATTTATTTACAAAAGGCAAGTCTTCAGCACCTCAAAATTTAAAGCACAAAAATTAATTTCTTTAATATTTTAGATTTGTAGAGTTCTAAATGTTTTTTTTAAAGTTTATTTTCCTATATTATAGTTAAACTAATTAGAATTTCTTTATGCTTTAAAAGTGTATTATTATAGTAAACCACTAACCTAGTACTTGATTAAATAGGAATTCAAGTGGCTTATTGATAAAGATAAGTTAATAAATGTTAATTGACTTATGAGAAAAAGATTATCAAATAAAAACTAAGGTGTTACATTTTGTTCATTAACTAAATAAAAAATCAAATTAAAAACAATTAATTATTTTTTGGCTGATAGAAAAGTGTTTTTTCAAGTAAATCATCTAAAGTAAAATTTACATAAATTAGTTTTGAAGTTTACCAATCAGGTTCTTTTAAATTTCAATCACGATAGTAAAGGTGATAAAACAATTCAAATAACGATATTAAAAAATTTATTTAAATTGTCTGCAATATTAAATTTTATTTGACTACTTATATAAAAACTTTAAAAGTTAGCATAGCTTTTATAACAACAAATTCCTTATGTATTTAGAAATTGTATAATTTACACAACAGAATTTATTCATAATACAATTTTGTTTTGCTTCTCTATTTTTTTTGATTTCGCCAAAAATATTTTCTTTAAAACCTTCTTCATCAGCAAATGCCTTAGCTTCAAAACAACTACTTCATATTCTCGATAATTTATCTTCTCATGTTCCATATCGTGAGGATTTTATTTAAACTAAGATATCTGCAGGCAGATTACGATTCCACAAAACGATTTGTCTGCAAAGTAATTAGCTGAATCTATATTTCTACCTCTATTTCCATTTATTTCCCATTTCTTCTGCTCTAACTTTTTAAATTAAATTTACATTGAAGCTATGAATAAGAATTGACTGCATAAGTGATTAAACAATGTTTTATTCTGTAAAAATGTTGATAAAGAAGCAACTAAGCTTCTGACTGAAAGCAAAGTTTGATTACAAAACATTTTATAATTTTTCAATGTTTTCGATCTTTTTTAATGAAATATGTCAAAAAATATTTTAATTTATTCGATTCGAATCAAATGGTTTGGCTGTTTTCTAGTACAAATTAAATCATTGTTATGTGTGACATACGTTTCGTTAATTTATGAATATAATTATAAACAATTTTATCACAGCAGATAATACTCTTAGTATGTTGTAGTGAAGTAGTTTTAGAGTTATAGTTGAAAAGATAAAACAGAAAAACAAACAGTTAATAAGCTAAAGAAAATTTGAAACAATTTCTGAGTGAGTTTGGAAATAGTAATGTGTAAATGCAAGTTATATAAACAAAAACTCTCCATTTGAACCTAATCAATCTGACGATGAAGTGTTATTATGATATTCTAAATTCTGACGAACTTTCTTTGGTATTAACTTTTTCGTAGAGTAAATTACTAATTTTTCTGCTACTTTAATATCTTCAAAAAAGTTTGAAATTAGTAGAACAAGTTTTTCAGAAGTTATAAAGGCCGTTTAATAGAAACTTATTACTTTACTTCCGGTAGCAGCAAGACGATTTTAAGAATAGATAATGCAAAGATCAATTTAATCTTTTACTTAGGATTATTCTAGAAAATAAAAACTTGTTTAACAAATTTATGGATTTGTCAAAGTTAAATCCTATTAAGTTTTAAATTAATCTTTCGGTTTAAAATGAATTGGATTAAGTAGTTTATTTGAGATACAATTGTGAATGCTCAATAAAATATTCAAAGATTTCCTAATGATTGTAAAAACCTCAAAAATAAAATATTTTTGTGATACACAATTCAAAATTACTTAAACAATCTATATTTATATATTTATGTTAGTTTATTAGTTTATTTGTAAAATAAATTAAACACTTTTACATTTTGTAAGTATTTGATGAATGATAATGAAACCAAAACTTTTATGGCAAGCAAAGTTAGAAGAAAATACCTTTTCCTGATCGATTTGTTGAAAAGAAGTTTAATTATTATGATTTTTTTTTAGAATTGATTAAATTAAACAGGAATATATCTTCAAACGATTATTTAAATTAACTTTCCTTGTCAATTCAAAATAACATTTTAACGTTTTTTGTTTTTCGTTTTTAACATTTTTTTTTCTTCACAAAATATTTGAATAATTTTAAATTAGCAGTTTAGCTTTATTGAAAACTAGATTATTAAACGTGCTTTAAGATAGTGTATAAATTGTGAATAATCAATTAATAAAATTAAATTGAAGTTAATCAATTACAATGAAATCAGACTTAAACAAAGTTTTATCTATTTACTTACTAAGTACAAAAATACCTTTCAAAGTATCAAACAAAATAGCAAAACCAGCTTGATGAGTTTTCTATAAAGCTTTTTTGCTACAAAGTAGAAATATTTGATTTGCTACATCCTAAAATACAATTAGCTTCAACTGCTTAAAAATGTTAAAAACAAATCTGTCAAAGAATATCAGAAACTAAAAGGTCTCTTATTGAATAAAGTTGTAAAACAACAAAGCACACTCTAAAAGCATTTAGAAAATGTGAAACAAGGTAATGATTTCAAGGTTGAAGTTTGTAGATAAAATCCGAACTTCAATCTAATCTAATTACAATAGTAGAAAAACGTTTGCGTTTGCTAGGAAAGTGCTATATTCAGATAATTAAAAAATATTTAGTTTTCAAATAATCAGATATAAAGTTAGTTTTTAGTTGTTAATAAGAAAATTATTCTTATTTCAATTTAATATCCAAGTCTTTAAAAATAAACATAATGGAAAAAAGAAGTATATTAAAATAAAGCTTTTCACTTCAATAGAGATTTAATAAAAATAATCATAATTAGAAAATTGAATAAGATAGATAATATAGATAACAAATAGTTTAAAAGTGTTACTGAAAATGAATATTTAAAACAAGAATTAAAAAAAGATGTAAAAACGAATATTTTGTTTATGCTTTATATTTTTGTTGCTTTTCATTGCTTACATTTGTATAAATATTTTTGGAGTATAGGTATTTCTTAAAGCACTAAGCAAAACTGTAAATGAGTAACTTTTTTTTTAACTCTAAATAAAATTATTTTAATTGCAAAATTCTCAAAAGTTTTGATGGATTAATGATATTTTAATTAGGTTTAATTAAAATCAATCAAACTTTGTCATGTTTTAATGAATGTAATTTATATAAACGAAACATTTCATGAAAAAATGTTTCCAAAATAGACAAATAATTGTAATAAATCAAAATCGAAAACTTTAGAATAAATCATTTAATAATAAAAATAAATAAATAAATAAATATTTTTTTAAAAGTATAGCATACTAAAAATATGAAAAAAATTATCCAAACGTAATCTGAATTAGTTGGTTATAAATAATTAATTTTAATCTAGTGTTCATTAATTTATCTTGGATATTTTCCACAGCTTTACATAAGTGACCGGTTGAACAGGTTTTGTTGAATGTAAATTAAAATTATTGAGTTCAAATCAGTTTCAATTAAACTTCAATCTAAAACTAAAGCAAAAATAACATTTTAATGAGCTTTTACCTATGGAACAACTTTCATGTTTGATAATATATTACTAGATCAATTCTAGTCTAATCACTGCATCTAAACGATGAGTTAGTTCTATACCGAGTTATACAAACAAACTGATCAACAAAATCTTATGATATAATCTTGTGCTTGGTGATACAATACTTTGAAACGTATCTCAAATAATTGACAGCATCTAATGTGACATTATAGAATAAATTATTTAATCAACTTATCCAACTTATTTAAATTTCAAAATAAATTTATATTATCACTTGAAGTGGTGTAAATAAACTTGTTCATTGAACTTTGGATAAAAACTAAAATTCCCTGTGGCGATTTACTCTACTTGCACTTTACGCCAAAAGCTTAGCGCAGGTAAATCTAAAAGACTGTTTTGTTTATTGTTTGTGTAAACTTAAACACAATACACCAACATAAGTCTTCGGAGAGTACTTAGTTTAGTTTCAACTACTCTTCAAAGTTTTATTCAATTCTAGAAAATATAATAAAATGTGCAAATAAATTTCTAATAAATTATTTCATAACTAGATTACAACCTTAAAAAGGTTTGATTAATCAAGCTTACTTGTTTTAATCTTTATAAGGACTTTGTGTGTCCTTACAACTCATTGGAGCTTGTACGATTGACGTTCCAGTCTCTTAGTTTTATTTAAAAGAAACTAATAGAAAGTTAATTTTCAAAGCAGTTTCATTTCTCTAATCTATAAAGTTTATTTAGTCAATGCAGAGCAAAGTTAATCAATTTTGAAGCTTTAGATAAAGATCTATTTTGGTTGTAAAAGAAAGATTAGTTTTAACTGTTGCTTTTGAACAAATATTTTGAAATATATTTATCAAGTTGATTTATTTGTTGCACTCAGATGTTAGTCAAATCTTTTACATCTATTCAAGATTCATATGAAAATATCTAAATTTCAAGTCTGATCCGGACCTCATTTTGGAAATCTGAAGCTTACTTTAGCTTTTTTGTTGCTACTAACATTTACACTCGAAAATTTAGATGTTTGAATGTTAAAAAGGTTTTTAAAAGTATTTTAACATAAATTTTTCTTATTGCCAAAGTATTCTCGAATTGATTTGAAATTTTTTCGATGACACTTTATCAAATCACTTTAAATGTTAGGATTTTTATAATAAGATTTAAAGTTCAGTTAGCAAAAATTTGTTGACATTTAAAAGACCGCGCCTAATTAACTCAAAAATAAAGTTCTTAAAAAAAACTTTTATAAACCGGACATATTTGTAAGCATTTTGGAAAGACATCAAAAAAGAACCTTAACTTTATCAAATCTTTTAACATAACAACAATTTTGTTGCATAAAATTTCTTACATAAAGTTATCAAGTAGAAAATTGATGATGAACAACAAAGTTAATTGTAGATTGTAAGCATAAGAAAATAGGGTTGGTTAGGGTATTGCTCACTGAACAGTTACAGGCCAATACGTGTGAAAATAAATCCACGAATTTTCATCATCTAAAACCTACGTGCATAATAATTAGCATTTAATTTTGGAACGGAAACTTTAAATTGTTTAAATATTCAAAAAGCGAAAGTTGATTTGAGAAATATTAGTTAGGTGAATGTTATTAAAATAGGAAACTTTAACACGTATTTTATTCCTATAGAGTCTTGAAAACACTAATTAATGTCTGTGACGTGTGCAGATATCTTATTTATACAATTTAATGACTCCAAGATGCTTTGAATCGAATTCAATATCGCTCAATAAAACTTTAATAAAAGCTTTTCACTTAAAGAAGAATTTTTAAATTTTCTAAACAACAATTTACATTTTTATGAGATCCAAACCTAAAAGATTACGATTTTCACAAAAATTATATAAAATATAGATCCTCAAATTTAGATTTACAAAGGAAGTGAATTAAGAGAAATTTTAAATGTTAATGAAAAATTGATTATAAACCTCCTGTTGCTTTTTATAGTAAAACTTTGAGATAATTGAGAACAGATATGTGAATGCTGGCTATAAACGTTGTTGGCTTGTAAATGTTTCTGTCTCGGGGAAAGTGTTTCTCTTTTCTACACTAATTAAGTTATTAGTAATGTTCCAGCAATAAGATAGTTTTCCGAATAAGGATATTTGCAAAATTTTCAATGATTGAAGATTGGCTTATTTGGTTCGCTTATCATCTTACTATAAAACTGACTATCAAAAATTATTTTGATAAGCAGCAAAATGATACAAAATAATTGCTGTTATTAGAAAAGAAACTTGAAGAAGAAGCAAAATTGACTATTCTTGGAAAATATTTGGCGAGTTCCTTAATTATCAAAACATTTAAACCAATTGAATAAAAAATTAAGCCAAGCCAACAATATTGTATAAGACTTATTTGGAAAAATTTCAAAATGATCGATTAAATATATGTGATAAAAGGCTTCTATTTAAAAAGCTAAATAAATTACAATCCTATTTCTTTGTTTATGATTATATAGTTAAAATGGATAAAAATGATCAGCTTGAAGATAATAATTATTTCTGAATAACTGATTTATAAAATTATACTTGTTATTACGAAATACACGAAAGATGCTAAGATACATGCTGAGGTAAAATCCCATTTGAATCCTATGAAAATATATCCAATAAGAAGGTCTTGTGATTAGGTTTTGAAAAGAAAAGTCATTCCAAAACTTGTAATAGACAAATATATTGATTTTTTATGTTTAATTCAAGTATATGAGAGCTAATTAAAAGGAAATTTAAATTACAGCAGCTGTATTTAACTAATAGCCGGTCTTTAACTACTAATAGTAAGTTAGAAATCTTTAAAAAATTTAGCATGTAAATCAAAAGAATACTGATATACTGAAATAAAAAAGTGAAAAGATCTTCTAATCCTTATCATGACTTGAACAAGAGAATGCTTTCATTGCTTATTTCTGATTTATCTGTGAGTAAACATTTTAAGTGAATAATTTAAACTTAATTATTACCTTATGATCTTATATTGCCTAATTTCAATTATATATGGAATAAGTTATTTTTAAAAATTTTCTTACTTAAAACAGTTTTATCATCTTAAAATTATCTTATTTCTATATTTACTACAAATAATTAAGTAATTTTTTATATCAAATTTTGATTTTATTAGTAGTTTGAAGCTATAAATAATTTATTTTTTTTCAAAGAGTTCCTTTTATTTGTTATTTTCATTACCATTTCACAAAAGTTAAAACCTTTTAAATTATAAAATTTAATTTTACTCTGAACTTTTCGATTTGAAATACTTGTAATAATTTGCAAACAAAATTCATTAAAAAAACTTTTTTGTATTTCTATCTCATTTACCCGGAATTTTTTACTGAAATTTTTCCAATAAACAATTTGATTTTGGTAAACAATTATTAATAAAATAAATATTAATGAAATTATTAGCTAGTTAAAACGTATAATCGATATTTGAGATATTTATTAAAAATATTCAATATTAACATCATTAATGCAATCCATAATTGCTTATAGATAAAATATATCAGCTTTTTTACCAATGGTTTGAAATTAGTGAAATTTCTAATATATTCTTCTCGCTAATCAAATATGACTGATACCAACTTTCTTATGTAAGGTTGTTGATTCTTATAATCTTTCCAAGAGATCTTACTATTAGATTGGATGGTATTTATCATTAGATTTTAGTAATTTAATCAACCAAACAAAGGTTTTTACTTTTATCTTTATTTATTCAACGCGTGGCTGCGAGTTACAAATTCAGCAGCTCTTATATAGAGCAAGACAGAATTATAAAGAATTAAGCAGAATTTTGAACAAAAACTCAACCACAATACAATACCCAGAACTTTCATCTTCATACCATCCAACATTTTAATTTCATCGATTTTCGTTTAAAATATTAACATGTTTCGGTTATTTAATTGTCTTAATGAGCTTTTAAGTAACTCATAAAAGAATTGACAAGAAGTGTTTGAAAGAAATTATCAACTTAGTGCTATAAAATAAATGCTGAATGCAGTTTGAAAAATATTTAAAAATAGTTAGTTTTACAACGAAAAATGTAATAAAAAATCTTCTGCTTTTAATATTTTGATACTGATCTTTAAAAAGAAATTATTCATTTAAATACTATGTATAAACCTTTGATAAGAGATAAGAGCATTTGTTGTTATCATCTATTTTACAACGTGTCTATATACGAGCTTGTGTAAAGCTAAACATGTGTCAAAGTTAACTATTTCCGCTATTACTAACAAATTTATCTACGAAAAATTACTAAAGAAAAGGTTATGTAGAAACATAATAAATCACGTTTTAAGGATAGAGTGATAATCACGCAAAACTATAGAAATTATTCATTGGAAACTAGATGTTTTCCTAGTTGGAATTTAGTTAGAAAAGTAAAAAGACACCATCGATTCAGCATAATAGTTCTACCTTCTTATTAAATCAAAAAAGTGTTTACATCATGAACCAGGTTTTGTGAAAATATTAACTTTGGCAACTGTCATTTTCGTAAAAAGAACAAAATTGAAAAGGTTATTGCAACATATACTTTTGTCTTTTATAAAGCTTTGAAGTATTTTTTATCACAACACGTATTTAGCTGTTTATAACTTATTTTTTTGCTTCCATAAGCTCCTAAATTAAATTTTGAATCAAATTTGGCACGATTTATTTTGTTTATTCGATGTTTTAAATTGTTTTGTTAACCGCATGGCTTATAAGCTGAGCCAAGTAAATATACATTTGAAAATTTGTAAAACATTTGAACAAAAACATTTCTAATCTTATTTAAAGCTGTAAACAGTAATGATTGATCTAAATTATAATGTGCCCTAAGACCAAAGGTTAGTTGCCCTTAAAAGTAATTAATAAAAAACAGTTAGTGAATTTTTCAAAATTATTAATTTGATTGACTTATAAATTTAAACAAAACTTAAGTTTGAATATAGTATTGAAACATAAAAAAATGTTTTTATCATTAATTATATTAGACTAAACAAATAATAACAATTTTTCTATTTATAGACATCTATAGATATAACTCAATTAGTCTTTTTCACTGAACAAGATTTCTTATCGACTAAAAACCAACTTTTATCAAACAACTTAAACTTGAAATTAAAGATGATTAAAAATTGAGGGATTAACTCATAGGTACAGTTTGATTTTGTTTTTGTTTTGTTTGCATGAAATAAACATAACATCTTGACTGAAGCATTTGAATTGGAAGAAATTAATAACAGCCAGAAGCAAAGTAGAAAACGCAAAGTAGTTAAAAATTGAAGTTCTTTAACGAATCAATATTGCAGCAAATTTTATCTTTGCTGAAATGAATCAGGATAATGATATCACAATACTTTTATTACTTCACCGATTTTGAATCATTTAATTAAGTTTTTTTCTCAACAAGCAATCGACTTTTTAATTTAAAACTGTGAGCTGTAAAATATCGTTTATAAGCAGAATGTATTTTTAAAATCACTAAATTTCTATACAACTATCAATTCAATCATGCCTACAGGCATCAAGATGTGCTGCCATTAAATATTTAACGCTACCAAACTTTTAACAGCTTAAAGCTAAGAACCTAGCTACTCAAATCATTGCATAAGACATTGGCATAGTTAATTGGAAACGCAGAACTGTCAAGTAAACTTATAATTTGAATATATCACTAAACAGTAATTCAAAAATAGTTGAAAAATAATGATTTATTTGAATACTTAGTAAGTTTTTTATACAGATAATCTAATTTATAAAGTAAGAACACTTTTTTAATAGACAGGAATATTTTTTAAAATCGAAAGTTACCTGGTAATATTTGTTTTGCAAAAATATTAAATAGGTATGTAATGGTTACGTAAGAATTTACATGAAAATGATTAAAAAATTTAAAGGCAAATTCAATTAATTTTTTACCTCTTTTTGTTATTCAAGTTGTGCAGATACTGCCTTATTGCCAAAAAGTTCAATTTAGCAAAAAAAACTTTTTTCTTTTTTAGTTTTTTCTTGTCAATCGTTTTTCAAATCAAGTATAAAAGCACGAAACTAAAACGTTAACTATCAAATGGAAACAAGCAAATATGAGGTATTGAAAGTAGTCAGATACTTGCCCAAACATAAGATGTAACAGTTATATATGAAAGTATTAATCTAGAATTTAGTCAAAGCATTAAGATGACTTTCAACGTGAAGCTCTCGACTTCTTTAAAACTTTTTTTATCTTAATCTGAAATTATTTCAATTTTTATAGAGCAGAAATTTTGTAAGTTAATATTATAATTTGCTTTCAGATCTAATGCTGATTGATATTTAGTCATCTTTAAAAACGTGTTCCTCAAGATTTTTAAATTAGTTTGATAAAGTTTTGATAAGATTATAATTAAAAAAATATAGAAGCTTCAAACGATATATGTTTAAGCAGAAACTTAATATAGTTTAAAGGACTCTACGAATAATAAGCAATAAAATTTGAACAGAGAATATTTCTTAATTATCTGCTTTTTTACAGTTCGTTTATTTTACCCAAAATAATAAGAATTTATAATTTATTTGTACCCTGAATCTAACAGAAGTAATTATGATGGGTTACTGGAACACGGTTTTATCGCTCTTTTTAACGGTTTCGACATTAATGCAGCTGACTTCAAGTAAGTTGCAAATATTTTCTAATCTATAATTAATCTAGAAAAACATTTCTGTTCGCCTGCAAACTCAAATTTAACAAAATTTGCTGTTCGTGGAAACTAAAATGTTAGTTATCTGATGATTTATGTTGATTTAGAGTTTGTATTCGTATATACTACTTAAATAAAAACGTGATTTTAGCCGAATCCATCAAAAATCAATATTTTTTAGCTGATTGCATTTAACTTTAAAACAATTAGTTCTAGTCTGTTCTTCACACAAACAACTTTACTCCAAATGAACAAATGAAAGACTGTTTGTAAACAAGTCAGAAAAAAACTTACAGAGTTATTCAAACTGTAATAGAATCAAAAGTTGATTTACCATGTATTAATTTTATATTGTTTAGCCCCAGGGAGAAACTTTACAGAAGCAATATTAAAAACTAACAGCCGAATACCTTTTATTATGGCAATTTTACTTGAATCTAAAAAAGATTAAAAGATAAGTAGTTTTATAAACTAACATACTTTTCTGATTTCAAAAATAAATCTTCAATATCAAAGAAAGTCAAGAAATTAGAAATATTATTTAAAATACGTATCAGCACGAGTCTCTAAAGTTAAACATTTTATGCTAAAACGAAAAAAGATAAATGTTCAGATAATTTCTTATTTACTTTCTGCACGATTTGGTATTTTGAAATATCAGTTATTGCTATTTGAATTAAAATGAAAATTTTAATTTCATTTATTGAAAAAATTAAACAATGCTTTACATGTAGAACAAAATAAGTAGCAAGCTAAAGTTGATTGAATAGTTAACCATAAATAGCAGTTTGAAAGGTGGTTGACCAAAACTCATATCTTTGACATTGGTTTCCTCGCTTTGTAATTCATTTAAGAAAATTTTTCATAATCTTATTTTTAATTTTCGAAATAACTGATTGACTTCATAATTTGATGATTATCTAAACAACTTTTGTCTTTTTAGCAATTACTACCTAGTTTGATTGAGGTTTGTTTATAAAGTATATAAACTTTCTAAATTCAGTTATTTATTTGCCAACATTTCTAATCTAAGCTAGTTACAAACTTCAAAAATCTTTAATTTTACTTTAGGTTTATTTACATTTTCAAAGTTATAAACATAGAAACTATTTTCGGTCAAAGATCAAATCTACTTAACAAACTTTCTTTGACTTTAAATAGATTACATCAAGGTTTATTTCGTTTATCTAACTTTGTAATAAAAATGCGTTTAAAAAACTTTCAAAACTTAATTTCAAAAAATAAACCTTTTGCAAATTATTTGAACTTTCATTTAAACAACATCTCTTTACAGATAAAATTTTAATTCGTTAATTATTATTGAAATATATGTTACTAAATTAGAGCCAAGCCAGATATAAAGCTACCGAAAGCTTATAAATTTGGAATTTCAAGTTAAATTACATCATTTAAATTCATTAACAGCTTTAAATGAGCACTGAGATAAAAAAAGTTTCAATTTCAAATTATTTAAATTGTTGGCCTAGAAAAGAGATTCACCTCTAGTTTTATAAGATTTTAATTTATGAAAACTGCTTTTTAATAGATAAAATTTAATAAAAACTAAAATGAGACTAATTATTAAGAAATTAAAAAAACATTTTCATTAAAGTTTATTAAATTTTTTGATATAAAACTCAAATTATAAAATTCTTCGAAAGATTAAATTAAACTCTTTCGTGAAAAGTGTTCTTTTTCAAAAAAAATGTAATGACCTTTAACATAAAAATTCTCAAATTTGATTTTAAAGTCGAGAAAAATATATTAGAAAAATGAAACGTAAGCCTGAAAAAAAATTTGAAAGTTTTTACAGAAATTCATTTTTTAAAACTGGTTATTTTCAGGTCGATCTTTTCAATCTCCACAATTCAATAAAACCGAAAATATCCGAAGAGAAGAAAGCTCAGATCTTATAGAGGGAGAGTCTAGTGGAAGATTTGCGGATAATTTCTTCCTTGAAGGTAGCGGAGCACAAGATCTTGAAGCTCATGTCATAAGGCCGGGGTATAGTCCTCCAAACGAAGCAGCAAGACGCCTTCTCAGAAAATCTCATCTGATTCCTTCTAACTTCTGGTCTCATATATCAACAAAGAAGAAGTCTGATGACAAGATCATCCTGAATCCTTCAAATGAGGCGATTGAGAAGATTTTTATTGAGCACGAAAACGAAGAAATACTTGAAAGTCGAGAAAAAGAAGAGATGGAAGAAGTGATCTCAGAGTCAACCTCTAAGATGTATATGATCAGGAGCGTATAAGGATCATTAATTGATGAAATATATTTTTCAGTTTTGAATTTATCGATGAAAAACAAATAGAAGAATTGAGATCTCGAGAAAGTCTGGAAGAAGTTGTACCGGAGCCAATAAGAACCCCAGATGGAGTTGATCCAAATAATCCAGAAGAGATCGCAAATAGAGAATTTTATGAGAACACGGATGGCTTTGATCGAATTTTCAGCATCAACAAACGTATTTTGTTGCTACTAAAGAAATTAAGCTCTAAATTTTATCGATATTTTTAGATATGAAAGTACGAGGCTTGAAAGAGGGAGATATAATGCCTTCACGAGTAAGTTTGTCAATATAGAAGCTTGATTGAGACCTTTAAACTATTTTTTCAATCCTAGAATCGAAATGCAGCTTCAGATTCGACGGGAAAATGGACTAAAGTTGAAACTGGCCCAGATCGGGGACTTGTATTGATCCCTTATGTCATTTCTGATAAATATAGTTAGTTGAATCTTATGATGGAGTTTTTATGGTTTTAATTTCATCTTTACAGACTACACACAAATAGCAACTATCAAAAGTGTAATGCAGCTTTATGCTCGGCATACTTGTATCAGATTTGTACCAAAAACTCATGAAATTGCTTCAATTGCGATTAACGATGGAGACGGGTAAGACACATTAAAAATATATCACAGTTTTGCTTTAAATGTAAACAATCAAATTCAGATGCTGGGCATATGTTGGTAAAACCGGTTACCCATCTCAATTAGTCTCCCTTGGCATACCAGGCTGTGTTAAACGAGGAGTTATTGCTCACGAATTTATGCATGTCTTAGGCTTCCAGCATGAACACTCAAGAAGTGACCGTGACAAATATGTTCAAATTCTCAGCCAAAATATTGAAAAAGGTTTGTAATTAATCATGTTATATTTGCGTCATTAGTCCTTACTGTTATTACTATAGCCTCAAGCTACCTGAAACTAATTTGAATAAACGTAATTTGCCAATGATTGATCAGTTTATCCTAAAAGACGATTAGATTAAATCTTGTGATATGAGACACGTTGAGTTGTTTACCAAGAATTTGAGTTCACATGCTCTTCAACAAATTTAGTTTAGTCCACAGAAATGTAAAACAAAAACTCAGAAAAAAAATTGATGACTCACTAGTTTTAATATTAAATATTTAAAAATTAAAATCCTTAATTTATGTTTAATATGAACTTTTGATAACAGATATGGAAACAAACTTTGAAAAATACAACGACTCACAAAACTTTGTTATATATGACTACAACAGTGTGATGCATTATAGTCAATTTGCATTTTCGAAAAAGTTTTATTTACCTTCAATTCGGGTAAAACAAAGCAACTTATTTGGTAATATGATAACTTAAACTGTATCCTTTACTAGGTAAAGTCTAAGCCTGCTCCCAAGATTGGCCAAAGAACTAGAATGAGTCCTTATGATATTGAAGAAGTGAAATATTTATATAATTGCGGTTGGTATTTGCATAAATTTGAATCATTCAGATTTGTTCGTTTAATTTTTATACTTTATCGTCAATGTTGTTGTAGAACCAGGAACTTATAGTCGTTGCGGTGAAGACTTTGTTTATGAAACTCATGGAAACTTTAAAAGTCCTAATCACCCAAAACCATATCCACGTGAATCACATTGTGTTTGGAACTTTACTGCGAAAGCGCAACATTACATTAGCCTCACTTTTCAGGATATTAACGTTCACGGTAATAACATCAACTCAATTTTTATAGTTATTTTGAGAAAATGTTATTTTTTAATGTTTCCGAATTTGTATAGATTCTTATCTCTGCCAAGATGATGCGATAATTATTCATGATGGTAAAAATGCTTCGGCACCAGTGTTAAAAACAATTTGTGGTAGATATACAAGGACCATTCAGGTAAGTGTTCTTACTTCTAGTGTAATTTAAACTGAATTAATAAACAGTAAACTGAAATAAAGTTAAATCAAAATATTAGATATAAATTTCTAGTTAAATACTAAACACTAAATAATATATGCTTACAACAAACGATTACACATTTGATAATCAGATATCTTTTGTGTAGGTGACTGGAACGGGACAAAGTTTGTACGTTATATTTTCTTCAGATCCAAAAAGAGTCCCCAACACCGGGTTTCGTGCATTTTTTCGAGAAAGTAAGAAAACAAAATATTATTTCTAATCTGTAGCTAAAAACTAAGATCAACTTAATGTAAAAAGTAACCCTTGAGTAATAACTGGAACTTTCTGTTTGACAAATAATTTTAGAAAATATGATCTATTCAGATTATATTAAAAAACTTTATCAAAGTCACATCAACTTATCATTACTCACATCAAACATTAAATTAAGTGATTTCTTTTCACCATAAAAAATCGATTATTTCATTACAAAATCTTCTGTAAAATTGTTCAAAATCCACAAATTATCAAAAATATTCAATTTAGCTACGGTACAAGGAAAAGCATTGCCAACTAACGCTCCACCAACTTTTCCACCTAAAGTTCAAATATTTAAGAAATTCTCTTGTAACTTTGACACTGATTTGTGTGGAATGGTTCAAGATGACGATGATGATCTTAACTGGATTCGTACAAACTTGCCAACACCAAGCTCAGACACAGGTCCTAACTTCGACCACACCTCAGCAAAAGGTAAATCGTAACTAAATATATTCAATGAAATTTTATGGTGCTTTCTTCAGGCTCTTACCTGTTTGTTGAGTCATCACTTCCCGCTAGAATGGGCGATAACGCTATTTTACGCTCGCCTTGGATAAGCAGTAAGACTGACAGTTGTGTCAGCTTCGCTTATCACATGTTTGGAGCTCACATGGGAACATTTAGGCTGTATGCGCTAGAAAAAAAGTAAATTTCTACATTTGCAACACTTAAGAACATTAGCTTGAATTGCTGTAGCTTTCTCACCACAATTATAACAAACGCTTCCTGTGACACATGAAAGATGAGAATCTAATTCGTTTGATGTTTCAGAGCCTCAGATAATTATGGAGTAGAAGTTTTGTTGTGGGAAAAAAATGGTGACCAGGGTAGAAATTGGTTGACCCACGAACTGACGTACAGTCCAAAAACAGATAACGTAGAGGTTATTGTTTTTCAATGTTGCTATTATTACTTTTAAAATTGTTATTTTTAAGTGTTTTATTCAAAGTCAAATACAAAAGTTGTTTGTAAAATGATTACTATTTTACTTGAGGCTATTTTCTTCGCTTACAACTCTTATTATTCTCTTGATTTCAAAATAACCTTCAACTTATAAAAACTTTTTCGAGAATATTGAGTTTCAGCGAAATTTAAACTTTGTAGGCGGTTCAGTTCTATTGGGAGGTTTATGTTTTCTATTATCAATCTGATGTAGCTCTTGATGATGTCGACATCAAGTCTGGCTCTTGCATAGCTAATAAAGATGGCTCCTCTTCTTTACTATCCACCTCACCACCTCCCTTACTAATCGTGTGGACCACTAAGCTTCGTCCGTTAGGAACAACAACCGAAGCAGAAATCACTACTCCTGAACCAATAACAAATTCTGCTACAACAAAACCTCCAGCCTTATCAAGTAAACACATTTGACATCAATGACTTCAATTAATTCTTGAATTAAAAGTGAACAAGTTTTTAAATTAAATTCTTTTTCAGAACTTAACTGTAGCTTCGATGATGGTTTGTGTGGATGGCAACAATATACAGGAGACGATTTTAATTGGTCAAAAGGGACTGGATCCACACCTAGTCATTCTACTGGACCAGACGGTGACCACACCAGCAAAAACGGTACTGACCCTTCAAACAATTGCTTTCATTTTGATAAAAATCTTAATTTCCTAAAACGTAACAAATTTGAAGAAAAATAAATAAATCATAAAAAGTATTTAAAGAACATCTTGAATTTAAAATTGAATAAGAACGATGATGTAAAATTATATAAATAAGATAATAGAAGGCTTTTATTCACACAAGTAGCATTTATTTGTACTGCCTATTGAAGTAAATCATCTTCAACAATTAGGTTACCAAACAATATAAAAGGAAAATTATTTTGCCATTTATATATAATAAGTTAAACACTAATAATCGAATAACTAGCGTAAAAAGTATGATAAATTTCATAGTTTACCTAAAAACAAAATGTTAAAAGTGTGAAGGTGTTAAGTTTGTAAAGCAGTTAATTAGAGATTTAAGTTCATTTGATTGCCACAAAATAATCAATTATAAACCCTCTACTACAGGTGATTACTTGTACATTGAGGCATCCTCTCCTCGTCGCGTTGGTGAAGTTGCTACGTTACTCTCACCTCTTTTAACTCCTCAGCCACACTGTCTCAAGCTTTGGTATCATATGTATGGTAAACAAATTGGTCAGTTAAAGGTTAGTTTGTTGTAAAAATACTTCGATTGTACATAATGATGTATCATATGTTTACGAGTTCTTATTAAGTTATAGTAGACATTTTAAAGTTCTTACACATAATGAAATTTTAATGTGGTAATAGGCTCACTAATTTTTAATCATTGATTTTATTGAAAATTAAACGTGATGAAAAGTTTTATAATTAGTATCTGCAAAACATTTTTCCAAACAACAAACAAACTTGCGGCTATTATTGCTTCCTTGATGTTTCCAAAACTAAAATGTTTTTTTCACGACATACTACTTAAAGCAGTCGGCAACGATCTTAAATAATTTAAAGCTGTAAAACGTGTCACAACTCTTAAGTATTTATAAATCTTCTACTGTAGGTTTATGAGCTGATTAACTCAAAGAGACAGTTGGTTGCCAAATTAACTGGAGAAAAAGGCTCTAGTTGGATGCAACTAAGTGTTGATATTAATTACAGAGGAAGGCCGAAAAAGTCAAATGTAGAATATTCAGATGTTGTTTTAGGTACATAAGTTTATATATTCTAAAGATAAATAGTTGTTGTACTATCTATAAAATGAAACTGAATCAACCAATCATATTAATGATGGATTAATATAAAATCTTTATTTGTAACTTTCTGAAATTAAAGTAGATGAAATTCTATGAGAAAATGACAAATTGTTTCTTTATTATTGACAGATATCAAAAGTTCTTCAAATGCTCCGGGTGGAGAGACACAAGTATATGTGATGATAGAAGCCTCCAGGGCATCAGGATACGCAGGAGATATTGCTATAGACGATATAACTATAACAGACAATCCTTGCGGTAAGCAAATATGTCTTCATTATTTTTATGAAAATTGTAAAATTATTTCTTTGCCTTTAACAATATAAAATGAAAAAATTTATTTAAAGTTTTGTTTTTCAAGAAATTTTAAAAGACAAATTTTAATTCAAATCAGAATCTTTATTTTGACATATTTAATTACTTTCTCCTTTGGTAAACTTCTTCTTTCCAAGAAATAGAAATCAAAGATCTCGGCTTTTCTTGTTCATATCATCATGACATCTATATAATAATATGACTTTTAAACCTCAAATTTTCTACTTATGACCAGAAATCGGAAAATTAAAAGTCTTAAAGTTCTTTATAAATTTAATCTTTTTTCGTTCAGATTTATCCACAATTCAAACATCAGTTCCAGTCATACTTTCTGAGTTTGCATGTGACTTTGAGAGCTCGGCAAATACGATGTGTGGAATGATTCAAACTACTCTCGATCATTTTGATTGGCAGCTTCACGCCGGTGAAACTGGAAGTAGTGGTACCGGGCCGAGCGCCGACAGCACAAAAGTAATACTCGTTAATCTTAATTATTAATTCTTACCATAAGACTCTAAACTTTTTTTTAATAATAGAAAGATGATAGTGGCAATTATATCTACATTGAATCATCTTCTCCAAGAGTGGAAGGTGAAACTGCAGAGATTTCGACCCCCTCTCTCTTACCAGGTCAATACTGTTTCAACTTTATGGCTCATATGTGGGGAGCAGGGACCGGTTCTTTGAAGGTAGCAATAGTTTAGATTTAATTTACGACTTTTTGTTAGCTGAGAACTTTTAACTTCAGGTGTTTTCTGTCGTTAATATTCCTGGAAGATCAAAGCAGAACCGGAAGCTGATCTGGGAGCTTTCTGGATCTCAAGGCGACAGTTGGTTTCCTGTTAAATTCAATGTGACCACTTCAACAGAACCTAGCTCCGTAGAGTTTATATTCCAAGCGAGAGTCGGACCAAGTTTTACTAGTGATATAGCCTTAGATGATTTGAAAATCGATCAGTTTCTCTGTAAAAGCGATGGCTTAAATAAAGTTAGTAAGGTAAAGAGGAAAAAGTCTACAGAACCTACGACAAATACGACAACTATCAGTACTACTGCAAGTATATCTGCTTCAACTACTAGCTCTTCTGCTACAGTTAGTCTGTACAACAAGACAACTACTGAAAAGCCTCAAAAAACCTTTAAGTTAACAACTATTGCCACTACAAAGTTTACAAGTTCATCAGCAACACCTGAATCATATAAAACAACTAGTAGAAAAGCTTCCAAGAAAGAATCAACAAAATTGAAATCAACAACACCAGCAACAGTAAAGCAAACAACTATACAAGCAACAACAGTTTCAGCTAATCAAACTGAAGTTAAAAATCAAATAGATATGAAACAAAAGCGTACAAAAACTTCAAATAGTAAATTGCTTTTAAGAGGTTATAAAGTAAAAGTAACTACTGCAGCCCCCGTTAATACAACATCAATTACCACTGTATCAGCTACTACATTGCCAACTGTTACAGTACCAACTACTACATTACCAACTAGCACAGTACAAACCACTACGAGTATGACGGCATCAGAGCTTGCCTTAGCTACAAGCAAGCCAACTACTATTGAGCTAACAACAGAAAAATCAACTTCAATACCAACTACTGAAAAGAAAAAGTTTTCAAAATCTACAATAGTTCCAAAAGTAACCTCTTCAAAGACTACAATCAAAGTACAAAACAAAACAACTCCTACTCCTACTACTACAACAGTTACACTTGCAAAGACAACAACAACGATACTATCTACAACTCCAAAAGGAAAATCAAAGCAAAAATCAAAAAGACCTACTCCTCGAATCCAGACTAAGATCCCAGTTTCAACTACAGCTAAGACTATAATTTCATCATTACAATTTCCATCAAGTAAGAATCTTACAACATATTTCATTTATAATTTTGTTAACTGAAATGAATTACAGCATTTATGTGCAACTTTGAAAATGGAACATGTGAAATAGTTCAACGAAATGATGATCAAGATGATTGGATTCTAATACGTGGATCAACACCAAGCGGTGGGACAGGACCAACAACGGACCACACAATGTTTCCAACTTTACTCGGTAAAACTACTTCGCTGAAAAGCTAGTATCTTTTTTGAACAACTTTTATTATTCGATTTTTGTGCTCATAGGTCATTACATCTATATGGAAGCAAGTTTTCCTCGTCAAATAAATGACAAAGCTGTTATAGTGACACCCAAAGTTGGCATTAAAAGTACAGAAATTTGTGTGAGCTTCTGGTATCACATGTTTGGAAACACGATAGGTGAGATAAGTGCGTACGCTGAATTCAAGGAGTTAAGGAGGTTAGAGCATTTCTTTAAAACATTTTTTTTAAGTTGAGTAAAGTTTGATTATACTAAACACAAGTACTAAGTAGGTTTTCTATAAAAATGTTCTTATTTGTTTAATTGATATTTTATTGTTTAATTTACGTGAACAGCTTTTTATAATAATGATTTAAATGTGATGGTAAACAGATAAGATTTATGAATAATCTATTGTTATGAGAAAACCACAATTTAAAACAATAAAGATTAAATATTGCCATAATTCATCTCGTTTGCAAAACTTCATAGCAAAAACAGACTTTTTTGTAATCTATTATACCTCAGGGTATATTGCTTTCTTAATGTTTCTAAAGAATTTTGTTGTAAATATTTCTTTGTAATATTTTAAGATGATAACTTGAGGCTTAAATATCTTTAAACGTTTTCTTTATAAATATAAAAAAAAAGATCTTTTGATTTTTTAGAAAAAAATACGCTCTAATTGGTGAAGGACAGGCATGGAAGAACTTCCAAAAAACTATTAAAGTAGAGAGTCGTTTTATTGGAGGTTACGTAAAACTCCAAATTCATGGAACTAGAGGTGTAACATTTCAAAGTGATCTTGGTCTTGACGATATTTGTATTTCTGATGGACGATGTGGTAACAATTTTCTAAAACATCTTTTAATGATCATTCTAACTTTCTTTGTTGATACAGGACCGTCTAATGCTTGCTCAAACGCTATACCAATTATAAAATCCACTGCCACATCTTCAACTGTGACTAAAAATATCGCAACCACGACATTAACTTCAACCCTTGCTGTCAAACCACTTGCTATAGTTTCAGGGATGCCTTGTATGTTCAAACACTAAAGTTAAAAATAGTAAAAGGAAACTGATTTTAGTCACAGTTTCTTTCTTAAAAACTGCTGTCATATTCAACTTTTTATTATTTTTTATCTTTGAACAGTAATTTGAGTAAAGTATAAGACTTAAGGAATTGCATAAATAAGTTATACCCTTATACGTAGAAATACTTGATAGTCTTGTACAACTTTAATCTTTTTCAGTTTAGAAATCTACACAAATTTAAAGAAACATTTTTCTTCATAATTAAAGTTATTTTAATGTATTTTATTTGAATTAGTTACACCTTTCATTTTTGTAAATTTTCAAAAATTAATCAACTGTTTTTCAAATTTTATAAAATGTAGAAATAAGTTCTTGAATCTGTTTCTTTATAATCATAAATTGTATTTATATTCAAACTTTGATAATATCTTAAGTAAAAGTTGACGTTTAGCTTCATACATAATTATTTTCTTAGTTTTTATATTTGATTTACAGTATGTACATTTGGAGATGGAAGTGCTTACCCTACCCGTCCTCGAAATGCTGCCAAGCTTCCTATTCTACCAGGGTCTGCGGCTGACCAAGGACCGCATGATTATCGAGATCCTGGTCGTTTTAAACCTAATGACCCAATGTGTGGTTGGATGCAGCTTACAAAGCACGATCAATTTAACTGGACTCGTCAAAGTGGACCAACTAAAAGTAGAAACACTGGACCAAGTTCTGACCATACAACTGGCAGTGGTATGTGGCTAGGACTTATTAATATTGAAAAACAATTTTAAGAAATTAATTTAAGGATTAATTAGTAAGACTTGCTGATAAGAAAAAGTGAAAAGTTGCAACTTAATTCTTTTCTTCGAAGAAACTGTTTAGAAAAATTTAAATCAATCTTCTTTTATTTGTAGGTCATTATTTATACATTGAAGCATCTAGACCTCGTAAACGAAATGACATAGCAACCTTGGTTTCATACCCCATGTATCCAACTAAATACTGCCTAGACACTTATTACCATATGTATGGGGTCAGTATTTACTTCTATATATTTACAATTTCAAAGTATTAACTTTTCCAATCTCTGTTACAGTCATACGTCGGCAGGCTATCAATTAGCGTTCTACAAAAGTTGAAGTCTGGTAGAAGAAGGTTAACTAGGTTGGCGTCAAAAACACGTAACCTTGGTGACCGCTGGGAAAGACTAAAAGTTGATTATTCTCCTTCGTCTTCTTCTGTTGTAAGTTTTATCTATTTTAAATGTTAACTAAAAATTAAAATTAAACTCTCATAATTATCGTTGAGTTTTATTTAATAAATTCAATCTAAAGTTTAGAAAATTCTTTTTAGGATGTCACTTTTCGTATTGAGGGTGTTGTTGGTAATGATTATACGAGTGATATTGCAATTGATGACGTTGCAATTCTACCAGGCCAATGCGGTAAGATATTGATGTAAATATGTCATAAAAAAATACATCAAGATTAACTTTTAAAACAATAGTATTCAGTTAAGATATGATTTTTAAACTTGATTTAAGCTCGGTAAAAGCATACAACCTTAGTTGCATATGATTTGTTTAATTCAGTTCTGATTTCTTATTTTGAAACGCAGACGCCTGCAAAAACCCAAGTCACCAATTTGTGAATAAGCTTGGACAGCGGCAAACGTTCTTTACTGGCTGCGTTAATTCCGATTTATTTTGGGTTCGTTGCTGCAGCGCCCCTCGAATTGAGAAAGCTTTATACCGTCGAGTCAATGGTTGTAAACCAAATATGTTTCCTGCGCAACGTTTGGAATGGTACTGTACTTATCTGTAGTTTAAAATTTACTTTTTTGTGTTTTACTTCGACAAAATTCGGTTTAATTAAACTAAATAACCAAACAAAACAGTTAGCTAATAGCTAATAGGCTGTTGGTTTCTTTCTGCTAAAGAAATATTTAAATTGCAATTAGGCAAACTTACCAGAATGTAATTAAATGACTAGAAGAAAAAACTTGTATGTCAAAGTAAAACAAGAACCTATTTGATTTGTGTCATGAGATTTAACTTCAAAGTATTGCTGAGATATGTGTGATCATAGTAGATGCAAATCTTTATGAAACCGAAGAAGAAAAGTTGTTTCAAATTAAACCATTTTTGTCATTAATAAAACCTAATTAATTAAAATGTTAGTTACTTGTATTTTCATGTTTTTACAAATATTTATTACACGTATTTATGTTTGTTTAACAATTCCAATTCAGCCCTTTTATTCTAGTCATTTTTTGCTTTATGTTTTTGTATTATTGTTTTCCATCTTTGTTCTTTTATTTCTTCCTTTATCTTTTATATTTTGTGATTTATTTTGTTTAAATTATAATACATTTACTGATGTTTGAACTTAAATCTTTATAATCTGTTGAAAAGCCACCAACAAATTTTTTGGCAACTATCAAAAAGACAGAATTTAATTGAATTTGAACACATTGATCTTTTTCAGTATAGAATCAATTAGGAAACCCAAATTTATTCACTTTAATTCTCTAAATAAATTAGGGGAGGTTTTAATTGATCTGCTGAAAAAATGTATAAATTAATTATAAACAAATTTAACATATTAAAATAGTTTATCAAGTTTTCATTTTAATGGAATTTTAATCTTCATAACTATCAATATAGACCATTATTAATTTTCTTTCCAATTAAAATCTTTAATCTGTTTTCAAAACTTTATTTTACAATTTAAGCGTTTTTTCTGTAAAGTAAAAGAAATAGATTTGACTAATTTCTGTAGAGAATATTTAGATAAAAATTAACTGACATATTTGGTGGTTGAATAAATTAATCTTTTTATAATAAAATCTTTACATAAATCATGAAACAAAAACCTTACTGATTGCTTTTAATTTTCTATGCTCAGACTTATTTTTCAAATAAAACTTTTAGAGCCTTTTGAACTAACTTGAAAAGTTTATTTTCAAAAGCTGTTCTTGTTTGTCTGAATTTTCTTTTAAGATTTGTCAAATATATTAGAAAAAAGTGATAATCCATAAAGAATCCCAAGAAAATCAGCTTACAGATTTGTAACAAATCTTATTAGATTAATAAAAAAACTAGAGATTAGTAAACCTTTTCAATAGATCTGAACTTTTTTCATTTTTTTATAACAATCACCCAATAAGATTGCATAAGATTTTCTATAAGAGGTTTATTTAATGAATATGATATAAATGGTACAAATAAGTTGAAATATTTTTTCCGTTGAGGTCAAATAAGATCAAATCAAGAAAAATTGCAAACAACTTATTTGATTGATGTAGTTATAACAAGCTTATTAATTGATTAAAAATTCAAATTAGTAAAGTCAAAATTTTTGAACTGATTTTATATATAAGACGAAAACTATGTAAGTTTTATTTACGCACTTTTATACGTTTTTACTAATATCTTTGAAGTTATTTTGCAGTGTTATACTGAAATATATCAAAGAAATTGAAATAATCTTTTTATAATTTGATTTAAGATGATTTTTATGCGATTGGAATTTTTGTCAGTAAAGCTTCGAATTTAATTAAAATCACAATGGTGCATTTTATCAAGATAACACATAAATTCCTATACGATGCATTTTTAAGCTTTAAAATATTTTAAGCTTGGCGATATAAACATAAAGTCTGATAAAAAAATATAATTGCTTAAACCATGAGATCATTCAGTTTTGGGAAATCATTTTTAATGTTTCCATGGAACATAAAAGTTATTTTTGTGCTATAACGCTAACTTTGAAGTTTGTTTAAGATCTTTAGACTGTTTGCTTCAAAATAAAATAATAACATTAAATTTGAAAACTTTTCTAATTGGAAAAATGTATAATTATTCCTAAAATTGATTTTTTGTATAAATATTTTTCTTCAAAAAACTGCTAACAGCAAGTATGTTAAACAAAACTATTTTCATTTCTTGAGTGTTTTGGAAACTTCAAGTTATACCGAAATTAAAAAACTATTTCTCTGTGTTTGGTATTTTTTCCATGTATTTCTTACATACGCTGTCATTTTTACAAAATTTCAAAGTCCACCACAAAATGAGTTCGACCAATTATTTAATTTTAAATTTAGTGTTTTCAAACACATTTACCAAGAACACCTGAAACCAAAATGTTTAAAAAATCCAATATTTGCTGCATTTAAAAGCACGTTATTGACAGTTTAGTATTGAACATCTATCTATTGTACATAATTTAGCTACCTGTATACTAGAAACATTATTTTCTTTTTTATAATTTAATAAAAAAGAGATATGCTTGAAATTATTTTGCTACAGTATATTAAATTATAAGCTAAATACCAGAAAACATTTACTTTAAGTTGAAAAAGTAAAATCGAGAAAATGTTCTTTGTATTTCTATTTTGCTTTAACCATGAACTTATCATTACATAAAAGGCTTCAGAGAAAGAAAAGTTATGAGATAATACAGCTATTGTTTTATTTGATAAAATCATGAAAAAGTTTAATTATTATATAAAAAATGTGTTTTTAATTTAGATAAATTTGACAAAATAGTATTGATTTTACAAGTTTATAGTTTCAAGCAAAATCATTTATCAAGTTATATAAAACAATAATGTATCTAGTAATTTTTCTTTCAAAGGTATTTTACAAAGCTGGTCAAACTGAATACAAAACATTGAGGTTAAATAGAGTTTGACAAAAATATCTGTTTTTGCTTGCCTTGTGGAAATGTAAAATGTTTTAAAGATTTTTTAATAGAAACTTGTCAAATTATTTAAAATTAAACTGAAAAATTCAAGATTATTTTTATGTATTTGCAAAAGAAATAAGAAAATTCCATAAAAATGTTTTTGATTTTATAATAAATAAGAATAAAAAATGTTAATGAAAAAAATCAAATTTGTCAGTAATGAAATAAGAAATGAAAGTAACAAATAGAAATTAGTTTGTTCATTTATCTTCACCAACATTTATTCAGCAATTTGCTAGATTCAGAAATATTTCGATAACGGCTTATCACATTATGTAACATGTCATATATGCTGTTAAACATAACTTCTATATTTTCACCTTTTTAATATTTTGTAATCAATAACTGAGTTAATGGCATTTTTTAATGTTTTAAAGTGGATTTGTAAACCGCTTGTATCATTTCCAGTTGCTTTGTGCTTTATCCCAGATTTTGTGGTTAATTTTTAGCCAAAACTGACAAATTTTTCCACAAAATTTTAAAACTTTGAACTTTTCAAAGTTTACATCAACAAACAAAATAAATCATCATTTTCATCTTCACTAGAAAGATCTGTTTCAACTAAATCTTCTGCTTCACTTTGATTTTCTGAATCTTCTTTCAATGAGATCTTCTCCTCTTCTTCTAAACAAGTGGATGCTGATCCTTCAACCGAATGAGAGTTTGAAATTTCACAAACTTCTGAAGATTTTTTTTCAATATCTTCCTCATCACAAGTCTACAATCGAAGACACAAGATCAGATGAAATCTGTATCACAGATTTTCAGTTGATACTGATCTTCATCTAATATCATCTCACCTGTGAATGTGTGTCTTCTTCAACCGCTTTTTCGCTGCTTGTGACGTCATCAGGAACGCTATGGAATCTTTTAACTGTCACTAATTTACTATCATGGTCGTTCATCTGTAACAAAAACCAACCAATCAGCAACCATCAACAACCAATCAGCAACCATCAACAACTAATCAACAACCAATCACCTTCTTGTATGCCAATATTGCTTGCTTTTCTGCATGAATAACTTCACTTTCGTTGATGACGTCACGCAGATGTTGTAAGCCTTCATCCAAGTTATTTAAGACGGCCAAGTAGCCGAAACTGCACATCAAAGTATAAGCGGCGATGACGTCATCATGTCGCGATGCTTCTTACCAATCAGCTTCCGCCCAATTGGTAATGTTCACCAAATTTCGTCTCAACCGCTGCAAGATGATCAGCTTGACATCAAAATCGAAGTTATCTGAAGTGGCACGGGCGGACCGGACCAACCTTTCCAGTGACAGGGGCTCGTTTAGCAACAAACATATCAATAGAGCCCATTCAAGGCAAAAGGATTGTAAGAAGAGCTCCAAAAGATATCTGAAGAGATTGGAGTCATTATGAGATTTAAAGATTACAAATTTTCACCTTAATTGTAATCCAGATCTTGAAGATCCTTTTAAGGTATCAGATGAAGTCTTTCCCGTGTAAGATAACTGCATGTCCAAGGAAGTCTGATCAAACCCTAAACTTGTTTCAGATGTTTCAGATGCTTCTGTTTGTAGTTCGTAAGCAGCAGAAGTCCTTGATCCTCTACGTGCTGGAAGAGCAACTACACTTTCATGTGATCCCATTAAAGTCTTCTTTGGAGATTCAAAAAGAGCTGAAATGATGAAAACTTCCTGATTTCTTGGTTTCACCAGACACAAAACCTGATCTTAATCTTTAGTTTTAAAAAATATCAGATTTGAGATTATATTTTTTTAAACTTTACTCTGATCTTTAAAACAAATGACATAAAAAGTTTCAAAATAGTTTTTAATAAAATCTTTCCATCTAGTAATTAATCGACAAAATTTTTATTTGAAGTTAATAAATTTGTAAGATGTGAACTAACTGTTGTTATTTTGACTTGTTTGTTTGAATGTAAGATCCAAGGCTTTGGAGAAATTTGCATTTATTGAGTTTATAGAGTCTGAAAAAGAATTAAGTAATTGTTAAAACAAATTTGCAACAAAATCTTAAATAGAATCATTTTAGTTAACTGATCTGAAAAATCAGTTACAGATTTCTTTAAAGAGAATTTTTAATATAAAAATTTTGAGTGTTTATCATTTGTAGTAAACTGAAATTAAATAAATCTAATTTATTTTTGATAATATCACAACTTAATTAAAACTAAATTTTTTCGATATTTTTCATCATTAGTAAATTAAAAAATTCAGATGTTTAAATAATAAAGATTTGTCTTTTACTTTCAAAACTGAAAACCAACTTCTAAGAAAAATTTGATTTTAAATTGACATTCTAAAGAAGAAGTTGTTTTTTATCAAAAGTAAAAAATTAAGTTCATAAGTCATACTCTAAAATATTCAATAAAAATAAACAAAACGAAATTCATTAATAATAATTATTTAGATTTACAAATAAGAACTTTACCAATAACCACTTGTAATTAATTTTTCTTAATTTCCAAAATAAATCAAATCTTATGAAAAGTATTGTTTGTTGTGAAAATAACTCACAACATTTATAGATTTAATAAATAACAAAAATATTTAAAAGTATTCTTTAAAACATCTAGAAGAAACTTCAATAAAATATTTCAGCTTTTTGTTCACTTCTTATCACTACATCTGTTTGAACTTTAAAAATTTTGAGATTAAACCAAGAAAGGTCTCTTAGTATTGGGATTTGCCAGTCGAAATCATGATGTAGCGCTTTGAGGCACAACACCGCATCTTCAATCCTAAACAGATCTTAAAGATTAGAATCTAATACGCAAATGAGTTTCAGTGTTACCTAGCAGCGCGATTTTGTTCTTTTTTTAACCAGGGAACTAATTGGAAGTTAACATGTGAAGCAAACTTGCCTAGCGAGCACACCCTTCCTTGACTGAGCATTTTTCTAGCCTATAATTAGTGATTAAGAATATAGAAAGAGATTTAATGATTATTTACCTGTCTCGCGAGTAGAATCTCGATAAAATAGTGTTCAGCGCATTCAGAGGGTAGTTTCTGTTTCTGAATATTTTCTGGGCATGAAACCCTGAAAAGAAATTTTTAAAACAAAAAAATAATTAAAAAAATATATTTGGAAACCTTCGAGGGGTCGAATCAGAGATTGGATTACTGGATGAAGGAACTAAGGTCCGATGATGAGGCTGATCCTGTGAAGAGATCATGAATAAACTCAAGTCTTCATCTTCACCGGATGTTTACCTGATGATATTTACGAACTGAATGTTGAGTGACGTAAGGTTGTGAAACTGGTGATGACGTAATCGTAAACGAATCTGTTCGAGGAAGCGTTCCTCCTCCTCCAGAAGTAGAAACTTGTTTTGCTTCACTTCCATTTTTAGATTTGACGCTGCGGAAATTAACTGATGACGTCATGATCACTACTTCTATTTCGAGCTTGAAACTTTCATTGGATGATTTTATTGACAATTTTTTAATCCAATTATTGAAAATAAAGAATGGAACAAAAGAGATCTTTATAAAAAGAGCGGAAGTTAAACGAGCAATCAGAAGTTAATCTACAGAGGAGGTCTTTTCATTGACACAAAAATTTCGCGGTAAAATATTTCCGGCAAATTTCAAATCGATGAAAATATTCAAAAAATTTGTTGAAAATGAAATAAAGAAAATTCGTGACCACTTAAAATGCTACCCACCTAAACTTGAAGCTTGTTTCAGTATCTACAGATGTCTGAGATATATAAGCAGTGGTAGGTGAGACTGCAGGATAGATGTTGGTATTCATGAGAGTTGGTTGACGTGGTTCAGTAGTCCCATCACCATCTCCTACACAGGATTACAATTAGGACTCGAACTTTTTCAGTTTCAATTCTAACCAATCGCTCGTAAGAATCTAACGATCTCATCTGCTAATATCCATTCTTCTTTATAAAGAGCACGATCAAAGAGTCTTGTTGCATCTTGCCTCGCTTCTGGAAGATGTTCAAGATTTTGTAAAATGATCAGATAAGATGCTGCTGTCTTCAGTTGATCACTTTGAAGACACTCCTGAGATTATTAAAGATCAGAAGAAGAAGAAGAGATGATGTAGTCAAACCTCAAACAGCTCTTTCGGACTTCCTACGTAGTTGAAGAGGTACTTCCAGAGAGCAATTTCAGTTTTTCGGGCGCAATGAACCACTGTCATGTGATACTCCGGAAACTCGGCAATGAATTTGATCACAGTGGGCAGTAGAGGGTCTGGGATTGGCTCCGAAGCAGTTGCTTCCTCTTCTAGGACTTCATGTAACATCAACTCAAGTACATGAGGGAAACAGGACAGGGCACGGCAAGTAGTGGCCAGTTGCAGGGCATGATAGCCCAGATTGCGACGTAACAGTTGACATAGGATCTGTAAGGATCAGATGAAGATGAAGATCAGATGAAGCTCGAGAAGGGTGAAGATTATATGAAGATCAGAATGAGGATCAAATAAAAGATGAGGATCAAGTGAAAGATGAAGATCAAGTGAAAGATGAAGATCAAGTAAAAGATGAAGATCAAGTGAAAGATGAGGATCAAGTGAAAGATGAAGATCAAGTAAAAGATGAAGATGAAGATCAAGTGAGAGATGAAGATCAAGTGAAAGATGAAGATTAAATTGAGGATCAAGTGAAAGATGAGGATCAAGTAAAAGATGAAGATCAAGTGGAAGATGGAGACCAAGTGAGAGATGAAGATCAAGTGAAAGATGAAGATCAAGTGAAAAATGAAGATCAAGTGAAAGATGAAGATCAAGTAAAAGATGAAGATCAAGTGAAAGATGAGGATCAAGTGAAAGATGAAGATCAAGTAAAAGATGAAGATGAAGATCAAGTGAGAGATGAAGATCAAGTGAAAGATGAAGATTAAATTGAGGATCAAGTGAAAGATGAGGATCAAGTAAAAGATGAAGATCAAGTGGAAGATGGAGACCAAGTGAGAGATGAAGATCAAGTGAAAGATGAAGATCAAGTGAAAAATGAAGATCAAGTGAAAGATGAAGATCAAGTGGAAGATGAAGATCAAGTGAGAGATGAAGATCAAGTAAAAGATGAAGATCAAGTGAAAGATGAAGATCGAGTGAAAGATGAGGATCAAGTAAAAGATGAAGATCAAGTGAAAGATGAAGATCGAGTGAAAACTCTAAAGATGAAATGAAGAAGAAAAACAGATCAATGTCAGATACCTGCTGCAGAAAGATCTCGCAATTATGATCAATAGAAGAGTAATGAATGAGACAAGAAGGTGATTGTGAATGAGTGGTGTTAACTTCGTTCACAATGTTCTGATACTGCCACTGCAAGTGACCTCAAGTCAAATGATGGACAGAAAGGACCACATCCACTTACCCGTTCTGATGTTACACCTAAGATGACTGCTTTATCATACATAACAGAGAGAGGGTAGCAAGTGTCCAGGGAAAAAGTAAGAGTAATACGACGTGACGTCAACATTTGCATTTCAAGACCACTAGATGAGGTTCTGTTGTGATTCTGTTTGTTGCTAGAGTTGATGGACTGTCCACTGGTCCTAGTTGGTGGTTGTGATGGTGGAAAGAGTGGTAACCAGACCCTGATACCCATACTTCCACAACCAATCCACAACGCGTCCGTCAAGTGGATCTTTTCACTGAAACAAATCGTTGAGGTGGACAGAAAGTGGTCAGGACACTTGTCCCCACCTTTTCTTGTCTTCAGTGGTCCAGATGTTCTCTACACATGACGCAAGCACAATCGGCGTCGAGAACTTCTTCTGATCTCCTAATGAGTCTTCCGATAAAGATTGCTGGAAAAGAAGCAGTCGACCTGCAAAGAGTCGGGCGATGATGACGTCATCATGACGTAGACATCGATGACCAACCAGCGACATTGACAAGGATTACAGGTGTATCTCGTTGTGCGTTGGTCATGTTGCTAGACATGTGACGTCGCGCTGCGCTGGTTTCCATGTGTAATGACGTCATAGTAACAGAAACAACCAGCGTTGGATACAAGACGTAACAACGAAGGTCGATGTCTTGTAGATGATTTAATTGGACGGTGGGGACTTGTCGCCTAGCAACGAGTTTCAAAGCGTTTCAAAATTGAATTATGTAAGTAAAGGTGAAAGTACGAGAAGGTGTGATTTATAGAAGCGCAATTTTGTCCCTGTGGTTGATGATGATGTAGATGAGTTTATAAAAGAGTATTTAGCAGAAACAACAGTTGGTTGGGTGGTTTTTGAAGTTTATTTCATCAATATTAGATTTGTTGTTTAAAATACAAACAGATCAGAAATTAAATAACATTTCTGTTTGTGTTTAAAATATTTTGGTCATTTTCAAATCTTTTAATTTTCTATTTTTATTAATCTCTTTAGCGCCTCTTAGCGGATATTTATTTGAAGATTTAATTATTAGATTAATTTTTTTAACTTCTAAGAGTTTCTTATTTCACATTTATTGAGAAGAAATGAACTTACTGAGATGACGTCTCGTTAATAGCAAAAATTTGAATATGACTTCCATAAGTGAACAAAATAACTTTGTTTTGAAAAACATTAATAAGAAGAACCTATCGAAAAAATATCATGATTTCTTCTACCTAATAAATGAATTGATGAAGATACCTGTGAAGACACTTTTTGTATACAAGCAAACGAATTTTCCAGATTAGCTTGTCGAGGATAAACACGAACCTCTTCTTGATTACTAGATAGTGTGAAGCAAGCAACAACCAAAAACTCTTTCCACCAAGTCATACCGCCTGATTTCACAAAATCATTACACAAAAACCACTAAATGCTACTTCATTTACCAGTTACAACCATTTCTTTTTCTTGAATTACATTTCCAAATACTTTCCATTTACGAGTAGCTAAACTATAATGAGCTAGACCAAAATTGCCGGCAATAGCTAAGTACGAGCCAGTATTATCGATCGTACAAAACTAAAAAATGAAACTTCAATTTATCTAATTTATACTTTCAAAACTTTATAATAAATAATTAAACGTCTTTAAGTGTTCTGATCAATCATTTCAAAGTTTTCACTTCAAGTATTTTCATCGGAAAAATCTTTTTTAAGTTTTTTATAATAAAGAATATTTTCAAGTTTCATTAAAACATCCTGGGCCCCTTAGTTCTTGGGCCCCTTGGGTCGAATAATTAATCGAAATATCAACAATTGTGATAAAAACAGAAGATTTTTACTGTGGATTCAGGGAGCTAGTAATTGTCAAGCAATCTTTGCTAATTGCTGGCTTCGGTTTCGTAGTTTATAATTTGTTAAGTTTAAAACTAAATTCTTATGTCCAGGTGAAAAGCTACAACTAAAAAATATTTCAAAGATTCATTGTGTTTAGACATCACTAAAAAGTTGTTCACGAAAACGCAAATTGAAGAAGGTTTAGAAGATGCGATATTCAACAAATAAATAGATAAGAGACTGGTTGTTGGGTTTAAATTATTCATACTTCAACATCTGACTGTTTAAAAGTTGAATTACACAAATCTAAATGCGACATATTTATCTGAAACTTTAAATCTCAAAAACATCATCTCACCCTAATCGGCCAGTTATTAGGGAGGTAACTAGATGGGTAAGGGATTACTATCCATTGTTTATTTCCCACTGATGACATGTCAGTAGAATTATCGGTTTTAGTAGTACTTGTGTCTCCATTTGGAATATCATAAGAGCTGACTGCGCTTGTAAAATCTAATTGAGGATTAAGATCATGTAAAGATGAAGATCTGCGGAAGAAGATTAAATTGGTGGGTATTTTGATGGTTGGTAATTACCGTGTTGAAATGTGATAAGCTGAAGAAGAATTAGATAAAGATGATGAATAAGTGGATGATCGTGGAATCATTGAAATGTGTCTGCTTCCATCTGTTGTTGAGATTGAAATGACTTGTGATCTTTCTCCTATTGATAGATATATGCGATCTTCACTTTGAAGTAAGATGTGACTATGATTGCTCTGCAAGTAAACTCAATTTTTAGAACATCGAATTTTCTGAATTTCAACAAAACTTATTTGAAAATCAATCAGATAAAAAAATGTTGAAATTCAAAATTGTAGAAAAAACTGTAAGTGGTAAAAAGAGAAGAAAGATAACTCGCAGATGTGAGCGATGAAAACGAAGTGGTTAGAAAATAATAATCAATCATCAAGTAACTCGTTTGTTACAAATCTGTTGAAACATTTCTACTAAAACTTGAAATTGAAGCATAACATTTCATATATTCACAAACTACATTTTGTAAAATTATTTTAACATACTTTTGATTACATCACTTTTCAATGATAGAAATACATACCATGCATGGGTTTATCGTCAGTGAGCTTTTCAGGAAAGGAAGTATTAACAAAGATGTTGATTTGTCACATGTTTCATCTGTTAAACTATCACGATCTTCACAACTTTCATCAGATAGAAGCCACAAATTATAGCCCTCAACACCCCAACACTAGAAAAAAAAAACATTTGAAATACTTACTGTAAAAAAGGTAAAATGATATCAGCAGTCAGAGGTCTTAGAAGATAAAGGAACCTCATAGTGATATGAAACCCTCTTCCTCTAGATGCGGCTATAAATCCACTTTCCTAACTTACCGGTCTTCAAGTTAGGACTCCAACTTTTTTGTGCCCAGGGACCTTTCCACTATATTACAACACCCAACGTTTTCACTCCGTTTCTATTATTCGCCCAACTAGCCACTTTCGGGGTGTTTGCTTTTTGGGGTCCGCTACTACTAAGCCCATACTTACTTCTACTACTGTCAGATTTATAACCGTTTCTATATTCTCTTTCTTATTGTAAGCTACAATATCTGGCTTTGTGAAGTTTTCGTCAGTTAGAATATGAGGTTTTATGGTGACCTCGTACCAAAGTATGTTAGACATCTTTGTGACGGTGTTGTGACGGAAGGTTTGATGGTTTCATACCCACAAAATGTAAACAAGCGAATTGAATTTAAAATCATAATAAAAAAATGTTTAAATTAGAAGCAAGATGAGAAATACTTTGAAAGTAGCAGTAAACTAACCATCGATGTAAACACTTCACTACATAGACGGTGTTTGTTGGTAGAAATAGGCTGGTCTGAAGGAATGGTACAGTAAAGACAAGCTCCAAACACACTCCATATTGAAAGACCTCCTTTGTTCCAAGATAAAGCCAAAGCACAACCATCACTTGACCAGTTGATTTTTAGAACAGAACCTAAAGACAAAAAACTATCTTTAAAATATTTGATTTAATGATAAAAAAAGATAATTTTTTGGCTGGGCTTTTATACTGAAGTAGTAGATGGAAGGAAGTTGACAATCCTTCCTGTCTGCGTATGACCTTTAATGATAGTTGAAGGGTGGCGTTTAGATCTGATGTTTACGGCTTAGTGATTTCAAGAACAACAATTGCTACCTGGGTTTTACTCCCATTAACTTTGTTTTTTTTTAGAGAAAACCACAAAGTAGTTGCTTTATTTACTTATGGTTGGGGAAGATACTTTTCGCGCTCTATAAGTGGCGTTATTTAACGCAGTATAGCGTATCTTGAACTTTGAGGTAACATTTGAATCAACTCGTGCAAATTCATTAGAAATCAAAGTACACTTACCAACATATTTGTGAAGAGTTGGATAATTAGTTGGTGATAAAGCTATTGTATGTGATAATAATAAAGATCCTCTGATATCATCTATCATGTATATACAACACTCACCCCTACAAAATACATCACAAAATAATCTTTATAACTTAGAATGATGAGAAAAGTGTTTTCTATTAGATTAGATTTTCAGCTACTTGATGAAACTCAATTAGTTTTGAAAAATTTTATGAAATTTGAAACATTTATTGAAATTTAATTTTCTGTTTTCATTTTTTTAAATAATGAGATTGTACTTATCAGGATAAAGTGGTTCTTGTTCACTAGAGATTAGAAATTCAAATTTTTCTATTTCAAATACTCTAAGAATTAGTTGAAAAAATTTAAGATTTCCAAAATTGGAACAATAGCTTTATTATCTAAAGTAAGAATTGAAAATGCGAAATTACTTGGAGTTTCCAAAACACAAAAGTCGATATTTATTATTTACAGTTGTGCAAGTAGCATCATTAATGCCAGGTGCCCATAACCCCTTTGCACTCCATGCATTTCTAGGATTAGAAGCTGCTAGATCTTGACTAGAATCAACTAAATCGTTAAAAACTATTCGAGCAGCTCTTCCGTCGTTTAAAACAACTGAAAGCCCGTCCAAAAATGGACTAAAAACCGCATCTTTTACAAAAATGCTTTTTTTCTGTAGCATAGTACCTACAAAAATTGTTCAAATAAATTCGCGTTTTTATAGCAGCAAATTAACATTCTTTTCAAATAAAAAAGAGAAATTTACCCGCCAGATGCATATCCACAGAAAACGGAATATCTGAAACTGATAAATCTTCAACTCGATTTAATGGGGTCTCCCATAAAAGTAACTTCAGTTTACCATTGTCTTGAGCAATTAAAAGTTTATCATGCATGGCTGACAGGCTGTCAAAATCGAATTGAAGAGTAGATGGATTAGTTTTTAGTGAAAGTTGCTTACCATGTGATAGTAGCTCCACAAGACATATTCATAATAAGAGATAAACGTAAAGCTGGAATAGAATCACTACTATCTCCTTGATGAGCAGACGCTTGGTGATATTTGTACAAAATTAAGCCTCTTTCACCAGCAACATCTTGTTCAAGTTGATAGATCAATAAATGGCCTTTATCAGTCTATCAAAGAAATAATTTCATCTAATTTAATAATGAATTTCAAATAATTACAAAATTAGAAAGGAAATTTTGTTAAGAAATTAGAGTAACATGGAAAAGTGTGGGACTTGAAAGTGATAAATTTGAAAGAGTTTAAAGAGCTGATGATCATAGAGGAAAGTTCATGAATAATTAATAAAGAAAGATAAGAAAAAAAATAAAGAAAACGCTGAGAATTGTTGTCAGAATACAGAAAGCAAGTTTATAAACCTGTAAGAATCTTAAAACTTACTGAAACTGCGAGCATACTACTGTCTTGCCTCCATTCAGCCTGAACATTTGATCCTGACTCATTTAATGATGCAATACTTCTTTGATAGCAAGTAATTTCCACACACGGCTATAATTTAAAAAATAAAGTTTAAGAACACAAAAGAATTGTAGAAAATAGTTTAATGGGATTTATAAGTCATAACTTATTTCTTTGATTCTATAAAACTTTTCAATCATGAATGAAAACTTTCAGAAATACATTTTGATAATTATTTGATTATTTTTAATAGAAAGTTTATTTAAGAAGAACATTTCAAAACATACCCTTAAGATACTATTATATGATTAGAAAAACAAACACAAATTAGCTTAATTAAAAACATTCAACCTTATAAACTTGATTAATAGATTTTAGTGTCTAAAAAACACAAACTAAGGAGCTAGTTTTTATTAGTCACCATAATGTCCAATTATATTATTGTATAAGTATAAAATCTGTCTTTAAATCTTTATAGATAAAATCTAAAAGTTTATAATGAAGCAATGAGAAAAAAACATTTATATTTATCGCCTTTTGATTAAAATGTAGAATAAAATTATAATGATAAAAGATGAAAAATGTTTAACTTGTTGAAACACATAAAATATAATTTTTAAAAATCAATAAAGATATTTAAAGAAGACAAATAAAAAGAGAATCACAAAAATGCAGTTATTTAAAAACATACCTTACAATGCCAAATGCTGATTGTAGCTTGTGTGACTACTGCAAATAACATATTATACCTATTTGTGGTGATACACATAAGATTATATTTTGATGTTTGATGAATTGATAAATTCCTAACCCATCCTATTGGAAAATACATCTTTTTCTTCTATAAGTACCTTACTAAAAATTCTTCAGTTACAACTAAACACAATTAAGATTTAAATAAAACTTTGCTAAAAAAGAAAGATAAATTTTATATAGAAATAAGTATTTTAGAATTTAATTAATTAGTTTATATCACCTTCACAAAATTTAATGCATAACACTTATATATATTCAAAAATTTTTAACTTGATAACTCTAAAATTATTCTTTTAGATATTATTGAAGCTTATATCAAATAAAGCTTAACATAATATCATTAAAAAATAAGTTAATTTTATTAACATTTCTAAACATTATTCCAAAATTGTTTTAGTAACCTAGATGAATAAAGCAAAATTGATAAATTAAACTTTGCCAAAAATAACTTGTAGTAATTTAAAAACTAGATTTTCTGCTCAAAACATTAAGCAAAAAGTTAAATAAAAACAATAAATATTTAAAAACATTAAAATCTGTTTTGATAAGCTTTAATATGAAGGTTATGTCAAATATAAATATATCAAACCAAAGTAAACCAATGTTGAAACAGTAAATATAAGATTTGTTTACAACTTAGATATAAATAATCTTGTACATAGAGTATAAGAAAATATTTGCACCAAAATAATAGTTTGAAAATAAATGACTTTAACAATAAAATTTAAAACTCATAGAACAAAAAAAAAACAAAGAAACATCGAAATCTAAAACTACTTCTCAAGTTTATTATTTGTAATACAAACTTTAAAATTAAATAATAAAGATTAAAGAACAATACAAACTATTACTAAAATTCACTAAAACATTGACCAGAAAAAAAAACTTATACTTCATAACTTGTTGTCTATGGATTAGTATGAGTTAATAAAACTTACCTAAAAATATTATATTTTTTGATGTAAAAAATTGCCTAAATCTTTTTGTAAATAGGCTTTGATTTGTTCTTTAAGATTGAGTCGTTAAAAATATATTTTTTTAGAATCAGACTCATATTAATTGACTGAAAAAAATAATAAAAAAATCTTCAAATTAATAAGGAATCGAAAATTTTATAAAAGAAAATAACTATTCATATAAATAATCAGGATATAAACATAACTTAAAATAATTATGAAACTTACACGTTGATTATTACATTATTGTTTATTAAATAAAGAATTACAAAAATGTCTTTTGGCAAATATGCAACATCAGAATAATACTTTTATCAACACTTTTAGATTATCTACAAAATGTTTGAGCTTTTAAATGAATGCAAAAGTGATCAATAAATAAATAAACTTTAGTTAAATTGATAATATTTTATTTGAATAGGGGCTATAAGTATTCAAATATCAATTTTTGTAATTTAATTTTTTTGTGTGTGAAATGAATCCATTAAAGAAAAATGCCACTGTAGCTGTAACTTGTGGTGTATGCTCAGGTTAAATTAATAAAAAGAATTTATCAGAAGTACAGTTCATGTACTTAAAGAATGTTGAAGATATTTCAAAAGTGCAATGACAAAAGAAGTTTTTGACCTTTTTATGGAACGTAAGTGATGCCAAAAAAAATACATTGGTTTCTCACATGTTTGTGCAAAGACTCTGAAATTATCATTTGACCAAGTGGAAGTACTTATGTTTCATCAAGCAACAAGATTCATACTGAGATCAAAAACATTATTAAAAGTATCTACATTCTTAAGAAAGAATTGATACATTAGATCCAAGCTGAAAAGCTTTCATTTGCTGATATGACCGAAAAATCTTTGAAGATCTAAATTGAACAAGTTAATCAAATTTTATAAATAATAAAATAATAATGACCTACTTCGGCCGAGGGCAGCCATCCTAGTGGTGCTCAAAAGGTGTTGTTAAAAACAAAACACAGTAAAATGCAATATAACTAAGAAGTGCTTAGCGTTTCTTTCTTTTCTTTAATGTTTTTTCTTCTCTACCCTTCAAGTTATTTGCAGTGTATAGAGCGCTATTAGAATCGATCTGATGTGGTATCTTGCCAATTAATATGAAGAGATTTTATATCACGCTTGCGTTAATATCAGTGTAGGCCGAGATCAACTGCCGCATCGTTAAACATCACCTCAAATTGGAATCCAAAGCTGAAGATTCTGCAAGGAACTCGAAACCTATCAACGTATGTATCTTCAATATCTTCTAGTATAAAACAGATAAACCAGCCCATAGTAAAATATTCCCAAGGTCAGTGGAGGACAATGCTTTGCTGAAGAAAGACGACGTCCAGGTGTTTTACCGATTTAGCTAATCTACTTGATTATAATCTTCCTAATAGTTTTTCAATCAAAACTACACTGCTTAACAACTTTAACCAAACCCAGTGAATTATCTTTTAAAAAGAGTAAACTCTTCCCGACTCCATCACAAGATCAAAATCTATCACATCTTTTGAAGTTTTGTTGAAAAGCAAAATTTATGTAGTTTACTTAATAAGTGATGTATAACACTGGCAGCAGTTACTTCAATTTATTCTTTATTTTGTCACTTTAAATTTTTGATCTATAATTTACGTCTTACCTATGCATCTACTGTTTTCTCTGTATTAACCTTAAATTGTGATACGTAAGACCTTTCAATTGCTTCTTTAATCATAGTACTTGGTTTTTGTTCGCTGTTAGGTCTGTTGAATTTCAATTCCCAGCCACGCGTCGAATGAATAAATATCTTGGTTGCGTATACTTAAATATAAAGACTCTTCCAAAGACAAGGACGTTTGATTTTTCAAAGATCTCTAAGCAACAGATCGTTTGAAATCCGCCCGTCTCTAATCCAACATATATGACAAAACCAGCAACGCCTACCCAAAACGCCCTGTACATTTGTTGTCAGGCCTGTACTTTTTAAGACTTTCTCGCTTAACCCGATTTATCTCCAGGGTTTGGAATGATCCAAAATAATCTATTAAACCTAAGACTGCCATGTACATAGCCTTCGTCTGCAGCATGCTATCGTTCACCAGCAAAACTCTGTCAAAGGCTAACGAAAATACAGTTGATATTTTCTTCTTCCTTTATCGTATAATACATAAGGATATTAAAATTGAACTTGTAATGGATTAAAAATATTTTTGATTAAACTTTCTTAGGATTAAAAACAAAACCTTCTTTATAACTTCATAAAGAATCAAACCCACAAAAACAATTTTCTCTTGTATTTGATTTTATCAAACAATAGAAGCTCAAAAGAAAATTCAACTGAACATTTGATCAAACCACTATTCTAAATTAAATGCTCATTGGAAACTTATTGAAGGTGTTTCGAAGCATGAAAATAATATATAGAAGACATGAAGTAAAAGAAGTATGTAAGATAAACCGAGAAAAAGCGACAGAAAGACGATAAAAAGAAAGAGTCAGTTTAATTTTCTTTCAATAACCACGTTTATACATACAACGCACATACTTTCTACCAGCCGCATTTTCTACAGGTGTGTGGTTAAGATTCGGTGATCGTAGAGCCTTTCTCTTACTCTTTTTTGATTTAACGTCGGCTCTGACTTTGTTAACAAGAGATGATGTAATAATTATGTCCTCTACACTTTTAGTGCTTACAATCATTTAAAACAAAAATTTCTCCCAGCAAAGGAATCCAACCCTAGTCTCCCACGTGACAAGTAGAGATACTCACTACTATACTAAGGAGGACCACAAACATTTACTTGAACTATAATTACAATTTATTCTATTATAGACTTTTTTTATTTTGAGAAAATTGGTGATAGTAGTAGGAATATGCTAATACAATAATACATCAAAGTACAAATATGCTATTGTGGGTAAATATGCTCCAAGCACTCTAAGCATACTCTAGTTGCGTGAACATGCTTAGAGCTCCCAAAGTTGCTTTAAGATTTTCTAGGTTGTGAGCCTCTGAAGATAGGGCTTCAGAACATAATAAAAAGCTGTAAAATGTGTTCAAATAGCTTAGAGCATGTTCAAGTAAAAAATATTCAAAAAATTTTGAATAAAAAACAAATCTAATTAAAGACATAAGAAGAGTTTAAATGTTAAAGATTTGGAAGATGCTAACTTTGCAGGCTCGTGAAGTGTACATTGATTTTTACTGAAGGAGACTTGGCTGAAAACTTTAGCTATTTCTGGTCTTTAAGCTGTTGGTCGAGACAAATATGGTGTTTTTCCACTTTGGAGTAAACTACCCTAATGTAAATCATGATTAGGTTAGTGACGTTACTACGCGAGTCGATTTGTTTTTCATGGAAATCTTTACAATCCAAACACGAATTCTTCCAACTATTTCAGTCTTCAAACTCTCTAGCAAGCTTGTCTCCGAGTTAGATCTGTTAGAATTTAAGATGAAGTCACAAGATAATAGACGACGCTATGGGTTTATAGATGACGTCATAAGTGTAAAGAGACTAACATGACGATACTCACCGGAAGTCATTTTATTTCATATTATAATTGTCAAAAAACTCTAAACTGTAAACAAGGTAGTGACATCAAAAAGGATTACTGATGACGTCATCAGTAGTTACGATGAAAATGAAGCAAAGATAATTTGTTCGATCAATTGTAATTTTCCTTGTCACCAGCCACATTCATATTTTTGCTCCAAGTCTGAAAGCAGAAATTTTTATATGTAAAAACCAAAATGTAAAAAAGGCGAAAGTAAAAATTCAGAATGATAAGCCAAAATGTAAAAGGGCCAAAATGTTAAGAACCAAAATACTGAAAAGTTAAAATGAATTAACGTCAAAACATATTTGTTTAAATAAATCTATAATTGATACAAAATACAAAAAACTCTATCAAGAAATCAATTCACATTAATTATTTTCTAAAAATTTTAAAATTAATTTTAGAGTTTGTAAATAGTGTAATAGATTAACACTAGATATCTGATTTATTTAGTGAAATAAATTGATTGCAAGGGTTTGAAAAACTTAGATAGTAAAATGACGATAATTGAATGAAAAAATAACAATGAGACGACACACTAAATTCAAACAAAATTACTTACAATTGCCAATTGTAATGATAAAAACTCTTCAAGACAGATTTATTAAATTGTTATGTAAACTAAACCTTACTATATGCAGGGAGAAAGAAAGTCTAGGTGCCAACTTTCCTCCATCTACTACATAGGTTTTATATAGCTTCAGCCAGAATAGCATGACTCAGTTGAAAATATAAAATGTCCTAAAAAAGTTAATGAAAATGCAAAAATATGAAGACAGTATCACCTTTCTAATATTTTTAAATAAAATATCAAGCAAGTAAATCAGAAAAAAAATGTCTTTAACATAAAAGCAAACAAAACAAATGAAAAACAACTTTCTGAAAACTACATTTAAAATTCTTGGTTATATATTTCAAACTCAAATAATTTGTTCTAAAGAGATCTCGAAATCAATAGTATGTCCCTCTGGCTATAATATCATTAGACACAAATCGCATTCATACTAAAAGAGGTTGTGTTTAGTAATTATAATAAGCGAATATTAATTTCAATTCTTTCCCATTTTCTTAAAGTAGTTTTGAAATTATTTGTGTTTACCTTTACAAGCTGAAGACCAAAGTCAGATTTTGTTGTATTTATATCTCTTCTTTAACGTTTCTAAATAAACCAATTCTATTTGATATCACAATAGTATTAGTAATATTCCTTCTTAATAGTTAGAAGATTTTAAACCTATAAACATATGTTGGGTTATTATTCTATGTTTGAACGATTCTGTCCATGACACTTTTCTCAATTTTCCAAATACTAGTTCTCTAATTCAAGGTAACAATTCATTAACAAGTTCACATTTTTGATCTCTTATTCTGTAACACCCAAAAACTTAACAAACTGCTATTCTGTTCATTTGATTCTCTTCTACCAGCAATTGTTTTTCTATTTCTCTTATAGTTCAGTTTAATTCATCTATAAATGTCTCTAACTGTGATATAACCTATCCTAACTTATATATAGCAAAATTTAAAGAAAAATTAAGAGATTAACAAATTAATGCTAATTTATCAATTATATTAATTAATATAATTCTCTTCCAACTAAAATGAAATAATTGATAGATGGATATCTTTACAACCTTTCTATAATATTATCCTCAAGTTATATACCTTCACATCTCATAGAAAAAGAGAACCAATTTCTCTCACTAGTAACTTCTGTCAAATCTTTCAGTTAACCATTTCACGAAAAATTCCTACTCATATTTCTTCTCTCCACTAGTAACTATGTTTCTCAGCAAATAGTTTAAAAACCAATATTATCCATGCAGACATTTGCAAAGTTCTTGTTCCATATTCTCATTTCATCTCAATAAAAACCCTCAGACAATCTGATATCAACCTTACTCTTGTCTCATGGATTCAGCATTTGTTTAAGATAAGCAACAGTAAGTCGTAAACACTATTTCGGTGATGTTCCCCAAGGCAGCATTATTGGCCCTCTTCTTTTCAATACTTACATCAATCACATTACACAGCTCTATATCATTAGATGGCTCTGTAAACTTGATGCTTTTTATTTATTACAATAAACGCAACAGTGGTTGCCTGAATACAGTACCTCTTGCTAACACACATTCTCACAAATAATAACGATTATATATAATCAAGTTGGAAATGTAGAAAGAAATAGATGCAACACATGGCATTTCAGTAGTAAATAAGCAATTAAAGCAAATAACAGTAAACAATTGAAAAAAAGTTAATGATGTAGGAAAAAACCACAGTTCAGAAATTCCTTTCAATCAAAAGGTTGGCAATATTATAACGGTTCAACTTCTGCTTGAACAGCACGAGTAATTCTGACATGAAGATATCTGATGGTAGCTGGTTCCAAGTACCATTTGTGCAGAAAGAAAAAAATTCTCTGAATAAGGTACCAGGTGATATGGGTTTATCCTATTTAATATTAAGTTTCCTGCATACAAATCTCGTAAATGTGGCCTGAACGGATTCGATTTTGTTGATATCACCAACTTGATATCGCATCTATGCACTAACATTGTATTCAAGAATTGAACGTACGTACATTTTGAAGAGATTGATACAGAAGTATGAATCCGTAGAATTAAAGGTCTTTATGGTAAGGTAGACAAGGTTGATTGATTTTGCAAAGATTTTGGAAAAATAATTGTGCGATTCGAAGTTAGATGATGCCAACGTCTAGGACCGAAGATAAACATTAAATAATAAATTCATTGATGGAATATTGGTTCAAGGAATTTGCAGCTGGTTTACAGTAGAAAAATTATAAGTTCAGACTTTGGAGGCTGGATTTTGAGCTGCTAACTCATAGACCAGTTTTCTACAGTGTGTAGTACAGTTTGAAGTTTTGAAGGATTACAAGATAATAGCTTGATGTCCATACAAAAAAAAACACTGACATTATCTACTGCTACTATTCTTCTGATGAGTTCTTCAATGAAAATTAAAAGGAGAAGGAGACCCAGGACGGAACCCTGAGAAACACCACTGGTGATTTGACTATGAGTAGGTAAAGATCTTTCTACACGAGTTTGTTGAGTTCTATCTGATAAGTAATTTTCAATCCACTGTAAGATAAAGTTGTATATTTTTAAGTTTTTCAATACATAATGAGCTTGTTGTGTGGAACAGAATCACACGCTTTAGCATAATGGTAGTGATAAAGAGGAAGTAGTTTTTCTTGAAAACAAAGTAGGGATCTTATCAAGGGTGTTGGAAACTGATGATTTTTAGGAAGAAATAGTCTTAGTTACCATATCGGCCGTTATATCAAGGTCTCTCATTACAAAGACATTTGTGAGATTAATGGAGTAGGAAAGATGAGTTTCGCCATCATCTATTATAAAAACGCTTTTAATTTGATTGTTTATTAATTCAGCTTTATTCTCTGGTTCCATTAAAAGCTGTTTGCTGTTTCAAAAAACGGAGATATTTCAGATCTCGCCTTAAGCTTGCGATTTATGAAACCAAAAAACGTTTTCTTGCTAGGTGAAGATAAAACTGCACTTTCTCTTCCTAAATATAAATTAGAAATAGATTTCTCTAAAACTATACAAATACCTTTGGGCAGAGATTTGATGGAAGGGTCTGTTTTAGTTTGTTTGTGTAGAAGGTTTATCAAATGTTGTAAATTCTTTAAATATTTGGGCAAATATGAATTTTTGGTTTCTCTATAAAAAGGTAAAAATTATTTAAATGACTCCTTAACGATGTTAGTAAGACTTGAGTAAATACTAATTGTCTTCGGAAGAGTTGAAATTAGAGATCTAGTCAACACCTGATAGAAACAGTTTTATACCATTATAATTTCCACAGTAAAAAATCCTTTTGCTTGAAGTTTCAATGTTCATGGAAAAAGTTTGATGGAGCTTGTATTCAATCATTTTGTGATCGCATATCACAACAAAATTTCATTTTTATCAATGTATATAATGTTTCAGGGTTCGATATGATAAGAAGATTCAAAGTATTCCAGTAACTTATGTTTGAAAAGTAACCAACTGCGATAGGTTATTGGCATACATAGAAGGCTTACATAGACATGGAGTTGTCGTTTATTATACAAACAAATTTTTTATAAATGCTGAATTCGGGTTATTCCAATCAGTTTTACTAAAGTTAACCCCCCAAATATGAATTCTGGAGATCATGGGCGCAAGCGATGTTTTGTAAATTAGGCAAATCCGCCGCTTTATACAGTCTGTTACACTATAAACAAATATAGTTACATGCTTTTGAAACTTGTCCAAGCACTTAAGGACTTTCAACACCAATGCAACCTGATCATTAAGCACAAGAGATTCAGTTGTATATAAGTTGTTTATTTCGATGATGATATTTTAGAAAAAACTTTAATAAATCTACAAAAGTATTTACAAAATAAAAAATATAAAAATACCAATGAGGAATCCGAAACTCCTGGTTCTGCATAAAATTAGAATAAAACTTCGAAACTGTTTTCTTGTTAATTTATACCAGTCTCGAATCTTACAATCAGTATTTGACTAAAAACAATTTTTTTTAAGAAGGCTGTCATTAAAATCAATTTGTCTCCAATTTGTATGACGCCCATTTTCGGTAACATAAACAGCATGGTAAGTGTTTACAAACGTGAATCTGAAAATAATTAATGAAAATGGATATGATGTCACTAAAAAGCTGATCAAATGGATTCAGAGTTGCATATGATATATCTTAAAAATATAAATGTTAGACATAAAATATTTTTCTTCTGGATAATTACATTTAAATCTTTCTTCGAAAACCCCTAAAGATCCCCAAAATTTCTTTATTTTCTCTTCCCAATAATTCAGCATTCTGTCCTTTTCACTAAAGTTTATTCCAAGATTTTTCTCCCTAATCACAAGTATTCTTTAACTGTTCTCTATCTTCTACAAATCATTCAATTTTTTCTGACATCGGAATCTTTTTACTAAATCTCAATCACCTCTACTTTTTCTAATTCAATTTCCTGTTCTCATGTTTTAGCTGTTTAGTCTCAGCTAATCTTTTGTAGTTTTCTGCCTTGATGTTCTCAATCATCTTGTTCTCTAAATTTTCAATTAATTTTTTTTTCAACATTTCATCATTTACTAATATCTAACTTTGGTTTAAACTTTTCAATTACTTAGTCCTTTTCAGCAATTTCTTTGTCTTTTGTCTTCATTATATTTTCTTTCTTTTTTAAAGTCTTTTCATTTTTAATTTTGAAATCTTCAAAGATCAGATCTTTTTCTATCATTAGTAGTCTTCTCTCATCCATTTTTTTCACAATCTTGATTTTCTTTAGCAACTTTCTTGAGGTGATCTTTGAGTTTGCTGAAAGTTTCCAATTTGAATTTCATTTAATGATTAATGATAATTAATTTATTTGATATTTTCTCACAAAATCTTTCCTAACAATTTTCTGTTACTGAGAGTCGATTGATGATGAAACTATCAGTATATGATGAAATATCTCCACGAAAAAACAGTCGGCGTAGGCTGTTATGCAGTTAAAATATCAGATTTTGGATATAAATCTTCAAAATCTTTTAATGAATTTTCTTTTAAACAAAAAAATGCAAAAAAAAATCAGATCTTTTTCAATCAATATTTGCAATCACAATTCGTTTCATTTATATTATAAATCTCTATGAATTTTTGACAAGGTGTTTTCAGCCTATCATAAATTGGTGTAAACAAAATTAGTTTTTAATTACTCAACGCTTTTAAGAATAACAACCTTTAAAAATTAGGTTTACTTATTTCTTGGCACACTTCATAAATCAAGTTTTTCAATTAACTTATAAATTACTTGTTCTTAAAAAGCATTAAAAAAATTCTTTAAATTTTAAAATTGATAGACTTTCAAAGATTGTGTGCAAATAGTTAAATATTGTAAATTAATGAAATGATTCTTTTAATCAGCTTTTTATTTTGGTGTTTGTTCACTACATGAAGTAACTCACAAGTATTTTGAATTTAATGAATATTAAACTGTTTTTTTTTTAACTTTAATCTCATTGATTCTTATGACTACATCTCTATTAACAACAACAAGTAAAATACCTTGACTAACTTTGAGCTACAAAAATACATCTCAAGTTAATTGTTTACAAGTGAAGGATATTTGTTTCTTTATTTACTACATGAAGTACCACATTTCCTTATCAGTTTTTCTGAAATATTAAACTAGTTACTATGTGGTATCAAAAAATAAGATTATTAAATACTTATGACGATGAACAAAAGTAAAATAGAAAGTCATACTTCGAGTAAAGACATTAATTTTACCAAAGCACTAGCTAACCGTTGAATTGTTGAAACTTATTGAATTACAACATTAAGCCAAATAAGAATTCCCTTTCAAATAAGTTTTATACTTGGTGGTCAAAGATGATTTAAAAATGCAGAGTGTTTATCTCAATAGTATTGCCTCTTTGCTAAAGTATTGCAGATTAAAAACTAAATACAATTATAATAAAAAACTCAACATACAAAATGCAAATGTTTTTAGTGATGCAACGACGATTGTATTAGTGGTCTAATATTCTAGAACATTCATTAAAATCTTTTTCTTATAATTTTAGGAATTTAGTGTTTCTGAATAAAAACTGAAAAAACTTGGGTTTTAATTTGATAAAAGAATCTGAACTGAATCAAAAATGATGGTAAACTTGATGAAATTTTTACATTTAATCATCGAAAAACTCTTAGTTTCATATTCGTGGTGTTGTTTATTATCCTAAAAAGGTTGATGTTAAAAAGTATCTTGAAGAAATACCAAAACCTAAAACTTTCTTCAAACCGTGGGGAATTTTAAAGGTACATATTGACAAAGTGGAAAGCGTACATGATTCTTACGAAAGTATTTGTCATTTCTTAATATGTAAATGTCAAATGAAGCAACTGGAGTGAAGATAGTTCGACATAATGGTTTTATTGATGACACACTGAAGAGTAAACGTTGCTGAAACCTTTTTTCTATTTATTTTTAATGTGTACAGTTCATTAAAGTGAAATCATTGCTGTACCATAGAATAAAATGCGCTAAGAATTTTTGAAAAGTCACACTCAAAAAATAGGTTAAAAAAATTTGAAGTTGGATATATCAATATAAAGTTCTCTTAAAATCAAATATAGTAAATTATAAAAAAGAAGAAGAGATAGATTGCATGAATTTACGACTTGCAACTGAAAGTTGAGAAATTAAAAGAGTTGGTGGGAAAAGAACGTAAAAGTTGTTAGTTTTTAAAATAAAGCTTTAAATACTAAACATTTACTTTTGTAATAAACACATATTACTATAATTACAAATGAAGTAACGATTAAGAATATTGAGTGATGAAAATGAAAGAGTGATTGAGATTTATAGAAAAGAAATGATTGGAATGTCAGAAAAGATTTAATAATTTGTAGAAGATCGAGAATAATTAAAGAATCTACTTGTGATTGGGAGAAAAATCTTAGAATAGCTCTTATGGAAGATTGCGAAAATGAAAAAAATACTGAAATACTGGTATTTTAATTGAACTATAAAAAAATTGACACAAAGGCAACAGTATGATGCAAGCTGCTATGCACCATTCACAATCCGAAATGAAGTAAAACAGGAATGTGTCCTTGCCCCAATGCTCTTTGGGATTTTCTTTTCAATGTTATTAAAACAAGTGCTTCGTGCATCAATCGAAGGAATTTACCTTCATTACTTAGCTTAAATATCAGCAACTGAGAGGATATCGTAGCAATTTGCTCCAAATGAAATTCTCTATTTTGCAAACAGCTGAAGAAGAGAGAAGCAAGACCAACTTTAAAGAAAAGAAAGAAACCTTAAAGACTTTTTAATCCATCACTCAAAGCATATTCCACATGGCCGTTCTCAACCGAAGCAGGACCCTATTTAATTGAAGGAGCAATTGGTTGAAGCCAGAAACCAATTTAAAGAATAATCTTATTTCAAACTATATGAATAGTTTAGAATATAGAGATCTATTAATCTTAAACGGTGTGTCTTAAACGTTATGACTTGTAAGGAAAATGTAAAGGAATATGAAGAAATAGCAACTAAATCAGCTACATAAGTAAAATCAGAAAACATTTTTGTAGAAATGAATAAAAAATCAAATGAAAAACTCTAGTTTTAATTGAGATAATAAAAATAGAGAATTTCAAAACATGTTTTATCTCTGTAGCAAGATATTTGCATAGTTTTCAAGAAATATATTTTTAACATTCATATATGAAAAGAAAGTTCAGTCTTATCTTCACCTAGCAAGAAAACGTCTTTTCGCCTCATAAATCACAAGCTTAAGGCGAGATCTCAAATATCTATATTGCTGGAGAACAGATAAATTAGCTAAGGTTATTTCTTGTTTTTCTCTAACTACTTTCTTGAAGTGATCTTTGAGTCTGGTATTTTCTGAATGCTTATAAGCCATCATAACAAAACTGACTTTTACTTCAATAATTAAACAGCTGAGATTTTAACATTTGTTTATCGACATAATTTTTCTTGATTAATTTTCCAGGCTTAAATTTTATTCTATTGAATATTGCATACAAGTTGTGATAAATTTATTTCTAGTAAGTGATTTGTATATTACTTGTGATTAATCATTTTATCTTAAGATATCGGTTCAAAATTGTTTGCCCTGGTTACACTAAAAATCTTTCTTGAAAGTCAAAACTATGATGGATTTAACCAATTAGTGGCAACATCTTATGTTCCAGTATACAGAAATTTAAGTCCATTTCTGACAAAGTGACTTCATCAAAACAAGCATGCAATGGCAATTGCCAATCCTGCAATCAAATTTGATCCGGTGAAGATCCGACAAGAGAGTGTCTTAAATGCTTCTCTTGTTTTTATCTCACCTGTAGTGATGGGAGCAAGAAAAGTTAAGATAAATTTGATAACAACCAGATGAAGTATATGAGGTTTAAATGGTTCTGCATTAAATGTAGAACCATCAACATAAATCGTATCTCCTCTATTTTTAATTCAAACTTATTATCCGACATCAGCAAATTGATATCTGCTAAACTGATCAAACTTAAATCTGAAATTAGCAACGAGGTTGCCAAAATTAAGAAAACAATTTCTAGTTCGTTTAAATCAACAGATGAACTGGATGCCTCTACAAAGAAACCTGTCACAGGGGTCTCGGTGATTCCGATCCTTACAAAATCATTCTTGCTAAGAAGGTCACCGACACGCACAAAAAATCAGTATGTATATTGTGATTGGTAACAGTAAAAATCTTTTATGAAAGCTATGGTGGATTCACATAAAATTGGCAAGACCTCACGGTCTACTGTAAAGAAAAATCCTGAAAAACCGACTTCATCAAAGCAAGATTGCAATTGCCAATCCTGCAATAAAATTTGCTCTGGTGAAGATCCGGTAATTGAATGCTTTAAATGTCTCTCCTGCTTTCATCTCACCTGTAGTGATGTGAGCAAGAAAATTTATGATATCTTTGATAAAAACCAGATGAAGCAAATGGGATTTAAATGGTTTTGCATTAAATGTAGAACCATGGACACAACAGCTCCCTCAACCAATTCTGATGAAAACCTATTGACAGACATCAGCAAATCTGTATCTGCTGAATTAGTAAAACTTAAATCGGAAATTGCCAAAGAAGTTGCCAACTTGATGAGAAAGTATTCAGTTTGTCTAAATCAATGGACGAACTGAATGCCTCTACAAAAAGCAAGTCACATGGGCCTCGGTGGTTGGTGATCCCGGGTCTGGCAAAAATGCTAACTTGGTGCAGCTTCTTGCCAAGAAGGTCACCAACATGCACAAGAAACTCACTTTAGACCGTGAGGACAGAGAAGACAATGTCATCATCTTTAATGTCTCTGAAACTAGTAAAGATGATAAAAGTAAATTTTTTAATTAAATGTGCTCTCAAAGCCTTGATTTTGTGGACGTTCCAAAGGTATCAATGACTAGACTTGGAGCAAAAAGCTCAGATCATCAAAGGCCGCTGAAAGTATCCTTTCAGGAAAATTGGAACAAACGCAAGTTTCTTGCCAAGCTGTATAAGCTAAAGCTTGAGAAAAAATTCGAGCGCATAAGAGTAGCACACGATATGTGTGAAGATGATCGCTTAGAAAATAAGCGCCTTCTAAAAGAAGCGCATAACCGAAATCAGAAGGAACAACCAACTGATTTCAAATACAAAGTTCGAGGTCCACCATGGGCCTTGAGAATTGTCAAGGTATTTCCAAAAAACGAAAGTGGCGAATAATCACTGGACGCACATTTTCTTTTTTCAAACTCTCTCCGGAGACAATTATTGATACCCAAGATATCAATTTACAGAAGCCGATCATCAAGTCTTACAAGCATAAATAAAACAATTCTTCTATCATATTCTTCAACGCACGGTCGATTATTATCAAAATTTTTCAATTGAAAGCTCTTTTGCGTTCCCAAGATTTCACATTTGTTTTCATTCCTGAACCTTGGTTAAAACCGTTTTATCCGGATTTTTTTTCTGGTTGACGGTAATCTTTTTTATGTTTTGTGTTGTGATAGATCTTGACATAACATTCGATATGTTAGTTAAGGCTATTTCTTGTTTAAAATCATCAGTTTCCAGCACACCAGATCAAATTCCAGCTTTGCTTTTAAGAAAAACTAGTTCCTCTTCACCATTTCCTATATCCCAACTATATAATATCACTCTGAAGTGAGGAAGAGTTCCACAAATTTGGAAAAAAGCTTTTATTACTCTTATTCATAAAATGGGGCCCAGAAACACCGCACTTAACTACAGACCAGTTTCGCTGGCTTCAGTTATCTGCAGAACTGAAGAACAAATTACTTCCAATCATATGACCAGTCATTTGATGGAGCACCATCTAATATCTGATGTCCAGCATGACTTTGTGAAGCGGCGATTGTCGCTGGCACCACATATTACTTTTCGTGATGAGCTTACAGGCCATTATGAAAGTAATATTCCTTGTGACGTCTTCTATCTCGAATTTGCTAAGACGTTCTATTCTGTCTCACACAAAAGCTCATTACTGTATTAAAAAACTCAAAAATCAACAGCTTTATCTTACAGTAGATAGAAGATTATCTATCAGGTAGAATCCAACAAACTCTATTCAGCTAAACATCAATTTGATGTTTTTTTCATAAGCCATTCCCTTATATAAACTTATGGAAAAAAAGATTACAAAAGTAATCACAACTTTTGTTGGTGAGCAATTTTATAATACTACTTGTTCAAAAGTTATATTAAAAAAATAAATAGAAAAAGATTGAAAAGGCGGTAATTCTATAACTTTAATTTTTATTTGACAAATCTTTCAAAAATTAATGTTCCACTAAAAAAGTGCTTCCTTTTCGATAAAGCTTTCTTTGAAAACGCTTAAAGATGTCCCAACTTTTCTTCTTTTTCCAGTGATTCAGCATTTTGTCCTTTTCACTAAAATTGATTCCAAGATTTATCTCCCCAATCACAACTCTTTTCTTTAATTGTTTCCTATCTTCTACAAATTGTTCAATTTTCTCTATAATACAATCTTCAATAATCACACCGCAATCTTTTCGCTAAATCTCAATCACTTCTTCCTTTTCTTATTCAAATTTCCTGTTCTCATGTTTTAGCTATTTTATCTCTACTAACCCGCTCTATAATTATATATTTTTCCATAATTTGTAGTCTTCCCTCATCCAATTATTTCACAATCTTGCTTTTCTGTAACAACTTCCTTCAAGTGATCTTTGAGTCTGGTATTTTCTGAATGCTTGTAAGCCATCATAACAAAACCGACTTTTACTTCATTAATTAAACAGCTGAGAGTCTAACTTTTCTTCATCGACATAACTTTTCTTGAATAATTTTTCAAGTTTAGATTTTATTCTATTGAATATTGCATATAAGTTGTGATAAATTTATTGCTAGTGAGTGATTTGTATATTACTTGTGATTAACAATTTTATCTTGATAAGAAACTGTTCAAAATTGTTTGCTCTGGTTACACTAGAAATATTTATTCAGATTCAAAACCATGATGAACTTAACCAATTAGTGGCAACACCTTATGTTCCAGTACATAGAAATTAAAGTTCATTTCTGACAAACTGACTTCATCAAAACAAGCATGCAATGGCAATTGCTAATCCTGCAATCAAACTTGCTCCGGTGAACATCCGACAATAGAGTGTCTTAAATGCTTCTCTTGTTTTTATCTCACCTGTAGTGATGTGAGCAAGAAAATCTATGATATATTTGATAACAACCAGATGAAGTATTTGAGGTTTAAATGGTTCTGCATTAAATGTAGAACCATCAACATAAATCGTATCTCCTCTATTTTTAATTCAAACTTATTATCCGACATCAGCAAATTGATATCTGCTAAACTGATCAAACTTAAATCTGAAATTAGCAACGAGGTTGCCAAAATTAAGAAAACAATTTCTAGTTTGTTTAAATCTATGGATGAACTGGATGCCTCAACAAAGAAACCTGTCACAAGGGTCTCGGGGATTCAGATCCTTACTAGAATCATTGCATGGTGCAGCTTCTTGCCAAGGAAGTCACCGACACGCACAAAAAACTGACTTTGCACCGTGAAGGCAGAGAAGACAATGTCATCACCTTTAATGTCTCGGAGACTAGTAAAGATGATAAAAGTAAATTTTTTAATCAAATGTGATCTGAAAGCCTTGATTTTGTGGACGTTCCAAAGGTTTCAATGACTAGACTTGGAGCAAAAAGCTCAGATCATCAAAGGACGCTGAAAGTATCCTTTCAGGAAAATTGGAACAAACGCAAGTTTCTTGCCAAGCTGTATAAGCTAAAGCTTGAGAAAAAATTCGAGCGCATAAGAGTAGCACACGATATGTGTGAAGATGATCGCTTAGAAAATAAGCGCCTTCTAAAAGAAGCGCATAACCGAAATCAGAAGGAACAACCAACTGATTTCAAATACAAAGTTCGAGGTCCACCATGGGCCTTGAGAATTGTCAAGGTATTTCCAAAAAACGAAAGTGGCAAATAATCACTGGACGCACATTTTCTTTTTTCAAACTCTCTCCGGAGACAATTATTGATACCCAAGATATCAATTTACAGAAGCCGATCATCAAGTCTTACAAGCATAAATAAAACAATTCTTCTATCATATTCTTCAACGCACGGTCGATTATTAACAAAATTTTACAATTGAAAGCTCTTTTGTATTCCCAAGATTTCACATTTGTTTTCATTAATGAAACTTGGTTAAAACCGTTTTATTCTGATTCTTTTCTGGTTGACGGTAATCTTTTTTGTGTTTTGCGTCGTGATAGATCTTGAAATAACATTTAATATGTTAGCTAAGGCTATTTCTTTTCTAAAATCATCAGTTTTCAGCACACCAGATCAAATTCCAGCTTTATTTTTAAGAAAAACTAGTTCCTTTGTACCACTTCCTTTATCCCTACTATATAATATCACTCTGAGGTGAGGAAGAGTTCCACAAATTTGGAATAAAGCTTTTATTACTCCTATTAATAAATAGGGGCCCAGAAACACCGCGATGAACTACAAACCAGTTTCGCTGGCTTCAGTTATCTACAGAACTGAAGAACATTTCATTCCCATTCATATGACCAGTCATTTGATGGAGCACCATCTAATATCTGATGTCCAGCATGACTTTGTGAAGCGGCGATTGTCGCTGGCACCACATATTACTTTTCGTGATGAGCTTACAGGCCATTATGAAAGTAATACTCCTTGTGACGTCATCTATCTCGAATTTGCTAAGACGTTCGATTCTGTCCCACACAAAAGCTCATAACTGTATTAAAAAACTCAAAAATCAACAGCTTTATCTTACAGAAGACAGAAGATTATCTATGAGGTAGAATCCAACAAACTCTATTCAGCTAAACTTCAATTTGATGTTTTTTTCATAAGCCATTCCCTTATATCAACTTATGAAAACAAAATTTACAAAAGTAATCACAACTTTTGTTGGTGAGCAATTTTATAATACTACTTGTTCAAAAGTTATATTGAAAAATAAATAGAAAAAGATTGAAAAGACGACAATTTTATAACTTTAATTTTTATTTGACAAATCTTTCAAAAATTAATGTTCCATTAAAAAAGTGCTTCCTTTTCGATAAAGCTTTCTTTGAAAACGCTTAAAGATGTCCCAACTTTTCTTCTTTTTCCAGTGATTCAGCATTTTGTCCTTTTCACTAAAATTGATTCCAAGATTTATCTCCCCAACCACAACTCTTTTCTTTAATTGTTCCCTATCTTCTACAAATTGTTCAATTTTCTCTATAATACAATCTTCAATAATCACATCACAATCTTTTCGCTAAATCTCAATCGCTTCTTCCTTTTCTTATTCAAATTTCCTCTTCTCATGTTTTAGCTATTTTATCTCTACTAACCCGCTCTATAATTATATATTTTTTCATAATTTGTAGTCTTACCTCATCCAATTTTTTCACAATCTTGCTTTTCTCTAACAACTTCCTTCAAGTGATCTTTGAGTCTGGTGATCTCTGAAGGCTTGTAAGCCATCATAACAAAACCGACTTTTACTTCATTAATTAAACAGCTGAGAGTTTAACTTTTCTTCATCGGCATAACTTTTCTTGAATAATTTTCCAGGCTTAAATTTTATTCTATTGAATATTGCATACAAGTTGTGATGAATTTATTTCTAGTAAGTGATTTGTATATTACTTGTGATTAACAATTTTATCTTGATAAGAAAATGTTCAAAATTGATTGCTCTGGTTACACTAGAAATATTTATTCAGATTCAAAACCAATTAGTGGCAACACCTTATGTTCCAGTAAACAGAAAATTAAAGTCCATTTCTGACAAACTGACTTCATCAAAACAAGCATGCAATGGCAATTGCCAATCCTGCAATCAAATTTGCTCCAGTGAGGATCCGACAATAGAGTGTCTTAAATGCTTCTCTCGTTTTTATCTCACCTGTAGTGATGTGAGTAAGAAAAGTTAAGATAAATTTGATAACAACCAGATGAAGTATATGAGGTTTAAATGGTTCTGCATTAAATGTAAAACCATCAACATAAATCGTATCTCCTCTATTTTTAATCCAAACTTATTATCCGATATCAGCAAATTGATATCTGCTAAACTGATCAAACTTAAATCTGAAATTAGCAACGATGCTGCCAAAATTAAGAAAACAATTTCTAGTTTGTTTAAATCTATGGATGAACTGGATGCCTCTACAAAGAAACCTGTCACAGGGGTCGCGGTGAATCTGATCCTTACAAAATCATTCTTGCCAAGAAGGTCACCGACACGCACAAAAAAATTACTTTGGAACGCGAAGGCAAAGAAAACAATGTCATCATCTCCAATGTCTCTGAAGCTAGTAAAGATGATAAAAGTAAAGTATTTAATCAAATGTCCTCTCAAAGTCTTGATTTTGTGAGTATTCCAAGATTATCAATGACCAGACTTGCAGCAAAAAGCTCAGATCATGAAAGACCGTTGAAAGTGTTCTTTCAGGAAAGTTAAGACAAACGCAGGCTTTTTGCCAAGTCTTATAAACTAAAGATTGACAGAAAATTCGAGTGCATTAGTGTAGTACATGATGTTTGTTAGAAGATGATCGCTTAGAAAATAAACGTCTTCTAAAAGAGGCATAGAACACAAATAAGAAGGAACAAACTAGAAAGCGAATTCATTTCAATCTACTACATGAGATAGTATTACATAAAACTTTTGATAACATTTTCTACTCAATAAGGAATATTTGATCAATTCTCTTCAAATTTAATATTTACAAACAGATCGCAGATTACTACGAATATGTATGAAGTGCAAAAGAATTGAATTGAAAAATGCATGTTTAACATCATACACATTATTTAGGAATCACTAAATTAAAAGTTTTTGAAGAAAAAAATTATTTTGATAAGATTTTTGAATCGATTTTTAATGTCTATTGTTGATTTAGATTTATAAACTTTTTTTTTCGATATCACATGTAAAAATTGTTTGATAAAATGTATTAAAATCTTGATATGGCGCAAAGCATGTAATTATATAAAGTCTATCTTTCAAAACAATCTGGACAATAAATATAGAAGTTCTTACTCAGCAGTTTTTATTAAATTTTCCTATGTCTTTTCGGTGGGTTTGTCAAAATATGTTTGAATAATGCTAAAATCGCTAAATATAATTCGTAAATGCTTAAGAAAAGGTCTCAATTATCTTCAATCAAAGTCATCGTGGTAAAAGATACCTTTAATTTTTTTTACTACGCCACCTATCGAGTGCAGAATGTATCTTTTCCGTTTATGGTAAAATAACGACACTGGTTTGTGCTTACCTTTGATAATCAAAGATTACGGATTATGTCCAGATAGGATATTTACAATCTGCTCACCCCAAAGTCACTGCTCCATGTCAATGAGCGTTGTCATTGAAGTTTAGATCTAAAGAGCGGGGACAGTTCATCTAACGCTATTTTTCACTGAATTTAAAACCAATGAGCATGTCAGAGGGTAGTGTGTTAGCAAATAGACACATCTAAAAGCTCTATAGAGGTAGTATCACAGTTTTGCTTATGATCCAGGGTGTGAGTTGTCTTTGCTGTCGACGTGAAGATGATAGCAGCAACCGGCAGCAAATAAAACTCTGATCTTTTTGAAATGATTTATCTTCAAAACTTGTTAAATACCTTTTGAAAAAATTGATTTAAGAACTTTAACTGAAACCCCTTAATAAGTTTAAGTGAATTTACTGTTTTATTTTTAACGTAACTATTAATAAAACAGAAAAATTAAAACTTCAAAAATCAATTCAACTTGTATTAATGTTTTAAAGATTAAAACGGATAGATTAAAGAAGATTAAAATCAATTTATGATTTGCAAAAAATATCAAAAATAAATTTTACATTGTTCAAATAATATGAAAGTATTTTGGTTTTAAAATGATAATTCAAACGCAAAAATTAACTAAAAGTTATTTTCAAATTTTAGTGATAGAGTAATTATAGTTATATAAACAAAGTTCTTAGAATAGGATACTGACAAAATTTAGTTCAATTTTTCGCTGTCTGTTTATTCATATAATTTCTAGTACTTTCAACTTATATTTGCTTCTAAACTTATGAACTTTTTTATTGCTTCTAATTTACTCCATGTTGTTTTTATATATATCTAACTTTTTCATTATTTCATGATCTTTCAATAATTATTTCTAAAATCGTTAATTTATTTTTTGAATTGAAGTGTTAATAGTTTGTTCAGTTTAGACCAACTTTTATTTACTTACTCTAGTTGCTCATTATTATATTTATTTAAAAATATGTTTTTTAATTTTCTTTATTTCTTTATTGTAAACTCTGTAAGAGCTTCTGCCTAAAACTTGTATCGTCATTTAATAAGGTTTTTGATAACTATGACATTAATCAAACTTTAGCTGCAAGATTTTAAGACTTTTTAAAAATCAATCATGGCTTTTATTTTGTCTATCATAACCTAAAAGTTACCAAAATACACATTGTTTGTTTGATCTTAAACAATAGATAGTTTTTTGTTACATAAATCAAGCTTTTTTGCACACAATCGTAAATAACATACGATAACTTAAATACCAGTTTACAGAAGCCTATCATCAAATCTCACAAGCGTCAAAAAGACCATTCTTCTATTACATTAGTTTTTGAAAGTTTTTGAACGCGCGGTCGATTATTAACTAAATTTTTCAAAATGAAAGCTCTTTTGGAATCTCAAGAATTTGCATTTACTTTTATTATTGAAATTTGGTTGAAACTGTTGAATCCTGATTCTTTTTTGTTTGAAGGTAATCTTTTGGTGTTTTTCGCTGTGACAGATTATATGATAGAGGCGGCGGTGTTTAAGTAATTTACAAAACATTGTTTGTACCAAAGATCTCCAGAGTTCAGATCGACGCCAATAATTGTCCAGGATTTGAGATTATCGCTTTCGATTTTCATATTTTAAAGTACAAGTTTTGCATTATATCTACCACCCTCTAAAATGATATAAGGGTTATTATTAAGGAGTTATTAAAGGTTTTGAAGAGTGTTGTGTGTTATATGTAATATATCTTGGGGAATTTTAATTTAAGTGAAATTGATTGGAATAACCCGAATTCAGCATTTATGGGAAACTCGTTTAACTTGGATAATGACAACTCTACTTCAGCCATGTCTTTGTAAGCTTCCTCGATGCCAATAACCTATCTAAGATGGTTACGTTTACAACCCAAGTTAGTGGTAATACTTTGAATCTTATTATCACAAGAAATTCACTAAACATTATCTACCTCTATCAAAAAAAACCTTTTGCTCCGACATGCGATCAAAACATGATTGAATTCAAGCTCCATCAAGCTTTTTCAATAAACGTAAAAAATTCAAGCAAACGGAATTTTTATTGTGGAAATTATGATAGTATTAACAAGTTTCTATCAGATGTTGACTGGACTTCTGTTTTCAACTCTTCCGAAAACATCAATACTATTTACTCAAAGTTTTACTAACATCGTTAATGAGTATATTTTATTTATTTTATTTAACTATAAATTCACCTTTTTATCGAGTCAACAAAAAACCACATTTTCCCAAATATTTAAGAAACTAACGACATTTAAAAAACCTCCTATACAAACAAACTAAAGCAGACCTTTCTATCAAATATCTGTACAAAGATTTTTTATAATGTACAAGAAATGTAATTTTAATTTGTATTTAGGAAGAAAAAGTTCAGTCTTATCTTCACCTAGCAAGAAAGCGTTTTTGGTTTTATAAATCACAAGCTAATTATGAAAGTAATACTCCTTGTGACATTATACATCTCGATTTTGCCAAAACGTTGGATTCTGTCCCACGCAACAGGTTCTTTTTTGTTTTACAAAGTTTAAAAATCAACAGCTTTATCTTTAAGCGGATTGAAGATTTCTTATCAGGTAGAATCTAACAAACTCGTGTAGAAAGATCTTTATCTACTCCTTGTCAAATCAACAGTGGTGCTCCTGAGGGTTCCGTTTTGGGTCCACTTCTCCTTTTGATTTTCTAGACCTTGGCATATATCTTATTATTAAGACCCATAATTCTAAGGATCAATTCTTCTTTATAAAACTCTTCAAACTGTACGTAAGTCCAATTCTTGAATACAACGTCAGTGCATGGATGCCATATCCAGTTGGTGATATCAAAAAATCGAATCTGCATGGGCTACATTTATGAGATTGGTATGCAGGAAACTTAATATAATATACGATAGATATAAACATCGTCTCACTTTCTTCAATTTAGATACTTTAAAGCTCGACGGATTAAATACGACTTAATTCTTATTTAAAAATTATCCAAAATTTAATTGACCTTAAGTGTATGGGTTTTTTTCTGTTAGCCCTTCCCTCAAGTTATATCAACTCAGGCAACATACATTACATCTTAATAAGCCGATATCACCTGGTTCATTGGTCAGAGCAAATATTTTCTCATACCGTATTATTAGTACAGTGCATCCTCGCTCTAACGGCCATCACTAATCCGGCCCCTCGCTAATCCGGTAAGTTTCAGTGGAGAATTTGATTTAATTAATTCAGCTAAGATCAGTGTTTTCCTGAATAGAGCTCACTGGAAAGCTGACAATAAATCCATTTGTACGCTTATGTAAATTAAGCAAATGCTTGGGTCGACCGTGATATTTTCCGAGATTGGTTTTTTTAACTGTTTCGTTCCCGAAACGAAACAAAAGCTGAGAGTACTTAGACAAGAAGAAAGGGCCATTTTGCTCCTCGACAATTGCTCTGCCAATCCAAGTGAGGACGAACTTATATCATCTGGTGGCAAAGTCACTGTCAAGTTTCTGCCTCCAAATGTTATTGCACTCATACAATCAATGAATCAAGATGTGCTCGAATCTATCAAAAGGGTTTATAGAAAATAGATTTTGAGAGATATTGTATCTCAATCAACCTTCACCATACAGGACTTTTTGAAAAAAATTGATATGATCAAAATTGTCGATACTGTTGCATCCGCTTGGGATATGGTAATACCTACTGCTATATGAAATTCATGGAAGAAATTGATGCCATTACCAAGCTCTTCCATGCAAAACAGTGACCCTTCGGAAAAAACTACAAACAGCGAATTTATCCAGCAATTTTCGAGGATTAATATCACATTTACAGACGATGATATCCAAAACTGGATGAGTTGCGATAGTCCTGGGTATGAGCACATGGACGAGCAAGGAATTGCTACACTGATTTCTGGAGACAACAAAAAAGAGGCGGACGAGGAGGTTGAAGACGAAAATGATGTTCCACAATCATCAAAGTATCCATTCTCTCACGGTGAAGCCATGCAGAATATCGATATTTACTTAGCCTACTATCGTTGTCAACCAGAAGCCACACCAGAAAGTGTGTCACAACTTATCCAATTCCGTGAGTTTTCTGCTAAGAAACGAGAAAACACTATCAAACAAACTTCCATTCTTTCCTTTCAGCAAGAGTTCCGATATAAATTAAATTGTTTACGGTGTGATTTGTTTTCGTTATATGAATTTTAAACTTTATCAAAGTTTTGTTTGGTTTAATTTTTGTTTGTTTCAATTGACTGTTTTATTTTAAGTTCGTTGAAAAAAATGAAAACAAATTAAATTGAGAGAAAATTTAGTGTGCGTTTTATTATATGCATTGCATAATATGAAAGAGGTAGATTGTTTAAAAAAACGATTTTGTATTCTTATCCGGCTATAATTATAAAAAAAAAGTTGGCCAACATGGCCAGATTAGCGAGGATGTACTGTACTTCTAACCGCCTGCCATCAGACATTGTCATGTCAGAATCACTCGTGCTGTCTAAGCAGAAGTTGAACCGTTATGATATTACCAACATTGTCATTTCTGTGATTTTTTTCACTTTGTCTTATATTATTATCATTCTATTTAATTGTTCACTGTTATTTGTTTTGAGGACTATTGAAATCTCATGTGTTACATCTTTTGCTTCCTATGAAATGATTCTTTTAATCAGCTTTTTATTTTGGTGCTTGTTCACTACATGAAGTAACTCACAAGTTTTTCGAATTTAATGAATATTAAACTGTTTTTTCTTGAATTTTAATCTCATTAATTTTTATGACAACAAGCTTCTCTATTAACAACAAAAGGTAAAATACCTTGATTAACTTTGAGCTTCAAAAATACGTCTCAAGTTAAATTTTTACAAGTGAAGGATATTTGTTTCTTTATTTACTACATGAAGTAGCACATTTACTTATCAGTTTTTCTGAAATCTTAAACTAGTTGCTATGTGGTATCAAAAAATAAGATTATTAAATACTTACAACAATGAATAAAACTAATATAGAAACTCATACTTTGAATAGAGAATTTAATTTTGTTGGAAGACAAATTACTGCCAATATCCCCGCTTTTGATTCAAGCTAATGGTTCCACAAAAAAGACATGTTTTTAGTACAACCAAACATTTATAGTTTTCATTGATTAAATGATTTTGAAAATCATTATAAAATCATTTTTTAAATAAGCTTGAAAAAGATTATGTGAATCAATTAATGTCTATAAAACGAAAAAATAATTGAGTTTTTTTAAGCTACTAAAATTGAGTGATATTAAAGTTCTATTTTTGTAACTTTAAAAGTCTATACTACATGAAGCACCCCAAAAAAATCACCTCAAAAGTTCTTTTTTATAAATTTAAAATAATCAACTGTCATGGCAAGAGTTCTGTAAATTATTAAAGTTAACTTAAACTGGTTTTACGATATGTATTAGCTAAAAGATTCAATGTAGTAAAATAACTTACATATATTTCTTGTTTTTTACATAATTAACTTATACTTCTCAAAGTTAATATTTATTAAAGCTTATATTTATCTAATGATGAAAATAGTTTTATTTTAGTGATGGATACTTTCAGACTTTGGACAAAATTTGCGAAGATTTTCTTCAGAATCTTTATCTTTTTAGTGGGTCAGTTTGACTTGCATAATCTTGTTGGTGTAGATAGTGGAATCCTGGTACATGGGCACCATCTGAATCTTCATAATTTCTACCCTGACATTCATCGTGGGTACTCTCGGCCGAAACAGGACATTTCTTCTTTTCTCTTCTATGTCAAACCTGAATTTTTAATTTTTCAGCAAAAAGCTTTATTTATACTTTGTGGTAACAAAAAAATTCATGTAATTTTTCTGAGACTTTAGCCGTTCATAACAAACAAATCCTAAATTATTGTGATGTTATATGGCTCAAGGTCTTATACAGAGTTAGTTATGTTTAGATACCAGTACGCATGAATCCAAAGTTTGAGATATAACTTCATTTATTTATTTCAATAAATGTGAAGGAGGGTGACTAAAGAATGTTAATAATATCAAAAAGGGAGAAAAAAACCCAGTTTAGAAATGAGAATGTTGGTAATATCAGGAAGATATTCGTTGAATATTAAATCCATTGATGGAAAATAGGTTAAAAAAAATTGAAGCTTTACGAGAAAAAGTTAAAGTTCAGGTTTTGCGGGCTGGATTGTGAGCTGCCAGTTCATAAGCCAGTTTTTCACCGTGTGTAGTGCAGTTTGAATTTTTAAAGGATTACAAGATAATAGCTTGATATCATCTACATACACAAATAAATTGACATCATCTACTGCTACCAGTTTTCTGATGAGGTCTTCAATGAAAAGGAAAAAGAGAAGGGGGCCTAGAACAGAGCTCTGAGGAACACCACTGGTAACTTGACTAGGAGTATATAAAGATCTTTCTACACGAGTTTGTTTGGTTCTACCTGATAACTAATCTTTAATCTACTGTAAGATAAGGCTGTTGATTTTTAAGTTTTGTAATACAATGATGAGCTTGTTGTGTAAGACAGAATCAAACGTTTTAGCAAAATCGAGATAGATGATATCACAAGGAGTATTACTTTCATAATGGCCTGTAAGCTCATTAAGAAAAGTAAGATGTTGTGTCAGGGAAGAACTCCGCTTCACAAAGTCATGCTGGATATCAGATATTAGATGGTGCTCCATAAAATTACTGGTCATATGATTGTGAATGATATGTTCGTCAGTTTTACAGATAACTGAAGTCAGCGAAACTGGTCTGTAATTAAGTACAGTGCTTCTGGGCCCCTTTTTATGAATAGGAGTAATAAAAGCTTTTTTTTCCAAATTTTTGGAACTATTCCTCGTCTCAGAGTTATGTTAAAAAGTAGCAATAAAGATTGTGGTAAAGAGAAAGTAATTTTGTTAAATCAAAGCAGGGATCTGATCAGGGGTATTGGGAACTGATTATCGTATTCAAGAAATAACCTTAGCTACCATATCGACCATTATGGCAAGATCAGTCTTCTCAGAGACATTTGTAAGAATTTCAGAGTAGGAAAGAGAAGGAGTGTTGCCATCATCGTTTAAAAAAAGGATTTTGATTTGGTTGTTTAGCAATTCAGCTTTAATCTCTGGTTCCATCACAAGCTGGTTACTGTAATCAATTAGGGGAGGTATTTGAGATTTCACCTTAACCTTGTGATTTATGAAACCAAAAAATGTTTTCTTGCTAGGTGAAGATAAGACTGCACTTTCTCTTCCTAGATAGAAATTAGCAATAGATTTCGTAAACTATACAAAGATCCTTGTACAGAGATTTGATAGAAGGGTCTGCTTTAGTTTGTTTGTATAGGAGGTTTTGTAAATGTTATAGATTACTTGATATTTGGGCAAATGTGGTTTTATTGTTGACCTTATAAATAGATATAAATTTATCAATTGACTCCCTAACGATGTTAGCAGACCTTGAGTATATAGTATTGATCACTTCGGTAGAGTAGAAAACAGAAAACCTGTCAACACCTGATAGAAACTTATTAATTCCATCATAATTTCCACGATAAAAGTTTTGTTGCTTGAAGATTTTACGTTTATTTACCAAGTTTGATAGAGCTTGAATTCAATCATGTTGTGATCGAATGTCGGAGTAGAAGGTTCTATTTGATCAACGTAGATAATGTTTCAGGGTTCGATATGATAAGAAGATCCAAAGTATTACCACTAAATTGGGTCGGAAAAGTAATCACCTGAGGTAGGTTGGCATCGAGGAAGCTTACAAAGTAATGATTTAAAATGGCTGAATAAGGATTGTTGCTATCCAACTTAAACGAAGCTCTCATAAATGCTGAATTCGGCTTATTTAAATCAATTTTAATAAAATTAAAACTCCTTGAAATTTATAATATGCATGGATGCCGTATCAAGTTGGTGATATCAGAAAAATCGAATCTGTTCAGGCAACATTTACGAGATTGGTTTGCAGGAAACTTAATATCAAATACGAGAGTTATAAGCATCGTCTCAGCTTTTTCAATCTAGATATTTTGGAAATCCGAAGAATTAAATACGACCTTATTCTGATTTTTAAAATTATTCACAACCTAATTGATCTTCAGTTTGATGACTTTTTCTCCATTAGTCCCTCCCTCAAGTTATATCAACTTAGAAGACATAAATTACATCTTAATAAGCCCACTCCACCAGCTACGTTAACCAGATTAAGTTTTTTCTCATACCGCACAATCAGTACATGGAACAATCTGCCATCAGAGATTGTCATGTCAAAATCACTTATGCTGTTCATAAAAAAGCTGAATTGTTATAATATCGCCAACATTGCTATTTCTAAACTGTGAATTTTTCTCTTTTACAATACTATGATTCTGTGCAATTCTTCACTGTTCTTCACTCATGCTTTTTCGTTTACACGTCAAATAGATCTAATTTGTGAGAATGTGTGTCAACGAGAGGTGCTCTCTTTAGGCACCCTCCTTCACATTTATTGTAATAAATAAGTAAATAACTCAGGACACACAACATTCTTCAAACCCTTCAATAAGTCCTTAACAGTAACGTTGTCAGTAGTTTTAGAGGGTGGTTGGTGGGTATATATAAAACGATAAAACTTTTAAAACTAGTTTTAGCTTGGTAACCCTTGTAATTTTTTAATTGTTTTCAAGACGTTAAACTATTGTGCAGCAAACTGATTAACTTCTTGAACATCTAAAAATGCTATATAATAATATCTAATAATATTGTGAACTTAAAATGCCTGTTAGCAATCATACCCAACTTATGTACTCAACGCGTGGCTGCGAGTTACAAATTCAACAGCTCTTATAGCGGACCAAAATCAAATATTACGAGCGAACAGATAATTAGAAGGTCTTAGGTATCACACTTCAAGATTAATACAGAAAGAATAGGAGCATTGCAGAGGCATAAGTAATACAAAAATTATGAATCGTGTTGAAAGTTGAATTATGAAGGTTGTTAAGCGGTTTAATTTTGAATGAAGAACCTCTGAAGACATATGAGAGATTGCAATCCTTAATATATTCTAAAAAGTCAAGATGACTAAAACAACTAATCATTTTAAATAGCAGTACTAGGTCGAAAAAGGTGTCTATATTGCAAGGATTTAATATTTAGCTTTTAGAGACGGTCTTCGTATGACAAATTTATGCCACATCTAAGTAGAGCTTTTCTGGTGAATGATCTTTGAACGAATTCAAGCTTTGTAATATCTTTTTCAAGATAAGGACTCCAAATAAAAAGGTTAAATTCTAATTTGGGACGGATGCATGTGGAGCAGAGTCTTAACATGTTCCAGATATTTCTTAAAAGATTTGAGAATTTGGTATGAAGTTATGAACCATTTCTGAAAAAGCATTTTTTGTGGTGACTCCTTTTTAAGTCATGAAAAATTATAAGTGATAAATACCATAAAAATTCTTTCGAAGATTTCAGCTAATTACTAAAACTTTCCTCAAAAGGTACACTTCGTTAAAAACTTAAATCAAGAGTGTTTAGCTTTTTGCAAACAAATTTTTTAGAGAGTATTGTAAATAAAATTTAAATAAATGTTCAAACTGAATTTAGTATCTCTTAAAGCTTAATATCAAAAATTTCGTATTTCATTATTAACTATGCTTATATATAAAAGTTCTTTTGTCTAAACTTTTAATCTAATTTAATTTCAAAAGATTTGATTTAAGTTGAAAATTGAAACTCATTTTCTTCTGTTAATTGATTTTTCAAAATATAGCTCTTAAGTAAAACAAATGATCTGAAAAAATGTCTTCCGTAAAATGAATGTATTCACGATCAAGTTAAAGCAGCTTGGTACTTCGAACGAAGCTCAAACAGTTGAATAAGATAATATAAAGAGTATTAAAAGCTTTTCTGTGACTAATTATGATCACAATGGTTTTGAACAGCTACTGGTGTTAAATTTTAAATTTTTTGTTGGCATTTTATAGCTAGTCTATAAAAATGTAGAAATTAATTTGATGTTTAATAGGTTAGAAGAGATTATTTTAAGATTTTATTGGATTTTAGATTAACAACAACATTTTTATAGGAGTTTCTTATACAGAAGAATTTTGGCAGATTTGATGATATTTTCACTTAAGACGAATAATAGACAGACAGACAACAAAACATCTTGAAACACAAGTTAGAGATTTACACAATTGTATAAAATATAAAGTTTGTAGTAATAATCAACTCAAAAGTAGATAAAAATTATTTTATAATGACTTCATAGGAGACAAGTTTTGTGAGATTTCAATCTGACATCCAGTTGCCTTCTTGACATCTTCTACTGAAACACCTTGGGCAAGTTCAGTCAGGACAAGACCTTTGCCAGGGACCACTTCAAAAACACACTGAAAGCAAAAAAAAAATTGTTTTAAAATTTAAAAACAATTAAAGACGAGAAACAAAATTGAATGTAACTACGACAAATGTTACTTACAAGTTCGGTAATAATCATATCTACGCAACCTTTACCAGTCAATGGTAAGCTACACTGGTCGACAATTTTATGCTTTCCATTCTTAGCAACATGTTCCATGGTAACAACGACTTTAGTTCCACAACTACCAACTAGATCCATCGCTCCTCCCATTCCTTTTACTACTTTGCCCTTAAAATCAAATCGTAAAAAAAAGTTATTTTGAAAATATCATAAAATTTCTGATTTTTTCAAACTGAGCTCACTGGTATCATCCAATTAGCAAGATCACCAGATTTTGAAACTTGCATGGCTCCCAGCATAGTCAAGTGGATGTGGCCTCCTCTAATCATCGCAAAACTTTCATCACTTGAAAAATAAGATGATCCTTCTACTACAGTGACTGTCTCTTTACCAGCATTAATCAAATCTGCATCTTCTTCTCCTAAACGAGGAAAGGGTCCCTGTAAATGATGAGAGTCATTTGATGGAAAAAACTAGAGATCAAATAGTGGATTCATCATACGGATGACAGAATTATAGGTTTCAAATGATTTGATCTCTCACCAAGCCTAAGACACCATTTTCACTCTGCAGAGTAATATTCATTCCTTTTGGAATGTAATTGCTTGCTAACATCGGCATTCCAATTCCTAGATTAGCATACATGCCATCTTGGAATTCACAAGCAGCTCGTTTAATGATTCGATTTCTTTTTTCTACATCAGGATTTACAGTCTCTTGTGATTGAGATGGTTCTTTAAGAGTAGTCAAGCGCTGAAAATGAAGAAGTTTTAGATGAGAAGTTGAAAGAAGATTTCTACTTCAATTCGCTTTTCATATGATTTTCCTTGTATGATACGTTGAACATAAACCCCAGGAACATGAACATCTTCAGGTCTGATCTCACCACATTCAACTATTTCTTCAACTTCAGCAATTGTAATTTTTCCAGCCTATCATAAACTGAATCATCTAATTTTCTTGTAAGATGAAACAACCCATTTACTTTACACATCGGTTTGTTAAAGTTGTTGGCGGTTTTGCGGAAGATTAAGTTACCGGCTTTGTCAGCTTTCCAGGCCTTGATTAAAGAGAAATCGCCAGTAATAGCTGTTTCCATGACAAAGTCTCGCCCATCAAAATTACGGCTCTGTAAGAAGATTTCAAATTTACAATAAAATCTTCAAACTTTTTTGAATATTTTGTTTTTATACATCTGGAGATAATTATTCCTAATTTCAATCAAATTCGATGATTATTATATATAAATTTACTTCTAATATTGATAATTTATAGATATAATATACTAAATTGGAATTAAATATCGAAATTTCATTATTTATGACTAACAAAGTGTCGTTAAAAGCTTCTGTTTAGTTTGCAAAAAGGAAACAAAATAACAATTTCATAAACAAATTACTTCTCTTGGTTCACTGTGAATACAAATTGTTTTGTCAGGATTATACTTTATAGGTGCACCACCTAAATGGATAAGTGTCCCATATCCTGTAGGTGTGAAAAATGCTGGTATACCAGCACCACCAGCTCGAATTCGTTCAGCTAATGTACCTTGAGGTGTTAGCTCAACCTAAAACAGTTTATACTTGTTAGTTTATACACCCGAATGATTTCAGAGATTTATTACAAAGTGAAAGGGTTTTTACCTCTAATTCACCAGAAAGATATTGTCTTTCAAACTCAGCATTTTCACCAACATAAGATGAAATCATTCTTCTAATTTGTTTAGCTTTCAACAATAGTCCAAGACCAAAGTGGTCAGTTCTAAAAGTTTAATAAAATTACAACTGAAGAAAAACTGAAAACAATTTTGTGAACTTACCCAGCATTATTACTAACAACAGTTAAATCTTTTGCTCCATTTTGAAGAACACCATTGATTAAATTTTCAGGTATTCCACACAATCCAAACCCTCCTACTAACAGCTTGGAACCACTTTTTACATCTTTCAGGGCACTTTCAGGACATTCAAAAAATTCAGCAGATTTCAATAAAGTTGTCGAAAATTGAGATACCTGAAATAAAAGAAAATATTAATTAAAATATTAACTTATACCTTCATTTATATAATAGTTATAGCAACTAATATTAACAACTATATAATTAATAATGTCAAAATAATAGTTACATCTCTTTACTTAAAATAAATTATTAAGAAGATACTTTATTAAAATCTAAGCTAAACTTAGATGACTTGAAGTTATGCAATAACAAAACTTGACTTACTATAAAAAACTTATTTATTGGATTTAAGAATTTTTTTGCACTAGATACTTTTGAAGATAACATGATCTTTTAGCTTTCAAAATTTCATCAGAATTAATTCTTCAAAATAATAAATGTGAATTAATGATAAGTAAGAATCATAATAATTTGAGATTAATATTCACTGAGCTTTAAAATAGCTTAAATTCTATCTTATGATAAATTATTTGTAAATTAGATCAATAAATTATCAACAATACCCAAAAAATGTAGAAAAACATAAATAAAAGTTGTATTTATAACCTAAAAACTATAGTCTAAATTTGTTTTTATTTGTAATTTTTCTTTTAAATTTATATAAACTATAGATAAAAGATAAACTGAAAATTTTTTGTTTAATTGAATTTTCAAATTTACTCTTTAAAAGAAATTGTAAAGTTTTATATGAATTTTTTCTTTACATCAATTTTAAATGTGATAAGAAAGTTTTAAAATATCGTTTAGATATCAAATATTATTGGCAGAACTAACAATATTAATAAAAGAATAAAAAATGATGAAGCAAAAAAAACAATTTAAAAATTGTTACTTTGGTTACTTAAAAAGACATTTTAGTAATTTTCAAATCAATTACAAAATGTCAATCTGATTTTATCCGAAACTATTGAATTATTTTAAATTATTTATCTTATTAATAAATAAGAAAACAAAACTTATGTAGTTAACGTCACTTATTGTAATCATTTTAATTAGGTAATCACACCTCTGCAAAGCACCAATAAGGATTGAGTTGAACATTTTTGGACTGTATTACGATTGACTCCACAATTAATTTTAGATAAACGTTTTAAGAAAATTAAGTAATTTTATAGTCTTTAAGTCGAAGATTTCCAAGGTATTATTCAATTTAGACTTAGGGTTTGAACTTTAAACCAGGGGCTTAGTTGAATTCCAATCAAAGGGCTTTAAATCAAATTGAATTTAAAATTTTAGTTGAGTTTCTACCTCTCTCATTTTTATTGAGAAAAGTTACCTTTACTAACATCTCTTAGTTAATTGATTGAATTAAAAACTCCGTCAAAGATCTTATTCTTTACAGTTTAGTGGTTTTTCTGTTTTACTCTAGTTGCATCATAAGGATTTGGATTTTTCAAATCGATCTTATTTTCAATATGATACTTATTTATCAATATTTTCAAATTGTACATACATCCAATTCTTGAGTACAATGTCAGTGCACGGATGCCATATCAAGTTAGTGATATCAACAAAAATCGAATCTGTTCAGGGAACATTTACAAGATTGGTATGCAGGAAACTTAATATTAAATGTGATAGCTACAAACTTCGTCTTAGCTTCTTAAATTTAGATACTTTGAAAATTCGGAGGATTATATACGACTTAATTCTTATTTTTAAAATTATACACAATTTAATTGATATTCAGTTTGATGCTTACTTTTCCTTTAGTCCTCCCCTCAAGTTTTATCAACTCAGACGACACACATCTTAATAAGCCCATATCACCTAGTCCGTTAATCAGATCAAATTTTTTCTCATACTGCACAATTATTACTTGGAACCAGCTGCCATCAGACATTGTCATCTCAAAATCACTCGCGTTGTTCAAGCAGAAGTTGAACCGTTATAATACTGTCAACATCGCCATTTCTAAACTATGATTCTTTTTTGCTATTTTGTATTATCATTCTCTGTAATTACTCACTGTTATATGCCTTGAGGACTACTGAAATCCCATGTTTTACATCTTTTTCTTTCTATAGTTTTAACTAAGTAGATATTATTTGTGAGAATGTGTGATAGCGGGAGGTGTTCTCTTCAGGCACCCTCCTTCACATTTATTGAAATAAATAAATTTTCTTCTGAGCCGACCGGTGTCGAGTTACTTTCAAAGTATTTAATTACTTTATGATTTTTCCATCATTTTGATTTTTTGCAACAACTAATTTATAAGTTTAAAAGTATTTGTTGAGCTAACCTATATATTTAGTTAGCAATCCTAATTTTTAAAAAGCTATAGAAATCGTAAAATTAATTTTAACTTTAAATTAAGCTAGGTTAGTAATTCTTTTAATACTATTTATGATTAACAGTGAAAAAGGCTGCTTGAGTTATCATTAAATAAATAAATGACTTTTAGCTTAGTAAAAATTAGATGCAATAATACTCGATATTTGAAATTAGTTTATTTGGTTTGATCAAAAACTAAGTACCTATTGCAAATTTTTAGCTTGTTCAAAAAAAACTAAGATATGTTGCCAGTTACTTTAACAATCAAATTATAGTTATACTCAATGAGAAAGTATAAGATTATTTTCAGTACTAGCTATAACACACTGCTAGGTAACTTTATCAACTAAAACTCGAAATTAGTATAGTTACTTGCATGAGTTTTTGCTAATTGTAATTTCTCTAAGTTGAATAAATCCATCAAAAGTTTTCATGATGAATGTAAGCGTTAGTGAAGTACAATCTTTTCAAACAATCACTTGGTTTGTGTGATTACAATGATTTTTATTGAGTTTAATCATTGTTGGTAAATAACAAAAAACTTCGGTACAAAATGGTTGCACTAATCAATAAGAAGTAGTAAAAATATAAACTGAGAAAATAGCATCCAGCTGGTATCATCTACTGAGGACGACAACCCTCGTGGCAGGCTTCCGACATCCGGTAGTAATCTCTAACATAAGCAGGAAGTCCATCTTTTAAAACATTTTTGCAAAAAATACATTGATCCGTAAACAGGGTGCGATATGTCACCAAGAATCTCTACAAATTGAAATTAGTTAATAAAAGTAAAAAAAGTAAAACTAAACAAACTAAAATGTAACTACTTACAATAGTCAAGAGAAAAGGGTGTTCGACTTGAAAACTGTGCGTCACGTAATGCATGGATGCGGATATCGCCAAGTCAGAGATTTTACGGAAGACATTAGATTTGGAAGGAGTGTCTAAGTCCCATTGATCATCTAGATCCTTAAAACTTTCATCTAAGCCTTTAACCTATCAGTTGAACAAATCAAATATTTTAGATATTAAATATATGTTTCAGGGTTAGTTTAGTTGTAAAATATAGACAAAAATGAACTGGAATCAGAAAGATGGGTGGAATAATCGAAACAATTTCGTGTAAATAAAAAGTTTTGAAATGTTGAAGTCATAGGGGCTTAGGTGGGTGTAAGATTATTCAATTTGAACATTGATTAAGTCAGAAACAAGGCAGAGAACAAAGATCAATTTTGAGCTCCTAAATATATATTGTTTGAAAAATGATTAGAGATTATCAGTAAAGAAAACTTGAGTTCACTGAAATGTCATTTTTGATTCAATTGAAAAGTTCAATTTTATTAATCTTTTAAAAATAAGATTTTAAAGACTGAAAGTTGATGAATTGATAAAACTAGACTTCATTTGATTCAAATCTAACTTGAATTACTCACAATGATTTTTTCTACATTAAGGTGCCACATAGAAAGCAGAGCCACAAAATTGCGAGCAACTGAAACCTTAAGAATGCGATGATTGCCTGCTACATGAACAATCTCAGCTGAATGAGAAAGAGGTGTTCGAGAGACCTGAACAATTGCTGATTTGATTGTACTGAAAATAAATTATTGTTTAACCAACTTGAATCAATTTCATTATTCTTTAAATAGTTTTAAATTGTCATAAAATCCATATCAATGATTCCATCATAGTTATTTCTACTTACTTTTCATTAGCGATTTGCATATGCCGAACCATAGGTACCTTTCGAGGGTTACCAGGTCTAGATGAATGGTAAATTGGTTTGAGACGATCAGTAAAAGCTTTTTGTAAAGCTAAGCTAGAGACTTGTGAGTATTCACTTACTCTACGAAACCACTAAAAAAATTATAAAAAAAATCATTTCCATTTACATAAAATGAGATGTGAAAGGCTAAAAGTGAGATTTACTTTTTGAATTTGATAACTGTCTCTATATTTTGAAGTTTTATCAGAACAACAGTCCATATTTAACCAAGACATAGGTAAGTTTACAGTTAAGTCAGATATTGGAACAGCTGCATTTGTATATTTTTCCACTTCGCTGCAATTAGTAAAAACTGATTCACAATTTAATAAATGTAGGAAAAACAATTAGTATAGCAATTAATTACCAACTAAATCAGCTTAAACATGAAAAATTTTGGTACTTTCTTTATATATGTACAGTTATTAATTGTTTTCAAATGAAAGCTACTCAAAAATATTGATTTACAAAAACTATAATTTATTTTAATTAGGTCAACTATGCCAAAAAATAAATAGATCTATATAATTACTGAGTGAACATTAAGATAAATTATAGAAATTTAATAACTTATAATCTTTGTTGACAGCTGTTAAAAGCTCTTGAAAATCTGTCAAAAACTTTGTAGTATCTTTAGGAACATCATTTTCTGTAGCCTCATTTTTTAAGTCAGTTTCTTCACTTATATTACTCTTACAAAGAAACTTTAACACGTTTGTAACAGTGGCACGTAACTGCGTGTTGTAAGAAAGGCCCTGAAATACATTAATCATTACTAGTTGTAAGAATAAAGTATTTTCATTTAACATATCTAGTAAAACCAGTTAGTAAAAAATAGTTTGTTAAATTCAATTACTTATATTTATACTGAGAGATATTTTTTGAACAAAATTATAAGTTAGATATAAATGCATATTTGTTATATAGGTTTATTTACTTTTATTATTACCAAAAAAATTATATTTAAATATGTTAATTTCTTTTTAAACTAAAATATCAAATATACTAAAAAAATATTGATAAAATTTATACTTTAAAGAGTTGTAATAAATTTTAGTATTAATTTATATCACATAATATTATATATAATAGTCATTAAACAATTATAATTATTTTTAGATTCTATAAGGAGTCATACAAACAAAATATGATTTATATTATGTTTAATAGATTCATCAATTGAAATCAGATATACAAAAATTCTTAAATTATTTATTAACTATTTATTAATGATAAATTAAAAATAAATTCTTTTATTTCATTGCTTCAAATTTTCAAAAGTTTTGGAACCAAAAATATATATTTATTTTCTTTAAATAAAATTAAAAATAATTAAAAATCTAATATTACCTGATTAACTGATTCAAAATTCATTTTTGCTGTTGTAAACAGATTAGGATGCTGGTTAGACATTTTAACAAATTAATACCTTAACCAACTAATCAAGTTAAAGATTTCTGATAAAATAATAAAAATTGGTTAAAAATTAAGGCATGAAAATGCTGAATTTCACAAACAAAAATAAAAATCAAATTATAAAAACATAATAAACAAGCTTAACTCATATCATTTATAAAATATGAAGTTTGATTTGGTTGAGTAGTTATACAGTTTTAAACATATAATTATATATATTATTATAAATTTTATATACACATATTTTATTTATATATATATAACAGTTTTTTTGTTATCCAAATAATTGAACATACTAACAACTTATAACACAATTATAAAAACTAAATGAAGTAATTTTGGCAGCTAAGGAGTAAATAATTTAAAATGATTAAAATAAAAATGATTAAAATAAAAATTGAAAAGTTAAAAAAAAATTTTCAGATGATTTAACAATTTAATTCAAACATAAAAAACAAATTCTTACAAAAGTTCATAAGAAATTATATAGTCCAGTTTAGCGCACGAAAAGTTAAAATAATAAAGAAAAAAAGGAAGTTTTCTAAAATGTCTTAAACCCTTTTTGGAGTCATCATCAACTACACTTCAAATATCCTGAATAAGCATTTTGATGAACTTTTTAGAAGCTAAAATTATTTTTTAATGTAAGAACTATGCCTTGAGTTATTGACTGACAACTAACAATTAGGCTGGGTAATGTTTTACATAAGGATTAAATATTGTATTAACTTAACGAACAATTTCTAAATTACTTTTAATAACTATTGACATTTTTTAAAGACAGATATCATTTTAACAATTGAAAAACTGTTAAGATCTAAATCATTTTAAAGTAACAGCAACAAACGTGTTAAATTGCACAAATTATGTAATTGTTCACTGCCAATTGCCTTGAGAACTTCTGAAATGCCATGTGTTACATCTTTTGCTTTCTATAGATCTAACTTAATAGATATCATTTGTGAGAATATGTGTTAGAGAGAGGTGCTCTCTTCAGGTATCCTTCTTTGCATTTTTGAAATATATAAATAAACGCAAGTCTTTCCGTGTCAGGCCCATAGAATTATTAAGACAAAACATTTTTCCTGTTAAATGTTGAAAAATAACCATTTGCTCAAATTATTGATTATATTTTCTTTTCAATATAATACTTAATTGTTTAATCGCATAAAATAAGATTTAGATAATATTGAGAATATTAGAATGTTATTTGAACATTAGCAACCTTGCCATTAAATAGCTATTACTAACTTGATTAGAAAAAATGTTTATCTAGATATCTTTCTCATCTATTTTATGATGTAAATATTTGTTTACTTTCGAGTACTAACTACGTCTGGACAGCTTCGTGAATCGACAATTATAAGGGTAATGACATGACTACTCAAATGGCCAATGAATCTACAAAGTGTACTGTGGTATGGTACATTATTCTTGATTTTGAAACCTCTCAACCAGAAAAAGGCTTTTAATGAAACAAACCATTTCACCATAATACCGCCAGAAAGAGTCTGATGAATAACCTATAATTATTCGATGATATGAGATGAGAGGGTTCTGAATTTTTGCAAAAAATAACATTCTAATTATTTATAGGCAATTAGGAAGCCAGTCTTTGATTAGATTATGTTTAACCATATTGGCAACTCTGATGTTTTAATCGTCTTCAGTAATTCTAGAATGAATCCAACGGATCCAGAGGTTCCTTTCTCCATCGACTTGATGGTTGTGGATTTTCTTTTTGGTCCGGCATCAATAAGCCCTACTCTCAATTTTTCCGTGATTTCATTCGTTTGCTTTGGTAGAGGCATTTTCTAAATTGTGTTGCCATCCAGAATAAAATTTACTGTTAAAGGCTTTTCTGCTCGAAGCTTACTGCTCTTATGGCTCCTGTCTTGAAAGTTATGTCTTTGTAAGCATAGACTGCTGTCAACTCCTTGTTATTGCCAAAATTAATTCAGGTGTCGACTTCTGATATATAAATTGTCTGTAACTGTCGACTTATTTAATCTGCTCATGAATTGCTGGTTGAAAATAAGAGTTTTTCAGTTTTTAGTGTTTACGTAAGTTATTGTAAGTATAATGAACAAAATTACTCATCGTACTTTTTCTAAAATAAATATATTTATTTATTTAGTAAACACCAAGTTGTAAAATATCAATTATATAGCGATATAAGGTTTGATAGCAAAACACAAAACAATATAACTATAGACAAGTAATGAAAGGTAGCAGGTACCATAATTCTACATAAGTAGTGTAAAGAGAAAGAATAATAGCAGTGTAAAAGCAAATTTGTACAAGTTATAATAAAGTCAATAAAACAATAAGCGACAAAGTAAGTGCAGAAAATAGCTGCATTATATATAATTTGTCACAAAATTACTCTAGTTACTCTTTTAAAAATTTTTTGAAGGAGGTGAGAGGTTCTACTTTGGTGATGAAGTCATAGATATATATGTTATTCTAATTTTTATATATCCAAAATTAAATATAAACCAGTTTTTGAATAGACGCTTTTAAACGTCTAATTTTTTTAAATCGTTGTTGATGATAAATAAACAAAAATAAATAAAATAAAAAAATAGATAATAATAATAATAATAATAACAATAATAAAAACCAAACAAAAAATAAGTTAAAAAAAATCAATAACCAAATATCATTGTTTATTTATTTAATCAGCATTAAATAAATGAGAAAGAAAGAAAATAATAAACTTTTAACGTTTTTTAGCGATAAATCATCAAAAACACCGTTAATTTAGAATATAAAGCGAGCAAATAATAGTAAGATATCAAACCTGTTCGTACGATATTTAAAACTTATGAGTGACTTACTAAAACAAGATATGTTGAAACTGCTGGTAATTGCCGTCTTATGTTCTTTTTGCTTGGAAAATACTGCCACAATATCAGCAGAGTAAGTTTTACTTTTGTAATAACTCGACAGAGGTATAGGTTTCAATACATAAAGTAATATTGGCTTATATGAAAGTAGGAAGCTTATAAACTAATTCAATAAATTTTATTAAGAAAAAGCGAAGCCTATTTTCAAGAACTTGAAGATTATGCAGAGGGTAAAGTAACTGAGCTTAATCCAGATATGGTTGAGTACATGAAAACATTTTTGGACGAAATAAGAGAAAAACTAACAAACGATCCAGATCATTTTATAAAAAATTACCTCTAAAGTAAGTCAAATCAAATTGATAAATTATTCAAACAAACTTACATTAACTCAAACTGATTTTTACATTAAAGGAACGAGGAAACCTTTTCTCATGATGCTTATGACCAACAATGAAATAAAAGTCAACTTTTTGCTGAATTTCTTTTATTCTTTCTAATTTCTCTCACGATATAAAGTAAAATTACGCCAATATGGTAATTTTATTATAATAACTGGCTTTCAGATGTTATTATGAACGATGATAATTTATGTGTTTTCTATTTTCTATACTAAAATTCAGTTATGGTGTTATCACAACATTAAAAATACAAATAGTATTAAAATCTTACTGTCGTCAATCAATTTGTAGTCGTTTGAAGTTATTTAGCTTTAAAATAAAAAAATTTTATGAGTATTAACTCTAGTCTTGTTTTACATTTGAAAATATCTAGACCCGAAAACCTAACCATATAGCAAGGCTTATTTAGTGGTCGAAAATAATCTTACAACAAAAGTGATATTTGTAACTATTAAATTACTTAGAAGATTTTTAGAATAGAAGTTTTCAAAGCCGACCTTCAGCAAATATTCATACTTAATCAGCTTCTTACTATAAAAAGTTAGTCTGTGTCACGAACTATATAATCTTGAGTTTACTTTAATAAGATGCGTTATTTCTTCTTAGAGTAATATTTACTTATAGAAATAAAACACATTTTACGACCCTAACAAACCATCAAGAAGGCAGATTTCTTTGAGATACATCAAGGATTTAGTAGCAACTCGATTAACGACATCAAACATTGCATAGGTCAGATAAATTTGCTTTTACGTTTAATTGGTTCATTTGTTAATTCTATGAGATTAGATAGAACTGCAGCTCCTTAATTAATTTATGAGAGTTACTAGAGATGTGACCAGACTTCAATATTAATTAGTTAATTTAATTTGGTAATTGATATAACATCTACCTCCTCTAACTTTAATTCAAACCTGTTATCCGACATCAGCAAATGTATAACCGCTGAATTGGTCAAATTTAAATCTAAATTTAAATCAAAAAAGTTATTGCATAGTGCAGCTTCTTGCCGAAAAGGTCACCGACACGCACAAAATAAATTACTTTGGAACGCAAAGGCAGAAAAAACAATGTCATCTTCTCTAATGTCTCGAGACTAGTAAAGATAATAAAAGTAAGCTTTTTAATCAAATTTACCCTCAAAGTCTTGATTTTGTTGGTATTCAAAAGTATGAAAAACCAGCTTTGGAGAAAAAAGCTCAGATCATCAAAGACCGTTGAAAGTGTTCTTTCAGGAAAGTTGAGACAAACGCAGGCTTCTTGACAAGTCTTATGAACTAAAGAATTACAGAAAATTCGAGCTTATTAGAGTAGTAAATGATGTTTGTTAGAATATGATCGCTTTGAAAATAAACGTCTTTTACAAGAGGCGTATAACACAAATAAGAAGAAACAACTAAAGCTTTTGCTAAAGCTTTTGATTCTGTTCCACACAACAAGCTCATTACTGTATTGAAAAACATAAAAATCAGCAACTCTATCCTAAAATGGATTGAAGAATTCTTATCAGGTAGAACCCAACGAACCCGTGTAGAAAGATCTTTATCTACTCCTAGTAAAGTCATCAGCGGCGTTCCTCAAGGTTCCGTCCTGGGTCCACTTCTCTTTTTGATTTTCTTTGAAGACCTTATCAGAAGACTAATAACAGTAGACAATGTCAGTGTGTTTGTGTATGCAGACGACATCAAGCTATTATCTGGTTCTCACTCAAAACTCCAAACTGCACTAAATATTGTAGAAAACTGGTCTGCGAATTGGCAACTTAAAATCCAGCCAACAAAGTCTGAAGTTATAACGTTCTCCCGTAAGCCAGCTGCCAACTTCAGCAACCAATACTACATCAATAGATCTATTCTTGAACGAGTATCCTCAGTCGTAGACCTCGGCATTACTCTGACATCTGACTTCAAATGGCACAGTTATGTTTCCAGAATCTTTGGAAAATCTATCAAGCTTGTCCACCTCATCATAAAGACTTTTAATTCTAAAGATCCATGGTTTTACGTGAACCTTTTCAAACTGTACATACGCCCTATTCTTGAATACAATGTCAGTGCATGGATGCCATATCAAGTTGGTGATATCAGAAAAATCGAATCTGTTCAGGCAACATTTACGAGATTGGTTTGCAGGAAACTTAATATCAAATACGAGAGTTATAAGCATCGTCTCAGCTTCTTCAATCTAGATACTTTGGAAATCCCAAGAAATAAATACGACTTTATTCTGATTTTCAAAATTATTCACAACCTAATTGATCTTCAGTTTGATGACTTTTTCTCCATTAGTCCCACCCTCAAGTTATATCAACTTAGAAGACATAAATTACATCTTAATAAGCCCACTCCACCAGCTACGTTAACCAGATTAAGTTTTTTTCTCATACCGCACAATCAGTACATGGAACAATCTGCCATCAGAGATTGTCATGTCAAAATCACTTATGCTGTTCAAGAAAAAGCTGAATTATTATAATATCGCCAACATTGCCATTTCTAAACTGTGAATTTTTCTCTTTTAAAATACTATGATTCTGTGCAATTCTTCAATGTCATATGCTTTTTCGTTTACACGTCAAATAGATCTAATTTGTGAGAATGTGTGTTAGCGAGAGGTGCTCTCTTTAGGCACCCTCCTTCACATCCATTGTAATAAATAAATAAATAAAACTAACTGATTTGAAATACAAAGTTCGATGTTCACCATGGCCCTTGAAAATTGTCAAGGCTTTTGTTTTCAAAAAACGGAAGTGGCAAATAAACACTGATACCACATCTTCTTTTTTTATATTCCCTTCTTTGCACACAATCGTAAATAATTTACGATAGCCGAAAATACCAGTTTACAGAAGCTTATCATCAAATCTCACAACCGTCAAAAAGGCAATTCTTCTATTACATTAGTTTTGTTTTTCAACCCGCAGTCGATTAATAACAAAATTTTCCAATTGAAAGATATTTTACATTCTCAAGACTTAACATTTCTTTTACTGCTGAAACTTTGTTAAAACTGTTGTATCCTGATCCTTTTTTGGTTGAAAGTAATCTTTTTTGTATTTTGCACTGTGACAGATTAGATGATAGAGGCGGCGGTGCTTAAGTAATATACAAAACATCACAAACACTAAAGATCTCTATAACCCAGATCAATGCCATAAACTGCCTAGGATTTAAGATTATGGCTTTCGATTTTCATTACCCAAAGTCGAAGTTTTGCGTTATACATGTACCTACCTACCACCTTCTAAAACTAATGACGGAGTTAATGTTAAGGCTTTAGTAAATTAATATAAATTATTAATGTGTATCCTGAGTTATATATTTTGGAGGATTTTAATTTTAGTTTAATTTATTAGAATAACCCGAATTCAGCATTTATGGGAAAATCGTTTAAGTTGGATAGCGACAATCCTAATTCAGCCATTTTAAATCATTACTTTGTAAGCTTCCTCGATGCCAACCTACCTCAGATGGTTACTTGTCCAACCCAAGTTAGTGGTAATACTTTGGATCTTCTTATCATATCGAACCCTGAAACAATATCTACGTTGATCAAAAAGAACATTCTTCTCCGACATGCGATCATATCATGATTCAATTCAAGCTCTATCAAACTTGGTTAATGAACGTAAAATCTTCAAGCAAACGGAATTTTTATCGTGAGAATTATGATGAAATTAATAAGTTTCTATCAGGTGTTGACAGGTTTTCTGTTTTCAACTCGACTGAAGTGATCAAAACTATCTACTCATGGCTTACTAGCATCGTTAAGTAGTCAATTGAGAAGTTCATAGCTTTTTATAAGGTCAACAATTTACCCAAATATTTAAAGAACCTCCTATAAAAACAAACAAGCTAAAATAAATGCTTCCATCAAATATCTGTACAAAGATCATTGTATATTTTTCAAAAAATATATTTCTAATTTCTATTTCAGAAGATAAAGTGCATTCTTATTTTCACCCAGCAAGAAAACGTTATTTGGCTTAATAAATCACAATCGTAAGATAAGATCCCATATAACTCCCTTGCTTGGTAACAGCAACCAGCTTGTGATGGAAACAGAGAATAAAGCGAATTGCTAATCAACCAAATTAATAGTGTATTTATAACCGATGATGGTAACACTCCTTCTCTTTACGATTCCGACATTCTCACAAATGCCTCTAAGATGATAGATGCTGATACATCGGTTAATACGATTACTAAGGCTGTTGCTTGTTCAAAATCATCAGTTTCCAACATACTTTGATTTTAAGAAAAGCTAGTTTCCCTTTATCCCAATCTTTATCGCTACTCTTTAACAAAACTCTGATCTGAGGAAGAATTCCACAAATTTGGAAGTAAACTATTATTATTCCTATTCATAAAAAGGGTCATAGAAACACCGCACTTAACTACAGACCAGTTTCGCTGACTTCAGTTATCTGCAGAACTGAAGAACATATCAATGACAATTATATGACCAGTCATTTGATGAATCACCATCTAATATCTGATGTCCAGCATGGCTTTGTAAAACGAAGATCTTCCCTGACACAACATCTCACTTTTCTTAATGAGCTTAGAGCTAATTTTGAAAATAATACTCCTTGTGTCATCAGATACCTCAACTTCGCTTAAACATTTGATTCTGCCCCAGATAGCAAGCTCATTATTGTTTTACGAAAGTTTAAAATCAGCAGGTTTATCGTACAGTGGATTGAAGATTATTTATCAGGTAGAATTATAACTCTTTTAAAAGAAACCATTCTACACGGACTATCTATAATCTAGAGCCTCCCTTTTTTTGTAAAGTTTTCTCAGTATTTACGTAAGTTATTGTAAGTTTGATAAACAAAATTACTTATCGTAATTTGTCGAAAAATAATTGTATTTATTTATTAAACACCAAGTTGTAAAATATAATTTATATAGCGATATAAAGTTTGATAGCAAACACAAAACAATATAACTATAGACAAGTAATGAAAGGTAGCAGGTACCATAATTCTACATAAGTAGTGTAAAGAGAAAGAATAATAGCAGTGTAAAAGCAAATTTGTACAAGTTATAATAAAGTCAATAAAACAATAAGCTACAAAGTAAGTGCAGAAAATAGCTGCATTATATATAATTTGTCACAAAATTACTCTAGTTACTCTTTTAAAATTTTTTTTGAAGGAGGTGAGAGGTTCTACTTTGGTGATGAAGTCAAAGATATATATGTTATTCTAATTTTTATATACAAAGTTAAATATAAACCAGTTTTTTATTACACACTTTTAAACGTATAATTTTTTTTTAATTTTTGTTGACAATAAATAAACAAAAAATAAATAAATAAACAAACAAATATATTTGTCATTTCATTCACGTAGCATTGAATAAGTGATAAAGAAAGAAATTACTAAACTTTCCACATTATTCAGCGATAAATCATCAAAAAACACCATTAATTTAGTATATAAAGCGAGCAAATAATAGTAAGATATCAAACCTGTTCGTACGATATTCAAAACTTACGAGTGACTTACTAAAACAAGATATGTTGAAACTGCTGGTAATTGCCGTCTTATGTTCTTTTTGCTTGGAAAATACTGCCGCAATATCAGCAGAGTAAGTTTCACTTTTGTAATAATTCGGCAGAGGTATAATTTCAATACATAAAGTAATATCCGCGTATAAAAAAGTAGCAAGCTTGTAAACTAACTCAATAAATTTTATTAAGAAAACGTGAAGCCTATTTTCAAGAATATGAAGATTATATAACGGGTAAAATAACTGAACCTAGTCCAGGTATGATTGGTTTCATAAACGATCTTCTGTATGACGTCATGGATGCATTAGCAAACTATCCAGATCATAAGATGAAAAGTTCACCTGTAGAGTAAGTCAAATCAAATTGATAAATTATTCAAACAGACTTACATTAATTCAAACTGATTTTTACATTAAAGGAACGAGGAAACCTTTTCTCATGATGCCTATGACCAACAATGAAATAAAAGTCAACTTTTTGCTGAATTTCTTTTATTCTTTCTAATTTCTCTCACGATATAAAGTAAAATTACGCCAATATGGTAATTTTATTATAATAACTGGCTTTCAGATGTTATTATGAACGATGATAACTTATGTGTTTTCTATTTTCTATACTAAAATTCAGTTATGGTGTTATCACAACATTAAAAATACAAATAGTATTAAAATCTTACTATCGTCAATCAATTTGCAGTCGTTTGAAGTTGTTTAGCTTTAAAATAAAAATGGTTTAGGAGTATTGACTCTAGTCTTGTTTTACATTTGAAAATATCTAGACCCGAAAACCTAACCATATAGCAAGGCTTATTTAGTGGTCGAAAATAATCTTAAAACAAAAGTGATATTTGTAACTATTAAATTACTTAGAAGATTTTTAGAATAGAAGTTTTCAAAGCCGACCTTCAGCAAATATTCATACTTAATCAGCTTCTTACTATAAAAAGTTAGTCTGTGTCACCAACTATATAATCTTGAGTTTACTTTAATAAGAAGCGTTATTTCTTCTTAGAATAATATTTACTTATAGAAATAAAACACATTTTACGACCCTAACAAACCATCAAGAAGGCAGATTTCTTTGAGATACTTCAAGGATTTAGTAGCAACTCGATTAACGACATCAAACATTGCATAGGTCAGATAAATTTGCTTTTACGTTTAATTGGTTCATTTGTTAATTCTATGAGATTAGATGGAACTGCAGCTCCTTAATTAATTTATGAGAGTTACTAGAGATGTGACCAGACTTCAATATTAATTAGTTAATTTAATTTGGTAATTGATATAACATCTACCTCCTCTAACTTTAATTCAAACCTGTTATCCGACATCAGCAAATGTATAACCGCTGAATTGGTCAAATTTAAATCTAAATTTAAATCAAAAAAGTTATTGCATAGTGCAGCTTATTGCCGAAAAGGTCACCGACACGCACAAAATAAATTACTTTGGAACGCGAAGGCAGAGAAAACAATGTCATCTTCTCTAATGTCTCGAGACTAGTAAAGATAATAAAAGTAAGCTTTTTAATCAAATTTACCCTCAAAGTCTTGGTTTTGTTGGTATTCAAAAGTATGAAAAACCAGCTTTGGAGAAAAAAGCTCAGATCATTAAAGACCGTTGAAAGTGTTCTTTCAGGAAAGTTGAGACAAACGCAGGCTTCTTGACAAGTCTTATGAACTAAAGAATTACAGAAAATTCGAGCTTATTAGAGTAGTAAATGATGTTTGTTAGAATATGATCGCTTTGAAAATAAACGTCTTTTACAAGAGGCGTATAACACAAATAAGAAGAAACAACTAAAGCTTTTGCTAAAGCTTTTGATTCTGTTCCACACAACAAGCTCATTACTGTATTGAAAAACATAAAAATCAGCAACTCTATCCTAAAATGGATTGAAGAATTCTTATCAGGTAGAACCCAACGAACCCGTGTAGAAAGATCTTTATCTACTCCTAGTAAAGTCACCAGCGGCGTTCCTCAAGGTTCCGTCCTGGGTCCACTTCTCTTTTTGATTTTCATTGAAGACCTCATCAGAAGACTAATAACAGTAGACAATGTCAGTGCGTTTGTGTATGCAGACGACATCAAGCTATTATCTGGTTCTCACTCAAAACTCCAAACTGCACTAAATATTGTAGAAAACTGGTCTGCGAATTGGCAACTTAAAATCCAGCCAACAAAGTCTGAAGTTATAACATTCTCCCGTAAGCCAGCTGCCAACTTCAGCAACCAATACTACATCAATGGATCTATTCTTGAACGAGTATCCTCAGTCATAGACCTCGGCATTACTCTGACATCTGACTTCAAATGGCACAGTTATGTTTCCAGAATCTTTGGAAAATCTATCAAGCTTGTCCACCTCATCATAAAGACTTTTAATTCTAAAGATCCATGGTTTTACGTGAACCTTTTCAAACTGTACATACGCCCTATTCTTGAATACAATGTCAGTGCATGGATGCCATATCAAGTTGGTGATATCAGAAAAATCGAATCTGTTCAGGCAACATTTACGAGATTGGTTTGCAGGAAACTTAATATCAAATACGAGAGTTATAAGCATCGTCTCAGCTTCTTCAATCTAGATACTTTGGAAATCCCAAGAAATAAATACGACTTTATTCTGATTTTTAAAATTATTCACAACCTAATTGATCTTCAGTTTGATGACTTTTTCTCCATTAGTCCCACCCTCAAGTTATATCAACTTAGAAGACATAAATTACATCTTAATAAGCCCACTCCACCAGCTACGTTAACCAGATTAAGTTTTTTCTCATACCGCACAATCAGTACATGGAACAATCTGCCATCAGAGATTGTCATGTCAAAATCACTTATGCTGTTCAAGAAAAAGCTGAATTATTATAATATCGCCAACATTGCCATTTCTAAACTGTGAATTTTTCTCTTTTACAATACTATGATTCTGTGCAATTCTTCATTGTCATATGCTTTTTCGTTTACACGTCAAATAGATCTAATTTGTGAGAATGTGTGTTAGCGAGAGGTGCTATCTTTAGGCACCCTCCTTCACATCTATTGTAATAAATAAATAAATAAAACTAACTGATTTGAAATACAAAGTTCCATGTTCACCATGGCCCTTGAAAATTGTCAAGGCTTTTTTTTTCAAAAAACGGAAGTGGCAAATAAACACTGATACCACATCTTCTTTTTTTATATTCCCTTCTTTGCACACAATCGTAAATAAATTACGATAGCCGAAAATGCCAGTTTACAGAAGCTTATCATCAAATCTCACAAGCGTCAAAAAGGCAATTCTTCTATTACATTATTTATGTTTTTCAACCCGCTGTCGATTATTAACAAAATTTTCCAATTGAAAGATATTTTACATTTCTTTTACTGCTGAAATTTTGTTAAAACTGTTGTATCCTGATTCTTTTTTGGTTGAAAGTAATCTTTATTGTATTTTGCATTGTGACAGAGTAGATGATAGAGGCGGCGGGTCTTAAGTAATATACAAAACATCACAAACACTAAAGATCTCTATAACCCAGATCAATGCCATAAACTGCCTAGGATTTAAGATTATGGCTTTCGATTTTCATTACCCAAAGTCGAAGTTTTGCGTTATACATGTACCTACCTACCACCTTCTAAAACTAATGACGGAGTTAATGTTAAGGTTTTAGTAAATTAATATAAATTATTAATGTGTATCCTGAGTTATATATTTTGGAGGATTTTAATTTTAGTTTAATTTATTAGAATAACCCGAATACAGCATTTATGGGAAAATCTTTTAAGTTGGATAGCGACAATCCTAATTCAGCCATTTTAAATCATTACTTTGTAAGCTTCCTCGATGCCAACCTACCTCAGATGGTTACTTGTCCAACCCAAGTTAGTGGTAATACTTTGGATCTTCTTATCATATCGAACCCTGAAACAATATCTACGTTGATCAAAAAGAACATTCTTCTCCGACATGCCATCATATCATGATTCAATTCAAGCTCTATCAAACTTGGTTAATGAACGTAAAATCTTCAAGCAAACGGAATTTTTATCGTGAGAATTATGATGAAATTAATAAGTTTCTATCAGGTGTTGACAGGTTTTCTGTTTTCAACTCGACTGAAGTGATCAAAACTATCTACTCATGGCTTACTAGCATCGTTAAGTAGTCAATTGAGAAGTTCATAGCTTTCTATAAGGTCAACAATTTACCCAAATATTTAAAGAACCTCCTATAAAAACAAACAAGCAAAATAAATGCTTCCATCAAATATCTGTACAAAGATCATTGTATATTTTTCAAAAAATATATTTCTAATTTCTATTTCAGAAGATAAAGTGCATTCTTATTTTCACCCAGCAAGAAAACGTTATTTGGCTTAATAAATCACAAGCGTAAGATAAGATTCCATATAACTCCCTTGCTTGATAACAGCAACCAGCTTGTGATGGAAACAGAGAATAAAGCGAATTGCTAATCAACCAAATTAATAGTGTATTTATAACCGATGATGGCAATACTCCTTATATTTACGATTCCGACATTCTCACAAATGCCTCTAAGATGATAGATGCTGATATATTGGTTAATACGATTACTAAGGCTGTTTGCTTGTTCAAAATCATCAGTTTCCAACATCACTGATCAGATCCCTACTTTGATTTTAAGAAAAGCTAGTTTCCCTTTATCCCAATCTTTATAGCTACTCTTTAACCAAACTATGATCTGAGGAAGAATTCCACAAATTTGGAAGTAAACTATTATTATTCCTATTCATAAAAAGGGTCATAGAAACACCGCACTTAACTACAGACCAGTTTCGCTGACTTCAGTTATCTGCAGAACTGAAGAACATATCAATGACAATTATATGACCAGTCATTTGATGGATCACCATCTAATATCTGATGTCCAGCATGGCTTTGTAAAACGAAGATCTTCCCTGACACAACATCTCACTTCTCTTAATGAGCTTAGAGCTAATTTTGAAAATAATACTCCTTGTGTCATCAGATACCTCAAATTCGCTTAAACATTTGATTCTGCCCCAGATAGCAAGCTCATTATTGTTTTACAAAAGTTTAAAATCAGCAGGTTTATCGTACAGTGGATTGAAGATTATTTATCAGGTAGAATTATAACTCTTTTAAAAGAAACCATTCTACACGGACTATCTATAATCTAGAGCCTCCCTTTTTTTGTAAAGTTTTCTCAGTATTTACGTAAGTTATTGTAAGTTTGATAAACAAAATTACTTATCGTAATTTGTCAAAAATAATTGTATTTATTTATTAAACACCAAGTTGTAAAATATAATTTGTATAGCGATATAAAGTTTGATAGCAAACACAAAACAATATAACTATAGACAAGTAATGAAAGGTAGCAGGTACCATAATTCTACATAAGTAGTGTAAAGAGAAAGAATAATAGCAGTGTAAAAGCAAATTTGTACAAGTTATAATAAAGTCAATAAAACAATAAGCTACAAAGTAAGTGCAGAAAATAGCTGCATTATATATAATTTGTCACAAAATTACTCTAGTTACTCTTTTAAAAATTTTTTTTGAAGAAGGTGAGAGATTCTACTTTGGTGATGAAGTCAAAGATATATATGTTATTCTAATTTTTATATACAAAGTTAAATATAAACCAGTTTTTTATTACACACTTTTAAACGTATAATTTTTTTTTAATTTTTGTTGACAATAAATAAACAAAAAATAAATAAATAAACAAACAAATATATTTGTCATTTCATTCACGTAGCATTGAATAAGTGATAAAGAAAGAAATTACTAAACTTTCCACATTATTCAGCGATAAATCATCAAAAAACACCATTAATTTAGTATATAAAGCGAGCAAATAATAGTAAGATATCAAACCTGTTCGTACGATATTCAAAACTTACGAGTGACTTACTAAAACAAGATATGTTGAAACTGCTGGTAATTGCCGTCTTATGTTCTTTTTGCTTGGAAAATACTGCCGCAATATCAGCAGAGTAAGTTTTACTTTTGTAATAATTCGGCAGAGGTATAGTTTCAATACATAAAGTAATATCGGCGTATAAAAAAGTAGCAAGCTTGTAAACTAACTCAATAAATTTTATTAAGAAAACGTGAAGCCTATTTTCAAGAATATGAAGATTATATAACGGGTAAAATAACTGAACCTAGTCCAGGTATGATTGGTTTCATAAACGATCTTCTGTATGACGTCATGGATGCATTAGCAAACTATCCAGATCATAAGATGAAAAGTTCACCTGTAGAGTAAGTCAAATCAAATTGATAAATTATTCAAACAGACTTACATTAATTCAAACTGATTTTTACATTAAAGGAACGAGGAAACCTTTTCTCATGATGCTTATGACCAACAATGAAATAAAAGTCAACTTTTTGCTGAATTTATTTTATTCTTTCTAATTTCTCTCACGATATAAAGTAAAATTACGCCAATATGGTAATTTTATTATAATAACTGGCTTTCAGATGTTATTATGAACGATGATAATTTATGTGTTTTCTATTTTCTATACTAAAATTCAGTTATGGTGTTATCACAACATTAAAAATACAAATAGTATTAAAATCTTACTATCGTCAATCAATTTGCAGTCGTTTGAAGTTGTTTAGCTTTGAAATAGAAAAGGTTTAGGAGTATTGATTCTAGTTTTGTTGGCTGAAACACGAGTTTAAAGGTAAACAACTGCTGGACTTTTGAAACTGAGTTTTGATAGGAATTACTCAGAAGATTGTTTAGATATTTGGTTCAACTTACAGATGCGTTTCATTTCTAATAAAATGATTAATAAAAAATTCAATCTGATAAATTGTTGAACATCTTAAGCAGCTTTTGCAAACTTCAAGATTGTTGCTTTGCTTAAAATCAAATGTGGGTAATATTTAAAATGTATGATTTCGCATTAAGTGATTTTACTGAACTTTTGGGACATAATTTACAGGAGTATTTGATTACCAATTGAGTTATTGTATTTCGATGACTTTTTTTTACTACAAACAAAATTGTCGAGCTAACTGAACATAATAAATAGTTCTCAACTGTAAGTACATCATCAGCCTCGCTTAATACTAAAATTGTGGGTATCCCAAAAAGTTCTTATGATATTCATTTTTTATTTGAACATAGTTAAACTAAAGTAAGTAGCAAGAAATGAGTTTATGAAAAATATTTATTCGAAGGTTTAATATAATCAAACAAATGCTTTTAATTTTGTTGATGCTTATAAATTAACTTATACAAAAATCAAAATACGAATATTTTAAGAGTTATTATAAATTGTAAAAATATGAGAATATTAAACTATTCAACAAGATAAAACAAATTAAACATTTCTTATTTAATCAAATGCAATTATTAAACTTTGCTAGAAGCAGTAAAACTTAGCACAGTGAAAAAGTTCTTATTATACAACTACTCAAAAAATATTTGGAGTAAACTCGATAAAAAATCAAATTATGCTGTGGCTGCTACTTCTGTTTCTGCTTCTTCTTTTAAAACTCCCAGTTGAATAAGAAGTTTACGTTCAAGTGCTTTGTAGATATCAAAATCTTGTTTATATATCGCTATCATACTATCTACACCATTAGCAACATTCATCTGCAAATAAATTGAGTTGGTCATAGAACTCTATTTGCTTATTAGAGTTGTACTTCTGATTTAACTTGATCTTTGAAACTTGTTCGAGGTCTATTTGATCGGTTTTGGAAGTACTCAATTCTATTGATTTCACGATCAATATATTCTTTCAGACTCGATTTCTAGAAAACATCGTGATGAGCTTAAAAATATTGACAAATACTGGCAAGACCTCATTGCTAGCAGGGTGATGCAAGTTCCAAGGTATTTCTAGTATATGAAGAGTTCCAATATTATCAGTAACAGCAAGAAGATGTTGTCTTTTAGTGACAATAGTAGGGATTACTTGAGTAATCTCAGCAGAAGTGATATTTTGTCTCAATATTGGTTCATGAGTTCTGTCTAGAAGATCCCAAACCTAAAATTAGAAAGTTTCATTTACGCAGCTGGCTAAAACTTTGATAAAGACCTCTAGATCTCCTTCTTGGGTTGCTAAGTAAAATACAGAGGCTCGGGTCGGGGACCATCGCCCACCAGTGTAAAGTTTGTAACCACAAGCTGATGTGAGAAGAGACTCCTGAAAAAGTCATCAAATTATCATCTAAATTGTTGAAGATGTCCAAACCTGGATTCCTTCTTTATGTAATGAAAAATTCCAACCTCCAACTGAGAGTAAAATGTCGTGGAAAAATGGATTTCGGTGAATTACTTTTACTGGCCCATCGTGACAAGAAATCTGCCACTCCGGGTGCGGACCTGACAAAAGATGAAGAGATTTTTACAAATTTATCAAATCCAAAATTTTCAACAAAAATTGTTTCAAACTTCTTCAAACAGTAATCTAGAAACTAGGAGAGTTTAAGTAACTACTTCTTCTTGATTCTGAAGACACAAAGACTGCCGAAATTGATCTCGCTGAAACCAGCGATCTCAGAGGTTTATGGTGAGAACAGATTGAAAGCACTCAGAAGTTTTTAGGATCACTTAGATTCAAGAAACGTGAAGAGCGCTTCAGGCCCAGAACTCTAGCTCAACATGTCAATAATCTTGCGGAGAATCTATGAGATAGTCACATGTACTAAAAGCTCCATATTGTCATAGCTTGTGGTTATAAATATCAAATCATGAAAAAAAATGTTCTTCAATTACTACAAGCGAGTCTAAACTCACAATTTTTTCTCTGTAAAGTTTTCTCATTTATCATTTTGTTCATGTTATTCAAAACAGAGGATTAGTGATAGTTTCTTCATTGTATCAGTTTGCAGTTTAATCTTATTTTTTGATTAAAAAAATTCATTCAAAAAAATGTAATTTTGATGAAAAGATGCAGAAACAGCTTCATCATGATATAATTTGAAAGAGTTTATCAACTCACCGCTAAACTTTCCACTTTCAGAGTCTATGTCTGCTTTTAAATTTCCGTAAACCAGTTCACCATCTTCAGTACCGAAGAAAAACTTGGTTTGTATGTTAGGTAATGGTTGTGCTTTTTTAGGAGATTTGGAATTAGCAACTTGATTTTGATCATCAGCACTCAGATCAGCTGTAACTGATGCCAAGCTCAATTTCATTTGATAGTTGTGATGTTGACAATCTTACCATGTTCACTAGCTCCTTGATGCTCTGCTAAGCTGATGTAAGTTGGAGTATAACCACCTGATGAGTCGGGTTTTTCAAACAGTAGTTTCATCAAAGGCTTCCACGACAAGTCAAGATACTTGAAAGTATTTGATACACCCAACGGTATCGCTTCAGTCTATAATATCAGAAAAATGAGTGATTCACCAAAGATCTTTATCACTCACTATATCTTTGAGAGTAGATTTAGGAGGTCGTATATCCCAAACCATGATTACTCCATCACCTCCACATGATATCAGTTGATTGCATTCAGAGGTGGAGTTTTTATGCGGGACCCCAAAACGGTTGAGCTGAAACCAACTTTGTTTAATTTTTAAGTTATCGACAATTTGGAACTAAATCTTTTACTGAAAATTACAGATGATAAAATGTTTTCAGAGTAAAAAAGTCACAAATTTGCACCTCAAAGTGGTCTGGTATCCAACTAAGATAAGTTATCACTCTTTTGTGGCTGTTTTCAATCGATGAAACAGCACAGTAACGAACTGTAGGTGTTTCAGGAGCTTGTTGTTCTCCAAACATGGCCTAGTACAAGAAGAAATGGGTAAAAAGCGATTTGATGCAAATGAAAGTAACCATATTTTGTGATGCTGAATGAATATTAGTTTTAGCATTCGTCAACTTGTCTTCATACTCAGAAATATCCCACAAAACTAATTGACCGTTGATACAACCTGCCGCTATAATATTTGGATTAGTTGGGCAGAATTGGAAACACATGACATCATCAGGAGCTTCCAACAAAATCTGAAGATTCGTAAAAAATACAAAAATTACAATCCCAAAATAATCCTTCAAATTTACTTGAGGGTGAATAGGATCTATAAAACTCCAGATGAGAATCAAGGAAGGTGTCATGATCAAACGATTTGCTTGCTCAATACGTTCATATGTTGAAAGACGTTCACAGCATGAGACAGCAACAATACCTTTAATCTGAACAAAGAAAAGATCATACCTGATGAAGTTACTTTAAATTATATTAAACATAAAAATGCTAAAATTTTATAAGATACCTCTGGATGCCAATCAGTGTAAGAAATGGTTTTGTCTTTGCTGTATTCTAAATCAGTAAACGATTGATATTCCTGATAAAAATATTTCAATTATAAGCTTATAATTGACGACTTTTCTACCTTTAAATGAGTATCAGACTTCACTTCAAAGTTCGAAATTTCGTCTCCAAGCTCTTCCCAATCAATCACAAAAGGATTTGTGATCTCGTTTTGTTGCAGAGCCAGTTGAAACCTTTAGAAGTTTCCAAAATGGTTTTATGTGGGTTTTAGTAACTATTTATAATAATTTTAATGTCAACAAGTTAATTTTATGACCTTGGAAGAGAGGAAACAACAAAATTTTGATAAGATTCGCTTTCTTCAACAGCGTTTGCTTCTTGCTCAGTGAAAGTTCGAGCCTCATATTGTGTAGATGTTGAAACCGGATGCTTCCTGCAAATTGATATTTAAAGATAAAATGAAACTGACAAAATTTATCTAATCAAATCATAAATTGAATAAAATCAATTTTATAAATCTTGCAAATTTATTCAGAAAAATTGAATAAAAATTTTGCAGATAGCTCACCATTCAGTTTGAGAAAATGATGTAGACAACTTCGGAACAGCTTGAACTGCTCTTTCCAACTCGAGCTTTTTTATGCTAAAGTTATTATCATTGTAAGAGTTACAAGATACATATGAAGATGAAAGACTTCCTGTTTTAGAGGCATCAGCATCTCTATCAGTGAAGTAACAAGGACTACCAAACTCTTTTCTTATTCTTGAAGCCAAAAAATGAATCTAAATAGGTTAAATATGACTAATTTTACTCTCCTAATTTGTTTCTAAAAAATTACTAATGGTCTTGAATTAACAACTCGTTCATGGTCAACATCAGTATGACTACCAAGAGATATCCACTCTTTAGCTACTGGTGGCTTGTAGGTATAAACAGTTTCATCTTCCATTTCACTGATATCTTCTAAAAATGATTGACTATCCTCATCTGCATATAAAACTAAATTGATTTTGTTCTTTTACCATTTCTCTGATCTACTATCAATGGAAATATTAGTTTTGATGGTTTTTTTTTAGAATTTACCATTTCCTTTTTCCTCGTCCTCATGTTTTTCAACTGGAGGATTTGTTAGACGATTTTTTGATTCTTCAGTAATGCAAAGATAAAAGTTTTGTCCATACTTAAAGTTTGCATCATAAACAACCAGTAGTTCTTCACCGCTATAGTCCTAAAATTAAAAAAATAAGTGTCTAAACGTCAAAATAGCAGCCAATGAGATCATGAACAGTTGAAAAAAGTGAATCAAGCAATGAATCAATGTTTTTGAAATGAAATAATGATTACTTAGTTAATGAATAATAATAATCACCTGAACAATTTGTTTCACAGGATGAAAATCAGAAATAGCAGCTCTTGTAATCATATCTTTCAAGATATCTTCTTTATTAATCAATTTGTAAGGAGATTCTTCAGTAACATTGCTGCCAGCTATGCATTGAAAAATTTCTTGTGTCTTTGTTGCCAAAAACAAAGGAACAATATCTTTCGGCGGAGGTTCAGCTTGTTCAACTACTGGTTGCACAGATTTCACACTTTTGCTATCTGGATAAAAGTAGACATTAAACTTGAATGCTTTTAAACTGTTTAATAAAAAAAATCTAAAATGTAGTGAATCATTATAAATTAGATTAATTTCTCATTTTTCATGCATTACTCACTATTTTTCTTTGAAGTTTTTTTCTTCTTAGCTTCTGCAGATGGAGTAGGTGCTTGATTTGTTTTTTCATTAGAAGACTTATCATTGGATTCATCCATTATTTTTCTTTTCTTTCTTGAATAAAAAAAACTGCAAAATTCTATAGAAACTAAACTATAAAAGCTTTAATGTTTAGAAACGATAAATCAAAAACAAACAAGTTTATCACTAAATGATCATTTTAAGCCTTTTAGCAAATACATAAACATTTTAAGTGACCAAACCATTACATATATTAACATTTTAATTATTAGAAAATTTCAATCAAGTAATCTATGACTTAGCCAACAAATTATGTAGTTATAATCATCAAAAAGAAAATTACACTTTATCAAATTTAACAAAATTTTGCACAGAGTGCTAAAGCTAATAAATGTTTATAATTCAATCCAAATACTTTAAAACTGTGTAGTATAAAAAAATATTTATTTAGGTTTTTGCTGCAAAAGTCAAGAGCTCAATAGAAAAAAACTCAAATTAATAATAATAATAATCTTTTTTATTTTAGGCATAGAACAAAATAATTAGAGCAATTTGAAATTGTTCGTAAAAATATTTAAATGTTTTGCAGATGAGCTGAAAATTAATAAAGAGACAAAAGATAAACTAACAAACAGATTTAAATAAATGTTTACAAATTTGCTATGATTGTTCTGCCACCTATCGGTGTAGCTAGGGGAATTGATAATACAGAAAAAGGTACTAGATAGTAAAGTTCGTTATTTATAACTTTAGAATATAGAAAAAAATATTTAAATAGCCAGAAAATTATTTTCATCAAAATATAAAAGTTTTCAAAATCTGCTTAAACTTGTATATAATCTTATGTCTTCGGTTAAACTCTATGCCAGTGACTTAAGACTATGAAACAAAAACTTAAGTTAAACAAACTATAGTTAGTCAAAATCAAATAACCGTCATTTTAAGTATTAGTATCTGGAAAAAATTCTTTTACTAAAAAAGAAAATCGTTTCTCATATATCATAGTAGATATAGATATTCTGAAAAGTATGTTTTGTGAAAATGTTTTAAAGAGTTATTGACACAAATTGCCAAATTTTGACTTTGTATTTATACCTTTTATTGTAACAATCCGCTAAGTACATATTCTTAATGCAAGATTTAAAAAACTGATTAATGTTAACTTCTGCTGTCAGCTTTATATCTTTCGTGGTTGTTTTCTCGTTCTTAATACTGTAAACTTAAAGTTTTCACTAAGGCATTTTATAGTTGCTAATAATAATTTTATTAAAGTAGTCTTATATTTCAATCTTATCTATCTATAAACAGAATGTTATAAATAGTTTTCCTTGGCTATCTAAAAATAATAAGTATTGCTTTGTATACCAGCCACTACTGAAACTTTAATGGAACGTCGTGGAACTGTTAAGTCTAGTTTCTTGCAGAAGCTCAATAGATTTGTTATTTAAAGTAAATTATTTCTTAGACTGTCCAAAAATACTTTTAGAAAGATGGGCTTCTTTTTGAGCATGAACAGCTTTCGCATTTATGTACATAAAGTAAGCAATTATATTTGAGCTATAAACACAGGTTATAAAACAAATAGTTATAACTTTACAAGTACGCTAAAATTTTTGCAACTTAGCAAAATTCGACTTTTACATAAGGTTATTGTAGTTGAATGCAAAATTTATAATATTACTTCTGAAGTTGCATCTTCTTAGAAGTTTTTGATTAAAAATTGATAATCTTTGGACAATTGGTATTTAATAAAGTTGTAATAAAATCACTGACCCACTAATAAGTATTTAGATAAATTATTAAAATCTAAGCAACAGAATTGAGAACTAATTTGCTGAAGTTAAAATGTAATTGGTTTAGTGATTCTTAACACGAATTATCGTTTACTTGAAACTATAGACTATTTTCTATGATTAACTTTATTTATTATCTACAAAACAATTTTTGGATATAAGGGTTTAGTATAGAAAACTTGAAAACTATTATTTGATAGATTTTAATAGTTTCTAATTAGAATTAGTGGATTTGTTGCAAGCTAAATATAAGAATTTAAGCTGATTAAAAATAATGATATTTGTTTTTGCGCAAAATATTTTTTAGACAAATTAGGTTTGCATAAAGTTATTTAAACTTGTTTGCTATAATACTTAAATAATAGGCAGTATGTTTTTCAGTCTATGGTTGCTGGATGTTAACTATAAATTTATTCTATGATTACTATAAGACATTATCACATGAAAGTATTTTACTACATATGACTGTTATTAAAATTTACTTATTCTATAACGCATAAAATAAACTTTATTGGCGTGATAATTTCTTTATAAAGAAAGTTGTTGAAATTTTAATCTAACAATATATGTTAACCAAAATATTATTAACCAATATTAATTAGCCAAAATTTTATGCAACTACTTGGTATTTTTCTTTTAGATTTTGAATAAGAGGATATGGTTTTAAGTTGCTTTTATTAAAAAATATTGATGTGAAATCTTTAGAATATGTAACTTGAAGTTGATTGTTTTTTTTAAGTTTTTTTTGTCAAGTTTTTCCTGTACATTTTATTAAATTTAATTTAAAATTTAATTGCTGTATACTATTATTTTTCACTAATATTGTAAATTGTATTTTAAAAGCTGCATAAAAATGATAAAATTAATAATTTTCTCTTTTAGATTAGAAAATAAATTATTTATAGATGTATCCTTATCATTTTTTGATCCTTGACCTTTTGATAGATTGGTTAAAATCATTAATTTGTTCATAATTGAAAATATTTATTGATATTTGATTGCTCTGACTATTTTACTGCATACTGACCCATATGTGGTATTTTTTACAGGTAGAGATCTCAGATTTCTTAAAAATACTTTTAAAAGTTCTATTAACTTGGAACATTGCTATAAAAACTTGTTATTTTATTAGTAAATTGTTAGTCTGCAATGAATTGATTGAATATAATAAAAATGTTATCTTTAATTTTTACGATACTGAGGGCTACCTTAACAGCAATATTTCTGTTTGTCCAATTCTCTCTTTATCCGTTTGCTTTCTTCTTTTGGTTTATTGTATTTCAACCAATTAGATTATTCCGGAAAAAATTGTATTATTCATTATTAGATAAATTATATATAGGCTATTGTTATGGAATTGGTGTTTGGAATGATATGGCTGGCCATTCTGTATATTATTGTGGCGATAATATAGATGAAGTCTTAAATGATGATAAAATAATAATTGCAAATCATCAGAGCCTTGCTGACATTTCTGTCATTTGTCGCATTTTACATAAAAAGTGTTTTAGATTTGAGAAGACGATGTGGGTTATGGACTGGATCATGCAGTTCCTTCCATTTGGCCTAGTTTGTTATTTACATGGTGACTTTTTTATTTTACAACCTTCAGATGTAAACAGATATTCATTCATTTTTGGTGATTATCTTTCAAAAAAGAAAGCTGCTCAAGACACTACTATGAGAACTAGTATTCAAAATAATTTCTTTTCAAATGACTTTCACACTATAACACTTTTTCCAGAAGGTGGTCTTCTCTCTAAACGCAAAGCATCAAGTCAAAAGTTTGCTAAAAAAAATGGATATCCAATTTTAAACAATATTGTACTACCCCGAGCTGGTGGTTTCATAAATATCGTGAATTCATTAAGAATAGATAATCAGTTGTCAGAAAACTTAGCTAGCTCTAGTCCTGTTGATAAATTTACTAAAGATAAAGGTTTAAAGTGGATTGTAGATTTAACAATTGCTTATCCAAACTCTTCTTTTAATTTATTTGAACAATTCTTAAGACTCAGTGGTAAACATCAAAAAATAATTATAAATTGTAAGATAATTGCTTGGAAGGATATAAGAGCCCAAATTGATGAAACTAATGAGAGTCAGCAGCTTAAAGATTGGCTTTTTCAGAAGTTTTATGAAAAGGAAGAGTTATTAAATCACTTTTATAAAGAAGGAAGTTTTCCTTCCCAGAAAGATAACATGAAACTTGCACCAAAGATTTCTTGGAGTCATGTTTTGTTTTTACATGTTTCATGTATTTCAACACTGTTAGCTATTGTTCTAATGTTTTCTGTTTTTATATAACTCTAGTGAAGTTGTTTCAATAAACTTAGTCTTAAAATTTCAAAACTTTTTGAAATGGGTAAAAGTTGTGTTTGTAACAAATTTTAAAATCTTATGTTTCTGATTGTTTTGCTTCAACTTCCAGTTTCATTTTGACTAAACTACTTTCATGGTTCATTTGATTATAACTACTGTGAATTTTTATAGTTTGCATCAAAATATTGTGAATGAAATAAGCTGTGCATATAAATCTACCTCTATAAGGCTTATATCATTTAAACCAGGACTCATTAGTAGTACTGATGTAATATTAGATTGCTTTTTCACTTAAACTCAATCTTATCACATTGAATTATTATAGAAGATATATATTATTGATTGCTTAAAAGTTAAATAAATTTCTAATCTTCTATTATAAAAAAGAAAATAAACTCAATTTTATTTTTATTATCAGATTCTCCCCATTTTTCTAATTTCTTATACTCTTATTTTATTTATTGATTTTAAGTGTTAATAACCTCCCCTGTATTGTAATTTTGAAAACAATTGACTTTCTACTACTTTACCACCATGCACATCATAAATTTTCATTGTGTATTTGTTTAAATCCAACTTTTGCTTCTTATGTCTTATGGTTTTGAGTCTACATTTTAATTATAAATAATTACATGCTAGTTCACTTTTAAGCTGCTACTATTTTGCCATAAAATGTTTTATAATATAAATGTGATAAGATAATTTAACATTAGATTTCATTGATAGTATCAAATCATTCATTTATTTGTTTTAATGATTTGATTATATCCACCAGTACACTTTTCAACTTTTAATTTTAATGTAATCTTTGGTAAATATTTAAGTAGTTTTTGTTATCTTAGATGTATAGTAGACATTGTGCTACCTTAGATAATTAAAAAAAAATATTTTTGATTATTTTTGCATAAAAGTACTGTTGTAATTTTTGTTTAGTGATAGATACTGTGTTGTTGTTCATTAATTAATTTAGGTGATATGTCAATATTTCTGCTAGCTTTTTTTATTTATTTAGAATTTTACATTTTTGTTGAGCATTTTCTTTAAAAGCTTTCATTTTAATGTTATTTTTATTTTAGGCTTTATCAACTAAATTATTGTTGGTAGAATTTATAGATTTAATTTTAATTGAAATAAGTTTTATGATGGCAACAGATAATAGTAATGAATTACTTAGCTATTCAATCTTGGAATCTAAAGATGGTGTTGATGAGGTATTATGCTAGATTTAATAAATTTTTGTAATTATTGATATTGATAGAACATTTAAGATTTTATCTGTTTTTAAATATTAAAGTCAAAGATATTTTTATATTTTCAACTTTTATTTTAGAAATTTGAAAAACAGTTCAAAACTTTAACATCTCTTCTAGAAGGAAAATCAACTGATCGTGAAATAAATGATGCCTTCACAAAGCATGTTAGTTCTTATACTTTTTATTGGTATTTGTTTACTGTAATTGCATATTAAAAATTTATTAAATAGGCTGAAAAGCTTATCAAGTTAAAGTTTTCTTTTTGAAGAATTCTCAAATTGCTATTAAAATGTTTCGCTTTGCACTGGTGTGAGTCTCATAAGCACACTCTACGATCCAAGTACAAGATTTGTCAGTCATGCAGGGTTTTTCCTGGTTTTGCTAGCATAGGTTTTTACAGATTGTAAGCCCAAACTGACCAGACTCTAAATACTCTGCGTAAAATTTGAAACTAAAATAATAGCTGCTATTTTGATTCAAAGTTTGAATCAATCTTCAATTTAAGCACTTTTAAAACTCACTCTCATTTAATCATCAAATAACTATTGAGTGATGAGAAATTATTCTTTTATTTTTCGGCCTTTTTTGATGGACTAATTCCCAACAGTTATGGTTAGGTCGGGTTAGCTTAGTACCTCGGTTCGTAAGAACTTCTTGACCAACAAAATAAAGTTGAGAAACATTTATCTTGAAGACAAATCTTGCATTTGGTTGTCAAGGGTGGTTAGAAGACTCGAAATTACGCCAACTGAAAGTTGAATTTGTAAACTTTTCTATAAAACGCCTTTTTGAGCAAATTAATAAATTTAATTTTTGATCAGAGTTCCAGAGGAGGGCCAGAATATGATGAAGTAAATATGGGTTTACTTTACAAGATCCTAATTGAAAGAGGAGACGCATCAAAAGTAAACCAACTTATTTCATTACTGACAAGACCTTCATACAACTTAATTTCATTGAATTTGGTTTACAGTGGATGAATATTTTGATTATGAATAATAGAGACTGCATGCAATGTATTTCATGTTTCATGATCAACTTTGTTACCACCAAATTCCAGTATTTACAATCTATTCCACGAATCCAGGTGAATTCAATTTCATATTTTTCTTTGAATCTAACAAACGTTTCACTCAATATTGGATATACTCAAAATTATTTCAGTTTTCACATTTCTTCAACAAAAATTATGTTCGATTTTTTTGACTTAAAACGTTCAAGTAATAAAAATCATTTAAACTTTTGTTAATTATATTGGTTTTGAGCCGGATTTACAACCTTTCTTCAATCGATCTTCTATTTTTCAGTGTGTTTTCCTCGCTAATGAGTTTATAAGAGCTCAAATTAACAACGCTGACCCGTTTTGCTATGCTCTCCTCAGACAAATTGTTGGTGAGTTTTCATTAGTTTAATAAGTACAAAAGTGGAGAACTACAAACAGCTAGATGACGCGTTTTATCGATTTACTCATTTTAATTGTCTTTATCAATTGCTATCTATTTTGTCTCGCTTCTTTTTGTGACAATTTCTTCATTTAAAATTTAAAAAAGAATTTTTAGTCAAATATTTGTTGCTTATCAGGAGGAAATCTATCAATTAAAAATGTGAATCTAACTGAGAAAATGTTAGATATGTTTACAATTAATTATGGTTGGTTAGAAAAGATACCGCACTTGTTTCAGATGGTTGTTTATACATTTCTACGAACTATTCAGGTGATTCAACTTCCTACATTGATGTGAAAGTGATCTGATGTCTTTGATTTTTTGCAGGATCATGCACAACCCACATTTGCTGTCCTTCGTCAAAAAGAAGTCAACTTTGTGATTAAATCACTTCGAGAGCATGTGAGTTTTGTGATTCAACTTTCTGTTTCTATTTATTGTTTTTTGAGATCAATTTCAACTTGTTGCTTTTGTTTTTCAAATCAAGAATTGTTTAAAATGTTTTTAATTTATCTTTTATTATATAAAAAATTTTAAAATCGAATTCTCTTAACTTCATTAAACAAAATATTTTTCAACAAAATTTACTCAAAAGTCGATTTTTCTAGTGGGACACTCTCTTTCCAGTTGGAAGAGACTTGGTTCGGATGCTGATTTGTCTTAGAAGTATTCCTGAAATGGAGAAGCTCTTAGAAGATATTAAAAAACCAAATGTTTGTGAATTCTTTATTTTGAACTAGTTGTTAAACTTTTTCATCAGGTCTTATCACCTTCATATACTGGAATATTATCCTTATTTCAAACAAGAACATCTAAAAAGTTTCATGTGTCCCGCGTCACCGTTGAAATGGAGAAAAGTCTTCGGTTCATCCTCTTCAACGTAAGGACTCTTTAACGTAAGGACTCTTTATAGCCGGCATCAGCTGATGTATTTGTGAATAGGTCAACAAACGAAATATTTCCTATTATCAAGACTTCTTTAAACGCCAATATTTTTCAACACAAGAGAGTGGAACTCTACGAGCTGATATTATCCGCTTCATATGTACTTGTATCCATCCAAGTAACGATGTCCTCGGTTCCGAAGTCACTCCTCGGTAACTACATCAACTAACTCTCAAAACAACTCTCAACTTGTTTAATCGCAGCTACCTTCTCATCAACTGGTTACTCAAAACCTCCACACACAAACACACTTTCCATAACAACCTCTCACTGTTTTGGGATTGGTTTATGTTTGCTGAAAACCGCCACAGTATAATGGACATCGAACCAGCGATCCTGGTGATGCAGCACAACGCTCGCCCCTTACCAACCGTCACCTGCAATCTACTCGATTTCATTTTCCGGATTGTAAACTTGGAAGTTTTGAGTGTGATCAAATATCAAGTCCGTCAATACTTCTCGTGGTTGAAGCCAATTTTAAAGTATCTTTGTAAACAGATGCAGGGAGGTGTGCAAACCGCACTAAATCTCATCATCAAACATCGAGTCGTTCCGAGCCTGGCACAAATCCTAGATACAACAAGAAACAATCCAGAACTCACAGCTCTTACTAGAAACTGTTTAGGCAAGCTTTGTAATTCCATCGAAAGTGAGTTGATCTACTGAAGTTTTCAAGAGATTCAAATCAATATAATTGATTCATGTCTCAACTGTCAGTTGATTCTTCACCTCTTGTTTCACGTCATTCGTGTTTATGATTATTTGAGTCTGTTTCGTTTAAAAGATTCCGATTTTAATTTGTGTTTGTAACAACTTTTAGAAAGACATCGTCATCACCCTGCTGGTTAGTAGCTGAAATATTGAAGTGTGTTTTGTAAGCTGGCTCCTTATAATTAAGAAAGAAGAAAAATAAAACTTGTAAAAAGTATCTGAGTATCCTGAAGATAATAAAAACAGCAAGATATGAGGAAGACCTGGGAGTTTTTAACTTCCCAATTTCATTAACATATTTTGTATCTTTATCATTTTTCAGTCAATTTTATTTTGTAAATCATAAAACTCCCAAATCTTTTATTTTGATTATGAGAATCATTTTATGATTTTGATACATTTTAGGCCCGATGCCAGCAGTGCAACCTCCTCCTGTAATAGATCTAACTGATGTCAATCGTAATCCATCTCTGAGAGCTCCCTCACCCGGACCTTCCTCAGTTTGTAGTGAAGATAATCTTGTGATTATTGAAGGTGATTCCATCTAAATCTGATGATTGATTCTGATCAATTAACTCGTAGATGATTCTGAAAATGAACAAAATGATACTAAATCGGTAGAAGAGACGAATCTGGCTTCGTTTAGTGATGAAGATGATGACGTGGTTGATTCCATACGTGAGTTAAAGATCGGATCTGTTTTGTGTCTTTGTGATCATTTAAAGTCTCTATAGATGATAAAGATGATGAATCCAACTGTGATACTCCTGAAAGATCAAAATCTGATAGAACTGTGAACTTTTCAAAAGCTTTACAGAAGTAAGTTGCTGAAGATGTTTCAACATTCGTTTATTCTTCATCTACAGATTAGATGAAGGATTACAAACTGTATTCACTCAGTTCGAAAAAGCTTCAAATTTATCGGAGAAATGTGATCAGGTCCAAGAGATAGTTACGAACATCATCACAACAGTAAGTCAATACATCTTCATCTGATCTTTTATTAATTACTGTTTGTAGATTGATTGGGAGGAAGATCAGATGAGTGCTGTGTCTACTTGCTTCTTATATCTCCTAACAGATGATTGCAACTCTTTTTCATCTTTACTTCCATCAGAGATGACAAATGAGTGCCTACTTGCTCCTAGCTGATTGCTTCAGACCCCTAACTTCATTTCTTTCTAGATATTTAAGTAGCTGCATCGAAAAACCGATCTTCATCGTATTTCGGATGTTGTGGGAAAATCGTAAAGATGAAATTGCGTTGAAAACGCTTCTACTAATACTATCAGAGGTTTATTCTCAACTTCCAAAGATCGGATACCTGCTCCTCTTCTACCTATCTGTTCTGTTAGTTGATCTCTTCTCTTTTCAGTCTCAATATTTTAAATATTTCAGCAATCCGAAAAAAGTTACAGAAAGTGTGAATCTGTACAAATCATTTGCGAGAAAGACACAACTCTCTGATCTCTACAACTGTTTGATGATGGATCTGAAGACTTGTCAAGAAGCGGACGTCAATATGCTGGTTTATTTAACACCATATGTCTTCAAAACGGTCTCTATCACCTCTTCTTTCATCTCTACATCATCAACACATCTCTAAAGTTTCCAGATTTGTGTCTCGACAACAGCGAAGTCTTCAACATCATTGTAGCCGCTATTGATCCTCTTCAACTGGAAGAGCTTTCATTTCTAATCATGATGGGGGATTTCTCAATGATGAACAAAGATTCAGTGATGAACATCCTCGGTGATTCGATCTTTATTGATCTTCATCTTGAAACTCATCTTCACTATTCATAGAATCTAGTTTAGACTGGGAAACTTTCGAACAATACGCTACCTGGCATCTTTTGGAGGCTCACAATATCCCGTTTGATGTTGTTCTTCCTCTCATCCAGAGACTTGATCCTAAAGCTCATGCAGAAGCTCTCTCACACATCCTCTTTAGTTTAAAACGAATTGAGTCCGTTGAAGACTTCATCTTGATCCTCATCTTCATCTGATCTTTATATAGACCCACACAAGACATGGTTCAGCACATCATTTCGCGTAGATGTATTGATGTAGACCGATTCACAGTCTCACTGCTTCGTAATTGGGCCATTACTTATCCTAAACAACTTGCGGACCACCTGTCAGTGGTACTGAGTAAGAGTAAGCCTAGGCAGTTGTCTCAATCGAGAAAGAGTTTAAGGCAAAGGTAAGTTGCTGATGCCTGGCCTGGTGGTCAGATAATTAAGTTTTATTTCTCTTTTTCAGAACTCATGCGTTTAAGAGGTGAAAAGCTTATGACTATAGAAGTAGTTGCTGACCATAGCAGTGGTTGATGACCATAGCAGTGGTTGCTGACCACAGTGATGGTTGCTGACCACAGCAGTGGTTGCTGACCATAGCAGTGGTTGCTGACCACAGCAGTGGTTGATGACCATAGCAGTGGTTGCTGACCACAGCAGTGGTTGATGACCATAGCAGTGGTTGCTGACCACAGTGGTGGTTGCTGACCACAGCAGTGGTTGCTGACCATAGCAGTGGTTGCTGACCACAGCAGTGGTTGCTGACCATAGCAGTGGTTGCTGACCACAGCAGTGGTTGCTGACCACAGCAGTGGTTGCTGACATGTTTGTTGTTGTAGAGCGCAGCAAGGACTAGCGTCTCAACCATCTACTACGGATATGTTGACACATGTGGACAATCTACGCAAATTGACCTTACCCAAATCATGCGAATGTAAGTATTTGTGACCTCGACAAAGCTTGCATCACCCTCATCTGTGTTTGATCAGTTTTTCGCCAGGACTCGTTGATTGCGTGTCTTCTTCAAATGCACGAAAACTTTGATGAACCTTGCAAATCAAAATTCAGTGAACTCTTCTCAATAGCAAGTAGCTTTGAATCAGATGATGATGAAGTGACTCTGAGGTAGGGAAGGAAGTCTTGAAACAACTTCTTAAATTTGAAATTTGCAGCAATGTTAAAACAAGCATGAAGAAAAGAGGTAAGCATGCAGCGCCATCTCGTGGTAGTTCTGCATCTAATAGAAACAAAACATCGAACAAATATGCTGAATCTGGTGACAGTGATGATTCGGTAACTTATTCCTGGATGTTCTCTGATTGTACATCAGCAAAGTCTTATATTTTAGGAGGAGAATTATCAGACAAAGCGGCGCCGAAGAGGTAGACCAGCAGCAAACGAATCTTCGGGTAGCGATTGATGACATCTCTTTTTGTGTCTTTCTCCTCTAAAAGCTGATTTGAGTCTGCTGATGATAACTTCACCTCTGATTTTTAGCAGTTCTTTTTTAGTCATTTCTAATCACAATAAATGGGAAATTTTTATTTAAATTTTTTAATTGGAAACCTTTTCTGAAGTAAGGTTTGGATGATTCAGATCTCTTACCAATCACGTGTTTAAAGATCGACTGAATTTATATTTAGCTTTTATATTTTACAATCTTATGTAAGTAGAAGCTGAGGTTAATATATTGGATTAATTACTATTTTACTTTTTATTATTTTTCTATTTAACAATTATCTGCTGCTAATGAAAGTTAAGTTGAATATTTATATGAAAGATATATTTAACAACATGTTAATTTGATACTAAATCAAGTTATACTTCAAGAAAAATCAAGTCTTTTAGTAGCTAAAAGATCTTTCTAATATATCAAATAATAATATCAAATTTATTCTGAAAATCGCGTTAATTTACTTAAACATAACCTTCTACAACATATTTATTTATTACAATAAATGCGAACGAGGGTACCTGAAGAGAGTACCTCTCGCTAACACACATTTTCACAAATAACATCTGTTTAGTCAAAAATATAGAAAGTAAAAGATGTAACAAGTGGTATTTCGATATCACTCAAAGCATATAACAGGGAACAATTACATGGAATGTTAATAATATAAAAAAGAGAAAAAAATCATAGTTTAGAAATGACAATGTTGGCAACATTATAACGGTTCAACTTTTTTTTGAACAACGCGAGCGACTCCGAGATGACAATGTCTGATGGCAGCTGGTTCCATATACTAATTGTGCGGTATGAGAAAAAATTTGCTCTGACCAATGTACCAGGTGATATAGGCTTATTAAGATGTAGTGTGTGTCGTCTGAGCTGATATAACTTTAGGGAAAGACTAATGGAAAAAAAATCATCAAACTGAATGTCAATTAAATTGTGGATAATTTTAAAAATAAGAATTAAGTCGCATTTATCCGTCAAATTTCCAAAATATCTAAATTGAAGAAACTGAGACGATGTTTATAATTATCATATTTAATATTAAGTTTCCTGCATACTAATCTCGTAAATATAGCCTGAACGGATTCGATTTTTTTGATATCACTAACTTGATATGGCATCCATGCACTAACATTGTATTCAAGAATTGGACGTACGTACAATTTGAAAAGATTGATAAAAAAGCATGGATCCTTAGAATTAAAGGTCTTTTTAATAAGAAAGACAAGGTTGATTGATTTTCCAAAGATTTTGGAAACATAACTGTGCCATTTAAAGTCAGATGATAAAGTAATGCCAAGGTCTACTCGTTGAATAATAGATCCATTAAAGGAGTATTGGTTCAAGGAATTTACCGCTGGTTTACGAGAAAAAGTTATAAGTTCAGACTTTGTGGGCTGGATTCTAAGCTGCCAATTCGTAGACCGGTTTTCTACAGTGTGTAGTGCAGTTTGAAGGATTACAAGATAATAGCTTATACAACAAACTAGCTGTTACAACAAACACACTGACATCATCTACTGCTACTAGTCTTCTGATGAGGTCTTTGATGAAAATGAAAAAGAAAAGGGGACCCAGAACAAAACCCTGAGGAACACCACTAGTGATTTGACTAGAAGTATATAAAGATCTTTCTACACGAGATTGTTGGGTTCTACCTGATAAGTAATCTTCAATCCACTGTAAGATAAAGCTGTTGATTTTTAAGTTTTTCAATACAGTAACTAGCTTAGTGTGTGGGACAGAATCAAACGCTTTTATTTAATATTATTTTATTTAAAGAGCAAACATAGTATGATAGTGGGTAAGATTTCAACTAATGTTGGTGGTGACAAATCATACAATTGTATCGCTATTCTAGCTGATAATTTAATGTAAGATAATAAATCAGATTGAAATTATTTTTAATAAAACTTTTTCCATCTAATAGTTTGAACTTTTATTAGAGTTGAAGTCAAAAGTATCTGTTAGAAATAAAAGGTCAGCTTCTTAAAAGCACATAAACGCGAATTTCAAGGAAGTTAGTATATCTGAATTATAAAAAAAAGTCAGTAATAGAAGCATATTTATAATAAAACACGCGCAAGCATATGAGACATGACAGTGATCAACTACTTCAGTATAACAGATATTTGATTAGAAATCGTAAATCAAATGTTTTATTGAGTTTAATAAGTTGTAGCAGAAAGAAGACAAATGCTGTTTAAATACAACGCGTAGAATGTTGAAATAATTTCAACTAAACCATGATACACCAACATGATAGCAAAAATGATGTTTTTTGCACCAATAACATTTTCCTCGTAGTCTTTTAGCTGTAAATTGAAAAATGTTTTAAAACTTAAATTCAAACTTTAAATAATTTTGAAATTCTTTTTAATTCCTATCGAGTAATTTTAAGTAAAAAGAAATAAATCTTACTTGAAAATCGTTTACACTTTACTCTGCACATACTTGTATGGCAAGAAGTTCTTCTAATTGAACGCTTTGACCTACTTTTTAAGTTCATCATTTTTAACAAGCCATCATGTTTGATCTTTTCTACTTTATGGCATTTAATGACTGGATTCTATAAAAACAATTTTTTTATAAACAGCATAAATGAACATTATCAATTTAAATTTGTATTAGTCATGAAATTATCAGATATTTTGTTATTTAACTTGGACGTTTTTGGCCTTGAGTCAGGACTTAAACTGTACAGATCTATAAATGAACTTTAGTATATCATTCTTGGATCTTAATCTTTACTTAAAGTTGCATCTGTTCATTTCTACAACCTTCTATCTCTTATTTTCTCTTCGGTTTTGTAAAGAAAACTTTAATTAAAAATGAATTTGTAATTTCAACTGTAATTTGTAACTCATCTCTTTAATGTTTGCTTCCTAGTAAAGTTTAGATTTTTTAAATGATAATATATTATCAATTATACATCTTGAGTGCTTGAAAGCACAAATGTGTAGAGTTATAATAAGATATTTTAAAATAAGAAGTTTTTTAAGTTAAAATAGACAAGTTAGAAAATAAAAAAGTACTAAACGCGTTTGAAGGAGTGTTTCACAGACCCACTTATCTCAATCAGTATAATAGAATAAAGGAGTAGAATGAGAAGAATAGGAAGATTTTATTTTTTTGACTATTTTCTTTGCTTCTCTATTTTCAGTTTTAATGTTTAATAAACATTTAAAAATCTCATTCTGTTTGAAAAATAGAGTCAACAAAAAAGATTAAAAACTTCTAATTTAATAACTTATACTGTTAGAGAGTTAGTGTACAACAAACATTTCTTACCGCCAGACAATCAGGGTACTGAACTGAAACGAAATAGTTGTTAGAAATTTAAGCTATTTTATTAAAGAATCACCTTTACACGAAGGCAGGGGAAAGTCCCATTTTGAAGTATTCTGATTACATGTTAGAAGTAATTGACCAATCAAAACTGTTCCAGGCATGCAATTGAATTTACATGTGGAACCATCACTAGAACATCTCACTGTTGCATACTCAGGTAAAGATGGTAACTTACAACCTGTAGTTTTGAAGTATTCAATTGAGTTTATTCAAGCAATAAGGGTTTAGTAATCTTGTGTATCTTTGACTTAAACCCCAAATTTGTTATTATTTTTAATTGATCTAATTAGAAAATTAGATAAAAATACTTACAATCAACTGACTTTGTTTCACTGATAACTACGAGTAAAAGAATTATAAGAAAATTCATTGCTATGCTTCTGATATAAAAACGATAATTTAGCAAAACAATTAGCTTCAAGTGAACAGCATCACCAGCTAAACTTATTTATACCCTGAAAGTTAAAAAAGAATTTATGCAGATGCTTTTAAATGATATTAACTTATATGACTTAGTAAATATTATTTTAAAATGTTAAAAAATTATGATAAAAACAGATAAAGTGATTGATGTAAGTGCATTTTAGTTTAGGCTTCATAAAAACTTATTGTTCAGTTGTTATGAGTTAATTGTAGTACTTGACTTTACAAGGTTTTGGTTTAAGCTTGCTTGTTTTGTATCTGCGTTGTTTACATAAAACAAATTCAGTTTTTACAGAAAACTTTATGTTTGAAGATTTTAGAATGTGATGTTAAAAGCAACAAACTGATTGTTTTCAAGTTTTATGTAAACTAAGTAAAAAAATATATAATTTAAAGCAATAATTATAATGGTATAATTATTTTCGACAACAATTTTTTTGTAATTTATAAAATTTGTTTTGAAATGAACACATTTTATTGTTGGAAACTGATAATGACAAAATCTTGATTATATATCCAATTAATGACTATATTGTAAAATTTCAACTGAGGTAGTTTTTCTTTTAAAACAACCTACCAAAATTCGATGTAATTTCAAACTATCAACGCCTCATAACCGTTATAGTTGTCTTGCAATAATCAAATTTCAATTTTTCTTACAGTTGGCTTTCTTTTTGATTATCATAGCTTCAATTGTAAAAATAAAATTGTAAATAGTTGATAAAAGAAATGAAAGTATTTAGCAAAACTTATTCTGAAATAAAAAAATAGAATAAAAACAACCTTTAAGAAATGTAGAAATTAGTAAATTTGTAATTAAAAAAGTAGTATTTAGAAGTCAGAAAAGTATCTAAAAAGCTTCTTATGAAGGAAATTGAAACGAAAATGATGTTTTAAAAGTGTTTTAGTTTATAAAACATTAATTTCTATTTAAAAAAGCAAAAATTTTAAGATTTTTTTAGCCAAAAGTTTATTCAAACAAAGTACTTGCTAATATTATTTTAAAAAAATTGAAAGTAAAGATTATCTTAAAGATTAATCTTTATCACATTTACTAGTTTAAGCGCAGAATATTACTTTAGTTTGATAGGATGATAACTTTATTTTAAGACATAAACATCAAGCTAAAATACCTTGTTGGAAAAAGGATTGTAATTTTTTAACTTTGGTTGCCTTAACCGAAAAGAAAAGCTTTTCAAAATCAACCAAATATAAAATTCCAAGATTAATTCTCAAAAAGTCACAAATTTTTAACTAGATAAAAAATGAGCCCGACGTGATTTGAACACGCAACCTTCTGATCTGGAGTCAGACGCGCTACCGTTGCGCCACAGGCCCTTATATTTGTGCTATCAAAACATATATTAAATATATTAAAAACAAGTTTGTATCTATACTTAATACTATTTATATTAGAAACAGTAAAAAAAACAAAATACTGAATATATTTATCATTTATCTAAGATTGATGATTACTCTAGCTGGTTCTATATTTTGTAATTTAGTTTTTGTAATATACAATAAATGTTCAATATATTTCACGAATATTCATCGGTTTATCTTTTTTTCTCAGAAATTAAAGAGATATTATTCGTGAGAATGTATGTTAACGAGAAGGGCTCTTTTCAGGCACCCTCCTTTGCGTTTATTGTAATAAAAAATAAATTAATTAATCGTAAACTTATTTAATTTTTTTTCTAAGAACATAACAACAAATTTAGATGAAAGTTCTAGCCACATTAATTTAAATTCCATTTGAAGATCAAAAATTTGATCAGAAGAACTTTTTCCAGCGGTAGTATCATATCTTGATATATCTGAGAAACCTGTGAAAATCTATTTTATTGAAAATATTGATGCTGGTGGTCAAAGATCCTGAAGACTCGCATGCTTTTAGCAGCCCCCTACAAAATTAATTCAAATGAAACTTTTTTAAAAACTTTAAAAAAATTAATTCTTGAAATTTGTGTTGTGGTTGAAATGAACTTGTTTTGATCTCACTGATTAAAACTGAATAACAGGTAAAGAGGTTAACTATCAATTTAACGTTCAAAAAAATATTATCTACAAAACAATTTTTAAATCTCGTCATGGTCAAATATTATTACCAAAATATTTTTTTAACACAAAGCTTGAACTCGGCCATTGGAATGTCAAGAAAAACTTAACGAAAAATAGAGTGAGCCCGACGTGATTTGAACACGCAACCTTCTGATCTGGAGTCAGACGCGCTACCGTTGCGCCACAGGCCCACATAACTTTTTTCAAATATTATATTTAATTATTTGTCCTTACATAATATAGATACTTAAGAATTACTTAATTTTAATTTGTTTATCTGTACAATTTTTTCCTAATGTATTATAATGGTTATTCAGAAAATAACACTTGATTTTTTATGAAAGATATTAGACTTTTCCTGATAAGCATTCTTAAAGATGTAAATAAGTACAAACAAGTTTTTAAGAGCAAGTAAGAACATCGTTTTAAGAGTTTTTTCTTCTTATTTAAACTAAAAAATTTCAATAGTTTTTAATTTTTATCAATTAATTTTAATTTAAAGTACAAGAAGTTCAGCTGCCTTAAACATTTTAAAATGAAAGAAAGAGGATCAACATTTGGAAGGATTAATTTTTAATAAACATTTTTTTAGAACTTTTAAAATAATTTTGATCGGTTTTTTTATGTTCATGTTTGTTAAAGAGATATTATAGATGAAATAAACTTTTTGAAAAATCTGCTAAATATCACTTAAATCGATTTTCACTGATATAAAAAATGCTTTAGAGTTATTCATTTAAAATACTAAAACAATTGAAGAAATCACATATTTGTATAAGTTTGTATATCAATAAGTTAGCCTAATATTGAATTAATTACTTTTAAATGAGTTTCACATACGTTTAATCTTCCTTATATACAGTTTTTAATGAATAAATTTTGTCAATGTTTAAATATAATTTTTACTTAAGAAAAGACAATGATATCATTGAACTACTTTCTCATTTTCTATGGGACATGAGAAATTTAGAAAGTGAGTATCCACATTACTTTAATCATCGCTAACATCATGTCATAAGACAGACAAAAATAACTGAAAAACTTACAAATTTTTTTCAACTCATAAAATCTTATGTAAATAAAGAACAGTTTATCGATATGACATATAAACTACTAAACCAACAAACTCTATTTGACTAGGTTGATATTTAATGTTTTGACAGAAATTAAAACATTGACTTTAGAGTAAATCTTTTAAGTATCATTAAAAGATCTTAAATAAGCCACCCACTTGAAGCTCAAATATCAAACTCTAAATTCCTAATTGCCCAACTAATTGCCATTTGTCTTTCAATTAATTACATTAGAACTTCTTTTTGTTGTTATAAAAAGTTATAAGTGTTCAATTCTTATTTTAAATATAAACTTAATATAACTATATAAGATAACTATATAACATAAGTAAATGTAAGTCTATGTATGAGTGGCATGTAGTTTTGCAACAAATAGTTTTGTATTCAAATTTTTCTAAATTTTAATTGTAAAACAGAAAATTAGCTGTTTCCTGTGTAATCTTGGAAAATAAAGCTCTGCTAAAAATTCCTTACTTTCAAACTCAAACAATTGAACTTATAGTATCAATTTATTTATTAAATTCTAAGGAACTGTTTCAAAAATTTCTTATATTTACATTTGAAATTAAATTTGATAATCAAAATGAAATAACATTTCTAATCAATTTGGAAAATAATTGAGATAAAAATTAATGAGAAAAGGTTTTCTGGTTTAGTTTTTGTAGACACAACCATAAAAGGAATAAAGACAAAGTTGATAAATCTTCTGCGGTTTACATGTTTGTCATTACGTCTGTCTTTTCGCATATATATAAATAAGTAAGTAGAATTGATTTTATTATAACAGTTATATAGTGAACTACAAGACTCAAATACTTTAAGAAAAATGAGTTTTCGACTTTTTATAATAATTTTGGCAATTGCTACTGTTGTCAATACGAAATCAGTTTTAAGTAAGAGCAAAATTTATTGCTGATATTCTAAAATTCTAATCTAATAGTATAAAGAAAAATAAAATAATAATCTTTCATAATTGATATTATTTCACGTTTAAATAATAAAGATAATTTTTGAATAATAGTAAATAGTTTTAATGTTTCTTTTCATATTATAATCTTTAAATAATCTTAGATTCTAACAAATGGCGAATAATGGAGAAGAAAGAAGCACAAACTGAAAACTTTCGGCCAGAATTTCTAAAAATCAATGATGTTAATAATTTAGTTCCTGAAGAAAACTTTGACTTGAAGTTACGAAGTAAAAGATCAACAACTGGCAAAAATCCTGTTAAATGTTACATAGAATTTTGTCATAACCGATGCTCAGCATTTTCAAGTAAGATTTCTGCTTTTAACTAATATCTTTTTCATTTACTTTAATTATCAAAGAAAAAACATTTGATTTTACTTTTTATAAAAGTTTGTAAGAATTTACTGGCAGATAAAAACGGTTTCTTATTTAGTAATAAGATTTAATAATTTGATTTGCTGTTGAACAATTAGTTACCTTATATTACAAACGAAATATATATTTGTAATCTTTTACAGGAAAACACAATCTTAGACGAAACTGCAAAGTTTGCAAAAGTCATAAAGCATGTAAACGAGGATATAGTTATTTCTAATCTTTCTTGTCTGTGATTATATGGATGCAGGCATCTGTAAATGATTGGAATATTTTTTCAGTTTCCATTAACTTTTTATAATAAATAATTTATTTAGTGACTGTCTTTTTTATTCTCATTCCTTTTTTATTCATATATCAGTAATTGTGTTATTTATTAGTACTTAATTTGAATTGTACAATCTACGAAATAAAATCTTCTAAGTTACTGTTGATATGATTTAATTAAGGTGTTTATAAAAGCAGAACTTAGCATATTTGAAATAAATTGGTTTTAAATGTAAATGTTTCTTATGAGTAAAGAATCAGAATCAATAAAAATGATTATTTGTGTAAAACGTGAAATCTTCCTATCAATTCATTTAAGTTAATCATTTGAAATATGGATGATAATTTATAAGGAACATATTTTGATAAAGTAGGTTTTTAGATTGACTCCTTGAAACGTTTTTAGTCGTTCTTAATCAAGAATTGTAAACTAGATACTATAAAAAGCAATTAAAATTGATATTGAAACATATTTGAAGTTGGTGTTCGAACAGTTCGCAATTAAAATATGATTTTAGCAACTTGATAAAAAACATGATTAGAAATGTTTGAATTTTAGAAGTTAAATTAAATAACTTTGAATGAGAGCTTCTGCGGTTCATCATTCTTTTAAAATTTGTTTGATTATTTTTCGGAAACCGATATTTGTTTTTTCAAACCAAAACTGCTTTGCTTAATATACACATCAAAAATTTTGTAAGATTTCTGACAATTAATTTAGTTTAAGTGATGATTAGAATTAAAAATGAATTCAAATTTCTATTTTGTAAATAATTGCATTTGCAATTACATTATAAAAACATCATAAGCAAATATTTATTCTTAATTAATTTATAATATTATTTTTATTCAGTCTAAATGACATAAATGCAAAAATTATTTTATATTCTTAATCAAAAGATTAAAAATCGAATATTCGAAGTTATTTTTTATATTTGAGATTCAATTATCTCTTCTTAAATAAGCTGATTAAAGATAATATAAAAGAAATTTGACAAAATAACTGATATAAATAATATCAATAACATTCTTTTAATAAATGAAAATATCAATATAACCAATTCAATCTTGCAAAATTAAATCATTGTCAAATCCTGCAAGACATTTAACTTAAATATATATTTTTTTCTTAACATATTTTAGTTTAAGCAAAGATACGAACTTAATTTTTATTGGCTGTGATAATCAAAATTCGATAAACTAAATTTCATCTTTCAAGAAAATTTTCTTTTTACTGTATAAGTAGTTTAATGCGAAAAATAATCGAACATTAAAGGAAGAGTTGCAAAACTAAGATTACAGCAGAGCTGTAAAAATTGACTTGTAGAAGGTAAGCACCACCAGAAATGTTGTTATATTGCAAATAATTTATGAAAATTTGTTTAATTTACGAACGTTAAGCATTTCAACCTTATTCTAGATAATTTTTATTATTATTTGTTGTAAAGAAAAACTAGAAAATTTTACTTTATGCAGTTTTTTTTTACCTTTTGTCTGATTAAATAAATAGGAGTTAAAAAATATTATTTAAATAACTCATAGCAGCATAATTAAATGTGTAAGTGACTTATTTCAAAATAAAACATGGTTCAGCAATAAATAATCTTTAAAAGTTATGAAGTAAAAAAAACAAGATTTAAGTTTTTAATGATTAAATAAAAGATAGATAATGTAATTTTGATAATAATTATTATTAATTACTTAATAACATCAATATAGTTTGTAATTTTTTTTTCTGAAGTTGTCAATTCATAAATTTTTATTGAAAATCTTTTTTAAAAACTGGTTGAGGTCTTATTGGAAATAGTGAAACTTTAATTATTTTAACTGAAGAATCCATGATGACTTAAAATAAATAAAAATAATCTTTGTTGAAGTTAATCTGGGAATAAAATATTCAGTTTGTGTAAAATTAAGCTAAATAACTTTATAATAAAAACACGGAAACAATTAAAACTAATTCTAGCTGCTCTACATAATTATTATTTGCACCTTATATTAGCTAATACTCACTAATTAGCGGATTTCTTGCTGCAAGATTTCAAGAAAACTCAAATTAGACAGTTACTAGACATGGTACTGTTTAACTATTTAAACTATTTACATGTATTACACGTTTAAAATTCAATTTAATAAACGCACCATATTAGAATAGGTTTGTAAATGTGCTTTGCTATGATATGTTTTTTTTGTAACAGTAAAACAGTTAATATGTAAAATATTTTCGACAGTTAATTATAATTTTTCACTTTTGATGTGATACAAAAGTGATATAATCATTCTAGTAGGTTCTGAAGACCTGATTTTCTATAGCTTCTTAACAATATCTCTCTTTTACTTTATTTATTGTCATCTAATTTTGAAAATTATTAAAGATTTCCGTTTAAAACACAAAATGTGATAAGCAATTTGAAAGCCAATTTATGTCATATAGTTCAATTTAAGTAATAAAATTGTAAGTTCATAGCTTTAAGTGCAGTGTTTCTAAATGAATAATTTCAAATAAAAAAATCATCAATAAAAGTGGTGAGATTTATTCTAAATAGATAAAAAACATATCATTTATTAAATAACAAAGTAATATTCCATATTAGTCTTTGTTTTATAAAGACTTAACAATTTTGAATTTATGAACTATTTCTGACTCTTTATAGTTTTGCCATAATCAAATATGTAAAACCATTAAATATCTAAGAAAGTTAAGCTCATAAATTCTTAAATAAATAAAAAAACAACTTGTCGACAAGATACATGAACTACTAAACCAATAAACTCTATTTGACAAAGTTAATATTTAATGTTTAGGCAGAATTCAAATTAATAGATTTAGAATATATTTGCTGAGTTTCATTAAAATTTTTGAAAAAGTTATCTATTTGTAAAATCGAATAATTAAAAAATCTAATTACGTAATTAATCAAAATTATTCACAACCTAATTGATCTTCAGTTTGATGACTTTTTCTCCATTAGTCCCTCCCTCAAGTTATATCAACTTAGAAGACATAAATTACATCTTAATAAGCCCACTCCACCAGCTACGTTAACCAGATTAAGTTTTTTCTCATACCGCATAATCAGTACATGGAACAATCTGCCATCAGAGATTGTCATGTCAAAATCACTTATGCTGTTCAAGAAAAAGCTGAATTGTTATAATATCGCCAACATTGCCATTTCTAAACTGTGAATTTTTCTCTTTTACAATACTATGATTCTGTGCAGTTCTTCATTGTCATATGCTTTTTCGTTTACACGTCAAATAGATCTAATTTGTGAGAATGTGTGTTAGCGAGAGGTGCTCTTTTTAGGCACCCTCCTTCACATTTATTGTAATAAATAAATAAATAAATAAAAGTCGGTGACGTTAAAAAGTTATTTTAAAAATATTTTAGTAAAATAAGAGAATTTTAATGAGATTCAGAAAATAATTTCAACTAAATTCAAACAATTGAACTTATAGTATTAAGTTATTTATGAAATTCTAAAGAACTGTTTCAAATTTTTCTTTTATTTACAGTTGAAATTAAATTTTAATCAATTTGGAAATTAATTGAGATAAAAATTAATGAGAAAAGGTTTTCTGGTTTAGTTTTTGTAGACACAACCATAAAAGGTATAAAGACAAAGTTGATAAATCTTCTGCGGTTTACATGTTTGTCTTTACGTCTGTCTTTTCGCATATATATAAATAAGCAAGTAGAATTGATTTTATTATAACAGTTATATAGTGAACTACAAGACTCAAATACTTTAAGAAAAATGAGTTTTCGACTTTTTATAATAATTTTGGCAATTGCTACTGTTGTCAATACGAAATCAGTTTTAAGTAAGAGCAAAATTTATTGCTGATATTATAAAATTCTAATCTAATAGTATAAAGAAAAGTAAAATAATAATCTTTTATAATTATTATTATTTCACGTTTAAATATTATAAATAATTATTAAATTATAGTAAAAAGTTTTAATGTTTCTTTTCATATTATAATCTTCAAATAATCTTAGATTTTAACAAATGGCGAATAATGGAGAAGAAAGAAGCACAAACTGAAAACTTTCGGCCAGAATTTCTAAAAATCAATGATGTTAATAATTTAGTTCCTGAAGAAAACTTTGACTTGAAGTTACGAAGTAAAAGATCAACAACTAGAAGAAATAATATTAAATGTTACATAGAGTTTTGTCATAACCGATGCTCAGTGTTTCCAAGTAAGATTTGTAATTAATATCTTTTTTCATTTATTTTGATTATCAAAGAAAAAACATTTGATTTTACTTTTAATAAAAGATGTATGAATTTACTGGCAGATAAAAACGATTTATTATTTAATAATAAGATTTAATAATTTGATTTGCTGTTGAACAATTAGTTATCTTATTATACAAACGAAATATATATTTGTAATCTTTTACAGGAAAACACAATCTTAGACGAAACTGCAAAGTTTGCAAAATTCATAAAGCATGTAAACAAGGATATAGTTATTTCTAATCTTTCTTTTCTGTGATTATATGGATGCAGGCATCTGTAAATGATGGGAATATTTTTTCAGTTTCCATTAATTTTTTATAACAAATGATTTATTTAGTGACTGTCTTTTTTATTCTCATTCCTTTTTTATTCATATATCAGTAATTGTGTTATTTATTAGTACTTAATTTGAATTGTACAATCTACGAAATAAAATCTTCTAATTTAATGTTGATATGATTTAATTAAGGTATTCATGAGAACAGAACTTAAAATATTTGAATTAACGTGGTTTTAAATTTAAGTGTTTCTTATGAGTAAAGAATCAGAATCAATAGAAATGATTATTTGTGTAAAACGTGAAATCTTCTTATCAATTTCTAACAGTCAATTTAGTTTAAGTGATTATTAGAGTTAAAAATGAATTCAAATTTCTATTTTGTAAACAATTTTATTGGCAAAATATCGAAATCTAGTTCAAAACTTGTACAGGTAATTACTGAATATGTTAAAAATTTCTTTAAAGATATAGGTTAACTTTGTTTGACTTTTGAAACAATGAATACTTTTTGTCAAACAGCTTAACAAACAGTATTAGGTTAATAAAAGTTATTTCAGACACTATTTCAAACATTTGCTTTCAATACAATATAAATTTAAACAAGGTTTAAGCATTATTTAAACAATACAAGCTCCTATACACCTAGCAGTAAAAGTATTTTTTGGGAATAGGTCATTTTTAGTAAACTCTAAAATACTTAAATTTAAATACTTTGTGTTTAAAAACTTTTCAAGTTTGTTAGTTATGCAATTATTTACTTAAACAGTTAAGAAATCAAACAGTTTGTCGTGAGTTTATCAATTAACTGATATATATTATACAATTTTTCTTTCAAATGTTCTTCTTTAGTCACCGCCATACAAAGAATAAAGATAATATTGATCCATCTATTGTAGTGTAGTATTTGTCATTACGTCTATCCTTTAGCATTTATATAAATAAGCAGCTAAACTTGGTTTTATCATAGTATCTATATAGTGAATTATACGACTAAAGTTGTTATTTAATGCTGCAAAGAATTTTGTTGAAACCGATGTTTTTCAAATAAGAGTTTTGTTATTGAATAATTTGTTCTTAATTAGATAAATTTTATATTTATAAAGCCAAATATCTCCATTTTGGAAATATTTAATAAAAATATTAAAAGAAAATATTTAATATATTTTTAAAATATTTAATAAAAATGTGAAAAAATTTACCAAGAAAATTAGATTTTAACTCCTTTGTAATATTAATATTTATTTGATTTAATATTAAACAATTTATTTTCTATAAAAATATTCTATTTGAATAAGAAAATATTTCTATTTGAATAAGGAAGTGAATTGTTTATTATATATATATTATATTTTGTGGCTGGTGACAGTAAAAATCTTTTATAAATCTTTGGTGGATACACATTTATTAACCTTGTATACTTTGGTGGGAGTTACTAAAAATCTATCATGGAAACTATGGTAGATACAAATGACAGGACCTTGCGGTCAAAAGCTCCAAAAGACCCAAGCAAACCAAGTTCTTCAAAACAAGCTTGCAATGGCAATTGCCAAGCTTGTAACAAAACTTGCTCTGGTAAAGATCTGGCAATAGATTGCATCAAATGCCTCTCTAGGTTTCACCTCACTTGTAGTGATGTGAATAAAAAATTATATGATATATTTGAAAATAATAAAATGCAGCAAGTGGGATTTTGTTGGTCCTGCATTAAATGTAGATCTATGGACAAAACAACTACCTCGTCCAACACTAACAAAAGCCTATTGTCTGACATCAGCAACACCATATCCACTGAATTGACCAAATTAAAATCTGAAATCGGCAACGATGTTGCCAAAATCAATGAAAAGATTTCTATCTTATCCAAATCTATGGATGAACTGGAGGCCTCCACAAAGAAGCCTCTCACGTGGGCCTCAGTTGTTGGTAATTCTGGATCCGAAAAGGGTACTAGCGTGGTGCAACTTCTTGCCAAGAAGGTTACTGACACGCACAAGAAACTTACTCTGGACCGGGAGGATAGAGAAAACAATGTCATCATCTTTGGTGTCCCTGAGACTGATAAAGACGATGACATCAAGACTTTTAATCAAATGTGCACTCAAGGCCTTGGTGCTGTGGACACTCCAAAAGTTTCAATGACCAGACTCGGGGCAAAAAGATCAAATCATAAAAGACCGTTAAAAGTTTCCTTTCAGGAAAGATGGGACAAACGTAAGTTTCTTGCTAAGCTGTATAAACTTAAGCAGGACGAAAAATTCCAGGGCATCAGAGTAGCACATGATATGTGTGAAGACGATCGCGTAGAAAATAAGCGTCTTCTAAAAGAGGCGTACAGCCGAAATCAGAAAGAGCAACCAACTGATTTCAAATACAAAGTTCGAGGTCCACCATGGGCTTTACAGATTGTGAAGGTCTTTTCAAAAAACGGAAGTGCAAAATAACCACTGGACCCACATCACCCTTATTCAACCTCTCTTCGCACAAAATTATTAATACTATGCTTCCAGCCCAAGATAACAGTACACAGAAGACTACCACCAAATCTTACAAGTGTCAAAAAGACAATTTTTCTTTTATATTAGGTATGCTTTTCAACGCACGGTCAATTGTCAACAAAATTTTCGAATTGAAAGCTCTTTTGCTTTCTCAAGATTTTACATTTGTTTTCATTACCGAAACTTGGTTGAAACCCTTTTATCCTGACTCCTTTCTGGATGACAGTGATCTTTTTCGTGCTTTGCGCTGTGATAGACTGTTTGATAGAGGCGGCGGTGTTTGTGTAATCTATAAAACATCACTGGCACCCATGATTTCAAGAATTAAGATAGATACCATTGATTGCCCAGGATTTGAGATTATTGCTTTCAATTTTCATTACTCAAAGTCTAAGTTTTCCCGCTTTATATGTACCTACCTACCACCGTCTAAAGTTAACGATGAGGTTACTATTAAGGCCTTATTGAAGGTTCTGAAAAGCCTTGTTTGTCCTGAGATGTATATTCTCGGGGATTTTAATTTTAGTAGAATTGATTGGAATAACCCAAATTTAGCATTCAATGGAAAAATGTTTAATTTGAATGGAGACAAAACTAATTTAGCCAATCTGAGTCATGTCTTTGTAAACTTCCTTGATGCCAATAATCTATCTCAGATGGTTACTTTTCCAACCCAAGTTAGTGGTAATACTTTGGATCTTCTCATCACGTCAAAACCTGATAACGTTATCTACGTTGATCAAAATGAACCTTTTGCTCTGACATGCGATCACAACATGATTGAATTCAAGCTCCAACAAACTTTTTCTACGAACGTTAAAACTCCAAGCATACGGAACTTTTATCGTGGAAATTATAACAGTATAAACAAGTTTTTATCAGGTGTTGACTGGATTTCTGTTTTCAACTCTACCGAAGACATCAATGATATCTACTCAAGGTTTACTAACATTGTTAATGAGTCAATTAAAAAGTTCATACCTTTATATAGAGTCAACAAAAAACCACACTTGCCAAGATATTTAAGGAATTTACAGCATTTGAAAAACCTCTTATACAAACAAACTAAAGCAGATCCTTCCATCAAACCTCTATACAAAGATCTTTGTCTAGTCTACAAGAAATCAGTTTATAGCCTCTATTTAGGAAAAGAAAGTGCAATCTTATCTTCACCTAGCAAGAAAACGTTTTTTGGCTTCATTAATCACAAGCTTAAGGCGAGATCTCATCTACCTCCCTTGCTTGATAACGCCAATCAGCTGGTGATGGAACCAAAGAATAAAGCTGAATTGCTAAACAAACAATTTGAAAAGGTTTTTATAACCGATGATGGCAATACTCCTACTATTTCCTACTCCAATATCCTTTCAAATATCTCTGAGATGGTAGATCTAGACATAACAGTTGATATAGTATCTAAGGCTATTTCTTCTCTAAAATCAACAGTTTCCAACACCCCAGATCAAATCCCAGCTTTGTTTTTAAGAAAAAGTACTTCTTCTTTAGCGCTACCCTTATCGCTACTCTTTAACATGACTCTTAAGCGGGGAAGACTTCCACAAATTTGGAAGAATGCTATTATTACTCCAATTTATAAGAAAGGTCCCAGAAACACTGCACTTAACTACAGACCAGTTTCGCTGACTTCGGTTATCTGCAGAACTCAAGAACATATCATTCACAACCATATAACTAGCCATTTGACGGAGCATCATCTAATATCTGATGCCCAGCATGGCTTTGTTAAGCAAAGATCTTCTTTGACTCAACATCTCACTTTTTTCAATGAGCTTACAGCTCATTACGAAAGTAATACTCCATGTGACATCATATACCTTGATTTTGCTAAAGCGTTTGATTCTGTTCCACACAACAAGCTCATTACTGTATTGAAAAACATAAAAATCAGCAACTCTATCTTAAAATGGATTGAAGATTTCTTATCAGGTAGAACCCAACGAACCCGTGTAGAAAGATCTTTATCTACTCCTAGTAAAGTCACCAGCGGCGTTCCTCAAGGTTCCGTCCTGGGTCCACTTCTCTTTTTGATTTTCATTGAAGACCTCATCAGAAGACTAATAACAGTAGACAATGTCAGTGTGTTTGTGTATGCAGATGACATCAAGCTATTATCTGGTTCTCACTCAAAACTCCAAACTGCACTAAACATTGTAGAAAACTGGTCTGCGAATTGGCAACTTAAAATCCAGCCAACAAAGTCTGAAGTTATAACATTCTCCCGTAAGCCAGCGGCCAACTTCAGCAACCAATACTACATCAATGGATCCATTCTTGAACGAGTATCCTCAGTCATAGACCTCGGCATTACTCTGACATCTGACTTCAAATGGCACAGTTATGTTTCCAGAATCTTTGGAAAATCTATCAAGCTTGTCCACCTCATCATAAAGACTTTTAATTCTAAAGATCCATGGTTTTTCGTCAACCTTTTCAAACTGTACATACGCCCTATTCTTGAATACAATATCAGTGCATGGATGCCATATCAAGTTGGTGATATCAGAAAAATCGAATCTGTTCAGGCAACATTTACGAGATTGGTTTGCAGGAAACTTAATATCAAATACGGGAGTTATAACCATCGTCTCAGCTTCTTCAATCTAGATTCTTTGGAAATCCGAAGAATCAAATACGACCTTATTCTGATTTTTAAAATTATTCACAACCTAATTGATCTTCAGTTTGATGACTTTTTCTCCATTAGTCCCTCCCTCAAGTTATATCAACTTAGAAGACATAAATTACATCTTAATAAGCCCACTCCACCAGCTACGTTAACCAGATTAAGTTTTTTCTCATACCGCATAATCAGTACATGGAACAATATGCCATCAGAGATTGTCATGTCAAAATCACTTATGCTGTTCAAGAAAAAGCTGAATTGTTATAATATCGCCAACATTGCCATTTCTAAACTGTGAATTTTTCTCTTTTACAATACTATGATTCTGTGCAGTTCTTCATTGTCATATGCTTTTTCGTTTACACGTCAAATAGATCTAATTTGTGAGAATGTGTGTTAGCGAGAGGTGCTCTTTTTAGGCACCCTCCTTCACATTTATTGTAATAAATAAATAAATAAAAAACAAGGAATAAATAATTTGTTTTCTTGCTATGTAATTGAGATTAACAATTTTGATTTTCACAGAAAAATGAAACTGCAAATAATAATCCTTAAAAAAGTTAGAAGTAAATAGTTTATATCGAGTCATATATAGTCAATTGCTAAGAATGTTTTATAAAGATAAGCAAAATTAAACAAAACAACTTTAGTAATACTTTGCTTATCTGTTTAGCAAAATTTATTTTCAATTTTGTTTTTTGGAGGTTAAAGTTTATGAAAAATAAAAGCAATTTTCTTGACCGGTAAAATTTTAAACTTTTCTTAATTCTTTCTTAAGGCTATTAGTTAAATTTGCATCTAATAACTCTCACAAAAATGTTAGGACATAATTCCGATTTATATCATTTGCTTTATAGAGATTAGACTGATGTAGTTAATTATGTAAACACAGTTGATTACTTAACATTTTTTGACAAATTATAGATTTGACTTTATATACTTATAAGCTGAAACAGTTTAAATATATTATTAAAGAATTAAACTTGTAGATAGTTTCTATATTTTATTATTACTTTTGAAGCGAATTTAAGAAGTATAAGACAAATATTTGAGCAAGTAATAATATTATCAGCATTAACAGTTTAGGCGCTAAACGAGGGGTTTCCAAATCCACATTCTTTTTGTAACTCGTTAATTTCAATCAATAAATCCTCACATTCTAAACCAAGTTTCGAAGCATATTTAAAACATTGCTCAGACTCAAGCTTGCGTTTAGTTTTTAAAGTGACTAAAGTCAGGTATGCCCAAACCATAGCATTAGTGTTGTTAAGAACATTTGCTTCAGCTAGAGCATCTTCAGCTTCACTTAGTTCATTCAGCCGATAACAAGCGGTTCCAACACCTAACCATGTGAGGCAAGTAGGCTGTCTTCTACAAGCCATTAAAAATACCTCTTTTGCTTTTAAATATTCTTCTTTATCCAGATAAATCTCACCAAGTCTTAGTAGTATGGTATGCATTTTTGGAGGATCATTTACAAATGAAATTGTTCTTTCATAATAATCTTGTGTAGCTTCCTGATCACCCAGTTCGTAAGACAAATGTCCACAAATCGCCCAAGCTTCTGGATTTTCAACATCTATTTCAATTGCTCTTTCAATTGATTCTTTAGAGGCATTAAAGTTTTTTTGAATCATCTGAAGACGAGCTAATAAGATATGGTATCCAGAACTTGGTCCACGAAGTAATAGTTGACGAGCAAGAGCTAGTTCTGTAAAATGACTAGCATAACGTTCTAACAACCAATCAGCAGCCTTCATAAAGATACTATGTTTAAGGATGTGAGATTCTTCTTCTTCTTCATTTATTACTTTCCGATCTGAGCAATTAGAAAACGGTTCATCAGAAACACATGAATCATCTTTTGCAGATGTATTCTTACTCATGTGAACACTACTAGATTGTTTGGTTGAAGTTTTTACTTCAGCCTTTGGTTTACTGTTTCGTGATAGAAGAGTGAGACTTGATGCTGACTTTGTCATTCTTTTTGATAACCCTTCAGTCTCGTTGATTGTTCCATTTTCCTCCTTTTTCACTTCTTCAGGAATATTAATCAAACCATCAGAAGTTGTGCAACATGTTGACAAAGCAATGCGATTAGCTTCCAGAAAAGAATGTTCAAGTAGAATCTGATTATCAGTTATCTTATAAAACAAGCCAATCATAGTCCAAGCTAGTATTGCTTGGTTTTCATTTGTAGAAATGCTCACAGCTTTTTCAAACATAATTTCTGCTTCTTGAAAACCAGATTCGATGGTGCAAACGATAGCGTACATGATAAGAGCTTCAAGAAAATCTTGTCTAATTGAAATTGCTTCTTTAAAACATTCTTTTGACTTTATGGTGTTTCCATTTCTAAAATGGAAAACCCCATAATCATACCAACTAATAGGATCTTCTTTCGTTCTTAAAATTCTTTCTTTATAATAAGAAGCTGCGATTTCAAAGTCACCGTTATCAGCTGCTTCTTCAGCAAATATTTTTAATTGACAGACAGTGATATGTGGTAAGGTCACATTTGCTTCTTCTTCAGTTGTAGTGAGAAACTTTCCGATGCAAATATGCATCTCATCAATAAGATAAACATAAAGTTCAGTCAGAAATTGTTGAAGTGCTTCTTGTGATGTAAACACTGAAGTTTTTAGGAACTTTTCGCGCACAATCTTCACAATTGAATGCTTTAGTTGTTCTTTGAAAGCAAAATATTTACCAGAAGTATTCAGAACGTAGTGAAGTTGTTTCTTTCGTTTGATTTGTTCTTCAACACATTCATCAAAAGTGTTCTCAATGATGTTTTTACCAAATAAGTTTTGAAATTCATCCAAAATAAGGTGAGATATAGAAGAAATTTGTGAATGAAAATCACTAACTGCTTGATTAGCTCCTCCAATCTTCATCTTCAGTACAGGACGAGGCGGGATCAACTGAGATACTAACTCAACCAGCTCATCTGGTTGTTTTCTTGGTATCAAAGATCGGTGTAAAGTAAACTGGATATAGATATAAGTTTTAGCTTCAGAATAAGCTAAAGAATCAGTAGGACTTCCTAAAACTATTATATCTGCATCCAAATGTTCTTTGCCTTCTTTCCAAGCTGTGCTTCGTTTATTAGTTGGTCCTTTACTTCGTTGCTGATTAGAAGTAGCAGCCCCTTTTGAAATTTGGTTGCCTGCACGAATAATCTCTTCTGCTATTAGTGTCTTTCTCAAAGTTTTCTTCTCCATTTCAATTTCACTGTATGGATAAACACGGAACGCTCCTGAGACAGAAGCAACTCCTGGATAGAGTAAAGGACTAAAATCAACATAACAAACTCCATGATAGGACATCATTGTCGGGCCATCATCGTCAGTATGCTGCTGGCTTTTATCTTTCTTCCCTCCACCAGAGGCTTTAGGGTTGCTAGTAACTCTGATTATCTCCACCGGTAAGAATCTACTGCTCTTTATATTGTTACGAAAAGTGGTTTTTGTTTCAGGATCAAAATAAAAACGTTTTTCAACATCCCATGTCACACGATTTTTTTCGTTTTCTGCTTCTCGACAAAACATTTGATCTTTAACATCTCCTGTTTCTTTTATTGGAGCAGGTTTCTTCAAATAAGAATAAGGAATAAACTGAGCATCCGGAGCTGACGAGTTGATATTGTTCCACTTCATTGGCTTTTTTTGAAGCTCTTTATCATTTGCAAGCTTAAATGTTCCATTTTGAACCAGTGTAAAGCCTTCTTTATTACCAGCTTGAAGCATTGGGAAGCCAACCACATAATTGTAACTCTGATTAGGACTAGTCCAAGATTCTGGCAATGAATAGGCGGATCCAACCTTAACAGTCATGAAATTTGTTTGACTTTTAATATCTTCATCAATTAAAGGTTGATTGACACTAATTCTTACGTCAACTTCTGGTTTCACTTCTTCATTACTATCTACAGGGGTGTTTGTAGTGTTTGCAGAGTAACCTATTCTTTCTGTTGTATTATTAGCTATATTTGAGGCTGTAGATTTAGATTCAATTAATAATATAGGATATATCAGGTAACTTTGATCATACTGTGTTTCTGTTCCATGTAGTATTGGGAAAATATCTATAGTGCATTGACCAAGAAGAACAACTTTTTCTTCTTTTTGTTTTTTTTCTTTTGGCAACACTTCAATGAAAGTCAGTACTAATGGTTTTGAAGCAATATCATCAACTGTAGTTTTTCCACCTTCTTCTGTTAAACTGCAGTCGATATGAGTTGTATAATTGTACTCTGCAGGGCTGTCAATACTTGATTCAACTCTAGAGCTTTCTCCAATAATTCGTCCATCAAATTCAGCTTTTACATATGAGACATTAAGTTCATTTTTTGTGCCTCTGATATGCCTTGCTCTGATGATATTAATTTGAATAGTTTCACTTGTTCTTACACCTTCCATGTTAAATCCTTGATCTAGCAATGAAATATTATTACCAAAAACAATTTCCTTGTATAAAAGTCTCACCTATATTTAATATGTAAGCTTATAAAAATATATCAGTGTTTTCTTCATAACCAAAGCTACTAATTTACTATTTATAAAAATTGATGTTGAATATCTATTTAAATAAATTTATTAATTTTATTTAACATGTGGCAAGCGATGATAGATTATATAGCTCTTACAACAAACAAAAAATATGACAATAGAAAGATAATGGAAACGTCTTTAGTATTATAGTCAGCATTTAGTTTTTTGATTTATTAATTGAATAATCTATCGAAAAATATAATATAAAAATAAAATATTGATGTTAAAAAATTAAGAATAAACATAGTAAAAAAGTTAGCGAAATTTTAGATTGCTTATTAAAGTTTTAAATTTATATAATATGATTAAATGCAACTAAAAATATATAAATGGTGTTTAAAAGTCTTACTATAAATTAAATATATTTACAAATTAAACTTTAAATAAAGCTTTCAAGTGAAAATATATTTTCCAAATTCTAAAGGACTAATGACAAAATTATTTCAAAGTGAATCACAAATTTTGGTAACCTATACATATTTAAAGCAAGTTCAGTAAAAAAATACAAAAACAAGACAAAGAATTCCACCTAATACATGTAACAGAATCAAATACATAAATATTTTTAATTTTTAGCTCAAATAACTTTATAAATAATAAATAACAGTTTGTTAAGAACCAAAGTTTATATCTATTTTAACTTTAACATCTTAGTTAATTTAGCAGGACATAATAACTGAGAAAACTATTTTTATTAATTAATGATGATTTATATTTATAACTATTAAAACTGTTATAAAAATTCTAGTATGTATTTTATAATTAAAAAATCTAGCATGTTTACAATAAATTGAATTATAAATAATTGTAAATTAACAAAGCAGAATGTTAAATAATTAAATAAAATTTATCCTAACTTCTATCTTGTGAATCAATTTTGAAATAGAAACTTGCTTACAATTTAGCTATTAGTTTCTATAGCAATGTATTAGTGGTGGCGCATTAGTTAAAATAAACAAAAATTAGACGAAAAATGTTATCCCACTAGATGTGTTATCACACAATAATCAATTTTTTATCAGAATCCTTACAAATAATTTAGAAAAAAAATTAATCTATTATGAGCAATAAATACTTTGGCTGTAATATAATATAAATATAATAATTGCCTGTTCCGGCCGGGAACGGCCATGCTGAATATACATATATTTTGTTGATCCGCTTCGGCCGCGAACAGCGATACATACATATATGCAAGCATATATATGTCATGGAGGAAGTAATGGATATCGAGCTTTTCCCCATGTAGCAGGATTCTACTTTCCACGCCAGCCAGATTATAAAGCGGAACAGAAGGACTAATACAGCAGCGCCCAGTTGGCGTCGCAGGAGCTGCCAGAACGACACTGAATACAGTGAAGAACTGCCTACGGAGCTCCGACCCCAGCTTTGAATTCAAAGTTTTGTATCTCCTAGAAGTGTTGCCTTTTTACCAGACACACAAGGCCCTTGTACCCGGGTATTTTATACTGACTTTTCCTTGCCACTAATATATGTCCACCTGGGATAGAACCCGAAATCTCCTGCTTGATATGCAGCTATGGTAACCGCTTCGCCACATAGATGAATATATATATATAATATATTTAGTTGAATCTAGAGATAACTCGTATTTTTATATTTAAAATTGTTCAAAAATTGCTGGTGATTATTATAGGTATCAAATGAATTAATAATATTTAAGCTAGATAAAAACTACTAATAAGGCCAGCCAAGTGGTGTGTATTATAGTACCACTTTCTGATATACTGTAGACGTTAAATAACTGAGGTATATATTTGCGAAAACTCAATTGTGATCATAACAATGACATTAAAGAAAATATACTAGTTTGTGGTCATCATTGGTGGAACAATTTTATGATAAGAGCTATTAATGACTTTTTTATCTGTCATTAAATCAAAGTTACCAACAACATTTAAAAGGAAATACGTCTTTGGCTGTTATAAATGGTTGATAAGTGTAATATGTCAACCAAAGTAATAGCTTTAAGTAAATTATAATAAACTTTTGTTTTCAGCAAATTGAGTACATGTGAAAATTTTCTGAAATTTTATTGTTTAAAAAATACTTGATAATAGAAAAATATTTATATCAAGGTATGATAAATAAAGATTGTACAAAATAAAAAGAAATTGTTTTTTATTAAACTGTCAAACAGTTGTCCTTTAGAACTCCCTAAAAATTGTTCAATGACTTAAAGAGGGAGTAGAGGAAAACAAATTTGATTTTATATTACTAATTTAAAAGTCCAAGCTTACAGCTTTCAACAAAAGTCATATACTTAAATTCAACTTTATTCTGAAACTACGAAATTGATTTTTTTTAAATATTTCTATATTTTTAAATATTAAGTTGAATACTTAGTGATAATGCTTATCATCCCCTAATATTGATTTTATTACAATTATTTATTGATTTTATTTGCTGTAGGAACAACAAAAATTCAGTTTAAATAATTTGTTTTTTAAAACTTTTAGTTTTGTTAAGTAAGCTTTGAAAAGAAAAATTAGATGCAAATGTTACAGAGATAGTTTCCTTAATTGACCTAATATTGCATTAAAATGTCATTTTAGAATAAATTGATGATGTCTAGGAAGTAATTTAAAATCAAAAAACGTCAATACTGCAAGTCTTGAAAAATTGAAAAACATTTAGTGATAAAGATATATAAGACAAGCTGCTTTGATCTAGAACATCAGAATATTTCTGTGAGACACAAGTCAATAATCTTCCTTTAGAGTGTTTTAAATGAGAAGAGAGTAAAGAAGATTAAAATGAAAATCATTATTATAACGTTTATTTTCATGATATCATCTGCATTTGGTAAGTAAAAAAAGTGACTAGTTGCTGTTGAAACTAATAAAAAGTTGAAATTATTTATTAATTTTTATAGGAAAACAATTCATTAGTTTTCTGTTTCAATACCAACCAGTTTTGATTTAAACTGTTTTATTTTTGAGAAAAATGTAAAACTATGTATAATATAAGTTGCTAATTAAAACAAAGTGAATGGTTGAGCAGGTTAAATTAGATTTTAAAAATCAGTTTTTAAACCGCTAAGTTCATTTATAAAAATATTATCAACTTATTCTGTGAGATCTTTTATTGCTTCTAACAACTTCAAATTTATATAAACTAATTTGATTAAACTTACAGCAAAGCAGTGTGAGCTGATAACACCGCGAAAATATTCTCAGATGAGTTGTGCAGATAACTCTTGTACTTTTACTTGCCCAACATTTTCCCAACTTATTGGTCCCAATAACCTTACTTGTGACACTGCTACTGGTGAATGGAGTGATGATGCGCCTTTTTGTGATGGTCAGTTTTATATTTCAAATTATTACTAAATAAATTAGCAGCTTTAATAACTTGTATAATCTATAAATAACTCATACTTCATAAAATTAGTTTGAATTTTATGTTAGTAAATTTTGATTTATTAGATGGTTGTGTTTCCAAATCATTAATGTAAAAATGATAATAGAGTAGCAATGATCATTTTTATCTTTAATACTCTTCATTTTTTCTTTCAGTTTTTCCTGATCAATGTCAACAAGTGAGTACAATTGAAGCCTTAAACGATTCTCTGCTTTTATAATTTTAATAAAAAAAATTAAGATGATTAAAAATTTATTTTAACATTAAACTAGTCATCTTTCGATTTCGATGTTTCAGGTAATCGACGGAAAGCGAATATCTTGTAGATTATACACAAATGAAGAACTTGAGATACTTAACAAATTTTTTAAAAATTTTAAACCTTTTGATGATTCTGAAGCTCTGCTGGTAGTAAACTATACACTTTTACATAAAGCTAGGAAACCAGATTGTCACAGACACTACTGCAGTACATTTTGCTGGCGACTTGCAAGTAAGTAGTCTTGTAAAATGGTTTTGTTAATTCAAATTTTATAAAGTTTAGTTTGATGGCTTTAAGTATCCATAATTAAGTACATGTTACTACAAGGTTCATAGCTCTCAGATTCAGCTAATAAAACCTCTGTCATAACGAAATCATTTCAATCTACTACATGAGATAGTATTACCTGAAGTTTTGATAACATTTTCTACTCAAATAGGAATATTTGATCAATTAACTTCAAATTTAATTTTTACAAACAGATCGCAGACGACGACGAATATGTAAGAAGTGCAAAAGAACTGAATTGAAAAACGTTTGTGTAAGAGCAAACACACTCTTTGGTTAACAAGAAATTAGAAGCCCGTGAAGAAAACATTTATTTTGATAAGATTTTTGAATTGATTTTCAATGTCTATCGTTGATTTAGATTTATAAACTTTTTTTTAATATCACATGTAAAAATTATTTGATAAAATGTATTAAAATCTTGATATGGTGCAAAACATGTAATTATAGAAAGTCTATCTTTCAAAACAATCTGGACAACAAATATCTAACTCAGCTGTTTTTAGCAAACTTTCCTATCTCGTTTCATTTGGTTTGTCAAAATATTTTTGAATAATGCTAAGATCGCTAAATATATTTTCATAAATGCTTAAAGAGGTTTCAATTATCTTCAATCAAAATCATCATGGTTAAAGATACCTTTAATTTTTTTTACTACGCCACCTATCGAGAGCAGAATGTATCTTTTCCGTTTATGGTAAAATAACGACACTGGTTTGTGCTTACTGTTTGATAATCAAAGATTACGGATTATGTCCAGATAGAATATTCACAATCTGCTCACCCCAAAGTCACTGCTCGAGGTCAATGAGGGTTGTCATTGAAGATTAGATCTAAAGAGCGGGGACAGTTCATCTATCGCTATTTTTCACTGAATTTAAAACCAATGAGCATGTCAGAGAGTAGTGTGTTAGCAAATATACACATCTAAAAGCTCTATAGAGGTAGTGTCACAGTTTTGCTTATGATCCAGGGTGTGAGTTGTCTTTGCTGTCGAAGTGAAGATGATAGCAGCAACCGGCAGCAAATAAAACTCTGATCTTTTTGAAATGATTTAATTTTAAAACTTGTTAAATACCTTTTGAAAAAATTGATTTAAGGACTTTAACTGAAACCTCTTAATAAGTTTAAGTAAGTTCACTGTTTTATTTTTATCGTAACTATTAATAAAAACAGAAAAATCAAAATTTCAAAAATCGATTCAACTTGTATTAATGTTTTAAAGATTAAAAAGGATAGATTAAAGAAGATTAAAATCAATTTATGATTTGCAAAACATATCAAAAATAAATTTTACATTGGTCAAATAATATGAAAGTATTTTGGTTTTAAAATGATAAGTCGAACGCAAAAATTAACTAAAAGTTATTTTCAAATTTTAGTGATAGAGTAATTATAGTTTTATAAAAAAAAGTTTTTAGAATAGGCTGCTGAAGAAATTTAGTTTAATTTTTCGCTGTCTGTTTATTCATATAATTTCTAGTACTTTCAACTTATATTTGCTTCTAAACTTATTAACTTTTATTGCTTCTAATTTACTCTATGTTGTTTTTATATATATCTAACTTTTTCATTATTTCATGATCTTTCAATAACTATTTCTAAAATCGTTAATTTATTTTTTGAATTGAAGTGTTAATAATTTGTTTAGTTTAGACCAACTTTTATTTACTTACTCTAGTTGCTCATTATTATATTTATTTAAAAATATGTTTTTTAATTTTCTTTGTTTCTTTATTGTAAGCTCTGTAAGAGCTTCTGTCTAAAACTTGTATCGTCATTTAATAAGGTTTTTGATAACTATGACATTAATCAAACTTTCGCTGCAAGAGTTTAAGACTTTTTAAAAATCGATCAGGGCTTTTATTTTGTTATCATTATTCATAAGAGTTATGAAAATACACATTGTTTGTTTGATCTTAAACGATCGATAGTTTTTTGTTACATAAATCTAGTTTTTAGCTTTTGTGGTGAAGAACACGATTTATTAACTCTAAATATAAAAGTAATTTATTGAAACAGTTGTTGAGAATATAAGTCTTAATAGAAGTTTCTTCAGCAGCCAATCTTGTTATTCTCACAACTATTGAAAAATAAATATTGTTTAATTTGAATAACATCTTCTTTCTTAGTTGTATTAAAATTTAGCTTGCCTTTTATTTTGTTTAAAAAAGTACAATTAATCATGATATTATAATAGTTTGAAAAATCTTTTTAATCACAAATTGTAAATGAAACTATGTTGAAATATTTAAACTTTTCAAAATCATTAAATTTTTGATGAAACATTTCGGCTAAAAAGTTTTATAAAGGTAAATATATCAGAAGGAACACTTCTTGAAGATCAACTTTTGAGTTTGATGCATTGATTAAACAACGAATGACTTGAAGCACAATTCAAACTTGTTTTATCACTATTTTTAGAAACGTTAATGGACTAACCTTCAATTTAATGTGGTTAACCTAAAAGAAAATCTAGTTTTGAAAATTGCTTTTTAGAAGGATGGAAAGTGAATGAATAAGTCAAAAGTATAGTCGTTGACATACAATCTTCCAAAATAAATCTTTTGAGTTGTACATTTTGCTTAATATCCAAAAATGTTCTTGTATTTAGCAATTTTTACCTTGAACTGAAATCTTAGAGACTTACAATTTTCATTTTTTTCAACGATTTTTAAGCGACTAATTCTACAATTATTGTAAATAAAATCTTTATGCTTCTGTCAGTTCATAGCTACTCAGTAATTTGTAAGTTATTGCTACTAAACAAAAGCAATTTTAACAAAATTGTGCGACAAGAAGTACATTTAATTGAATTCCTGAAATAACAGCTTTTTCTTAGGGGACTTCATATAAATAAAATCTTTTAAAATAAAGAGCAACGACAATTGGGAGTGCTAGATGCCTAAAATATAAACTCTATCTCAAGAAAAGTCTTTTCGGTAAGTTGGATTCCTACAAGTTTAAGAATGTTTGTTGTCAATAGTAAATAGTCTATAGAAGTTAGTAGAAATAAAAGATGTAAATTTTTCTTATATTCTTAATCATTAAAAAACAAATAACTTTCAACTTTAATTTATTTTCTATCAGACAGCAAACTTTTTGATTTTATTCACGTATTTTAATTGACTAAATCGTTTGAGAGTTTATTTTTAGTTTTTATTCTAAAAAATTGCACCTTACAAGAAAAGCAAATAATTTCAGTATTCTTCTAACTCAGGATTCACACATTACACTTTAAAAGAGGCGCTTTGTCGGTCACTAAGAAAATGAAAAGAGTTCTTTACTGGCTTGCAAGATCTACAACACTTATGTGCATAATTGGTTAACGAGAAAGAGAAAAAAACTTAAAACTCTATCAAACTAGTTTTGCAGAAACTTATGTGAAGAAGTTTGAAACAATTTTGTCAATACTTGAAAACAAATAAGGCTTTAATTGCATTGATTTATAAATAGTGAATTATTACATTACTTTATGAGAATGTTTGCATTTTTTCCAGATTAAAGTTAACCATTCAATTGCTTGACTTCAATTACTAGTGAAGTTTGTTTTCTTTTAAAACGTTTATGGTTGACCACAGGTTTTATTACTGGGTTGTTAATACTTATTTTACTACTACTAAATTATTATATTATAATTACACAAAATTTACCTTAAATTGATTTTTGCTTCTCAAAACTTAATTGTAGCTTTGTAACCTTATTTCGTTTGCTTTAAAATTCGTTTTCATCTGCTAAGTTGTCACATTTCCAAATTTAATAGCTCAAGTAATACAGAAAAATTGATTGAGTTAAAGATATAAGTTGTACTTATAGACTTAAACACATTTATAGTTTGCTGTAAGTTCATATTTACTTTTATTTTAACATTTTCGAAGTTTTCTTGTGTTTATCTTGTAAAAAATTATAATTAGAAATAATTTTATTGGTGATAAATTTTAATTTATTTAGATTATATACTTATGTATAGAACCAATTAAGCTCCCGAAAATATTTATATTTTTCATTATTCACTTTTAGTGTTGTGAGCTGAAACTTATTTGATAGATGTTTTTGAAGCTTCTTAAACGAGTTTTAACTTTATTTCAATTTAATTATTAGTCTGATTTTATCTTACTCAAGATTAACAACAGCAATACTTGTAAAATACAACTTTTGCTTATTCCAATATCAAAACTAATCTAACACTTGTAACTAGCGAGTTTATAATACAAATAAATTTTTATCTACAATATCTATAAATTAGATTATAATAAAGTTTTGTTCGGCAAACTGACTATTTGTGAAAACTTTTCCGAAATTTTGTTGTTTGATAATGACTTAAAAACATCAAGATATTTATATCAGGGTATTACAAATAAAATTTCTAAAAATGAAAAAGAAATAGAAGTATAAGTAGAGGAGAACAATTTTAGTTTTTATGTCACTAATTTGAAAGTCAAACTTACAGCTTTCAACAAAAGTCATATATTTTATTCAGATTTATTCTGTAACTACGAATTTGATTTTTTTTATATTTCTTAAGTTGAATACTTAGTGATAGTGTTTATCAACCTCTAATATTGATTTTATTACATGAATTTATTGATTTTATTGTCTGTAGGAACAACAAAAATTCAGCTTACTTAATTTGTTTTTGGAACTATTATTTTTGTGAAAAAGTTTTAAAAAGAGAAATTAAATGCAAAGGTTACCAAGAAAATTTCCTTAATTGACCTAATATTGAGTTAAAATCTAATCCTAGAATAATTTGATGATGTCTAGGAAGTAATTTCAAATTTGAAACCGTCAATACTGAAAGTCAACTGATCATCAACAAAATTGAAAAACATTTAGTGATAAAGATATATAAGGCAAGCTGCTTTGATTTAGAACATCAGACAAATTCTGGAAGACACAAGTCAATAATCTTACTTTAGAGCGTCTTAAAATGAAAATCATTATTATAAGTTTCATTTTCATTATATCATCTGCATTTGGTAAGTAAAAAAAGTGACTAGTTGCTGTTGAAACTAATAAAAAGTTGAAATTATTTATTAATTTTTATAGGAAAACAATTCATTAGTTTTCTGTTTCAATACCAACCAGTTTTGATTTAAACTGTTTTATTTTTGAGAAAAATGTAAAACTATGTATAATATAAGTTGATAATTAAAACAAAGTGAATGGTTGAGCAGGTTAAATTAGATTTTAAAAATCAGTTTTTAAACCGCTAAGTTCATTTATAAAAATATTATCAACTTATTCTGTGAGATCTTGTATTGCTTCTAACAACTTCAAACTTATATAAACTAATTTGATTAAACTTACAGCAAAGCAGTGTGAGCTGATAACACCGCGAAAATATTCTCATATGAGTTGTGCAGATAACTCTTGTACTTTTACTTGCCCATCATTTTCCCAACTTATTGGTCCTAGAATCATTTCCTGTGACACTATTACTGGTGAATGGAGTGATGATGCGCCTTTTTGTGATGGTCAGTTTTATACTTCAAATTATTACTAAATAAATTAGCAGCTTTAATAACTTGTATAATCTATAAATAACTCATACTTCATAAAATTAGTTTGAATTTTATGTTAGTAAATTTTGATTTATTAGATGGTTGTGTATCCAAATCATTAATGTAAAAATGATAATAAAGTAGTAATTATCATTTTTATCTTTAATACTCTTCATTTTTTTCTTTCAGTTTTTGATGACAAATGTTTTCAAGTGAGTACAATTGAAGCTTTCAACGATTCTGTGCTTTAATAATTTTAATACAAAAAAATTAAAATGATTAAAAATCCATTGTAATATTAAACTAGTCATGTTTCGATTTCGATGTTTCAGGTAGTCGACGGAAAGCGAGTAACTTGTAAATTATACACAAATGAAGAACTTGAAATACTTTACAAGTTTTTTGATAGATATAGGCCTTTTAATGATTCAGAAGTGTTGTATGCATTAATACAACTGAACAGCACTAAATTTATCAGGCCTAAATGTTACAATATATACTGTGGTACTCTGTGCTGGCGACTTCCAAGTAAGCAGTCTTGTAAAATGGTTTTGTTAATCAAAAATTATACAGTTTAGTTTGATGGCTTTAGGTATCCATATTTAAGTACATGTTACTACAAAAATTATAGCTCTTTAGATTTAGTTAATAAAATCTCTGTCATAACAAAATCATTTCAATCTACTACATGAGATAGTATTACATAAAACTTTTGATAACATTTTCTACTCAAAAAGGAATATTTGATCAATTAACTCCAAATTTAATATTTACAAACAGATCGCAGATTACGACGAATATGTATGACGTGCAAAAGAACTGATTTGAAAAATGTCTGTTTAACATCATACACATTATTTAGGAATCACTAAATTAAAAGCTTTTGAAGTAAACATTTATTTTGATAAGATTTTTGAATTGATTTTCATTATCTTTCGTTGATATAGATTTATAAACTTTTTTCTTCAACATCACATGTAAAAATTGTTTGATAAAATGTATTAAAATCTTGATATGGTGCAAAACATGTAATTATAGAAAGTCTATCTTTTAAAACAATCAAGACAACAAATATAGAAGTTCTTACTCAGCTGTTTTTAGCAAATTTTCCTATTTATTTTCGGTTGGTTTGTCAAAATATGTTTGAATAATGGTAGAATCGCTAAATATAATTCGTAAATGCTTAAGAAAAGGTTTCAATTATCTTCAATCAAAATCATCATGGTTAAAGATACCTTTAATTTTTTTTACTACGCCACCTATCGAGTGCAGAATGTATCTTTTCCGTTTATGGTAGAATAACGCCACTGGTTTGTGCTTACTTTTTGATAATCAAAGATTAGGGATTATGTCCAGATAGGATATTTACAATCTGCTCACCCCAAAGTCACTGCTCCATGTCAATGAGCGTTTTAGCTATCTCATATTGTTTACGATTGTGTGCAAAGAAGCTTGATTTATGTAACAAAAAACTATTGATAGTTTAAGATCAAACAAGCAATGTGTATTTTGGTAACTTTTAGGTTATGATAGACAAAATAAAAGCCATGATTGATTTTTAACAAGTCTTTAACTCTTGCAACCAAAGTTTGATTAATGTCATAATTATCAAAACCTTATTAAATGACGATACAAGTTTTGGACAGAAGCTCTTACAGAGTTTACAATAAAGAAACAAAGAAAATTAAAAAACATATTTTTAAATAAATATAATAATGAGCAACTAGAGTAAGTAACTAAAAGTTGGTCTAAACTAAACAAATTATTAACACTTCAATTCAAAAAATAGATTAACGATTTTTGAAATAGTTATTGAAAGATCTTGAAAATAATGAAAAAATTGTATTTTTAGATAAACAGCATAGAGTAATTTATAAGCAACAGAAAAGTTAATAAGCTTAGAAGCAATTATAAGTTGAAAGTACTAGAAATTATATGAATAAACAGACAGCGAAAAATTAAACTAAATTTCTTCAGCAGCCTATTCTAAGAACTTTTTTTATAAAACTATAATTACTCTATCACTAAAATTTGAAAATAACTTTTTAGTTAATTTTTGCGTTTGACTTATCATTTTAAAACCAAAATACTTTCATATTATTTGACCAATGTAAAATTTATTTTTGATATGTTTTGCAAATCATAAATTGATTTTAATCTTCTTTAATCTATCCGTTTTAATCTTTAAAACATTAATACAAGTTGAATCGATTTTTGAAATTTTAATTTTTCTGTTTTTATTAATAGTTACGATAAAAATAAAACAGTGAACTTACTTAAACTTATTAAGAGGTTTCAGTTAAAGTCCTTAAATCAATTTTTTTCAAAAGGTATTTAACAAGTTTTGAAGATAAATCATTTCAAAAAGATCAGAGTTTTATTTGCTGCCGGTTGCTGCTATCATCTTCACTTCGACAGCAAAGACAACTCACACCCTGGATCATAAGCAAAACTGTGACACTACCTCTATAGAGCTTTTAGATGTGTATATTTGCTAACACACTACCCTCATACATGCTCATTGGTTTTAAATTCAGTGAAAAATAGCGTTAGATGAACTGTCCCCGCTCTTTAGATCTAATCTTCAATGACAACTCTCATTGACCTCGAGCAGTGACTTTGGGGTGAGCAGATTGTAAATATCCTATCTGGACATAATCCCTAATCTTTGATTATCAAAAAGTAAGCACAAACCAGTGGCGTTATTCTACCATAAACGGAAAAGATACATTCTGCACTCGATAGGTGGCGTAGTAAAAAAAATTAAAGGTATCTTTTACCACGATGATTTTGATTGAAGATAATTGAAACCTCTTTAAGCATTTATGAAAATATATTTAGCGATTATTGCATTATTCAAAAATATTTTGACAAACCAAATGAAACGAGATAGAAAAGTTTGCTAAAAACAGCTGAGTAAGATATTTATTGTCCAGATTGTTTTGAAAGATAGACTTTCTATAATTACATGTTTTGTGCTATATCAAGATTTTAATACATTTTATCAAACAATTTTTACATGTAATATTAAAAAAAAGTTTATAAATCTAAATCAACGATAGACATTGAAAATCAATTCAAAAATCTTATCAAATTAAATGTTTTCTTCACGGGCTCCTAATTTCTTGTTAACCTAAAAGTGTGTTTGCTCTTACACAAACGTTTTTCAATTCAGTTCTTTTGCACGTCATACATATTCGTCGTCGTCTGCGATCTGTTTGTAAAAATTAAATTTAGTTAAAAAGCTAATTGATCAAATATTCTTTTTTGAGTAGAAAATGTTATCAAAAGTTTTATGTAATACTAACTCATGTAGTAGATTGAAATGATTTCGTTATGACAGAGGTTTTATTAGCTGAATCTAAAGAGCTATGAACTTTGTAGTAACATGTACTTAATTATGGATACTTTTGATATCACCAACTTGATATGGTTTCCATACACTGACTGACATTGTATTCAAGAGTTGGACGTATGTACAAATTGAAAAGATTGATAAAGAAGTATGGATCCTTAGAATTGCAGGTCTTTATTTTAAGGTAGACAAGGTTGATTGATTTTGGAAAGATTTTGGAAACATAATTATGCCATTTATTTTCAGATGATAGGGTAATGCCAATGTCAAGCACCGAAAATATTCGTTAAATTATAAATCCATTTATGGAATTTGCAGCTGGTTTACGAGAACAAATTATAAATTCATTATTTGTGGGCTGGACTCTGAGCTACTAGCTCTTAGACCAGCTTTATACAGTGTGTATTGCAGTTTGAAGTTTTGAAGGATATCAAGATAGTAGCTGTATGTCATCTTCATACACATACACACTGACATCATCTACTACTGCTAGTCTTCTGATGAGGTCTTCAATGAAATATTAAGATAGAATGGGACCCATAACGGAACCCTGAGGTACACCACTGGTAACTTGACTAGGAGTGAATAAAGATATTTCAATACGAGTTTGTTGGATTCTACTTTATAAATAAATTTTAATCCACCTTAAGATAAAGCTGTTGGCTTTTAAATGTTGTAATACAATAATGAGCTTGTTGTGTGGGATAAAATCAAACACTTTAGCAAAATCAAGATATATGATGTCACAAGGATTATTACTTTCATAATGGGATGTAAGCTCATTAAGAAAAGTGAGATGTTGAGTCAGGGATGATCTCCGTTTCACAAAGCCATGCTAGACATCAGATATTAGCTGGTGTTCCATCAGATGACTGGTCATATAATTGTAAATGATAGGTTCTTCAATTCTGCTAAAGTCAGAGAGACTGGTCTGTATTTAAATGCAGTGGTTCTGGGACCCTTTGTATGAATTTGTAAATGTGTAAATTGATATCTTTGGCTGGAATGATGGTATTCATAATTTTGTGTGGAGAGAATGTGAAAAAGGAAGATGTTGGGCCAGTGTTTATTTGTCACTTATATTAAATAGCGCTTACATACAACATTTTTTGTAAAAAAATGATTATGATAAACTAATTTAGATGTCAATTAATTTAAAATACAATAAAACTTTGTGAATGCAATACTACTGAAACAAACTACGTACTTTTAAATGATTAATTTGTTAACCATTTCATGATTTATTAATTTTTTAAAATCTCCTTTAATAAAATTTCGTTGGTAGACATATTTTCAATAAAAGATAGAAAATCAAAAACTGAATATTTATTTGTTGAAAAAAGTTACTTAACTATCTTAAGTTTTGAATTAGGAGTTAGCTGTAGTGCACCAACATAAGCTGGATTGTTCGTGTTAGTCAATTTAAACGTTTATCTAATTTATATCGACAAGTATATAACGACGATATGGAATGTAGAAACAATTCAGGGAAAGTATTCAAACTTAAGCTAACAAAGGTCACGTTTTTTAAGGAAGTAAACAAACTTTGATATGTATCATACAAAGAAGTTTTTGATGAAATAATCAACAAGTTATTTATCTGAAATATTTGAAAACAACAAAAAAATACTTTAAATACACTGTAACAGAAATTTATCAATTTAATCCGAATTTAATTTTTTTTGGGGGAAGCTTGATTAATCTCAAGTTGTAGAAGAGCAGCTGCTAAAGATTGAAATCCAGCGTTTGCAACAACCGAAACATCGTTACGTAAATCATCATGAGTAACATCTGAATATCTGTAAAAATTCTGTTTAAGAAGTTTGCTGGTTTTATACTTGTATACATTGGTTGAAACCAATTATACAAATTTTATTATAGAAGAAACTTCATTTACATTTAACTTATATATTTAGATTAACCTGAAAGGTCAACATTTGTGTTTTTTAGCGTTGTTTTACTGATTTTCATAAGTTTAAAACTTTAAATCATACGGACCTTCCTTGCTGGTCAGCTCCACTTACTAAGGCCCCATAAAGTTTATGAGGATTTTCTTTGTCCCCATATAAGGCCTGAGAGGTACAAGGGTCAGGGTAAGTAGGACAGGAACTGAAAGTAAATTAATAAAATGTCATTTTTAGTTTGATTAGAGTATGTCTTACGACACCTCATTATTTATTTTGATTTAAAACTTTATTTAAATTTTTTTTAACTAAAAAGTAAAAGAATATTTTAAATTTAAAAAAGTACTTTTAGATGAGATGAACAATGTGGTGATATAGTGACAACTAGAAGCCTACCTGGCCCTATGATGTGGTTTCTTTGGATAATTTGGTCCAAAACCAACTACAAAGCTCTGGCCAAGCTTACCGAGTAATAATTCCATCTGATTACGTGCAAATTGTGCATAGCCCTGCGCTTTTTCACTATTCTCGGCTAACCTGATAGAAGAAGCCACTAAAAAGGCTGCATTTGCTGAAAAATATCATTTAATCAGTAACATCTATGGTCATAAACAGGTTAATCAGTAAAAGCATAGTGTTTGAAGTTAACTTTTACGGAGTTTCTTTATTTAACCGATTTCAATAAATTATTTCTTTATTTATTGAAATGTTTAAAATGTTAATTAAGATGCTTAACTTTCAAATCTAATGTAGCAAACAAATTTGAAACCTCAAAAATGTTACTCAACCTGTAGATAAAAAAGTTAAATCTGATCAAAAATTACAAAAAAGTTACAAAATATTATTGCCGAAGAAAATGGTTTTATTTGACAAACTTTTTTTGCCAAAAGCTATTAATTTTTGACATTTAGTATCGTGAATAATGAAGCAATTATTTTATAATAAAAGAATTTATATTGACAACTTTTTATGTAAATTGCTTTTCCAATTTCCGGAAAATTTAACTTTTGCTAAAAGTATGTGATTGATTAAACAAAATGATAAGGTTGTTACTCAGTAATAGATTATTGTATTATTTTGCTAAAAATAGAAAAATTATAAATAATAATCTTAATTTATGGCTTATATTAGTTTATTGTATAGATTGGAAACTTAAGGTGATATCATCTGCAAATTTATAATCTAATTTTATCTTTTTATTTAACTAAAACATTTAATTGATATTTTATTTTTATACGTTTGTACTTTGTAACCAAAATATATTTTACTTTTGATGAGTTTTTATTGACGAAGCAAGTAGAGCAAAACAGAAAGCAAGATTGTATTGCTCCTATATTTTACATTAAATTATAACAAACTAAAGCTGAATCGAATTGTTATCTATTTTATGATTTTAAATTTACATTAACAGTGAAAAATAAAGTTGCTTTCGTAAACTGATTTCAGCGTTTTCATATTTACGTTGTTCCAACGATTATATAAAAAAGTTTAATTTGATTTTAAATTATCATCAAACTTTAAATGTTCTGCTTATGTAAAAATTCTTGAAGTATCTATATAGATTTTTAAAAACTTAACAACTTCTCTTATGAGCTTCTCTAATGTAAAAAATATTTTTTAATTTCAAAATGATGAATTTTTTAAAGTTAAATATGAAAATTATAGAAATTTACATAAGACCAAAATTTTAGACATTTTTTTTAAACGTAAATCAAATTACTGATACGATTTTACAAAATATTAAACGTTTCAACAACTAACTTGCTTAAATGGAAAATTTCTTCTTACCTGCATGCATGTTGTGATTTCTATTAAATGAAACAATTCCTGATGGAGACTTTGTAGCAGTTTGTTGCAACCAGTCTATGTACGCCCATACAACCTTTCTAAATCGCATTTGTTTCGTGATCTTAGCCAAAAGGACCTAAAAATTAAAGTTTGTTTCATATTTACTGATTGATTAAAAACTAAAATTGAAAAAACAGATTTAATTGCTTACTGTCATTTTTTAGACAGAAAAGTGTTTTATGTAGTCAATTAAATTCAGAGAATTAATAAACACAAATGTTTTTCATGAAACTGACATTTCTTTTATCGTTAAAAAAAAACTTTACAAACTTTAAAAGATTGGAGAAAACTGTTTTCGTGGCTTTCATGGGTTTCAAACAAACTAATCAACATAGTTTTTCTATCTACAATCTAAACGACTTCAAACAAGAAATTTTGTTTTTACCGTTATTCCTCTGTGTTTTTCATCCCAGAAAAACTCGCTGTTGTGCTCATCAAGCTCCTCATAACCATCCAAAGCAGTTTTCATAAATGCAAAGTCACGAGTGGCCTGAAAAAGCCAAATTGAAGCCCACACCTAAAAATGATCTTTTTCAAAAACAGAACGTACAGAGAGCTTAAAGATTACCAATTCATCCTCAGCACCATTAGAGGAGAAATATTTCTGCTCGTGCCCAGGCACAGCATTACTAAAAACTCCTCTAAACTTGGAAGCAAATCGATAAAGCTCCATTGAGTGCTTCAAACATTTTGTAGCATATGAAGGATCTTTAAAATAAACAAGTCTGATGATAATTATCTCAAGTGATAAAATTGGTGAATTTATTAATTGATTTAAAATGTTTGAATATCTCCAAAAAATTATCTTTAATTATTCATCAAACATTTTTTAGTTTCCTAAATATTTTACTGCAGTTTTTCTAATAACTTTTAATTCATCAAATTTAATAAGATTGAACCTTCTTTTCTAAAAAAAAGACTTGCAGATGCAAGAGCAGCAGATACTTCTGCAGCAACATCAGTTCCAGGATTTGTTTCATTGACTATATAAACCTTTCGAGATGATGCAAGATCCGCTTCTGGACTTTGCCAAGACATATCTGAAGAATGATAAGAACCAACCTACAAATTAAAACAGAAATCTTTAAATCAGTGAACTCACATACTGTGAAAGTGTTTTTAACCACACTTGTAAGCAAAAAAAGTTACTTAAAAAATAAAAGTTTTAAAAATTAAATAGAAATAGTAACCGCAGGGGACCTGAACTACTAGTTGGTTTGTGCTGATGTGACATTTTATCAAATAATCACAGCTCCATTTTAGCTGTTGATATAAATTCTTGAGTTGATTTGCAGCTTCATAAGCTGCTCGAAATTGAATAGCACCCCAGCTTAGTATGGTAGTTGAGAAGGCAGTGGTAAATGTTGTCTTTATACTTCCTGATCCTGAGAAGAATAAAGAACTTTTTCATTAAGATGAAAAATATTTCAGTTCTAAAAAAATAAAATAACAATAAGCCATTTGTATATAAACTCAAATCAAATGGTGTTAAAGTTGGAGTGAATAATACTCTTGATAAATACTTGTCGATGTTTTATAGAGCTAAATCGAAAAATACTTTTTTGATGAAACTACCTTCTAAGCAGACATCGAACACATTAACAAAATTTTGCAAATTTTTGGTAATTTTTAATGTTAAGACCTTTATTGATAAATTGTTATATGACATTTCTACAAAGCAGCTTCAAAATATTTTTCATAAAATAGAAATGATAAATTTGTTAAAATAATTTGTCTAGAACTTTACAGACAAAGGACTATTGTATACTTATTTTAATCTTGTGACTAAAATGTGAAGCTTTTTGTGATTTTCTTAAACTTTATTTCAAAATTTATTATAAAGAAGTCAAATAAGTTAGCATTTCTTATGTTTGATATAATTTATTTATTTTATTTATTACAATAAATGCTAAGGAAGTTGCCTAAAGAGAGCAACTCATGCTAACACACATTCTCATAAATAAACAACAAATTGAATTATTTTTCTTTAAAATAAACAGCTAAAAAGTACAAAAATTAAATATTAGCTTTTTTTATAAATGATTATCCTTAGATATTTGTGAATACATCTGATACAATGTGATGAATTTTGGAGATAAATAAACTCTCTGACGAAAACATCATGTGCGATTTTCATGATCACTTCTGTATGTAAGATGTTTAAGAAATGTGAATACTTTAAATTCAGCAAATTTATTTTCAAAACTCAGTTTAAGAGAAAATATAGAATAAATTGTAAACTGAGTTCACCGACTTACAGCGTGGATTTGTTTGTAAATCTTTGAAACTTTTGATATGAACTATTAAACAATAAAGAGTTGTATAAAGTTTTTGCTCTAGGCTATTTTCATTTAAAATCAAGTTCAAAACAAGAAAAGTAGACAACTTTTTGACTTACAATATAATTGGCATCGAAAAAAACAACAAAAAGAGTAGTGAAACATAAACCTTTTAATCATTTATCAAATATAAAGATATTTGGTTGTTATATTTAAGATGTTTTATGTAAACACATCATGTAATATGATCAACATCTGCTACAAGTTTCTTATGATAGGACTATTTAAAAAGTTAAATCATAAGATGTAATGTAATATGGAAAATACAAATTTTGAAAACCATAGTATCATTGATGATAATTAATAGGTTTGTCTTAGGCTGTGTACAAAATAAAAAGCAAAATGTATCAAATAGTTGATTGGATTTACTGTTTTCGATTGGAAAATTTCTCGAAGCTAACAGTTAGTTTGAATTTGAAGTTATATGCAGTACAGATGTTTTGAAAATAAAACAAACTTTATATCTACTAAAGTAGGTTGTGTTTGTGTAACTTATTCTATAAATATATTTTCATACCATCATACCATCCACCACTTAAATCTTTTCCAATCAAACAGCCATCGTTTAGATTAGAATCACCTCGCCATGGTACTCGGTTCGGTTTAGGAAGTTTTCCCGAACGTTGAGCTTCATAGAAAAGAATTGAAGCCTCCAAAACTTTTCTGTAATCTATTGTTTGGTCTATCGTAAAACAAACAATTTCATTGACACTTATAAGTTAAGCTGAGCAGGAAATTGAAACATATGACTAGACACAAGTACCACAACAAATTACCATTGTATTTTTATCACCTATAAAAATAGCTCATTAAGTAGTTCTACAATTAAATATTTCTTATCATGACGTGAGTGTTCTAATTTAAGCTCACCAGTTTCTGAGGTGACGTTAAAAACTGTTTTCCCCGTAGCTGGTTTTCTTCCATTTGCTGATTTTATAGTGCAGTAATCATCGGGTTCAGATATATCTGGATTTTTTGTTGTTGGTGGTGGTGGTACTGTTATTATGTTTGGTGGTACGATATCAACATCTTTTTGATTAATAATTCCAAGCTCCAAGCTACAATACACAAATCTGATTTCAATTTGTAGCTTGTAGCAAGTGGTTTAAACAAATTATGCAAATATGTTATCCGAGGAAAACTTATTTTACAAGTTTTGAAATGTAACTAACTATTCGCCATCTAATATCCAGGCATCAGAGACATCAGAGTCCATGTCATCGAAAGGTAAGAGCATATCTAAATCATCACTTAATAAGTTATCTACTGAACAAACTCCAAGTAACTGTGCAGACCCTTTAATAGTTTGAATATTGAAATTCGAGCTTAAAACTCCATTAAATCCAATTGTAAGATCCTATAATAAAAGATGTCACTACTAAAAGCTTCTAGGCAACTATAATCTATTCTTGAAAATCAAAAATCACCTGCCCATAATAGATGTTTTTTGCGTAAGGTTTAGGCGTGACTAGAAAACTGAAACCACTTTGTGATTTAGCCATAAGTTCAGCATTAAAGGGCGCTATATCACGAATGTTAACAGAAAATCTTAGTGTTGCAAGCCAGCCCATATGGATTGGAAATTTTGATTTAGCAAAATAAGCCATTCCGTTAAAACCACCAGGCCAGATACTGTGTATTTGTATAGTCCCAGAAACACTCGGACAGCCAACAACTGTATTAATCGGTGATAGTAGAGGTGCAAAAAGCCTTGATGGTATGAGAGATGGTTTGCTTGTATAATCTTCAGCTAATGGGATGTCATCTTTCAAAATATCTTCCTCTGACTTATCATTTTCAACTTTTTCTACCAATTTACCATCAAGAGTTGTATTCTTTAAATTATTTCTCACAATTATAATTTGTCTGCCTGCTATTGGCGGAACCAACATATGTCTTGGTATCGTTTCTGCCTCATCGGATTTCTCGTTGGTTATATTTTGTGAAGTTCCGTTTTTACTTTCGATTGTTGATGGTTTACTTTGAACTGTTTGGTTTGTCTCCTCTTTGTTGGGAAGTTTTGAGATTTTACTCTGATTTACTTTCAACTCTTTGTTACTTTCTTTCTTTAAATCACTTTTGTCTCTTTCTTTCTGGTTGAATTTTTTACTGTTTTTAGAATCATTTTCTACTTTATCTTTGAACATTGATAACAGGCTTTGTATATCAATTCTTCTTTTCTTTTGCTTGGACTTTGAGGATAGCTTTTTATAATATTTCTTGTCCTCTTCTTCTTCTTCTTCTTCGTTTTCTTCTTCCTCTTCTGAAATCTGTCTTCTATTAATTGAATTTGATCTGTTTCTTCCAAATCTTCTACCAAAGCGAGAAATTCCTCTTTTTTTTAAGCTACGTTTACAAGTGGGGATTGGCTGAGTTTGCCAAATCCCAGTCAATCCGTTACAAATCTTTAATCCAGTACCTTCTGGTGACAGTTGATACCCAAATCGACAAATAATCTCACACTTTTGCTTGGTAGGATTACAATTCACTCCCCCGTTAGCAATTTGCAGAGGAGGACAACCAGAAGGTAAGATCAGTCGCATATCATCAGTCACATCACCTGTGGAAGATATCTTAAGACATCAAGTGAATAGAATCTCAAAAGAAGGTTCACCTGAGATGACTTTCTTGTAGAAGATCACATTTCTTCTAGAGGCCGGAACTGGATTATAGTTAATCTTCCAAACTTTGGAATTGTTAGCAGATGTAAACGTGCCATTTTTGTTCAAGAATAATATAAGCTGAGTACCAGCTTTTATATTTACACAAGCTGGTCCGATTCCAAATGGACCTGCTCTGTAAAATCGAAGTTTAAAATTCTGCTTCTTTTGTTTTTGATAGAAGCTTTTGATACGTTTATTTAGTGAAATTAAACACATTTTGCCAAATTTTCTTTCAGTATATAAGAATCTAATAAAATCAAATCATTTTGTCAAATATTTGTTGTAACTTTTCTATTTCTTTATCTACATTTAATTAAGTTTTACTTTTTGAAGTTATCAGATTACTGTTACTCGTAATTAGCGTATCGCCACAAGGTTCTTTAAGAAAGGTATTTTCTTATCACCATCTGACAATAATTACAAGGCTTGTTTGATTCAAGCTACTTTAATCTATTTAAATAAGTTTCTATCCGAGTATACATACGTAAGGTGAACTGTTGTCAAAAATAGTTTTATCACAGACATGATGAAAGCATAATTTTTTTGAGGGTATGAATAATTTATTTCCATAACTGATAAGACTGGCGCCTAAATTTTTAATTTCGTCCTTAATAAAAATCAATTCGTCACAGTTCGAAGGAAAATTTTTAAATCATATTTTCTGATAACAAGTTAGAAATTTTGAAATTTACTTTATTTTTTCTCCAATTTTAAATCCACCAGATTTTTTAGGAAATAGTCCAACAACTTGTAAGTTAGCTTTCTTCTTCCAGCTCGATCTATCTGTTTTCCAGCTTAGTAATTCTAGAGTCCTTACTCTAAGAACTATATCAGACCTGAAAATATTAAATTAAAGCAATCAGCTTTTTTTAATTTAAAGCTAAGTGATTTTTGGTTAGGGTTCAAATCTTTTAAACCATACTGCTGCTGCCAACTTAATAAAATAATTACGATGCTTTTAATTAGATACTGATATATATTTTGTCAAAAAATTATAATTAATCAGGCAATTAATAAAGTTATTAATCTTTATCAAATATAAATCTAATTTGACAAGTTTGTGTTTAGATATATTTTCAGTTATTTGTTAAACTGCAGTAGCCAACTAAAATTAAAACTAAATGAATTAACATAAGTGCCAGCGGCGATAAACATTTAATATTTTTGCAAAATAAGTTTTTGAATATGTTTAACTCTGTTCTAAACAAACTTTAAACACAGATGACGTCATTAAAGAAAATGTCAAGTTTCATTCATGTTCTAAATACGTTTTTAATTCTAAATTCATGCTAAAATGTTGTTGTTAATTTCAACAACAAGATAACCTATTTACGGTTTTTGAGATTAACTTTCAGGAATTGTAATCTAATACAATCGTGAGAAGAAAGAATAAATGTAGGTCTCATGCAGCAGCTTAGAAAACCACGAGAGGAGCTAAGATCAACACAGGAAGATCGTTTTAGTAGAGTCAGTAATGAAGAAATACTTCGATGTTTTTTTTTATAATTAAATAAATGAGTTAAAAACTAGTTTGATAAGTTTTTCAGTTTTGTTATAAATTACAAAATTTGTAACTATAAAATTATGTCACTATTCTTTAAAATATTTTAAGAATTATGAGATTTAAGAAACTGATTTAACATTGAATTTATTAAAGCTGGCAGATTAAGCAAGATTATATTTTAGACTTAAGTATAAGAGTTTTAACCACAAGCCTTATTTTCAAATAAAATCTGTGCAATTGAAAATATTTTGAGATTAAGTTTAAATCAAATAATCGATTTGTTAAATTTTACTTCACAATTTTTTTTTGAGCAATTTAACCAAGTTCTTGCAAGTTAAAGTTAATTTTCATCAAAATTACTTTTATAAAAAGAAATAAATTTAATTGTTTGTATTAAAATTTAAACAAAATATTATCAACAAATCTAACCAAATTCAATAATTAGTTTAGCAAAATACTCAGCGTTCTAAACAAAAAAATTAATAAAAAATTTGTTTTTGAAATACTCTTCAATAATGAAAAGACTTACTTGTTTAAAAAATGCGCTTATTAAAAATATATTTTTAAGGTTTGGTTTAATTAAATACGAATTGTAATATTTGCAGCAGCATGTAATAAGATTTTAAATTATTTAAGAATTAAATTGAAAAATGAAACTAAATTTTAATGTCTAGTTTATCAACAACAATAATTACCTTTCAGCAAAGTCAGTAAAAGAAATGGAATCAGATATTTCAACACAGCATTTTCCAATAGTTAGAAATTGTAGAAAAATGGAAATAATGAAAATAGTTGAAATACTTTTTAAAGAAATGAACATTATTATCTTAATTAGTAAACAAAACAAAATAAAATCTTTTTCTCTAAACTTTTATACTGCAAAATATCAAATCAAAACTTAGAGTAAAAGTAAAACTTGAGTAGTTAACAAACAGCATTTTATTGAATTTTCCGAAATTAATCATTTTAAAGAACATTTTAAAAACAGCCAAAATATTTAAACATATATATTAAGCTGTTTATACCAGATTTTATGATACTTAACATACAAACTAAACTAGTTGCCGCAGGGAAAACTTTTAAAGTCATTTTGCTAGAATGATCTTCTCAAGCCAAGAGTTTATACATTTTAAATAAAAACTTTTTCATGTTCTATCTCGAATTTTTCAAAAACTCTATCATTTTAAATCAAAAATATTTAAGAACTAATTAAGTTTCAACAAAATACCCACCGTCAGAAATATCTAGATGCATGTTCAGAAAACGTTTTTCAAATTAAATATTCAAAAATTATTCTTTGAGATAAGAATATATTCAAATTAGATTATGCAAATTTCATCATTAGATTTTTATCATTTTGCTTCTTTTGAAAGATTTGAAAAATCTGAGTTGTTATTGACTGACTTGACAATGAAACTTTTTTGGCAGTTCATAAAACTTTGCTTGAATTTTAATTTAAAAATAATTTTCAATCTAGTGGAAAGTAATGTTTTAACAAAGTACTATTAACATAAATGTTAATTTTCCAAGTATTTCATCATGTTTATAATTTAACCTATTTTCATAAATGTTATAGCTAGGCTAATCTAAGGAGTTACAATATTTTTAAACTGATTTTTCTTGCAATAAATCAAGTCTAACAGTATTTAATTCACTTGTTTAGACTTTCAATGCTTATAAATAATTGTGTTTTGATCAATCTTATTTATATGGAAGTGTAGTTGTTTCACTGTCAAAAACCAGACGAGTGTAACACAAACAAATCATCTTTCTAGTTTTGAATTATAAACAACTGTAGCCTGCTGAATATATGTTTTAAGTAAGCTAAAATTTAGTGTAACAACTTAATTAGAATTTGAAGATTGACTATTTCTATGAAATGAAAACTTTTGTTAAAAATTGACGTTCAGCGACAAAAGATTTTAAGATAGCAAAGCTAAAGTTTAACTTTTTTACTATCTTATATTATACAAGTTTCCCAAACAGCTAAATTAAAAATAAATTAAAAAATGTTATTAAAATACTTCAGAGTCAGCTTTATTTAATTATTGCTTCTGAATTAAAATAATTAAAAGTTTATTTGTTGATTGAATATATATTTTGTTATAATTGCTTTTTTTATTTAGCAATTGGCAGTAAATAATATTTGCCAGTTATAACCAGCAATAAACCAAATCGGAAAACTTTAATTATTTAAACAGATATTAAAAATTAAAAATGTTGTTAAGATATTGAAGTTTTATTAATGGTATAAATCTGTCATTAGTTTAAATGATTGTTCAACAGTTTTACGCTTATATAAACTATAGAATAGACAATTACACTAATTAACTATTAACAAAATTACGTTTGAAGTTTTTAGTAAAACTCACATTTTAAATATAAACAAATAAGCTTTTAATTTCTAAAGTTTTCATCAAGTTTTGTTGCTATTGATACTTTCCAATATTTAATAAATCTACTAAATTTTAAGAAAAATAATTTTTTTATAGGAGATTATAGAAATTGATTAATGAAAAATACCAAAGAATAAAGGATGTCTTTTAGGTTGAAGTACTTTAGAAGCTTTGATAAAAGAGTTCTTTAAATCCGCTTAAACAGTGTATTCAAATTTTTTGAAGTATGGAACTATTTCTTCTATTCTAACAGAAAGTTTACTTAAAATGATTATATCTTGTATAACCGATGTTTGTTAATAACGATATAATTTTTAGGCGCCAGAAAATTATTAGTGTCATCTAAAACTTTGACTGATTTAGTTTCCTACTAGCAATAACTTGACTAATTCAAAGTTTAGCTAAAGCTATTTTTAAAAAATCAGTTTAAAATAATGATAAAAATTAGTTATTAGTCACGTGATCTACTGTGATTTCTTATCTATTTATTCACTTTTTATCGACTATTCACATAATTTAATAATTATAAGCTGCTTGTAAACATTAAAGAATCTTAACAAATATCTACTAAAACGCTGATTAAGGTAAAATTAAAAAAATTTATTGATTATCCGAAAAGTAATTGATTAATCTATTCAAATTGTTGTAATTACAATGTAATATAAAGCTCAATTTCTATCAATATATACTTCTAAAAACGCATCAATTACCGATTTTAAATCGTTTTATTATAAATCTTCTCAAATTTATAGTAAGTATACACCATTAAAATTTCTTGAAAAGCATTTAAGACTTTAAAACTCAAAGCGATAATATTTTTTCGAAAATTTTACATGCCTACAATAAACCAAAATATCAAGCAACCGATAGTTTTTTAAAACTAACAAATGTGTAATAGTTTCACAATTTTTAAGCTTAAAATATTTGTGCACAACATTGAGATATATTTTTGAATATAAATAGATACATTATGTTTCAAGTTTGATAAAAATTTTAGATGTCTTCGACTAACTGTCATAAAAATGCAAAATGAAAAGTAGATCAAGGTTTGTATGATGAACATTAAAGTATCTTGTATAGGGCAGTAACTAAATACATATTTAATATAGCAAGCTAGATGTTTGATGATATCAGAGAACATATTGCAAATCTGTTTAGCTGGTCAGGAGAGAATAGAGAAGAGAAGATGAACATTCACTATCCTGGAAAACAATCAATATAACTAAACATTTTATTTAACAAATTTTGGTCAAAAATATTTAAATTTTAAACTATAATACCTCAGTTTTTTGTTGGCTAATTGTGCGTTTAGAGTATAGATCTCTAGAAACAGAAATTGTTGTTAGTATTAACGTTTTTGACCAGTTACCACTTAATAAATGTTTGATGTAACCTTTGAAAGTTAGGATTTGTCTTCAGCTGGTCAGCTAACTGCTTAGTTATCATAATTTCATGTTCAAGTTCCATTTCTGAACAAGGTTTTTTCACATTTGGCACATAATACGAAAACAATTCTGAAATAGTTATTAAAAGCTTTATTTTAATCATATTAACTCTAAGTCTTATTTTTTCAGCAGTTTGCTACAAAAACAGTTCATAATATATAAATTATGTTTATTTTACAAACTATAATTAATTCATATCAGAAAAAATGCAGTTTTAAACTCGAATGGTTGAACGTTTTATATTAAAATGGTAATAGCAAGAGCAAAACATTGTGATGAAATTAATAAAAATATTTATGAAATTACAAAGTACTGGTTGTTTATCTTTACCTCCAAAATAAATGTCAAGTGTTTTACATCTCTTCATTTATTGATTATTTCACTGAAAAGTGTTTAAGTGAAATTTGTAAAAATCTCAAACATTATAAAGAGATTTTTGTTGAAACTGAATTTTTTTCACATATTGGAACAACATTCTTCTAATTTTTAGATAAAAAATGTAGAAAGTTTTCAACAAAATATGTTTAGAAGTAAAAACAAAAGTTGAATAAATCGATTTTTCTAATTATATTACAAAGATTTTTTCCGGTTTTCATTTGAGCTTTCTGTCAGTTTCTGTTTATAAATTTGAAGAAAAATTTGCTATTGGCACTTTGCAGCATTCATCTGCAAGTTCTCGTTGACTTGGAGATTGGCTAAGTATTTCAAGCTGCAAAAACAGCTCGTACATGTTCATGTTCTTCAGATTTTAATCTAAATCTTCAAAAATTTACAATTTTGTAAGTCCTTACCATGCTTCGATCAAACTAGAAGCAACATTTTTTTAAAGTGACAAATTGATTCAGTAAAAAGAAAATAATTTTTCAAATCAATCAACTATTTCAAACACAATTGCAAACCAATAAATCAAATTATAAAAAACATTTTTGCAAATCAGAAATAAAATATTGAATTTTACAAAATTTTTTCCATGAAAAAAATCCTTTCAATTACAACAATGGATAACGTTTCCGCTTCAAGCTTTATAAGTTGGACGAAAATACGGTTCTTTCAAGTTTTGCTCAATATACTATTTAGTTATGATTTAAGTTTTAAATAAATAATAATAATTCACCTGTTTCAGTAAGATGAATATCTGGCATCATCTTGTGAAGTGAATTGACTAGATCAAACAAAATACTCGGATCAACAGCAAAAGATTTTTTGCGAGTTGTTTTGATTGCCTCTAAAGATAATGATACAAAATAATTACTTAAGATAAGAGCTCGGTTTTTGTGTAAGATTGCTTTTAGTGTAAATATACAAAACGAGAAACTTGAAAAGTTATTTTTTAAGTAAATAAACATTTCAAAAAAGCAATTTTCTTGTGAAGTTGAATTTAGAATTGTTGATTAGTAAAACAAACTTATAAGATTTATGAAAATAAAAGTAAATAAAAAAGAGGGAACTAATTGTATATTAAAAAGGTTTCCAAGGCAAGTTTTAGAACTTAATTAAGTTTTGGAATTATTGCTTCATTTCTGACAAAAATTTGAGAAATTTCAAAAACTGAAACTTGATTTTAATCACTAAATCTATGGATATCACAAAACTTGAAAATAAGAAAAATAACATTTAAAGAGTACAATTCATTCTAATCATCATAAAAACTAAACTTCTAGGTGATTTTTTAGCTGGTACATTTTTTAATAACCATTAGTTGTGTTCTACTTTATTTTTATAATCTCTACAAAAAGGGATCATCTTGAAATTAAAGAATAATCTATCAACCACGACAACTAGAACAAGGCTCAAATTACCGCTGTTGTTTGTAGTTTTGTGAATTTATAATAATTGAGTAACTTCAACCACTTAATTTGGAACCATTTCAACAAATTTAATAAAAACATTTTACATCAAGCTGTTGGCAATAACAAAATTCTAAGAATGCTTTTTATTGTAAATATCAAATTTGTTTTCAAACTATAAGTTTCAGTATTGATTTTTTTGGTAGAATTTAAATGTACGTTTCAACTAATCATTATAACAAATTTTTAAGACAAATTTAATGTGCTATAAATGTTGTGTATAAAAGACAAAAATGTACAATTCTAGAAAAAGTTTTTGTAAATTAAAAAACCTACGCTTAAAAAATATCTTGCAAAATAAATTCGTGTGAAATTAACGAAAAAAAAATATATCAAATTATAAAGATATCATCAATTTTAATTTCATATAAATAAAACCAATAAAAAACTTACCAATAATATCTAAGGTATGGCGTTCAACCACAAGTTTCTTGAATAAGTTAAGCAAGAGGATTTCAAAAGATTTTTCAGCAGTTAAATGAACATTCTTAATAAATAAAAGAGATTATTAAAGACCAGGAATAAATCTAGATAAAATTTATGAACATGAATTGGATAAGAAAGTAGCTGAAGTTAAACAATGAATTATTTGTTAGCTCGGCTTGGTAAGCTAGTAGTAGGTGGAAAGAAGGCAAGAGTCGTACTTCTTTTTGGTTAGCGCGTAAGATTTGATTACAGTGGAGAGTAGTGGAAACTAAACTACCCCCATTCTTTGAATCCGATGCTTGGTGACACGACCCAGTAACCTCAAGTTCAGCGTAATGTAGACCGGGTTCATTCTCATGGCCCTTACTTCTTCCGAAGCAACCACAAAGTTTGTGGATTCACCAATAGTTGGGGAAGATACTTTGCGTGTTCAATAAGTGGCATTATAAACGAATAATCTAATAATGAATGATAAATTAGCAGCTTGTCTGTAATACTTTCAGTTCTGATTGAAACACAGAAACACTTAAGAACTACCTTTGAAGAAAGTTCTTTCCAAATGTTAATTTATTTATCTTGAAGAACTTAAAAAATAATACTTTTCCATTATTATAATAATATTAGTAAAAGAATTTAAGTATCATGAGATTTTTATTTATAATTTCAAACTAAATTCAAGATCTATATTAATTCTCATCAAAAACCATTTAAAAAACACCAAAAATAAATTTGATCGACTTTATCTATATATTATTTTTATATCTATATAAATATATATTATTATCATAATCAATTTACAGTTATTAAAAAAAAAGTTTTAAAAGCAATTACTTTCAACTTTCAGAATAGTTTTAGTTTAATAATATTGTTGTTACATTGAAATCATTAACTTGCTGAAAAATGAAAACTATAGATGGATTTTTTATTTTGTTGTAACTATATATTGAGCAATTGTTTATTTCAAAACTGGCAAAGAACTACAAGTTTATGCTGGGCCAGAATTTAAATATTTTCTTTAGTTTCATTAAATTATTTGAAGAATTGAGAGATAATTAAATACCTATCACCAAGGATTATAGAACAAGTTTATATGTTATGAATTTTTTCTTCTTGAAATAAAGGTACCAAAACAGATAGGCAAGTTTTTATCTTACATTCTTACCGAGGATTCAAAAGAGAGTTTGTAATATTTGAAGAGATTTTGTTATAAAACTATATTAGCAAAAATTGTAAAATTAATTTTATCTCACTATATATTGAATGAGTGGGAAAAGCTTGTGAATAGCATTTCCAAAAAAACTCATCAATTTTTGGACATCATGAACCAAACAAATGCTCTTTTCAAGATCATTTTTAAGAGAAAATGGAATATTAAAAACTTTATCAGAGCATTTCGTGATACATGATGTTACAATTAAATAAATATCATTGCATATATTTTCGAGTTGGCCATGTTCTTTGCATTTCTCTGCTAATCTAGAAAACATTTTAACATGAAGTATTGAATATTATCTTTATACAAATTTAATCATCATTCTAATTAAATTGAACTCTATTAAAAATGATTCTTATAAAGGTTTTTATCAACTTTTTAGTTTACTTTTCTGCTTGGTGCCAAATATAAAGTATAATAAATAATCTAATATTTATAATAATTTATATTTTTACTTATTTTATGTAAAAATGTTATCTTAGTACAACTTAGTAGAAAAGCTAACAAATTTTTAAAATCTTTTTAAAAAACCTAATAATTATTTAACAAACAAATTATGTTCTTACTTAATAACTATTTCTTCTTCTAATATTGAAGATGTCTTTTGATTGTTACTAAACAAATTACAAACTTCTTTATTTAGTAATGATTTCAGTTGAAGATACTCAGACTTCTTGATGGAATTTGTTTCTTCCAGAGTTGAAAGATTCATAATTCAAAAATTAATTATATAAAAATTTTAATAAATTTAACAGTCTTTTTAAAACTTATGAAATCACTACATAAAAGACTAAAATATATTAATAATAAAACTAAGCATGAAGATATATCAGGTAACATTAAAAAAATTCATGAAGTTGACTTCAAAATATTTTTAATATATTTATTTTACAACAAAAATGTTACAAATTTCTGATGTAATTATGTAAATTAAGATTTTATCCAATCTATACATGTTGAAAAATTATTTGATTTCATTTTTACCAAATTATTCATGAATTGTCTGTTATATCTTCCTAAATGATGCTACATATTCTAGTTTAAGCATGATTTAATATAAAATGTTTTTTTCTTAAAGAGCTTTTAATACTAGCACAAAATACTGAATAAAATATTTTCTTTACAAATATTCAATATACTTTCAATAATTTGTTTGAAAGCAAACTAAAGGAAAGAAAAAAACATTTATTTATGATTAGTATTACTATCTGTGAGTAACATTTCTAATATTAAGTATTACAATTTAATCATCTTTTATACTTTTATACAAAGTTTAACTTAAGGATTTTATTTTTTTTGTTGAAACTTCATAAAAACATATTTTAAAAGTAAAATAAAATGTTTAATCATTTTCATAGCAAACCTTTGATTTAATTTGCTAAAACTATCTTAAATTAAATTTATGGTAAAAAAATATTTTTAAAAAAATACAAATAACTGTAAGATTTCAACAAACAGCTTGATAATAGTTCTTTTACTTTTCCTAAATTTAAAATTAAAACAATTCTAAATAAACTATTATATATCATTTTTATAGATCTTTAATTGTAAATCGCTATATTTTATAAAACGATAATAACGTATAAAAAATAGTAAAAATATAAATAAAACAATAAAAACATAAATATTATTTGGTATTTTGATTTTATTCAATTAAAAGAAATAAGAAAAATATATCAAATAAACATGACAAATAAAAATTTAGAAATAATTAAAATAACACATTTCTCTAATAACCAAAATATGTTTACATAAGATGTAAACTTTACTAGAAAGTCGGCAACGTTGAACCTTAATTGCCGATGGTGGAGAAGAAAATGGCCATCTGCAACTAAAGAATTTTTACCAGCTAGACATTTAAAAATATGTTTATATAGAAGGCTACCTAAATTATAAATTATAATTGAATCAGTGTTTAGGCTAGCTATCTAAAGTATAAAGTGTAACTTTTATTACCTTTATGTTACATATACCAAACATTTTATATTTAACTTTTGATCTTAAGGGCACAATTTACAACAAAAAGTATTTTTGATCATACTTGGTATAAAAAGGTGTTTTCAGATTAGCAAAACTTGAAATCATGAGATATATTTTTGATAATTTACTTACTAACAAGTTGCTTTACAAAATGTAGATACTTCTCATATTACTCATAACAATATTAGTCGTTGTATACAAAGAAGAAGCAAGCTACATTTTCAACTGTTGTTAGAATGTCATCAACATACAAATATTAAAGAGACATGTTATTGGCTTCGAGGTTCGAAAATAGATAAAACCATACAAGGAAAGAAAATATAAGCAGAACAATAACCGATGATGGGAACGAAAGAGTCATAGAAATAAAGCTAAAGAATAGAAAAAACACCTAGATTTTTGTCCTCTTGTCAGACACAAAATTGATCATAAATTATATAAGGTCAAAATTGACACTTTGAATAAGTTTGAATGATATAATAAATCATATATTTTATACTATCTATAAAATAATAAGATTTTATATTGTCCTGCTATTAAATACTTAGACATCTTCATCTCTCATGATTTAAAATGAACTCACCACGTTAGCATATTTGAATTGTGTAACAGTATAATATTTTACTGCATATGTAAATGTGTTATCTTGCTTTGTTTGATCGCTATCAGTAGTTCATTATGTAGCTGACCGTAGTGTTGTTTATTGTTGCATATCGTTGTTATTCGCCGCATTTACAATTGAATAAAACTTGTTTAAAACGTAATCTTTAATAAACCACGTAAACTTTTTGTTGAGAACTGGTTCTGTTACTTCATACAAAATTATTAAACTTTTTGAAACCAAAAATATTTAAAGGCTGTTAAGAATTTGCACCGCATCTGTATAGAGTCCTTGCCTAAAAAGGCATATTTAAAAGCTTATTTTACTTCAAAAATTGTTTACTAGGAAAAGTTTTTCTTGATTAGGCATACTCTTTTATCAAAGCTTATAATTAAATCCCTTCAATATAGGCCCCCTTTTCTGGCTTTGTATAAAGTTATTAATGTTTTTAAACTGTTATCATATCTTAATTTCATTGACTTCTGTTCAGATTGCAATCCTCTATACGTCCTCAGAAGTTCATTATTTAAAGTTAACCCATTGAACTCAAAGCTTTTTCAACAAGGTTAAAATTTAGGATCTTCTCTACTCTATCAATACAAAAATTTAAGTTACCTCTCTTAAACTTTTGCCAAAGTAGTATGATTTCAGTAATTTGTTGATAAGCGATATAAAATGCTTACCACTTTCAACTCATTTTTTATCTTATTATTTTTATAATCTTTACTTGCATAAGATTTATTTAATGAGCTACTAATATCGAACTGTTGTAGTTCCTTCATTCTTTTAATCATATCGTTTTGCGTTCGCTATAAGAGTTATATAATTTACTACTTGCAGCCATACATTAAATGAATAAATAATTTTTAGTTTGTTATGGTTCAGATTTATCAAAAACTTTAATCTCTCTTCATTGAAGATTAGTTTAATTAGTAGGGCTGAATTATTTTATTTACGACTGATGATTAAGCAACTTGAACCGTAGATGGGGGCGCTTACTGAAAAAATCCAATTTTGTCAACTTAGCACCTCGTAAAGTACATATTAGTATCGTATTTTTTAATAAAGACTTACATGATTAAAGCAATTGTGACACAACTTAATAAGCAGCATCGCATTTCTAGAAAGCTTTAAAAATAACAATAAAATCTTAACACTTGTGTAATAGTATCTTATTTCATTGCTAATAATTTAATTAAAATCATATCTTCGTGGAATAAAGTTTTCAATAGGTATGTACTTGTTAGTTTTTTTATAATGTAAATTCTTTTTCTCACTAGTTAAATGAAAAAGTATTCTTATGATTTAAAAAAATGGTGCTTATTGATTTCTGCTGTTTGTCCATATTTTCAACCAGTCACAATTATACCATCGAATATATTTATTATCATTTTATTTAGTTTGAATGAAAGTTTTCTTACATAAAAAAGTAATCAGCTCAATAATTACTAATCGTTCAAAACCTTCTTAAATTATATAGTGAAATGTGTCAATAAAACTGTTTTTACTTCAATTACAGGAACATAAAACCATAAATTATTCTTTTAATAGAACCATATCAAATTAAAAGAAAAGCATAAATAATTTCTGTTAAAATAAGTTATGTCAACATCTACCACAAGTTTTTTTGCAGTTTATTCTCATATATATTTCGTATTTCTTGTTCCTACAGTACACAGTCCATGATGAACATGAGCTAAAATACAAATCTTTGTATAAAAAACAAAAACAAGATTTATCTAAAAAGTACGTAATGAAAGATTAACTGCATACTTACCTCACTTTATCTCTACAAATCGGTTTTACAGTTGTAAATCTGGTTGATAAAGTCTTTGTTGATGTTACTTTTGATAATATTGCTTTTGTAGTGGTTTTGCCATATAGTGGTGTTGTCAGCATGTTAGAATATGATGTTGTTGTTGGATTTAGAGTCTTACATCTTCGGCAACTCAGTTTGCAATATTTTCGCATCATTTTTTTAAACTTTGACGATTTACATCGACCATTTTTGGCCCAATTCGCACATTTTCTAAACAATAGCTTGTAAAAAAATCAATTTACAAATAGTTTCACAGAAATAGATGATAGCTTTCATTAACCAATTCAATGTTACCTTTTTTTGTCTTCACAAGTCACAGAAATAGTCGTTGGGTTTGCTGTTGTTCTTGGTTTTGTTGTTGTAATCTTTAGTTTTGTTGTTGTAATCTTTGGTTTTGTTGTTGTAGTCTTCGGTTTTGTTGTTGTAGTCTTCGGTTTTGCTGTTGTAGTCTTTAGTTTTGTTGTTGTAGTTTTTGGTTTTGTTGTTGTAGTTTTTGGTTTTGTTGTCGTAGTTTTTGGTTTTGTTGTTGTAGTTTTTGGTTTTGTTGTCGTAGTTTTTGGTTTTGTTGTTGTAGTTTTTGGTTTTGTTGTTGTAGTTTTTGGTTTTGTTGTTGTAGTTTTTGGTTTTGTTGTTGTCTTTGGCCTTGTTATTGAATTGATACAAAATCCACAGCTCAAAGGACAATTTACCCTCATGTAAGTAGGATGGTATAAGCAAATACCTCTACTCTTCCAAAATGGACATGTTCTGTTTTTTTATATGATTGAAAAAATCGAACATAAATTTAGCAAACATTTTTGATTGAAGCAATATTCTAACTGAACAACAATATACTAACCTTTTTAGATCTCTACATCTGGCAGTTGGTGTCGTTGTAACAATTTTAGTTGTAGTTATTGGTTTTTGTGTTGATGGATTACATAACTTACAACTTTTCTTACAAATTCTACTCATACTTGTTTTGTACCGTGGATTAGTACAATAACCTTTTCTTTTCTTCTCAGCACAAAATCTATAGTAACAAAACCATCTTTGTTAAATCAATTTACATTTAAACACCATCGCTTTAAATAGATTAAAATGCTACAGATAAAAACTATATTTATATTTTATTATGATTGAAATTTGTTAAATAATATAAATTTAGGTTATTTTACGTGTAGGCATCGAAGCATTTTGTCATAGTTTTTGTAGTTGGCGTTAGCGTTGGTTTTGGTTTTTTGACATCTTTTAAGCAAGCCCCACATGTTTCGGGACACTTTTTTCGAGTAGAAACTTCTGCGCATTTTCCAAACGACTTTAAGGATTCACAACTTCTATATAATTCATAAAATTATTTAAAATAATCATCTGAAGAATTTAGAAAATAGATCAACAAACCCTTTACTCATTTTGTCTCTACACTTCACCAGATTAAATTCTTGCTTTGCTTTTTTGAAATAGTTTGCTAAAAGTTTTCATTAAATTGAAACAAAAATGTTTTTTTTTGCAAAATAACAACCTGAGCATGAATACATTTTGTTAATTTGAACAATGTCTTCATATGAAAAGTCATCTGCTTTCCAGATTTTTTCACCATCTCTAATTACGTAATAAAACCCAATTCAACATATTAAGTTTCGTTGCAAACAAATTTACTTAGTTAACAAAGTAGACTTTCCGTTTGAAGTAAATGTGCTTGATGAATAATGCATCACTGAGTAGATATCATAAGGAGATTTGTAACTATCCCACTTGTAACCAGGCATCTTAACAAAACCATCTTTTCCTAAAAGTATTTTAATGAAATAAAACCATTTCAAACCTCAGTTTTACCTTCTTCTGTGACGTTGCGTAAGAACACATTGACGTATCGATCCCGGTCAGGTCTTGACTGCTCATGATCAAAGCCAAGAGCATGCATCATTTCATGAATAACAATTCTGTAAGTAAGACATCCTGGCCCTAAGTATATCTGCAGAGAAATTAAGTTTTAGAATACTTTAAGCTTTGAAGTGGTCAGTTACTCACAGGTTGACCAGGAAAGATATTTCCAACATATGAAGCACAACCTGAAGACTTGGTAAACTTCACATAAAAATTCTGTTTTGATTTTTTGGGCTCAAAACGTATACAAGTTTTTCTCTTAAAACTTTTGATTGATTTTCTAACCACTTTTCTCATTTGTGAAGCTTTTCAAAGAAATAATAAATTTATTCATAAAACTTCTTTTATGTAATTATGTCAAATCACACTATAGTTTTATTTTATTTTATTTATTTGACAAATATAAACAAAATTATTTTCTTATTAAATAGTTTTTTGGTAATTATTTCTCTGATGTTCTATCAATTAGATTAAAGATACAAATAATTGAATTTGTTCTTACTGTTCACAAGAAAGGTTTAAAACTTGACTTACATGTATCTTTACCAAACACATATGGAACTATGTAATTGTTTTTTATTTTATATTGCTTCCAGAGATAATTTTCTTTATACGCAGCACGCTTTTGGCGTTTTGATACAATTTTGTTTGACGGTTTTATACCAAACTTTTCAAAAAACTGCTCATAATTTAAATCTTTAAAAGAAATGTTTTACCATCATAGTTTATCACAGCAATAAAAAAAACCTGATATAACCAAGTCAGAAAAAGTCCCTTTTGTAATACATTTGCAAGTGAGACACCCTTTACTGTCTCTAATTCTTCCTAAGGGGCAGCAAGATTCACACTGATCTATACCAGGGCAATTATTTGCATCTTTTTCCCATCTTTCGTTTTCATGCATATCAACTGAAATAATTTTAGGTTTTGTAGTTGGGTTCGTTCTAAAAGAATTTTTCTTGTAAATGTCTTTTTTTTCTAAATCTACCTTTTAATCGCACTTCATCATCGTGTTCTTCATCATTCAGGCAATCACAATTCAAACATCCGTATTCATCACGTGTTCTACCCCAACGACAGCAGTTGATACAACTTTTTATGCCTGGACAGCCTGTTCCGTCAACTTGGACGTCATATGGTGTATATTTGTCTAGGCAAAGCAAATTTTTATGATTAAATAGAAAGTAAACGTTTATAGATTAAAACTTACTTTTCGTTTCTTTGCCTGAGGGTATGAATGACTGTAATGCTTGAGAAAAACCTGTGAAATTTTGCTATAATATCAAGTTCAATGATTTTGGAATAAATAACAAAATATTTTTTCTAAAATTTCACTGTCAATTGAGGAAATATCTCTTCATATTTACATCAAATTAGAAATATCTAAAAATAAGAAAACACTTACACAAAAATATCAAATAGATTCTAACTACCCTTAATCGAAAAATCATTTCACTTTGAATCGTCAATACAAAGTTAGTTTTATTTTTCTATAAAAAGAAAAAAATATCAATATGCGAACATAACAGTGCAAAGAGAATTATCGATCCTAGATTTTAAATAAATCTTCTAAAACTTAATTGAAATTAAAATAGAAATTCCTTAAGACCATTAAAAAAATTAAAGCATAAAAAATTTAAACTGACAATAAAATTTAAAGTATATGCGTTTATAAATAACCACAGGCTTTTTCTTATCGTTTAATCATTATTGTAAGATCAACTTCAATAATTGTTGCTTTTATTACTTGAATGGATCGCTTATCTTTTACTATAATTTGATAAAAACAGCATATATATATGTGTACGTACCTGTATAAGCCGTGAATTTCATGTGGCTTTTACCTAAAATTCTTATGCTACATAAAAGATGTTCTAATGATTATATTACAACAACCTTTTGACTATCACAAAAATTAATTAGAGTTCTATGTTGTTTATAATTGAAAAACTGTTGATAAGAGTAAAAACTCTAAAATAGCATTATTAAAATAATGAAACAAAGTAATAATTTTTGTTTTCCACTGTTTTACTTATTAAACAAATTCTGAAGGATTTTTTTATCAAATCTTTCAATCTGTAGGAGCACGTAAACTATCATACAAATAAGTGCTAATAGCAAATTATACGAGTATCCTTGGTTATAAATCACAGTATCTGTTTGCATCGGGTATACTATTTGTATGTTTTGAAATTTATGGTGAAACATATTTGCAGGTAAAAACTGTCTATTAAAAACTACTGGTAATCATTTCCAATGATATATTTTTTCAATGTTTTAGCGAGTTAATGTGCAACAAAGTTAAAAAAAATATCCGTAAAATTTCTTAAACTTTTTAATGTATAATAGAAGCCCTATGTATCGAATTACTAAAAATGATAAAACATTTTAAGAACTAACTTATTTTGCTTGAATGAATACTGTCATCATTTATTGTATAAGGACAACTCTATTTTTATTATGTAACTTTTTATTTCATAAAAATCAGATTTAAGCTTCAAAATTAAAGTATTTAATAACCTATGTTTTAAATATAATATAAGTTGATGTATTTTATCCAAAATATTTCCTTTTAAGCGACATTATCTCATCTATTGAACTTATTTAAACAAACACAAAGGAGGGTGCCTGAAAAGAACACAAATAATAATTATTATATATAATTAAGTTCGAAATGTAGGAAGAAAAAGATGTAACACGTGGCATTTAATTAGTACCCATACATTATAACAGTGAATAATTACCTGGAATGATAAATATATAAAAAGTCAAAAATAATCATGGTTTTGAAATAACAATGTTGGCAATATTGAAGCAGTTCGACATCTGCACGATAGATTCTGACATGGGAATGTGTGATGGTAGCTTTCAAGTTTAAATGTGTGGTATAAGAAAAAATTTACTTTGATCGCCAACTCTACCAACTATTTTCGCTTTTCTATTTTTTGAATATATGAAATCATAATAAATAGTATAAATTATTCTGTTTCCTATTTTTGAAGTAAGATTTACTTTGTATTAAAAGAGATTCTATTTACATCATTTTTATGCTTTTCATCTGAGCAAACAGTTTTCAACAAAGTTGTATGCAAATTTTACTTTTGAAAATTACTAAAAGTAAAGTATTCTTAACTTCTTGTAAGAGTTCTTAAAACTCATACATTTTTTGCGATTAATTATATAGAATATATACTAATATAGCATAAGCATGTAGAATTATCAAATTATTCAAACAAACTTTATTTTATGTATTAATGGCCAATTATCTTAATTTTAGCTCAGAGCTTACAATTATATTGTTTACGCTTATACTCTAAGCTGGTCTAATTTTAAAAATTATCATAATAAAAATCTATCCATAATTCCGAGTTGTATAACTTTGGTTTCATTTTAGAGTTTTGTTTAGATAAACTAAAATACTACAAAAGTAAATTAAAAATGAAAGAAATCATATAAGATTATAAAACTAATAAAAACTCTATTGGAAATAGTTGTATGATTTTTAGTTTAATTTTAAATGTGAAAAAATTACTTTTTTAAATTTATTTTAAGAAAAATTGGTTTAAAGATATATTGTTAAAACTCCAAAAAGTAGCTTGGTCTTCATTTTTTTAAATTTTGAACTCAGACAAAACGAACAGCGTTCCTTTAAATGTTTGTTTATTATATCAAGTATGATAAATTCCAAGCCTAATAACGATGAAACATTTTTATTGTTTTCTTTTAATATTTTAATGAACCAACAGGGAAATTACATAGAGTTGATTTAATTTATTTAATTAAGCAATTATTTTATATAATTAAAAAAACTATATAATTAATTAATTTAATTAACTAAATTTGGTTAATTTGAAGATACTTATTATAACAGATAGCTTATACAAAATATTTTGTGATAATTTTGTACTTATGATTACTATAAAAGATTAGAAATATCCTAGATATTTTTGATTGTATAAAATTTATATAAATATCATTATTATACTAAGTAATTTTGCATAAAGATATATAAAGGCATAATTTTGAATCTAAGGTTACATTTAACTAAAAGCAAATGTTATTATTAAGTGTAATTTTTAGAGTTTCTTTATTTTGAGCTGTTATAATTTTTTAAGCTTTTGCCTACTAATTTTCACTAAGTAATAAATTGCTAAAAGAAATTGGTTAAGAGTTTATTTTCTATATAAAAGCTGTTTTTATAATTTTTTATGTTATTTGATCATTATTTCAACTTTACATTTTTCTTTTTTGCAAGTTTATTTACAAATATTTATGTTTGACATAATCCAAAATCTTTAAATTTATTTTAATAATCTTTGGTTTGTTCAGATCACTTTTTAGTTACAGCCTTTGTAATTTCAAAAATAGAACTTTAAAGGTGTGTCAATGAATTGTAGGATGTGCAACAAATTGTTTTCCACGAAAAAGGGAAATTATTTCGCTGATGTTTTGATACACTTTACTAGTTTCCATTCCAGGTATTCTATAAATCAAAAAATTTTTCATCAAGAAATATTAGTAAATGATTTTATAGAATTTTTGAAGTTGATGAAACAATAAATTCACCAGAGCAAGATATATCTGCTCCATTAGAAGATGCATCAAACCAAATCTTAAATGTTTTAAAGTGCCCAGACATCAATAACTTTGATGGTAAGACTATTCAAGAAAAATTATTAAAAATTGATTAATCTATATTTGTTTTAGGTTTGCTACCAGATAGTTGTATACCAGAAGAGCTATGTACTTTTCTCAAACTAAGAGGTTTATTTGCAGCATTCTAAAATAACTAGATTAATTTTTTATTAAATCAAAAAGGAAATATTTTCTTACTTTTTCTATAAACATTTATTTTAATAACTTTATCTTCAGATTATGTTTACATTTGTTCTATTTATAGATCTTCCTCTAACTCGTGCTCCTTCTAAACCATATGAATGTTTATATTGTGGATTTTTTTGTAAAAGTATCTACAAAGGAGTGGTTCACCTGAGAAATAAACATAAATGCGCCTTAGGAGGCGATTATGCTTTGAGACATGGTTATTATAATACTTATCAGTTGTTATTATAAATTGTATATGAATAGTGAACAAAGAAAATTATCTTTAAGTGCTTTGATGTACTTTGCAAAACTTTAAGAATTTTGTTTTAGGGTATTATATTTCTTCAACACAATATAATGAATAACACTTCTATCTGTAATACTTCTATCTTAAAATACGATTAAATTGATAACTTATTTATTTATTTAGAGGAACCACAGATTAAAACAAGAAGGCAAAAAATGCTGTTAGAAAATAAAGAAACTGTTGAAGATGGTTTTCAATCGAACTCTAAAAGTAAAAAAATATCAAAAAGTTCTAACGAATCAATACCAAATGAAGAAACGACATCAACTGATGATAAGAAAAAATTATCTTGTGTCTCATGTGTCTGTTGTGATAATCAGAATGATGTTGAATTGTTAGATCAAAACTCAAATATCATCACTTCTCACAATAATCTTCCAAATAATTTGTCTAAAAAATCCTTCAAATCGAACAAAATAGAAAAAACTGGTGCTGAAAACATCGTTAGTAACGAATGTAGTAGTAGTAACTCTTTAGAAAGCTGCTCGCTTCATTCTAATCCTGCAAAGAAGTCCAAATTAAACCTTAGTTTGTCTCAAACTATTTGTTGGGATTTCAACTTAGAAAAAAAAAGTCACAAAAGTAAAAACATCAGAAAGAAAATCGTACGTAGAGACGGTATATGGATGCATGCAGGAAGCAAATCTGCTTTGCAACAGAAACCTTATTCGAGTCATCGCGTGTCTGGAAAAACTAATAATTACTGTTAATAGCGCTTTTTGAATTTGTTGAAGAGTTATTAATCTGCATAGAAATATTTTTCATATACTGTGAAAGTTCTTTTTACCTCCAGTTACTTTATTTAAGATTTTTGTATTGACTAATTTGTACATCAATTTTTCGAGACGATTGCTGAAAGTGATTTTTTTCGTTTTTTATTTATACTTTTTTTGTTAATTCATTCTTATTTGTTCTTTTGGTTATTTTACACTTAAGAGGTTGTAATGTTATCGATTATATTAAAACGATAACTATACATTTGTTGTTGTTTTTTCTTCAGGATTCTGCAGTTGATTAGACAAAGTTTATTTCTAGCGTGGAAGATATCTTCTTCAACTATGAATAAGTTCTCCACTATCTTGTGGTTACTTCAAGAAAAGTAACGGCTATGAGAACCCTGACAGATAGTCTGCTGATCTAAATGTCAAGTTACTGGGCCGTGTCAAAGAACAGCGATAATGGACATATTTTAGCAGATGCTACTTTTCACTATAATTAAAACCTAAGCGTAGACAAGAAGAAAGTAACTGATGTCAAATCTAAGCCAATAAACATTATTAGTTTGAACATTTTACCTAAAATCCTTAAGTTACAAATAGGCAATCTTCAATATTATTCTTTTATGAATTGTAATCAACAGATGTGACTAATCTCTGACATAAGCTTTAGTGATAACTATGAAATTTTATTTTTAAGAATAAATATTTATGAGTGATAAGAATTACATTAAAATAAATTAAGAGCTTTAAAGCATTTTAAATAATAAACATTTTGAAGTAGGCTATTTTGTGCACAAGAACATATTCGTATATTAGGGAAATTTACCAGATAAAAATACAGAAAGTTATTGAAAGTATTTTACATACATTCAAAAAATTAATAAATATTACTTTGCTTTTAAAAAGTCATGAAAATGTTTATTTGTTAACATTTAAAAATATATATAAATATATATATAAACATAAAAAAAATGATTCATTAATTTTGTATGTGATGAAACAAAATACTTAAATTATATATTTTGTAAATTATCTAATCAAATTTGTAAACAATATTTCTATGATAATTTATAATTATTTTTTTCTAGATCGTTATTTTTCTTGCTAGTAATACCTAAATATTATACATTTGAATAAAATTGCATTTTAAACTATAGAAATAATTTTATATAAGTTTGATAAATTTAAGGTCTATTTTTATTAAACATTATTTGACAGTTAACATTATTATTGTTTCTAGATTAAGTAAAATTATTGCCAAAACTTTGTAAAATTCTTTATATTTTTGATACTTGTTAGTGGTTATATAAATATCTTTATAATGTTTGTTTTGTTATTATCTTAAAATTTATTATTTTTAACCATAAATGATTTTTCTGAAAGAATGTCAAAGTTACTTATTTTATCTTTTATAGTGTCCTTAAATAACTTTCTTTATCTATAAATGGCATCAATTTTGGATATTGTAAAATCATATCATAAGGCTTCTTATGAATGCTTAAAAATAGCATTAGAGTTAGATGAGTCACAAGATAATGGTAAATAAAATGATTATTTTGCTAATACTTTATATATATTACTTTTATAGTTAATTTGTTAATATACAAAATAAAACGTTTGGTTTTTCTTATCTTACAGATTATTATAATTTTGATTTATATTTTAGTTACATTTTGATAATTTGTTGCAACAACACCTAAGCTATTTAACTCTGTAATAATATAATAATAATAATTTTATAAATTATTTAAGCAATAATCAATTTTTCTAAACTTTTGATTTTTAGTTTAATTTTATTAGAAAAAAGATTAGAGTCTAGAGCCTGGTATAAGAATGGAATTAAAGAGCTTGAAGCTGGTATTTCAGTTAGTACTTCTGGTGTTACACCAAAGGACAAAGAAAAGATTACTCAATTACAAATGAGAATGAAAAAGCTTATACAAGATTCTGAAGATAGAATCAATGCAATTGATTCAGGTAATTGTTATTTAAGAAAAAGAAAATTGTATTTACTGAAGTAGTTTTTATGAATCAATAAAATAGTTTAAAATTGTAGGTTCAAATGCTAGTACTAGTCAGGTAAAGACTGAACCAAGATCTCAGCATAAGCCAGTTACTACTATACATAAAAGTAAGAAATATTTTATTGAAATATTATTTCGTCAACAGATTAGTCAAAGGTTTAATAACAAAGACTTTATCTCTTTCAGAAAATATTCCTAAAAATGACAGAAAAATGAGACCTGATACCTCTAAAAAAAGACCTTGGAACCCGTCCACTGTCCCTAACCTCTCTAGACCTCCAGTGGTATTTATTAAATTATCTGTTTTGTATCTTTACATTTTTCTTATTTTTTAGCCAACAGAAAAGAACAAGTCTTCAAACTTACATAAAGAGCTGTTGAAAGCTGTTCCAAAGGAACTATTATCTAGAATTTTAGATACTATAGTAGAACCAAGGTGAAATTGTTGACATTGAAAATGAAATTTTTAAAAATTTCAGTTTATTTTAAATTAATAATTTTATACATAAATGATAATAATCAATTTTGGAAGCAAATACAATTTAATGTAAATATTCATGCAAACTAATAGCTTTAAAATATTAAACTTTCAGTGCAAACACGGTTAGCTTCAAAGACATCACAGGTCAAAATACTGCTAAAAAAGCTTTACAAGAAATTGTCATTTTACCAGCTTTAAGGCCTGATGTATTTTCTGGTAAATTGTTCATCTAAATATTTCTACTAAAATTTGATATTTGATAATTTAGTAAATAATTTTAATAAACTTTGCACCTTAACGTAGGTCTACGTGAACCCGCAAAAGGTTTGTTGTTGTTTGGACCTCCAGGAAACGGAAAAACTTTGCTAGCCAAGGCTGTCGCAAATGAAGCTAATACCAGGTTCTTCAATATAAGTGCTGCTACCTTGACATCAAAATGGGTCAGTGTTTCCCCTTGTTCACTTTTTTTTTAATTAAGATTATATTTTGTAAGGTGGGGGAAGGTGAGAAGCTTGTGAAGTCGTTATTTGCTGCTGCTAGACATTTACAACCCAGTATCATATTCATTGGTGAGATTTATCATCTAAATATTATCACGTGACCATAACTCTTACAGATGAGATCGATTCTTTACTTCGAGCTCGTAAAGAAGGTGAAAATGATTCTACTCGTCGACTCCTTAATGAGTTCTTGCTTCAATTTGATGGAGTATCAACCAAGCATTCAGATGATGACCGTTTGCTGGTCATGGGAGCCACTAATCGTCCCCAGGAACTTGATATTGCTTCAATTAGGTCTTTATCAACTTCATTTAATCTTCAAGTCATTAAATCTTTGTAGACGCTTCCCAAAGAGAATCTATATTCGTCTTCCTGATGTAGATGCAAGATCAGATCTTCTAACTCATCTGCTCTCTAAACATGATTTTGCGATTAACTCATCACAGATTTCTGCATTGGCTAAAAAATGTGTCAATTACTCTTTTAGTGATCTGACCAATCTAGCAAAAGATGCAGCTTATGGACCAATCAGGGGTCAGTCCTTGTTTCTGATCTCTTAATTTTTTTAACGAAATTATTTTTCAGAGCTTTCTGGCGATCAATTAAAGACCATCGACAAAAACAAAGTTTGATTTTCACAAAATCTAAGACTTCATCTGAAATTTACTTCCAACTTTTTAGATTCGTAAAATCAATGCAGAAGACTTCATGAAATCATTGAAGCGTGTCCGATCCAGTGTACCACGTGACTCACTTCAGGAGTATGATGATTGGAATCTGAAATATGGGGATACCTCCGACACATAATCTCTAATATTTTATGCAACAAACTATTTTTAACAACTTTTGTTTTTGATTATCATCGTCGCCTACAAAATACTTATATAATTTGTGTGATTATCCAACAATTTCATGTTTGTCGTTTTGTTTATATATTCCAATAATTTTTTGATCTTATAACAAATATTTTTGTAGCAATAAAAATTTTTTTGGTAAGTCAATCAAATCTCTACTTTTTATAAACTCTTTCAGCTAAATTTTTAGTTTAATAATTATTACTAATCAAAAATATATTTATTAATATTATAACTATCAACATGTAGTCTTTCACGTTTAGCTGAATCTTATGTTTAGATATTTATAGCAAAATCTTTCATTAGTAAAATTATTAAAAGATAAAAAATGTCCTTAGAAGATTTTATCTATTAGAAAACTTATGATCAAATTTGATTTGGTAATTCTGTGATTTAGATTGAAAACAGAGAAGTACCTATTATGACAGAGGTAGTTTCCTTTTAATTTTAAGTATATAGCAAATATATTTTCATCAAAAAAAGTTTCAAAAACAACTTTGCAGCAAATATGATAAATCTTAGTAAAAGATGAAATAATCTTTATAAATTACACACAAATTTTTTATTCATACGTCATAATATAGAAAAAATGTTAATAAGTTTTTGCTACTTTATATTTATTGATATTAATTGTAGTTGAATATGTAGAAGAAATTATTTCCCTGTTAATAAATTATCTAAATGTTAATATCTATTCATATTTCATCTTCATTCTGTTTGTTGTTTAAAGGTAATATTGTTTTGAAATGTTTCTGTTTCTTTTATTGTTTATAAGTTTGTAAATATTTTTTTATTTAGTTACATTACAAAACTGTTTTTTTTTGAAATTTTTGATTAGCTTTTTATTAATGTAGGCTACTTTAATAAAATTATTTAAGTAAATCTTATTAATAGGCTTTATATGTTTTTTAAAATATTACTCAGTTTAATATCAATCAAGGTTATTTGAAGTATTTGATTAATTAATCAATAAAATTGACTTAAAGATTAGATCAAGTATTCTAACCAAGACAATATGATAAACAAAAACAAGTCTTTTAAAAACATCGTAAAAAGTGAAATTATTGATTCTTTACGAACAAGTAAGTTAATAAAGTAATTATTCACAAAATGTTGGTCTTTTATAGTCTTTTATAATTTCAGAATCTGTAAATTCGCTTTCAAAGCTAGCGTTGGCTGCGTCCGCTCTACAATGGGTTTGTCAAGACTTAATTGAAGGTTTCTACATCACAGTTTATGTATTATAATATTTTTAGAAAATGCCAGCACTACGCAATTGAAATATTCAAAAATTTTTGAAGCTTGTTTATTTACAATAAAAGTAAAAACTTTCAATTAAAACTTTTTTATAGAGGAACAGTGTGACAAGTGTATTTCAAAACTAAAAGTAGTTAAGCAAATCAAAATACTTTCTGATCAAAGCTTACACTCAGTAAAGAGCAAAGGTAAAGGGATTATTTCATAGCTAACTTTATTGAATAAATCTGACTTCATTTATTTATTTGAAACTTTGATTTATTACTTTTAAAAACTAGCAACATGTGCTTCACAAAATATTGGAAGTTGTCAGAATATTCAATCAGGGCTTTCTATTCAAACTAATGTTAGTAAAAGTACAATAGAAAGAGAAAAAAAGAATTGTTGTCGTTGTAAGAAGAAATTAGAAAAAAAAAGATCTAAACAAAAGCAGTTACTTAGTAGCTGTAGTCCACAAAGATCCAAAGGTATAATACATTTTGCTTAACAAATGTCAAATGTTGATTACAAATGAATTAAATCTTTATGTTTATAAAAAAGTTACAGTTTGTACAAAACGTTCCTTATTGAAGACCAATTGCAAGAAGAATCAATCAAATAGTGATTTAGTTTATGGCAGATCTGACAATGTGCTAAATAAGTAAGCTTTATTTTTGTAGCTATTTCGTGTAATAATCGTAAAGTCAAGAAAAACTGGCCAACTAAAATGATAAATATTTTGATGCATACTATTTTATACAGAACAACTTTGTGCAAAAAAAGAACCAATACAAAACTTAATGACATGGTTTGTCTACATTTTTTAAAGCAATTAAATTTAAAAATATACTTTTAAACAATAATATACAACAGCAGAAAACAATTTTTATGTAATGATTAACTGAGGTTAGAAATCTAAGAAATTAACTATCATGTGAAGCAAACAGCTTGAAAATTATTGAAATATTTCTTATTATCAGTAATAGTAAAAGTTTTAGAAAATATTAATTTGTTTTTTACGTAATTTATGTTTATTTAGGCTCATTTATCAGTCTCAGAGATACCTTTAAAGAAAAGATCAAGTAAAAATCTTTGATATTGAATGTTTTTAATCAAATTTTTTTTTTGTATTTTTAGTTTGTCAGCTTTTAGATTTATGAATAATTTTTGTAGAACTCAAATTTAGTTTATCTCTACTTACTAATTCACTTTAGTTAGAAAAAATTATGAAAGATATTAAAATAACTAATCTTTTGTAGGTGTTAGATTTGAAGAAATAAAAGGCTCGCTGAACTCTAACCTGTCAGTTGCATTAAAGTAAATCTACTAATTTTCTTTTTTGTATAAAAGATAAAATTGTTTTAAATTTTATTAGTACTTTGTAGTTTTATATGTTTTATTAATCTTAATTAACAAAAGATTTAAAATTTTTGTAGCAATTACAAAGATGAATACAACCAATGGTTGCAAGGATCATGAAATTTTTACTTTAAAATTCAAGTTAAACGAACAAAGATATCTTTTCTTAAAAAAATGTTTTTTCCGAAAAATAAATCAATGATAAAAAATAACAAAATCGATTAGAAATTATCTCAGCATTTTATAATTTTGTTTATGTTGGTGTAAATCTAGATACACTTAAGTTCCTACTATAGATTGATATGTTATACATAACGTCACGATATTACTGAGCTACTTGTATCAGGAAACTAGATCACAAACTACTAGTATTTGTATCACTAAATTTTATTAAGAATAAACAACAGAAGATCCAAGTTGTTTAATTAAAATGATCAAAGTTAACAAACTCTACAAATGTAATAAATAGATGTTGTTATAAATAAAAGAAACAAGTTACCAGATTAAGTTTCATTTACAAATAAAAAAGTTTTCAAATATCCTCATCTCATCAACTCAATAAAAAATGTTTTTAAACCGACTCAAGAAGAAGAAAGTTCTTCGATGTGAACTAATTTAGCTGGTTTTGTTGATTCATCTTCTGAAGTATCATCAGAAGATTCTTCGTCTGAGATTTGATTCAGAAACTTACCTAAAGGAGTCTCATCAACATCAGGAACCAGTGAGATATCAAATTGAACAACTTCATTAGAATCTTCTACACTTTCAATATTTAATGATTCTGATGCTGTGGGGTCTTTATCTATCATATCATTAACTTCTTTATTAGCTGCTTCCATTTGAGGCAAAAAAGTTTTAATTCTTGACAACAAATCACTTTCTATTTTAAACGTTGTGAGCTTCTTAGCTTCTACAGGCTTCGAGATCTGAAGAAGTTTGATTTTTTTCTCTTTTTTATTGTTAGCCTCTTTATCTACGATGTCTAAACATCCTTTCCGTTGTGTCTTATTGAGATTTTCATCAAGGAAAATGTCAGATGTTTTGGTCTTCTTTGTTGTATCTTGTTTAGACATTAAAAATGGTTTTAAATAATTAAACAAAATATTAATTCTGGTGAACAAAACTCGTTTAAATATTTTTTTGTTCTATTTTCTTATTAAAAGTTGTTTGTTTTAATTTAAACTGAGGAAAATATAAATGATTTAAACCTATTTTCAATCAATCTAAATAGATCTTTAATAGTTTGTGAAAACAATTTTTATTAGAAATTAAACCAAAATGTTAGATAAAATAAACAAATAGAAAATCAAATTGATGGAAGTTGTAACAAACAACTACATCGTTTGATCAGTCTTTTTAGTTATAGTGAATCTTTTTCTATTTAAAGAATCTTCCAAAGACCCCGTTGATGAATGATGTAAACTCATATCATGTATGAACGTTTTTGCTTTACTGTATTTGCCAGTTTTCTTAAGTTGTGATTGTTTTAAGATCTCTTCACGGATTTGATCAGCTTTATCTTCAAGAGCATACTTCTTAATCTTTGATTTACGACTTTTATTTCGATCTTCTGCATTTTTCATCATCTCTTTTCGCTTCTTCTCGAGTTCAGCTGCACTTAGCTTTTTAGTGAAACCTGTTGGCTTTGATCGAACCAAAGCAACTTTACTGTTTTTATTCGCTTTTGATAAATCAACTTTCTTGTAACTACTGCTCTCCTGTTCTACCTTATTCTTCAGTACCAGAAGTCCGTATCCTTCTTTTCTTTCAACTTTTTCTGATCTTTTATCATTCTTACTTGCAAAATGATCTGCTTGCTTTCTTTTTGAAGCTTTTTTAGATTTTCTTCTTCTATCTTCATCTGAAGAGCTATCTGATGAGTCATCAGATGACAAATCTCCTAATTGACTTTCCAAGGCCATTTTTAAACTATTTCTGATCTTATCATCTGATTCAGCAGCTTTAACTATATCACGTGATTTCGAAGTCTTCTTTGATCTTTTCCTTGAGGTACTGGATGAGGAGTCATTTGAGGAAGTACGTTTCTTCTTCTTCTTCTTTGATTTCTTTAAATCACGCTTCAAAGCATGCTCCCATGCTGCTTGAAGTTTCTTTCTTTTTATTGGATTCTGTAACAGCTCCCACCTCTTATCTGCTTCTGTTTTCTTCATTGAAATCAAAGGATCTAATCGCATCTTTGACTCATAATCCAGACGTTCTAATACTTCCACATCATAGTTTTTATCTTTCTCATCTTTTACTATAAAGTCTCCTTTATCTCCAGTCGGATCTTTGATCCTTTTTCCCAACAGATAAGCTTCTCTATCGATACTAGAGTTTGCACCCTCATACATCCATTTCAGCTTACAACTTTCCTGATTCTCTCCTTTATCTTCAGCCATTTTTAAAACTAAATTAAATTCAAATAAATTTTTTCTGAAAAAAATACTTTTAAAATATTTAAACATAAATTAGCTAAATTAATTTACTTTATGTTGATAGTATTCTAATGTTAGAAAAAAACGCTATAATCATAAAAGTTTATTATAAATACATTGTGATTATTAGTATATAGAAACTTCATAAGAACAATTTACTTTGTAGAGCTTTGGTTAATTATTTCAATTACAGAATATGAGAATAATAAGTTTTCAAAACAGAAATGTAAAGTTTAATTTAAACATCAATTTGATATCACTATATAAAAACTATATTAGTAACATTGATATATAATTTCTATTGAATATTCTATTAGCTTGAATTCTATAATTTAAACATTTCAGTTTTAAACTGATAAATTACAAACAAGTAATTAACAATAGTAATCAATTTTTAAAGCAAATAAAAATAAGTTAATCAAAACTTAATCTAATAATTTTACATAATAGTTTTTAAGAATAAACCAAAACATTATTTACTTTAAAGCTTTTAAATAAAAAAGTTAAAAGAAAGAAATGCACTTATATTTAATGCTTTATTGTTGCATTATAATTAAATTTCATTGAAAAAAAGTTTTAAATTCAGAAAGTTTTTAGTAAAGAATTAACATAATTTACAAAATTTAACAAAAATACATTTGAGAAAATATGTTTAAAGGCAATAAAATATATACCCCAATAAAATATATATAAATTCATATTATATATATATACATTATATATATATTATTATATACATATATATTATATACATTTATTGTAATAAATAAATAAAAATCAGATAAGAAATTAGAGCAAGTAAACTAAAATTTATATTTATTCCAAAAAATACTTTAACAGTAGATTCTTATAAAGCTACAAAAAAAGCTTATAATAAATCTTAAAGAAGCTAATAGTATCTAAAGAAAAATATGAATACAAAAAAGAATCAACAAAATTTAATTTTTAAAGAGTAAAGACTAAAAATTACAAATATAATAAAAACTTTAATAAAAAAATTATTTAAACTTTCACCTTTGACACACTTAATTTATAATAAGAATATTATGATAAATTTTGTATATTTTAATATATATCATTTAGTGTACAGCAATTATATACAGAAATAGAAACCTTTTCTTAAAACGCCTGATACTAGCATAATAAATTATCTAAATTTTAAAGCTCTTCGGACGATTTTATGGGGCTTTAATAAACTTTGTTATTAATTTATTAGGCTTTTAGACAATTTTCAATAACAAAACATTTTCTATTATTTAGCAAAACTAACAACAAACACTAATACAGACAAAAAAAGTTTAAGAAAAATTTCATAAATATTGTAAAAAAGTCATTTTATCTTTCATTAACTAGATTCTGCTATACAAAAAAGTTATGTATGTTATGCATTGTTATTTTTTCCTTAAACAAAGAAAGTTGGTTTATTTCTGTTTCTACAACAGATTCCTTATAACAAATCTTATATCAATTAATAACAGTCCTTCCCTGAAGTTATATCAACTAAGACGATATGGATTACATCTTAATTAGGTACATTAATCAGAGCGAATTTTATCTCCGCACAATTAGTACTTGGACCAGCTGCCATCAGAATTACTCGTGTTGTTCAAGCAGAAGTTTAACCGTTATAACATTGCCAACACTGCCATTTGTAAACTTTGAATTGTTCTTTTCTTTTAATGTTATTATAATTGTATGTAATTGTTCACTGTTATATGCTTTGAGGACTACCGAAATGCCATGTGTTACATCTTTTTCTTTCTGTATTTCTAACTTAATAGATGCTATTTGTGAGAATGTGTTTTAGTGTGAGACGCTCTTTTTAGGCAGCTTCTTTCACATTTATTGTAATAAATAACGTTTTAGCGGCAAAAACACTGGTTAAAAAGTATAACTGTGGTTTTACTGTTACTTTCTAATCACACTTTTTGTAACACTTTTTAATAACAATTTATTAACACTTTGAGAAATTTTAATGAATTACATTGATTTCTGCTTTTCTCAAATTTGTTCATTTATAAATTTTAATGTAAAAATCAATTGTAAGACAGCATAGATGACTTAGTTGTGGATGTATAAAAACTAAAATTCACTAAGCTCTTAACTAGTTGTTAATCGGCTCTTCGGTCGTAATCAGTCAATAAGGTTGCGTTTTAAGTGATATAATTTAACAAATAGCGAAACACTGTGAAATGCAGAGGAATTAAACGAGAAAGATAAATTGTAATGAAATAAAGACAAGTTGTTAAACAAATTATAAAATAGGTAGTTTAATTGTACCTACAAAGTCAGTCTTCGACGTGGACAGGTAACTTTTATATGATTTTATATATAATTTTGTTTGTGTAATAATAATATTATGTAAAAAATATCGATAACATTATGTAAAATAAAATGTATCAGTAATACTTGATGATAAATTGATAAGTAAATAAATACAATTTTATAAACTAACTAAATCTACTATTTGCTTTCAAAATTAATCTATTTTAAGTTGCTATTTTGCTTAAATATTTTTATCGTTAACGTGTTTTTTATCGGCAGCCATGAATGATTTAGCTGTTAAAATACCAACATTAGTAATGAAGAATCTGAAGCCATCCTAAAGTGAACGTGATTAACAATTTTGTTCATAACATTAATTTTACTAGAGTTAAAAGAATATCCATGTATATTGTATATATATGTTAATGTACATTGTTTATATAATGCAAAAATCTTGCTGATAATTTAATTATAAGACAAAAAAATTTTATAAACTAATTAAAACTAGTATTCTTTTTAAAGTTGATCTGTTATGAAAACAGAATTATTATCATAATTTTTCTATATCATAATGCTTTCACATTTTTATTTTCAACTCTACTGGTGGCCATACTTAACTCCGATGTAACATATTATCTTTTAGAAATAATTGCATCAATATAATCAGTCCAAAAAGAATTATTTATCATTTAAAAAATGTCAAAATTAATAACAGTACTTAGCGATATCATTTTGATCGGTATTTAGTCATACCAAAAACTTGTTATGTATATTCATTACACTCCCTCAAAAATACTTCAGTGTTTCTATCTCAATAAAATCTCCCAATAAACTCTTAGATAGCATAAATTTAATTCAAGTCCTGCTTGCTTCCAATCGAAGTTTTATTTCATATTCAACGCCAATATTAAACATTTGTTACTGTATTATAATTTGTTGGACATTTTTTTAACTTTTTTATTAATGGTTTACTTTTTAAATCGAATTCTTTGTATTTGTAATTTTTTTTAATGATTTCTTTTAATTTTTTCTATTTAGAAAGTTATTGTTTTATCATGTAAAGATTACTCGACTTCTTATTTGTTTCATATATACAAAATCTTGTAAAAGTTACTCAGTAAAAGAAAATATCTTAAAATTATTTTATGAGGTTATGTTTTCACAGTCAAGCAACAAGCTAAATAGTTACTAATTTTGTTTTGCAAATATTTTTGTTTATTTTATCTCTTTTAACGTAAAAACTGAGTATATATTTAGTTTTATTTTAGGTTTCAACAAAGTTTAAAATAGTTAGCCTTAAAGATATGAAAAAGTTTTAGTTTTCTCCGGGTTCTTAAGGTTATATAATGATGAATTGATATGACAAAACCTTTAAAGTTTTTGTTATAAACTTGAATTGCAGACCTTATCAATCATTTAAATTTATAATTGTAAAATCTGTTTATAGTTTTAACTCAATAATACTTTCAACATTCTCTTATGTAATTATTTTCAACTGTTTTTGTAGTCTTTGAATAAATTAGTCCGTGTGTTGATGATTAAAGATGAAACAGGTAGTTCTGTTGGGCAGATAATGGAACAATATTCGAAAAAATACCATGAAATTTGCAACTATTATGTTGTTATTTCAGCTTGATAGCTTTTAATTATTTACGTTTTATTAGTTTACAGCGACCAGGCGGGTTGAATTGAAACTTCTCCAACAGATGAAAAACTATGTGAATGAAAACCTTACTCCAACTTTCGCTGAGATGCAGCAAATTTGTTGGATATTTTTAACACGCTACAAGGCTACACAACCTTAACTTGGGACTTTCCTGTCAGTTGGCGTGTTTTAAATGCTGCTGATTCTGATTGGATTACTGGAGCCATGGAGCATTTTTTCATCATTTGCATAAATGCTTTTAGCGTACAGTGATACTAATACTATTACTGGTAACATCAGAGGCTTCACTTTTAAAACTAAGAGAGTAATTATTTAATATTAAACACATTTTAAAACAAAGTAAATAATTATTATGAATAATATTTGGTTATTACTAATAAATTTGTTTTTATCTGTATTTAATATATCAAATGGTTTTTGTAAATAATTCTTTTTCGATAAATAATTTCTAAATTTGTTTTAAAGTTTTTTGATAGCAGTAAAGACAGAGATTGCAGTGATTTGAAATTATTTAGTGAAATATGTTTTTATCTACCTTTTTTAAAACGTTTAAGAAAGAAAAACGACAGAAAGTAAATTATACTTAATCATTTTAATCAAAAATTGAATTAAAATTACTTCGTTACGTCTAACTTAAATTAAAACCATTTTGTTTCTAAGCAACTAAATAAAATCGAGAGAGTTGTTATGGTAACTATACTGCTTATTTACTAACCTTGCGATTTTAATTTGTTTTAAGATATAAACACAATTATTGTATTAAAAATAATAAATTAAATTAAAGTATTAAATAATGCTGTATAATTTTACTATTATTATTCTTCCTATTATTTTTTTTTATTTTGTTAATTACTTTGGTTAGATTTTTTATGGTTTAATTTCTAGTTAAAGTATTATTTAATTTAATAATTAAATAATTTAAGTTTAATTATTTATTACAAATTGACAGAAGTTTAGTTCTTAAACTATATTTTTATATTTATCCTATAAAAGAATAAAATTATCGTAAATCATTTCAAGTTGATATTTAGATAAATGGATTCATCTAAAAGATCAATTATAAATCACATAAAGGGATCGATATGTAATTACTCTGTCTTCTCTTCTACCTCATTTTAAAATTTTATAACATCATCAGCCACTTCGTATCTTTTTTCAACTTTGGAAAAAGAGTCAATCGAAAAAATTCGACTCATAACATCAACAGATGTGATCATTGAGAGAGTGAAAGAGGCATTTAGGACACTTGAAGAGATTCAACCTCATTGTGGAATTTATTCTCCTCTTCTTAAAGTTCTTTGCGATGAGCTAAAAGGTAATTCAAAATCAAAAGATAAATTTAAAGATATAAAATAATCTGTTGTTGTAGAAGCTGTTTATAGTGAACAGTTTACAACATCGAAGCATCAGAAAGATAATGAAAGTTGCTTAGAGAGGATACCTTATATTGTTCTTGAAAAAGTTTGATGAATGATGTCTTATTTGACTCCCTTGTTAATTGATGTTTTTCAGAGAGCTCAAAAGAAAATAGATGAAAAAGTTGAAAGTTTAGAAAAGCAAGTTATAGATTTAAAAGAAGATTTAAAGAAGGAAAGATTGAATCTAAAGAATCAGGAAATAAAAATTTCAGAATTTGAAAATCAAGCTGAAAAAAATGGAAATTTAATTCAAGAATTGAATGAAAAATTGAATAAAAAAGATGATGAAGTTAAAAAGTAAAAAATACATTTGTAAATTATAAAAAACAATTTAAATTAATCTTTGAATAGCTTGCTAGAAGAACTACAGGATTTAAAAATTAAGGAAGATCAAATGAAAGATCAGTTTCAAAAGGAAATTTTGTCTTCAAGAAATAAATGCCTGCAGTTAAAAGATATAAATTCCAAATTAAGTAAATATAAAAAGTCCTATGATGTGATCAAGAGTAAGTTCGATCTATCAGCGGATTTGAAGACTACAGAAACTCAAAAATTGAGAAAACTAAACAAAAAAGTAAAATAAAAAAGTTTAAAAATAATTTAATAAAATACAATTTATGGAATTTCAGAAGCAAATTTTATGGGATATAAAAAATGCTGAAATAATTGAAAAACAAATAATGGAAACTCAGTCAAAAATTATTGACGAGTATGATGAATATTTGGATGCTGATAAGAAAAAGTTGCTTACAAACTCAATTGACAGAAACGGTGCAGAGGTTTGTTATTTACCTTTAATTTAAAATTATTTTTTGTTGATTTATAAACTACAGAAAACCATCAGAAAAAACAACTTTGAAAATATCACCGAGGAAGTTATTAATGAGTTAAAACTTGTTCGCCGAGAACAGAACTCTTTGAACAACTATTTAAATGAAGTCAACGACTTATTTACGAGTTAGTGTGATTTATTTGTTAGATTAGAAGACTTATTTCAAAATTCTACAGATGATAAGTCCTCAGAAGTTATGAAAAGTAAATTATTTGAAGCTTGCGATGGATTACTCAACAAATATTCTTTCATGCTTTTTTATTCATCTGATAAAGGTGCCTTAAAATGTTTTCAAACATTTATAAAAGTCTTTTATCAATTTCAGGAGTAACATTTCATGAGTATCAATTTGGGGAATTTTGTTGCAGCTGTGGATACAAAACTGTTATATGTCCCCATAAAGTTACTCAAAATTTTCAAATAATTTGTTTACCTGAAAATACGACCCACATCAAATTAGAAAGACCAATTGTTCTGATGAAGTTGAATAAAAATAAAAGGTGGCTAATAAAGATTGATTTGCTCTTCTTCGGTTAAATAACTGTTCTTCAATTTACAGAAAAATTGTTAGAAGTTATCAGAAGACACAAGATACAATTCTTGGTAAATTTTTTGCATAAATTTTGTAAAATGTAAAAAAAAGAAGTATTTTGTAGAAAGCAACAAGAATTATTCAAAATTATTGAAAGAGGTTGAAGAAAGATTAAAAGTGTCTTCTGCATCCACGTATCCTCATCCGGAGGAAGACTTTAACGGTGGAATATCTTCTCTACGTGATCTCACTGACTCTCAAATTAATCTTCTGATGGAAGATCTGTATTCAAAGATCATTTGGGGAGATTTATATGAGCGAGAAAAGATTCTAACTTTGAAGTTTGTATTCGTCAACAGTTTTAAATTCTGATCACGTGAATTTGTTATTTTAAGGGGTCATATGTATGAAATGATGGAAGAAAAATATTCAAAAAATGCAACAAATTGCACAAAAGATTTTATAATTTCAATCATAAGACGATCATCACATAATAAGGCAAATACTAATATTAAGTGATAAAGTTATAAAAATTGAGAATTTAATTTAACAGGTGATATATTTGCTTGCTTTATCAATATGTAATTTCATCGATGGTTCAGTTTTTCGGTATGTGCATACAATGATGGATTTGATAGATTCAGTAGATTGGATGAAGACAGAAGACTTTAGATACTTTGTTCAAATAGTTTATTCTTTTCTAGATGTAAGTTTTTTCTTAGCTTTTAGATTACTTAAATATTTGTTTGAAGAGTGAAGAAGTTGAACAGTTTGTTCACGAATTTGTTTCTTTTGGAGAAAATAAAGTATCAAAAAATTTAGTGAATGACTTTATCATTGACTCAATTCTCAAGAATAAAGAGCCTAGGTTTTTAGTGAGTTATATCTGGAGTTGTTAATAGAGTTTATTTTCATATTTTTGTTTAGAATGCTGAGTTCAACTTAAACTTAGATAAAAACTCTGATTTATCAATTGAAGAGTATAAAGAAGAGTTGATGAAGATTTCACCATTAGTTAATTCCTCATTAGTTGATAAATTACTTAAAGAAAGTCAAATGGCTCTGAATGGTGAAGAAAAATTTAATATCAAAAGTTTATCAGGTTTCTGTACTGTTTTTCTGTATTTTATTGTTTAAGAATTTTTAATTTAACTTTAAAAAAACGAAATTTTAAATACTTTTGTTTTTACAATTATAAATAATAAACGAGTTCAAATCTATGTCATCTACTAACCAATATCATATAAAGTTTTAATAACTACTACCCCTTTGCTGCTTCTGTGCTTATTTCTAAACTGTTTCAGTACAACTGTTAAATTAAAACGCTAAATTTTTACCATTTAATTTGACTGTAGATATCAATACAGTAAATAATTTTCAAGAACTTGTTTGAAAAATCAAACAGAGAGCAATTATATTTATGACATGCATATATAGTTTTTAATTTAATTATTTAATTTATCAACAATATTTTTCAGCAATTGCTGCTTATATTGTATTTGAAAAAGCTTTTGTGGTGATTAAAGAAAGCATCAACACCAAGATAAACAATTTTCGGGAAAACGCAAAGCCAGGTTTGTTAACTTTTTTTCATAATAAAGTTCATCAAATATTCTTGAAAATCAAATTTTGTAAACAAATTACAGTTTGTAGTAAATTGAAGCCTGCTGAAAATATCGTCGAAGAAAAAATGAAATTACTGACAATATCAAAAGTATGTTTGTACTAAAACTGCATTCTACAAATAAGTAATTATTTTTTCAACAGATTGTTCACTTAGCTGAATTAAAGAAGAAAAATCAAATTAATTTGAAAAGTGAAAATGAAAAAATGTTATAAACAATTTAATGTTTTTATCAACAATTTTATTCAATCATTTGAGATGAATAATAATAAACGATTTTATGGATTAAGTGTGAAATAAAATAGAAAATTTCTGAATATTACTTCCTTTCATTTGATTAAAACAAATGCACAATTATTTTCAAATAGAAGTATTTTTAAATTTAATTAATTGCTTAAATTAACGATGATAGAAAAGGAAATATAAACATTTACAATGAATTAAATGATTTGACGATCAGATGATCAGAACTGCGGGTTTTTCAGCTGAACGTAGCCCTGACCCTCTGCTAACTTAAAATTTGTTTGAAGATGATATTCAATCAAACTTTTAACACTTTTAAAAGTCATTTCACTATCCTGAAAAAGATCACAAAATCATCAAAGTCATCAAAAAATCTCAGAATTACTTTCGGCGTTCCAAGAGCAAAATGAAGATCGGTCCTTTTCCTGATCTTCAAATTAATGATCGAAAAATCATCATTCTCTTCTCCGATATGAGAGATCACTGTCAAGGAGTACGGATGTGGTCCGTCTACATGTGTCCCCGGCCTCACTAAAAAGCTCCCCACCTACCCGAGTTTTAATGACGTCACGATCGCATGATGACGTCACAAAAGAAGGTCTCACCTGACGTGATCTGAGCCCAAATAAGATCTTCTTTGCTTCATTTCTATCGCAATTTCGAAACCAAGTTTGATCTTCCGTCACACTCGATGCTTAATAGAGACAGTTAGTACTTCTTGACATCGTTGATGACGTCACCTACTTTTACAAACGACTTTTGGTGTAAAAGCTGGCATCGGTATACAACTAACATCAGGCATCGGATCGAAGGAACTGTTTTGCATCACTGACGCCATCTTTTGTGCTCCAATGTTGATGATGTTTGATCGTTTGATAACTGAAGCATCTTCAGCAGAGCCTTTGATACAACTTGATGATGATCAGATCAGAAATTAATTCTTACTCTTACTGCTGCTAGATCGGCTTCCTGACCAACTTCCTTGGGAGCTTTTGCTGTTGAAACTGGAATGAGGAGAAATTTCTACAGAAAATTAGTTTTAGCTTGAATCTAATTTGAGGAATGTTTTCATCATGTATAAGTATTTTGTTACTGTGATTTTAATGACAAAAAAGATCAATTTTTTAATAAATTTATGAAATAGGTTTAGATCGAATTTTTTTCCAAAACATTTTCAAAGATAAGTCAACAAAATTAACTTTTATGTTTCCAACTAACAAAGGAAGTCATTTTGAGTTAAAATTTATATTGAAAGTAAAGCTAATATTAATTCAGAAAGTAATTTGTATTTAAGACGTCAAATAAAGACTACGTCATCTGAACAATTACTAATCAAACCACAAGTTGGTAGTCACCTGGACTTTTTGTGAATTTATGTAATGATGACCTATTTTGTAACGTAGATGGTTTGACAACTGAAAAAGCAAAATTTTAAATCGCATCAATTTAAGAAAGAGTCTCTTTAAACCTAAATCGTTGTTCGGGAGCGATAATCTGTAACAAAAGAATTTAAAAATAATTAATTTTGATTCTTAAATACCTTGTAGGTTGATTTGGGTAACTATTTGGTTCTTCATATAACTCAACAGGCTCTCCTGCTGAATGAATCTCATAAGCTTTCTGCTGACAAAAAATGTGAAAATGAAACTACAAAACAAATTATTATGAAGAGTCATACTGGTTGATTGGGACGGTTAAATGGTGGCGCTGAACTATGAAAGTTTGAGTTATCTACAAAAAAAGTATTTTCATTATTAACTTATTTGTGGAAATTAAATAGTCTTACCAGGCAGTGGAAATGAACACCCTTGATTTGGGTCAATATAAATTTCTTCTGTAATTGATTATTTCATTCACAAAAAATCGTTTATTAGTTTTTATTTAAGTTTTTATATCACTTTACAAGTTTAAACAAAGAATCACTTTTTTGATTCTTTAATTTTCTTTATTTAAATATAAATTTAAATACATTTAAATGCTAATAAACATCTATAAAGATTTTATCAGTAAAAAACAAACCTTCAGACTGATTATCGATAGCTTGATGCTGTTTCATTTGATCAACTTGAAATCCAGTTCTTACTACAAAGTTACAAAATTAGAAACTAAGATTAAAAACTGTCAACTTCTTCACTTAAATCACTTCTTGAGGACCCTGGAAAATTGGGTCTTCTGGGGATTGGAGGGTGATGAGGTGATCTATCATGGACGTTGCAATTGGTCACTAGAATAAGATGATTGGTATCAGATTCTTATACAACATAAAAACTCTTATTAATCTTTAAAAGACTTTATGATCTTACAATTTATGTCTCTCCAACTTCTATTTGAAGTGCTTACAGATGAAGCTTTCTGTAACTCACTGTTTACTCTTACTCTTGAACTAGTTTTTAAGTTCATTGGTAAATACAAATTGTCCATTTTATAACAGATTGATGTAAATGAAATAATTAATGTTTAGCTTAAGGGTATTTATTTCTTAAACAGAAAGAAGAATATTTGATTTTTAACTCTGAATAATATCATAAAATTGTTTAGTTATAAGAAATTAAAATAAATAGCTCATTAAGTAGGACCACTATTTTACTTTATGTATTTCTATATTCTAATCTATAAGTAACTTACTGATAAAAAATGAAACACTAAAAAAATAACTAGATCGATTTGAACTTTTGAACCTTTAATTTTTCAAACGTTACTCTTTAATCTAATTCAAGGTTAAATTTCCATTATTGAATAAAGCTATTGAAATTTAAAAGGGCAGGCCTTTGTTTTCTATTTAGTTTCGGTTCTATTTTCACAGAATAGATTATAAATGAAAATGATGCAGGTTTGTACTAGGTTTCAACAAATTTTTCATTTAACATTTTTCTTTGTCTAGTTAAAGTTCACTTTGTAATAATTTCCTTCACTGAACTGTAACTGAGTTAAAATAATAAATATTAGCTGATGGTAGAGAACTGTTTAGACGAAAGTTGGTCTTCAGTAACAATACTGTGGTGCAACAAAATGAAACTAATTTCCTTCTTTTCTTTATTCCAGTTGCTTTTAAACATTACCTTTTTATAACAAAGATGGAAATTTTGTACCTTTTCTCTGTTGGTGATACTTCTGTAAAATTGAAATAAATACTTTTTAAAATATCACCAAAACAAATGATTGTTTACGAATTATGCTTTTAAGAAGCTGTTATTTTTCATTAAAGAAGAATTTTAATATGAACTCAATTACTACGTTTAACTCTTGATACGTAACAAATTGAAACTATTTCAAAAAATACCTTTTTTGCGTCTGCATTGAAATTCGTATCTGGTTGTCGATTTATGTCCAAGTGTTGGATCATAATGTCCTCGTATTCTTTTCCTTCAGAACTTGATTTTGATCCAAGGCCGCTACTCATATGAGTATAAAATGATTCGAATTCATTTTTTGGTGGAATCTGATTCCCTGAATGTAAAATCTGTTTTTATAGATACTAAAAATTTAAAAATTCTTTGAATAGAAGATTTATTATATTCAAATTATTTGAAGAGTTTAATTAGTAAATTAATAAAAGAAATTTTCTAAGGATTAAAAAAGATTTTGATGCTTACTTTCAAAACCTCTTCTTCCTTGAATATCGGTTGGGGACCTCCCAGTTGGTACAAACTTTCGACCATCACTGTGATAATAAAATTTATAGTTTGATATTTCTGTTGGTTCAACAATTATTTAATTAAAGAATTTTAATAGTAAAATCTAAAGTCTGAAATGGTTTCCAGCAATTATTAAAAACAGTTTTCATTTACTTGACATCTCTTGGAAAAGGACGATGTCTGTTATTCATCTTTTACAAGAAACTTAAGTATTTCAGCTGCGTTGTTATCTTATAAAATACTGAAAAATATGAAAAGCTGGTTTTAAAATAAAGGAAAGTTATTTTCACTTTGCTGCTTAAACTTTACTTTCCATTTTTTAAATAAATTAATTGTAGAGAAAGACTTATACTAAGTATCACTTCTTAATTAAGTAAAATCATTCAGCAAAATGGAAATTATCAAAAAATTAAACCGAAAAATATTAAAAGATGATTTGTCAGGATTATAAGGAAGTTTATTTATTTGATACGATTGTTTTTACCGATTATGTAAAATTTATCTTAAAAAGTCCTTAGATTCGATGCTTAAAGAACTTTACCACCAAATGAGAGAGTTTGCAAGTATTTTAAAACTATTTCAAAGTCAACAATTTCAAAACTTGTTTTTTTCTTTCTCAACTTGAGTTATGAAACTCTCATTTACACTGGAAGGTTTTTACTGAAGTTACTAAGAAAGATTGTAGTCTTCATATTACAATATTCATTACAAGTGACTTGATCTTATAAAATAATTTTCATTACTTGCTTATCTTTAATATAATTGTAAAGTGAAGTTTGTACCTTGAACTAGCTTAAAAGCGGTTTAAAATATTTGTTAAAACTTTGATTTGTTTCAAAATATCTGAAGAATACAGAAACCTAAAATAGAAACACTAACTACAAAAAGTTTTCATACAAAATAAAACAAACCACTTTTACTCTGAAAATATCTGATCATTATGTTGACTGGTTAGTAATTATGGAAGCTTTGAAAATTTTGTGTTAAATAGAAACGAGAACTAAGAGGAAGTGACGTAGATCTTAAATCATTCATTATTTTAGACGTCACTTAATTCTTAGAACCTTTTTGAATACTAGAGTGATTACTATTTTTGAATAAACATAAAACTGTGAATATATTTAAAGAAGAACTCCTCAAAAATCATCATAATAAAAATAATTTTTAGTCATCGAGTATTTTTAAGATTTTTTTTTTGAAAGAAAAGGTTCTTGTTGATATGAGAGAATTTCTTTACTCTAAACCCTCATCAGAACAAGAGTCCTTGAAATCAGCTAACATGGTTGCTACTTCTTCATCATACAATTCCTGCAAGTATATCGCATTTACAATTTTGCAAACAATTAACTTTAAATGTTTACTTCTATTTTTGCTTTTTTAGCAATTGGCTCTTCAATTTCCCGGGTTAGAGAAAAGCCAGTTTCATCAAAATCATCTTCTTTCAAATCATCTTCTTTCAAAACATTTTCAACTTCTTTCAAATCATCTTCATTTTCTTTCAAATCATCTTTATCTTCTTTCAAATCATCTTCATCTTCTTTCAAATCACCTTCATCTTCTTTTGAATCCGCTGTACTCTCGATAAACATATTTTTTTCATCATCTTCTGAAGAGATGCTTTCATCTTCTTCTATTCCATTTTCATCTTGATTACACTCTTCACCATCTGCAGATCATCAAATTCAATCTTCGATAATCTTTTCGTCAACAAGATCAAACCTTGAACAGATTCTCCATCTTGTATCTCAACATCCGTCTGAACAGAGGCATCAAGACACAAAACACGATCTTCAAATTCTTCAATCTTTGATCTGCTCTCAGTGGAAAGACTTCTGTAGAAGTACGATGAAGAAGCAGCCAATCAGCAACTAGCTCAAACCTAATCGGGTTAGCGCGACACAATGACGTCATCATCACGCTGCATTCACGACAGAAGCTTCTGACGTCATGCGAGTCGTCTAATGACGAGCCGAGGGAGAAATAACTAGCAGCGTATTGGATGATTCCCGAATGTGACGTCACAGCTAGAGCGCATAAAACGCGATAGAGCTCGATTCTGAGTTCACTGAACCTTAACAGGATAAATCAGACTGAAAAGTTTATTTATAAAGAAACAAATTGAATTATAAGATGATTTGAGATTTTCATCATCGATGAATGTGTCTCAAGGATTCGATTGAAAATAAATGAAGAATTACTTTTGATATAAGACACTAGAAGAGTCTTTTGAGAAGATTTGCTGAAAGAGATTGATAACGGAAGATTCTAAAAGATCGGTCATCGGTGTTGTCATGGAATCCGCAAAAGTGTAGATCACGTGACGGGCGACTATAAGAAGAGATGTTTAAAGACTTTTCAAAGAGCAGAAAACAACTTTTGATATTTTTGTTTAAATCTAAAAACTCGATGAAAAAAATAAAAAAAATATTTAAAAAAAGTAAAAATCTTTAGAAAAGACCTTTTAAGGATCGGATGCAGAGATCAAAAATCAACTTCTCATCATAAAGATCACCGCTACTGTCAGCTATTGAAGTATCACAGTTGACACTTTTAGGTTTCTTTGAAGTCTTTCTAGTCATAGAGATTTTAGAGGTGGAAGCCTGTACAAGAGATGATGAAGAAGATTTCTAAAGATCATTAACTCACAATCTGATTGAGCGAAAGAGATTTGGTGAATTCTGATTGGATAATATCGATCATCACCACATCATCAGATCGTACAAACTGACTTTGACCACTTAGTGACTGAAATTGAAGAAGTTAAATTCTTCTAGTCTCGTCAAATAAGATATTTTTCACTTACAGTCACCCACGTGATAATGACGTCATAGTAATGTGTACGAAGACGCTTCGATGCAACCATCTCCCTTTGATAGAGCTTAACAAAGTTTTTTAGTAACATGTTGATGTGGTTGCTATGGCGATACAAAACAGATGAAAACCTGATGAAAATCACGTGATGAAATAAAATAAAGGTCACGTGACAACAAACCTCTTAATGAATTCTTTAATGACTTGTAGCATTGATTCTTTCATTTCTTGTAAGCTTTGTTTTCGGATATTCATTTCAGTTGTACTTGGCTAATAAATGAAAATATAGAAGACCAATTCAAGATTTAGTAGATAGTAAATCACCAGTTCATCTTTTGAGACGTTGAGAACAAGAGATGCTAGTTTTAAAATCCGATTTACGTCAATGTCCACAGTCATTGCATCTTTTCCAGCATCAACTTGAAAGATTGAAATCAAACATTTACATAAAGTGAAGTATCTGAAATAAAATAAGAATCAGCAGGATTTGAAGTGATCTTTCAGACTTCTACCTCTGAAGAGCACTAAAAGAACACTCTGGTTCATTTAAATTTAAAGGAGCGAATCCAAGAGTCAAGGAGCCATAAAAAGGATCAGGTTCATCTATAAAACTTCACTATTATCTAGTCAAAAAAGTCTTTTATATTTACCTTGATCATTTTCAAATATAAACTTTACAATATATTCTAAGGAGTTAAGAGTCTCCTTGAGTTGATTCATCCAGTCTTGTCTGAAGATTTTGACAACATTTCCTCCTACAAATGGTAATAAGCTCCAGGACCTTCAAATAATTATATCTTATTATATTTAATTCATTTATTTTTTAAGATTATTTATTTTAATTTAAATTATCATGTTATTGTTGAAAAATTATTATTTTATTTGGACTAAAATCATTTTTTTAATTACTTAATAGCCTTCTCTTTCATTTGTTTATTCTTGCATATCATCAAAGGAAGTAAAAATCTACAGATCTTTCCTCTTTTCAATTTAAGTGTTGAACACCTGGGATAATTTTCCATGATAGAAACCAAACAATTTAATTTAGAACTACAGTTCTGTAAAAAAACAAATTTTCTTTACTGACTTTTTACAGCTTTTATTGAAACTTACATTTTTTTTTACCAAAACCTTTTCTAGAACCTGAGGTAGAATATTATTTGAGACATCACGGCTCATCTCTGGAAGCTTAGAGCTCTGCTCAAGGATGATAGAAAACAACTCTGAGGCAATAATTGGAATATTTTCTTGGGGGTATTCCTGAAAATTGATTCAGCAGATTTAATGTTTTGATTAAACCATTCAAGAATTTCATAACATCAACTTCACAGTTCAAACAATATAGAAAGATAATTTAACTTTTAAATTATAAGTTATTTTCTAACTTTATAAACTAAACAAACAATTTTGTTTTCAAATTTCTTATTATAAGTCAAAAGCAAGTATTTATAGTTCTCACTTTTAATGATATTAAAGAGGTTAGCTTTAACCAAGAAATTCCATTATTCAGGATATTTTGTTTGTCATACTTCTTAAGGACTTCCAATAGACTTAACAAACCTAATCCTTTGGAAATTTGACTATTTGAAAGAATATCAGAGACTTGAATATCATTCTAAAGTACAAACATTTTACATTAATCATTTGAAAAAAAAAAATTATATTTCACTTTAAAATGACAGTAAATAAAACTTTAAATTAATTTTTAGAACAAAATAAGCTTTAGATAACTAAATTTTCATAAGTTTAGGTAAAAATAAACAAGAAAATAATTAAATTATTAATAAAAATTTTTAAAGTTACTACTAACTCACCAAACATAAATTACCGAATTGATGATACAATGCAACAAGTGGTTCATCTATTGCTGTCTCCATTTTAATTAAAGACCTTAGCAAATATCAAGCAATTTCAAATTTGTAATTATAAAATTAATAATAGTCTCTATCAAATTATTTAAAATAATATCTGTAAATAGACAAACTAAAGTGTAAAAATATTGCCAAGTTTTGTATACATTAAGTTAACAGTTAACATATAAAAGTAGAAGTTGCATGTTAAATGTAGGCAGCTTAATTTCGCACGCATGTCAAAAAAATTAGACATAATTGATATGAGCATTTTGGTTTTAATTTATGTTGGCCCAAGTCAATTTCAAAAAAGCAATAAATTTTAAATGGTATTGGTACTGATTATACAGTGATCATATTTGAAAAATCAATTCAAAGAAGTATAAGGTTACTTATTGTTTTCTTATTTATTAGTTATTCTAATGGTCAAATTGTAAAGTAAAAAATAAATTACTATTATTGCCATTTTTACATTGGAATAAAAAATCTAGAATTGATTATTTTGAAGTACTTTAAAGTCCTATGATATAAAAACATTTCCAAAACTAATGTAAGAAAAATTAATATTTTAAGGAGCTCACACAATACTATCTATATAATAAATTAATGGTGCACATTCGTGTGTTTCCTTGAAATAATTAAGTATTAGAAGAAATCATAACAACTATTAGAGTGAGCTTTCTTACATTCAACACTGTACACCATATAGTATCAACCAATACAAGCGTAATTGTAATCCAATTGACATAAGGCTAGTCCTTTGATCATAAGCTTCAGTCCTGTAATCAGCCTAGGCGTGTTCATCCTAATTTAGTCTTTAAATTATAAGGCATCACTTTTCTGCCTACGATTACATTACATTTATTTCTAAAACAAGTTTTTGAGACTCACTAAAAATAATTTGAAGCGAAAGAAACTTTTAGATGAAAAAACTTACACTAATTTGAAGTTATTTGCAATCTTCAACTTTAAACGGCTAAGGTTGCTTTTAACTAAGTATTTGGTTATACATAACATAAATTCTGTGCAAATGTTGCTGAAAGCTATATTTAAAGAAAAATTTAAAAAGAGTAAAAAGTATTTTTTGGCAACATTCAATTTGTATAACATTACATTATACATGTAATAACATCATTTTATTTTTTAAGTAACATCAAAAGTTTGTATATTTTAAAGTGAATATTCTAAACTTAAATCTGTTGGATATTATGTATACACTTGTAGCTTATAGTGTAATTAATTAGAGCTTAGTTATAGATCATAAACATCGATGGATTCTGAAGAACATAAACTCAACTTTGCTGAGTTGCCCTAAGCAAGAATTTATTCAGTACTATAAGGGCACTATTTTAAAAGTTTACCTATATAACATTTTTAAATAAAGTTTTTATGATAGCATGATAAAAATTTGATTTGTATTAATAACGGCCTTTGTTTGACCTAAACGTTAAGCGCATAAAATATGAAAAATAAACTCAAGAAAAGTTTTGCTAACTAACCAGTTGACTAACAACATCAAGGCTATAAAATGAAGTTTGCAAACGAATCAATAAATTAAGTATGCTTTGGTGTAAGGCAGCAAAACAACTATCATTGTAATTTAATATTCCTAAAAAATTTATTTGTAATCAATTAATACTTTTTTTGTTTGAATTTTGGTTATAAAAAATTTAACAGTTACTAAGTGTTTTAATAATCCATAACCTTAAATGTGAATATCTCGTTGTTTTCTAGTGTCTTAATCAATTATTAAAATTATTTTTTTTACCAAAATCTTCACTTAGTTCTTTACAATAAATTTAATAAATACATGTTTAAATTTTTTCTCAAATTTTGTAATTTATATCTCCAGCATGGTAATGTCATGTTTTGCAAGTTGATCTAAGTTGCGCGCCAGCATTAGGCAGACAGGTTTGTTTCTACTTAGGAGAAAGTCTCTTTGTCATACTTTTTATATTTAAATGATTCATTTCAGACCAAAGCAATTTTTGATGATTATTTTAAAGCCGAAGCATTATTTTTAAAAACACCTTGTTTTAACTTTTTCAATTTAAAAAAATTTATTTCAAATTATATATTTTTTTATAAATTTGCCTAAAATAGTTTTAACAATATTTTAATTTTTGATGTAATTTTAGAGATATTTTTTTCGTTTGATAAGGTTTGTCTTCATATTAATTTTTTTTATATTTTTTGATAACTTTATTTACATCAATTTTGTATTTTGTGATGTCATGTATTGTTTATGAACATGTAATTTAACAAACAGCTTTTTTCAACTTTAAGCAAGCAAAAGTTTGTTTGAGCTATGAATAAAAAAATCAGTTTTCATCAATGGTATATGTTTACGTTATTGTACTTTATACAAATTGTATGTAGTATTTTCCCAACTTTATTTGTTGATTTAACGATAATCAAATCAGTTGTTTAATTATTTGATCAAATCATTTGTTTAATTATTTAATCAAATAATTATTCTGCTTTATGGTTATAAAAATAGTATTTATATAATCACCTTGTAATTAACTTTATTAGGTTTAAACATTTTAGTTTTAGCTTAAAATTTAGTTTTTTTTCAATAGTTTCAGAAATAGAAATTTGTCTGATTTAATTTTAGAAATTCTATAAATTATTTTACTCACTGAAATAAATTTCAATCTTTTTTTAAAATTACATATCTCCTAAATTTAACTAATACTATTAATTGATTTTTATCAATTTATTTACTTAAATCAGCCTGATGTTTTTAAAAATTGACTTGTTTGGTTAAGATAATACATATTTGTTGTCACTAATAAAACTTGATTAAGTCACTTTCTGTAGATAAAGCACTTTGCAGAGTTTTTGCTTATAAGTCAATTTTATGCCAATTGTTTTACTAAACAAGTAAAGTTTTTATGATGATGCAAAGAATAAACATTTTTGTTGCTTTTCTGATGATAAAACAAAAAAATCAGAAGTCTTTTTGATAAACAAATAAAGCGGTAAAAGATTTAGGCAATGATTAGTCTAGTGTAGCAAGTATAATCTTGATTTGAAAATTATTTTATCTGTTATGAAAGTTGTATGGATTATTTGTTAGTATACATTTCATAGAAAGATGAATTAGTTAATTATAAACATTTATAAAGTCTGGTGATGGTGTTTAATTAAAGGCGGCATTTATATAAATAATTAGATGATTGTTTTCACGGGTGTATAAATTTGAGAAGGCCTAACAGCTTGATTATATTTTGATAGTGTTTAGCTACATGAGAGCCTTTCTTTGGTTGAAGATGGCTCAAAACTCTGTTTTTCAACATCCATCTTACTCTACGTTTGTTCGAGATGTTTTTAATACAGCATCTACCTCATGGAGTCAATTAGATCCTCGATACAAACAACCTAATGAATGGTTTAATTTGATGTTACAATATGGGCAAGTTACGAAATTTGATATAATTCTTGTTGTATTTTTGGCAATTTTGTGGACAGCTTTGAGAAGTTTTCTCACAAAAAATGTCTTTAAGGTAATTTATTTATTTTATGTTTATCAAATTTTTTTTGACTTGAACTATTTTTTTAGCCAATCGTTCAAGCTTCAGATTTAAGAGCAAAAGAAGCCCAGAAAGCCCCTGAAAGTGCATGGAAACTGCTCTTTTATTTAACTGTATGGTCATATTCTACATATTTGTTATTTTTCACTGAACATAACTTCTTTTTTGACCCTTCATTAGCTTTTAAAAGTAAGTTTAAAGTCTTTTTATGTTACTTAGAAACTGTAATTTAATTTTAAACTTTTCTTTTAGATTGGAATGTAAAAGCTAAAGTACCTTTGGAGATTTATATTGCATATGTTGTACAGTTCAGTTTTTATATTCATTCAATCTATGCCACTTTGTACGTTGATATTTGGAGAAAAGATTCCATAGTGATGCTACTTCATCACGTGGTCACCTCATTATTAATTGGCTTTTCATATACATTCAGGTAATATCTCAGTCTCTGCTTATTTTCTGGTGGAACTTCTTAATGTTTCAGATATACAAATGTTGGAGTATTAGTTCTTTTTCTTCATGATGTTACTGATATTAGTTTAGAGATGACTAAGTTGATGGTTTACTATAAAACTAAAGGTGGTAGATGGGAGACTGTTTGTGATACATTGTCAACTTTGGGTTTTCTCTCATTTGGGTTCACATGGTAATTATGAAAATGATAAATCTCTGCTGTTGTCGTCAAAACAAATTTACTTCTTTTAAAAGCTCTGTATACTTAATAAATCAAATTAATTACTCACTTATCTACTGATTAATTAGCTTTTCAATCTTATATTTTATCTTTTAGGTTTGTCTTTCGACTATATTGGTTTCCACTAAAAGCTTTATATGCTTCTGGTTATACCAGTTACATGTTGAATCCTGAAACTTTAATATTGTATCATTTGTTCAATGGATTGTTGTGGACTTTACTCTGCATGAACATCTATTGGTTTTCAGTAAGTTGTAAAATTTAGAAAACATTTTATAATCGATCTTCGAACAAACTAAAAATTTTATTGAATATATTTCAAAAATGTCTTAAATTTCAATTCGGTGATGAATCAAGATGTTAATGTTTTTTTTAGAACCAAGTTTGATTTACAAAAGTTTATTATCATGAAACCATCGCTTGTCTCATAAGAACTGTAATTTAAAAAATATTTGTTCTAAATATACATAAAGAAAAAATTAAGAAACATTTGAGAAGATTTAGAACTTGGTAACAAAGAAAATCTCAGAGAGATTTTGTGCTTGGTAGTCGGTAGTGTTAATAACTCGCCTGTTAAGTTTTCAGGTTCTATTTTATTGGTATGCTTGTGGAAATGCTATTATTCTGTTTAAGCAAATGTTATTCTTGTAGCTGTTTTTGTACAACTTTGATTAAGACAAATTTATTTATTTTAAAATCCTTTATTTGGAGATTATTGTAGAATATAATGAAACAATGGACTTTTTACTGTAAAAGTTTATCATTTTACAAAAAAGAACTTTCTTCCAATTCAGTGAAAAATTAGTTTTTGTTTCTTTAATTGAATATTTAACTCAAACCTCAAAACCTAGGAAACCTAAAATCATAGAAGCATAAAAAAGAATGATGGAAATTCCGAAAAACAAATTCTTTAAAATTTTAAGTAGAAAAATAAATGTTAAATTCAAATTGTGCTACAATCAGTAACATGTGCGCTCGTTGCTTCCTGTCGTTTGTTTAAATTCAAAAAGATCCGGTCTTGAGTACTAATAAAAAGAGAACTGCTGCTCTAAAACCACACTAAACCTCACAGTTTTTAATAGATGAAGAAAGCCATGTTTGTTGTTTCATTTTTATGTTTTTAAATTTATCCAATTAAATGAATTTTCATATAACTATTTTAACAGAAAATTTGAGGAAAATATTAAAAAAATGAATTAATTTTGGTTTGCGATTAACGAAAAACATCTTTTTATTTTGTTGAATAATTTTGTTATGATTTGAAAATTCCCTCGAATAAAACTTGATTTTATTCTAAATTGCTTTAAATCAAAAGTTTTCCGCAAACTTGTTTTGAACAAAATGTTAAAGTTCACAATTTGGACTTTTAGGGACTTTGATGTTCAAACAGTTGATGTTTACATCGATTTATCCGAAACAGCTAACAAATAATCTCTGATTTAAACAGATTATTGTGGTGACTGCTTACAAAGTTGTTACTGGACAAATGAAGGAAGTTAAAGACTCCAGAGAATATGATGAAGATGAGCAAAGAAGAAACTCTATAAAGAGATCTCATCTGCAAAATGGAAAAATGTAAGTTGACGGTTTGTTGGAAAATCATATGATATCACATGATAAAGTTTATTAAAATTTAAATAATTGACTTTTTGAACTTTAAATTCAATACCTACTGACCTGACATTTTAAATTTAAAGTTCATTTATTTTTGGAGTCTTTCCATCTACAAATACTGAACTATAAAAATAATTTAACAGATTCTTACTAGATTCATGAATTTTATTATCTTAGTTTAATGACTTTTGACAACATTTTTAACTTTAAACTTCAATTTATGATATTTTTAAATTAAAATCGATTCTGAAATTCTATTTTCCATCTTTTCGTTTGCCTGCTACAGTTTTGTGTAATGAACTGAAATTAAAATGATATTTTTGTGTTAGTTCTTACCAGCAAATAATCGATTTGTTTCATAAAAAAGCTTCCGTAAAAATAAATATTAAATATTTATAATATTCTGAATTCTTCAAATATTTATCTAAAATTAATTTTTAATATCCAAATTCAATCAGTTTTTTATATGAAATTTTGATTCAATATATATCTAATCAACTTGCTGAACAATTATTTATGTTTTACAGAGAATGAAAAACTCATCGATTTTTCGAACTTGACGAATTGTTCCAAGAACAATTTTATGACAGTTTTTATCAGTTGAAAAACCTCCTTAATATGTTTTAATATGTTCTGCCAATAAAGTACAATAATTGTTCATATTCACTCCCTTAAAAATATCTGATCGGAACAAAGATATTAGCTATCACTTTAGGTTCTCTAATCTTTAAATATTGAATACTGTGGATGCTGTAGAGGAGAATTTTATTGTTATAATTGATGTCCTTTCTATCTGTGTATTTATTCTACGTGTTTTATTGTTTGTTTTATAATCAAAGTATATTTGGAGTTGGTTTAGATCAAGTTTAGGTACTAGTTAAAAACTTGGAGATCTTAGTATCATCTTTAGATTCGATTAACTTGAGATTGACTCACACATGTAGACAGTTGAAGAAATTGTATCTTAAACAGCAGGATATATTGCAGTACAAACATTTGATAACTTATTTATTCAATCTTCTGCCAGTATATGAATGTTTTTAATTCAAATGCATGCATTTTACATTACTAAGTACCTGTGTAATAAAATTTGTGCAAATATTTCATTTCAAATTACTTTTATTTCAAAGTTTAAATTACATTGTCTTATTATAAAAACAGATTTGTATATTTATTTATAATTTAAAATAAAGTCTTAGATCAATATTTAAATAACTGTATATGTGGTCAATTTTCTGGTAAGTTTTTATTAAAAGTCTTTTTTAGTTAGAAAATCTCTACTTGTAATTCACATAAGATCTAGCATTAGCATTTGGTTGTATACTAATTGAACAAATATAAGAACTCAACTGAATATTCGAAGGTTTGGAAATATTACTTTTTGACTAACTTCAATTGAGCAATTCTCCTGACATTTTTATATTTTTGGAATAATTTTTATAAAGCTCTTTAAATATTCAAACAGAATTGTTTATTTCAAAACAAAGCATAGACTGGTATGTCCGCTAACAGGCTGGTGCAAATCAATTTTTAATGAGTTCATCTCAGACATTTCACTTCTTTCATTTTGTGTTTTTAACAATAGTTTCACATGAAAATATTATTTCAGCATGTACTCTACAATTTAAATAAATCATGCTGACAATTACGATATAGTAATTTGTGAGAATGTGTGTTAGCGAGAAGTGCTCTCTTCAGGCACTCTCCTTCGCATTTATTGTAATAAATAGATAAAGAGCTCTTAAAGAAATTTTATTCAATTATTTTGAATACTATAACTTGCGAAAAAGCTTAAATCCAAACATTTCTCAAATACTAAGCAGTATTTCCCTTCACTATTTCCTTTAATATGTCAGTGTAAGCAAACGAATTTCTCCTAAATGTAAAGAATGAATTGTTTATCATTTTATGTAAATCCTTTCAAAATCCACAAATCATTTCTTCCTTTTGTCATCATGTCTTGATAAAAATAGAGATCGCTTCTTTGGTTTGGGTTGAAGGTCTTTTTGCTCTAGATCAACTTGATGAGTTTTGTGGAGAAATTCGTAAAGCTAGAAACAAATTTCAGTAAAAAAAGGAAAAGGAATTTTTTCATTAACCTGTTCAGCATTAATCTTGCTCCCTAAAATCTCACTCAGCTCTTTGACTGATTTCTGAGTCAACTCTAAAAGATTTTTTACATTTTTGATGATTAAAGAACGGTTCTTTTCATTCACACCAGGTAACTTTAAAAGAAAATCCTAAAAAAAAAGTTGATAAAAAAACTTCGGACTGAAAAGTATGGAAACTTACACAAGGTGGGACATTATGGACGTTATCCATGATGTCATCATCTACAGTCAAAGCTAAAGCTTGTTCAGAGTCTGGGTTCTCCCTGTAAAAGATCATTGTTAAAGTTTGTCATCACAAAGATCAGTTAAGAGGATTGAACAAAGAATGGGTTAACCATCGAGAAGCAACTAGCTCCCAGACATCTGCTGATCAGAGATCAAGAATATGGGAAGAGATAAAGAGCGCTTTGTATTACTTCGGAATTATTCTTACTCTATATTGTCATGATTTATAAATAAAAATTCAATTATGACAAGCAGCTTCTTTAAAGATCCAATTTTATTGAAATTTAAAAACTTTTTCTTTTTACCTTGTTGATTTGATAGCTGAAAAAAGTTTTGCAGCTGCATTAGGAGACGAACACCAAGAGAGTTTCAAACGTGGAAAATGAATCAATAAAAGACTCATTTTATGATTTAAATCAGCCAAACTAAGACGGCTGGTTACTCCGCGAGCCTACAAGTCAAAAATTAATTATTTATAGCAAAGTAAAAAAAAAATAAAATAGTCACCTTGAATGAAAAGGACTTATTAGCATCGAATTCAATCATCAACATCGGATTTTTATAAGTCCTACTCATAGCAACACATTGATTATATAAACGTCCACTATTTAAAGATCCAATTAAATCACTTAGACTTTTTCTTTCGACGCAAATATCTGGTGATAAGATGTAATCACCGACCTGTTGATGAAGAAATAGGTTAGGATCAGAAAGAGATTAGTCTGCATCACCTGTATGGTTAAAGGGATGAGCTCAATCCCGGATTTGTGGATTAAGGAAGGGAGTTCACTACGAAACTCTCTTATATCGACTATTATTTTTTTTATTTCTTTTTTATTTTCTTTTGAACTGAAATTTTATTTAAAAAATTACAATCAAGTTGAAAAAATCATTTAAAAAAATTCATAAAATAAATTCTTATCTACTTGAATAGATTCCCTTTCCTTGTATCCACAGGAAGCTCATACACATACTCATCATCCTTTTCTAATAGAGCACCTTCCCGCTCTTTAGGAACAACCATCATCTACAATCATTTCAACATCACCAACATGATACATTTAATTTATATCTTTTTTTTGTCACCGATTTTTCTGAAATGAGTTTATTAAAAGCTTGTTTCTCCTTACAGAGGGACGTCAGATAAATTTGCTCTTCTGTAGATGATTGATAAGTAAGAAATATGACTCTGACAGGTAAAGATGGTCGACTGGCTTTGTAAACTTCTAATTGTCGAACCATGTACACATTGGTGTCGTACATGATGATGTATCTGGACAAGTATAAACAGAATTTATGGTGGGTTGAAACTGTCGATGTATTACAGAAAATGAACATCTCTTGTTGTTTCTCGCGTTTAAGTTTAAAGACATAGAGAGACAGAATAAGCAAGAGATTACTTTTGTCTCTCAAAATTATTTTAAAATCTTAGTTGTGTCTGTCACATGGTGTGGGTTAGGTTCTAAAATCTCTACAATCATTTCAATAATCAAAACAATTTTTTATAGAGTGATATTTCAAATTTTAACCATTAAATCTGCAATAATTACCTGGGTTCTACAGATGATAAGGTTCTATTTAGTTGATAAATATCTGAATTTCCATACAAGGCATGTATATAAGTTTCTGGAGTACTTAAGACTTTAGTACAACCAGTCATCGAGTCACTATCATCTAAATCGCTCTCTGTTGAAGTTGAAGAACCTGTAAATAAATCAACAAAATAAAAACTAATAAACAAACAAAATTTTGATATATACTTGAAGATGTAAAGTTCTTCTTAAAAATTTTGTTAAAGATTTTATAAAGGGTCTCACTACATCCAATCTGCAGGACATCCTTGATCATATAAACTGATCTCATGTCCCCACACAAGATCAAAACTTTTCCATTTCCTACTAAACCACCAACAAGCAGCTTATTTCATCAAATGAAATATCTTCTACTTGTACTTACATTCCGTATTTGAAGTTTTGATGTTGGCTTCTTTGATTTCTTCAATTAAATCGTTTAAAATCGACCACTTTGGACAAACTTCTAAATTGAGATCAGATTTATTTAAACTACTGATGGGTTTTCTAGAAAAAATGTCTTTGATTAGAGCTTCATTTTTAATGAAGTTTGTAAGATTTTTTATGCACAAAATGAATTCCAAAACATGAAAATATCAACAGGAGATGAAGATGCAAAGATCAAAAGAGATAGAGACACATAAACTAACAACAGATGAAGATACAGAGATTAACAAAAGATGAATACTAATTTATAAGACAAGTTTTCATTGGTTGAAGAATTTTATGGGCAAAATGGATTTCGACCCAAAAGTTATTTACAATTTTGTGATTTGAGTTGGTTTCAAAACCAGCGTCTCTAGTTTGCAAACATAAATTCATTTATAAATAATATAATAAATATCAAATATATATCAAAATTCATTAACTATAAATACTTTTTGTAATTTATCAACTTTGAGTAATTCGATATTTTTGGGTTTAAAGAAATTTTAAAATATTTTCTGAAATCAATTTGGAAACAATTGATGAATTAAAATACTTTTGTTTAAAAACTCTCTTCTTTGAGATCGTGAATAGATTATCAGCAGCATCTAGGAAGATCCAACCAGGATTTTTATAAAACGCCTTTTCACCGCCTATAGAGCTTTCTGAAAGAATTTATTTCGGATTTAAACAGGAAATCACGTGACAAGGACATACCAAGAAGATTAAGAAACGTGATACAATCATATTGAGATAGGGATCGAAGAAGTAGTCTCAACATCCGAAGATCACTAACAAGACGTTTAGTTTTTGTTCCTAGTTCATTCCAAACAGGGTCTAGACGTGATCTGATGCTTTTATCGAAAGATCTTCCTAAACTGTTTTCTACGTTGAACTCATCCGCGTTGAGCTGGAGTTGATGAAGATGTTTTGATCTTTTAGGAATCATTCAAGGACACTTACCCCAGGATTATCAGACCGAAGCTCGTTTATACAAGCTGATATAATCTCTAGGATGCTGGTTTGAATTTTTCTCATTGATTCTGTCATTTGTAAATCCATTTCTACGACCTCAGGCTTTATAGAAACTTAATGAGTTACAAAGTTCGATTTAATTTCGTTTCAGAAGTCACCTTTGACATTTGTAAAGTTGATAAAATGGTTTTATGAAATCGTGGCCAGAAAAAGACTTTTCCAATAAATAAACTCTTCATCACTTTTTCTAATTGGCTAAATCCGTAACCAAGAACAACTGGTTTATTTGTGAACGCTTTAATAAATCCAGTTTTGTTGCTTAATCGAAAAAGTCTCAAAATAAATGGTTCCAAAAATGCCTCAGTCATCATATGAGCCTAAAACAGAGAGTTTTTGAGTTTTAAAATTTAATGTTTAAATAAAAAATGTAATCTTTAAAAAAATTTAGTATTTTGTATTCATCAAAAATCAGTAACCAACTTCAAGAACTATAAAAAAAGTTTAAAATCAGTTTGGTAAATCTATCAATAAATCAATAAAAAATTCAACAACCAAACAATTTTATACAAGATTTAAAAATGTTTTGCAAGACTTAGTACAAAAAATTTCATAATACCCCAAGAACTATAATCCCAGAAATTAGATGAATAGGAATTCTATAAAGAAGAAAATCTTTTACAAAAACAGAAGATGGTCCAAAAAACACTCCTCCGTTTACATAAAAGTTTTTTCGTTGTTCTATTCCAATACTACTTGTTAGAACTGTAGGAAGTTTTGAAACTTTTAAAAGTCTGTTCAAAAAATAAATAATTTAAAAAAGATTAAATTTAATGTGATAAATTTCTAAAAAAAATAATTTTGATTGGAATAAGATTATAAAACAATTCAAAAATTACCTCAATTGTTCCATAAAGTAAATTTGTTGATTGGCATTTGAGTTTAAGACAAGAACTAACTCATGTTCAAGCTCACAATAAAGTCGAAGAAAGTTGATGATAACTCTGTCCAAGCCAAGGCCCTAAAATAAAATATAGATTGAAAGAAATATTTGAATCTTTGTAATTTCTTATTAAAGAAACTAAATTTATTATTTGTTAACACAAGCTGGCAATCTTAAGCTTCTGGAACATAGAAAATGATATTCATAAATGAAAAACTCATAGTAGCCTATCAATCTTATTGGTATATATGAAAGATCTTTATAGAAGTCCTTGAAGTTAAGATGATAGAAAATATGGGCAATTTTTAATAATAGTTTGAGGTTGGAAATAAGGTGTCAATGTTGCAATGATTTATATTGAGTTTATAGAGATAGTCTTTGCATGACGAAAAGAGTCTAAAGAAAGCTGTCTAATTTTAACAAATGATAAACTTGCCAGTTGCTTACAAAAAATACTTAAAAACAAGAATGAATATATGATTATTATTGACATTCCAGATGAAAAAAATAAAAGATTAAGCTGAAAGTTGAATGAGTTCTTTCTCTATCCCTAATCTTCAAATTATTTCATATAGGGTTGCTTCTGATTTTATAAACATTTGAAAACTAGATGTTTTTTTTGCAGCATTTTTGTTAAAAAGTCTTTAATTTAACTTCTGAGACATATAACAAATAATATAAGAAGTTTCAAATGATAAAACTATCAAGGCTGAAAATTATCTCACTACTTAAGGAGTTGTTTGAATCAAATCTTTTTTTATCATTAGGACATCATCTTCCTATAACTATAAAAATATTAATAAGGTTGATGAATATATTGAAAAAATTATCAGGAAATTTTAATAAGAGAAGATGATTTTAAAAAGAAAAAAATGAGAAGATTAGAATAAAGATTATAAATCTATAATTTGTCAATCAGTTGTCTTTATTGGGAGATTGAAGCAAGGTCTTTAAAATAATAAATAATCTGATATTTTGAAATGTAGAAAAATAAAATAAATAGTTTTATTTATAATTTATGGCTATCAAAGTAACAAGAACATTTGATAAATTGTATTTTGTTTATCAATAATGTTAACATTTGAGAAAGTTATAAAAAAATTAGCTTCTCAATTATTTTGTCAAAGATTTCAAGTAATTAAGTTAAAATTGAAATTTCAGTTTTCTAGATTTGATAAACTAAAAATATTTCAATTATTAACCTCTTTACTCAGGAAAGAATAAATGATGAACACCAAACAATTTTTAGTAGTGAAAACATTATGTGCTATGTTATGTGTGTCTTTACAGCTTTGATCAACATGAGTAAGACTTCGTTGTTTGAAAAGTTTTTAATGATTCAAGGTGCTCAATTGTTTTGTTGTTGATAAACTTTCGTGTTTACTTAGAATTTAATAAAAATTTTGAATTGATGACAGGGAACACAATCTATTTAAACTTTTTACAAAATTATGCAACCAGAATCCAATAGTATATAATTTTAAAGATGACTAAACAAATTATTTAAGTGATATTTACCTCGCATAAGACAACCATTCCATTTTCGTCTACTAAATCTAAAAATATTTCCTTTTCATAAGGTAATATCTCCATTATCACAGAATTCACAAATCCACTTCAAGTCAATATCTTCAAATACATTTCACAAATAAAAGTAACAATTTCTATTTATTTAAATTTGCTCCAAACAAGACTTACTTTAGGGAATTCCCTTATTGAGCTAAAAATTATTATTTTACTTAATACGTAATTTTTGAATTAGAAAAAGGAAAACTAAGAAATAACGTTAAAAGATAGTTTTAAGGTTGATAATTTACGTAAAATTAAAAAAAAACAGGTTTAGAATAAAATTTTTGGTTGCTTAAGCTAAAAACAATTTAGCTAGTATAGTTTGATTACACTTTCAACAGATTATGTTGAGTACTATTGGATATTATTTTGAATAAAACATAAATCTTATGTTGCAGATACTGGTGTGGTTTCATTTTTTACAGCTTACTAAAAAGTCTTTCACATGCTCAAACTTTCTTTATGATCTACAGCCTTATCAATAATTATACAATTAATCTGCAATTCTAAGTAATAATTTTTAATTCGAATTTAGCATTCTTTTATTTATTTACAAGCGGGTTCTTAAATTCTTTTAAAGATTAGAAATATGAGAAAAAAGAATATAAGAATATTGTTGTTCTTCTTCAAGGTTGTTTGCTGAATAATTAAACAAATCAAAGTCAAACAAAAGTCCTTGAGCTCACTGTTGTACTTCACACGAAATTAATACCATGATTGCAATTATTACAAAAGCTGGTACTCCAAAAGAGCATTCGTCTTTCATTTTCACAAAATTATATAAGAAACTATTTAATTATTAGATGAATATACTTTTGGTTCTTATAGTTCTAGTATTCTATAAGCAAAGCGACGAGATGGGCTAGCGGTACTTTGTATATCAACTGGCTACTGATCAATTGTGAGTGAATAATTCAAGATAATGTTTTAGAAGAAAATTATATAAATTTTTTATAAAATTAAATCTTTGAAACTAATGCTTTTTGTATTGTTATACTTTTATCTTCAATATTAGAAAATCTAAATAAACTGACTAAATAAAGCTGACATGTTTCACAATTATAGTATGCTCAATTTATTCTTTTTTTCATGGATTTATAAAATAATGGTTTTAAATTAAATTTATATAAATTTATACAATCTTTTCAAGGATGTTTAAATGATTTTTATTTTTGAATAGCCTTAGCAATTTACTTCACATAAATTTTATTAAGTATACTATTTAATCACCCAAAATGTGAAGACTCCGTAATAGGAATTTTGAAATATTTAGTAACTACTGACAAATCGTAACAACTGACAGAAGAGATTAAAAAAAGAATTTTTGTTTTTTGTTTTTCTTACAAATTTTAAAACAATTGTGGCAAAAATTTAATATATTTTGTTAATTACCGTTAATTTGAATTCAGTATACAACTTGTAACTGTAGACACTCAACTTAGCATAAAGAGAAAATATTTTTAAATTTTCTCAAAACTTAAATCATATGCTTCAAATCCATAGCTGTAGTTTTCTGTTTACTGAAAAGTTTTCATTTTATTCTAGTATTGATTATAAGCTACTTGAATTACTTCCATTTCATATTTATTGAAAACAATTAAAAGCCTATTGATCAATATAAAACTTATATTTATCTAATTTAATTTTTTTATGTTTATTTTTTTGTATTTTTTATCACTGTCATGTTGATATCTCCACAATTTAGCTTTTTAAATCTGTTAATATTATTAATAGTCAATACATATTGATATTTTTTTCTAAAATTATATATTTTTTAAGGTAGTAGAATACTTTTTAATCATTTTATAAAAATGGATTTATTGTATAAGAAAAAAGATTTGTGGTCTTCTGAAGAAAAATTAATTAATTTGTTGGATGGTATTAAAGATCATAAACTTGGACCTTTAAAGACAATCTTAAGGAGCTATAAACCAAAACGTTATAAAGACTCTTCACTTAAAGATTCTGATTCTGTTTGGAAAGCTGCATTAAAAAGTGAGAGAGTTCAAAGTATTCTAACTCAAATTTCTAAAGAAGAGAATAAAGATATAAAAAGTTTGAATGCATCAGCTACTAAAATATTACATGAGATGGCTTATACAGACCATATGACACTAGTTAGGTTGCTTGGGTTTGCCTTATTGAGTATTGCTAAAACAATTTATCCAGATGGTATTTTTGTCAATCAAGAAGCAATAGAACAGATAAAAAAGCTAATTGAACATTTACCTATAGTGTTTATACCAAGCCATAGAAGTTATATGGATTTTTTGATATTTTCTATCATCTGTTTTTGTGTAGATTTACCTTTGCCAGCTATAGCATCAGGAATGGATTTTATGGGTATGAAATTATTAGGTGAAGTACTTAGATCAAGTGGTGCTTTTTTTATGCGGCGTTCATTTGGAACAGATCGATTATATTGGGCTTTATTTACTGAATATGTTCATGCTATCATTGTAAATGGAGATAGAACTATGGAGTTTTTTATTGAAGGTACTAGAAGTCGAACTGGAAAAAGTTTGAACCCAAAACTTGGACTTTTGTCAGTAATTGCTGAACCATATTTGAAAGGTCAACTTTATGATACAATTATTATCCCAGTTAGCATTTCATATGAACGAATTTTAGAGGAGACATTATATGCATATGAGTTACTTGGTGTTCCAAAACCTAAAGAGTCAACATCAGGTCTGTTAAATGCTGCTTCAATTTTGAATAAAAACTATGGAAGTATTCATGTGAAGTTTAATAAACCAATATCTCTCAGAAATCATTTTACTAAAATTGATAGAGTTGTCCATTCTTTAACACCTTGTCATTTACAACATTTGTCTATATTAGAACGAGAAGAATTAAACGTTTTATCATATAAGATTATAAAATCTCAGCAAAAAAATATGACTTTGACTCTTAGTCCTATAGTAGCGTTACTTGTTAGTTTGAATGATAATAGTATAAGTCTAAAAAAACTTGTACAAGAAGTTCAATGGTTGAGATCTTTATGTGTTAACTGTAAGATTAACATCAAATGGTCTAATAAAGGACTAGAAGATGGTCTTATTGAAATATTGCATAAGTTTACCCATTTGTTTACTATAAGAACATGTATGGATGATTTGGGTAACTTTAGTCATCGTCAAGTTGAGATTAATGAGCCTGATGTTAGTAGGAAAGATAACCTTGGAGCTAAAACTCAAGCTGTCAATTGTTTAATGTTAAATAATTATAAAAATCAAATTTTGGATGGGTTTGTTGGACCAGCACTTGTTGTTATGTCAATTGTAAAGCATTTTAAAGATTCAACTTCTGTTATATATTTGTCTGAAGTTATTCAAGATTTTTCTTTTCTATGTAAATCTTTGAAAAATGATTTTATATTTATTCCTGGCAACATGGAAAATCTGTTTAATGACTCTATAAAGGTCTTATGTAATTGTTCTGTGATAACTGTAGATGAAAATAAGTTATCTGTCCAGGGGACTTCTGGGAAACTATTCAGATTTTTTGAAAAAACTTTTTCACCTTTTCTTTTGATTCAATTATTATTAGGTGAATATTTTCTGTCCTTTCCAGCATTTGTTCAACTTCAAGAAGTAAAGATTAGAATTCAAAACTGGATTTTAAACAATATAACTTTAAAAACAAATTTCTTAAGCCTGCTTTCATTGGATTTGATATCTAATGCACTGCTAGCTTTGAATAATGTAGATGGATTAGTAATTTCAAAAGTTGGAAGAAAGAAATGGATGTTTGTGAATTTGAAGAAAATTGAAAATCATATGCTAAATCTTAGACAATTTGTAAGTCATAATGATTATTATAATCTTCAAGCTCATAGTAAACTTTAAACATTTTTTCAACATTTTTGTTGTATTGTGTTATTTCAAGCTTACCTATCTGTTGGTCTGTAGAATATTCTTGTACTTGGATTTTTTGTTAATTATGCAAATAGTTTTAACATTATTGTACTTATTTTAAGTTTTCTATGCAACTATGATAAATTATATTCATTATTTAGATTTATTTTCTATATATCTAGGAGCTCACAATTTTTTATCATCATTCTAATTTTTAGCTTTTATTATTTAGATTCAATTTTGGAGTATTTTTATAACTGTTATCTTTTATTTAATTTGAATAATCATAGATTCGATTAAATTTGTAAGATCAATTTTTTTTATAATCTAAGTACCTTTTAAAAACTAATTATTATTTTTTCAAATATCTTTTGATTATGTATATTTTTACACAGTAAGTATAACTAAAAATTTCTCTGATATTTTGTGCAATTTTTAGAATAATAATAATTGTTGATGTTTCTCTTTAATTTCAGACAATGCCTTTTAGAAAGTATTAGTAAAAACATAATAATATTTTTAGTAGTTTGTAAGTTTACTTTCAATCAAAAATGAATCTAGCAAATAAAACATCAGTTAAAAAATATAAACAAATCTCATCAAAAAATCTTGAAATGAATGATAAGCATAAAAGTTCAACTTACAATGCATTTGAAAAACATGATAGATTTCTGATTGCAATGGATAAATTGAACCGTTTGAAACTATCTAAAAGTCAAAAAGATGATGAATTAGAGAAAAAAGAAAAAGGTTTTACAGTTTATGTTAATGGTGCTAATGCATTGTCTAAAAAAGAATTTATTCCAAAACATAGTCATACTACAAACAAACAATGTTTTACTCCAAGAAATTTAAAGACTGCTTTTCAGAACTCTTCAATTGAAGAAAGTGGTTTACTCAACAGAGCAAAGTCTGCTCCTGGGAGAAGAAGGAAGTACTGGGGTCAAGGTTCAATTGAAATTAGGGAGTCTTCTGGAACTATTCATAAACTTTCAATGCCTGTGAATGATTATAGTGAAGATTTTGAAATTGATTCAGATGAAGATAGTATCGAAGAATTGATCTATGAATATAGTGATGATGATTATTCAAGTATTTCAGATGATGTTTCGTCTAATAATTCTTCTGTTAAAGAAATCTATGAAAGAAAATTAGATGCTTTACATTTACAATATGATAAAAATTTAACTTTTATTCCAAAATTTCCTCTTTCAAAATCAAAAAGTTTTAGTACCAACGATTTAAGCTTTAAAAAAAGTAATCAAGTTGCCTCATTCAAGCCTCAACGTGTTTGCAATCCAGTTCCAACACCTTCTAGCTTGCCTAAAACAGATAAAAAATTCCAGAAAACTTTAGATTCATTGAATTATTTCAACAGATCTCAATTAGGAAGACTTTCTAATAATATTCCAAACCATTACATGGATCAACAACTTCTTGAGATGAAGAACAAAGAATCAGTGAACAAAGATGATGATAAAATCAAGTCAAAAACTGAACACACTAACGATCTTACTATACCAATGTTACCGGTTGGCACTCGTTTAGTTTTCAACGTCCACTCCACATGGGGTGATCTCTACTATGTCGGATTGAACGGGATCGAGATATTCACTAAAGATGGCTCTTCAGCTGAAATACTGGACATAAATGCAGATCCTCCTGATATCAACATCTTGGATGAGTACTCGAATGATCCTCGAACGTTTACAAATCTCATAAATGGAATCAACCAAACATGTGATGATGTGAACATGTGGCTAGTACCTTACACATCTGGTAAACCACATCTTGTCTACATCACTTTATGTAGACCAACTACAATTGCTATGATACGAATTTGGAATTATAATAAATCTAGAATCCATTCCCAAAGAGGAGCGCGAGAGATCAGCATCCATTTAGATGAAGTGATGATCTTTTCCGGAGAGATTTGTAAAGCAAATGGAACAGTAACAGAAGATATGAACGATTTTGGAGATAATATCTTGTTCACAGTAGATGAAGATATTTTGCAAAATATTTCTGATAATGATCCATTTTTCAAAGATAAAACTTCTACTTATGAATACAATGACACTTTCAGTCCATATGAGCGACCTTCAACCGGTAAAAGCCAGCAGTCGGTTTGTCAACGACCTTTTACAGCTACTAATGTGTCGTCATCCCTAATAAGTCGAATTTACTGCACGAAATGTATCGAACTTCGTTTATTTTCAAGCTGGAATCGATCTAATCAGATCGGTTTAACTGGTATCATTGCTCTAAATGAAAATTCCAATCCTGTTACAACATCTTGTACAATTGAAAGTTCATCAACAGACTCTTCTTCAAATCCAGATCTTTTAATAAACGACAGAAACATCACAACTGATCATAATCAAATGTGTTTGTTGTGTTTACCACCAAAAGCTCAATTCGTATCTTTAAAAATCACTTTTGTTCAAGCAATACAGTTGTCAGGGTTACGTATTTACAACTATAATGCCACTTATGAAGACACTTATCTTGGAGCCAAAGAGATTGAAATCTATCTAGACGGTAGAAAGCCCCAAGAATTTTCGAAACGACAAATCTTGAGAAGAGCTCCTGGTAATGTTCATTACGATTACGCTCAAGATTTAATGATTGGTTCCATGGAACCGACAACAAATCAACCTAACCTAAAATATATTTCTTTATCTGACGATAGAGTAGACTTACCTAGAGGGTTTGTGTTCAAGTTGGAGCTTTTAGATACGTGGGGAGATAACTACTACATCGGTTTAAATGGCATCGAACTATTTGATCAACTTGGAAAGCTAATTAAATTAAGTGATAAAGAAGTGACTGCTTTTCCTTCAAGCGTCAATATATTAGGTCCTTCAGTTGCAGACGCAAGGACCCCAGATAAACTTGTAGATGGAGTCAACAACTGTAATAGTGGGCAGCATTGTTGGCTTGCCCCGTTTTTACCTGGACAAATCAACTTTGTGTACATTGTATTTGATCGGCCTGTTACAGTTTCAACTGTACATATTTGGAATTACAGTAAGTCACCTTTAAGAGGTGCTAAAAATTTCACTTTATTTCTCGATGATTTGCTTATATGTAACGGTACCTTGTCATGTGCTGATAACCAGCAACCCAATATGATTATACTGGGTCAAAAACCTTTGGAGATGGACTACAACGAACCTATGCGATTTACTAACGTTCAAAGTAATTTAACAAATAAACAGATGAAACAACAAGAAAGATATCAAATAGATCAATCTCATAGACCTCTTACATCCATACCAAACGATAATTCTTACTTATTTAGGAAATAATTTTATCATCAGATATCAGTTTTAAAGCTAGAAGTTTGTTGACTGAAATGTGTTTTAGATTATCAAACAAATGCTTTTTGTTGACATTTCGTTCAAATGGTTTTTATGGAGGCTATTTGTTTAAAACATCTTTAAAGAGCTTACCAGAGGTTTTATAATTGATACTTTTTTAAGCTATCTCATATACATTCTCGTTTTTAGGTGTTTTCAAAATACAAAGTTTTTTTTTGTATACAATATAAATTTACTAACAAATTTACTTATTATTCTATAATTACAAAAATAGCTTTGACAAAATATCACAAAAATATTTCGATTATTTTTAATATTTAAAACTGTTTTTAAATAATTTTTTTTTATTTTGCTGGTTTCTAAAAAGATAGATTGTAGACTTTAAATATTTTGAAGCAAATTTTATGTTTGTAAACTTTCAACAAGTTTTTATAATTTGAGGTGATTGTTGTTTTGTAAGTATCTTTTTGAAACTGATCTTTTTACAAATCGCATATAAATATTTTTATAAAAATTAATTATTTGCGTTTTTAGATGGACTTAGTAATGATAAAGTTAAACAAGTATGTTAATGATGATAATCTAAAAAAGGTTGAAACAAAACTATTATATCAAGAAAAACTTCAGACAAAAGAAAAATTAGAAACTTTAGATAAGGTTTTGAATATTTTTTCTTTATTAGTAACAAATATTGACAAAGTTGTAGACGACTGGCAACTAACTTCAATATTTCTTTCATCTCTTAATTATATCAAACTTTTAATCAATACAAAAAATTTAGAAGCAATTAATTTACCATTTAAGTTGGAAATATTCATCTCAATTTTACGACCATGTAAACAACATTTGATTGTTCAAAGTTTATCATCAATATTCTCAGCTGCCATAAAAAATCTTACAGTTGAAACATTAACTGAAGTCCTAGACAGAGTATCATCTGAAACTTTTCAGACTTCTACCCAAGTACACAATATTCTTAATTTATCTCTATTCATTTTAACTGATAAACCAGCTAAAGATCACAAGGAAACCATTTTACAATTTTCTAAAACAGTCTTAAAAAAAAGTCTCTGTAGAAATTGGGATGAACAAAATATTTTCTGCTCACAGCTTAATGTTTTAAAAAATATTTCAGATCAAAATTCAAGTCTTTTTTCTGATGATTTTATTTCTTCTTTTCTATTTCCAAAGTTTGAACTTATTTTAAATCAAACTAAAACAAGATGGTTGTATTTAGTAGTTTGAAATCTTGTATACCTTCTATGATAGAATCTATTCATCGTGAAAATTTATCAAGCTTGTTTATTGAGTGTTTATATCAACACTTAAATAAAGTTTGTAGTTTGATTGTGGAAAAACCCAAGTCTGCTTGCTTTATAGGAAGATTTCAATCTTTTGAGCATCCAGATCAATTGATCAAGCAAGAACTTCATCATCTACTCATTTGCAATCTTCGAGCTACTTTGATATGTTGCAAAAGTAGCTCTTGTGATTTTCAAAAAGACATCTTAGAAAAGAGCAAAGTAAATTGTATGCAATTGCTACAATGTGAGAAATTTAAAGATGAGAACCCTGAAGATTTGTTGATATCTCTGGTCATTGAGGAAGATGATGTCTTGGTTGAAGTTTTGCTTTTACATTTATTGATAACTCAATACAGCAGGTAACAGATTTCTTTATTAAAATTTTTATCAGATTTCATTAAAAACTTTTTTTTTAGAAAGAATCAAATTCATTTTTATCTTTCTCAAAATGTCTTGTTTTTGGAGTTCATTCATCATTTGCAATTTGATTCTTCTTTAATTTTAGATTTGATGTTATCCAATGAAACAGATACGCTATCCTATGTCCTCAGGTTTGTCAAGGAGTCTCTTATTTATCCATCTGAACTTAAAGCTGCTTGCTTAAGTTATGAGAGTAAATACAACAAACAAAATGCTTTTTTTCAACTTAAAAATTTAGTTCATCGTCTGAAAACTTCAGTAGAAACTTTGCATACAAATAATTTGGTTCCTTTTAACCCACAACCTTTAATTCGAAATTTTGATAGATTTGTAAATTCTTTATAAAGTTTTCATAATACACTTTTTATGAAGAAATATGTTATTACTTCTTTTAAAGGTTTTGGAAATATATTTAAGATGTTTCCAAAATTTGTCATTGATATTTTTTTATGAAATTGAAAATCAAATTTGAATAAAATAAATAAAGCGTTTGAAATCTGTAATAATTTATTAAAAATGTTATTATTTATTTTCATAATAAACTTTTGGTATTTCAACTTAAAAACATTCAAAATTTATTTAGAAAATAGTTTTCAAAAGAAAATTTTTATCTAAAATGTTTTTTTTTTATAAATTTAGGTAATTGAAGCAATATTTTTCATTGAATATGTTTCTTAAAAACTTCAATTTTCGATCTAAACATTTTTCAAACTAGAATATTCCGTTTAACTTTCTTGTAATTGCTTCTTCATGTAAGAACAATAAACTTTATTTATTTATTTTCAAGCTTATACATTTCAATTTCGAAGGTAGTCTGACTATGATATTAAAATATTATTTATATAAATAAATATTATCGGAAAAAATACATTTTTTACCGCTCAATGAAGTTGTCAAAAATTGTCTTCTGCTAGATCAGGGGCTTTCATAAAAAGCTATATAAGGTCTCAAGGTTACGAAACCCTAAAGGACGTTGCATTGCAGGCCAAGCCCTTTTTATTCATTTTTAACATTTTAAAAGTAAACTCAACAAGTTGCACAATTTATTTTCCAAAAAAAATTTCTCAAATAAAAATTTGGTTCTGAAAGTTTTTGTAAATAAATTCACAAAGAAATAATTAGAATAAAACTTCAGCTGAAATATATTTGATGATCAACAAAGTTGTAGATGGCAGTCTGCTTAAATTTAAAGTTATAACTTATCATAATTGTACAATTTGTTAAGGTTGTGTGATGTGAAAAATCTATAAAAGTAATCTTAAAAGTTCACAAAATTTGTTTCCAACTAAGACAACTTCAGATTTAAGTGCTTTTGGCATATTTTTAATTTTGTATTAACATTTTAAATTCCCAGATAAGAGTCATAAATATTTAAGTAGTAAAATATTAATTTAAAAATCTTGAAAGGACAATGCTTTTATAGAAAAATTATCAATGTTGCATTTTAGGGTATTTTATTTGAGATACTATTAAAAGAAACTAAATTAATATTTAATTAGGCAAATCAAAGCTAGTGAATTGAACGATTTAATACTTATCTATTATCTTAAAAAAAAACATAATAGAAGTTTAAATAAAAATAGAAAAAAATTCTAATTTTTTAGGTAAATATTTGCTAAAAGTCTTTAAAAGCACAGTTTATTGTTATTCAAAAAGTTTACAATGTCATTATTTAATGATTTACTCGATTACAATTTATCTTTAAATAGAAAAAAAGTAAATAACTATAAACATTATTAATGAATTTAACATAATATACGTTAAGTGATATCAATTACTACAAAAGCAAAGTTGATTTAAATCACCCAAATTAGTATGTATTCGGCCAACTAAGCCTAAAACAACTTATTCTGGAAACAGATCTTGCGCTAATTAGTTAAAATTATTAAATTTTTGAAATAAATTTAAACTTATAAAAGATGTTTTTGAAAAGTTGTAATATTTATACATTTGCTACAAATTGTAAAAATTAGTAACTTATGAATTAATTACAATAATAATTTTGCAAATTGTAATAGAGGACTTAAATGAATTAAAAAAAAACTCCATGTAAAAAATTACAACTTTTTTTATGATATTACACAAATCGAATAAGATTTAATAAAAGATATTTAACTTTCAGTAACACGTGAGTAATAAAAAGAAGTCTCAAGTACTATTAAAGTTAGTAAATAACAAATAAATGTTACTCATAAGTAGTTATTAAATTGATACATGAACTCAACTCAAAGATACAATAGCTGGAAATGTTTTTATTTATTATTGAAAAATAGTAACCAGTTTAAGAAAGTTTAAAATAAATAAATAAAAAATTTCATTTTAAAAGAGGTGAAAGACGAAAAACGAAAGGTGCTTTGTTATTGCAGTCGATATATTTTATATAAACATGTTATTATATGCAGAATATTTTGCATAAGTAAGGAGTTAAGTATTTAGAACAGTAAAAATCGTCCATCATATTTAAAATAAACAATCAACTAAATATTAGATAATATTATTATTCAATAATATAGTTTATAAATCATAAATATAGTTTATTATGTTTATTACTGAATATATTTTCTTTTAGTAAACTGAAACTAAAATTAAAAGCCAAATAGAAATATTTCAGGTTGCTTAATATTAGTAATAGATATTGTAAAAATCACTTTAGTGAGCTACAGCGATAAAAAAGGTGTTGAAAATATTCTTTTGTTAAGTTAAAGCTCTATAAACAAAAAAAAAATGATTAAGTAACAAAAAAAGAAACCAAGAAAAAAGAAAAAGTCTTAAGCAAAATAGTTGTTCAGCCTTAATTATTCGTGACTGGCTACAAAGCAAAAAGATGTTAGGACAAGTTTGTACTTGAAATATGTCTTCGCCTTCGGCAAGCTTTATTCTTCGAAAATGTGTTTGTTTAGTCCTAACAGATAACGAAAGATGTTAGAAAATGTTATATGAAAAAATAGAATGTCTGCCTATATATGAGAGACTTAAGAGTAAAACAGCCAATATTTTATTCAGTTTTTTTTCTGAATTGAAATGTAATAAAATGTCTCAAGTTTTACAAATATTTGTTCAGGCACTCTTACTGGTTTTTTCATTTCGATCTCAGCTAGAAACAAAATTTTAGATGTTTTAGATATTTAATAATAAATTATAAATAATTATATTTTGATTGAATTTTTAGTTAACAGATTCAAGATTTTTTAATTTGATTTAATCATTCGTTGTGATGGGCTTTACGAAAGAAACAGTGACAGTATGTCCATGGGTTTGCCCATCTGATCGTAATTTGACATTAAGAGCCAAGCTAAGGTAAGTAAATGAGTTAAGTTGATTAATTAGTATTGAAAAAAAACTTAAAATAATATTTATTGCTTGTTTTTAACTTATCATTGAACTTATTTAAGCAATATTGGCATACTACTTTTCTTTTAAAATCTATTTTTAGATTTCATGGTTAAAAATACAAATTGATTGTGACGTTAACATTTTGTATGATTCAAATAACTGAAAGACTTTTCAATTTAAACATGACTTACTTGTACAGTTTTATGTGATAACTGTTTGTTCTGAATGTAACTTTCAAGAAGTTATCTAAATTATGCTGTTTGTTTGAAACTTTAAAACAAAACTCTTTTGTCTTTAGTTTTTTCCAACATTTTACGGTTTTCCGTTTATTAATTATTAATCAAATCAAGTAAAGTTTTTAACTTCTAATATATTTAAAGCGAAGCTTTAAGCTGTTGTACTTTATCATTGCTAACAAACTTAACTTTATAAAACTTGCATTTAGTTAGAGTAATGTTTTAATAGAAGAAAACATTTTGTTTAAACAAATCATTTTTGTTGCTAAATTATTGAAGAGTATATTACAATTTCTTCTTTACTTCAATACCTTCTTCATAAGGACTATCCTTTTTCACAAAGTCAATAATCGATTAATATTTTTCGATACTTAATCTTATTATAAGTATATTTTGAATTTGATTATAGTTTCATAGTACGTGCTTATAGTCAAAATTTAAATTTCAATCTTTTTTGTAGTCAGCAAAAAATTCAACTATTTTTAAATTTTAACATTTTTCAATATTTACATCGATACAATGTAGTTTAAACTTTGTATTCAAGGCGTTTTACAAGTTTTAATTTATCCTCTTTTTTATTTAAGTGAATTTAATGTTATTTTATCAATAATTAGTTTTCCTTGTGCCATTTTCTGAGAGTGATTTTCATTGATTTGAGATTGATATTAGGATTGAAAACTGGACAAAAAACTTTAGAAAAATGCGAACACTTGAGATAGAACTTGAAAAAAGTACCTAAAGATTTATACCACAAAAAAGAGATATTAAACCTGATAAAAAAACATTGAACTGCTATGTAGTATTAGGAGAAAAAATATGAGATTTTGAAAATAATTCCGGGTGGTATTTTCACGTTTATTTTATTTCGCTTTTAAAGAATTATTTATATTTAAATCGTTTTGTGAAATTTTGAATATTATTTATTTGGAAAAACATCTTATACAATTGCTACAAAACTTATTGTTCAAGTCGTCTGAAAACCGCAATAATAAGTTTTCATATTTTTTCATTCTTAAATTTTTATTTATTCATAAAGTCATGAGACTAAAATTGTTGGGGTAAACTTATCTTCAACGATTTGAATTAGTAAAATATTTCTTTAAATTTTGCTTTATAAATTTCATTTTAATGAAATAAATTGTTACAAATTCTGCTATGAAACTACCTTCAATATACAAAATATATTAAAAAGTCAATCACACAAAAGTTCGTATTTTAATCACAATATTTCAGTCACATAAATAAATCTATTTTAGTTCAGGTTGGTCAAGTAGGTCTTCCTCAACTTCTCAATGCTTGATGCAGAAGAAGATTAATCCAAATGAGATAAATCAAATACAACAAGTTTTGAAAAGAGCTAATGCAGTTAATTTGTCAGAAAAAAACCGAATCAGGTTTGTTCATTTCTCATAAAACTGTTTAAGAAAACATTTTAGAATATTTCAAACAAACTTTCTAGTGTCAATTGTTCCTTAAAATTTTTGGAGATTTTGAAGAAGTTACTTAAAGTTTGTTTTGATAAAGTAAAAATTTTCGAGCAGCCAACGAACTAACTCAAAACTTTATTGTTCATGATTATTACATTTTAATTCTCAACTAATTTTATCAAGAAGATAAATACTTAAAATTTATTAGTCGTATACATGAAAACGCAAGTGGAATATTAATTACATTTTGTAGATTAATTACAAAAATGTTTTATAAATTTTATTTACAAAATACTTTAATCATTTAAACAATACTTTTTAATCAACCTTTTTTTTCAATTAAACTTTACAAAACTGATTTTAGAGAAATGATGGATAGAGTTGAGAACGAGTCACAAAAGGTCCTTGGAAGCGGCAATGATGACTGTTTATCTTGTGCAGAACCTTTTGGGTTTTTGTTCTTTGGACACCGACCTATATATTGTTTCATTTGCAAAAAGGTTAGAATTTTTGCTAAAACTTCAAAATTCAACTTCTATCAAATTAAACAAATATTATTTTTTATTTTTAAAAATATTTTATGATTCACTGGTTTTCTTGAACGATAACTTACATCAGACAGTTGTGTTCACAGTTTAATAATTTTTTACAAGCAATAAACTCGTTTTTATGTCTTAAATCAAACAATATTTAACATTCAAAAAATTTTACAGAAATTTTGCTTCAAATGTTGTATTGATTGGACTCAAATTCATATTTCCAGATCTGTAAATCAAGAAGATACTGACTCCAGAGGGAAAAAGATTTGTAGAGTTTGTTGTGAAAAAAGAGAACTGTGGAAAAGATCAGGGGCTTGGTTCTACAACGGCCTTCCTCCGTAATCTACTTTCTAAAGTCTTAAACATAATCCTTTAAACCAACATAATAGTTTTGAAATGATGATCTCTACCAGAGATTTAATTTTATTAAGACTGAGTTAAACAAAAAATATAAAACTAGGACAGAATCAACTAAGAAAACTTTTTAACCAATTTATTTTTCACAATGATTGTTTATTCTACTTCACATGCGTGTAATGTGTTCCTAACTCCCTAAATGTAATTAAACTCCTAATTACCCGTTCAATCAGTTCAATAGAAAATAAAAGGACATCAAATACACAAAAGTAAATATTTAAACGAAACATAAAACTACGAAATAAAACATTTAAAAAAGTGGATCAGTATTTAACACCTAAAACTGAAAACACATTTTATAATTTTTTAGTTTTATCATTCATGCAAAGAACGACGGATCTGTAAATGAAACAAGAACAACAAAAGACGAAAATGAAGAACATTGTAAAATCTCAACTTAATCAAATAATCTTATTTTGATGGTGACTTTTTTTGTAGATAAAGAGTTCATGAAAAAACCCGATATGTCTTCTAGTAGTGATTATTCTGGATCAGAAACTAGCTCGTCTAGTAAACGTAAGTCTTTTGTTATCAAAGTGAAAGCTTCTTCATTATAAAGAATTTGATTTATTTACTAATTTGATGCTATTAACAATTTAACTTGAGAATGAAACTAACAAAACCTAAAACATTTTTGAGATTGTATTTGACTTCAGAAGAATATTTTCATAAAGTTTGTAAAATTTTTGTTCGCCCGATAGGCCTTGATGACAAAAAGAGAAAAAACAAATGGAAACGAAAAGTTGAACTTCCTTTAATAAAGCGCTTAAAGCTAAAAAAAGGTAAGAATGTTAACATATGGAGGTTTTATCTTGCTGATAGCAACAAATAAAAAATGTAATTATCAAAGAAAGACATCTCCAAAAATGATATTTGATCGGATCAAATATTCTAAAGGTCCAATACTTAAAAAAAATTAAAATATTACGCGATTTATTAAACTGTATTTTTTATCAGAGGTTTTATGAGTCATCCAAATTCGATTTTAGTCATACAGTAATTTAGATAAGTCATAACGCAGGAAATTTGTACAAGAAAGCTTTTTAAGAAACTTCTCTAAAATTAGATTTGCCTTTTAAAATTATATTTTGTTTTTCGTGAATAAGGTAAGCTGGTTTATGCCAATTTGTTTTAATTGTTTTGAACTTAAGTAATTGACATTTTGTTTAAATTTTTTTAAAAGCATTCAACCTATTCACGGAATTAGGTAATGTTTTTATGTTTTAGAAAAGTGTTTACAAACTGATTTATTAGATTTTAAACATGTGTTAAGTTAAGTAAAATATTGAGATCCTTTGCTAAGGTGATGAATAATCTACGGAAATTATTTGACAATCTGAAATTGGGGTTTGGAAAATTTGATTTAATTGTTAAATTTATTTCTGTTGCTTCTGTTTGTTGTTGCCTTATTGTAACTCAGTAAATCAAGTTAATTTGTTGTTGGAGAGAGAAATTATTTTTTTGAAGAGTTTTTAGAGATGTTATCAAGAAGAAGTTTAAAAGATAGTGATAAGAGCGAAAAAGATGAAATTAAATTTTAATTTCGTTCTGTTATCATTCAAAGTTAGCAAAAAATATCCTTATTACTAAAAAGTACCAAAAGAAGAATTGAACCTGTTTATGCATTTAGATGATTACTAAACATAAAATGTGATGAATAAATGATTTGGAAATAAATTAGTCAGATAAAGTTTCCTGATTAAATTCTTTTTTTTTTGTAAAAGTTTGTAAGAAGTTAGTCTCTTGTCTAGCTTTGTATCAAAAGATAAAATATGAGTTTTTGCTCTCTAAACAGAATACAGAGGATCTCAGATCAATGGTGAAAATAACGGAAACTTGTTGAAAGTAGAAGAAAAGAAATTACATTTATCTGTTTCTTCACTTGAAAGTTCATTTGATAGTGATTTTGGTAGGATATTATTCAATAAGCTGTTTATTCAACATTGAAACACCTGGTTAAAAGGCTAAAAGTTATTCGAAACGGTTTGCATGACTCAATAATCAGTTCATAAATTTTTAAACACTTATTCTAATACTTTGTTTTGCAATGAGTTTGCTTTAATACAAACTTTTAACAAATGCTTTAATCTAAACACAGCTAACATTTTTTTTGTAATTAAAATCACCTTTTGATTTTTAATTAACTTTTTGGAAGAACTTTTATTAATTTGACATTTATTACTCAGATATGATGTATTATGATCCAGACTGCAACAGCAATCTTTCAGCTAGCTGTGAAAGATTAGATAAGCATCCTCACAAAAAAGGTGAAGATGATTTTTAGTTCCCATTTAATATCCAAACTCTGACTTCAATTATAAACTAAAAAAACTGAGAAAATAAAAAGAAATTTGAGCCACTATCTACAGATATATACTTTAAACTCACAATTAACTTGCGACTACATTGAATTGAAATAACTTAGTATGTATACAGCAAATAAGCTTTGTTATATTTTAAGAACTATGGTTTTACATGAACTACAATACCTGCTGATTTAGAAATAAGATAAACCTACTCTAGAGTAACTTTAGAAATTATTTTTAAGTAGATTTAATCATGCAAATTATTTGTAACATCTACAAAACTTTATCTTGCAGGAAAGTTTGGTAGTTTGATATTTTCGCTTTTATATGACGAAGAAAAATGTATTCTTCAAGTTAAAGTGATCAAAGCAAAAGTAATGAAATTATTTTATTTTAAATATTATCTATTCAATAAGTAATAATTAGACTTCAAGTAAGAAATATAACTACCATACATATTAATGCTTAGCTGCTAAGCCTGATAAAAGTCACCAAAGTTAACTTTTATTTTTAAGAAAGGTTACTCAGCCAATACTTACTCCTTACGAGTTTTATAGGTACCAAATAGTTACAAAAGTTTTCAGATTTGAAGCAGCCTAAATGATATTACAAATTAAAAAATATTTTGCGTAACCTAATGAAAATGAAATTAAAATATTTTTTTCAACTTTATACTAAAAAAAAAATGGATAACTTTATAATTTAGATTATCGTTTTACCCTACTTAAAATAAAAATATTTACTTATTTAAATAGTTTAATAATCGTTTTAAAACTAACCCTATATCTACTTATATGTTTCATTTTTATTCAAATGTCATAAATATTGATTTTATGAACTAAATAAAAAAGAAACTATTTTTTAAATTAAGGTTTTACATATACCTTGTTAATTATTTACAGAAGTTAATAGCCAAAGACTTTATCGGATCTTCAGACCCTTATGTAAAAATTCACTTGTGTCCCGGAAACAAAAGAGTGAGTGTTTGACAATTAACATAAAACAAAGAAGTATTTTAACCGGATATGGGTTTATCTTCTTCATAACAAATAAAACTTTCAAATTATTTATTAAAACTAGTATTAGTAGCTTTCTTAGCAAGTTTTAAGTTTTAGCTTTTAACTAGCTTGGCTAGTTTGTAGAACCTAGAAACAAAATTATAAATTAACTTAACTCAAAATCGATTGAATTATTTATTAAGTCGGCATTATATTATGTCATTATTTTTGATTGTCATCAACAATTTATTATTTTATTAGATTTCTAGAAATCTTTCTTTTGTAACCAACAACTTATGAACGTTAATTGCTTTTTGCTTGTTTATCTTTCACAAGCTTTGTAGTTTGAAAAAGTTTTTTTTCTTATTTTAAACCAACATTATGCTTTAAAATCCAACTGGCTGGTAGATAAACATCGCATCCTACATCATATAGATCTTATAATAGATTGTTTTCTACAAACATCTTTTTTTGTTTCTAATAAATTTTTCATTTGTATGGATTTTCAAAAGTAAATGAACTTTATTTTTATACAAAATTAGTCTACAAAACAAAAAACAAAAACAGTTAGAAGAAATTTGAATCCAACATTCAACGAAACTCTAGTCTACAGTGGAATCCCAAAACGCGACGTCCTACGAAAACGGGTTTTACTGACAGTGTACGACGAAGACAGGTGGTTTGTTAATTGTAAATTGATTTTTGTAAATTATTTCGATTTTGATGTTTACAGAATTGGCAAAAATGACTTTCTGGGGCAAGTTGAAGTACCTCTAACAGTACTTGAAACCGGGCGCCCTAAATATTTTGATCTAGAATTAGGACCAAAAAATGTTGGTTTGTAGTTTCAACCTTCGTGTTAATTAGTATAGTGTTTGGAATGTAATTGAAATTAATTATATCTTAGACAAAAGTAATTATACTCAAACTGCTATAATTCTAATTTGTAAAATATAATCTGTGGTATCAAAAAATATACATAATAATTAATATTTTTTATACAACTTGGATAACTAAATTTAGTTTACTAATCAATACTTAAAACTGTTCGAAGCCACAAAAGACTTATTTCAATTAAAACTAACAATAAGCAAATAAGTTAAAAAACCAATATTTCCAGCAAGTAAAAGACTATATGTAACAAAGGATATCAAAATGAAAAATGTAAATATAATAATTCCAACAAGAAATTTTTATACAAATTGTTTTACTAATCGTATTCAAGTTGATAAAACTTAATTTCAAAATTTAAATTTTAAGTTTTAAAAGCCGTTGCAAAATATTGTTTGTTTAACAGACTACAAACTCAAATGAAAGTGAAGAAGATGCCCGTGAACGAGGCAGAGCCTTAATCTCTCTTTTGTATGATCCTATGGATCAAGTCTTGCAAGTACGAGTTCCGATTTGTACAGGACTTGTTCCTCCTAGAAAACGACACCAAATTGATGCACACGTTCACGCGTAAGTCGAGATACTTTTTAGATATTGTGAACTGGTATCTGATTGAATAATAAAAATTAAAGATTAAAATTCGTAGTGGATTAGACTGTTGTTGCCCTTATGGAGTTTATGCAAATTACATGACGCGCATGCGCAGTAGAAAAAGCTTTGTAATTACTTTCATTTACATTTTCATAGTTGTATATGGTACAAGTAATATTTGAGATCAGAGATAAAGTAAAACTTGAAGAGTTATTACAATTTTGAAATTTATTGAGACTAAAGTTTGGAAATATTAAATAAAAATGCTTTCAAATTTATAAAAATCTATTTTAAGTGAATTTCTTATAGAGTTCTTAGTGTTATTGGAAATGACAAGCAAGCTACATTCGCCAAAAGTGAACGTCGTAAAAGTTCCAAAGTTTCTTCAAACTTAATGTTTGCTGATAACTTGAGACTCCTTCTTCCTCCAGAAGCGAAGAAAGATCTAAATCGATGTAACTTGAATATTGCAGTATGGGATAAAGATGGATTCGGTCGAGACTCCTTAATAGGTTAGTTTCAGTAAATCTGCATCAATCAGATTATCTAACCGACAACAATTAGGTTCAATTCACTTCAGTATTAGTGCAAAACATGAACAATTAAACCAGTGGTGCAACTGCTCTGAACTTCCAAGAACTGTCCAAGAAGCCTGGCATCATTTGCTAGCAGTTGAAGATCACTCATTATCTTCTCTTTTCAGTCACAATAAAAAATGAATAGTTCAAACACCGCCCTTATAAAATAGCTTAATTTTCACAACTACGTACACAAATTATTTTTCTTACACAAACAATTATTTCATTTACAGTTTTATTAAGTTTTAATATCCTAATATCATAAATGAATTTAAAAAATTTGGACTTATACTAAACACTTTATACTTTCATTTTACTATGCAATAACAAGCAGTTGAAAATAATAACTAAAAATAGCATCAGACAATAATTTAATAATAAAAAACTAAAACATTTATTGGAACATCTGAATAAACTACTAAAAATTAATTATTATTTCTAATCAAACAAAAATAAATTATATGTTTTTACTGAGAAATGTTTTATTTTATTGAGCATCTTGCACTTATTATGACATTCTAATGTTAATAAAATTTTATTATATTTAAATAATTTTTGTATTATTTAATAAAAATTAATTGTAACAAAGCTTAAATTATTCTACAAAGAAATTTTTTAATTTTAAAACAAAGTTTTAGAATCAATTTAATGCTGCTTTGAGTATTAATTATTTAGTTAAGTTTTTAAACACCCAAATAAAGAAAACTAGTTATTTAAACTATTTTGACAAAAATTATTTATTTTTTTCAACTTTTTAAGTAACAGTGAAAATTATGGATAAAAGTCTTATAGATTCTCAAAAACAACTCTCAACTAATCCAATATTTGAACATACTATATAATAATATAAATGTGATATGATAAAGTCACATTATCCGTTTATATTTATATTTAAATTAAATGAGCGTAATTTTGAAATTAAAACTTTTACAGAAGAACAATTTATGACGGTGAATAAGCTGCTGTTTGAAATTTGTAACTGATTTTATTTTGCTCTAATCCTTGAAACGGAAAAAAAAATTTATTTCTTTTGACTGAACTAAGTAGGTTGTAGCAGTTAATGAAGGTAATTTGACATCCATAAAAGTAGCTGGACTATCCCTACCTTTCAGACTCAATGTTTGGTGGCATGGTCCGGTGACCTAGAACAGTGGCATCGAAGTTAATGGATTGTAGATTTTCTGTCTGGGTTCACTCCCTAACCCTTTGTTTCTTCCAAAGGAACCAGAAGGCAGTGGCGCTAATTACTCACTTCTAGGGAAGATCATTTTAGTCCATTTGCGCATCGTTATCATACTCCCTTACCAAGTGGGGGGTTCCGGATTCGATCCAAGGTTCGATCCCAGCTAGACACATATTAGTGACAAGAAAAAGCCGTAGCTGGAGCCTCTTAAACAGTTTGTCGCTGTACTCAAAGTCGTTCACTATATCGCTGCATCAGTATATCTGCTCTCCTGCATAATCTGGCTGGCGTGGGGAGTGGAATCCTACTGCATACAACTGAATCTTCATAACTTCTGTCCTGGCACATATATGCGTTGCATTAACATATCAATTGCAAATTAAAATCATCAATTAGCTTTGGCAGTTTTCTATTTTAATAAAATAAATATCATTTAATTTGAAAGTCGATTCTAATCACTTTACTGGGATAAGCTTAAAATTCAATAGTATAACTTTATATAATCTTTTAATAGATGGCGTAAATAGCACAATATGTCAAATACAGCGAGGTGGAATTCGAATCCAAAAGCTGCAAAACCTAACTAAAGAATTTTATAACAACTGGTATGTTAAGAAACAAATATTTTTAAAGAATATATATAAAATTTTAAGTTTGTAAATTCAGGGTAGTTCAACGCAAAAATGTTACTTTTGGCAAACACAGTTTAAAAGTGGGGCAAACTAGCAGTAGATATTTATTCTTGTTATATAAGAACTCATTAAATTTCAATTTTAAATTTCAAAAGCTCTTAAAGCAGTTTAAATGCTTACCACAACAAACAGTTGACAACTAAATAGGAACAATCGATTTTGTTAGAAAATCACCTGTAGTCCTACAAAAGGTTGTTTGACGACAAGTGCTTAAGTGAGGGAAAAGAAAACCAATGAATAAAAAACTACTTTAGATTAAATCATTGCTAACCTTAAATGTTTTTAATAAAAAAATATAATAATTGCATCACTAAATTGGAAACTTAAAAGTCAAACTTATATAAAACCTCGCATATACCAAAGTTATTTGATTTTTCCATTCTATATTACTTGAATTAAATAACGTAAAGATACTTAAAAATAAAATAGTTTTTTTTTTAAATCGATGAAAGTAAACGAGATTAAAAAGTAAACTTTGAAGAGTTTACTTTATATATGGTTTTGACAAGATCTAAAATTGACTTTCATCAAATAAATAAAACAAGTTTCAGATAAAATGCTAAAAAGATGTTTCATTAAACTATTTTTTCGATATTAAAATCTACCTTTAAATCAATATAGAAGATATTAGTTAAACAATGTCAATACTTTTATAGTTTCAAGTTATAACCATAAACTTACAGACTCAATTAGATCTATTGATTTTTGTCAACGAGTTTGTAAAAATTATCTTTTAGATTAAGGTTTACAAAAATCACTTCAGGGCTAAACGAGATCTTTAGATATTAAAAGGTAAAGCTAATTTTGATTTTAGCAAGAATTTACACTAAACAATTTTTTTAAACAAAATCATCTAATAGTGATTTATCAAATTAAATTATTAGATTTATAACAAAAAATAAAAATGAAAGAAACTTTATTGCTGTAGATAAAAATAAATTTAACTAATGAATGTTTGAAGTTAATTTGTTCATTCGTTTCATTAATAAGTTTGAAAGAACAATTGGTTAAAGAGATGTAAATTTTGATGTAAGCTAGTTACCGAATGTTTCAACAAGATTTTATGAATAAAAATTAGAAAAACGTTGCTGAACAAAATCTGTACATACACGCTTGACTATTTAAATATTTTCAAGCATTTAAAAGGTATGTTTTCAGAATAAGAAATAAAAGCAAAAATATTTCTAAATTACTCATGTATTTTAAAGTATAAACTTTCTATAATTCTACAAATATTTGATGTTTTTTTTTTCTTTTTGTAAAATAGATGAAATTTTAAAGGTTTTATAAATTAACGTTAAAGGTTTATCTTAAATGTAGTTCAAAACATCAATTTTTAATCAGACACCTTTATCTCATCATGATCTAAATGAATCTAATCTTTTGAAAACTGTCACAGTGTTTCAGACTCAAAAAATTCAAACATTTAAATTTAAAAAGAGATAAAAAATTGTTTGAATTTGTTAAAAAAATCTTTGTGATTTGGATAATCAATTGTTCATAATTGCAAGACTTCTTTGAAGGTAATTGGAGCATTTTGGTTTCTAAGTGTAGTATGTATGTCACTTTACGTCATTTATGCTCACATAAGATTTTATCCAATTGAAAAGGATGAAGAATGCAAACCCAGCTGTAGATTGTCATTCAAAAGTTATGATCGAGTCGCTAAGAAGTTCTGGTGAGTTTTCAATTGCTTCTTGAATAATTAATTAGATTAAAAGACTTTTGGTAAATTCTATTTCAATCTTTTGGCTGAAAATGTTGCAGAGTCATCAGAATATTTTGAAACTTTCATTGTCACATTTTGATGTTCAGCTATAAATAATTTATTAAATTTTATCATTTCTTTTCAATCAATTTTACTAAATTGAGAGGCATTAAAATTACTTCCAATTTAAAAACCTTTCTTATATGAGTGTTAGACTAACAATCTATTATTATAAAAACTATTTCAAATATCTATAATGACAATTTCTTACATCTAACCCTAATAACTGAACGTTGTTTAAATATATTAATTATCAATATAAATTTGTTTGTACTAATTAAAGAAATATATTTGTTTATCAAAGTTTGATTAGTTGTATATTTTAAAAGTATAAAAAGATTTTAATTTATAAAAATTGAAAACAAGCTTGTTATTAAAAGAGTCAAAACTGTTCAAGTATTAAACTCTTTATACTAGTTTTGGTTAAATTAAAATTTATTATTTTAAAATTGTTGTTAGCTTCGATAACGTTGTTATTATTATCAATACAAATTGATAAATTGAATTTTTTCCAAAAGTTTGATATAAATTTTTGAAGCATGAGGCTTATGAAGAAAATATTATTTAAAATCTCTTTTCATTTTCAAACTTGCAAGTATGACAAGCAGATGAAAAAAATAAACGAAAGTTGATAAAGCAAATCCAATCTTTTAAAAACCATGGTTTACTTGTTCCATAGAAACAGATTAAAAATGCCAACAGCTGATGAAAAATAACTTTTATCGGTTTCGAAAAATAAATTGAAATAATTGGAATAAATTGAACATTTGTATTAATCTTTTAATTAATACATTTTTTTGATCGTAAATCGATATTTAAATAACAATTATATGAATAATAATTATTCTAGAAAAATATTTCAGCTGTAAAATCTTTTTCTAGAAAACTTTTTCTTCAAATATCTACTCAATGTTTATTCCGATGAAACTTGTTCAGATAATACAATTAACTAAATAATAAAGCAATTAATTTTTTGAATTGTTGATAAGTACTTGATAACTTGTATGAACTTTACTATATACTCAGTACAATTGTTGGTTTTCTAAAAAGTTAATGCGTGTCATATTTTTTCATATCTTTATAATCTACCACTATTCGTTTTGATAGTTTTGATTTATAAATTTTAAGTTATTTAAATGTTATAAAATAAGTTAGTTATAATTTCAATTATTTTTCAATTGATTTTCTTATAAGTATATATTAACAAAAGTTTTAACATTTTTTTTAAATTAGCATTTATTTTTTGTAAAAAGTATTTCTACATTTTTCAATGTTTTTGTAAACTTCATCTATTTTTATGCTTAAACCTGAATATAAAATCATTCTAAGGTTTGTAATTTGGCAATTAAATGACAAATAGTTTCGACATTTCAATTTGTCAATTGTGGCATTACTAAACCGTTTTCTTAGTATTTTTTTTCTATTACCACTTAGTATTGTCACTATCCAATTGAATTAAACAAATAATTTTAGTTTCAAAACTATTCCTTGTTTTACTTAAAAATAAAACATATTTTCATTTCTACAGTTTCCATTTCTATTATTTATAAAACTTAAAAAGATAATTTTGTTTTGACTTTCAAATATTAAATCAAAATTTATTTTAATAAAAAGTTTATAAACTTTATAATACTTCTAGAAATAACTTCTCAAATACTTTGTCAGCTGTAAAAGAAAACTAATATGAGAATTCGTTCATAAAACTATCGATTAACAAGCAGTTACACATTAGTATCTGTAAAAGTTGTTTAGTTTTATTGCAATTACTTTATGTGCTGGTCTAGTATAAAGATCCAAACTCTGGTTCTCATTCATGACTATAATTCAAATTGTACATGGAGTCCTAAACACTAATGAAAACTTAAATGGGTAGATAGGCTTTTTGTTGTAAAATTCTTTGATCAACTATATCAACTCAAGAAAACTTGGAGAGCAGACAAACTTTATGCTGGGTGGTTAGAGTGGCTTAAAAGATTAAATAATTGCACGCAGTAAGTTGGCTACTGTAATCTGCTCTTTGAAAAAACAAATACTAAAACAAAATTTCAACTTAGTCCTAATTCTGACTATAAACCAATTTTTTTTTCGAATGAAACCATAAAAACCCCTTATAGAATTTTGCTACGAAAACATGCTTAGCATATCTTGTTTTTAATATTTTATAGCAAAATATTTGTAAGATTTTTCAATATTAGACTTGATGAAATTCCTATCTTTACGTCACTAAATAATTCATTAGAGATTTATGTAGATAAATTTATACAATGGCGTCACCAGTATGATCAAATTACAAAATTAGTGTAAGCTTATTTCAATAGCAGCTAAACTTTTGTTAACTGAGCATAAATTATTAATTGTCTTTAAAGTTTATTGATGGTGAAAGACATTTTTAGCGACATACTTATGTTTAATAACAAGTATTAATAAAAACTTTAAAAAATTGCTGAACTGATTTATTTGTATCACTACTCTAGAAAACATTTTATTTTTATTTGCTGTTTAGTAAATTTCAAATCTTTGTTTGGCTGAGCTTTTTTATACTGAAGCAGTTGATGAAAGAAAGTTGACATCCATACTTTCTTTCTACTTACATACAGGATTTGATTATAATGGAGAGTAGCGTGCTCTGAACTACCCCACTCTTTAGATCCAATTTTTGGTAACACGGCCCATTGACCTGGGAGAGTCACATCAAGGTCAACAAATTACAGATTTTCTGTCTAAACTACCACCTGTTCTCCCATAGCATTTGCTTCCCCCAAGCAACAACAGGGCACTTTTACCCATACTTGGGAAGATACTTTTCGCGCTTGATAGGTGGCGTGGTGAACCGTATCTTCGACAATCGGCTGGTTACTCGTAGTTCTCGTCGCAGAACAAGTTTAAATACTACTCTGTAAGATTACTATCAAGTTATTCTAACTGATGATAACTTCAATTTTTTTACAAAGTTGATTGTTACTGATGATAAAAGACTAGAAACTGTACTCTCGTACTCTTAGTTTAATTGGATCATGCATAAAAGCTACACAAAACGAGAAAGGAAACTGGAAGATTGTGAAATTAGCTGTACAAGAAAAAAAATCCACTTAAGATTTGTGATTTAGGATTTAGCAGATATTATTTGTAATACTGATTAACTTTAAACGTATTTAATCTTCTAAATGATCAAATGTTAAGATTTTAAATGTATTGCAGCCTAAAAAGTGTTTGATAATAACTAAGAAAAAATTAATTTAAATTAAATATAACATTTAATACATCTTTTGGGTGTTATAATTTACAAGTTAAGAAAAAGAAATTTACAAAAAAATACAAAAAATTACGCAGCTGTAATTTAGAAAAACTTTTCATATTGAAGAAAATAAATAAGTTACGACTAAATGAATAAAAATTAATAAACAATTGCTTGAAGTTTATCAGCTTTTGAAAGATGGAGAAATTCTAGTAATTATTTGATGAGTTTAAATGGCTGAGAACCGATGGAGGATTTACTTCACTTGTCATTGTTCGGTCCATATTTGTAGCAGTTGTTCGCTGCATAAAGGAAAGTCACAGATTGATTAAAGTGGAGAAAACACTCACATTTTCTTGGACTGTATTAACACATCTTTTGGGCAGGCAACACAAAAACTTCTTCACGAAACTATGTCGAAATTTTAAGTTCATAAAACAGTAGATGATAGGATTAATACAAGTTGAAACGTAGGAAAGAAACTGAAATTAAAAACTTGTTTATTATTTAGAGCTTTATTCTATTTCATAAAATTTCATAAAGTAGCTAGCTACTATTTTGAGGAAATCAGAATTATCAAAAATTAATTTCAACATAATTTTTAGATGAATGAAAAATAGACATTACTTGAATTATTATGATATATTTTGAAAGATATTTTCCTGCAGACTTTTCGTCAAATCCTTTCCAAACATTGACTGTTAGTAGAGGAGTCCAACAAACAAAGAAAAATATCTGAAATTAAAAAAATAAAAATTTTTATACTTCTTCAAAATTTGTCGATTAAGTTAAAGAGTCATCTTTTACCTCATCATAAAAAAACTATCAGAAACAGAATTTATAAAATAAATTTTACAGAAATATAAAAGAAGAAAAAGTTACACAAAATGTTATATCTAATCTCCATAAATGCTTTTCGATATCGATTATTCTTGTGAACCTTCCAACTTAAAGATATTTGAAATTACACAATACTTAAAGTTGTCAAATTTTTCTGCGATTACAGAATTTTTCAGTATAATTTAGTAGTATCACATTAAGCTTCTATTTTGACAAATCAAACTTCTTATTCAAAGAAAATGTATAAAAAAAAGGAAATCTAAATGATCTAAAGACAACTTTCTTATTTAATATTTAACAACTTTATAAAGACTTTGTACAACTTTAAACTTATCAGCATGAGAAAAAAATAAGGTTTATTATAAAATTTATTTGGAGTATTTGATAGGACCAACTAATTTGGTCGATTATGACCTTAGCTTTAAAATCGAAAATTTTCTGAAAGCTTGTGTATAATTACTACATATCTAAGCGGCAACGAAACATCTAATTTATTGAGAGGTACTTCTGATTAAGGTCGATAGCATAGAGTAAGTAGGGTTTATTTTTACTAGTTTGTCTGTGAGGTGTTATTCTATTGATTTTACCTTTTAAATGTTTGGTTTTGATAATTAAATTTTCGATAACGGTTGCCTAAAAATAAACTTTAAAAATCTAACTGGTTTTAAAACTATCATTGAAATTTAAAAATCGATTTCATCAGGAATGGAGTCTAAAAGTTTGCAGAAAATAAATGATTTAAGGATATGTTAACAACAGATTCAAGCAACAAAAAGTTTAAATGATTAGAAAGTAATAAAGCCCAACAATTTAATTGGTCACTTGATATGATTAATAGAAAATGTTTTGCTCTGATAAAGAAATTAAATGATGATATATAAAAACCGATCTTAATTCTTTTATTTTATTTTTACAAGATTTATTATAAGAAGATTATAAACAATGTGAAGCCTATCAACAAAGTTAGTAATTATTGTAAAAATAAAAAATGTGTCAAAGGTAAGTTTCCTAAAATAATAAAATTTCTTTTTGACTTACAACAACCACAATTAACATTCGAACAATTTTTTTCTTTGATTCAAACTGACGCTTTGATTGAAATGCCTGCGAGAGTTGACCTGTGTGTATTGTGCCATCTCCACTGTTTGAAACTGATAAGTTTTGTTTTCCTGATGAAGAAAACTGAAAAAGTTGAAAACAAGAAAAGTTTGAAAAAAAATCAAGTTTTTTTTTCAAATAGTTCCCGTAAATCTTTAGAAAAAAAAAACATTTAAAATCAGAAAAAAATAATGAAAATAATAAATCAGCTGCTTTCAAATTATCACGCTGAAAATTAATCAAAATTGGGTTCACTTTGACTGCTACAACTTTGTCGTTTTCATTCAGAGAAGACTTTTCTGAAAACTTTTTTCGGGTTAGCAGCTTCACTAGAAACAACAATTTGTGAATTTCATTGAATGAAGAACAAACAGATTGAAGCACAACTTACTTGATAAGTTAGAGGTGGTTGGATTCGACTGAAATTGAAATCCTTTATAAATTTGTTGACAAATTTTCATATAAGAGATTATCATGATTATTCCAGGAAGTAATAACAAAGCAACCAGCATAAAAATCGACCTACAAATATTTTGAGGGTATAAATTTCAATTTGAGAAATGAAATTAATATTTTAATTCAGAAATATCAACTTTAAAAGTAATTTATAAAAAGTTTTTTCTCCATAAAAACAAAAGAAGATTCTGAGCTAACCGAGAAAAACATGTTTTTATTCAAATAGTACAAGAGGTAATTTCAAAGGTAACCTGATATTGCAAGATAAGATAACTTACATTTGAAAGAGGCTTTCTATTAAACTTATAAGTTCTATCAGACAGTAGTAGATATTAAAGAATGTGAAAAGTAAAATATGACACGCATAAGCTTTTTAGAAAACCAACAATTATACTGATTATATAGTAAAGTTCATACAAGTTATCAAGTACTTTTCAACAATTCAAAAAATTAATTGCTTTATTATTTAGTTAATTGTATTATCTGAACAAGTTTCATCGGAATAAACATTGAGTAGACATTTGAAGAAAAGGTTTTCTAGAAAAAGATTTTACAACTTCTGAAATATTTTTCTAGAATAATTATTATTCATATAATTGTTATTTAAATATCGATTTACGATCAAAAAAATGTGTTAATTAAAAGATTAATACAAATGTTCAATTTATTCCAATTATTTCAATTTATTTTTCGAAACCGATAAAAGTTATTTTTCATCAGCTGTTGGCATTTTTAATCTGTTTCTATGGAACAAGTAAACCATGGTTTTTAAAAGATTGGATTTGCTTTATCAACTTTCGTTTATTTTTTTCATCTGCTTGTCATACTTGCAAGTTTGAAAATGAAAAGAGATTTTAAATAATATTTTCTTCATAAGCCTCATGCTTCAAAAATTTATATCAAACTTTTGGAAAAAATTCAATTTATCAATTTGTATTGATAATAATAACAACGTTATCGAAGCTAACGACAATTTTAAAATAATAAATTTTAATTTAATCAAAACTAGTATAAAGAGTTTAATGCTTGAACAGTTTTGACACTTTTAATAACAAGTTTGTTTTCAATTTTTCTAAATTAAAATCTTTTCATACTTTTAAAATATACAACTAATCAAACTTTAATAAACAAATATATTTCTTTAATTAGTACAAACAGATTTATATTGATAATTAATATATTTAAACAACGTTCAGTTATTAAGGTTAGATGTAAGAAATTGTCATTATAGATATTTGAGATAGTTTTTATAATAATAGATTGTTAGTTTAACACTCATATAAGAAAGGTTTTTAAATTGGAAGTAATTTTAATGCCTCTCAATTTAGTAAAATTGATTGAAAAGAAATGATAAAATTTGATAAATTATTTATAGCTGAACATCAAAATGTGACAATGAAAGTTTCAAAATATTCTGATGACTCTGCAACATTTTCAGCCAAAAGATTGAAATAGAATTTACCAAAAGTCTTTTAATCTAATTAATTATTCACGAACCAATTGAAAACTCACCAGAACTTCTTAGCGACTCGATCATAACTTTTGAATGACAATCTACAGCTGGGTTTGCATTCTTCATCCTTTTCAATTGGATAAAATCTTATGTGAGCATAAATGACGTAAGGTGACATACATACTACACTTAGAAACCAAATTGCTCCAATTACCTTCAAAGAAGTCTTGCAATTATGAAAAATTGATTATCCAAATCACAAAGATTTTTTTAACAAATTCAAACAATTTTTTATCTCTTTTTAAATTTAAATGTTTGAATTTTTTCAGTCTGAATCACTGTGACAGTTTTCAAAAGATTAGATTCATTTAGATCATGATGAGATAAAGGTGTCTGATTAAAAATTGATGTTTTGAACTACATTTAAGATAAACCTTTAACGTTAATTTATAAAACCTTTAAAATTTCATCTATTTTACAAAAGAAAAAAAAACATCAAATATTTGTAGAATTATCGAAAGTTTATACTTTAAAATACATGAGTAATTTAGAAATATTTTTGCTTTTATTTCTTATTCTGAAAACATACCTTTTAAATGCTTGAAAGTATTAAAATAGTCAAGCGTGTATGTACAGATTTTGTTCAGCAACGTTTTTCTAATTTTTATTCATAAAATCTTGCTGAAACATTCGGTAACTAGCTTACATCAAAATTTACATCTCTTTAACCAATTGTTCTTTCAAACTTATTAATGAAACGAATGAACAAATTAACTTCAAACATTTTTTTGTTAAAAATCGTTTATCTAAAGCAATAAAGTTTCTTTTGTTCTAAATGATGAAAGTTTCAAAAATAAATTAATTTTTTGTTATAAGTATAAGAACAAATTTGATTTGAATATAGTAAAGTTAGTACAAATTGTTGATGGTATTTAAGTAAAAACTTGTTGAGTTGGTTTCGTATCTTGATTTGTAACAAACTCATCGACCAACAAAACTAAACTAGAATCAAAAGATAAAATTAAATTCTATATACTTAATTGGCTTATATTTCACTTCTAGAACCCAAAAGAGTTTACAAAGCTACCTTTGAATTAATAAATTGATGTAATTTTAGTCTAAAATAATCTTAAATTTTAATGTTTTTCCTAATTTAAGTACAACAACAATCTCAGTAAAAACTAGTTTGTGACGTCTTTTTAGTTATAGTAGTAATTAACCTTAGGAAATGAACTTTTATCAAATATTAGAAGATCTGTTATAAAATTGAATCTCAGATCACATATCTAAAGATTACTATTTGCAAAATGTCTAGACAAAATTAGTTCGCTTGTTTTTAATTCGAACTATCAACATCACACTTGAAGTTGACTTTGAGAAGTTATTATGTCTATAATAAGTCATAAAAAGATCATCAAAAAATAAATAAACTTTTTTATTGCTTGGATTATAGCTGCTAACTCAAAAGAAAACTTTTTTTGAAAAATAATTTTTTGAAAAGATCTTTTTGGGAGACTTTCAAAAGCTCTTAATTTGATAAATCACTGTTAGATGATTTTGATTTAAAAAATTGTTCGTGTAAATTCTTGCTAACACCAAAATTAGCTTTACCTTTTAATATATAGAGATCTCGTTTAGATCTGAAGTGACTTTCATAAACCTTAATTTAAAGGATATTTCTACAAACTCGTTGACAGAAATCAATAGATCTAATTGAGTCTGTAAGTTTATGGTTATAACTTGAAACTATAAAAGTATTGATATTGTTTAACTAATATCTTCTATATTGATTTAAAGGTAGATTTTAATATCGAAAAAATAGTTTAATGAAACATCTTTTTAGCATTTTATCTGAAACTTGTTTTATTTATTTGATGAAAGTCAATTTTAGATCTTGTCAAAACCATATATAAAGTAAACTCTTCAAAGTTTACTTTTTAATCTCGTTTATTTCCATCGATTTGAAAAAAAAAACTATTTTATTTTTAAGTATCTTTACGTTATTTAATTCAGGTAATATAGAATGAAAAAATCAAATAACTTTGGTATATGCGAGGTTTTATATAAGTTTGACTTTTAAGTTTCCAATTTAGTGATGCAATTATTATATTTTTTTATTAAAAACATTTAAGGTTAGCAATGATTTAATCTAAAGTAGTTTTTTATTCATTGGTTTTCTTTTCCCTCACTTAAGCACTTGTCGTCAAACAACCTTTTGTAGGACTACAGGTGATTTTCTAACAAAATCGATTGTTCCTATTTAGTTGTCAACTGTTTGTTGTGGTAAGCATTTAAACTGCTTTAAGAGCTTTTGAAATTTATGCAAGTACAAAAAAGTGAAATATTAGAATTGAACTAAAAATATTTAGTTTTCATTTTATTTATCGCATCTTTTTTTTTCTGATTTATTTACCTTCGACTCTACAATCCGCCAAATGAATTACTTTAAGCGCTGTTGGTAGTTCACAGCTTGTGAAAGAAATATATTATTTCAACAACTATAAATTCACTGGCTGATTGATATTTGCAAACTACAAATATTATAAATGCATATTTGATTTAACGAAATATTTATTATGCAAAATGTTTGTTTAATTTTTGTTTACCGAAATTTCTGTGTATTTATTAAAGTATTTGTGAAAAGGAAAACTTTAAGCCAAATTTGTCAATTTAAGGGCAAAGCGCGTATTATAAACAAATATCTTATATCTTTAAAAGAAGTTCTTTAAAAATCATTCTAATCACCTTAAAATTGTTCTTAAGGTTTATTTTCTGTGTCAATATAATTGATTTTCCTGCTAATAATGAAATCACAATTTGTGGTTTAAACTTTTGAAATAATCTTTTTCAAAAAAGTTTTTTTTTAAATTAGTAATTTCTTTAAAAAAACTTTGTTATCTTTAAAGAAGGTTTCTTGGATTAAACTTTTGAGTAATCTTAACTTAATATATATTACAAGCAAATTGGAAGATACATATTATATGCTTTTAAAATATGCTATTTTTTCAGATTTTACTGGATGTTATACGCATTTTTCTTGTATATAATCTATAATATTCAATATGATAATTATCCTAATAAAAAATTTGTTCATATTTTTTAAGGTTGAAAAATTGTTGTAGTTACTTTGTAAGCATGTGACTTGGTTTGCCAGCCACGTGATTTCAGTGGCTTACAGATCGCATGATAGCGCTCCATAGAGATTGCAAGCATCGTAAATGTTGATACAGAAACAGATATACCTATGAACAATAACATGGGTGGGTTACTTTTCGCTGAGATTTTGTAAATTTTGAAAGAAATCGAGAACAACAAAGTTTGCTACATAGTCTTCCATAGAATAGTATTAGATTTATAAATAGGTATTTAAAATAAAAATTGAAATAATTTTGCTTAAAATTGTAAAGTTTCAAAGTAGCAAGATGTTTTTAAAGGTCAAATAGCTTCACTACAAACGAGAAATTATAAAATAAAAACTAGTTTAGTAAACTTAATTTTATTAGGTCAAATAGCTAAGAAAAGATGTAACTAACCCATGATATAATAGAACATTTTACATAAAACTTCGCCAAATATAAATCGTTGTAAAGTTTGTCCAATAATAGTCAATGGAGTACATATAAGCGCCTGCAGCATATCGCTAATTGCTAAGCTGAACAGAAAACAATTTGTAACAGTTCTCATCTGTGGCGAAGACCGCAAAGTAACAATCACTAAAAAGTTTCCAAATGTACCAAAAAGAAAGACAAGAGAATACAAGATAATCAAAACAAATAGTCGAACTACAGCAGTTGTTTCTGAAAATTGAATATTTAAACTTACAATTAAATATATCAGTTATTCAATATAGTTTTTATCAATTTTACTATCAAATTATATCCTTTTCTATTCAATATAATTTATTTAGTTACCTGTACTCTTCAAAGGTTGATTTAACGAGTAATCATACATTGATGATGTCTCAACGTAGCTATCTGATACGTTAGTACTAATTGGTTGAACTGTTGTATACTGTTTGTAATAACTTCCATCAATACACAAACTACTCAGAATTTTTGCTGAATTTACATCGGTAGTAGCTATGGATGTCATCAGTAAATTATTTAGATTATTGAGTTCTTTAAATCTTTGATCCTAAAATGAAAAGAGACTTTATCAAAACAAATTTTACAAAAAAAAATTCTTTATAAGCTAAGAAGCAAAACGTTGTTCCTGAATTTGCTTTTAAGAACTCAAAAACTTTTATGAAGAATTTTAAATAAAGAAAAATAGAAGCAAAAATGTTTTTGGTCTAATCTTTCTGTTTGAATTTTATGTCAAACTTTTATTTTATCTCTGATGTACTGTTGTAGTTAACTCTCTACTGTCACCTACTAATAAACCTCTTTACCTTAATTTGTTAAAATTTTTAGCTTATTAAAAATTAAACTTTTCTGTTGATGGCAAGATGTTGCTGTTCGAGCTAACTCAAGATTTAATTTTCTCTGAAATTTTATAATTTTTTGTTTATTCAGAATTTGTTCTTTGCAAATATACAAATTTTATCTTTAAATAAATAACAATCTAACATGAACTGATTTTTGTAAAAAAAATTAAAGTAATCTGATAAAATATTTTTTTTGTATTACTTCTATCATTTTTATAAGTTTTTCAATTTTGTAAAATAATTATTATTAAAATAATTATTTGAGGCTAAAACAAGAATATACATTGGTTTTGGAGAGTTTCTACTTTCAATAAAAAAGTTTAAAAAAAGGAATTATTTATGTCTCTAACAAATGTTAGCTCTGTAAAAATGAATAGTTTAGTAAAAAGTTTTGAAATTTTAAAAATTATTCCGTATAATTCCAAATTTAAACTTTTTTTTTTTGATGACTTAAAATAATTTTTGTGTCTTTAGTTCTCTTTTAATACCCCTAAAAACTGTTTAAGCACATGGTTAAAGTTATTCTTAAAATACTAATCAATAATTTAAGCAGCGGTCATATCGATTCTGTTTGTTAACAAATACTTATACCTCTAGTTTCTTCTCAAAACTCAGTTTGAAATTATTTTTTAATCGTTTTTTATCGCTATTTAGATGGCTTGCAAATATCAGTTTTTTAAATATTTATTAATGTAAAAATTAATTTTAAAGTCCTTATAAGCTATTTTAGAACTACCAGAGCAGTGTTTTTCAACCTATTTAGAGGTAGACTCAAGTTTACTCATTAGAGGCTCCGCAGACACAGTTTTTTTAGTAGAAAAAATATTTTTAGAAGTTATCTAATTAAGCCTTTAAATTTTATGAAGTGGTTTCTAGCAAATAAAAAAGTATTAGCGGTTTCAACTTCATCAGATACTTTAATTTTATTAGCTTGAACTGGGAAAACTGATATTTTATAAAACTTATCAAAATTTAAATTAGAAATTTGAATATTTTTCCAGAAAATATTCAAATTATTACATTAAGAGGAATTCAGAATATTCTGAAAGAGAACTTAACCGTAAGGATTTGTCATTAACCTTTGTGCATCATTGCCATTTGTGAAGCTTCACCACCTAACTCTAATTATTAATATGTTTGTTGTCCTTGTACTCGAAGAAAGGATTATTGATCGCTTTCCAAAGGTTTCAGTCACTTCTTGTCATTTTCTTTTCGACATTTCATGATGATTGATCCGTAAAAGGGCTGACTTTAATAATCACTTTACTTCTTCCTTAGACATTAGCTAATTCTACGAATGCAATTTTATACTTTTATTGCATTTATTTCAAATTAAGATTTTAACTTTATTGGCAAACATTTTTATCAGTCGTATTTATGTGGTTTACTAGCTCAAGCTGCTAGAGGAGTGTTCATAAATAAAATAACAAAAAATAAACTTATTTTATATAAAATTAATCCAAAGTTTTTAATAAAATATTTTAGCAAACATTTTGAGATGGGTTTTGTTGGTTTAGAATTTGAGGATTTTTGTTGTTCTTGTTACTCTTAAAGACATTACTATTTACTTTCCTATATTTTGAGCTGTTACATTTTATAAAAATTTTATCAATTGACTGCGTTATGAATCACTTTATCTAACAGATTTATGAAAGTTTTGATTTGTGGTATTGTGAATTCAAAAGATATTTCTTGGTTTGTGTTTATTGTTGAGAAATGTAAAGTTTCAATTTTCTATTTTTTACACATTTTACAATAAAGTATTTCAAAACTTGCAAGCATTTTTTAAGATAAAAATATTTTTTTATACAAATCGAATAATTTTTTTTTAGGAATTAAAAATAACATGAATCTTCAACCTCTGAAACGTTTAATTGATAATCTAGTGATATCGACAACTTTTAAATAAAGCTTGAAAAACCTCTTGGATAATTTCTATAATAAGAATTTCGATTATTCGACTACTGGCTAGTTTCAGCAGTCATCATGGATGCTGAATTTGTTGAAAAGTTTTAAAGACTTCTGTAAATGTCTCTTAAGAGCAGATTGAGAGAGTGCAGGACTAAAAATGTTTTAATTAAATTAAAATCCATTTTTTGGCAAATTTTAACACAAATTTTGTTTTTAACACATGGTAATTCATTAGTCCCCATACAATATAACAATGAATATCTATATAGAATGTTAGATAGATTAAAAGTAAAGAACAGTTTGGAAATGACAATGTTGGTAATATTATAACGGTTCAATTTCTGCTTGAATAACACGAGTGATTCTGATATGATAATGTCTGATGGCAGCTGGTTCCAAGTACTAATTGTACGGTATGAAAAATGCTCTGACTAAAGTACCATGTGATATGGGCTTATTAAGATGTAATGTGTGTCGTCTGAGTTGATATAACTTGAAGAAAAGACTAATGGAAAAGAAATCATCAAACTGAAGGTCAATTAAATTGTGGATAATTTTAAAAACAAGAATTAAGTTCCATTTAATCCGTCGAACTTTCAAAGTTTCTAAAGTTAAGAAACTGAGACGATGTTTATAATTATCATATTTAATATTAAGTTTCCTACATACTAATCTCGCAAATGTGGCCTGAACGGATTCGATTTTTTTGATATCACTAACTTGATATAGCATCCATACACTGACATTATTCAAGAATTGGACGTACGTACAATTTGAAAAGGTTGATAAAAAGTGTGGATCCTTAGAATTAAAGGTCTTATAATAAAGTAGACAAGGTTGATTGATTTGCAAAGATTTCGTAAACATAATTGCGGCATTTAAGGGATAATGCTAAGGTCTCGTAACGAAGATATTCGTGGAATTATCAATCCATCGATAGAATATTGCTTCAAGGAATTTGCAGCTGGTTTACGGGAGAAAGCTAATAGTTCAGACTTTGTGGGTTGGTTTCTTAACTGCCAGTTCGTAGACCAGTTTTCTACAGTGTGTAGTGCAGTTTGAAGTTTTGAAGGATTGCAAGATAATAGCTTAATACCATCTGCATACACAAACACTAATATCATCTACTGCTACTAGTCTTCTGATGAGGTCTTCAATGAATATTAAAAAGGGTGGCCCAGAACGAAACTCTGAGGAACACCACTGGTGACTTGATTAGAAGATCTTTCAACAGAAGTTTGTTGGTTTCTACCTTATAAGTAACCTTCAATCCACTTTAAGATAAATTTGTCGACTATTAAGTTTCATAAAATAAGAACTAATTGTCGTTTGGCACAAACCACCATATAGATGTTAAAAAAAACTACATCTGCTAAAAACTTGTTTTATTTTTAGTGAGCTTCCTACTGGATGCCAAGCCACCGAAAAAGAAACTCTCAAGAAGCTTTGAGGCATTCTGTGAAGCTAAAAGCTGAAGCTTACCTTCAAAACCAAGAGAAATAAAAAAATGAAATGATAAAAACTAAATGAACTGCCTTGAAGCATTAAAATAAATGTTTAAAAAATAAAATTTTCAAAGTTTTCTTCAGCGTTAAATAATTGATTGAAGCAAGGACTTGATGGTTCTCGATAATGTCTATAAGGGTCTGAAGACCGAAGGACTTGACCGCAGGTCCAACAAAAGTGGCAATCACATTTAAGGCAGCACATGTGGTGACATCCTCCTGTTTTCTAAAAATATAAAGAAAATGTAAAAAAAACTTGGAAAAATCAACTTTAATTTTTTATCTACAATAAAAAAGATTTTAAGTAAACGAACAATGATTGGTATTCCACAATTTGGACAAGAAACCGAATTTTCTTTTAAATATTTTTCATCTGCTTCCTGTGTTTCAAATGCAATCTTCCATTCTTTGATAGTTTTTTCACTGTACTTCATGATAAGATATTCTTTTATTTTGTCATCACCTTCTTCAAATTCTTTAACAACTGATTGGAGTTTATCTGAAACAATTTAAACAAATAATTTCAAATAAAAATGTGTTTGAATTGAAAAAATATAAAACTCACCTGATGAAACTACACAAGGATTAGGTGAATGATATGTACAATAGCATTTAGCACAAAAGCTAAACTTACAAACTTGGCATTGTGCCAAATCACTACCTTCTTCAACAATTACAGCACTTTGGCAAAACTTTAGAGGACAATAAACAATATCTTTCATCATATCTAGGCCAATCGTTAACTGCCTTTCTTCATAATTTTCAAATGTTTGTTTATCAACAAGTTGTTTAATCTGAAATCCAAAACAATTTAAATATAATTTACAAGTATAAAAAATTGTGCATATTAAAACATAAAAAATATTATAAAAAACAAGAGGAAGAAAATACACCAGAAATATAAGAAAAAACATCTAAGAATCATATTTGAGAATCCTTAGAGCAACTCACTTGATTATTATGGATCATGGAATCACAATCTGAATCAAGGCATTTGATTCCAATAGTAGGTCCATCACCAAGTTTACTTTTCAAATAGCTTGTTACACATCCTTTACAAAATATATGCTCACAGCCTTCAAGAAAAAATAAATGATTTATAATTACTATGTCAGAATATTTGTTTCTCAGAAATTAGAGATCCCGTTTTCTAGTCACCAACTAGGTAGCTTAGGCTCAAAGGCTTTTATAAATACAGTGATGTAAGTAAAGAGCAAATCACAAACAGTCACTATAAGTCAAAAAAGATAAAAGTAGAAAATACTTTATGTTAGTAAAGATGTGGATACAATACAAAGTGGAAGTTAAAAACATTAAAAGAAAAAATGTCAAGACAATTTTCAAATTTAGTTCAGTATCAAAACTTTATGTAGTATATACTCTTTGTTGAAAAACAGTGAATACTTACCAATCAACTTTATACATTGTAATCCAGAGACTTTAGAAAAACAAATCAAGCAGTCAAAGATCTGATCATTAAAGATTTTTTGTTTCTGCTCTTCATTATAAGTATATAGAAATTTGAAAACATTGAATGACTCTTTCACTTTTATATTTGTTTTCTTAATATCTGGTGCAGATGAAAACTTTTGTTTTTCATAACCCTCTTTACTTTCAAAAGTATCAGGTAAAACCAGTTTATTTTCAATTTTAAGTACTTGTAATGCTTCATTTTGCAAAAAGTCATACCAAGTATAAAGTATTTCCATTCCTTTATTCTTCTCCCAAATTTTCATCATTTCCATTTGCAATTCTTGAAGCTATAAATAAAAAGTCAATTAAATTGATTAAAAACTAATTAACCTAGTTTTTATTTCATTATTAAACTTTTTTATTTTTGATTGTTTGTTATTAACAGCATGTTAGTTTGTTTTGTTTGAATCTAATCAAAAATATCTTTTTATTTTATTTTTAATCATATCTAAACTATTAACTTTAGCTGACAAGCATTTTTCAGCATATAATAAATCATAGATAAATGAATATTTGAAAAACAAAAAAAGCTTTATGTTATTTGTAACATTATGAAAAAAGTATAACGAGCTTACAACTTCATAAAAATATATCAAAAAAATAAAAGATTTGAAAATAAATGAACTTACTTGATATTGTTGTAACCATACACAAGATAAAGTGAAAGTTGGGGCTTTTAAAGAAGGATAATCCTTATTAAAAATAAACTCTAAATTAATAGGAGGCAGATATTCAAGTGAAGTTGCTAGATTTTGTCTATCATCAGAGTCATTAGATGAAGAAGCAAGTTGCTGAGCTTTAAAAACTTCTAATTTATTTTGAGGTAGGTTTACATCAATACAAATCTTCCCAATTCCATTTACGTAGTTGAAATTTGATTCAAGAATACTTTCTAGAGCCAAACATTCATTCTCTTGGTCTTCATTATCCATTTGAAAGGTTTTAACTAAATTATTCTTTTATCATAAAATAACTGATAATATAATCTAAGTAATAAAATTAATAAAAGTTAATTCATATAGTCATACGACAAACAATATTTTCTCATTTATTCCTTTTTAGAACCTATATATCTGTAAACTCCCTAAAACGAAAATATTAAATAAAACGAAAAAATGACTTAAAATAATAAAAATTTAAAAACAATTTTTGTTTAAACTATTAAGGCATGTACTTTTGAATTATTTAATCAGGTAGTTTCCTTATCAAGTTATATGTAACACTGCCAGTTTCCTTCTCTTCTTCCTCTATTTTATCAAATCAAATTTTTGATTTATAATTCACGTCTTACATACGCTTCCACAGTGTTTGTATTCTTTCTGTATTCATCTTAAATTGTGATATACTTAGGATTTTATAATTAATGTTTGACTTTAAATCAACTAAAGAAGGCAAAAGTTTCACAAAAACATATAGTAGGGAAAACTAGATTTTAGAATGTATAGATAGTCTCAATCACTAATAGATACAAATCTTTCAACTCGAGTTTGTTGGATTCTACCAAATAGGTAATCTTCAATCAAATTTGTGAGAATGCTGCTGATTTTTAATCTTTATAGAACAGAAATCAGTTTGTTGTGTGGACAGAATCAAACGTTTTAGCAAAATTTAGATAGATGATGTCACAAGAAGTTTCATAATGGGCTGTAAGCTCATCAAGAAAAGTGAGATGTTAAGTCAAGGAAGATCTCAGTTTCACAAAGCCATGCTGAAGATTAGATATTAGATGGTGCTTCATAAAATGTCTCAGTTACCATACCAACCGTTATGTCAAGATTGATGATCTCAGAGATAATGTCGGAGTAGGAAAAAGAAGGAGTTTTGCATCGGTTAAAAAAATGCTATTAACTCGGTTGTTTAGCAATTCAGCTTTATTCTTTGGTTCCATCACAAGCTGGTTGCTGTTATCAAGCAAGGGAGATATTTGAGATTGATGAAGCCAAAAACGTTTTTCTTGCTAGGTGATGATAAGAATGCACTTTCTCTTCCTTAGAGAAATTCAGAGATAGATTTCTTGTAAGTTATACAAAGATCTCTGTACAGAGATTTAATGGAAGGGTCTGCTTCAGTTTGTTTGTATAGGAGGTTTTTTTAAATGTTATAGATCCCTTAAATATTTAGGCAAATGTGGTTTTTTGTTGGCTCTATAAAAAAATATAAATTTCTCTATTGACTCTTTAACCATATTAGTAAACCTTGAGTAAATAGTATTGATGTCTTCAGTAGAGTTGAAAACAGAAATCCAGTCAACATCTGTTAGAAACTTGTTGATATCACCATAATTTCCAGGATAAAAACTCTGTTTGCTTGAAATGTTTACGTGAGTTTTTACGAGCAAAAGGTTCTTTTTGATCAACTTAGATAATCTTCTGAGGCTTTGATGTGATAAGAAGATTCAAAGTATTCCAGTAACTTGTGTTTGAAAAGTAACCATCTGAGATAGGTTATTGGCATCGAGGAAGCTTACAAAGGCTTGACTTAAAATGGCTGAAGTAGGATTGTAGCTCTTCAAGTTAAACGATTTTCCCACAGATGTTGAATTGGAGTTATTCCAATTAATTTTACTAAAACTAAAATCACCCAAAATATATAACTCAGGACAACCAACATTCTTCGTAACAGTCAATAAGGCATTGTTGGTGTCATCGTTATGAATTTTAGAGAGTGGTAGGTAGGTACATAAAAAATGAGAAAATGTGAACTTTGACAAATGAAAATTTAAAATCCTGGACAATTAATGGCATCGATCTGAATTCTGGAGATCTTGGGTGCAAGCGACGTTTTGTAAATTACGCAAACATCTCCGCCTTTATCATACAGTCTGTCACAACGCAAAACCCAAAAAATATTACCACCACCCAAAAAAAAGCACACACCAAATTCCGGTGAAAAAACAAATGTGAAATCTTGAGAATGCGAAAGAAGATTAAATTGGAAAATTTTGCTAAAAATTGAAGATCATACCTAATGTTAAAGAAGTGTCTTTTTGATACTTGTAAGATTTGATGATAAGTTTCTGCAAACTGATATTTTGGGTTGGAAGGATGGTAATTATAATTATTTGCGAAGAGGAAGTGAAAAAAGAAGATGTGGTACCAGTGGTTATTTGCCACTTTCGTTTTTTGAAAAAACCTTGACAATTTTCAAGGGCCATGATGAACCTGGAAGTTTGTATTTGAAATCAGTTAGTTGTTCCTTCTGATTTGTGTTTTACGCCACTTTAGAAGATGTTAATCTTCTAGACGATCATCTTCACACATGACATTGTACACTCTACCATTGTAGCATGGAAGTTTTAACAGAAAATATTTGAAGAAAATGTGCAAGTTTTCAGATATTTCATTAAAAAGTTTTTGGCTACAAATAATAATCACAACATCATCAGTAACTTCAATTGAAGTAAATCCAAACTTTATTGAGCAAAAAATCATTTTTTAATCTTCTTGAAGTCAGTTATCAGTTCCAATTTCTATGGGAATTGCAATACACTTATCAAGTTGTTCCGACATAATCTTATCTTTAGTCTCATCACATCCAAATACTTCAATTTTTAGACTTTTAAGAAGCAACAATTAATAAATCTTTTTTTTTGTCTCATTTGAAATATTTTTGAAATAAGTCCTGATTACAAAAGATGATGCTGAAAATCCACTTGTGATACAAAATATGTTTTTTTGTAGAATTAAGGTTTGAAATGATTTGTGTTTCACATGACTGTCTTACTAGTCTGACTTTCTCTCATCTTGCCATCAGAAGCACACGAATCTAACTACTTAGCTGTTGTAATCAAATTTTTTAGTCTGAAACAAACAAATGATATTATTGAGCTGAGATTTTTATAAATAGTTTTAAATGCTGTTTCTTGGTATTGAAAGTAATTGAACATTAAATTTACCAGAAGATTACCAGAGTTAATCGAAAATCTGAAGCTTCTGACAAACCTGAAAAATTACTTTTAAATAAATAAATAATAAATTTGCTATTTTTTGACAATAATCTTTTTTCGAAAAAAATATCGAATAATTTAAACAAAAAAGATAAATCGGGAAAGGTGGAAAAAATTGTCTAAAAATTTAAAAAATTGGGAAAGAAGTTAACAAAAAATAACAATTTGAATTTATAGCCATGTTAGTTGGCTGTTGAAATTTTTGCAGATAATATGAAGTTGAGATTAGATTGCTGTCAGGTTTTTATCAACAAAAATTTCACTTGTTTAAAATATTTAGAATCAATAAAAATTTCAAATAAAAACTATTTGATTAAAAGAGGTCAGAATAAATAAAAATGTTATTGAAAGATCTGATAAAGAAGTTCTAGTAGATAAACATCGATATAACCGATTGAATAGCCAACAAATCTACAACAAGCTAATATATAGACTATCTAAATAGCACAGTAATAAGTTAGATGAAAACGACCCGCAAGAACGGGAATTACATTAAGCAAAGTTTGAAAGCAGTAAACAGTGGAAAAGGGAAAGGTAGAAAATTGTAATGTTCTTAAAAAGTTGAAACATCCAATAATTAATCTTGTGCGCTGTTTAGAAAAGGCTTCTTCTCTTCTAGAAAGGTTTCAGATGATGAAGATATGTGAGGTTTTGGTAAGCTATCACCAGCTTCATTTGTTGTAGTTAGTGTTAAATATTGTGTAGGGAAGTCTTCTGATTGGTTGTATTCTATTGCGTCATTAACACGATCATTTATATCATCAAAATTTTCATCTTCAGATGTTCTCCGTGATGTTGAGACTGTCAATTCTACATCCGAACTACTTGTTGAGTTACTTCGTTTACCTGCAGCACATCAATCAAATGTTTTTTGGTGTTTGAAACAAGCTAGTGGTTACTAAGATAGTAATTGGTACTACATTGAAACATCCAAACGCTACTAAACGTTCGTTCGTTTACAAAATGGTCGATTTTTGAAATGGTTTGACGATCTAGTGATTAACATGCCTAATTCAGCTACAATTTCACTAACTACTACATCAAATCTTATTTTGGTGATTTTTTTTATCAAATATTGGTTTGATATCAGACTAGTTTCAAAATGATTGTTTCCACAGCACAGGGTTGACGGAGAAACTGTTGCTAAAAACGCATCTAAATTACAAAAGCGCAAAGCCGCCAGCTCAATTATCAAAAGCAATCAGAAAAATTGAAGAAACTACAAGATTTTTTGCAGAAGCAGAAGTCAGCCAATCAGAAGGGAGAATCACATGCGGCTGGTTGTATTTGAAACATGCTAAGTTGATGTAGCAATTTAGAAAGCTTGTAGCAATTTGAAAGTTTTTAGCAACCAGTGATCATCAAACTATCTTCACACTTTCTCACTTGAGAATAAATCTTCCACCTCGTAGTCAGCAAAGAGCGAGTGATGAAGACTTCTTTTTCGTATTTATAGTCAGAAAAGTTGATAGAAAAGAGTTGGGTTGTTAAAGAGGTGGGGTTAGTGGAAGGGGAACGAGCTAAGCATAAATTATTTAAGAGAGATAAAACAAGAGTCAGCAAACGGACTCGCGCGAAACCGGGGCGTACATGTGTAGATCCTTGTCTATTTTCGTAAATGTCTTGCCTATACAAAAGAAAATTGAATAACAGCGAGCTGAAGCGGGCTTGTTACGTTGCTGGTGGAAAGCGAAGACTTTGATTTGTACTAACCGCTGGTTGCGTCGGTAACTTTCTTCACATCAGCTACTATGTAGAGGGAGGCTAGTAGGAAGAAGAGGCCTCCAATGGCGCAGAGGAAGGGAGAGATGTAAAAAGAGTATTTAAGAGCGAAAAATTTGTTGAGGTAAGTGTCTTGCTTGCCGAATTGTATTTTATCAGCTATCTGTGGATTACAAGAAGATTTTTAGTGTTTATGGAATGAAGAAAGAAGTTTTACTGATTAGGAAAACATCAATCAAATCATCTCAAAAAGTACAGATTGTAAATTGTTTCAATTTTACTTTTGATAATTCTTATCTTATTTGTGTCAGTTTTATAATCATCAAAATTAACTTTCTGATAAAATAGACAACTAATCATCTAAACAACTCACTAATCCAATAATATAAGGGCTCCCAGCATCACCTAATAGATGCAAGATTAGGATTTGAACAGCGTTTGCAGTAGCTCTTCTAGCAGGCATTGTGACGGCCTGACAAGAAGTTTGTTGATTGATAAATAAAAGGAGTAAGAAGCAGCAACTTACCAGGGTCATATCTGTGCATGGGGTCCATGTAAATGACATGAAAAGGTTGCTGACGAACATGAAGAACTATCAGAAAGAGGTCGATGAGTTTAGTGGTCTAATAAACGAATATCAAAGAACTAACCCATGTTATTGGTATGTTGATACATGCCAACTCATAAGCTACGAATATAGAAGATGCTGAGACCAATAGACCTGATTACAATTGGTTAGTTAAGTTGGTTGGTTGGAATCTACGAGACCTACCAATTGCGCATATCACCGGGTCCGCGTTCTTGTAGTGCTTGCGGAAGAATTTAGATAAGAGAGAAGATATAATAACACCACCAAACCCGGAGAGACAAATTATTAAACCAAATTTAAACGATAATCTGTTGAGAGTGGAATATGAATAAACTGAGAAGATGAGGTGTGTGGGACTTACTCCGTGTAATCACACTCTCCACTTGAACAAGGGGTCAGGTGACCAGCTACGATTTGGCTGTAAGCGATAAACTTTGGTCCCCAGAAAGACAGTCCACCGGCCATGAAAGCCATGCAAGTGAAACCAAAAGTAACCAGTAAGTAAGTTTTGCTGCAACAACATTTGTCAGCTGCTGATTGGTTGTTGGTTGAAAACTTACTTTCGTAAAATTGCTTTTAGATCAGCTTTATAGGATTTACGTTCAGAAGTTTCAAGTGAACCAGCTCGTTGTACATTAGGCATCACAATCACCATCATCGCTACTGTCAGAAGTCCGATTCCAGGTGTTACCTATAATCAGTAGACATCAATAAAACATTCCAAGTTTTTACTCAATTAATCTTACTCTGAGTGCCCAGTGCCATGACCCAAACGCAGATGCAGCAGCCGAACCGACCACGTAACCCAAGCCACTAAAAACCAAATAGTTTTGTTAAATCGACTGAATGTGAAAAAGTTGATGGAAATTGTTGAGATTTAGGCATCGAAATCACTTGCAACCGCATTCAGTTAATTATTAACAATTTGTAGTTAGTGGAAGCCGGCGCATGATCGACAATTTGTTGTTTATCTCTAGTTAGAAGCTAGTCAACAATGGTCATCACGTGTAAAGTCCAACTGGTCTTAAACGATAACCTGTCCTGACCACAGGCAACCTAAGACATAGTTGGGCTTTGCACATAATGTCCGGTTGATTGAAAACAACTCAATTGATTAACTACATCATCAAAAAAAGTGAAGTTTGAAAGAAAACTTTGAGTGGAAATGAATTGCTGAGTTAAGATGACGGAGTTTTCACTCTTTCTTTTCTCTTTCAATGTCTACTTGTTACTTGAAATACCGGAAATTAAGGAGGCAATCAAGGTAAGAAGCATCTCAAGTCTCTACGACGCCAGATCCGGAAGTGGTGACGTTTCGATAAAAAAGTGGAAAGAAAAAGACACGAAAATAAAGAGTGGTGGAAAAAGCAGAGATTTTTAATTAATTTAAATATTTGAAACTTGAAAAGAAATTGAAAAAGAACTTTTAAGATTATATTTCAACAAATTTGAATCATAAATATCTTTAAACTTAAAAAAAAACTGCAAATATTCAAACTCTCAGCTGAAAACCTTATCAACAACAAAACCAACTACTTCTCTAAGACAGAAAGAAATAGAATAAAAAAGGGCTGCACTAGCTCAAGCTACAACGAAGTTAAAGTAAATGAAGAAAGTGAGCTGCCAATGTAGTTGCTGGTCTGAGAGTGAACAGTAGCTACAAAGGCACACCCATATGAGACACGTGCCTGGTTGGAATTGCAGTTTTATATCGGCAGTTAATAAAAAAGAAAAAAAAATAGCGAATGTCGACAAGTTGTGATTGCATCATCACTGTACAACAAACAAGCCAATTTTTCAACTGGAAACAGAAAATTGAGCTGAAAAATTGAATCGTCAATTGAATTGACAGTAGAAGTAAAATGAAAAAAAGAAATACAACGATGGTGAGGATGTGACTTTTATCAAATGCTTCTGCTGACAAAGCATTTTATTAGTGAGATGAAGATATGAAGAAGCGGAGTAAAGATGATTGGAGACTGAAGAAGTTGATGTAGATTGCAAACTCCGCATATTTATCAAAGTTATTTGTTAATTTTGCGTTTTAAAGGTTAAAATAAACAAAATGTTGAATGCTTGGTGGCTTGTATGTTACAAGTAGCATAAAAGACTCGATTAAAGTTTAATGAGTCAACAAAAGTCTTATTTGAAAGCCAGGTTTTAGAATGAAGATGTTCAAACACTTTCACATAATATTTGGTTTTATATGGAGTTAGTATTTTACTACTAATGAAATTGATAAGCAAAAGATAAGATAAAGATAAGATTATGAAGTAAGAAGTGAAACTAGAGACTATAGAAATAGAAAAATCACTTTGATGATTGAAATTATATTTTTAAAACAAATTTGATGTAACAAACCTTCCAACTGGGATAGCGAAGAAGAAGCAAGCCAACATGGTGACCCGTTTTTCACCAGGGAACAGATCACCGATGATAGTTGGGGCAATAGTTGAGTAAGAAGCTTCCCCAACTCCTACTAAAGCTCGAAACAACATGAAAAGCCAAAAGTGCTGCAAAAGAAATTGGTGGAAAATAAAGTTTGAGTTGAAATTGGAAAAATGTCAATAATCAAATAAATAGAAAAGTTTTGTAGAAAATTGGGTAGTTTTTGTTGTACAAAATTGAATGATGTTAAGAGTAATGCTGAGGAATGATTGAAAGTTGAGAAATACCAAACACCAGAAGACTGGTTTGCTGTTTAAATTTGAAGAATGAAATGATTTTCAGCTAATTAAGCTTCTCGCTGTTTTGTTGTTTTATAATATATCTGTTGATGGTACTGCTGACTTGCTTTTATTATAACCTTCGATCAAAACTTTTGAAATTATCATGAAAAATAGGAGCAAAGGTTGACAAAGTGTACGACAAACAATTTGAGAGATTATTAAAATATTCAAAAACAAAAAAGTTTGAATGTAGGCAGCATAAGTGTTGTTAGAATCATTTAAAGGTTTAAAATAGAAAAAAAGAAAAAAAAAATTGGATTATTTTTAATTTGGAATATAAACAAAAAAAATTTTTTTAAGTTTTTCCAATTTTTAGAAATTATTCGAAAATTGTTTCAAGAAAAATTAAAATTATAAAATAATCTAAATTTTTAAAAATCAGAAAATCTTACTTGTGAGCTATTGATGAAGGAAGCAGAGATAGTTGCTCCAGACCAGAAAAGGATTCCTCCAACGACAATCAATTTTCGATTAAACCGGTCCCCTAAATACCCAAATAATGGAGCTGTTGCCATATAACTGACCACAAACACAGTTTGTAGCAAACCAGCTTGAGAATTATTGATTTGGAAGAAATCTTGAATTTGTAGTAATACTCCTGAAATGATAAAATAAACCACCGTGAATAGATGTGATAAAAAATCCAATCCAGCTTTGTATCACTGATAATATTTTCAAATCTTGATAAGTAGAAAAGTTTATAAATTTTCAATCATATATTAAATGTTTTAAATATTTCACAAAATATCGAAACTGAAACAATTGTTGGCTTGTTTTTCAATGACACTTGAGTAGCAGGAGTTTGACCTTGAACTATAGTAAAGTCTTCTACTAATTTTATACTGAAGTCGATCTGTTGCTCAAACCAAGTTTTTTGCAAACAGTTCGTTCAAAGTGGTGATAAGACTAATGATTAACTAGATGAGATGTTGATGATAAACACCTTGATTTTGGTATTTAAAGTATTTCAACATTAATTTTTTTAATTAAATTAGAAGAGTTTTGAAAACTGGTAAATTTATGAAGTTTAAAATCAAATTGAAAACAAATTTTTTCAAGATTTTTCAAATTAGTTTTGTGTTGAATTCCTAGATGAAAGCAAAAAGTGTAGAATCAACTATCTCAACCATATCATCATAAATAAAACTCCAAAAACATCACAGATTATTCAAAAGATTCATATACGAAGCAATGATTTGATATTTTACACACGTGACCAACAAGACTTTTAGATATAAAGTTACCGCTTGATGACACTATAGAGCAATCAAATAAACTTTTCACTTCTTCATTCCCATTTTGATATTTTCAAATCATTACAATACAAGGTCACTTTGATATTAATCGTGATTGAAATGATTTAAGAAGCCTGAAGCTATTTAAGTTGTACACAAGTTACATATAAGATGATGATAACCACAAAGAGATTAAATAAATTATCATTTATTTTGTATTGATTAGTAAAAAAATCTTTAAATTCGTATAAAAATAATTCAAATAATTTTTATTTTTCAAATTTTCTTCAACAATTTATGAAATTAGTTTTTCAAGTTAACTAGTTAAAAAGACATTTGACGATTTGTGTTAAAACCGGAATCATCTACAAGAGATGCAAATGAGTTCAGACGAGGTGAAGTCCCGGATATTTTGTAACTTTTCATCAAACTTTTAGTTTCAATTAGAAAAATATCAATTGTTACCTGCAATCGTGAAGCGATCCATATAATTGAGTAAATTGATGAGGAAGAGGATGAGGACAGAGATGTACTTTCTTACATCACTGATTTCACTAGAACTTTCGCCTGAATAACTCGAACCAAGATTTTCAGTTGGAGTATATTCAGAGATAGTCTTCTTCCTCCAAACATTATCTTCGGACTCTCTTAGACCAGAGGTTGGGATGAGAACTGTTAAAAAGATCATAAATCAACAAATTGTTTTTTCATTTTAAATTATTGATTAGAATATTTTCAAAATGTTTATTTTTCTTTTATATTATAGCTTCAAAATCAAAACATCAAAAGAAAAATTAGGATAGATTATTTATTATTATTCATATTTGTTTATTTATTTTAACTTCTTATATTTAAACAATAAGTCTATCAACTGAACAACATGAAGATATGTTGGATATAAGTCATGTAATTTCCACCTGTTTTTAACCAATTTTAAAGAAAATAATTTCATTTCAAGAAAAATTTCCGAAGAATATTTGAGTTGAGATAAACTCATCAATATTGCAGTCTAGGTTAAAAAAAAACCACGCTACGTGGCACTTAAACCAGCAAGGTTATTAAATGTCAAGTCAATTGTTGTTCATGCTTCACTGAGCTTCAGTTTAAAAGGTTACTTTCGTTCATATGAGTTTCTTTTTCTAATGTTAAACTTTAGAACAGGAAATTACTAACATGATTTATACAAAAAATTTGAAACATTTTTTAAATGTAGAATGTTTAATGTTTATAATTACTGATTTATAGTTGTAAACCTTTTATAAACAAGCTCAGTAAGAGACAAGTCAATCAATTGTACAAAGTAACTATTAAATTAAAAAATACTTTTGTAAAAACTAACAACTGATAAACCAATTTAAAGAATTTTAACTTATGATCAGATCTTAGATGAAATTTTGTGATAAACTTTTAACCTTAAATAAAACAAACCTGTTTCTGACGCTCCGGGATCTGTGTCTTCCTCTCGGCTATCACTATCATCTTCTCTGTTGTTTGTCATTATAATTAAAGAAAACAATTAGAAAAATAGATTTAAATAATTAGAAGAGTTTTACTAAAATATTGAATCTGTATAAAATAAAACATTATAAGTGATATAAGCTGTTTTCATGTTTATACACATTTAATTAATGCAGGTAAGAAATGAGAAGGATTAAATGGAGCAACTTTTCATAAAATATCAAAAAAGTATATATGAAATGAAAGATTATTTTTTAGAAATTTCAAATATGATAAAACATAAACAATCCTAAAAACAGAAATTCTATGATAAAGACATAAGTTTCAAAGAATTTAATGTAATAAAATAGAAAATATCAATTTAATAGACTCTTTGAAGTTGGAAGAAATATAAACAGATTTTAATTAGGTGATGTGTTCCTTAATTTATAATTATTATAACTACATAAATTAAAGTATGTGTAAAATCAAAAGACAAAATTTTATGAATTTTACAGATAGTTTAATTTATATAAATTTAATTTACAACTGTTTATTTTCATTATATAATTATTTAAAAAATATTTAAAAATTAAGAGTTGAAAATATGTAAACATTAAATCTATAAAATGTTCCTAATGAAAACTAAATTATTTAGAATACTAGTTTGATTAAATATTTCTTTATCAATTACAACTAATTAATCAATTAAACTCTATCAATTTTTGTATTAAATGAAAATATGTAAAATCACATTGAAAAAAGGCTCTACAAGTTCAGTTCATAAAAGTATCAATAAAATAATCAATATTCCAAACAACTATTTTTGGTATGCAATATTTTACCAAAAAAAAAAGTAAAAATCATTTTGTTAATTTAGTTATAATACATAGTTTGTACTATCAATAACTTTTGTGCTAAAAAGTCAGATAAATATTGATACAAAATATATAACAAGTAAAATTTACAATTCAAAACTATTTATTAAGAAATTAAGTTACTTTTTGAATAACAAAATAAATGTTACTTAATTTTTTTTAATCAATTGATGAAATTATACTATTGAAATATTTTTTGTTTAAATATAGTTTACTTCTTTCAAAACTAAAAGTAATTAATACAAAATCCTAAAGAGTATTTTATAATTTCTATTATAAAAACTAGAGATATAATATAGTAATAAAAAACATTAAAAATATAAACTTAATAAAGAAATATAGACTATAAATATAAAAATTGTTTAATTTAAAGTAAAATCTATAAACTTAATGATCTAAAATAAGAAGAAATTATATTTAATTGCACTAAAAGAACATTTAAAACTAGATGGTAATATATTTCTAGAAATTTATTAAGTAAAATTGTTGTTTTATCATTAAACTAAAAGATTTAAAAGTTTATCATATAACAAATCTAAGTTTAATAAAATTATTTCACTAATACCATCTTTATGACTATATTTAAAAAATAATTGAAATAAACTATATCAATAAAGCAATACTGAAAATACAATTCAAATTTTTCAAAGTCTGTTGAGCACGGCATAGAACTAAATATCATTTAAGCTGTTACGCGGATAAAGGAAAGAGACTTTTGAAATACATGTGCCGTTTTACATCGAATGATTTTAATGCCACATAGTAACATGTAGGTCACTATAGCGCATTCGTTCATGCGTTACACGCGCCATCATTCAATTGTGAAAAAAGTAGCTACGAAAAAGGTTTTTAATTATTTTTTAATATTCTAAAATAATTTGAATTTAACTTTTTTCTATGAAAATGAAGTTACTATAATAAAAAATTAAAAAGTTTTTTTTTTGAAAAATACAGCCTATGATCTTATAAATTAAAGTAGTTAGAAATACTATAATGTCAATCAACTTGGTATTTTAAAAAATATAAATGTAATAAGCAATTAAGATCTTTCAATTTTATTTGAAATCAGTCTAACATTGCCATAATTTTTTTTGGTTATTTTCAAAGTAAAAACTACTACCAAAAAACTTATTTTTTCGTTTAATTTAGATTGAAGTAAAATAATATATACCTTTTTGAACAAGCATATTACTTAATTTGTAAAACCTGTATAGTTTATAAACTTGGTAAAAAGCTGTTTCTTAGTTATTTAAGTAACTAAATGAGAGCGATTAGAAGCAATTAATCCAATAGGCTAAACGAAGTCATATTATAACTTACTTTTTAATTTCCAAAAATATAATTTTTGCATTCTAAGTATATCGGGAAACCTTTCTATTTAGAAGTAAAATAAACTTTAAAAAAGTTATTTTTGAATAGAAATATAAACATTATTTATAGAAATCTAATAAGGAACGTCATAAACTAACAAAAGCAAATCAATTAAAGTAATTATTTTACAAAGAATAATATTCAAATAGAATATTCACAATTTTAGCATTCTTAAAATTTTATGATAATAATTTTATTTATTTCAATTATTAACTTTCTAAATTATGGTAATTTTTCATAATATATTAGTTTAATCAGTTTCATACATGCACTTAATTCAAAAATTTATGATATGATTAAAAGATAAGTTAGTAAATAAGTCTTAGTATAAACTCAAAGACTGATTAAACACATAAACGCCTCTTTCTAATATGTAGATTTAAATCTTAAAGACAAATACCCTACACTTAAATGCTAATAATTTGCTAATCGAAAAATTATAATTTGTAAAATTCTTACTAAATACTTAAACTTTAATAAAAAAAAGAGATGTTTTATATGTCATAAGAATATATTCAAAGCATGAAACATTTAAATTAACAATATTTTGTAACCAAATTTAAATGTACTAAAATTCAGTTGACACAATTTTGTAAGGAGAAGAGGATATAATTGAAAGCTCACTAACAAAATATGATTTTCTGAGGTTGGAAGGTGATGATTAATTTCCTGAGACAAATTCACCGCTAAAGAAAATTATTTCGTTTTATGAAAAGGTCTTTTTCTCAATTAACATTATGTCTAAAGCTATAATTATTTATAATTGTTTAAACAAAATAATCCAAATAAGCAACCTTTAATTTTATTTATTTCAATAAATGTGAAAAAGAGTACCTGAAGGTACCTTTAAATAATAACTATCAATAAAGTTATTTTATTGTATTAGATATTTGTTATTATAATTATAAATTATTTCAAATAAATTTATCAAACTTTTTTTCACTCTTTATGAATTTTTAATGTGAAACATTACATTTTTTAATGTTTAGTTGAAAATCATTTTCAATTGAATCATTAATATTAAGACAATTATTTAAACCATTTAAAGACTCAAATGTCCTTCTTAATTAACTCATTTTGTTGTTTGCTGTATATAATTGATATTTTGTAGATTTCCTTAGATAAATTATAATAGAAAATTTGTATTCAGATTTTCATCTTTGTATCATTTCTTGAATAATTTACAACTTTTCCAAAACTTGATCTTATCAAACAAAAACTTTGGATTATTCATTTGATATTTTCAATCATTTAATCATTTATAAATTTCTCAATATTTAAAAAGAATAAAACTTTAAACTAAGTTACATTGAAAACAAATTTTGACCTAATTAGATTTCAACTTGGATGGGTTACTATAGTTCAGTTTTTTATTCACACCACCATAGCATGCTATAAACGAAGAGGCTACGTCATTGCTATTAAACAGAGTAAACCTTTTAAAGTCTCTGCTTATTGGAATAACAATTCATTTTTTCCTATTTAAGCAACCTTTATTTTGAGAAAGTTTATTTTTATAAAACATTTTTGTTCAATAAATAACAAACAAACCAACACTAATGAATTTTTTAACATTTTCACTTAATTCGAATTAATTTTTACAGCGGAAATTAATTTTTATTTTGTTTATGCCAATTATATTTATGACAAATTTTGAAGGATCTTAAACACTAATCGATTTTTAATAGCAATGTTTTTAATAAAAAAAGGATTTGATAAAATGTTTATTGCTTATTAGGCTGCCTTTTCAGAAGATAGATCTTTTTGAAATTTATATTTTAAGAAGTTTTCATCAAATTATGATTTCATATATTGAATTACTACAAAGAAACGCTTTGTAAGAAGTTTAAATTTTCGAAATCTTGGAAAGAAGATACTTTTATTTGTTAATCATTAAGAATAAATATGGTTGAATGAGAACAAATAAAATCGAAAACCATGATAAACAATAAGATAAAAAATGATTGGAAAATAAAGAAAGCAAATTTAAAGAAGATACAAAAAGATAAGGTCTGAAAAGAAATCGTTTAGTATTTGAATAAAATTAAAAATCATTTATAAAATCTCTTTAACTAGTAGTATAAGAAGAAATTTATTTAGTGTGACAAACTCAAATTTGAGTAATACTTATTCACTTTGCTTCTGTTCAAGAAATATATTTATAAAAGAGTTAAAGAACGAATTCAAAACCACATTTTAATCTTTTTAAAACAATTTAAGTCAAAATACAAACAAAAATGATTAAGATTACAAGATGGTTATGTGAAGATCATATTAAGATGATAATAAGTAATTATTTAATGATTTTAAGTCAATATTTAAATATTAATATTCAAAATATTGACCAAAAAGTTTTTACTGAAATTTTTAAAATATATTTACAAGTATAAGATAAGTGTAAAAGTTAACAAAGATCGTTTGATAATTTAGTTTATTTACAAATTTGTCACAGCTTGATAGTATAATTGCTTTTTAAATATCTCTTAAAAATCAGTATATGGATTTGATTTGTATATAAATATATCACATCGATAATAAACATTAAGAAAAACTTAATATATATTTATATAAATATCTTTGTTTGATAATAATCTTTGCAAGCAAAAAGACAGAGACCTTACGTTCCAGTATACAGAAAAATTCTAACAAACTGACTCCATCAAAACAAGCTTGCAATGGCGATTTCCAATCCTAAAATTTGCTCCGGTGAAGATTCGGTAATAGAATGTATTAAATGCCTCTGCTGGTTTCATCTCATTTGTGATTATGTGAGCAAGGTAATTTATAATATATTTGAAAACAACCAGATGAAGCAAATGGAGTTTAAATGATTCTACATTAAATGTAGAGCAATTGACATAACATCTTTATCCTCTAATTCTGATTCAAACCTATTATCCGACATCAGCAAATTCATGACCGCTGAATCAACCAAATTCATATCTGAAATTGGAAACGAAGTTGTCAAAATCAATAAAAAATGTATAATTTGTCCAAATCAATGGATGAAATAGATGGCTCTACAAAGAAACCTGTCACATGGGCCTCGGTGGACGGTGATTCCGACAAAAATGCTAGCATGCTGCAACTTCCTGCCAAGAAGGTCACTGACACGCACAAAAAACTTTTTTTAGGCTATGAGGACAGAGAAAACAATGTCTTGACTAATAACAAGAATAATAAAGATGATGGCAATAAATCTTTAAACAAATGTGCCTTCAAGCCTTGATTTTGTGGACGTTCCAAAGGTATCAAAGACTGTTGACATTTTTTTCAGGAAAGTTGGGACAAGCATAAGTTTATTAACTAAAGCTTGACAAGAAGTTTGAACGTATGAACTACCTTTTGTAAATAAAGTTTGAATTAAAAAATTTAGAGCTGGTGTTTCTAACTGGATGCAGCGCCATGTAGCTAGATCTCTTTCAAACAATCAAATCTCTATTAGTCTAGCTATAAATCTCTATCAAGTTTCTGTCAATGACAACTGATTTCAAAAAGGTTCTGGCCAAAATACTGAATTCGGAAATATTTTTTGAATACAAAGTTGAATTATTCGTTCATCAACACCAATTTTCAAATCAATAAATTGTTATTTCCTAATTCTAAATTTTTGAAAAGCTGCTTCGATAAGGAAAGAGGAAGTACCCTTCGATCAACTAACCTAACTACTTAAGTAAGTGTCTGTTTGTAATATTACTCCTGCTATGATTTGAAATGAAAAATGCTTCATAACTTTTGTGAAAAAAAAACATTTTTATAACCTTAACTATAAAAATAATTTAGAAGGTCTTGCTAATTATCAGTATCTTGATAATAAAATCAAACCTTTTTCTTTGAACACTAACTTATTTTGCATTTCGCGCATAATGCAAGATCTTTATTTAATCTTTGGTTGGATATCAGAGTGAATTGGGATTAGAGAGATGCATCTACTCCTAGTAGCCAGTAAATTAGCTGCTTTCACAGAATCAAAATTAATTGTAGAAAAGACTTGGAATTATTTTTTTGATGTAGTATTATTTAAAAAATCGTTTTAATAAAAAGTAATATTTACATTCAGCCTGTTAAAAATAACAAACTTTTTTAAAAATGCTTTTTACTTAAAAAGTCAAATTTTTCATTCATATTTAGTTTGAGTCAGATATACGAGTAAAGTTGAAAATATTCAGCTAAGGAAAAAGTTAAAAGCTTCGGTGGTAGAATAAGTCCGTGTCCAAGAAGATTTGACAAAGATGAGGATAAAAACTGGATTGCTGGGATGTCTTAGCTTCAAAGGGAGATGGATTCATAGCTGCATCCGTAGACATACGAACGTCTGAAGAAGGTTTGTGACAACCTCTTGCAGATCAACCATCAGAGAATATTGACAAGGAAGAAGATGCAAACTGATGCCTTGTGTAATCATCACCGATCACTAGGTACCAGGGCAACCCTAACAAAATGGTCAACATTTCAAGATAATGCTTCGGTCATGACCGGACATGAACTTCGATGTTGTAATCCAGAAATTATGGAGATTCAGTTGTTACTTATGCAGTAGGATTCCACTTTCCATGTCAACAGGTTTTTACAGTGGAACAGAAGGACTGATGCAGCTACATCCGGCTGACGTCGCAGGAGTTGCCAGAACGATACTGAGTACAGTGACGAGCTATTTACGAGGCTGCAACTCCGTTTTTCAATTCTCCTAGAAGTGTTGTTCCTTACCAGACTGACAGGGCCCTTCTACCTAGGGTTTTTTTAAAGACCTTTCTTTGTCGCTAACATGTGTCCACCCGGGCCCAAACCCAAAATCCTGCACATCCTGGGCGAGTAAGATCACAATTTCAAGGACCGAAGATTAATAAAGAAGTTCTTATGAGCTGGGTTCTCTTCCTGGATATTCTCAGATTTGTGGTTGCTACAATTTCTAGAAAAGTTGTCTTAGAATCATCCATTTTCTGGCAAATGATACAAATGTTGTAGATGACTCTGTTGATTCAACATCTGAATTTCTGATTAAAATTTACTAAAGTCAGTAACAAAAAAGTTGAAAAAATTGCAAAAAATAAGATCTTGAATCTTTTCGAAAATTGAAAGTATAAAATTGTTTGTTTAGGAACTACTAAGAAATTCAACAATCACAGTAAAGTGATAAAAATCATCATTAAGAGTAAAGATCAGGAAAAGAGCGAGCAGGAGCTCTGAGACAGCGAGCAAGCTGGACCACGTGGAGTTATTCCAAATGAAAAATTTGGAGAATCAGGTAAAGAAGTTGATAAAGACTGTTGAACTTCTTGAAGATTCGAACTAAAAAATTTGGATAAAAAGTTTCATTGAAAGAGTTGATCTAGGAAGAATCGAAATCTTGTTGGGAGTTAAGCTTCCTCTTATCTTTCTTTGATCCTAATCCTTTCGTTGAGATCTTCTTTCGTTTAAAAGCGATTCTAGAATCATCACCAGCTAAAGATTCAACCTCTGATCCGATTACTGATTGACTCCAACTCTGATCTTGAAGTCCAAATGAAGATGAGATAAACTCGGCTTCTGATTGGACGCTTTCATTGCTTGAATTACTCATCGGAGTATTTGAGAGCTTTTTACTGTTGTAGTTGTGGGAAGGTTTACTAGCCGCTGGCTTTCCTGTCCGGGGAGAGCTGCCATTTGAGTTAGTGCCAGGGGTCTTCCGCTTCTTGTTTTTCCGACTCATCTCTTTTGACCAATCAGAATCATTTGCATCATCAAGATCTTCATCAACTCCAAGATGTTCGATAACTCCGCTTGTTCCCGCGCTTACCGATGCTGACAGTTTTCTATAAAAATCAAAAACATCAGACTTTCACAATGACAATCCTTTTCTCCTCACCCGCTGTTTGCAATTCGTTGTGACGCAATTCGGCTTGAATTGCGGCCCATACCCATACACTTCTCGAGATGAGGGGCAAATCTAACAGCTGCCAGGCTTCGATGGCAATTTGGACACTTGCATTCGACCTGATGACAAACAAATGATTTTAAAAGCGCTATAAGGTGTAGGTGGACTGGAATGGGAAAAGTTGAGGACAAATGGGCTAACAATATGTCAATAATTGGACCACAAGTTACTACACAAGTGGGCCACAAGTGTGTGGACAAGTGGGCCATAAGCGTGTGGACAAGTGGGCAACAGACTTAAGAATCCAAAAAGCAAACATCATAAAGCAATTTGAGTCTTAAAATAAAATAATAAATTCTTTCAAAACTTTCTGATATCTTTTGTTGATGAAGATTTGAAATCAGACTCACCATCTTCTTTGCTCCCCCTAAAGGCTGTCCAAACACATCACATCCTCGTTCTACAACAAGTTTATAATTTTCAGTTGTATCATCATCAAGAAAGAAAGTTCCTTTCCAAATTGATCTATGAATCTAAACAAAGATCTGAGATTTGAAAAATGTGTTTCTAATTTCATAGAAATATGAATTTCTAGAAAACAATCAAAGATTAACCTCAAAAGCTAATCCAAGAATCTCTTCATTTAATAACTCAGTAAAAAGATATTCTTTGAAATCTGCCATCTCCAAATAAATAGTTTTATAAATTTTATCTATATACAACTAAACCTTTTGAATATAGTTATTAATTAAGTCAGATAAATTTCATAAATTAATTAACCATATTTATTATTGAATAATATATCAATGGAAATATTACAGGTTATTTTTATGAAATAAAATTAATAAGGACTCGATTAAAGTAAAAATTAATTAAATTGATATTATTTTAATGATCAGGTTTATCTTATAACTTAACATAAGTTGGCATATAAACACTAGCTACTAATTTTGGTATTAAAATATTTATTTATAACAATAAACGTAACTGAAATATATCTTAAAAATAAACGAATAATTTCATAATATATATTGTAGAATATATAATATATATGTAGAAGAAAATGTACAACATTTCTTCAGAAACCAATAAATCTTAAATATACCTTTTTAAATTGATTAAATATTATAATTTATTAAATTTTTAATTTATTATCTTAACAATTAAGTAAATAATTTCAAATGCAATTAATAAATATTGTTACAACAAACTTAAACTAACAATAAACAAACAAACAATTATCAAAATATGTTTTTTTCTTAATTGTATATTTATTCAATATTTCAACATATCTTAATTATAGCAACTTTATAATGAAACGTTATTAAAAAAAGGTTTGAGAAAGAGCAAATTCAATTTACGAAAGCTAATTCAATAAAATTTACTAAAAACATAAATTAATTTAAAATTAAAAGTAGCCTCATTTTGTATAGAAATTTGAGAGCAACTATTAAAGAAGTAAAAAAATAAGCAACAATTTTATATTACACTAAAAAGCAAAATAACAAATTTAGAGCTTTTGAGATTTTGTTCCAACTTTTATCTATTTTCTCTAAATGAAGACTATTTTAAAATGGAAACAAACCTTTTAATAGAGTTTTGCCTTTAAAGTCTAAAAAAGTTGGAACAAAATTTTATTAGAATGGTTTTACTTGGTAAAATAGACATACAACTATAAATTAATTCTAAGTTTTCAAAAGTTCTACTTTAAAGTAATAAAACTTAAATGAGAAAGAAAATAGACATCAGTTTATAAGATAATTGAAGGAGATGCTAGGATAAGTTTTGTTGTTAATCACACTCACATTTTCACAATTGGTCAGTTAATTTTAGTGACAATCATGTTCACACAAATTCATTAACTCAAAGTCTATAATATTGTCAGTTTTTTATTAATTAACCAAAAACTATTTTCAAATTGACTTTATGTATTAAGTCACTTGAATTGATTTCAACTTTGTTTTTTTAACAATTTTAATAATTAATAAACGACATGCTTTTGTATTAACATCTTAACAAAGTTAATTTTCACAGAACTTTTTTAGAAAAGACTTCATCAAAATCAAAAAAAAATTAATATGAAACTTATTCAATAAAACAGTATGGTAAAAACTCTTTTGAATTTTAAAAATTTTAATTAGTAAAATGTTTTTATAAAAAAGTAACAAATTACAATAAGATAAATGTAGAGAAAAATGTGGAGATTTTGTAATTAAGATATGCATTCAGATAAATTGAATCTTTAATTTTCACTGTTAATATTATGTATTTTCATTCTTTTGTAAAGTTTGTTTTTAAAATAGTCGATGTAGCAAAAACTATGATTCATGCCAAAATGTTGTCCAACTTAAACCAGTTAATGAGAAAATTTTGGGAGAAGTAATTAGCTGAAATGTTTACAAAAATTTGGAATGTAGACGAAGACTTATGAGATAGTGAAAATCATTTTAACAGAGTTATATTAACTTGGTTTTTCAGAGACATTTTGTCTTTTATCAAAAAAAATTTAACAAATATTTAATTCAACTAGAATAAAATTGCTGATAGCTAAATTGAACAATTTAAAACAACTTATAGTTAATTACTTTTTTTAGATAGGCAATATTATTATTAATTTTAAAGGTTTAATAGGTGATCATAATTTTGTGACGTATTTATTCTAGTAATAATAGTTTTTCAGGAAAAATTTTTAAGTATAAAATTAAGTTTAAAAATTGTTTAAGTATATATTATCACAATTTCTATTTTTTAGTAAACTGCCTTTTTCCTATTGTCGACGATCTTTTTTTGTTTTTTGTGTCTTTTAACTGAATAAGGTTGTAAATTAATATTGTTATACTTATCAAAAATGTAACTTTTTAAAATGCAAGCTTAAAGTAAAAGATTACGTGACTTGCTTTTAACGGTACTTACATTTCATAGCATAATTAATAATTGTTTGTAATTATTTATTTATGATAAATTTATGATATGTTCTTATGATAATACTGAAGGAAGTTTTTTATTTGTAGTAGTTTATACTTGTAAACTCAATATTACTTCATTTTCAATAAATTAATTCCAACAATCTCTGTTGAAAAGTAGCTTTTACAACTCCAATATTACATAATGCACTGATAAGTATTTACAAGATAGAACTACAACTTTCTATTATCATTCCTTATTATTATTGATTAAAAGTGTGTTGATAAATATTTAAACTTCAAACATAGAATAAGTTTCTCACAATGAAGAATATACAAAAATTATTCATAACCAGAGTAAGTATTCATGCTATCATTGAATTTTACAATCTAAATTTTGCTTTTAAAACTAAATTAACTGTAAGCTAATCGTAGTTGTAGCTGCATTTTTTAAATCACCTTAATTAAAAGATGTCAAGACATTATTGAAGATCATTTCAAGAAAGAGCTTTCTAGTCATCTACAATATATACAATAATCAAACCTTAACGTAAAAGATCTCTATTTTGATATTATGGTATTATTTATATAAGCATTCATTTAGTTTTGATCAAAACCTTTTCAGGTAGAATTTAGAAAAATTGTAAACTTAATATTTTATGATCATAAGATATTTAATTTTCTATGAAAGATAGTACTTTATATAAACTGTTTACTTAAAATAAGATTGATAAACCCTTATAAATCTTGTTGTAAGTGATTTACAATTTAAGATGATTTATTACAAAATCTAGCTACTTTTTATCCGAAAAAGTTTTTCATGGTTTTTTTTTAATGAAGGTATGGTTTCCTTTTTTACAAAAAATAATTGAAGTGTCTGACTACATGGTAAGAAACGAGTTATTTATATTTTTTTTCCTGTACGGCTGCAAAAATCTGACAAGTTCAGAGTTAAGTATTCTTCAAACAAACCCTGAAGGTATGAATGATAATTGCTTATTTAACGCATGGCTGCAAACAAAAGATTAAACAGCTATTATAGAGAACACAGATCAATATAATTATAAAGAAAAATGAATCTCGCAAGTACCACAGTTCAATATAAGAAATAGTAACGCTGCAAAGGCCAATTTATGTTATTTATAATAAAGTTAGCATAGCGGCAGCATTATAACTATTTGCTAACAAATTACTGAAGTCATACACCTCTAGCATAATTTTTTTAAAAGTGGCCGATCTTGCTGTAGTGATTAAATCGAAAAAAAAACAACTGTAGTTACCCTTTCTATAAAACTAGTAGTCTACTGTGTGTTATTGAAGTTTTTCATTGGGTTAATTTAAAAATACGAATCTTTGAAGACATGAAAGATTGCAATCTTTAAAGAAATTATTAGAAATAATGCAAGAGGAAACATTAACTATTTTAAATAATAGTGAAGAAAATGAATCAATATTGCAAAGATTTAATATTAAAATTTACAATAGGGTCTTTGTTTTAGGAGAAGAGTAAGCCACACTCATAGAAGGCTTTCCTAGTAAACGAGTTTTTGATTGATCAATCTTTAAATTATCGTTTTTAAGGTGAGGGCTCCATACAAAGGAGTTGAGGAAACTATAACAAAATACTCTTTGGTTTAAAAGATTTAAGAATTTGGTATGAAGTAACTGAACCAGTTTTGAACAAGTAGTTTACGTGGTGAGCAGATTTTCAGTCAGAGGATGCAGAAATACAAACCTAAAAAATTAAAATTAAATCTTTAATTACATATTCAAACTCAATATGTGTCAGTAAAATATAAAGAGCTTGAGCAGAATAGATCTTACATAAACACCTTTTTTGAAGCTTAGCACAGTTAAAGATGATTTTTAATATGTCTAAAGGCTGAATTATTTTTATAATGAATGTTACATCAGAAGCAATTTGATGTTTAAAACGGTAATTAACCAGTCACTATTGCCAAGTAGTAACTCTTTTCAATTAGCTATTGTTTTGCTCGTTATATAAATTTTGTACACCTTGCAAAAGAAAAGTTGATTTCAGCTGTTCAAGCTTATGTACCAACCTTTACTTTAATATTTTATATGAAGCTTTGAAAATTCAAACTTCTTTTATGCCTGCTGTGAAGTTGAAAATTAATAACTAACATTTTTTAAATTAAGAAAAATCGGTTTAAAATCAATTTTCGGTCAAGCTTTAAAATTTATTTATTATAAAATATCCTCAAGTGATTTAAGATTCTAATTACTAGAATAGTTTTAATGATTATTTAAAGTATAAACCTGGTCATGGCATATGATGCAAGATTAAAAAATTCTGATTAATGTTTAAAGAAGAGTTTTATTTTTTTAAATGTCAAAAGATTTATTTTTCTTCAATTAATTATTTTTAGAAGTTTTCAAAAAGCTTGCTAAGTCTAGTCGCTTAGATTTAAATTTAAAGGTCTTTATTTGTTTTCTACAATGATAGAAATTTATTTAATTTCTATCAGGAAGCTTTTGTCAAAACTTTCTGATGAGCTGCTAAAACAGAAAGTATAAATGAAAGAATGATAAAAAGTTTCATTTGTAATAATGATGTTTGTACATAAAAGAGATAAAATGCACATCTTTTAATAAAGTCATTCGTTTGATTAGTTTTTGACATGAAGCAAAATATTAACCAAGTTATAATCTGATATTATAAAACAATAAGGTTCGATTGTGTCTTTAAAATATTCTTATAAGTCCATCCTGTGAAGTTTTGTAAAATATCTATCATAAAACAATCAAAGTGTAATTTAAAATATTTATATACTTTTAATTATTAAATAATTTGTATATTTAATCAAAATGATTTACATAAACTTAAAGATTAACAGACAAATAATTGTCTACAAAACTATAATCGTTTGTATGAAGTTGAATAATAGAATTACACACTATATTTATGGAGTAATATTGACTTGACTGCGAGCAATTAAAAGGGAATTTTTAGTTCTCTTGTTTTACGTCATAGGTTTATTCGCCATCCAAGTACCTCTAAGGTTTCCATCACGGTATAACATTCATTTTCACAAATAACATTTAAGGCTTTGCTAAGACTTTGATATTTTAAGTATTACTGTAACAATATTTTTATTCATAATTTAAATTATTAATAGTTGTAAGAATGAAAATATCTTTAAAATATTTCTTGGAAGTTAATCATGATAGATATGTTGTTTTAAAAGAACCAAAATAATGAAGCAAAAAAAACAATAAAAAACAATAAAAGGAAAATGAAACTTGTTGTTTAAGTAAATATATTTGAACTCCTAATTCTAAGATTCTTTATGTAAAATAGTCGAAGCATTTTATTAAAACTTTAATATTTGATTTTAACAACAGCAAAACAATCCAATTTATTTTCAACTAGACGTCATCACTTTCATAATTAAGGCAATACTAGCTTTAGGTAATTTTAAATGTTATTGTTCAAATTCCTTTATAGATTATATATTTTATGCGCGTCATACAAACTCTTACTTGCTTTAAATTTTAACTTTTCTATAGTTTTCAATTATCGCATGCGTTTTGCGTCACTAAAAAGTTTTGATTTTTCCGTTCTACTGTTTTTTCCTGAACTATTAGAAAGGTTATTTGTTGGACTGTTAAGAATAAGATAGTTTCAAAAAGACGCAAATTTTTTGCTGAATTTACAATTCAAACTCATCATCAAATTTGCAGAATCTTTAGTTTGTATTATTTGAAAAAATCGGTTTAGTTTTATGCAAAGTAAAAATTTGCTTAAACTATTTTAGTGAAATTACTAACAAGTAAGTTGAAACTATCTAGTTATGAAGCAATATAAATTTTGTACAATCAATTGTACAAGCTTATGTTAAAACACTAATTACCTTATATACATGTCAAATCCAAAATCATATAATAATTATCCTATGATTTATATTTCTTAAAAGATGTATTTTTTTAAATTGAAATTTTTCAATCCAACTTTTACCAAAGAAACATAATATAAAAATTTAATTACAGCTTTCTTAATTTATTTATTAAAATCGCATTTCGAATACTAGTCTGTTTTATTTCACGACAAACAAGTTAATAAAGAAAACTTTATCTGTTCGGTTATGTGATAAGAACTTGTATTTCTTAGTTGACCCTTTATAAAAAACAGCTAGGTCAATTTAGCAATTTAAACTGTAAAAATCCCTTCTCCAAAATTTGTCTTACATACGCATATAGTTATTGGTGGTCGACGGTGCAAAGAGGCAAACAATCATTCCCAATAATGGTTAACAGTACATTTCATAATAAATTATAACCCCTAAATGTAAAGTAATCGAATTTTAAAAAGTGTTTTCAATTTCATAAAGATATTTTTTAAATAGGCTGGTGGTACCAATTTATTATTACCACTTTTGAATTTAGATTTTACATTCGTTTGAAAAAAAAAATTATTTCTTAGCTAAAAATAGAAAACTAAAAATATCAAAGTTCTTTTAACTAGTTTAATTATTCCAAAACTCGATAAGAAAAAAAACTCATTATTTGGTACCTAGTCAAGTTTAGTGCATTTGTGTTTTCATCACTTGTAATTTAACAGAATTTTATTTAAAAAGTTTTGCAATTTCATATATATTGTTAATTTTGTTTGTTTTTAATAAGAATTAAACTTTAATCTAAATACTCTTCTTTAAAATTGAGTCAAATATATAAGATCATAGATAAACGAATTTTAAAATCTACTAAGAATATTTTTAATGACTCGATTAAGGATAAAACTACTTCAGATAACTTACTATTGCTTATAATAAATTAAATAGTTAAAATAAATGTAATTTGTATGTTTATTAAATATGTGCATTAAATGTTTTGTTCTTGATATTAAAAAGCTTTTATGTCAAACTCAAGGTTTAGCAAGTCTTTTTTCGAAATATTTTGTATTTTAATTTATGCTAATTTGCATAATGTAAATAATTTGTGTTTTGTTATCAAAGTTAACAAGCGAAAGAGTTTAGTAATAATGGCGTGTTAACTTTGAAATTTGGAGATTTAGAAAAAATAAATTTGAATTATAAAGCTTTTGCTATTTTGTTAAAATCCTTTAGTTTAGGGCAAAACTTATAAGATTTACATACAGTATAAAAAGATTGCTCACTAATCGTGTCAATCACTTAATCTAAAAAAAAAACAAGTCACAAGATACTCGTTAAATTTTGCGGATTAGTAAAAGTGAAATTTCCCTGGTGTTTGATATGACAAGTAAAGGTCAGTGGCTTAGATTTGTGGTCAAACTGCCCTAAAACCAATGGTTCAAAAACCCCGATCATTGGTGGTTAAGTTTCTATTAAAAATCTTTTTATCCTTTATATCTAAAAATAGATTTTTAATCTTAAAGAATATTTAGAAAAAATTTTAAAATCAAATTAAATAGATAGAGAAGTGAATCTGATTTTTTTTTTTTGGTTTCAAAATTTTAGGTTACAACCAATATAAAATTATTTGTTAAAACAAATCCCAAAAACTGATATAAAAAGATTATTTAGCTTTTTGTTTTTCAAAAACAAAACTGATTGACTTTTTATCACACAACTTTTAAGTTTGATCAATTTTTTGACCTTAAAATCCAACTTGATATAGAATTTGAAAATATTTGGCTCCAAAGCCGATACTTTTCATAAAAAAAGTAATTGGCAGGTAATGCAAGTAGCCAAAATGTCTCTTAACTTCAAATGACTCAGCCATATAGCTTTTACGCATTTATTCGTTGAATGCACCTGGAAAGTAAACGTTTCTATTTCTTCACTCAATCATTTGATGACGTTTTTCCGGCTGATATCTTGAGTTATCCACAGAAGAAAGTAGGAGAGTAAATAATAAAGATTGTTTTAAGAAAGGGTTGAGTTATTCGAAGAGGTTTTGCTGTATTTCAAGCTTATCGATTTCTAATAACAAAAGTATTTCAAACAAATTTTTGTTTTATTTTTAACTGAAATAGAAACAAATAAACGACAATTGCAAAAATCGAAAGAAATTATTTGATATCAAATATTTATCTGATGTAAAATCGGTAAAATTATTAACAGAATTATTTAAACAAATTTTGTAAGTATGTAATTAATGTGTTACCACAACAAACAATTTAAAGAATATATATTTTCATTTGAACATCTTAAAATCAATTTTCTAAAGTTTAATCAAATGTAACGACTAAAAAATATTTGATGTGATTCGAAACTTTGTATAAAGAGTCAAGTTTCTGATGCAAACTTTACAAGGTTAAAAGAAAACTTTATTTGCAAATATTAAATTTAATAATTTATTAAATATCACATAAAGTCGACTTTAGACTACTTTCATCGATTTAAAGTTTTTTTGACAAAGAATTATAAAAAGCAAACCTCAATTGCAAGAGTGAAATAACAACTAGATCTGAAAAAAGCTTTTCAATTAGCTTTTAATCCTTCCGTTTCTGCTTCGTATTGTTGCTTTCGCCAACATTTGCAGTTACGGTCATTACTCTGCTACGAGTTTTAATTTAGTAGCTAGATTTGAAGGTTAGAACTTCAGTAACTCTTTAGAGAGGATAGATAAATTTATACAATTTGAAAAATTAAGTGATTAGATTAGTTTTCTAAATAAAATGTTTAATTTGAAATAATTATTCAAAGAATATAGTTTTAAATTTTGACCAGATTATAGATATTATAAAATTTGCTAGATGTTATTAGGATAACTCACTTATATTTAGGTGATTATCTGTTTAATGTATAAGTTGAAAGATAACTATGATTCAATATTATACCGAATTTAATCCAAAATATAGAACTTGTATTTGCAAAAGCTATTTACTAGTTCAGCTGTTATTAGTAGAAAATTTGCATTTAAAAATTATAAGCAATTTAGAAAGCTTTTATCTGAAGTGTTTTTGGTATTTACAACCATTTAGACTCAAGTAGTTTTTGCGATATTTTTCATTAATGTTTAAAAAGAGATTTTATATTAGAGTTAAAAATAAGATGAAATTATTTAAAGATGTTTTCAATTTTCAAAGCAAACTTTATCGCTAGAATTATTATAAATTCGAGATTAAACTTACGCAATCATTACTTTTTTAAACATGCTTTGATAAAGTGTAAAAATATTTAAACTAAAATTAAATGTATTGGTAACAGGTAACCTCTGATATGCTGATTTATAGCAATGAGTAATTACAAAATCTTGTATATAATTATTTGGTTAATAGATGGGTGACAGTTAACTAAAAATTAAGTTAAAACTTTAAAGTATTATAAAAAAGTACTACAAAACTAAAAAGTATTTTAAATTATTTCTAAAAAAAGATTTAATGATCAAATTTTGTGGCTGAGTTTTTGTGTTTCAAACAAACTTTTCTTAAATATTTCAAAACTTCATTAATCAACGCAAACATTTAATTTTATCATTTTTATTTCACTTTTTCGTAATGCAAGCTAATAAATGGAAAAGTTAAAAATAATTTGATGATTCAAATACTCTTGGCTTGCTTCGTGACTGCATAAATACTGTCAATAAGGTTATAATAATTTACTTCTTTTACTTCCATCTATTTCAATTCAACATGTGTTGACGTACTTTGCTTATTATTGCAATTATTTTGGTGCCTTCATTGAAATAATTAACTTTCAAATTGTTTACTTTCGAGTCATTCGAATTTCAATAAGAGTCGACGTAAACTCCTACAGAATTACTTATAGATGATTATTTGTCTGTAACTTAAATTTTACAGTTAAATGAATTTTTAAGAATTTATCGAAATACATTTTAAATTAACTTTTTTATATTTTGAGTAGCTTTTACCTTTTCATTCATTCAAAAGTTTTTTTTTATAATTTATAAAAACTGAATGTTAGTTTTTAGAGTCTTTTTTTGTTTTGCGTTCAACTTTTTTCAATAAACTATTTTAATGTCATAAAATTAATTTGTTAGATTGTTAGAAATTCACCTGTAAATAAAACATAATTTTTAAAAACTGTTCAAATTAAAACTACTAATTGAACATGAAGCTATCAAGATAAAATTATGTTTTATCAAAGTATTTTTCTCATTTGATAATAAAACTTAAACTTTACTTTTAACTTAAAAACAACTGATCACACGATATAAATTTTTTTCACAGTTAAGTTTCTTCGGATATGCACCATGTTAACGAAATTTCTAAAATTATTTTTATTGTATTCATTTGTTTATATAAACTCACAAGTAAAAGGTAAGAAGTTTTTCTAATAGGATTTTAAAATCAGTTATTTACTATTGAATTGAAGCAATTAATTTATTTATTAAGTGAAATATCTTCTTTCTACTTATTATATTAAATGCTGAAAGTATAAATTTATTAAAAAGTTTTAGAAGTTTCCTTTTAGATCAATGTTAAAACCTCACAAAGTTTTTTAAAAGCTAACTGTCAACTAACTTTACTAAAGGTACTTAAATTGATTTCAAAATAATAATTTAGAAAAGTAGAATATGTTTATTGAATAATCTTTCTATTATAAATTTAATTTAAGCATTTCCAAACTTTATTAAATACTTTTTTTTTGATTATATGTTATATAATTATTTATTTAGATTATATTATAATAGAGCCTTTTAGCAGAGATAAAAATGTATAAAAACAATAAAATAAATCTTTGTCAATTTGAAGGTAAGAATCTTTTTTAAATTATCAATCTTTTCTTTGCAGCTTCACTAATGATTGTGAATTACTCTCCAATCATAACTATCTCTAACTCAACATCAATAACTTGCGTCCAGCTTGTAAGTCACAACACAAGGCTTGCAAGCATGGTCAGTGGTAATCGGACACTGGACAGCTTCTTACAAATTAACAGAACTTTTCCTAACAGCAACAGTGTAACTGTAAGTTGCAAACATTTTTTGTATAACATAATAATCAAACTAAACTACTTCTCAATTTAAACAACATTTTAAAATTAAATTAATACAATTTTTATTTTTGAATTTTTAAAATAAATATTTAGACGTTTTAAAACCGATTGTAAGTTTTCAAAAGTAAATAAATAGCCAATCAAAGGATTTGAAGTCAACTAATTGACTTAACTAACTTACTAAGATTACTAGTTGATACATTATTCAAATTAGTTTAGTGTTTGTTTAGTTTATTTAAATAATAACATTTTTATTTTATAATAAAAAAATAGAATTATTTCAAAACACAAATTTCATAAATATTTTTCAATGAAATAATTTGATTTAATAAATGTAACAAAAGTTTTCTTCTAAGACAACAACAGGTATTAAAAACTAAAATGTGTCATACAGAAAGGGCAGATAACACCAGTGGTCGGTCATACTGGTAAACAAGTACGTTGGGTTAACAATTTGGATAAAGTTTCTGGATCATATAGGTGCACAAAAGGGCAGGAATCAGTTTTGGCTTATAAAGTTTTAAGTACAGGTCAGTTAGAAAAAGATTTTAAAGTATATAATAATGACTACAAGAAAAATTATTAATTTAAACAAGCTGGTAATAAATGAGTATTTGCTTACAGCTTTGTTGAGAGCACAAACTAATAGTAAAGTGGTAACAGTTGGTGAAGATGTGGATTTGGTTATGTATCATTCACTAAACGCTCAAAACTATTCAACAAACATTCGAAAATATTTCTGGTGGAAAGATAATAGAAAGTTAAATGAAAATGGAAGAATACAAGAGGTTCTCACATTAATATTGTCTAAAAAAAGTTTATTTTCAACTTTGGTTATAATAAGTTCAAATCAATACAATCAATAAAATTACAAAAATTTTTTTTGATCAGAAAGTTTCTTAAAAAATAATATTAGTAAATAGATGAAATATTTACACAGATTCGTTCAACTAATGGGACGATTTTACGAATAAAAAATATTCAGAAATCTGATTCTGGAATCTATTTCGCCCATTTACAAACTCAAAAGAAACAAAACGCAACAGCAATATTACTAGTAGTTACAAGTAAGGCTTAAATAAATTTCATTTTAGAAAAAAATCTGTTTTTCAACAAATTATTTCTAAATGTTTGCTTATTTAAAGAAATGGAAATTATCATTAAAACACATAATCTAGTTTTTATCGATAATAAAGTTCATTCATAACATATTCTAAAAGAATATAGTGTTTTCATAACTACTGGATTTTGTTTGAATTGAGTATAAAGTAATCTCACGGCTATAGAAGTTACTTCTTGACGTAAATAGCTCCTGGTAACTTTCTCCATTTGAAACTAAAATATCAGAGCAATAATTATTCATTTTTAAAATAGATTTGTAGAATATTTACCACAAACAGATAATAAATAATGTTTCAGTGAAAATTTTTACAAAATTTTATCTAATTGATATTTGTTTTATATAAGTTATATAATAATTATTTAATTCTTTATAAAATACAAAAGTCTGTTTAGACTATAATTCAGCAATTGTTGGAAAAAGGTTTGAATTGTGCTTTGATAGCAGTTTGGTATTTATTTCAAACCAAATGCACAACCACAAAATCGCGATTAAGCGCTGATAATATCCAATAGGCTTTCAAATACAAACTAAGATAAATAATTTGAATGAAAATAAATGTAATCTGCAACCGATTGCTGAATATTAAGTTTTAAATACAGACAGGGTTTCAATTTGCTCTGATTGCAAGAATGGTGGTATTTGTGATGACATAAACGGAGTCTGTCAGTGTCTCCCTGGTTTTGCTGGAACTGATTGTTCCCAAGGTATGAAAAATAACATAAAATATAAAAGAGAAATAAAACCAATGTGCTTTATCAAAATTAAAATGATAATTAACTTTTATTATTTTCTTTTCATAAATGCATCTATTACTTCTTTGTGACAGTAAAAAGTCAAATTACCATTTAATTGTAGATTGTGAATCGAACCATTTTGGACCAGCTTGTATGTTTAATTGTAATGAAGTAACTAACCAACAACAGACTACATGTAGAGGTATTCAAATTTGTTATTCATCTGGTTGTAATTGTGCTTCTGGGTGGAAAGGCTCCAATTGTGACAAAGGTATTTTAATATTTCTGAACGATATGTTTTCAAATTGATCAATCATTTATTTTGTTAGCTTGGTTATAAATAGCAGAGAGATTTTTCTTCAAGTCTCCATTTTACATTTTTCTGATGTTCAGTTTATAAATCAGTTATAATATGCTCATAGTATAAACAAAATATATCTAAATAAATATAAAAAATAAGAAAATTTCAAACTAATATTGTAAAATCATAATTAAAATTTGTATTTATAGAATATTAGAAGTTTTTTTTTCTTGTTTATCAATTGTGTTATTTAACTATTTTGTTTTAGCTTGTGGTCCAAATGAGTATGGCTCCGATTGCCTACAAAGATGTGATTGTCCAATTAATTACCGTTGCGACGCTCACAAGGGTTGTGTGTGTGCTGAAACTAATATCAGTTTGTGTGAAGACAAACAAAACAGCTTTAATCAACTGTAAGTAAATCTTGACAAATGTTAAAGTAGCTGTAAAAAAGAAAATAATTTTCAACAGAAATGATTCGACTACAAATGCTACAAAATCAAGAAATGTTAAAAAGCCAATTATAACAATATCTAGGCTATCGTTAATGGTGAGAGCTTTTACAAATATTGTAATAGTTTAGTAATTAAATACTCAACAATTGTTTTTTAAATAATGTTAATTGAAGAATGTTCACAAACTACTTCTAAATTATTTGTTGAAAAATTTGAAGGTAAACCCTGGCGAAACTGCAGAAGTAGATTGCACTGTAACGGCGGAACCACCACCAGGGCATGGCAATGTGTATTTGAAGGTAAATTCAAATTCAATTTGAAGAAGAAATACTTAAACAGCTGATTGACATAAAAGATCTTTTGAGATTAGAATTTTCTATTTGAATAAAAAAAGGATTCCGATGTAATTAAATAATTCTATTAAATGTCTCACGGCTTAAAAAGTCCCTCTTTCAATTCTAAGATAATTATAGAATTAAATAAAAACTTTAACATGAACTACCTTGAACCAACATCACTAAGTCTTTACTAAATCACTAAATTTACAGTCGAATCAAGATGCAAAGGACATAATGCCGACTGGATCGACAATGACAGCTAAAAACTCGACTTCAAGGTTTGAGGTAGAAGTTGAATCTTCATATCCTGGGCCATATCAGTGTGAGACCATAATAGGGGACGCAAAATATTCAAAAACTTTCTTTTTTGATATCAAAGGTGAATTTTTACAATAAAAGATTTTATTTCTTCGATTTTAAGATGATTGGATTTAATATATGTCTTGCTAAAATAATTCTCATATTTTATTTTTATCAAAACAATTAAATAGTTTAAATCTTTTGAAAAACACTTTTTATGAATTTATTTTTTTTTTGGTAAAAAAATATTCAAATTAATATAGAAACGAAAAAGTTCAAACTACTCGCAATTATTCTCATGATTTTATGATCTAAAATTAGATTTGAAAAAGTTTTTCTAATTCAGACCTTTATCATGTTAAAAATGATAAAATATTTTTAAAACTAATTTCCGAAATAATTTCCATACTCAAGCAAACAAGTTATTTAGTTGAAAAAATTTTCCGGTTTCACTGCTAAATTGAAACAGGAAGAACAGAAATAAACTAAACTTACATTCTCTCATCTCAATTATTCATATTTCCGTGAAAATATATCAAAATGGAAATTGCTTGAAAGTATTTTTATATAAATTTACAACAAAGTTCACATCAAATATTATTGTTTTAAATCTAGCCATCTATGTGTTAACTAATTAATTTTTTTCTCTTATTTTAGTTCTTCCAATCCCTAAATTTGCTCCTAGAATGATCAAGAACTTATCTACAAGTCTCACTATCAACTTGAATAGTCTCAGGCACAAAGGAGACGGCCCGATCACTAAGACATTATTACTTTTTCGAAAAGAGGGTCAAGCGACTTACACGCCCCTAAAATTGTAAATATATCTCTATTTAACAAAAACTGATTTGTAATAAGGACATTTTCAGCAAAATAGTAAATGATACTACAGTAGTTGAAGGTTTGGAGCCTTATACTGTTTATGGGTTTCGTGTGGTTCTTCACAGGCCTGGTGAGAATAAAAATCCGTCTCCTGGTCCCGAAGCACTTCTCAGAACCAACTGTGCAGGTTTTCAAGTCTTCATTTTTAGTGATTCAATTGAAATTGTTCATTCAAATTATTGTTGAAGTTATTTAAAATAATTTTTATCGATCTGAAATTGAAATTCTTCTTTTGATGATTAAACAGTTCCATTAAAAAGTCCACAAATTGTCCATTCGTATTCCATCAAGAAAACTGTTATGCATATGGCGTGGAAAGTTCCACCAATTAAGTTTGTGCGTGGTTCAATTCTTGGATATACGATCGAGTACAAACAACTGGGTAAATTTCAGTGTTTCTGTTTAATTTTTAGTAAATATCATCAAAATATTATAAAATAAAACATTTCAATAAAACTGCAGTAAATATCATTTGAAATTAAATTGGTGTTCTAACTAACAACTGCTTTATTATAATTGATTGATTGCTTCAATAACTGCAGTAAGTTATGAGCTAATCAACTACAGTTTTCTCTGAGTTCAATTTTAACCCACAAATAGTCAATATGGACAGTTTTAATCCTGAAATGATTTAACTTCAAGACGAGATTCGGGTTCATATCTGAATCCGCAGACTTAAGATTGTCAGAAGAAGAAGGCTTGTGACAGTCACTGAAATCAACTCTCCAACTATCAGAGAATGTTGACAAACAAGAAGAAGTGATGAGGATCGACAACTTGGTGAAATCAGTACCGGTCTCTTTTGGTATCAGAGCAACACTAACAAAATTGTTAACATCTGGATACGTGGAAAATATGGGCTGAATTCACTTCTAGAATATTCTAAGATCCCAGATTTCTTTAATTTAATCTCAAAACTCAGATTATAAATCAGTGATCTGATATAAAAATCTTAAATAATTTTTCAGGTATAAAAGACACGCAATGGATAAAGTATAATATCACAATAGGGAGCACCTCATCCACTACAATCAGTCATTTACAACCTCAAGGAGTCTATCTAGTCAGGATGCAATTGTACAATTGTGCTGGTTCATCTAAATACTCAGATCCAGTCAGGGTGACTATGGGCAAACTTGGTAAGTTTTCAGTATTTTTTAAAATAATTCAAATATTTTCATTTAATTGGCTATCAACAGAAAATAGTAAAGTCAGATTTCACAATTATTGAATTTAAAAAAGAGCTGTTTTCTTCAGAAAATCCAGTCGGACCAAAAGTAAAAGTGGAACGAGTAAACGCGACTTCGATTGCTTATTCATGGAAGCGGCCAAGCAACGCTCAGCCTTACACTATACTGAGTTATGAGGTATTGACTGTTTTATACAACTTTAAAATGATTTTAACTTATCACAAACTTCAGGTGAATTTTCGTGAAGACTCAAACACTAATGGAATAGGAAAAGTGATGAATGTTACAACACTTCAACAAGCATATGCAGGACTACTTCCTTATACTTCATATATATTTAAAGTTAGAGCTTATAACCATGAAGGTCCGGGAAACTACAGCGATAAAATCCAAGTTAAAACAATCCAATCAGGTTTTTAAAATATAATTTTATTAGTTGCTCTGAATTATTAAAACTTTTTACAGAACCAACTGAACCGCTTAAGCTAGATGTTTTGAAGTTTACATATAACTCAATCACCCTTAAGTGGTTGAAACCTTTTCGAGTAAATGGCATCTTGAAGAGATATGAGCTGCAAATGGCAATCATTTCTGGACCATGGAAGTCCCAAAACTGTTCTGTAGATCCACGGAAAGACATTTGCTTCGTCCAGGTCAAAAATATATTTAAAATCAAATCAGATTTTTTTGTTTATTAAAGATTTTTATGATGCAACAAACATCCATCTGAAAGTTTTTCAAAATTCTATTTCAATTGTTTAACATCAGATTTGATTAAACAGAATCTGGAGGAATATTGCCCATACAAGTTCCGCGTGCGAGCTTACACTATTGGCCATGGTCCTTGGAGTGAAGTAAAAGTCCAACAAACTAAGAGTCTAACTCCTCTTGCAACTCCTCGAATCATTCGTGTGAGTCGATTAACAAATGGAAAAGTCTCAGTTGAGTGGGAACCTCCACCAAAAAGCGTACATTGGGGACCTCTGCAGTACTATCAAGTGAAACATCATGATGATGTCCGCCAGAAACCACTCTGGTACTCCAAGGTGAGATCTTTAAATATCTGTGAGCTTATTTCGAAATATTTTTATCGCTTTTTATTTACTTCCACTGTAATTCTAAATTGATTCTAGAATCTTAAAGAAAATGAACTAACTTCAGTTTTGTTTAAAATATCTTTTCTTTAGAGTTTCAACTTACTGAATTATAAAATTGTGAATAAATAATCAAATAATTATAAATTCGTGAAATATTTATAATTTCATATTCTGAATATTAGCAATTGTTGTGTAAATGTTAATAACAAATTAGAAACTAAAAATCTTAGAGTAATATCTACATCTTAATAAAGATCTTCAGCAGTGAGAGCTTGAGCAAATTTTGAGGTAGAATTTCTTACTTGAATTGTTGATAATATTTACGTTTACTTTTTGTAGAAAGTTAATGGGAATGAAACAAAAACAACCATTACAAATTTAAGAACTGAAACTGTTTATCACTTTTGTGTGGCTGCTGTTGCTGAGAAACCTGGAGATTGTTCTCCTCATCACTCCTTGAGAACATCACCTTTAGGTTGATTGCTTTCTATAAAAAAATTCTTTTATTTCTTCCTTTTTTCCGCATCTTTGAGATATATTTATTAATTTTTTTTCAAACTTTCAAATTATTTTGATTTCTTCAGGATACCCATCTTCTGCAAAAGTTTTTAAAAAAGTCAATGTCACTGAGACATCTGTCTCATTTATATGGGATTATGACATGTCTGATGACATCCACACAGCCAGAATAACAATTCATGATAATCCCTATATCTTTGAACCTGAAGCGAAACAGGTTTCAACTGGTTTTAAATTCTGCTACATTTCAGTTTGTTTCTTACTAAAGATGAGATTCTTTTAATTAAAATGACTTTTAATTTTAAATCTTTACATTTATATAAAATATTTATTTTTATTTCAAATATTTGACAGTAAAAAATATCTTATATAAAAATTAGAAGATCCATTTTTAATTCGTTTGATAATTTGTTCTAATATTGTTTAATATTTCAATTTTTATCAATTTTCAGGCTACAATTAGAAACTTGAAACCAAAAACCACCTACGAGGCTGAGATTGCTTTGAAGAACCGTTTAGGTTTCAGTAAAGACAATCCAAAAACAAAATTTACAACCAAAGAAAGTATGTCTAATTCAACATTCTATTTTTCATCTTTTCAACAATTTATAGCTAAGTACTTATTAAGAATTAAACAAATTAAATGTTTACTTTAGTAGATCGACATTTCATTTAACTTTTTGCTAGGTCTTAATGGAGTACAATCTGCTGTTGTAGGACAGATCACTTTTCAATGGACTGCTATTGGACTTGGAGGACTTTCTTTTCTATTCATGCTTCTGTTAACTGTTTTTATAGTCAAGTAAATTGTTCAATTATGTTTACTACCGTCACAGTTGCTTTTTTTTGCACGCTGCTAAAAGCAGACAAACCTTCAACTGCTAATAACTTAGAATCGATTTAAAAGGAATTTTTTTGGTCGTTCCTTAAGATGTGTAAAAGATAAAAGACTCCTTAATCTGAATTGATTTCTCATTTTTGATATAAATCAAACTGTCAGATCTAAATTAAAGATGTCTTACTGATAAAAGTTTTAATTACGACAGACACTGCAAGAGCCGATCACCAGATATAACATCTGTTGGACCTGGAAACTCAACTTCCAGTAGTAATCTACCCATGGACACTTTACCAACCCATGTACACGGGTCCACCTTCGGGTCACACCAAGGACAAATGAACTCTAGAAGTGAAACTATGAATTCAACTAACTCACGACAAGCCACTTTACAAGTAAGAAGGATTTTTCTTCTCATTTCTAGATACTTATATGTCAGTATCTCAGTATATCCCCGAGAATATGATCATTCAATGGAGAGATATTCTGTTTGAAGATGTTCCTTTGGGGACCGGAAATTTCGGACAAGTTGTAAAAGCTGTTGTTCAGAAAGATAATAAAATTATTTCAGCAGCTGTTAAGACACTAAAAGGTAAATGAGATGGTTACTAATTTGCTGTTAGATGTTTCAGATGGTTGTAAATGGTCGTTGAAACATTCTTTCTTCAGATGGAAGCACCTTAGAAGATAAAAGAGACTTTTCTGCTGAACTTGATACAATGATACGAATTGGTAAACACAAAAATGTCATCTCACTTCTAGGAGCTTGTGAATTTGATGGAACTATGTATCTTTGCACTGAATTTGCTCCACTTGGAAATCTTCTACAATATCTAAGACGTAGTAGATGTCTTGATGAAGGTGCCCTTGGAACTTACACGACCCTAACACAAGCTCAATTGTTACAATTTGCATATGAGGTTGCTCAGGGGATGACTTATCTTAGTGAAAAACAGGTTTGTTGTTTGGATGTTGTGAGAGAGATTAAGTAGAAGTAGAAACAGGAAATCGCTTTCACTGATTAAGATTTATTTAAGCATTTTATGAAATCTTATTCATAAAGTTTTAATCTTCGTAAATCTTTGAAGATCCCAAATTGATTCCGATTTTAGAAATCTATTTCTTGTAATGTTTTTTTTATTTCCAAAAACTGCAATTTTCAAAATGATTCTCAGAAGTAATTTGGGGCGTTTAGGTTCCAATTTCAGTTTTCTTTCCTCTTCAAACTGATTAACATTCATCACTTTTTTTTCAGCTAATTCATCGCGATTTAGCGGCACGAAACGTCCTTCTAGGCGAAGGTTGTATTTGTAAGGTCGCTGACTTCGGTTTGTCACGTGGTGAAGGTATCTACGTCAAACAAACCGCATCTCGACTTCCAATCCGATGGATGGCGATCGAGAGTCTGAACTATAATGTGTACACGACAAAGAGTGACGTGTAAGTGATGACGTCATCATCGCTGAATACAAATGACGTCATTTTCATTTCAGCTGGTCGTTTGGAATCTTATTATGGGAGATAGTTAGTTTAGGGGGAACTCCCTACTGTGGAATGTCATGTGCTGAACTCTACGAGAAACTTCCAACCGGATATCGAATGTCAAAACCATTGAACTGTGACGAAGAAATGTAAGAAATAATTTGCGTTAAGACCACCGATTTGCTGATTGGTTGGAATTACGCGCCAACTAGATCAACTTTAAGTCTTAATCACGTGACTACTAACAATAAAAATTACTAAAAAAGAGTTAAAAAAATGCTTAGAATTTAAAAACAACAAAATTTTTTGACTAGTTTTTTACTAAACTCTATAAGTAGTTAAAATTAAATGATTTTTAACTCATCAGGTTGCTAATTGGTTCCTTGAAATATCTTTCAGGTACACTCTAATGTACAAATGCTGGAAAGACAGACCTCATGACCGTCCAACCTTCTTTCAGCTGTCCATGGCTCTCCAAAGAATATGTGACTCGAAAGCTGATCACGTGAGTTGATGTTGAGTAGTGAATTTCAAAGTTTGAATTTGTTGATTTTAGAATTATGTGAATTTGGCAATCTTTGAAAACTTTAATTTTGCTTTAATCGATGTGAATGAAGAACAAGCTTGAACTAAACACAGAAGAAAAGTTCGGGCTGATGAATAAAACCGATTTTGATTGAATTTGAAAACCAAAAAGTTGGTGTAAACAGAATTGAAAGACAGAAAGTTCAAAAATGTTTTGTTTTAATTCCTTTTTTTTTTATTTTACAATTATTGATTAGAAAAATTATTGAAAGTTGATCATTTTTCAATCTCCATTCTGCTCTTCGATTCTTCCAAAATGTGTCATTTGTGTTTTTACTCCCAAGTTTGGATCTTGCTTTTTTCGACTTTTACTTTTGTACAAATTTCTACAAAATCTTCCAATTAATTAAAGTCTTTATTCAGCAACTTCTTTCTTTCGTGAAGATGATTTGATTGAAGTTTGTTGTAATTGGTGTAGTTTATTTAAGTTATTAAACACCATTAAAACAATAAAAGAACGAAAGACGTTATCATGGGATTTCAGAATGATTTCAAAATACAATTTCATTTCAGTTACAAATAATTTCATTTGAAATCAGCTGTTTTGAAAAGCACTTTTCACTCACTTAAAATATTCATTTGAATTTTCTATTTCAAAGATTTTTAGAATTCAAATTCGAGATTAATAATAAGTAAAGATTTAATTTACTTTTGTCATAACTCATTAAAATGAAAGACTATTTGATTTATTTCTTATATTTATTTCATTTCTATAGAAAATCTTTTAAAAATACCAAATCTATTTTCAGTATAATAATTTTTTCGATCATGATAATTTACAAAAAATGAATAAAGTAATTTTCAGGTTAATCAAAATATTATTTAAAACTAAGTAATTTGATCAAAGCTTTTATTACTATAATACTGATTGATATACATAATTCAAATTCTAGTAAACTATATAAAAATTATTTTTTAAATTTAAACAATTCTGAAATATTATTTTTACAAGTTAAAAGAAGTACTTGAATTTAGTGGATTTTATTTTCTTAAATACATTTGAAACCCTTAAATAATTTTAAAAACAAAACTTTGTTTAGTTTCACATCAAATAAATAAACTATTTTCACACAAATCAGTAACTCTCACATAATTGTAAAACTCAAGTGACGTTTTGATTTGTTTTTTGATTTTGCAAAAACACATCATTACTTGCAAAACATTTGAAAAATAAATAATTTTACAATGTAAATGTAAAAGTTACAAATTCTTTAAACCAATATTCTATCAATGGATTTATTATCCCACAAATATCTTTGGTCCTAGACCTTAGTTTTACCTTATCACCTGACTTTAAATGGCACATTTATGTTTCTAAAATCTTTGCAAAATCAATCAACTTGCTTTACTTTATTGTAAAAACCTCTAATTCTAAAGATTCATACTTCTTTATCAACCTCTTTAAATTATAAATACGTTCAAAACTTGAATACAATGTTAGTGCACGAATGTCATATCAAGTTGGTGATATAAAAAAACGAATCTGTTCGGGCAATATTTAGGTTTGTAGGAAATTTAATATTAAATACGATAGTATAAAATATCATCTCTGCTTCTTAAATATAGATACTTTGGAAATTTGACGGATTAAATACGTCTTAATTATTATTTTTAAAATTATCCACAATTTAGTTGATCTTCAATTCGATGCTTTTCCAAATGAAATTAGATATTATTGCAAAATTTAACTATTTGAAACTTTTGTTTTTATGGCTTGTTTCTTTACACGGCTCTTAGCGACTCCTTGCGCAGTCAGATGAGTCTTTCAAAACTTATAAATTTTTTCATTGTATTTAATTTTTTGCAAAAAAATAATATTTTGCTCCAAGTAAGTTTTATTGCTGCTATTTTGGGCAGCATACCAAACATGTAAAATCTATGATTTAATTGCAAATTGAACTGAATCTTTGAAAGTTGTCTTGATGTTGTTCATGCCAACTCTAGTGATTTAAGTTTTGTTAACTCTTTTAAAATATTTTTTATCTTGTTTCGGAAAATGATTTGTTTGTCGAAGGAAAAAAGGACATTTTTATGGTTGATAGCTAGTATGATTGTTGATTCGGTACTTATGTTTGTCTGAACCATTTTATCTTTAAATAAGTTCTTAAAAGGAGTAGCAAGTTGTAGATGTGTGTGGTGCAGCGGATCGCACCCGTCTACCAGGTGGAAGGTTCCGCCTTCGAACCCAGGTGGAAATATATTTGTGACAAGGAAAAGTCTAAAACACTCCGGTAGAAGGGTCCTGTAAGTCTAGTTGATGACAGTGCTTCTAAAAGATGCAAAACCCCGAATTTAAAGCCGGAGTTGGAACCCCGTAGGTAGTGTGTCACTGTATTCAGTATCGTTCTGGCAATTTCTGCAACACCAACCGGGTTCAACTGCATCAGTTCATAAATCGATGAAAGTCGATGCAACTGTTGTCTCGGATCTAACTCAATTGGAAAGTAATTCATATTTTGGACTGAAAAGATGAAGGAGTCAAGTTTTTGAGAGAAAATTTCCTAATTTGAATTTGTAGTTACGAAAACTGAAGAGATTGTAATTGCTTCAACATTTAGCTGCAATTAAACTGTCAGCAAACAAATTTCTCATTAAAATGATTTGAGCATTTAGTATTACTTATATGAGTATTTTTTACTTTTGACTATCTTCGAGACTGAAATTGCGGTCCTGAAGCTTCAACAGTTTGAGAAAGCTAGCTGTCAAGCCTCAATATGTTTTGAATTTTGCATTAAAAGTTATGTAACCAACTTCGATTTATAATTTTCAAAATACAAATATTGAATCACTAACATTTTTCATCTTTTGCAATCTTTAACTTACTGGCGACAGTTTTTAACAATTCAATTCTTCCAGAGACCTCTTTTAGTTTACAACAAATTTGAACCTAGCATTTATTTAAAAAGATTCATGACTTGAAAAAAAAACTTTTGGAAACATTAAATCAGATGGTAAGACAATGAAAAGATTTATTATTTTCTTCAAGTCTACTAAACGATGAAAAAGATGAAAACCAGAATATTACTCTTCGATTTTAGCTCGATCCCGAAGCATAAGACGTTTTGTTCTTTCATATTCTAGTCTTCGATGGATCGCACTAAAAACAGAAAGATTAGAATCAGAATAGATTCAACTTGAAGAGATGACGTCATGGAAGAAAGAGTTAATCTAGCTACAGTGGTTTGATTGTTGGGATGCAGGTGTGGTGGGACCTTGATGACTTCTTTTAAAAGTTTTATTGATAGAAAAATGTATATCCTTAAGAGATTTAAACCAATAGTCTTTTGTAGGAACCTCTGAATATAATCTGTGTTCTTCTAGTGTATTGAGCTCTTTCTTAAATAGCTGTTTCAAAACTTACTTATCATGTTTACAAGCTGAATGTTTGGCTTGTTCCTCATGACAACGAAATGTTTCTGGAAACCAATCACGCCGACATTTTAAGTATTTCATGAATGAATGAGCACAATAATCACGTTCAACACGTGCAAGACCTCCTAAATTCATCTCTTCAGTGGTTGCTCCCATTTCTACAAATTTAATTTGTTAAAAGTTATAAAATCAATGAACAAATTTGAACTAAGTTATTTTTTCTTTAAAACAGAACATATTGACATTATATTGCTGATGAATATTTATAAAACAAGTTTTAATTAGTTGATAAAAAGAAGCATCAACTATAAAAAACAATTTTTCTTGATAAAAAGTATAATTTTTAATTATAAACAGAACAACAAATTAAATTATGTTTCAACTAAAGTAAAAATATTCTAAAGACTAGATGCTAAAAGAATAAAAACAAATTAACAAAAATTAAACCAACCTCTTACAGGTCTATCTGTGTCTTCATATTTTTCAAAGATATCAGGGTCTGGACCGTATCTGTTTGCAGGTTCATCTTGATAGTTAAAATTTCTACTATAATAATGCCCCATTACAAACCAAAATGTTAACCAGATAAAGATGACTCCAAAAATACTAATATAAATCATATATTTAAAAAAGTCAATTTATCAAAATATTATTTAAATAGTAATAATGCAATCATAAACAGTTTTATGAAGATTTTAATAGAATTCAAATCAATAGAAATTTCTATGAATTAAAATGAAAATAACTTAAAGAAATTTTCCAAACTTATAACACTTAGTATCTTATATAATATAAATCTTATTATGAGTTATTTATATTGGTATTAAGCTAAATTCATTTAGTTTATGCCCTAGTATAAAAAAATTTTCAAAGTTTATATAATAGCAGTTGATTTTTATAGAGAAATAGATAATTTTAACCGATTAAAAATAGCTAAAATCAACAAAAAAATAAAATAAATATCATGATAACATTCTAAATTAATCAAAATTTTAATATATTTTAGTTTGATTGTTATAAAGTTTTCTGAAAGTTTAAGCAATGAATTTATGATATCATAAAAAGAACTTGTAGTCTAGTAAAAAGCTAAAATTACCTTCAATTAATTAAGTTTTAAGAAAATAAAAATCTAAAAAAAACATTTATAAAATAAATGCATTTATGAATTTGATAATAAATTTGGCAATATATATTATCACTATTTTGACAGTAAAAAAGCTTAGTAAATAAATCAGGCATACTAATTTAAAATTAGCTAAAAAGTCTAACTAAATATATAAGAATATATTCCTTTGAAAATGTATATAAAACATTGTGAGTAATTAAGGATAAGTGAAAATATAAAATTTTTTGAAACAACAAATTTGAAGGTGATATGTATTTGTATAAATTCTAATTTGATAAATATACAATTTTGGCCTTTGCTTAATTTAAAACAGACTTTGAAATCAAGTTAAAAAAGTATTTTTAAAGTCTACTTATACACCTTTAAAAACTTAAATTGTGTCAGTAGTTTAATAACTTATTTTTTAATGGCTTTTTAGCATCTTAAAATTTGATTTAAATCATCAACACTGGCTCCAGCCCAAAAATAAAACTTAAGCAACCCTTTAAGAAGCCACTTGATTTAACACAGCATCTTCACGTAAAATGAAATTAGCAACTCTTCTAAGTAAAAGAAAAATTTTCTTAGATTGGTTCAAATATCTTTTAACTATTTTGATTTTTGAAGTAAGAACATAAATTTTCTGAGATATTGAGTATACCAAGTTACTATTATCACCAAAATAGAATTAATAATCGAAGAAATTGATAAAAAATGTTACACTGTCTAACTTTCCAGTTTAAATGTGCAATAACAAGTAGAAAGAAAATAATTTTTTGCTTGTTTTCTTGTCGTTTCCAGATGCAAAAAATTTTGATTAGTCCTTTAATATAGAAAATCAATTTAAGCAAATATAAGTTTAGGAAAAATTTTTTTCAATCTGACTTACAGTTTTTATGATTTATCTCCCAATATTCCGGATCACTACTAAATTCTTTATGCATTCAATCACTAAGACTATGATAAGATAAGCTGATCAGTCAGCTTGTAAGTTAGATAGTCTTAGAGTTTAAAAAATACCTATTATCTGTTCTTAAAAGAACTTTTTGAACTAGTTGTTAAACTTGCTACTTGTATATCTACCGATATTACTATTTGTAATCAAACTAAACCTCTGCCGAAACATTACAAAAGCAAAGCTTACTCTGAAGAAACAACAGAAACAATGCTAAACGGCAATTACCAGCAATTTTAACATATTTCAATTTGGTTATTTACTTGTAAGTTTTGAACATCACAAGAAAAAGGTTTGGTATCTAACTAGTTTTCGCTTTCGGTTTGTTATTTATATTTACAAAATTAAAAGTTATTCTTGATATGCTTTTATCTTGAAGTCAATTAATTAATTAATTTGCTGAAAAGAATAGTTTAAAATCCGATAATTTAAAATCACTATTAGTATTAAACTAGTTCACTCTTTAAAAACTTGAATTTTACTTAAATAGATCAATAACTTTTTGAACTACATTCTGGTTATTATCTGAGTTACGATATTATAATATTAATTACGCGGAGTTATTTGAACTATATAGACACATAGACTTAGTACACATAGACTTGCATTAATAAAAGTTTTGTGCAACCATTTTAAAATTTGAAGTAATTACAATTTTTGATAAAGTTTTGTTAATAAGCTATACTTCTACAGTCTTGAAATATTAATTTTTTGATGAAAGAAAGTTAAATATTTCGTGTTTTCGAGTCAAATACAGCTACTGAATAAATTATGTAGGCTGTATATACGTTATCGTTTTTATATGCTTAAAGAATTTTCTGTATTTTGACAACGATAGCGTTTATAGTTCAGAATATCAATAGTTTTTAACTAAGTAGCTAATGTTATATTAATTTCTATAACAATTAAAATTTAGTATTAAATCAAATTTGTTCTTGATAATGATTCTGAAATACCAAAAAAAGTTTGTTATTAGGGGTTTTTTTATTTGCAACAAATAGAAACTTTACTTGCTGTGATTAGCAATACATTATCTGACTTATTATAATTAAAATATATTTATGTTACCGGACTAATTATTATATTTGTACATTTAGTAGTATTAAACTAAAGATTTTATTAGTATATTTATTTTTGTGTTGTACAATATTCTTTGTTATTAATTTGCTTCTTTTTATTCAATGATTTAGGAAATTATTCTAGTTAAATCTGATTATTCCTTATTAGAATTTTCCTCTAGAAAATAATCCAAATCTTCAAATTTAAGTTAGTTGTAAGAATTTGTTATAAATAAATTAAAATTAACTGATTTTTAGATAACTTGTTCTATATAATAAAACTTCATATAAATACTTTTTCATTAATTATCTTATTATTTCTTTACTAACTATTATTATTTACTTCTTGTCTTTGATTAGTTTAATGTTAAAATTAACATTTTTTCACAACAAAAAATTTGAACTTTTTTTTTAAAATACATTTCTATTATTTATATTATCTTTTAAAGTTTTTTTTATCTTATTATAACTTTTTATGTAATTGATAGTTAATGATAATAACTATTATAATTTTTTTTTACAATTATTTCTTTGTAAACTAGTTTTAATAAATTTATTTAGTTTGGAAAAAATAAATGAAAAAGTAACTTTTCAATGTTATAAATTAAAAATTGCTTTTCTTTATTACCCTTCATAATTTTTTTATTAATATCTTTCTATCATATCTATTTATACTTAGACTTAATCTAAAGACATTGAACAAATGGATGGAATAGTAGCTGATGTACATCTTCAAGGACTATGTGAGGTTCCTGGTCAACTTGGTGCCTTAGTGGTATCTGAAAATGGGGCAATAATAGCTTCAAGGGGAGATTTTGTCAATGATTCTGTTACTGGAACAACTATTTTAAAACTTTTTAAAACAGCTTCAGAAGTTTCATTACCTGGTTCTGATTGCCAGGCTAAAAGACTTTGTTTATATTTTGAAAACCATGTGATAACTGTTACTGCTTCAAACAAACGTATTTATATTGTGAAGACTGCAAGACTTGAAGATAATTGAAAATTATTTGGACTTTTTTTATGTATCTAGATGATTTGCTACAGATATCTTCCAATTTTATTATTATTTATATCGTATTATAAATAAAATGTTGACAATTATATTTTTATTACTTGTTTTTCATGTTGTAAATGGTAATTTTAACTAAAGGTTATTAAAATATGTAAAGACAATTTAAAAAGTAATTAGTTTTATTAAAATTACTTTTTTTTACAAATTTCTTTGCCATAAGCTTAAACAGATTTGAAAAAAATTCCTGAATAAAAGTAAATTGAAGAATGCAGATTTTTGCTGTTAGAATATCAATTTATTTGCTACTTTTATTTTATAATCCTCTTATAAAAGTATCAACAAATTTCCAAACACAAACTCATTTTAGAAACTTTTAAGAAATTTTATCAATTTTCAAAAACATATTTACATTTTTTCTATAAATGGTATAATTGATTAGTAACAAGCTCTTTTGAAACAGTTCCTGTGTCTGATGCGCTAAAACTAATCGATTCAGAGAAACTCTTTGGTTGTTGATCACTAGAGACTTGTAGATGAGATGGTGTGTTGGAAAATGCTGGTAGGTCAATATAATGATAATTAGAAGCAGAGTCATCAGGGTTATTTTGGGAATTTTTTGTTGGTTTTGGAAGAGTTGAAACTCTATCATATCTTCTAAAAGTTGGAGTTACATCTTGTATAACTTCAGCTGGTATTTCGGGTGTAGTTTTTCTATATTAAAAACATACTAGATACGTTTCATCATCTTCATTCGTTTACTTACTTAAATTTTAAGCAGGTAATTATTAAAATGACGAGAAGAATAATAGTTAAACTTCCAATAACACTGATTACAATCAACAAGTTTCTGTTACATAATCCATTTGTAGATGAACCGTCTACAATAAAACGTTTTCTCAAATATCATTATAATTTAAAATAATATTTTTGTGTAAATTTTTCCTTGAATCAAACTAATAAATGAAAAAATATCAAAAGTTTAATACTATTCATTTTAGTTTTAGTTTTTTAAGGTACTCGATTTTTAATCTATTTTAGAAAATAGTATATATAAAAGAAAATCTTTTTAGATAAGTGATGTTAGGATGCTACAAACAATAATGATAAAAATAAATTGTGTTCTAAAGTAAAAAGTATATAAATTCAAATGTTTTGTAATCGTTTAATTAAAAAGAGATTATAATAAATGTAAATTAGATATTTGTAAACGTTGTGTTTTAAGTTAATAACTTTTTCATAGTTTGAGGTTATTATTTATCGAATTCAAATAATCAAAGTACCTCTGCTATTAGATTTTTCTTGAAAGGTGATTGATTTAGCATCTGATAAACACGTTTGGGTTGGTTGTGTAACTAGTGTAGTTTGATTGACAGGTGAGGAAGTTACGGGAGTATTTGGCCCTTTATAATATCAAAAATTGAAAATCTTAAATAGTAACTTTTCAATTTGTGTAGCTCACTACTAGTTTCTAGGACTTACTTCCTTTCCTGCTGTCAAGGAATGAAAACCAAATTGAAATTGTTAAATGTTTTGCATTTACTGATATAATAGGAGGCCAATGTAGTGATTCTTGAATTAATCCTGGACATAATCCTTCATTAGCAGCTTCTTTTCTATTGTTCTTCTTTTTAAAATAGATTCCACACCAAGGTATCTCTCCTTCTCTGTATCTTGGTGTGGTAGTGTTATATGGGACTCTATCACCTGAGTTTAGTCAAAAAATTAACTTTAAATATTTTCATTTTATTTAGGTTCTAATTTGTTTTTAAAGTTTTCTGAGTTTCACGAACTATATTATAAATAAAACGTTTCATTACACTTTACTTATTCTAAAACTTTTCAAAACTAATCTTTATTCAAAAACAGTTTATTCAAAAGTAGTTTCAAAGATTTTTAAAGAATTTTTTTTTACAAATTGGAAAGAAAATCTGTTGTAAAAACCTGCAGGCATTATAACTTCACTCCATTTTAAATTAAGAAGTTCAACAGCAAATATTCGAGTTACCATCACCGCCCCATTTCCTTTCATAGTTGTATCTAACTGAAATGTACAGTTTGACCAGGTAGGACTGTTAATGTGGTAGTAAGCAACTCCGCTATTGGCTGAGATCTTAGTGATGTTTTTACAGCTTTGAAGCTTCTTTGTATTTATTGATAAATTTTTATTTCCACCTAATATGAAAGAAGATTTTGATGAAATTGAAATAAAAGGTCAGTTTTTATTATCTATAACTTCAATCTAGTTTTCATGTATTAATAAGAGTCCTTTTTGTAAAAACATTTTGTTTATATAAACTTGGTTAACTTAAAGAGTTTTGCAGTCAATAGATTCTTGTTTAGATTCTAATTAAATTTATTTAAAACTTTTTAACCATTTTGAATTTATAAAAATCTGACTAGCAACATGATTTATATATTAATTATATGTAAGCGTACAAAGATATCAAAGCTTTTTTTATTGAATGATTTTCCTAATAATTTAGCAAGCAGCTCATAAATCAAACTTTAACTATTTCTAAATATAAATTTTAAACGTTAAGCCTAAAATTCCAATATATAAACTGATTCAACAAACCTTTACAAGATGTTGACATAATATACAAGTAGAAATTAATAATCAATTCCTTAGTAAAAAAATTCATTTCATCTTTCTTTTAACTTCTTGTTTTTCGAAAAAAATGTTAAGATGAAAAATGTTGAAATAAAAAACAAGGTTACGTCAAAAGATGAATAAAACTGTAACATCCGGTTTACTCTGTCTTCTGTCTCCTCTTTGACGTATCTTTTATATAAAGTCTTCAATTGAAATTTTGCTGACTTGAAATTTGGAAAACAATTTACAAAAAAGTAGCAGATACTCTAATAGTTATTTTTTCCAAATCTATTCACTTTCAGTTCTGAATAATTTGATTAAATATATCTTAAGATCTACTTACAATATCAAAATACAGTTTAAATGTTTGAGATATGACTACTAAAACATCATAACTTCAACTTTGTATCTCAAATTTGCTGTTAGAAGTGTGGCATAACCTGCTTTTTTATTTTCGCCTTTATCTTCTGCGGTTTTATGATCTTCAACGAATTAGTTTGATAAGATTTCAAATGACAAAATCATATCTTCTTTTTCATGTGTGACATAATTAAATCCGTGTAAAGTATAATTTTTTTCGCTCACCTAATTGTGTCATCTCTTACTACTTTGATGAGTTCGTAGCGTGTATCGTCGTATCTAGTCGTCTTTACAATTGAATACAGCTTGAAGAGTTATTATCAATACAGCATGCTACTCATAAATTCTTGTAAGTCTTTCTAAGTTTGAAGCAGTTTTGTATTTTGATCATATAAGATCAGTATTTCATTAGAAATTTGTCTTTAATCGATTCTACATTTAACTATTATCTCTTGCGACAAGGAAAAGTTTATAAAAAAAAACCTATTTAGAGAGACCCTGTGAGTTTAGTTAATGACAATCCTTCTATGAGACGCAAAACTCCAAATTTAAAGCCGGAGTTAGAGCCCTGTGGGCGGTTTGTCACTATACCCAGTCTCGTATCGGCAGCTCTTGTGACGTCAGCCGGGCGCAGCTGTATAGATCTGTCTGTTCCGCTGCATAACCTTGTTGGCGTGGAATCCTGTTGCATGAGTAACAATTAGATCTCAACAATTTCTACCCTGAAATATAAATTAATGGTCGTTTTCAGCTTAAGTAGGCCAAAAATATGTCTTTACCATCTGTTATTTGTCGCTTGCATGAAACTTTTTAGTGATTACTTAAATCTAAAAACTGTTTTAATTCTAATTAAAAAGCCTAGGTTTACCAGTGAATATTCTCAAAAGTCGTATTTGATTATAAGTAGCATTTATTTATTAGAAGTATTTTTATTTTAATAATTTTAAACAGCCTGTAAAACTAATGTTTTCATTTTTACAGTTTTTAGAATAAGTCAGTAGGAAAACAAATGCTTTGTGTAGATACAATGGTTGCAATAATTTTTATAATATTTCGACAGGACTTATTCATATCTTAGTAAAAATTAAAATGCACGTAGTTAGTATTCATGTCATTGGTATATTGGAAAATATCCTAGTATAGCCAGTATATTTCCTACAAACCTAAAAGAATTTTGTAAAGTGTCAATTTCCTACTTTTATAAATGTTTTAAAAAATGTTGCAACAACCTGATGTTTATCTGTAGCTATTTTTCTGATGATAGTTTTGTATTTAGCAGCTAAAGCATAAGCATAAGAAGATAACAACCAAAAAATATGTTTTTAGGTTACAACTTAATGACAGGTCTCAATAATTAAAGTTTATTTTTAAATTAGCTATAATCAATTCCAAGATATCTTGACGATAGTTTTAATTTTAAATGAAAATTATGATTGTTAGAATATTAAACGAAATTGATTTTTTATTACTAGAGTTATTCTTACTTATTTCTTCTATGTATTATATTTACATCAAAACAATTTTAGTTTAGAAGGTATTAGGTTATTTCCCAGCACTGAAATAAATCTGTTGGCGCCGCAGAAACACATTCACATAAATTGATCATAATACAAACAAATCGCAAGAAAAACGATAGTGTAGTTTTTTGTAATGTTTCTAAATATGATTGTGTTATGTTTATTCTTACTTCCAATTTTTATAAATATAAAATATAGTTCAAGGCTACTTATTTTTAAATAAATAAGTATTTGTTTATTTTTATTTGATGCAACACCAATAAGTGCTTAAACAAAACTGGAATGAAAATAGATTGTTATCTAATGATTCTTGTAAATTTTTACAATATTTGTTCTATTTTAGTTTACTTTTTTCAAAGTTATTTTTGATATAGTTTTAACATTCCATATATAGTAAATATTACAACTTTACCAAACTTAATTAAACATTTTTGACATTTGAAAGGTGTAAAAATTTAAACTTATATATATAATAAATGATGAGTGCAAAAAAGAAAAAGTCATGTGATATTCAGCAACAAAAAAGTGATTCCAACATTTTTTTTCTGATTTTAACCAAACTCAGAAATTTTTAGTGACTTTGAAAACTAATAATAAAAAAATCATAAAAATTTTTACTTTTTAGACAAAAACCAGTATAGCACTCTCATATCAGAATCTAAAAAAAGTACCTTTCTTTGGTTCAATAAAGATAAAAGAGTTGATAGTGAATTTACTGAAAGTCTTGAAGGTAATTTTTTTGCAAAAATAAAATTCTATATGTGTACCCTTAATTTTAAAATTTAATTTTGTAATGTGTCATATTTATTTGTGTTTGTAAATTTCTATAATGTTTTAGATCCTTGTCTATTATTTTAAAAAGATAATTTTTGTCCTAAATAACATGTATTATTTGATTTATTACTATCGATTTATCACAGCATGCAATATTAAAACATGGTTATGCAAAGTTGGTTAAAATTAACCTTTTCAATTTACCATGACTCAGGCTTCGTGTGATTGACCTAGATGTGATTACCTCATAATTAAATTGACATTTCTACTTATTACCATTTTATTTGCATGCTTGCAATTTCATTAAAGCTTTGACTTTTTAAATTAATTGGTATTTGTGTTCAATTAATAATTGGCATTTAAAATGTTATTTATAGATTATTATTATTCGATTTTAACTATCTTATGTAATAGTCTTGGAAAATTAATTCAAGCAATTATTACCTTAAAACAATAGAATATTTAAACAAACTACTTTTACAAATACTTCAATATTTTAACCTTTGCAATAAATAAATAGAATTGTAATAAAGTGATTTCAGTTTAGATAAAATATTTTTTAAACAATCGTTTGGCAAGTTTAATTTTATAATAAATATTTATACCGCTTCAATTTGCTATATATATTAATTTTTAGATATTTTTATAGCAACAAAATAAAACTTTACTACTAATAATAATAAGTTTGAATATCAGTGAAATATATTCAAATAATAAAGTCAGCTGTAAGATATCTAAAGGTACTTAAGAGGTATTAAAAATGAGTTTTGAAATGATTAGAGTATTGATTGAAAAATATTTGAGGTTTTTTGGTAGTTACAACAAAAATATGCATTCTATTCATTTTTGACTTAGAAGATTAAGTGCATTTTTAATGCATGGATTATATTGTTCAAATAACAATGTTTAATCAGCATTTACAGAAATAATTACGTCTTTGACGAACGATAAACAATTTTATTAGGATGATGTAAGTTTTCAGATGACAAAAAATTATCACCGAATATAAAATTGAGAAACTTTTATCTTAGTTAATACTCAAATAAAGTTAATTCTAACAAAAAATTGAAACTTAAAATTGATATTTCTTTGAAAACTAATCCATATTTTGTTTCTTGTGTTAAGATTCAATTAATCTTGTTTAATTTTCAAAAATCTTTATGCAAATGTTTTTAACCATCGACATTTATTTCATTAATTTTATGAATTAAAGTTTAATGCTGAAATAACTTTTTCAAACTTTAAATTCGTTTAAACTCATTTAAGAAACGCTAAACAGATTTTTTAATAAACATTTTGATTTAATAAATTTTCAATGGTTTTGTAAACTCAAGCTTTTAAATAAATTTTAGTATTCGATAAGTTAACATTTATGTTAATTTTAACTAACTATTATCAAATTGGGTGAATAAGTTAACAACTAACTTTATAAAATTATTTCAATTAATTTTCAAACGATAATAGGAAAAAAAATATTTGAAATAAAGATAAAAAAAGAGTTTATTTATTTAATATCATATATTTTAAAACTTTTGCTATATTTTGAAATATTTATACTGGCTAGAAATATTTTTTTTTACTTAATAAAATTTTTTAAAATAGATAAATATATAATAAAAAAGGCGGAAGTTAAAAAAAAATTATTAATAAAATAAAATTTAAAAATACTTTGATTGATTTGTAGATAATATTTTAGGTTTTAGAAGCTTATATGACTAGAAAGTTTGCTCCAATCAATTGCTTTCAAATCTGCTACAAGTTAGTTTATATTTCAACAGTTTTTTAATTTTTTTTATCAGTTTTTCGATTAAATTTGACTGAGATAAAAATTCTCTATTTGAATTCTTGATGTAATATGCAAACATTTTCACTGTATTAATTTTGAAAACTTAACGCTAATTAGCACAAAGTTTTTTTCTTTTTATTATTTTGAAGTTAGCTGTTCATAACTGGATATAGTTTAAAATCGTTTATTGTAGAAACTATTAAAAAAAGATTTTTTAATGCTTTGCAATTTATTAAATATGCATGATAACATTTTGTTATTCAGTTAACTGTAAAAATTTAGCTTGAAAAAATTTATGAATGGAGAATTTGATTTATTGCATGCTTTAGTAAACATCTTTAAAATGTTTTCAACTTTAAGTTCATTGTCATTTTCATCTTAGATTTTTAATATCAAATTTTTATAAAAAGTTTCTAATTATTTTTTTACAAACAAAATACTAAAACTACTTATGATCAACAATACACATGTGATTAATTAAAATGATATTCCATTTCTGTTGGTTCCAACCACTAAACGAAGTACAACTTGTTTTTCGTTTTTTATTAGTAAAAACAGCTTATTAGGAAAATGTTTTAGCTACTTACTATCAACTATTATTTTTAAACTGCCAATTATTCACTTATATCTTTTACTGAACTTTAAGTAGTTTACTAAAATGCATGACAAAATGCATGACACAGGTGAATCTGTAATTAATAATTGATAATTTGACTTAGATGCAATATAACCCTTGTTGTAAAATTTAGATATTCCTTCAGACGTGTTTCAGTTTAATTAAATGTTTATAGCTGAAAAAATAGTTAATAATTTTGATTTTAATTTCTTTATGTATAATTCAAATATAGCCGATTCAATTGCAGATAATTTAGTATTTATTTAAATAATGCTTTAAGAAATATTTTATTCAAAAAACTCCTTTTTTTCATTTCTGCTGGTAATGAATATGTTTTGTATAAGTTTTACGGTCGTCATTATTTACTTTACTCTTTTCATAAATTACTTTCTAGAGGTAATACTATTTGATTTTTAAGCATTTTCAAAGTATGTATCACCAATTTATTTTTCAGAAAGATTTTCTACTATAGAAAGTGAAATAAAGAACTTTTCTGTATCTGCACAGGTGACTGAATATTATTGTTTAAAGTGAAAAATTAGAAAAAAAGTAAACAATTAGTAAATATTAAAAAGGTTATCGATCCAGTATTTAATTTTGCTTGAAGCAGCTTTAATTAGTAAAAATTGGATGTTTAATAGATCAAACGTTCAGGCATAAATTTATATAAGATTTAATTTTCATTATTATATTTTTCTAAATATAAAATTTGCTTTTCTTAGAAACAGACAATTTTTGAAATGAGTAGCCACCAGCAGAAATTAATCTCTAAAAAAAGAAACATTCCATTAAGTAAGTTGATGAAAATTTGAACAAACTTTTAATGCTTTATTTTTACCAATATTATTTACTATTTTATTAGAAGTTTATTAATGTATGATTAACCTCGAATAATAAAAGATTTAGTCAGCTTGTTGTTATAGCCACATCACTTCAAAGTTAGTTAAAAAGAAGTCAGTCTAAAAAGCATTTTGAAAGTAACGAAAGAAGGAACTTAAAAGATTTATTGGAAGAAACAACAGTTTGATTAAAGTTTTTATTTTCTTGTTTCTGTAAAATTTCAGTTTAATTTGTAGAAAAGGCTTTTAAGTAAATATTTAAATGTCTAGGGTTTTAATCTTACTAAAATTATTAATCTAATTAAAATAGAATTGGTTGTAACTAAACTACAGCGTTTTACGTTTCGAGTTGTTTTGATGTGTTTCCTGCTTACAGTTTAGTTTATACAACTTTATTTCTGTATTGAGGTGTTTTACAAAGTTGAGATTTGTTTTTTTAGTAAAAAACTCAATCATCAACTTGTTATAAAAAAATGATCCTTAAAAAATTAAAACAAAATCTAAAAACTGCTTTTGCTTTTGAATTATTTATGTTAAATAATAGAAGTTGTAATGAAGGTTTTTTAACTTTTAAAAGTATTTGATAATATAAATTAAATTCTAATAAATTTACTAAATATTGAAATATTTTATATTTATGGAATATTTTAATTATATGAAATACCAATTATAAACAGAAACAACTATTTCTAAACTTATTCTAGAAAACAAATTAATTACAAACTGGAGGCTAACATAAATTGTAATTTTAAGAAATCAATAAATGTCTTGAATTATATTTAAAAGAAAATGACTAAAATGCTTCCCGGCCAAATTAAAGCACTTATAAGCACCTGCTTTTAAAGTTTGATGCTTCTTTGAGATTTTGAAGCAATTCTATAAAGAAAGAACTGGTTGGAAATGTCAAGAATAATTTGTAGATGTGTTTGAATATAACTTTTAACCAGACTGTCAGGGTAGAACAACCTCAGTTTTACAAAATACCGTTTCTTCTACTTTAGTATTTTTTTTGTAAATAGTTGTACGAATCAGTTAAGATAGAAGGGTTTACCATTTTCTTCATTTCAAATTTTCCGTCAAAATTTCAATCAAAACTTAAATATGTTTCTGTGATTATGTTTTAGCTGGTAGAAATATTTTTCAACAAAATTGATTTTGTATGTATAAAACAAAATATGTGAAAAGTTCTTTTTTAGATATTTTACTTTTCACAGTTTTTTGCCGAACTGAAGCCTTAAGCCTTTTTTATTCACTTTATTTTATTTGTTTAAACATCTTAGGTATCAAAATACTTGGAAATGCAAACACTTTAACTAGAACCTTTTTTCACTTTTGTCAAACTCCAGATTTTGTGCTTTCAATTTTTTTTTAGTTAAACATTTCTTTAAATATATTTTTTGATAGTTTTTCTTAAACAATTACTTTAGTTCAAAGAATTAATCATTTTGATAAATTTATAGCTTTAATATTTTCAGTGCTTTTTGTAAAATGCTTTTCAAAAAATATTATTATTTGATAAAAAGGTTTTTGTAATACAAGCTTAAGAAAGAAAGGAAAAAGAAAACTTTTTTTTGTTTATAAAAATTTAATTTTAAATTAACAAATTATTATTGCGTCTTATAAGCTACAATAAAATTTTAATGTTTTATAAAATAGTGAGATTTTTCTGAGACGTTCAAGTGTTTAATGTAAACTATCACGTATATAGGATTTCTTTATTTTAAGGTGAACATGTTAAATGAATGAAATGCCAGGTGATTGAAAATCAAATTTATAATGAGTATTTCTAATGTTAAAATATTTATTTTTGCAACTTTTTAAGCAATTTCTAAAATTAACCCTTAAAAATTATGCTAAATTTTATTAACTAACATTAAGAGTTTATAGAAAATTCGAAATTAGAATCTTAATTACTCATCAAGTTAATCTTAAATAGAAAGAATGTTTAAGATTCTTGTTTTTATCATTGTGGTATTTTATCTGCAGAAGGTTTTGGCTTAGTGTAATTATTGCCAAACTTTTTAGTTTATGGAATCCTTTGCTTTCTGCTTTGAGGTTCTACTTTGTGCATCTTTTTTACATTTTTCTTTCATTATTTGGCCGTTTTTGGACTATTTTAGGACCTTGAAACACTGCTAATAATATATATAAATTATATTCTAAAATATAAAAATTTCTAAGCAATATAAACTCACAAAACTGTTGTTAATAATTTCAATTAGTTTAATTCTATGTTTTATAAATATTCTTAAATCTCTCGTTTGACAATCTTCAAATAAAAGAAATAACATTTCACAAGTATCAAAAAAATATATTTTTTCCAACTTTTAAAACTTGATCTTTTAAAAGGCGCATTCTAAATCTATCTAAGAAAAATTATAATCTTTGAAAACACTAAATTTAGTTTATTGAATATTTCATTCGCTATTTGCTTTGAATATGTTATTTTTATCTTTCTAGTGAATTCTAATTTAAGTTTTTCTGCTTAAATCTTTAAACACATTTAATGTCTTTCAAACGAAGCCGACGTCAACAACTTGAAAACGTGAAAAATGCCGTGAACAATTTCTCATTCAAACGAAATGAATTTAAAACTAAAGGTCGAACAACTTTTAGTTTTTTTCTGAGATCACTTTAAGTTAGATTTAATTTAATTTTATTCTAGTTAGTGTTTTCATTAATTTAAATTTCTTATTACCAGTCCATCAGATTTCACTAGAAATATTTACTTGAAAGTTAATTTTAGTAGATTAAATCAAATTGAAAGTTTAAACTCGAACCCAGGGTAAACCTTTTCATTTAATGTTTACTCAATTAATCAGCTGATCAAGGTTAATTAAGTTGCTCAAAGGCTCCTAGTTACAATTGAGTTATCCATCAATAGCAGCAAACTTCAGTTAATATAATTTGTAGTCTATTTACTCAGTTTCATGATTCATCATTCATAGTTTGGTGAAGGAAGTGACTAATTGGTTTGTTTAATGTTTCTTCTACAACTTTAATGCAAAACAATTATCAAGTTAATTATCAGAAATAGAAAGCTTAAAGCTATTTTTATTTAAGTTTTTACTACAATCAGCAAACTGATTTATGAAAGGTTTGTTTTAGATTTATCGCAGAATTTTTAAAAAGTTTAAAGTAATTAGTTTCAATGATTTTTTTTCTTTCAGGAACTCCAAAACGAAAGAAATTTGGATTGAGAAAACTTGAGGTGAGAGTTAATATAACTTTTGGGTTTATTTACTAGCTTAGCTTGTAAACAAAATACTACAGCTTTGAAGCTTGATGATTTTTCATTAAATTTTGTAATAAGCTTCAACCACCAACATCATCAGAATCAGATCTTTATCTAATGATACACAGAATTAATTTCACAAACAAATTAAATGGGATATGAGCTTAGAATTAAGGTCATAGCGCTGAAAATTGTAGTATGAAATATTAATGTAAGTTGAAATAGAAAAAGCAAAAAATTTGTTTTGTTTGCAACCGTTTCAACCTTTTTTATTCTTTTTCTTACTTCTATAAGACAATTTTCTTTTTTTTCTTTATCTCTTGGCAATGTTTAACAAATATGAGAGAAGCTAAAAGAATATTTTTTTACCTTTTTGCCTTTTATTTGATCATGAAATTGATTCACTTGATCATTGTATATGGGTACATTTAAGTTATGTTTGAAGCTTGGTGTTTTTATTTTTTCTCAACTTGTTTGAAATTTTTGATTTAATTCTAAAATGAGTATTATAAGTCTGGCAACTTCTAGAAGAAGATCTTTCATAAAGCAAAGATGTAGTACTATGAGTCTTTCGGAGGCAAGTATCTTTTCTATCATCTGAAATTGAAAATTAACTTTTAATTGAAATCAAACAATCAACATTTCAATCTTCCATAAACTGATTTCAACAAAATTTGTTTCAATTTTTAATCTTAAATTTTATTTTTACTCGATTCTTATTTTTCAAATCTAAAAGCTTCTGTAATATTTCGTCTTCTGATTGAGAGTTTATTCACTTGGAAATAATTGTTGTTAATCAGTTGGTCTTTTTCTCAGTCTTTATAAAACTAAATTTTAAACATTTTAAAATATTAAAAATGAAACCATTTTGTTGATTATTATTCATAAAACTTATAAAAGATATAAGAAACGAAAAAATAATTTTCATTCTTACTTGTGAAGCTGCTGAGAAATAAATAGAACTTATATATTTTTTGATAAATTTTTAGAAATTTTTTTGAGTTTAGCAACAAATCGATTCTGGACTTTTATGACGATATCTTTTACAAATCACTTTCATTTTAAAATGAAGTATTTAATCGTATGCTTTATTCTCAATCATCAAAGGACTATTTGTCGTTTTTAATCATTTTTCATTTTCTGATATCAATCACATCAATAATTAAGCAAATTTGATCAAAAAAAAAAGTTACTGAAATGTGAATTTGGACTTTTAACTTTGTTAAAACCCCTAATTTAAATTAATAATAAAACCTTAACAGGGGTATTAAAAGTCAACTAATTTCAATTCTTTTTGCTGAGTTAATTACTTTTAACCCTTCAACCTTTTAATCAGGGAATTTACACGAATGTACATTTGGTATTTTTTCAGATGGAGGTCACAGACACTCACAAGATCTTTGTACATTTAAAGAATGGGGATAAGATGATTTCCTGTGATTCAAATGGTAATGAATTTCTTAATCATTTTCAATAACGTTGACTAATTGATTGGTTTCAGTAGAACTTCCATAATTTATTTTCAAAATTACTTCTAACTTAAACACAGATTCAAGTTTATTGAATTTTGGTGTCTTTTAAATCTAATCATATTTTTTTTCTTCATATTTTTAAATCATAGAGTTTAAAATGCTAATATTTTTAGCTATATTATAATCAAGTTTTTTATCATTAATAGAAACTGATTAAATAGTTTCTATTTTATCTTGTACATATAAATTTATCAACAGATTTATATCTTTTGCGAATCTTCGAAAATATTTTATTGTAATTTTCCTTTATCAAATAAATCAAACTTTTCGTTTGTTTAAAACCAGTTAAATTATTAAAATAATTGAGATCAATAAAATACGTTAAAAAAACTATTTATCATGATTTAATTCAAGTCCCAAAAACTTCTATTTTTTATAAGCAAATTTTATCATTTTTATTTTCCTGGTCTACTGCCAACACAACTAAACTATTAAATATTGAAAGAGTTTCACGTTGAAAGTTTAGATGTATTTGCAAGAAAAATATTTCAAGGAAAATTCTAGTTTAAAGTAAGTGTTAAAAAATTGATGGGTGCTTTTTACTAAGCTATAATCATCTCTCATCTTAAGATGTCGTTTACTACCATTGATTTAGTTCTAAACTCTCGACAACCCCTTTCAAATAAACAGCAGTTTTTTGAAGCAGTTAATAGTTTTAGTCAACACAACAAAATAGTTGTAACGAAGCAGCTGGTTGCTTCCAATTATCGATTTTAGGTGTTTCAGTTCTTTTAACACAGGTAGGAATCTGAAACCTATTCCATAAATCAAGAAGCTTTCTTGTTGACTTGAAATTCATCTTTAAAAACCAACACTTCATCAAATTCATCTTTAATATTCCTGTCAAATTATTTCTGTATTATTTACTTACTGAATCCGTGATTGTTTAACGATCCATTTTGTTCTTTTTGAAGCTTCTGTGTCTAAATGTTTTTAGATCTTCATCTAACCTTTCAAACCTTGTAAGGATTTGAAACAGCAAATATCTTTAAAAGAGTTACTTTGTGAAAATGTCAAGCAAACATTTCAAATGCTTGCATTTATTCGAATTAATCTTCTTTTAAAGTTGAAACAAACAAATTTATTTTCTTTAACTAAACTTTACTTTAGAGATTAATCAAGATTAAAATTTACAGGTAAAAGCGACCCCTACGTCAAGTTCAAATTAGGCGAATCAACAGTCTACAAGAGTCGTTGCTGTCCAAGCACCCTTCAGCCTAAATGGGACGAGCATTTCACTTTAACCCTGGACCCTTACAAGCAGCAGCTTTCTGTCCATGTCTATGATCGAGACCGCGGTTTTCGAGATGACTTTATGGGCTGGGCTATAATTGATACTCACCAATTGATTCAAGAAAAAGAAAAAGAGTTGAAGCTGTATCTTCGGAGTAAGTTGATAAGTAATGAGATGTTTCTAAAAAAAAAATTAAAAAATCGATAAGAACAAAAAGTCTGTAGAAATATTATGAACAATCTACTGAAAGTTGATTAGATGAAGCAAATAGAAATCTTGAAAAAAATCAACAAACTATTTTGAATTATAGGTTTAATTTGGGGACAATTTTTTAACAAAATTTAATTTTGAATTATTAGGGATTTAATCTTGATTAATTTAATTTGTATTTAACTTCCGTTTGTGAGCTTGTTATAATCTCCAATTAAATTACAGATTTTTAAGGATAGCGATAAAATTGCCGAATATATTTCGATATATAAAATTTTATTCTTTTAATTCTAAATTATAACTTTCAAGAAATTCTTGGAAAATGTTAATCCAGAGAAATTTCTTTATCAGAAAAGTTGTTGATGATATTCTGTTTGTATAAACTTTTATACCTTTAGGCACTTATACCTTGTTACATTCATGTAAATTCAAGAAACTTTTTCATTTGTACAAAAATTTCCAAAAAAATTGAATTTGTAAAATTCTGTGGCAACTTATTTATTTTTTTGAATTTATTTTCAGATCACAAATCTCTTTTAAATCTTAATGCTAGTGGAAGCAGTCAAGAAGATGAAGATGATTATGCAGCTGACATGGGATATATCAATCTAAATATTTCTATTGAAAATCTTCCCAATTGTGAAAACAATCCAACAGTCTCTCACTTCGGCTCAAACAGCTCTCTCGTCAGTATTGAACGACAGACTACAATTGATGTAAGTTAGTTAAAGAAAAAAGGCATTTAAAAATTATCTTCAAAATCTGTTAACTTTTAGCAACTATATGACTAGTTGATAACAATTTCCACTAAATTCCATTCCATTTTACACAGATGTTGTATAATTTATTTTGAGAATAATCCTACCTACTACTTTATCAACAAGATTTGAAAATGTAGTTAAAAACTTTCAGTAGTAAATATTGAAAATCTCGATGTTGCATTTGTCTAAAAATTATAAATTAGTTTAGCTTAACTTATATTTTATTTATTTATATTGATTACTTACAAACCAACCTCTAAATATATGTTTATTATAAATAAAAACAAAAAGTTTTTGAACATTTTATTTTGTTAGAAATTGTCTTTTGAATTAGTTTAGAAATTAAAATTTGGTTTGAAATAAATAAATTAGACTTATTTCTAAAAATTCTTAATTACTTTATACTATATCAGTTTTTTACTTTTAAAATTTGTTGACTAAAACCCTAAAAATCCATTACTACATGTTGCAACTCTAATCTTAGTAAATTCTTTAGGTATTGGCTGTGTTGTAGTAGAACTAACCAAAAAGGTGTTGTTGATAAATTAACCACAACCCTAATATGATAGAAAGAAAAAGTTTTTATGAATATTTAAACCTGAGTACATTTGTACATCAGTCAATTGGGAATATTTTATCTGTTTCCATCTATTTGTAGAATGAATTTAAAAAAAAAGGAAATATGGTTGTTACTAAACAAAGTTCTACTTGCAATTAATCGATTGAAAATTAAGAAATCATTTAAAGACTTTTATCTCTCACTTTCAAACTTAGAGATGTTAATAACTTTCCTAAAATAGTTTTTGAATATTCTCATTTTGTTCAACACACGAATAAATTAAATGAATAATTATAAATAGATAAGTTCCTTATTTTATTTGACTAAAACTAAAATACTTTGAGTTTCTTTTAAGTAAATGTTTTCATTATTTTAAAATCAAATTCACATATGTCATATTTACTTGTTTTTGAGTCTTCATATTTCATTTAAATTTTTCAACGGTTGCATTATCTTTAAGTATTTTAAAGAATGAAAGAAGCTCAGTTGATTTTAAAAACATTAAAAAGTAATTGGTCAATTGAAATAGGATTACTTCAAATTTGTTAAGTTTCTTTTATAGAGAAGTAACTTTGATTGGGTTATTAAACACGAAATATTTCTTACAACATTTTCTATACAATTGTTTGTATAATATCAAAAAAAAAATTAAAACTCAATTTAAATATATATAAATTATATATATAGATACATAAATTTTAAATTTAAATATCTCAAAAGTTTTCCCGACTATAAAATTGTCTTAAATAAAATATTTATGTATTTTTAGATATATACTATTTATATTTATTTATACATACTACTTCATATATTTTTAAAATAGAAATTTCACTTTAATAAATACATTTTGTTGCTTAAAGTTTTTTTCATTTCAAAAAATTAGAAATATTTTCTTATTTTGAAGATTATTTACTGCATCACATTTTCTACTTTCCACTCTTCTTCGTTTGTTTACATTTCTTCAAATGTAGTTTAACCTTCTTCAAGCTAACAAGTCATGCTATGAATTACATTGGCTGCAATACTTTGGTTTTGTCTGCGCTCATAGATTTGATTTTAGTGGAAAACTAATTTCTTTATCCGATGTTTGGCAACATGGTGTGAAATGGGACAGTGACCTCGAGGTCAGCAGTCTTATACCATACTTTCCCTGTCCTAGACGACCTTGCTGCCAGGGTTGATGAGGCCCACCTACCTAGATTTACTACTAACAAATGTCGTCTGTTGTAAATATGTCTTTAAATACTGATGTTGGTAGGAAACAACTGAGAGTGTTGTTTGTGATGAAGTTAAACAACCAATCTCTAAAAGTCCGGATGATGAACGGAGAAGTTCAACTTTGACACACCAGTCTTCATCTGCTTCTATAAATGAGAGTAAAAGACCAACTCCAACTTTGAGGAAACGAACTGATACAAAAAGTACTCGAAAAGGTTGGTATGATTTGATTCAGTTTTTATTTAGAAGTCGAATAAAAAGAGAATATTCCTTTTCACAGAGTTCAATAACAAACTAATTAACATATTTCGAAAATATTTATCATCATTTATCATCAAGTCATTTTATATGAACAATTTTGAAGACTTACATTCCATTTTTCATTATGAGTAGATTTCTTATAATCTTTGTTGATAGCAACAAACAAATTACATTTTTTTACATTTTCGTGAGTGTAAACTTTGATTTTTATCTGCTCTTCACGCTTATACCCCCAACAACTAAACGTCAGTTTAATTTTCAGGACAAAAAAGAAAAAAATAATTTCATTTAAAATTTGAAGTAGAAAACTTTCAATTTAGTTTGACAGTGAACGGTTTTATTGTAAGAAACTGATTGAAAAATTAGTCAAAACTTAGTTTATATTTTACAGAATAGTATTAAATAGTTATTTCTAACAATACTTACAAGTTAGTGATTAAAATGAAAGTATTAAGTTACAACTTTAAGGAAAATCAATAAAAATTTTTGTCTAGTTTAAAATTAGTAAGTTTAAGCTGAAAGACAAATATTGAAACGATCAAATTGTATATCTGGTAAAGAATATTTATCTAAGCATCAATGTTTATAACCTGAATAAGCAGTTTCATTTAACAAATAATCATTTAAGTAGGCTTCAAAAGCTTTTTTTTAGCAACAACTGTTGAAAACTGATTTAGAAAATTTACCTTCATGAGAATTTACATCAAAAAATTTGATAACAAATTTTGTCTGTTTTCGTTTTTTTTTACAACAACTTTGTTCTTTAAAATCTTGCTTGAAAGTTTAAATCTTTTTTAATTTCTCAAACATAAGAGGCGTTCTTAGGATTAGAAGGCAAACAAATTTTGTAACATTGGTTTTGAAACCGACAATTTCATCTTCAAAATGAAAGTTTCATTTCTTTAGAAGTGTTGCAACAAAACTAGAAACAGCTATGATATTTTGCTTTGACAAGTTCTACTACCAATAAACGTTTTTCTTCTTGCATAACAACTAAATATCAAATATTCGTCAACTTCCTTAAAGGCTGTTTGCAAAACTAATTTACTTTTACTTATTGATGTATTAGGCCAGAAATTTCAACCACAGCAGGCTACTTTTTCGTTTCTTTTGAGGTTCTTAAGTTACTTTTTGAATTGATTTTTTTGCTTTATTCAAAAGAAAGTCTTTAATCACATTCTGATTAAAAAAATGAGCTCGTCTAAAAATAATTTCAAATACTGAATGAAAATATCTTTAGAAATTTTACAACTTGTCAATATTTGGTCAAGCCATTTAAATTTTGTTGTTTGGTTTAGTGTAAAGATAAAAACTTGAATCATGGTTTGAAGTTAAACATCAAATTGGCAACGAAACAAACTTTTTTTTTAATTCGTAAAAATGTAAGTTAAATATAATGTAGCTTAGATACTAAAATTTTTGAAAATACTTTTTCTAGTTCATTAAATATTTCTTGAACTTTTAAATGGCTTGTAAACTTGATGATTACAGAATTTATGTTTGATCTGAACTAGTTGAGACATGGTGATGATTACTTTAGAGATTCTTCTTCTAAAATTATTTTTTGTTTTATAAACACTGAAATTACAGCTAAAAAAGTAGAAAAAAGTGTTTCCCTTTCATATTTGACAAATACTTTGAACGTTTAATGCCAGGACACCACAGTTCTTCCTTGGCAGTAGCAACAGTGTGTCTTGTATCTGGATATGATCTTCCTGCAAGAGATGCAAACGGATTTTCTGATCCTTATGTCAAATTACAGCTGGGAAAATACAAGAGAAAGAGCAAGGTATCTTCATCCCAATCCCAAAGATTAAAATCTCGTTTCTAAAAATCAATTAATCTGTAATCGGATCTTCTTCATTTTTAAGATTTAATTTCGAACTTTAAAATCCAATTATTTCATTTGATCTGATCTTATATCTGCATCTTTAGACTTGCTACAAGACACTGAATCCGGTATGGAAGGAGGAATATGTCTTAATGCTAGATAGTCCCGAAAGTTCAATTCTACAAATTGAAGTTTGGGATAAGGACTCTTTACGAAAAGATGATTTCATCGGGAAGTATGTTGAGCTAGTAAGAGCTCGGCGGTTTCAGTTGTTGATGTTTATAGAATCGAACAAGATGTATGGTCACTGGAGCGTGAAGTCACTCATCGCTTGACACTGAACTTGGTTGATGCAAGTGGAAGTCTGTGTCTTCTTGTAACTGTTCAGGATTGTGATCCGGAGCATCGTGATCTTACTCCCTATGACTTGCAGTTACTGCGGAAACGATATGTCAGTCTCCTTTTGCTACGTTTTAATATTTATTTCGTTCGCTTATCTTTTTGTCATCATGTCTTAAACTCAATTTTAACATTTTTTAAATTTTTTACGGAAACATTACAGCAGCCAGAAGTCACCCTAGAAGGGAACCCAGCCCCATAACGATTTTGTAGTTAACGTTTAAGTGCCCTTTTCGTTCGTGCCCCGCGTATCTCTAAATTCTATTATTTTTATTGGTGTTGCCCTGGTACTAAAAACTATTGATTAGTGATGGTGTCCCAAGATATCGGTCCACATTACCTCTTATCTTCTCCTTTCTTCTAGACACTATCTGAATGTTGAATCATACAGGGTTTGTCACAAAGCTTCTTTCAGACATCAGTACATCTACAGATGCAGCTTTAAAGATATTTTCTTCACTTGAGAGTAATCTCATAAACTTTTTTGATTGTTGATGATTAAAAATTGCAAAAATTAAACCCCCAAAAAAATGTTGTTAAAATCATCTGTTTGTCATTTCTAGGAAATCAACCAAACATTTAAAGATGTAAAAGATGTCGGATTTGCAGAAGTTCAAGTCATATCTGCATCTGGATTAAAATCCGCAGATTATTGTGGGAAGTCCGATCCATTCTGTATTGTGAAACTGTGTAATGGTCACGTGCACACTCACACTTGTTATAAAACTCTTGATCCTATCTGGAATCGAACATTCACCTTGTCAGTATTTCATAAACATCTCAAATAAAGTTTGATTCAATCTTTCCAGCCCTATACTAGACATTCATGATGCTTTTGAGTTCCTGGTTTACGATGCTGATCATTTAGAAGGTCGGGATTTTCTCGGTAGAATCTCTATTCCTATCCTGGAAGCAAAGAATGGAAGAAAAGAAACTTATAATTTGAAAAACTTTAAACTGAATGGAGATGCAAAAGGTTCGATTTCTGTTCAAATTAATTACATCTACAACCCGGTTAGTTTTTATCAAAAATATTTCTTTTGAAAATATTGAAATCATAATCGGATTTCAGTTAAGAGCTGCATTAAGGACTTTTAAACCAAAAGAAGAGGATTTAATGGAAGAAAGCATCAAGTTCAAGAAGACTAAGCTCTCAAATAACTTTCAACGAGTTTGGAAACTTGTTCAAAGTATTATTTTTGCAGCTCAATTTTTCAAATCTCTTTTTACCTGGGAATCCCCTAAACGAAGCCTTATTGCATTTGTGGTGAGTTTGAAAATTAATTAAAAAAGTTTTTTGATTCTACAGCTTTTTACATGATGATAAACTTAAAAGAAATTGTTTCATGTCCCAAATTATCATCTAACTTCTTCCATTCATGTCTTAAAATTAAATTAATATGAAACTAAAAGCTTTGAACTATAACAAGTAACTAAGACTATCAGTTAATTATCGGTAATAAACTTCACTTTTTAACGTTTTTTAAGTAAAAGATTTTGTGGATCTTGGCAATAATGTTTGCAACCAATGTAAAAAACTTCTTTATATGCAAGTTGGTAGATTATTTAAAGCTGTTTGTTTTAAAAATCTAATTATTCAAAGTTTATTTAACATTTGTTCAATTGAAATATTTAAAAAGTTAATTTCTAAATCATTAGAAACTAGAATAGTTTGAAAAATTGAATGTTTCAAGAATTTATTATTTTGTGATATTTTCATAAAAATTGAATATTATAAATTTCTAAACTAATTGGAAAGATTTAAAATAGAAATTAACCAGAATAACTCTTACAGCTAATTATTTATAAAAAAGTATTTTTTTATGATCAAACGAAATTATTTGCTTAAAGTTTTTCTTTTATACCAAATATTTTAAATTTAATTTTGTGTAGAAATATTTAACAAACTTTTTTTGGGGAAAATTTTCATTTGAAAATAAAAGTGAAGAATTAAAACACTTTCCAAAAAATCTATTTATCACAAATAAAGTATTATTTGAAAAAAAAAACTTTCTTATCCTGTTTTTTGAATGAAATAGTTTATAGGTGTTTTGTTTCATCTCTTTTTTTTAAATCAAATAATGTCTTTCAATTTTCAAAAAGTTCTTTTATAAATTTTCACATTTTTAAATCTATCATTTTTTGTGGTTGAAACAATTTTTTGAATGACTTTTATTAAAAAAGGTTTCTAATAAATAAATACAAAAAATTTTTCTGTTATAATTACTTATATAACAAAAAATATCTCAACAGAGTCATTTTAATAAACTTCAAGATTCGATTTAAATTTCTTTGAATCTGATTAAAAATTCGAATCAATTTCTTGCAGGCTTTTGTCATGATTGTCTGGAATTTTGAGATCTATATGTTTCCAATAACTCTTCTATTGTTATTCTTCAAAAATTACTATGACATTCACATCAGAAAATCAAGATTAACTCCATCAGAAGCCCTGATAAAAGCATCCGGAGGTTCCGGGTAAACTTGATGACTAATTTTGTTTATGTAAAATTTTTAAATGATCTTTTCAAATTGAAGCAGTGAGGATGATGAAGATGATGACAAGCAATCGTTTCGTCAAAAAATTAATGCAATTCAGGAAGTATTAACAGAAGTTCAAAATATTCTTGATATGATTGCTTCATTTGGAGAACGTTGTCACAAGTAAGACACAAAATTATTTCGTGTTCAATAAAACCTAAATCTTAATTAATATTTCTGTATTCAAAATATATTTGAAACCCTAAATCATTTTCGATTTTTTTCAGCCAATGTTTTGATAGATTAGATTTAAAACAAAACTTTTTACAATAAAATAATTGGAAACTCTGTTACATATCGGAAACTAGTTTAGTTTTGTGAAATATCTTAAAAGAAAAATCAAAAAATTTCATTTTAATCTACATCAGAAAAAATAGACTTTCTCGGCAAATAAATTATTTTTAATTATTTTTAGCGCTGTCACTTGGAGTGTCCCTTATTTGGGGTGGCTGGCAGTCATTGTTGTGTTTCTCGCTTCTCTTATTCTATACTTTGTTCCTTTTCGTTTGGTTGTACTTCTTTGGGGTATAAACAAATTCACCAAAAGATTACGGAATCCAAATTATGTGGATAACAACGAACTGTTGGATTATTTATCTCGTGTTCCATCTAATGTGCAATTGGTAATTACTTCTTTTGAAGATAAACTTTCACTAAAATCCGTTTGAATTTCAGCATCATTTCAAGAACTCAACTTCTCAATTCAAACTATCACCAGGAAATTCACGCAAGAAGCGAAACTAAATTTTTAAAGAGATCTCAAAGACTCTTTAAAATTTACTTCTCATTTACTAATACACAATTCCAATCATAACCTTTGAAAAATAATTCTATGTATGTCAACTGAGTTTTGTCGCTAAGCCATGTCAAGAAAATCTTGCATGTGATCTGAACTGTGTAAAAGTGAGCTTTTTGTCACTTACTTCATTTATTCCTTCAAACGTTTTTCAATTTATCATTCCTTTTTGTTAAGCTTCAAAAAACTAACCTCTAGATGGCAGTAACGAGTAATAGATATTTTCGAGTTTTATTGAAATCCTAAAACTCATGTAATGACAAAACTAACAAAATTAAAATTACATTTTTTTATTTTGGTTTTCAAAAGCTACAAAATATTTTTTCATTTTCAAAATCTGCTTTTATTTTAGTAGCTTGGTGGAACTATTTTATGTATATTTGTAAAAATAATTTTTGTATGTATATTTTTGAAATCATTAAGTACTAAAACGCAATATGAAGGTTCTTTTCTCTTTAGTACAACTAGAAGCTCGCGTTTCATTTACTATTTCCACATTTACTACAAAGTTCATCTATTTAGTTGACAATTAAATAAAATTGAAATGTTTTCATTAAAAATATTTTCGAATTATTTTATATAGATTACCAAATACTTTAGACTAGTTATTTAGAGATAATATTGATTAGATATGTTAATTTGATGTGAATATTTTGGAAATAGAAATACTTAGTAAAATAAATTTGTTTTTAAATTTATGAAAATTCTGGTTGTAATTGAAACAATTTTTAAAGTTTTTTTTTAACTTTAACTTTGTTAAAAAGGTTTATAAAGAAATGAGAAGGATATTCAAATTATTTTTGAGATTTCATAAATCTTATTTTTGTGAAGATTTCTGATTACTTCAGACAGATAGTTGTTAGATTTAATACGTTGATTTTGACATGTTGTCTCTTTTTTGATATTTTATTGAATAAAGCTCGAAAAAATTAGCAGCATAAGCACCATTAGTAACTAGAAAGATAAAAGGTTTGAATATATCTAGCTCAATGATTAGCAGTTTTGTTTTTGAAATGATTTCTGAAAAACGACAAGAAATTGTTTAAATTGGAGGTGGCACGCGGCTATATTGTTGATGTCCAACCTATTTAAGAGAAAGTTTATAAATAAATGAAAGACAATTTAGAACTTAACAAAATAAAATTGTTTTTTGTTTTAAATTAAGATGATTGACCTGTCATATGGTTTTCTAGAACAATAACAAAATTAAATAAAAATGCTTAAGCTAGAGTTTTTTCTTTTAAACACATTTTGACAAATATTAGACAAATTTCATTAAATGCTTTCTTATATTAAATTACGATAAATATTATATTTTATGTAACAAAATTACTTATTGACTGCTTCTGCCAGGATACTGAAACAGCAAGAGTAAAAAGTGAGAGTAAAGATTAAATTTTCTATCAAAAACTGTTTTACTATTGATTACGTACATAAAAAATGTTCTGATTAATATAAAACCTCGTATCAACGTCTTTTGCAAATTGCAAATAAGCAATATTGATGCCGAACACTTTTGCACATAATAACTTTTAAATCTCTCTCTGAATGTTTTATTTTTTTAGTTTGTATTTACATGAACACTTTAGTGATTTAATATTGCCAGTAAGCATTTTTGAACTTCATTTTTAACTTTACACTTGGTTAGTCATAAGATTGGTAATGAAAAGTGAAGCAGTATAAAATCATTGTTTACTTGTTGATGTTTATAAAAGTTGAATGAAATAAGATTGATTTGTTTCTTATTAAAGTTTTTATGATTTTCTGTCACTTTAAATTTTGTATGTTTATCTCAGCTTTTTTGTTTTTATTTGATGTAGTAACTACACAAGTTCAGCTTGTGCTTTAAGATTAATTTGCTAGTATCGTTTTTAAAGCTATCGAACCTCTGATACAGTGCAAGTGACGATATGTAGTAATCAATTCTTTCAAAACAGGATTTTATGCACTTTCACATTTTTTGAATGACATTAAACATAAAGAGTAATCTTTATTTCCACTACTACTCCGTGAGTTTAAAAACCTTTTATATCCGCTAATAGGATAGAAAAGTTTTTCTATGAACTATGACGTAAATAAACGCAGCGTTTTAAATTCTACGTCACTTATGTTTTTATATAAGACTTGCAACAAATTGTGTTTTTGTTTGAAGTGAAGTACAAAAAATTAATTTTGTTTTTGTTTTAGTTGATGTTTGCAAATGCAGAAAAGTAGTCAAGGTCTCCAAAACTTTTTTCTACTTCTTAACTTAGGTTTTTTTTTGCTAAGTGAAAGAATAACAATAAAAAAAATTAAAAAAAAAGTTAGAAGAATTCTTTTATGCTGTTCAACACAAAGCTTTTTTTCTGTTGCATTATTCATATCAGAATGAGGCTCAGCCTCAAAGGTATCATCAGCAAAATTATCGAAAAACTGATTCCTTATGTGAAAGCGCTTCAATTTGAACAGTTTAATTTGTTTGTGGTTCAGTTAAATGTTGAAAAAATTGATTTTAAGTTAAGCTTTGCTTGTGCATAAGCGATAGCTTCATTTGCTGTCCAAAGTCCAGAGTATACTGCAACAGAATCTAACTATATAATCAGCAATTTTTTTATTTTTTTCTCAAGGAGTTCAGTTAGACGTTTCCTGATAAAATAATTAGATAATTTAAATTTATTTAACTACTTTTGAGGTTTTATCATTAAAGATTACTTTTAGAGTTAAGATGCAATAAAAAGTTGTGTTATTAAGCTTTCAACTAAAGTAGATTAAAACAGAGAAAATGGCTTTTTTACACTAAAATTACAAACTTTGTACTTTTGTTCTTATCAATATTTGATGTAAAAATAAATTATCTTATTGAATGAAATGTTGCTTCAAATAATTTAATGGAATTCTTTTTACTTCGTCTTGAAATAGTTTGAAATTTTTTGTTTTGAATTTGTCTAAATTATTTGCAGTCAACAATCTATTTCTGAACTTTTTCAGCTGTTTTTGCAATCTTAAATCAAAACGATTTTTTTCGTATTTGTTCAAAAAAAATGAAAAAATTAGCGTCCAGTTTCAGCATAGGAACTTTAGGGAGACGAAAATCTCCAAAATCATCAATAAATCAAATGAAAGAAGACGAAAAAAATGCAACAAAACCTGAAACAAAACCCTTTTACCAATTACCTCGATCAAACTTTCAAAAAATTTCAAAATTATTTGAAAGAAAACGAAAAGCTCCAACAACTGAACTGTTAAAAGTAGAAAAATTGAAAGATTGTGAAGAAAAGAGTTCCTTAAGAAGAACTAAGAGTTATCGTGTGTTTGCGAGTAAGTGGAAAGCTTCTTTAATTAAATATCAAAATCGATTTGAAATATGAATTTGTAAGAAGTAGTTTGTTGTATTTAAATAGAGAAGACTGATTTTGGAGTGGGAACAAACTCAAATACATCGTTTACCTGTCGAAAAGTTTTACACAATACTAAAGATAAAGATAAAGTTAGAATTGTTTGATTATAAATCTTGAATATATTTTTATAGAACTTAATCTACTTTGAAATATTTTAACTTGTGTAAATAAAGTTGTTTTTAAAACATTTTATGACCCAAAAAAATTTATAATTCAAAAATGTTTAATTTGTAACACAAGATTAACAAATATTCACAAGAATGTTGATTTCAAAACATCTAATTATCTGAAATTCTCGTATATATCTCCCGATTAAGACCTTATCAAATGATCTTTTTGTTTACAAAATAACATAAGAAGGTGATTAAATCACTTTAGAATTTTTATTATTCATTTTCAACATTCGCGTTGTACTCCGTAAAGATCTTGATATTAACTCTTTATAATGACAAAACGAAGAGTTCTGAACCAATTTTAATATCATAAGATGATTAAGAAGCTCAGTTCTTATGATATATTTGTAGCTTAAAGTAATTTGTTTCTCTGACGCTGAAATAATCCTTGAAAAACATTTAGAGGATAGTTTTTAATGAGAAATCATTTTATAAAATCCGTTTAAAAATTAAACAACATTTATTGTGTTTCCAAATCAAAAAATTGCCTTCTTTAAGTTTGTGTAATTTATAATTCATATTTTGAATCATTGCATTTAAATCATATTGTTTTAGAGTCCTCTAATGTCTTCTACATCATCAAATATCAGTATTCCATCAGACTCGATCACTTTAAAGACACCAGACAAAAGTATTCAAAGTGAAAGCTTAAGAAGAATTCAAAAACTGAAGATTCCAAATATGAGAGAAAATGTGATCAAAGAGTTACTTCAATCCGAGATAACATTTCTAAATAATCTGCGAGATGTTACAGAGGTAATTAGATTTGTTTTTACAATAAAAATTGTTTGATTTCATAACAATTGTTGAACTTACATTTAGCTCTTATATAAATTGGCTTATTTGTTTAAAATTTAATTTAATTGGTTTTAATCTTTAAGCGCTTTGTAAATTTTTTTACTTGAGCTGTAAATGACATCTGCTGTAATGTAGTCTCTTGAAAAGCTTCAGGAAATGAGTAAATTGTTTGAAGTAAACGTTACATTGCTTATGTGAAAGTTCAAAGGTCAAAACAGAGATTTTTCTTCAATTTACTTTTCCAGATTTTATGTAAATAAATTTAACTCTAAATTTTATTTTATTATTTTTGATCAATCTTAAATTTTAGGGATATTTGATCAAATGTCGGTATCAAACAAAAATGTTTTCTTCCAAACAAATTGAGATTTTATTTGGAAATATTGAAGAAATATTCTGTTTTCAAAAACAATTTGTAAAAAAAATTCAGCAATCAATTAACTTTGATTCAATTAATAATTCCCTAATTGGACCTTTGTTTTTAGAAAATGTAAGTTACAAACATGAATCTTTTGTAAATTTTTATTAGAAATAAATTATTATAATCGTTTAATTTTATAAATTCCTTTTAGTAAGATATTTATCATGGAAATTACCTATTGTTGATAAACTAACAATTTTTGTGCAGGAAGACAAATTTATTGTGTATTCCAAATACTGTAACAACCATCCATTTTCATCGGAGTTACTTCAGCAATTTCTAACAATGAAAAAATATTCTCATTTTTTTGAAGTCTGTAGATTACGACAAAAAATGATCGATATTCCAATTGACGGATTTCTTCTGACCCCTATTCAAAAAATATGCAAGTACCCACTACAGGTTAATCTCTTTGATTTCTTATATAAACTGATATTGGTTATCAAAAAGTTATGAAAAGTTATTAACTGTATTTCTATTTAAGTAATTTGTCAGTTTATATTTCAAAATGTTGTTTTAGTCAAAACCAGACAGGCCTCTGAAAAAACTCATGATTAATTCAGTGAAAAAATATATTATAATTTATCATTTAACTTCCTTATGATTATTGAAGACTTTTTCAACTAGATGTAACCTTTCATGTTTTTCTTCTTTTTATTGAATAAAAATGTTAAATAACTTTTCTTAATACATAAAAGTTCACCTCTAAAATTTTATAATTGTGTTTATAAACTTGACTTAGTTGATCATGATTTTTATTCTAGATAAATATTTAGTTTGAATTTGGTACTTTTTTTTAATATATAAACAATTATCTAACCGGAAATTTCGACTTTAGATGTTATTTTGCCGAAATTATTATTTCTTTTTATGCTTAATTTTTTAAATAAAATTGTATGAGGCAGTAAAGGACATTTACGTAACATTTGCTTACTACAATGAGTTATAACATAATTTTATTTTTATTTTGTACGAAACATTCTTAATAAATGTAAGTTTTTATTCTGTTATATTTTTTACAAATAACAGTTAAATGAAATGCTGAAGCATACTCCAACAAATCATCCTGATTATGATTACTTGATCAAAGCTTTACTGGCTATGAAAAATGTAGCTGAGAAAATCAACGAGGAAAAAAGGAGATTAGAACATTTGAATCGTATTAGGAGATGGCAAACTCACATTGCAAATTGGCAGGTAGAAAACTACACGAAAAAAGTTAACCGTAAAAAATTTACAAATTATCAAAAGTTGTTACCTCGTAAAATGATTGCTTAACATTTATGTATGTCAATTTTTAGGGAAGTGATATAGATGAAGATAGTTCAAGACATATTTACTCTGGAGAAGTTTTCATTAGTGTAGGAAGAGCAAAAAAAGCAAAACTTCGAATTGTTTATCTTTTTGATAACCAACTAGTTATTTGTAAAAAGGTGAACTTAAAAAAATGTTTATAAATATACTCAACACTTAAAACGAACATTTATCATGCAATGAATCACACTTTCGTAAAAATGTTTTTCTAAGTTTAAAGCTGAGAAATTCAGCAATTTTTAAAAGATTGAATTTTTACTTTTAGGATGTCTTACGAAGGGATATTGTTCATTTTATCTCAAGGCATGAGACTTCTTCAATAAAAAGCATATTTATACAAAATGTTCCTGTTGCTATACGATTGAAAGAACGAAATCAGAATCAAGTACAGAATAGATGGTGGCGCTTAGATGGAAATAACTTCATGTTTTGTGATGATGTCAATGACCAGTTGAAATGGGAAAAAGCGTTTAATATCGAAAGCAAATTGTTAGTAAAAATCAGCTGGAATCATTTTTATTGATGTCATTTTTCTTTGTAAAATTTTCTATTTAATTTTTTATCAAAAAACTCATAAAATCGAATTTTTCAGAAAAGAATATCCGAATGGAATAATGAGTAAATCCACAGAGTTTGATGCTCCTTGTTTTCTAAATCTTGGAGGTAAAGAGTTGTTTCATAGATATGTTTTAAAAAGATCAATTTTTGCAGAGCTGGATGTTGTTCGTTTACAACCAAAACGAGCTTTTCAAATCAAGTCATTATCAACATCAACAGACTTACTCTCTGTCAAAGATCTTGAAGTTCGGCCTCCAGCTCGCAGATTTGCTTCCTTACGTCGTAAAGATAAAACTAGAAGCCACATCTTCTGACGTCATCAATGAGTCAACAAAAAGATTTGGTTTGGACATAGTAACCAGCTCAAACCATTTTGTTAAAGTCATTTTTTGTGAGTTTGAACTACCTGATCATTGATTAGAGACATGTGTACGACATTGTGTTTCATTTTGGTTTTTACTGATGTCTATTTTTAATTAATGAAATTCACTTTGTACATTTTAAAATGTACTTCATGAAAATTTGTATATTTCTAACATTGAAGGTACAATAGGTGGACAGTGATAGGCATCAACTACTAAAAGAGATCCGATCTTAGATGATTTGTAAACTTTATCGAAAGTTCAGCCATTCAGTTAACCTAATAAATCCCTAAATATTATTCGCCCAAATTTTCTTTCACCTTTTTTACTTTCAAAGTTCTTATGATTTACGTAAAAGAAAACTTATATAGAATTTAATTTATAAATCAGCAGAGTACTTCAGTAAAGTGATCTTTGTGAAAAACAGTTGGCGATATTAGAGCTACTAAAATTTTTATGAGTTTCTTTTGAAAGTAAATTTTGAAAGCTTTATAACTTAAAAATTACAAAAGTAAATGCTGCAACAATTGGGAAAAATTAAATAAATTTTTAGATAATTAAAGTATGATTTACATTGATACAAAAGAAACTTAATCAAAAATAATTATAAAATGTTTAAAAATTTATGTAAATCATTTGTAATTTTTATTCATTAATCTAAACAGATAAATTTAAGAATTTAAAATGCTGGAAAATTTAAAAGTTGGTAAATAAATAGACAATTGTCACAACTTTAGTCTGGTGTTACTAAAAATACTTTGATAAGATCTAATTGTTGTTAGGCTTTTGTCACAAAAGTTAATTTATCTTGATAGTAATAACTTTTTAAAACTTGTCCTTGCTTCAGTTATCAGCCTAAAACAAGATTTGGGTTTCAATCTGTTGTTACCTAGGATCGAAGATGAAGATGCTGGCAACTCTATAAGAGTTCATCTTAGACTAAAAATACTTTGATAAGATCTAATTGTTGTTAGGCTTTTGTCACAAAAGTTAATTTATCTTGATAGTAATAACTTTTTAAAACTTGTCCTTGCTTCAGTTATCAGCCTAAAACAAGATTTGGGTTTCAATCTGTTGTTACCTAGGATCGAAGATGAAGATGCTGGCAACTCTATAAGAGTTCATCTTAGATACCTAGCTTTGTCTTTATTCTGTTTGTTTCACTGACTAGTTTACTAAAAACAATTTTACAGGTATCAGCTCTTAAAGTGATGTTTGCTTTATCTGATAAACTAGTCGCTTGTGAAAAATCTAAAGTCATTATTTGTTCTTTGTTCTGATCATTAATCAGTTGGAACAAATTAAAACAAAAGACTTTAAAAATTGAGTTTTTCAAACACATTTCACATTGGAATAAAGCTAAAACTATCATTATTAAATATTAAGCTCATAATAGATAATCAAGAAATAAACGAAAGTTACGTTTTTTGGTGTAATTTTACGTTACAATTTACATAAAATGTTCAGCTGCTATTTTAAAACAACTTTAATGTTGTATTTATTTGAAAGAAACTTTTTTCGAGATTAAATTTATTTCTTTATTTGTTTAGGTGATATGTTCTTCTAGTTGATGTGAATCAATTCTTTGTACGATCAACAGATATGAAAAGATATACACACTATAATACAAATTAAATACAAAATAACAAGTTTTTTCAAACTTCTGTTTACTTATTTGACAAACTATTCGAAGCAAATGAAAAGTTTGTTTTTTATCATCCTAACCTTTTAAGTAACAAGCTAAATAAGACAGAAAAGTAATTTGTGAGTTGATATTTAATTACTTCTTACTGCAATACAAAGTTTTTCACCAATCACTATAATCATAAAAAAGAAACAAAAATTGTAACATAGAATATCATGTGATGGTTGTTTCGCTTATAGATCAATTAAAAGGCTTAATTAGAACTCTTCAAGCATACATAATTGCTGTGTTCAGAATAATTATAATTAAGAATAATCTGAACTTCTACAAATACATTAAAAGATCAAAGCCACCTGTGTTTTCAACGTGTATCTTCGACTCGCTGAGGAAGACACTAAAGACTGATTTTAAGTGAAGAACCTATAGCTTAGAGGTGAGTTGGTAATTAACTTAACTATATTTCAAAATAGCTTTTTTGAGCAGTATTGTTGAAATTGAATTAAAATTGGTTTAAAGTTAAATTACATTTAGTGACAGAATATACACTTATATGCCTGCATGTGTGGCCGTTCGCTTTTGAAGCGGACCAAAAAACATATAAAAGCATCAACTCTAAGATAAGCTTCTATTTTCAAAGTATCTTTAGCATTAGATTAAAGGAAGCAGAATTCTTATTCAATTATCATTGCCAGAGTGAAATGAAAATACAATCAATCTAGTGATTAATCAAATATCAAACTTCTAAGTATAAATTCAATTTTCATATGAAAAGAATTTTTTTATTCCATTTAAACTACCAATCAAATTAATTTGTAGGATTTTGTAGATAGTATTTCAACTTCAAATAAGTTGATGAATTCCAATGGACTTCTTCAACTTTGCCACTCGTAAAATCTTTCTATTACCAACTTCTTTTTGATGACTCAACACAAAGTTTCCTGGAGACACCCTCGCTTTAAGCATTGGCATCAGCTATATCTCATCCTAGTAAGACGTAGTCTTTAATGTCTTATTGATAATATTATACAACACTGCTGATTGTAATGGCGATTACTCTTATACTGCAAACTACAACTATCTATTAAGATAATGTAGAAATCAAAAACTGCGTTTAAACACCGTCTTCATGTATATAGTGGAAAGGTTCAAATTGAATGTGTCAACATCGTCAACAAACACCACAATGTTTGGCTTCATCTAAAGTAGAGGTTAAGATCTACTAAGAAGTACTAGAAGTTTTAGAAAAGAAGACTTATGATAGCAACAGCGCGAGCTTTACCCAACTCTCAGTAATTGCGTGAAGCTCATTTTGCAGAGCTGCAAGAAAATACGAAAACGAGTTTTGGCTTTGCAAAATCGTAAACAACCAAGCTGAAGCAGCAAGGAGTGTATTAGGAGTCAACTAGTCCCACAAAACGTCCAACAACTCCCTTGTAATCTGCTGCAGGAGAAATCTTGTACAGCAGAGACAAGCAACTAGGAGTTGGCATTTCTTCCCATCTCTACTCCCATCAACAGTGACGAACACTAGATTGGATCAAATAAAATTGTTACCTTTTGTAATGATAAAGACTCTTTATATAGAGCTTTATTCAAATAAGGCGACTAACAACAATGATGAACATATTAACGATACGCACTATCTACCCCCAAATCATACCACCAAATGACAACCGCCTATACGAGAACGACGTTTAACACATTTACGTCAGCGGCAAAATACTTTACTATTATACCTTATTTAAATAATCAGTTTTTTCTTTATCAAATTAACTTTTTCTTAATTACCTTTACACGGCAGATATTGAAGTAAATTTAACAAAATCTTCAGATAATCATAAAAAACTAAGAATTAAAATTTCTGGATAAGCTCACTGACAGACTGTGGTATGCAAGATCAACCACAAAACTTTTTGTAAAGTTGATTAGTTTGATTTCAATTTTTATAAAAAATAAACATCTGCTAGTTCATATGAAATTAGTTGTAAGATATTGATTTAAAGTTTAATTGAAACTACTTGTAACTAGTTACAATAAACACGCAAGTACAAAACTTCTCATTTTTAATTAGTAAAAACAACCCACGAAATTTGAACAGATTAGTTTGATCATGCAACAATTTTCTACAAAAATTATTTCATTCTCGTGGGTTAGATGGGTTTGAGTGAGAGACTACTGGTTCCTGTTGGAAGGTAGCTACTGGTTCCTGTTGTAAGGTAGCTATTGGTTCCTGTTGAATGGTAGCTACTGATTCCTGTTGTAAGGTAGCTATCGGTTCCTGTTGAATGGTTGCAACTGGTTTCTGTTGAATGGTTGCAACTGGTTCCTGGTGAATAGTTGCAACTGGTTCCTGGTGAATAGTTGCAACTGGTTCCTGGTGAATGGTTGCAACTGGTTCCTGTTGAATGGTTGCAACTGGTTCCTGTTGAATAGTTTCTACTGGTTCCTGTTGAATGGTTGCAACTGGTTCCTGTTGAATAGTTGCAACTGGTTCCTGTTGAATGGTTTCTACTGGTTCCTGTTGAATGGTTGCAACTGGTTCCTGGTGAATGGTAGCTACTGGTTCCTGTTGGAAGGTAGCTACTGGTTCCTGTTGAATGGTTGCAACTGGTTCCAACTGGTGAATACTTGCAACTGGTTCCTGGTGAATGGTTGCAACTGGTTCCTGTGAATGGTTGCAACTGGTTCCTGGTGAATGGTTGCTACTGGTTCCTGTTGAATGGTTGCAACTGGTTCCTGTTGAATAGTTTCTACTGGTTCCTGTTGAATGGTTGCGACTGGTTCCTGTTGAATAGTTTCTACTGGTTCCTGTTGAATGGTTGCGAAATGGTTCCTGTTGAATGGTTGCTAATAGTGGTTCCTGTTGGAAGGTAGCTACTGGTTCCTGTTGAATGGTTGCAACTGGTTCCTGGTGAATACTTGCAACTGGTTCCTGGTGAATGGTTGCAACTGGTTCCTGTTGAATGGTTGCAACTGGTTCCTGGTGAATGGTAGCTACTGGTTCCTGTTGAATGGTTGCAACTGGTTCCTGGTGAATAGTTTCTACTGGTTCCTGTTGAATGGTTGCGACTGGTTCCTGTTGAATAGTTTCTACTGGTTCCTGTTGAATGGTTGCGACTGGTTCCTGTTGAATAGTTTCTACTGGTTCCTGGTGAATAGTTGCAACTGGTTCCTGTTGAATATTTGCAACTGGTTCCTGGTGAATGGTTGCAACTGGTTCCTGGTGAATAGTTGCAACTGGTTCCTGGTGAATATTTGCAACTGGTTCCTGTTGAATAGTTGCAACTGGTTCCTGTTGAATGGTTGCAACTGGTTCCTGGTGAATGGTAGCTACTGGTTCCTGGTGAATATTTGCAACTGGTTCCTGGTGAATAGTTGCAACTGATGGCTGAGCAATGGTCACCGGTTGCGTTACAGTGATTGGTTGGCTGATCGTAATTGGTTGTGAGATGGTTGCCATTGGTTGTTGGCCGGACTTGTTTGAAGGTCGCGTTTGTGACATCACAGATGATTGTGCGACACCTTCTGGTGGCTTAGTTCCTATTTTTCGGCTAGGAACTGCATGACCAAACTTCTACAAAAAAATGACAAATAATTAGATACAAATAAACGATGAAAAAAACAAACTTTTGAATATGGCCGTTTGTTGAGCTGGTGTGAGCTTACTGGTGAAGGTCCAAACACTGTGTCAGCGAATGACTGGACTGGTGCCAATCTAAGAGGTCCTCGAAGTTTGCTAGATGCCGATTGGTAGTTTGTGCCGCTATTAAATGACTTTGATGGTGACCTCATTGATGCATCAGAGCTACTTGAAATCTTTTTTAATCCATCAGAAGAGACGACATATCTAAAGATGAGAAAAAATAATGAAGATCAGTTGATGAGGACCAAGATTGGAAGATGGTTGCTATGGTGAATCACCTGACAATAGATGAGTCGTCTTGACGGCTGGAAGGTGTTTGTCGATGACTCCGATACCTAGCAGTCGCGAAGCTTCGTTGACCTCCGCGCGGTGTGTGTCCTCCTCTTGTTCTTAAACCACGAGAAGACGAAGGCTTCGGTAAGCGCGTCGAATCTAAGATGACGTCATCAGATGGTCACGTGAGCTGGTGATGGAACTGACCTTGTGATGGAGGTTGAGATAAACTTTCAAGAATAGCGGTTGCTTCCTCTGTTTCTCTATCATCTCGTAACCATGCTGATGCTACAATATGCAAATTGGTATGATGACGTCATCAGTGATGTCATTAATAACCTCGGAATGAAGCGGATGCAGTGACGTCAGTCATCTCGGCGATACTCGCAATTCTAGTAGAAGGTCTGAAAGATGAAGAGTGAATGATCTCTGAAATTTAAGGATCAGAAACAAACTTTTGATGAACTGAAGATGCAGAAGAGATCTTGGTGGCTGGAAATAATAAAAAGATGAAGATCAGTTGAAGAAGATCGGATTTACCTGATGGAGTGAAATTTTTATCTTTATCTTCAGTTCGACCACCGAGGATAGCAGCTACAGCAGCTTCTGTTTCATCATGTGTCTTCCTCATCATCTCATCTTCCTAAAAGACATCATTCAAATGATCTGATCTTTAGTTGGTTGCCTAGCAACCTGTAGATTGAAAGTTACTCCGATCTCGCTTCTTCGGGGCATCTTATAGGATTTGAAAGATGAAGAGCGCGATTTACGCTTGGTAGCTTCGCGACTGACCAATCCGGTGTTCATGTTGAAAGTCAACTTCGAAATTTTATCCTCATCTCTACGCAAGCTCGCTGAAAATATCGTCCAATCACAGATCAGTATTTGAAGTGATGACTTAATAACTCACCATCATCATCTAGAGATTGAGACTGTTGGAGTCGTTTGTTGGTCATCAAAGATTTCTGTGGATGAAGGAAGATCAGTTGATGGGGCGTTGGATGAAGATGACTCACTTTCAACTTCTTTGCTTCATAGAAGACACTTTGAAGGAAGTTAGTCACGTGTTCAAAGATGAATCTGTAAGATGCTAAAGATGAAAGATGAATTGATTAGTGATGAAGATACAAACCGATCCACAACAAATTGGTCACAGTTCATCTGATGACAGACTTCAGAAGATACTCTGAGATGATCATTAGCTCCGTGGATGACAAGGGAGCCAGTAAGAGCTTCACTGAAGCAAGTTAATCTCATGTCTTCTACGTCCGATGGATGCGAGCAAGTTGCTTCATCTCCAGTGATGAAGTAGGTGGGAGTAGTGACATCACTAAGATCATCATCGCAACTCTACGGATGTAGTGATCTTTAACAATGTCCTGGATGTCTTTTACTTACTCCTCTAATTCCTGCTAATGTAGAGATCGGGAATCCGCAACAGATGATGGCATCAACTGGTTCCAGTAAAGAGACCTGATCAAAATATATCAATAAAGATCATAAAGATCAACTCCGGATGCGACTGACGTAACAATTGATGATACTCGTGCTGTTCCAACCAATCAGAATCACTTTTCGATCTGAGAAGCGAGATCTGACTTCCCGAATCTTCCAGCAAACAGCTCTCAGTAGATTTTGAGCAACATCACTGATCGGGATTGAGTTCCTCAATTTGCTTCCAACATCAGCGTAACTAACTGAATCAGAGTCTTCGATCTGTTTAGAGATGTTGACAATCTACAAAAAGCATCAATTGCATCTGTCAGTTTTTTAATAAATCAAGTGGAGATGAAGAGTTACTCCAATCATCAATTCGATGTCAGAAGACATCTCAAAGAAGAGTATATTTACAAATGGATGCAATTCTATTTATAGTTTTTCAAGTTGTAGACATGACTATTTCGCTAATCAAGAATTGATTAAAAAAGTTAGTGACTTCAAGTGACGATCAAACAAAGACACAGAGAGCTCTGAAGTCAAGAGCGAGAAGTCACTAGCTCTCAGACATCTACGGATCACAATCGACCCAGATTCAAAGAGCGTGAAGATGAAGAATATGGGAACAGATAAAGAGCGCTTTATATAATATACTTCGAAATGTTGATAGACTTGATTCGTGATGAAGTTTCATCAACTATTACCTTCGCGTTTCCAATTTGACTGATCATCGTGTTCCAGAATCGAAGGCGGCGAGAAGTGGACGGATACGATTGGTTGGACATGAGACATGGGACAAACACGAATACTGCTGGACAGTCAATTTTCAATGTCTGTGTGTGAACGACTGCTGTAAGGGCCGGGCCCCAAGGTCGCTTTGTGATGATACTAGCAACTGATTCATCTGTAGTCGAATTCATTTTCCAAGGTTGAATCATTTTGTCGACTTGCATTGGAACCTGTTGGTAGATTATTAGATGATACCCTCGAGTGGTTTCAGGGTACCCACATGACATCTCATCGTTTGAATGATTTCAAAGTAACTTGTTAGTAAATCTGCTGGAAGATTTTCAGCTAATGTCATATGTAACCACTGACATAGTTTCATGTTCCAATCACATCGGGCTAGCGACCATCGAAGTGCATTTGCTGATTTTTCGATCGATAAACGTCTTGAAATGATTTCTTTTGATGTCTGTGTGAAATTGTGAATTTCTACAAGTTTCGAAAACTCTAAGGAAGTTTTTAAACTAATCGAAGATTAATAAAGATCGAAGATTAATTCCTAAAGATCATATAAAATTTTGTTTTAAAACTAAACTAAATTGCAAACTGAACAAAAGAAATTTAATAAAATGATAAAAGAGATCACTAACTGATTTAGTAGCTAGTTTTGTGAGTAAATCTTCATGAAGTAAATTTATTGTTTTATTGAACAAAGTTTCTTGTTCTAAATACCAATCTTTTCTACAAAAATCAAATTAATTAACTTTCTGCCATCTTTCATCTTAAGATTCAACAAACCTGTCTAATTTACTTTCCCAGAATGGATCTTTTTGGAGTTTTGCTTTTTCCAAAGACTTTTCTATAATTGAACCACATTCTGCCATTTGATTTCGAATTCTTGACTCCGAACAAAACCAGGAATCAGATTCAATTTGAAATTTTTCTTCATCAACACCAACAACATCAATCTATCACAAGATATAATCATAAAAAAATGGTAGTATAATATTTTTTATTTTCTAAATTACCTTGAAAATAGCTTTAAAAACTTATAGTAGAAAGCAAAGAAATAAACTCTAAATAGTAAATCAATCAGCCATATCAAAATTAACTCATTTAGCTATTTATTAAACTAATAAATAAAATATTTCATTATTATAAATCTTAAAAAGTTACCAGTTCATCTTCTTCATCTTTGTGATATCTGAAATAAACAATGCAAATTTAGTTCAGATATTTTAATAAAATCTTATAAGCAAAAGGAATAATAAGATAAAAGATAAAACATTTCTTATTTTAAAAAATAGAATTATTCCTTGAATACCATAGATACTACTAAATGAATTTTAATTTAAAATAAAACCTAACATTTTTACTGAATTTGTAAAAAATAATCTAAAAATATAATATAAAACTACATTTAAAAATAATAAACAATACTAGCAAACTATTCAAAAACAAAGTTTTCAAATAAATTCATCTCAAGTTCTATTCCTCTATATAATGTTTTCAACTTGAAAAAGATATTAAAAAGCTTAATCAATTCAATGATCATTCACTAGGAAAGTTGTTCTTAAATGTGTCACAACCTTTCATACAAAGACCTTCTTTCAATCTTAATACAAAATCCCTATAATATCAAGGATTATCTTCAAACTCATTTTATTATTTACAATTATTGCTTTCTCTTATCTAAACTATAATGACTTTTTTAGAGATAGCAACCTTTCATAACTTTTCAGTTTGTTGTGAAAAATCAACCAACTCAAGAACTTTAATAAAACTCTACCAATTAATAGCTTTCTACATGTTAGGCGAGCATAATAATGCTACTGAGACAAACAATTATATAATTATAATATTATTAGTTTTAATTTGGTACATATTGTCATAAAGTAAAAAATTATGTAGAACAACAATATATATATATCAGAATAAACCTTTAAAACTTTTCTTAATAAATTAACATTCTAAATAATTTTAAAAATATTATATATCATATTACTTGCTATACATTAGAAAGGAAATAAATATATAATTTATATATCATTATCATTTATGACTACTATCTTACAAATAGTCAACAAGATATAAAAAAAAAAACTTAAAAATTTATAATTCTAAAAATTGATATATTAAATAATATAAATCAAAAATTTAAAGAAAAATAAAACAAAGCAGAAAAACTTACGTTTTTTCAGTATTTTTAAACAGCAAATATGAAGATGGTTGAAATTTTTCATTTGAAAAAAGACATTTTTCAGACCAGTGTCTGGAATAAGTATGATCCATAGTACAATTTTGTAGATTCATTTTTATTTACCTCAAAAGCAGATCTAAAAGCTAACTAAACGAATTTTTATAAAAATATTTATTAACGACCAAAATTGGAAATAGAATCCATAAAAATGATTTGTTTAAACTGAAATACAAAATTGTTAGTTATAATAAAAGTATTAGTCAACAATCAGTAAAAGCGGCAAATTAAAGTGATAATTTGGCTTTTAATTTTTTTAATAAAACAGTGGTAAGGTTATAAATAAAATCAAGGATAAAATTTAATAAAAACTTTGATAAAAAACTTTTATAAGTCTCTTATACAATTTTATACAATAATTGAAATTATATTAACGATTTGAACTTGATAAAATCGAGTAGAAAACTTCACTGATCAAATAACTAAGTAGATGCAACTACCTTCAACTAAATACAAAAAAAAAAAAAAAAAAAGTTTCCTCATATATTCTTTATAGCTGTCATCTCTAAAATATTTCAGATAAAAATAACCTTTGTGACGCTTGTTTCTACAGCAATGCTCTTACAAAGCTGGTAGGTGATATAGAATAAATGGGTTAAGATGCTGAAAATATAATTCTATTCGACCTAAATTAAAATATTAAGGCGTGAGAAATAAGTTGGCTTCTGCAGCATTTGAACCCTATATGATATTCATAAAGCTTCTCAGTTGTCCTGAATCTATAAAAATAAACTTTTCTTTCAGTCCAAATATTCACCTTTAAAAGCCATAAAATATATAATAGCTAAATCCTCTAGTGTAGTTGGATATACTTACAACTAATACAGTCAAATACCTGAGAAGTTTACGGCTGCTTTGGATGCCAAACCGGTTTGCGGCAAACAGATAAATCTTTGATGATGTCTACCTTTAGAGTTTTAATTTATATATTAGTCTACAATCCTAAAAAAATTCGCACAGAAAAAATACAAAAACAGCTTTTTTATTGAGCAATGGACCTTATCCAAAAATTTACAAACCCGTCTTCATAAGCCAAAGGGTTCCTACTCACTCTACAATGACTTGGATTTGTAAGGGGCTGAAGATCAATCAAGAGTTTTAAACGCTCTGGATCATACTTTATTTGATCTCTTTCCACAGGATAACCTCGGAAACAAAGCTCTTCTACTCTAAATACTGTTTTAGATTCATTTAAAGTCATTCTTGTACCTCCGACAGACTCAAGAAACCTTTTTGAATGCCGTTGTAATTCCTCTAACGAGTTGCCTCTAATGATAATATTATCAAAATACGCTGATGTATTTTTAATTTCCTGTTTTTCATTCTTTCGGTCATTATCCTTTGAAATAGTGGACCCCCATTTGTAATTCACCTCCAGACTCAAAAACCGTAAACTTCTGGGCTCTTTCAGATATGGTTATTTGGTGGAAATCTCTCGTTTCGAATCATAAGAAACAAAAACTTATATTTAGCCAGTTCATTGACCACAATCAAGGGTATTGGAAAATCATCTCTTTCTGCAAAAAGGTTTATTTGCTGACTATAGTTAATGGCCAATCTTTGTTATAGTAAAAAAGATAATCTACTTATTCGAATAGAATCTTATTCAAATTTATACTAGGAAAAAGAAACGGTCTTAACCGTTGGTAAAAAATTAATTATAACTTTTGTGCCGAATGAATAAATTGCACTCAGAAACTCAATTATAAAATGAGTGAATCATCCATAAAATCAGGAAAAGAGGAAATATCATAAAATCTTGCCTTGAATTTGTTGTAGTTGGATAATTAAGCTCAGAAAATGCTTAAAAACTTGCTAAAGAAGATATCACAGCCTGCAAGTTTGTAAGTGAATCACCTAACCTTTAAAAGCAAGCCTTTAGAGTAACCAAAAAGGTAATTTGAATTGTTTACTGTAAGCATTAAACGAACAGATTATTTTACTTTTGTTACCTGCCTAATTTTTTGGAAAAATGTTCATCAAAATGAAAACTTCTTAATTAGAAAAGATACTTTAAAAAATAAATAAAAAATAAAAGAAATTGATTTGTTCGGCAAAATTAATTAAAACTTCATTTAGTACACACAGTTTGGTAAACGTCAATTGGGTCAACTGTTCGCTAAGCATTGAACAAAAATAGTAATGCTTTGTAGGTAAGTTTGTTGCTTAATAGTTGAATCAGTGACTTCCAAATCATCGCAAGTATCAGTACCTCCTCAAGGAGCTATAAATTTTGTAGATTTTCCTTCTATCAGATTATTAGCGAGTTTGTTTAACACTGGCGCTTGTAAGCTGGTTGAAATAATTTGTTTAAATTTTCTAAACCAGTTGCATAAAACTTGTTTTTGAGTAGCTTCAAGTTAAACTGTTTGATAAAATGGCAGATTTTAATTTTCTCAGAAAAAAATTTAAACAAATAAAAGAATAAGGAATAAATAGCCAAATAAATAAACTTATCACTCAAGAAATTTACCTTTTTAATTACTAGTTATACTACAAATAAATGATATATAATCCTAATTATTCTTATTCTCCAAAAAAGGTAATTTGTGTATTTTTTTCTAATTAGTAGTTTTACATAACATATAGTAAAAGTGAGATTGTTGTAAGAACTTTTTAAAAAAGTCAAGAAATTGTTGAAGCCTGGTCTAGAATCATAAAAGGATCACAAATAATTTTTATAAATACTAAATTGAAATATTCATCGTAAAAAAAATTCACTTCTCAAAATATTTGAAACTAATGCTTGATTATATGCTGCAGCCTCTGAAGACCGGAAATGCGAATTGATTAAAGATATGCGATTTGAGATTCAAAAGTTTTAAAAATAAGTTTGTTTGAAAATTCATTTCTATAAAATGTATTTGTAGCATATTCTACTTATGTCAAAGATGGATTTAAAACTAAGAAACTAAAATTAAAAACAAATATTTGTTGAAGTTTTAGTATAAATAACCTTTATATCTTAATTGCCTTAATCATCTGCTGTTTATGTAATGCTAGCTAAGCAAAAAATAAATTAATCGAAAGCTAGATTTTGGGAAATAAATAGATAATTGAAAATTTTTTAATTTGAGAGGTTTAGTATCTAAAATCGTTTTCTCATTTAAGAAATAAAAAATTGTAGTGAGCTAAATACCTTAGCATGAAAGTTTTTTTATTTCTTTTTTCGCTTACATTGCTTTTGCAAGTAACCCTTGGAAGAAAAAAACAACCAAACATAGTTTTCGTGTTAGCTGATGATTTGGGATACAATGACATCGGATACCATAATCCTGATATCATCACCCCGACCATAGACATGGTGACCAAAACGCTTTTCACAAATTATTTCGAGTAAAGATTTTACTAAGCTTTGATACTTATAAGAAGTTTTTAAACTAAAATACTTTCTTTAAACTTTTAAATATTATTATTTTTAGCTTTCTAGAACTGGAGTAAGGTTTGAAAACTATTATGTTCAACCTATATGTAGTCCGACAAGAAGCCAGTTGCTAACAGGAAGATATCAAGTCACATTATCTTAACTTTTCAATACTTAATTAAAATAAAAACGTTTCTAGATCAGAACAGGACTTCAACATATGGCTATAGCTCCTAACCAAGCAAACTGTTTACCTTTAGATGAAGTAACATTACCTCAAAAATTAAAAGAAGTTGGTTACTCGACGCATATAGTTGGAAAATGGCATTTAGGATCTTATAAAAAAGAATGTTTACCTCACTATCGTGGGTTCGATTCTTTCTTTGGTTAGTTGAGATTATGTTACTGATGCAAGTTTGAAAATATTTGTGTTTAGGTCTTATTGGTGGTGGATGCGATTACTACACAAAAGAATTTTCTGCACCTTGTGCTACAACACAGCAGCTATTTACTGGCTACGACTTTTATAATAACGATGAGGTAGTTGTCGATAATTCGACTTATACAACTTATTTGTATCGAGACCAAGCATTAAAACTTATCAAGGATCACGATAAGAAAAAGGTGAAGCGTTTTTTTGAATATAAAATCCCATGATTTGATGACATCATTGTTAATATACTCCAGGAACGTTTTGTGATAAACGTTTGCATCGAAGTTTCATTTGTTGACAATTTTTTTAACTTATTCTAATTCTACTCAGTCAATGATACAAATTAATAAAAGTCTGATAGATTAAATGGAATAAGTTGTTCAGGAATGATAATAAATTTTATCTTATTATGAATTGAGCATAATTGAGCTGCACAGTATTTACGAGCAATAATTAACCAAGAATACACAAGACTAAAACCTGACTTTACAGCTACTGTTTTGAAATTACGTTTGCTGTGTAGTAATCTACTCTACTATTCAAGTTTATTATAATTGAAAAGATGCTTAACCGCTCGACTTTTCAGCCTCTTTTTCTTTACATGGCCCTACAATCACCTCATGGACCCTTACAAGTCCCTGATAAATATCTGAAAATGTATCCTAATATACACAATGATGGAAGAAAGATTTACTCAGCTATGGTAACATCAATGGACGATGTGGTCAAGGAGATTGTTGGATCACTCCAAGCTCATGGGATGTGGGAAGACACCCTGTTCATTTTTTCATCAGGTAAACTACAAGTGATTTATCAGCTGTTTACAGTTAAGCTTGTAGACAACGGAGGACAAACAGTGAATGGTGGTAACAACTGGCCTTTGAGAGGAAGACAAACAAGTTTATATGAAGGTGGAGTGAAGGCTGTTGGTTTTGCTCGTGGACCAGGAGTTTCAGGGTTTGGTAGAATCACTAAAGGTCAATTCATAAAATGTTTCATGACAATAATTGTTTTTTAGATAGAATGAAAATTGGAAGTTGTTAGTGATCTTTTGTATTTAAATTAACTTGTAATTGAAAATTAGAAGCTTGATTGTTTTTGTATGTTGAAACACTTCATATTTTCATTAGGATGATGTTGTAGATTTCTCAATCATTCAAACTAGATTGCTCTCAAACCAAATTACAACTTTTGTTTGCAAGTTGAATAGAAAAACTCTTTTTTTCAGTATCTAGCTGAAAGAATACTCAGTTATATGGTGCAACAAATTGCAAAGTAGATCTTAGTAAGTAGCTGCCATTAGCTTGGGGTCCTAGAACTTTTGAAAAAAGACGTCATCCTCCCTACCGCACCTGTATCCCAAACTCATAACAATCAAACCACTGTAGCTGAATACTCGATGACGTCACTGTGACTACCTGACGTCATCGTTTTAGTTGATCTTCGTAAAAGAGTTCCAAACTACTCCTAATTCAAATCCTGCTACAAATAGATACATCTGAGTCTACTGCTGACTTTTTCAGACTGCAATCGAGCCAACTTAATCAAATTTAATCCACAGAACTTATGCATGTGTCTGATTGGTTCCCGACCCTAATACATGTCGCTGGAGCATCTTTATCAGGAACTAAACCCTTAGATGGTATCGATGCTTGGCATCTTTTAGCTGATCCTTTAAGCTTTTCTAATCGGCAAGAGTTACTTCACAACATTGATCCTTTGTTTTTTCGACCTCTTGATGATGATCCAGTTATGCTTCCTTACCCAAATAGACACGGAGTAAATACTACAACTGGTCATGCTGCTTTGAGATTTGGAAAGTGGAAGCTGCTTACTGGTGATCCAGGTGATCTTTGCAAATTAATCAACCAGCATCAACTATTAAATTGAATATTTGTTAAAGTTTATAAACTCAGAAAAATTTAATTTTTAGTTTTAGGAAATGTCAACTTTTACATCAAATACCAATAGTAACAAAATTTCTTAAATTTTTACTAGATTAAGTAAATCAGGAATTTGAAAGTCAATTAGATTAATTCACAAACTGATTCCAAATTAAATATTTAATAAAATACCAACATTTTTAAACCAAAATTTTCACAAATTTATCTATTTTATATCAATCATGAAATTAGGTTTAATTAAAAATGAAAATAATTTACAAAATATTTTGAAATATTCAAATTTAACAATTTGAAGGTTTCGACAAACGACTCCCTGTTCCTCGAAGTAATGATGAACCAACAGAAGAGCCCGATCTTGATCCTCATCCTAGCGTCAGATTATTTGACGTTGAGTCTGATCCTACAGAAAGCTTTGATGTTGCAAGTCTTTACCCAAATGTTGTTGATAAGATGCTTGAGAAGATTGCAGCTTATAACCAAACTGCTGTTCCAGTAAGTTATCCTCCTTGTGATCCACAATCTGATCCTACTCTTCATAATGGATTATGGGTTCCTTGGATGAGCTAAAAGATCACATTTTGGTTTCTTAATCGTAAACTGATTTTATTTCGGTAGAATAAAACCGATTATCTTATCTTGTTGTTTGTAATATCAGATTCAGGTGCAACTGTAGTTATTAAAACAAAAGTTTATAAATTTTGAATCTTTCAACTTGAATCAGAGATGAAAAAATTAATCTTTGAAGTATTAGTTTCTTTCTTAATCTATCTTTGGTTAGATTTTCTTGCAAAGTTGTCTATTTCATGTGACAAAACTAAGTATTCATCAAAAATAGTTATTTTTGGCAAGGTAGTTTATTGTGACTTGCAACATAACTGTTATTCAAATGTTTCGACTAATTTTAATCATTACTCGTCATAATATTTTAACTCTTTTTAAACCATCATGCTACTAATTATTATTAAGTTCCAAGCTCTTTTTCAAGATGTCAGAAAGTTGTATTAGCTAATCTTATATCTAGCAGTCAATATTAGATTGAAGTATAGTTTCAATGTTCTTTTTCTAGATACTTCTAAAGTTTTAGTTTCAAATTTTCAATTCATTTTTAAATTTAGGTTTTGAAGGAACTTTACATAAGAATAAAATTATAATTTTTGGTTTCAACCTAGACTTTATACGGCAAAATATGATATGAAATAGAATGTTACTTAAAGTGGAAGGAAGTATAAGTAATTGAATGTAAGTATTGGTTTATACAAAACAAATTATTACACTTCCTTCTAAAACTGCTGATATAAGTTCTTCTGTAAATTATTCATATTTTTTATTCATGCTTCTATCTGTTTAAATATTAATTTATTTTTACTTGCCAATTTTTTTGTGCAAATAAAAATTAGTCGAAGGCTTTTTACAAAGTTTTCATCTAAATTTCGTGTAACTTTGTATCTTAATTCCTACAAATTTGTTGCTGATCGAAGGTTACATTGAGAACATATTATTGTTGAGATAAAATTGGATTTTAGCAAAATGATGAATTTGTTGAAAAACTTTTTAGATCTCAAGTCTATCATGAAGCAAAACTCTGAATGAGATTTATGAAGCTGAATATAGTTTCTTGTTCAGCTCACAATCAGATAATTCTACATCAATCGCTAATTCTCTCTTCTTTTGTCTTACAAAATCTGAACTAATTGCTTCGAAATAATCTGATAAATGATAGAATTACTTTTGATAAAATTGTACAATTGCTAAATTACTCTAGTCTCAAACATTTAAAGTTTTATAAAATGTAAAATTTAATCATTTTTAGTAACAACTAAAATATATTCCAACTTATATCAGGGAAGTTGTTCTTAGCAGTTTCACTTTTGAACTTTTGTTCAAATATAAATAAATGAAACAATTTGTCGACAAAATTAAAATATTTCAAACAAAAGTGGAACTTAGTTCAACTTTCAACATTGGAGTCTTCAGATGATCTTCTTGATTCTCTGAATGTTTCAACTGATCCATTTTTCATAACAAGAATACGATCACAGTTTCGAATAGTTTCTTTCCTGAATAGAAATGTCAACAAATTTCACCAGAAAACTTTGAAGTAACCTGTGAGCAATTGATAGAATCGTACAATCATCAAAATGATTTTCAATAGCAGTCATCACTAGACGTTCAGAATCTTCATCAATATTAGCAGTTGCTTCATCCAAACACAAAATCTAAAGACACAGATCATCAAATACATACAAACAAGTCAAGATCTCACTTTCGACTTCTTCAGTAAACATCTAGCCATACAAAGAAGTTGACGTTGCCCCACAGAAAACTTCTGACCTCTTTCACCGACTTCAGCATCCAGTCCACCAATATCTTCAACAGGACCAAGCATACCACAGCAGTCTAGAGACCACCAAAGCTTTGTGTCATCAAATTCTGAACAAGGATCCAAGTTTAAACGGATAGATGAGCTAAGGAGAAAGGGGTCCTGACGAATGATGGTGATTCTAGATCTATAAGATCACAAATTTTAATCTTGAAATTCAAATGAGATGCTGAAGAGACCTGAGATCTTTCAGACTTAATTTTGCGATGTTAATTCCATCAATAAAAATGGTTCCTTTCAATAATGGCTTCAAACGAAACAGCGCAGTAAGTAAACTGGACTTTCCACTTCCAGTTCGACCAATTATTCCAATTTTTTCTCCAGAATCTACAAAAAAAAAACAGAAATAATTTCTTTAAACTTTAAACTGATTTCATCAAAGTAACTGATGATGAAGTTGACTCCTTGAAGAGCATAATTGTTTTGAGATGAATATCTCAGATAAACAGATCGAAACTCCAACTTCCCTTCAACTGGCCATGGATCTGTAACCGTCACAAAGCTTAAGGGTCTTATCCGTTCCTATAAAACCAACATTTGAGGGATTAAATCCAATTTTATTAATCTTTAAAGTAATTTTATCGATATATTTACAAGAAACAAACACACAACTCTCAAATTAGATGTTTTTAGAGATGTCTTCAAAAATAATGAATGATTTGAAGCTGATAGTATCAAGTGTTCGTCTCCTAACCGCGACGCCGCGCTGTACTACGCCACCTATCGAAAGCGAAAAGTATCTTTCCTAGTTAAGGGTAAAAATCCCTGTGGATGCTTTGGAAGAAGCAAAAGCTATGGGGGTACGACCAGGCAGAAAATTGACCTCGATCTAACTGTCCCAGGTCACTAGGCTGTGCCACCAAAAAGCGGATTCAAGGACTGGGACAGTTCAGCCACTCTCCGCTACAATCAAACCTAAGGGAAGGTACGAAGAAAACATCCGCCTCAAAGTCCTAGTGTTGGAAAAAGATGGACATTTTGAGTTGAGATAAATGTTCACCTGCGGAATTTGATCAATGTAATATGATTGACGTTCCACTGAAACAAACTCTTTTTCAGTTTCAGTAAATGAAGTGATTGCTCCAGAAAGATTCCCAGTTACAGAAAGAGCATAAGATAAAGCAAGACCCACAAGACCTGTAAATATTTCAGCTGTTCACAGCAAAATTTCGAATCTCACAACTTACCAGGAGCCACAGAAGTGAAATTATGTTGAAAAACAGCAAAAGCACCAACCCCACCAATTAGTACAACGCCAATCATTTGCAACCTGGTTGACAACCAAGCAACCGCAGCATAAGATGAATAAGTACATCGCTGGTTTATTGCTATAATTTCCAAATTATGTTTTCTACAAGAAACATTTTATGAGTTTATTGAGTTTATGAAGATGTTTAAAACACCAACATAAACATCTCAGAGTTTCTGAAAGCAGATATTGTGTTTAAGCCAGCTAAGGTGTCTTGATAATGAGCGTAAATAGGTGATAAAGTGATGGAAGAAAACCGTTTCAATTCTCTTGATGTACATCTATAATATTTCTGTAAACAAAAAACATTTTAAAAGTTTGATTGGAGAATATTCTTTATTCTTCTATATTCTTAATTGTTATTCAAATGTTTATGTTGTGGAGTTACGTTATTTCATAAATAAATAGTTTAAAAACAATAATAAATTGAAATTAGATAAATTACTTGAATGAAATAGTAACAAACTCCAAGAGGTAATAACAAAACTGCTATCAAGTGTAAACCATAACATGTAATAATCAACGTTCCAATCAAACCAACAAATTGAGATAAAAATATGTTAAGAATAAAAGGTAATGAATCATCTATAGTGTACATGTCACTAGAAAATCGGTTTATCACTCTTCCTATTGGTGTGATATCAAAAAAAGATACAGGAGCCTATTAAACAAATGATCATTTTTGGAAAATATTTGAAGAATTTTTACGTTCAGAATTGATGCAAGAATTTTACGATGCATTTTCTTTGCTGCTTTTAATCCTCCATAGGCAAACAAGAAAGCTCGAATTAATGTGATAATACTGTTACCAGCTGCTAGTAACCCATAAACCATCAAATACCACATTGGTGAGTAAACAGGTGGTGTTTGTAACAGACCAGCTACAACAAACACAATTTGTGAGAAGGTTTGGTTACTTAATCAAGGTTTCCAACTGACATGAAGGTAAGATAGTGAATGTAGATGGTTCAATAATTGTTAATGGTTCGGTGGTTTTGAGTGGAGATGGATTTTGAAACCAGCTTGGAAGTTGACCAGTAAGATTAAGATCAGATTTATTTGAGCTAACCCATCTGGAAAGCCACCAATCAGAAGTGATCTTTGTAGCTGCAAGGAAAAAAAGTAATAATTCAAAAAACTCCTGGATGATCAGAAATCTCACAAGACACAAGCATAGAAGATGTTAATAGAAATTTAAATTTAAATATTCATTATGCGACAAAAACATTTGAAATTTTGATATGAAACACTTTACAGGAAGTATATTGATATTAATCATACAGATGAAGAAATATTACAAAAAAATATTTTCCTAAAAACTTTGTCAACCTCTCATTAAAACGACAAAAATCAAAATAGTGAAAGCCGTAAGTTGTCCAATAGATCTCCAATATGTTCCATAAACTCGAATATTTAAACTCCCAAAAGCTTTTTCTTCATCATAAATTTGAGGAACAGCTATTTGATTCTTATTCGAGTAAGAGACATCGATTTCATCATTTGGAGCTAAGATCATCAAATATAAATAAAGTTTTGATATACAGAGAAATAATGGATTCTTACTTTGAGAAAATTGTAGAAATTCTCCTTCAAATATCAAATCACTTGGGGAGATAATCTCAGAAAACCCTTGGTTCATTTTTACAACAAATTTTGCATTTTCTAAATATCTGAAGAAAATTGAAAATAAAAATTCATGAAAATTGTATTTTATAAACTGACTTAAGATGATGAGTAGATAATACAACAGTTTTATGAGCAAGTAATCCACAAATACACTCTTTAAAGATGTAAGCGCTGACATATTCATCTAAAGCTGAAAAAGGGTCATCCAACAGATAAACAGATTTATCCTAAAAATAATTTTTTATCAAAAAATTTACTAAAAATCAATTAGAAACTACAAACTAACTTGATAAATGGCACGAGCCAATGATATTCGAGCTTTTTGTCCTCCACTGAGGGTCATTCCGTTCTCACCAACTTCTGTAAGATCTCCACCAGGGAGCATTTGAAGATCTTCAACTAGAGCACAAGCCTTGATAACATCATTATAAAAATCTTCCTCATATTCTTTGCCCCATAAAATATTTTGTCTAAAAATTACGAAAAATAAAATTATTTAAAAACTAATAACGTCATCAAAAATCTGACTGAAAACTTGAAATTGATGATGTCATCAAAAATTTGATGACGTCAGCAGCAAATTGAGTTCTTACAATGTATTGTAGAAACTTACCTGATGGTATCATGTTGTAACCATACTTCTTGAGATACATATGCCACTGAATTTTGATAATTTCGTAAACAAATTTTTCCAGACAACTTTCGAAGTTGACCACTTATAGCCATAAGCAGAGAGCTTTTACCTGAACCAACAGTACCAACAACACCAATATAATTTCCCTGACAATAGAAGATAGATGTACGTGTGATTGATTTAAGTAAATAAAAAAAGTAAACAAAGTTGTTGAAGTTATGAAAATTTGCCTTATGTTCAAAAAGAATAAAAGTTTGAATATGAATGGAAAGTTAGTTTTTATAAATCTTTAACTTCAACAAATGCAACAAACTTTATCAATTTTCAAACATATATCTTTCAGTTGAAACATTGAACTTGTATTTTCATTGGTCGAATTGCAAACAAAATTTCCATTTTCAATTAGACACATACAATCTACAAGAAAAAAAATTTATTCAAATCTTTATAATCATCAAAATAGATTTAATTACAAACTACTTGAAAAATATTCAAACAAACTGTTTGTGAATTATTCTAAAACAAACAACACTTGATAAATGTACCAAAATATACTCAATTTTTAAAAACTTCAGTCCTACCTTCATCTTCTTCAGATATATCATCATAATAATCATCTAAATCTACATCTTCGATTGATAGAAACTTCTCAAGTCGATTTAGTGAAGTTAAAGCTTCCATTAATCCATTAACAACCCAAGGAAATGCATTTAGAGGTGAAATCAACATATTAATCAGCGCTATAACAGTAAAAACCTACAAAATAATTGACATCTTATCTAATAAAGTATTTTGCATGAAATCAGCTTAAAAAAGATCTAACCTTAGCTGCTGTAAATTCGTCTCCAAATACAGAAAATAAGGAAAAAGTGAATAAGGAAATAATGATAGGAGTAGAAGCCCACAGGTAAACACAGCCGGCATCCATATACTTTAGTCCCCTTAAACTTTTCAGTTCTTTTTTTCTTATTCTAAATAACAATTTGAATCAAATTTTATGAAAAAGCAAAAAATGTTTATCACTTTTCAACATGAGAACTCAAAATATCTTCCCAACAAAAATTCTTCACTGATCTAATCCCAATGAGGATTTCTGTCATCAACTAGGAAAGAAAAAAAAATCAGAAATTAAAAATAGAATCTAAACTTACTTTAATACGTTCATCTTTATACTTCATCATTCCTACATTATATTTTCCGATTTGTTTTGCCAAAAATCGATTAAAAACTATCATTAGAATTGCAACAGTGAGACTAGCAAGAAAAACTAATCCAACCTTGATTATATAACATCAAAAGAATCTTCTAAAATGATTCTAGTAGCTACAAACTTGTTCGTAGAGAAGAATAAGTGTTATGATCACTTGTAAGGGTAAGCCCCAAAACTGATGAAAACTAGGAAAGAAGTTTACAACTCGATCAACATCTGTGTTCATTAGATTTGTAATTTCTCCAGTACTATAGTGCGAAATAAAAGCGTTTTTGGCGGAAAGAGTTTTGCTAAACACTGCTGCTGTCATTGAAGACTTAGCAGCTACTCCAATTTTATTCATCTAAAAAAAATAAACTAAATTAAAAGATGAACATAAACAATAGAATTTACAAAAATAAAAACTTTTATGTATTTCAATGGTTCATTTACTTGATATTTTATTTTAAAAAGAAATTATAAGATTACAAATTAACTGAGCTTGTCTTTTAGATATTCTAAATATCAATCAACTAAATACCTGGAATGAAAAGTGAGTTGAGAGAATGCTTTGAATAAAAGAAGCTAGAAATAAACCAGCAGCATACAAGCATCCGTTTACCAGAGGTTCGTTGTTAAATTCAATATATTTTACCAATAAATTCAAAAATATTGGAGCAGCAAATGCAACAGTACTTGCAAAGAAATTAAGTAGACCAGAAAAAAGATACCATTTTCCAAACTGCTTATACAGAGTCTTCAAAAGAACTCTATTTTTGGAGTCTTCAACATTTGGATCTTCAAATTTTGATAAAAACTCTATTTTTAGTTTTTCAGTGAATTTTTTACATAACTTTTCAGTTTGTAACTTTGGAGGTAGATGATAAGTGGCTAATGGTGTAGTCAAGTTTTCTTCTTTACCAAGTTTCATTAAAGGTTGAACCCAATGAAAAAATAAGAAAGAAAACCAATTAGAGGTATGTGAAGGACATACATTATCTCTCGATTCTTCCTCAAGATTATAAAGAAGATTTTGGATAGATTGATGATCTAATACATGTTCATTTCTTTGAGATAATATAGATACAGTTTTATATTTGCTGTTTTTTTGTACTAAAGTCACTAAGTACATACATTGGCATGACAACATAAGAATAAAAAGAAAAAAGTCAACTAGCAAAGATACATCCAATGTACTAAGTGTAAATGTGGTAAAAAATGAAGCAATAACTCTTTGTAAGGAAACAATATAAGATGGAAAAGTGAAACACCAAGATAAAGTAGTCACTATTGGTCCTCTATAATATTCAAAGTGAACTAGACTCAATCGATGCAGATATGCTGTATGAATAGTTAAAGATATTATTCTTAATCCATAACACATAAAACCAACTGGTGTTGGTATTCCATTAAACAATATTAAATCTTTGAATAACTGAATAAGTATCAATATCAAAGTAAAGAAGGAATATAATTTACGAGATTGGAACATATAAGGAACCCTTTGATGAATATCAGGAGTTCTTAGGTTTCCAATGTAATATGAGCTAGTAGCTGCTAAAATAAGAAATGGTATCAAGTTAAAGACTAAAACTTCAAAACAAAATGAAAACGAGTAATCATTTTTATCAAAGATGGTAAGTCCACAGTCTCCACAGAAAATATTCAAAATTTGCTTTAGATCGTACATAGCTCTTAAAATTACAACTATATAAAAAATTTCTAGAAAATAATGTAAGAGATTGAATACATCTTAACCAACTATTAAATATTTTAAGTAAATGAAAAAGTTATAACAAAAACACTTTATTAGATAAATGTTTAATTAAAGAAATTAATTTTATTTGATATTAGCTTTTTCACAGCATTTAGCTAAATCATCAAGTATATAAGCATATTCTGTTAAGCTCTCATCTGGTTGTTGTAATCTTCTTTCTAAAAGAATTTTAGCAAATTTAAATTCAGATGAATGAAAGTAACAACCATTTAATATATATTTGGCTTGCTCAAAATCATTCTGATCATAAATGTAATTCCATATCCCAGGTGATATATGAGCTTTTAAAAATTGCATTTTATTAAATTCACTAGTACCATTTGTGTTTTCTTTATGCCTTTTTTCCAAAAAAATATTGAAAATTTTAAACCAATGTTTATAAGCAAGACTTGCATTTGTATCTGTAGGTTCAATCTTGAAAACTTCTAGACTAAGTCCTTCTTCCATACTATATGTTTGAAGCAATAAAATCTTAAAATAAACCAATGTTCACAATTTTTTTAATGAAGTAGATTGATATCCATCACATTATTAATTTTTAAAGTAAAACTAAAATTAATATCTAAAATTAAATTAAAAAGATATTTTGTTTATTCAAATAAATGTCTATAATAGATTTTTCAGTTTGAAAAACTTTTTTTATAACAAAATAAATACTCTAAATTTTTTAATAAAAGCAAAATGTCAAGAGAAATTGTTTTTTTAATTTTCAAGTTCAATTTTCATAAAAAGAATAACACTAATTTTAAAATAAAGCAAATAATTCAGATCAATAAATATAAATAATTTAAAATTGTGTTTCTAAGTCTATTTAAATAAATAAGAAACTAAATAAAGTAACATTAAAACTAAAAAAAGTTAATCTAAAAAAATGTTTAAGATAAATAAAGTTCAAATAACTCAAAGTTTTTAACAGTTGTGTTTACGTTGAAAAATGTGTTTTATTTAAAGTTCAACATTCAAACCTAATAGTATACTCCCCAAAATGAAATTTCAAGCTTAATTAAGAAACAACAAAACATTTTTTATTATTTGATTCATACTTAAAAAATATTTTTCAAATATTTTAAATACTTTCAACTCAGAACATATATTATTGTTAGTTATTGCTATGAAGCTTAAAGTATTCTAAAATCATGATTAAATATTTGTACCTATTTAAACATTTATAAATAGATCGCGAAAAGTACCTTTTTAATTGCACGAGAAAAATGCAGACACTTTTTCATTTTTTAATCGTCAAATTTACATAATAAAAAACTGTTATGTTACTTATTTTCTATATATATATAAATGTGAAGGAGGGTGCCTAAAGAGAGCACATCTCGCTAACACACATTCTCACGAGTTTTTTATGGTTTTTATCAGGAGATTTTTTATAAATATGTCTCCACCTGGGGTCGAACCGAGTACTCCCTAGCTAGAAGTACCTTGTAGCTAGGTGTAGTAACCGCTTCACCACCAAGCAGGACATTTATTATTATTACACATAAAATATGGTTGTCAACCTAATGGGTACTTCAAACACTGCTCTGAACCAAATGATATATTTACCAATCATACACGATCTAAGGCCGACAAGGGAAGAATTCAACAAAACCATCTCTGCACCGAGGTGCAAAAAACACCAGGTAGCGATAATACACCTCTTGACTTTCTAAAATAATGTAAAACTTGCCTTCTGTCTCTTCTCGACGATATTTTAGCTAAATCTTGGAGAAAAGGAGAGGCTCCAGGAGTCATACGCGATGCAAAGTGACATTGTATAAAAACAAGAGTGTCAGGTTCGATAGCAATAATCATAGAGGAATAACCTTGCTTGACACTGTATTCAAAGCATTTGCTAGTAAGTTACTTCCTCGCTTGCATACATTAGCTGAAAGAATATATCCTAAGTCACAATGCAGCTTCAGATCAAAACACTTTACCATAAACACAGGTATTTTTCTGTGTGTTAACTACAGTAAATTTGGAGATCAGCATCACTTTATACCGAAGCCTCCATGATAAACAGATTAATATTTCTTTACTTTTTTTAATAGATGGAAGTTGACTTTGCAAAATTAAATTTTTTTGCACATCTTAGACGACTGACCTATTTCCACCTTAAATGAATTTTGAATCTTGTGAAAGTTTAAGTTCCGAGCAACCTTTCCACTTACAAAGCTCTTTAATGATTCGCTATTTATAAGAGGTTTAAATACCTTGCCCGCAATATATACATCCACCATCAGATGATTCGATCAGATGGAAAATCAAGTATATGAGGTAGTCATTCCTGACTGTGTCTTGGGAGACCTCTTCTTAAGATGACAAGCTCGACTACAGTATCCCTTCTCTCAACATTTGAAACATATGCTTGAACCAGCTCGGCATCTTTTAAAATCATCCATCAGTGTCACTACTTATTCAAAAACTTCCTCCATTATGTTCACGCTCTAACAACTTGTACCTTATATCTGATGAAGCTAATTCATCTATTAATGAATCCCTGGTCCATCTTTGTATTCTGTTGCCGTAACACTACTAAAATCACAGTTCTTGGATAGACGTACCGAAGTACATCAAAAGTCTTCTAGAGATTGACTTGATTATGGATTGCTTGTCCGTTTGTAGCAGATGATTTGTTTCTTTATATAAAACTGTTCCAGCGTCGCCTGAGCATCTACATAATACGGGAGCTGTTTAATGGTGAGCTATCAAAAAGCAAACCAATATCGGCCATCTGTGTCTTTGCTTTAAAGATACTTGCAAGCGCGATATGAAATTGTTCAACATCAATACCAGGGATTGAGGGGAGGGTGCTCCAAATGGTGCTCTCTACTGTGCAAACAACTGAAGGTTAGAGAAGAAAAACTAACTTCAAAGAAACTCTAAAAACGATTCTTCTTCTTTTGCATTTCACTCTGTTTTGTTTTGCTTTTGATACTATAAAATTGCTAAATCAAAAAAGAGAATAATATTTTGCTGCAGATTTACTACATGAAACTTAATATCAAAACTTCTAATAAATATTCTATTTGCTTACAATGTTTTTAGCCATTATTTGCAAGTTAGATGCAAAATAAATAGTTTGTGTGTGTAAAAACATATTAAGAATTATTGGATTTTAACATTTACCTTTTATCAAATCTTATACTCACTTTAATATCAAATTTAAAACTATTCAAAAATTTAATTTTCTTATTATCTTTTGTTTTAGGTTTACTGAAATAATAATTTGAAGATAATTGTTCAATTGTAAAACGACTTGAGATCCCTTTTGTGAATTACAGCTTTGTTTAGCCTCGAGTAGAATAATATCAGTTTTTGAAGTTTTTTGAAAAAGATTTATTTGTTAAGAGCATACTTTATAACCTACAAATTTAATTAATGGTCGATAAAGTGACCGCCTGAAAAACAAACATAGAAACCTTTTATATACATGAAAATGCAATCCATAAAATAAATCATTTTTATAACTTGCTTCAAATATCAAAATTGTTTACAAACTAATTGACAGAATATAAACTATCTATAACTTCTTAAGAAGATTCAAGGTTTATAGAATATCCACAAAAGTCAACTTTTTGGATAACTTGGTGTTTACAATACCAATATTTTAATTACACTAAAAATTTTGTGGTGCAAAATTAGTCGTACAACTACTAAAAACATTAGTTAAAGGAATTTACTGTTTATTTATTTTAAAAAATTATATTGACATCACCTAAAGTAAAGAATTTATTTTTAACGTTTTTTCTTATTATAAATATAATTGCTCCTTATAAAGTCATAAATACATAAAGAATAAATCATGTTTTTACTAAGATAGCGGTTTAATATCTCTTTAAATGTTTTAAAAATTCAATTTTGTTAATCTAAAGCTTCAAATTAGTAGCAAATACTTGGAATATGAAATAAAGCTGCTTTTGTTGAAAATTAGGACAACAATTTTTTTATTTCCCTTGTTCATAGAAGACACATAAAAATGAATAATAAAGCTTTCTATAATAGTTATAAGAAAGTTATTTATAAAGTTATAGATAATGGTTGTAAACCACAAGAAGCTCTTAAAAAGCTCTTCCCACAATTGAGTAAGTTAGTTAAGAGAAAAATGTTTCAATGAGAAAATCTTTTTAGTTGTACCATAATAAAACGCCTTTTGTCAATAATGAAGTAATAAATAGTTTTGCAGCTTGCATTTATATCAAAAGTGCTGTAAGCGTTATAATTGTGATTGTTCAGCAATTTGCTGGATTTTTAGTTTGCCACGTTTTAATTTTTATCTTTTAACAATTTAGAAGACTAATTTAAGGTCAAGGTAACAAACTATAAAATATTTTTTATAAATTATTATAGTTTGAGTTTCTTAAAATAATTTTGAAATATTATAATATTTATATTATCATTTTAAAAGTTAAAACAAAACTTCTTTATTTTGATTTGTTTTTATATCCAAAAGATATATAATAAACAACTTTTATCAATGATTATTTTGAAAGTATAAGCTATCTAAAATTTAATTCTTATCATGTACTGTGTATATGATGACAGACTAGTTGTTTTACAGAAAACATTTTCTCCATAAAATTTCTAATTCTACTTACAACACCAAAACTAGGCTTATTTTCTAAACCCTTAGATCTAATAAATGAAAATAACCGTCAGAAAGCTGAGAAGAATACAGCTTCCGGTGTTGATTCACTAGACCGGAACTTGTCATAATATATTTCTATAGTTCAAAATTTACAAAATAGATAGATAGTAAAATTAATAGTGAAGTAACTTGAACTTTAAGTATAAAAAGCTTGTATTAGAAATACTTTTAGTTAATAGTTTCATACTTAAGTTGTTATTTGAGATTTTACAAGAAGAAAATTGTTGATTAAACAGATTAATATTTAGTTTTTTATGCTTCATTTGTAGTAAGTATTAGGATTTTGAAACAGAAATTTAATAGAATTTTATTTGTGGCTATTCATAAGCTTTAAAGTTCTTATCTTAAGAAAGTAGAACAAATTTGTTTAAACTTGTAAATCTCTGTATTCAATTTTCTTTTCATAACTATTTGTTTCATCTATAAGGAAAAAAAATTATGTTAAAGTTGACAATGCTTAAAATTGTTGTAAGAATTTTATAAAATCTTTTCAGAAGAACACTAAAACGTTAAATAAAAGTTTTCTTATTCAGTTTTTAACTTATAGTTCGTAAATAAAACGCTCAGTTTAACTTACAGACATAACCATATTTGGAGGTCAAAAATACTGTAGCGTCTAACGTCATTACCTTCAACGCAGAAAAGAAAAAAGGCAAAAAGTTGATAAAGACGAAAGTTTGATTAAATTTTATGTCAGAAATATTGTAAACGTCGGCAACTCGGTTTTCTAATTTTGATTCGTTGTTTTTTTAGGTTATTAAACTAAAATATTGAGTTTTGATTTTTGTGGCTTTTATTAGTCTTAGCAATATTTCTGGTGGGAAAAAATATTCTGTTTTTTTTACTTTTTATGACTTTTAATAAGAATGAAATTAACCTTTGAGTTTTTAGTTGTTTCTTATTTTTAAAGATTGTCAATTTTGCATTTAATCACTTTTTTCATTTAATTGGTTAACTTTATGATTATTATTATTGTTTATATTTTATAAAAACTTTATTTGATATCAAAAAACTATTCAATTCTTTATTCTTTTCATTTCTATTTTTAATGTTATCAGATTTCTATAAATGTCAAGAAATAAATTATGACGCAAAATCAGTGAAGCGTTACGCCGTCTTAACATGACCTTATATGGTAATAAGAAGCGCTTAAAAGAAGCGCTTATTTTCTTAGCTTTAATCGAGATACTACAGAGTGTTTGTTGTTGTAAAATTCGTTTAGAGCTGTTAGTCATAAAAAAGATATTGAATAAAGTAAACAAAGTATAACTAAAAGGAAGTAGTTAGTCTAAACAATTTGGTTTTCTTTAGAATTTACAATTAATTGTTTAAAATCGTTGATAAAATGGCCCATAGACCAGAAGGTTTTGGTTTGACTGCTGAATTAAAGAAGAAAAAAGATGCTAAATATTCAGATGAAGATGAACAATTAGTGGTGTCTTGGATTTGCGCCATGCTAAACGAGTCTGCTCCGGCATCAGGAAGTGAAGTAAGATCATTTTAATGATAATTTATCATAAAACTAACAAATACTTGATGTTTCAGGCGGTTCAAGCTTGGCTAAAAGATGGAGTTAAACTTTGTAACCTGATGAATGTGCTTCAACCAGGATCTGTCACTAAGATCAACAACTCCTCAATGGCTGTATGTAGCAGATTATCAACAATTAAATGAGATCAAAAAATTGTTTTCTTTTTAGTTTAAACAAATGGAAAATATCTCCAAGTTCCTTGAAGCAGCTGAAAAATACGGAGTAAAACGTCAAGACAAATTCCAGGTAAGAAAACGACCATTTTAGTCGTCCACTTTTCTCAACTCAATCTTTTATACAGACTGTGGATCTTTATGAAGGTCAAAACATGATGCAAGTTTACTTCTGCCTCTTCCAACTTTCTTCTTCATCCATTTCACATAAATTCAACGGACCTCAAATCGGAGTTAAATTGGCGGATTCGAACAAACGAGATTTTGATGAGAAAAAGCTTCGCGAAGGTCGAAATGTGATTGGCTTGCAAATGGGAACCAATAAGATGGCTTCACAAAGCGGTATGACCGCTTATGGAACTGGTCGTCAACTTACCAGTGACATGAAATAGATTTTGTGACCTTGGACTAATTCTGATATGAGACTTAATCTCAATCACTTCATATATTTAACTTCAATGTATTTTCAACTCAACTGATTTCTTCTTTCTATTTTTGTGACCAAATTATCAGATTTTTATTTGCAATCGTCAACTATTAGTTTTATGAAGAGATGATTCTTATAAATTGTAAATTTGATGAATAAATTAGTAAATGTGTTCGTATGCGGTTGTGTACTCAGACGAACGTACTAAATCAAGTGAATAAAAACTTTATCTGAAACTTGTTTAAAAAACTATATGACCTAATAAGGAGCTGAATAATTTGGTGGTTGTTGTATTCGTGTAACTATTAGCAAATATTCATCACTTCAACTACCTTGTTCGATGTTTTCATTACAAACCTTCTCAACAAAGTAGATTTTGACATTTATCTCACTTTTAAAAATCTGGGATCGAATCTTATAAGATATAAAAACTGATTTAGCTAATCTGATGTTTGAAGGTCTTTTTTTAGATTTTATTCAGTTTTATTTTTATCCTTTATCTATTAAAATGTTATTCAAAAGATATGATGTCAATAATTTGAAATAAGGGCGTCAACCAGAAGAACTATTAATTCTTGTATAAAAAGTTTACGAATTAAAAGTAAATAGAATAAATTTGAAGAAGAAATTCGATGAAAAATTTGATGTAATGAGTTTTTTTCTAACTATTACGTAATTTCAGAAAAAAAATCACTGAAAATAGAAACTAATATCTGGTTTGAACTTAAATAGAAACTGGATTTTTAGAACCACAACAAAAATAGGTTAAATATAATTAAAAGTTTAAAACTAGATTAGATGTTTCATATATTCCAAATAACTAAAGTTTTTATCATCTTTAACAAAACATTCAAACTATTTTACAAACTTCAAAAAAGTTGTATGAAAACATAAGCTAAATTTTCTGAGTATTGTCACAAATGGTCCATCAATTAATTTATTCTAGTTGATACGATGCTAAGAATACTAAAATAAGAATGATGAACACAAATTGAAATTTTTTTAGATTTTTTTTTAACGTTTTACCATCTTGTAGGAAAATCGTTTGGAAATTATTGATATTAACAAGGTTATACAGTAATTAAGCTACAAGCAGATTTCATGATGTCGTTACGCTTGAACGATTATACTGCTGGTATTTTTATAAGTTCTAATACATATAAATTCAGCAAAAATTCATTTTTCATTTCTTGAACAACTTTTTTATATTTATTTTATCTATTTTAGTGAATTTATTAATATCTAGAATTTGATTTTTTCTAGAATAATTTTATATTTATGCTGTGGTATAAACAAACTTTAAAATGTTTAAATAACATCCAAGATATTTTCTCTTTATTATTATTATACAAAGATATCTGATAACAGAATAAAAAATATTTTAAAATATCTTAAAAATTGTTATTTTAATATTTTTCTTTTATTTCAGTAAAACTTATATAAAATAAAACTTCTATTTATAATACTAATAAAGATTAATAAATGTTCAGATGCATTTGAAACCTAGTTATGTAACAGTCATCTTTACTATTCAATTATTCATAAAAATTGTTTATTTCAACAAATTAAAAAAATATAGAAATTATCTAAGTTTCAATACTTGTTAGTTTAAAGGACATCAACTCATCAAATGATATAATAACAAAGTATTGAGTTCTACATCATTATTTCATTCATATTTAGCATTAAATTAACAAAACAAAATGCCTACGCATTACCTCTTCAAGTTGTTCGAATTTTTTAAATTAAATTTTCGATACAACTACTAACGGTTATTTTTGTAAGTTAGTAAAGTTATGAGTGATTTATGAAATAATTGAAATTTATTTTTTATATTTAAGTTTAATATTATTTTTGAACGTTTATTTATCTCACAGTAAAACTGGAAATTATTTTTTTATAACCTTGAAATAGTCTATTTTAATTTTTTTTTAAAACTAATCATTAAGCAATAAATTAGTTATTTTATTTACTTAAATAGACGAATAAATTATTTATTAAAAAATTAAATTATTACCAAAGTTTTAAAAACTATTTTTTCAAAATAATTTTCCATTGAAAACAATCAACTAGATTCAGCAACTTCTTCTGGTTCTTCTTCATATGACACATGTCAAATTTTTTAAAATCAATTTTGGTTTCCTTCTTCAATTAAACAACTTCTGCTGGGAATTATATACTTTCAACATCAGATAATCTTTATACTATAATTGGCATTCACAAGACTTCTTAACCAAAGCATTTTACTGTCTCAATCCAATTAAAAGCTTCGTATACTGTTGTCGCTGAGTAAAAACTATGTTGCCTCTTTTATAAAATAGAAAGATTTTACTTAAGGTTTCCGTATTTAATTTGGAAGTTAAATTAAATGTCTCGGAAACCAAGTTCCGTGATTAATTTATCTATTTTTCAGGTAATCTTCAACTTCATGAGATATTCCAGAAAGAGATTTGTATACAAATGATTAGAAGGGTTTAGCTTATCAATTTCAACATCGTTTTCAGTTTTGCAGCACTTTATTGTTTAAAAATCTCTATCTTTTATTCTGTACCAATATATCTTTTAAACTTTTCTAAATATTAAACTTTTTTAAAATTTATTTAGCTTAACCCATTGATAAAAATCTTCAATAAATTCAAACATATTGAATCGATTATCAAACATTTATAGATTTAAAATAGACAAAATATATTTATAATAAATGTGAAACATTATCTATTTATCATCTATTTCAATTGAATCACTCAAAGATTAGTTACTTATAGTTGTAAAAACTAAGATATTGACCTCTATAATGTAAAATCTCTGATTTTATTCTTCAAAAGGCTCATATATATAGTTTCATCTATAAATATAATTTAGTAGAATGAGAATTCCTTTATTTCAATCTTTACATGTAAATATTTTTCAAGCTTAGTCACTAAAAGGCTTTTTAAAAATTGGTTCTAAAAATATTTAAATAATCTTTTAATGGATTATAAAATTAATATTATTTATTTCTAAAATTCTCAAATAATCATAAAGTAGAAACTTCTTTTTTTTGTTTCCAACAAATAATAAATTTTGACATCAACAAGATACATCTTAAAATTATTAGCACAAAAATTCAGATAATTTATTGGACCAACGGGCAACTGTAAAGATAAAAAGTTAACTCATTAGTTTTTGATTACTTTTATTTACAAGTAAATTATCTTTTACTGAAAGGTTTTCTGCTGATAAAAAGTCCTGATTTTATTGCATAAATATAAAAATAGTATTTGAAAATGCTTTACTTGTAGAAAATTTCACTTTTAATGAGTTTATAATGATCAAAATGATCTTAAATTCAAATAGAACTCAATCGTTTTTACATAGAATAAACTTTTAACTGTTTTCAAAACATTTTGATCATCTACTGATGAGTGTTCATTAACTGATAATAAAGATTTGAAAAGTTTCCAAATCTTTTTGGAATCATTTTCAAATCTTAAAAAATAATCTTCAAAAATATCTTTCAAAACCTAAAAGCTATTCTCTTTTATTGCTGATAATAATGAAAGTTATCTTTTAAAAATGGCAAGTTACTATCAAAAGCTAATTCGAAAAAAGTCCATTTTAGTAAAAAAAGAATTAATGATGTTAGTAGCAACCAATAAAAGCTAAAAGAAACTAACTATGACATAAATAAGACATTTAAAAACGTGAAGACTACCAAATTGCTATCTAAAATGAAAGGAATGTAAAAAAGAAATCAAACACAAAGGGATTATTTTTTAAGAAAACATTTAATTGATTTTAGTAATCATTTGACGGCCTGTTCCGTACGCTGTCATACCTTTTTGAGAAGCAACTTGATTAGTTCCCATCTACAATTGACACAAATTAGCAAATAAGATGTGTCATGTGACTCTGATTACTTGTAAGCCAATTACAGTTCTTCCTTTTTTTAATTCAGCTTCAGTGAAGTTCCTTTGGTTTTTTGAAGCAGGTTTTATTCCGATATGTGGACCAGGAAAGCCTTTTGATAAAGCCACAGAAGAAAGTTTGTAGACACAGATGTAGACTTGAGTAAGATTTCGATTCTCGTACAAATCCACAGTCTACAAGATCACAATCATAACAGAAAATTAATCAAATAATAAAAATTACTTGAAATAAATCGACGTTATTGACTCCATACTTTTGAGCAGCTGAAAGAAAGTTTCCAATATTTTCCATTTGCTTAAACTATAATTGAAAAATAAAAAAATCATTTTTTAAATCTCGAATAACATTTACTAACAGCCAAACTGCTTTGATTGATCTTTTTAATTGAGCCAGGATACAAGACATTCATTGCTTGGCACAGCTTGATGCCATCTTTTAACCAACGATAAGCATTCTAGAATGTTAAATGTTATTTGAATATTTTAACTATCAGAAAAGACCTCCTGGCCGCTCTCTTTAGGAGTTGAATTTCCTGTTAGACCTCCTATCCAGCTAAGAACGCTCTTTTCATCTGAAAGAGAATATTTGCTTGCTATTCGATTGGCAATTTCAGCACTAAGTCCATAGCCAAGTTGCCTATTAGCCATTTTTATACAAAATTTAGAAACGATCACGATGGCTGTAAAAATGGGAAAACCCCCAAATAATTATTATTTCGAAACTAAAGTTTATTTAAGCAAGTAAAAAGTTAAACAAATTAACGATAAACTAACAACTTTATGATTTTGGCATAATTATTACGGATATTATGTTAGTACTTAGATACATTTATCTTAAAGATCAAATACTTTTTAAAAATATATTTTTTTAATGGTTGTATAACCAGCAAGTGCTCTAGAAACGAAATTTTGTTCTTTAGAATTTGAGATAAACAAAACTAAAAATATACATTTACAAAGAAAAATTATCACACAAATAGAATGAATTAGATCGAAAATTCGATAGATAAATCACTTTAAAAAAGAGGTCTTCAAAAAGAATGCAAAGTAGTTAAGGAAACAACATTTGTTCAAAGTTTTTACAAGTAGTATAAAGTTAATCAGTTAAATCTGTTTAGTAAACAATTTTTTGATCTAAAATGTAAACTTATTTTTTTAAGGAAATCTAATGTAAATAAAACATAGTCAAAAACGTGTTTACTATCAATGTTGAAAAACTTTCAAGAACATTCGTTGTGAGATCAAACAGAATTGAACCAATATAAATACTAAAACATGTTTTCTTGAAATAAAATTGAACTTACACTCATATAAAACAATTACAAATGCTGTAAGATACAAAAATAAATTGTTTTATATTCTTTGTGATGTTAGTTAGAAACTTATAACTTTGTAATATTGATTAGAAACATTTTGAAAGTCATCAGCTGCTTAAGCGGCTTTTATTATGGCATAAAGTACAAGTAATAGAAAAGTAGTTTACATGAATACAAGTTAAAACATTATAAATATTTAAAACTAATCTTTTCAAGTTGGTACTTCATCCATTACTCGTACACTGAGCTAAGAAAAGTGAAATATTGCCAAAAAACTTTACTAAAAAAATTATATTTTCAACTTTCGAAACACTAAACTTTTTAAAATAAAAATTATAAAAATTGACAGATAATATAAAAAGTATAAAACCAAGTTAACAACTTTCCTCGTTTTGTTCACTGTAAGTTATCTGTAAAATCGTTTGTAAAAATTTTGCGATTTTTATAAGAGCCTGACGATCGATTAAAAGCTTTGTTTTAAAAAGAAATAACAGCGACAAGCTTCTAGAAGCTTAAGTGAGGTCATACTAGTCTTACAGTCAACTAGTAGTCACTCAAGTGTGACGAATAGAAAATCAGATATTGAAGATTTTATCAAAGAAAAAATACTTTGCTTCTTTACTCATTTAGTGAATAAAAATCCTTTTAATATAAATTTTAGATAAACTTGATATATTTGAAATATATTTTCTAATTCAGTAATACATTTAATTGAGGTTGAAAGCTGCTATATACGATTAAAACTATTAAAGTATACTAGTAAAAACCTACCAAAGTTTATTCTTGAAATTAAAACAACCAAAAACTAATACCACTAAAAGAATGATCTTTTTTTTAAATTAAATCGATTCATTCTAAGCATAAGATAAACTGTTCAAATTAGATTTAAGTTTTGAATGAATTGTTTTATAATTGCAGAATCTAATTAAGTTTATTTAACTACCTAATCAGCAATTTTGTCGAAAATTTCTCAAGTTAGAAACTAAAAGTTAAAAAAAAAAACTGTTTCTCGCCAATAAAGTAACAAAAATAATAACATTTGCATATCATTTTCATATAACTATATTTATCTATTTTTTATTTTTGAGTATTTTCAAAATATTTTGTTTTTATATTAAATACAAAATAAAGCTTTACGCAAAGTAACTCATTTACAAGATTTAGTTTTGTAATTTTAGTTATAATTTTTTTTAGAAATTATGATTTAAGTATAAAAATATTTTCCTATAAATAATAAAGAATGATAAAAACAAAATAAAGACAAAATATAGTTCTATAAATACTTGTTTGATCAACTAAAAAATAACTTTTTTGTATAAATCATTCTACATATTTTGAAATAGATAAATAAAATATTAAAAATATATTTATTAAATATATAAATTTATTTATTTTTCTCTTTGAAAATAAATAGTTATATTAATAATACTAATAATGTTAATATAATACAAAAAATCATTTAAGTTTTTCTGTTGAAATAAATATAAAAGTTTATTGTTATTATTGACATTATAAACAGTTTTGGGTCAAAAACACATTTACTTGTATACAAATAATAGAAAAGAACTAATTTGAAATAGAAACTAATGAAATAGTATTAGCTAGCTAAAAATTTCGACAAATAAACACGATTCAGTAAATTAAAAGTTAACATTTTTTGAAACATGTAAAACAATATTAAAAATTTATCAAGTTACATAAATACATTTATTACAATTATAAAGTAATATTTATAATAACTTTATACTGATTAAAATATTTTATTAAGCTCTATTTTGAATGATTAATTAGCAGAAAAATAAATTTTTACAAAATTAAAACAATTTGCTAAAGCGAATTCTGGTTAAAATTTGAAAAGAATTATATAATAATATAAATATTATGTATATATAAAGTATAAAAAAGATTAAAAGAAATAATCAATGAATTAAATACTAACTGTCTAAGTGGCGTTTGATTCTGTAAGTAATTTTGTAAAAAAAATCTAATAAATATAAAACTCAAAATAAAAGTCGATTTAAAAATATATTTAAAAACATTTAATTCAAAGGTCTTATTTTTATTTTTATATTTTTAAGACCAATTAAAATTGTTTATATTTTAATCTATATCAAAACAAACTTTTAAACGTTTTTAATCTTTAGAGTTTAGTAAAATAAATTGAGTAACATTTTTTATACTTTCACTTGAACGGGAATAAATAAAACTAGAAGTCTTATGAAGCAATTTGCAAAAATGTTTTATTTTCAAACTAATTTTTATTTATACAAGATTGATTTGATCTACTTTAAAGGCAACTAAAATTAACAACTTAAAAGCATTTAAGGTGCCAACATCTTAATTTTTATAAGTTATCTTAATTAATAAAACCTTCAGTTAAAAACCTTTCTTATAACAAATAAGTTCTAAATCGAAAATATTTTGACAAGAAAAGCTTTTATCGATGTTTTTATTTCTTAGTTATTAACGATAAAACTGCTGCGACTTTAACAATATAAAAATTCAAATTATTTTCACAAAGTTTTATTTTTGAATAAGTTCAGTTATTTTGTATGAAAATGTTTGTGCTTATACGCTAATCTAATTTTGAGATTTAAGCTTTGTCAGTAAATAATGATTTAATCAAATCAGACTTTTTAATTATTTTCAAATTAAGTCAAAATATTTATCTTTCATACAGATAAAAATCTAAATTAAAGATTTCTTTTAATTCTGTTTAAACTATCACTAAAAAGATAAAAAAAAAACAGATCAACTGAAAATGATAAAAAGACAAATTAATGCTAAAATACAAATAAATTGTAATAATTGCTTCAACATAAATCTCTATATGATTAAAAGGTTTATTTTACAACAAAATTTGCAAAATTACATTCTTAGATTGACACAAAATAATTCTTTCAAAATATTACAACACATTTCTCATAACAATAACCAAAGAGGTTCTTTCAATTGTGAATCTTCAATTTCTAAAACTTTTAACAAATATTTAAGCATCAAGTGTTTTTATAACTTCTTACAAATACTTTCAAATAATATACGAACATATTTTCAATTATTTGCTAATGTCTTCTAATATATATCTTAAGAAAACACTTTAATAAGATTGAAACAACTCAAGCTGACAAAGTTAAAAAGAAGCTAATTCGATTTTCAATTACATTCTATTATTCTATTGAACTGATGTTTGAATAAAACTCTTCGTATAAAATAAACTTTCTGTACTCTTGTACATTTGAATAAACATTTCTCTCAACAGCTGCAAGCTTATATAAAACTCCATTTAAAATTTAAAGCTTCACTAGAATAAATCCATTCTACTCTAAGCTAATTCTATTGAAAATTCAATTTTCTACAAGGTTCTTGAATAACTTCCAAACTGTCAGAAGACTCAAAATTGTAATAAGTAAATCAGATTTCAAATTAACTTTAAACACTTTTGGTTTTGATATTTTCTTTCAATTGAATCAACTTATGAGCAGCGACACTTAGCGGATAGTATTTACTTAAGTAGAGGTTTAAGTTAAAAACATAAAAATTGACAAATAATTTAATGGATTCAAGTTTAGGTCTTTTCAGTATCGTGTTGAAACTCCTTCATTTGCAAATCATGCTGAAAAACCAGTCGTTTTCACCAACCTTGTTGTTTTGAACTAGAAAAGAACTGCTTCTACAATGTGATTAAAGTAATATATTTTAGAAATAAAGCTTTGCCATATATAATGTTTAAACTGAAACAATTGATTTTTATAAATTATTTTCAACAGTTTACAGGCGAAGAAAATAAAGTTGATTAACTAACACACACTTGCGAAATCTTTCAACATCTATTATTTTTGTAAATTAACTTTATCAATTTAAAACGTAATTACTTTGCTAATTACTACTGTAATTAAACATTAAGTTTTTAAAAAATCTTAAAAAAAATAATTTTTAATTTTTTCAAATAATTTTCAAAGAAAAATTTAACTAGAATAATAAATTTGATTTTCAAGCAAACCATAGCTAAATTATTCAATATAAAATAAATTTTAATCAAAATATTTTTTTTCTAATACCCAAAAATTATTAGTGAAAACATAAACTGGTTTTTAATTTAAAAAAATTGAATAATATCAAAATAAATATTGAACAAAATTTTGAAATCATTTAACAATTTAATAAGTGCAAAATTTATTTTTCTCCCAAATACAAGTACCACTTAATAAATTTTACTTTTATATTTACTAATTTGTTATGTTGACGTCCATTTGAGTTTAAATAAAGACAAATTAGATTTGGTCCTCAGCTTATCTAAAAATGAATTTAAAACTTTTAATCTTCTGCGGAAGTTTAACTTTTGCGATCTCTTTTATTTTGCATGGATTATTATTTTACAAGGTTAGTGTCTCAACAAATTTTCTCATTTGCAGTCGTAGTAGAAAAAAAGACTTTAAATATAAGCTAAGTTAATTTAGATAGACTCAAAACTGTAAGATTAATTAATAATCTAGTAATAAAACATTTACTCATAACTGAAAATTTAGTTTAAAACGAAGCACTATTTAATAGAACTAACATATATTGAATGAATTCAAGTATTGTTGTAATAAGAGACTGTCTGAGCTAACACAACAAAACATGTTGAAAGTTTCTGTGAAGTTTGTTTTTTTAGACAGTGTAAAGCTTTTAGTTCGAGTAGAACTCTTAGTATGTTACAAACATTTTATAAAAATGTAAATATTTAAAAATCTAAAATATTAATCACAATTGAAAAAACTTATTATTAGTCTTGGTTTTTTGAGTAGAAAATTAAATAGTAGTGGTTAAAGGAAAGTTTCAACATTATGTCGCAGGTGATGACAACTCAAGTAGAAAGTAGAAGAAATGAAACAAAGATAAATGAAAAGCCAGAAAATGATAAGGATTATCTTCAATTGGTTGATAAAATAGATGAAGGACTTTCTCAAATCATTCTAATCAAACAACAAATTGGTGGAATATTTATTTGAATTGTTTATATGATAAAATCTACAAATAAATTAATCAACTATTTACAGATGTTTAATGAGAAATCTTTGATTGTCACAGATAAAAAAATTGAAGATAAAGAAAAAAAAGAGGAGGACATTTCAGAAGAGATAAATGAGTTCAAGTGGAAGAGAGGATGTTCTCACAACGGAATTTTTAATGGATCTAGCTGTGTAGTTTTTATGAATGAGAAAGCCAATTACACAGATGCCGTTCAAATCTGTAAATTAAAAGTAAGATTTCTTAAACTGATTACAGATCAAATAACTGAGGTAATGTACAACGTTTTTCAATTCATACCTTTGACATGACAGCTTTTGTTTTTAAGCATGTTATGATTAATTTGTTCATTAGTAAATAAATTGAAGTGTTGTCGTTTCAACTACCCGTTTTAATTGCCACCAAAGCACTATCAACTGATGACAAGAACTTCAATGAAAAAAATTTGAAATGTTTTTTAAAAGCAGTTTTTTGAAATATCAAAGAATTATAAAATGTCAATTTTGCAGAAAGGTGTTTTACTAGAAAAAGTTGATGATGATTTGATGGAGGCTTTAGATAAATTTTCTCCTAATATTCCTTTGCTTGTTGATATTAAGTTTGATGTAATTAAAGGTAAGAAACTATTTTTGTTAAATTGAAGTTGATCAAAAGATTTTTTAGGTTTTTGGATGAATAGTAGAGGAAAAGTAGCTTCTAATCTACCTTGGGAAGTTACTAGTAAAGGAAAAAATGGTAATTGTGTTTACATATATCAAAAACATTTCAAGCAATGGCATTGTAAGGCCTTACTAAACTTTATTTGTATTTTCAATTTGTAAAAGAGTTTTTCAAACAAACTTGTTCTTATTTTTATTATAGTATATAGAAAAAAAGTCCAATAAAATTTTATTGGTACATTTGCAAGAATAAAAATGTATTTGTTGATTTGTATATTTGTGTTTAATACATTAGGCAAATCAACCCTTTAACAAATATTTCCTTTTGCTTTTTTTATAGAAATTGTTACTGAATTTAAAATTTTTAAAAGTAATAAAAGAATTAGTGAAATCTGTCAAATCAAAAAATGGAAAAAGATGTATAAAGCTGAAGTTTATTATGATTCATCTTCGATTTTATCATTTCATAAAAGTTGACTTTTTTACAGATAAAAGTTAGTTTATTATGAAGGAAATCTTTATATGTGTTTATAGTAAAAAACAAAATAACTTTTGAAAACTTGAAACCTAGAATATTATTTCAGAAGTTTTAATCTTTAAACTAATCCAACTTACAGCACTAAACATTAAGATAGGTTTTCTAGTGCTTGCTATTTTCTACTCATTTTCTTTAAAACTTTTCAAAAATATTTGAATCTTATGTCTAGATAAATTCTGAACTTTTAGATATTTGATAAAACTGTTACTTCTGTATAAATATTATAAATATTTTCTTAAATATAATAACTAGAAAAATTTAATCATCAAACCGAAAGGTTTTTTCAAAACTGAGTTAATCATTTCAAACAAAACAACAAGCAACATATAAAGTACAAACTGATTGTTTTTAATTAAATACTTAAAGTTCAGTTACAAAGTTGTCCAGTGCAGCAACTTCTTACAACAGTTTCAAATATAAGAGATTTGAAAAGGTTATTTTGAAATATTTTCGTTGAATCATTTCCCATTCTCCTGGTGGTTTTAGGTCTCTAATGAACTTAAGTTGAAAAGATCTCTAATTTGCTCTCCAAACATTTTTGCAAACAAATTTCTTCTTAATGAATCGAATTGTCTCTTCTCGAATTTTTCTGATAGAAAATTGAGTTTTAAAATTTAAATAAAACTCTTTTAATGTCACCTGGAACCAAGATTATAGAAAATTGGATTAAGACATTCGGAGAAGCGAAGTAGGAAGTGTTGAAGGACTGCAAACCTCCAATCAGCTGTGTTAATATCATAGCTTCCTTCTCGAAGAGCTCCAGTGTAGAAGTGATAACCTGAGAATAAATCGGAGATCTGAGAGATCTGAGACTATGATGAAGCTTTTTACAAAATTTTACACATCCGGTTATTAATATAATCAAAAATTTAAAATAAAAATAAACAATCATTATTATCTATTATAAAAATGACTTATCATATTTAATTATTATTTAATTATCATTTATAAACACTTATTATCGTTAATTGTACAAACGAAAATCACAACAATTTCTAAAATCGAACAAAAGTTGCCAAAACTAACTTGTCAGAGGTGTGTACCCCAACAAAAAAGACCCAACGATTAAAAACAGCTGCAAAGCCGCATTTCGGTTCTTTTTAACCAAATTTTCCTTCTTTCGAACTTCATAACTACAATTAGTAGATGTAGTTGGTCCAGATGAAATAGTAAAAACATCTTTATTCGTTTTCTTCACTTGATAATTGGGTAGTTTTGGTGATAAGCCAGCAATAAATTGTTTACGCTGATATAATTTGAACACAATAACAATTGTAAGGAAAAAGACGCTGAAGATAGGAATAAAAATGAAGATTGTATACATGATCTTTACATATAAGTGCCATGTGGTTAACCAATAAGGGTCGAGACTACACGAAGGCCATCGCGACGATATAATCGACTTTAGGCGGTCTTTAGATTTTACTTTATTAAAGATATAGTGAGGAACAAATCCTACGATAAATGTAACAGCCCAAGTAACTCCCAGTGTGATCTATAAAAAGGAAGATGACTAATAACCAATTAAGTAATTGTTTGGCCGCCAGGTGGCTGTAGAAAGTACAAACCTTGACGCACGTAGGACGCGAGATTTTTTGAAAATGTGTTGGTGACGTCACAGCTGTGAACCTAATGATTGCAAAGAAAAAGATGTGAACAGAAGTCGCGAAAGAGGTCCAGAGATCTGATCCCCAGTAAAACTGAAAATAAAGTATAATTAGTATTCAGCTTTCGTAAATTATGTTTTACTTTACAAAAGAATTCCGGCCAATAAAAATACTCAAACCCAATGGTTCTTCGATACCAGTAAATGATGCTGAGAAAGGCTGAGAAAGTATCTGATATACACAAACTTGCTAAAATAGTGTAGAAGCCGTTGCTAAAATCATAAAAGAAACTCAAAATATAATCATCTAACTTAACATTATACTTAAGTCTTTTAGAGGTGTAGATGACACAAAGAGTTAATATATTTGCACAGCTTCCAAATACTAACAGAATAAATAAAATGATTCCAGAAACAATGGTCCAAGTCTCATTAAATACTGGAGAATACTGAGTTGTATTTGAGCTATAAAGTTGAAAAACTTCTAATGAGTCTTTTCAAATGATGATTTAAAATCGATTATTTATTTATGTTTATTTAAGTTCGTCATTTGCTTATGATATTTCAATTCAGCCTCACCTATTAAATGAAAGTTTGGTTTCCAAATTCATCTTATTTAACAAAATTCTGAAGATTTCAACTGAAGCTAAATTATATCGAAAACCTTTTGAGTCTGTTTATCTTTAAAAAAATATAAAACAATCCACTAAGTCAAACAGAAAATAAAAGTTTTAAGCAGAAATTATAAAACACTAAATAAACTGTTAGTTTAAAATTTGTAAAAACTAAATTAACTCATAATATTTTCTTATAGCTTTTGCTTGAGAATTTATACTGACCAACATAAAGTATTACAAAAACAAGGTTGTTCTAAAATTAGAAAACCTGGACACAGTAATTTAAATGCTATAATTAAAAAAGTATTGTTTATAGGTAGGTTTATTGACAGCGTTGTTTATTGTTGTATGCTATTAATAGCTTTATTATCATCAAAATGTGCTGACAAAATCTCTTATTTCCTCAAACCACTGGCTTTTTCATCTTTCTAATCTATTTTAGTTTTTCTTGCAAATAATGATACCTTAAAACTAATTAAAAGTACTTCTTTATACAGCAAAAGTTGATTTATATTACAGATATTAAAGAAGTCCTGTAGCTGGAAAGCATTCTTTAAAAGTGATGTACAGTAAAATAAATACTTGAGTTTATAAAGAAAATCTCCATAAAATAAATAAAACAAATTTGACTGACGTACATTAAGTTTTAACAATAAAATAAAGCCTATAAGAACAAATATCCTTAGAGAGAGAAACTGTATTTACAATTTCAGACATTTTAAATTTCTTAAAACGAAAATAAAAACTCAATTTTGAACCCAAAGGAGTTATTGTTATTTAAAACAAATGTAGTTCTTTTATTTGTAATAGAGAATAATTATTTGATAAACAGTTTTTTGAATAAAGACTTTTTTTATGATTTATTCTTGTTTCGTTTTGTTTATTATTACAAAATTTTAAAATCTGTTGTAAGAATTAATGTTGTAAAATGAAAATTATTTTTTAAAGCTATTTAGAAAGATTTATAGGCAAATTAATTGATATGTCTTTAATTTTTTATGAGCAAATCACGTAAAGTTTAAAATTTTACTTTTATAATGCTTGTGAATAAAATAAGAACATTTTTTTTAAACATATTTAACAATTTTGGTAAGATTTTAAGTTGATATAAAAAAGATTAAATTAGCTACATAATTTTTTTTATAAAAAATTATAATTTCTTCTTTCTAACAAATTACTAAGGCTTTAATACAATTATAAATAGATTATCAGATGTAAAAATAATTTCGAAATAAAATAATTATCAGCTTAACAACATACCAAAGAATTCTATATGTAATCTCAATCTATTGAAAGTAATCTTTCAAAAGTTTTCTAAAAAATATTTTACTATCAACTTTTTAGTTGGTATCTAAATTGTTCAATCAAAAAGCTTTCCAAAAATACTTGCATAGGTTTCAAAATATTTTCAACATTTTCAGAGTCTTGTCAGAGATTAATAAGCATTTATTGGGAGCTTTTAACCTTTTTTCTGAGAAAAGAAATTTATAAATTAGATTTAAATCTGCGGAGAGCTTGAGATGTTTGTGACTGTAATTTTAATAACATCGGAAATTCTTTGAACTTTTGACATTTTAGGGAAAGCTGTTTTTTGATGTGATGAAGTCTTCCCTAAAAGTTAAAAGAGCTTCACTCTAAAAGTTAAACGATTTAAAAATTTTGAAATGACAAAAAGTCTAGGAATTTTGTTTTAAGTTGCCATTAATAAGCAAAATCTATTGAATAGCGTGAACTCTGAAAGCACTTAGTTGGTTTCCGTTGCTATAATGTTTAAGCATTGCTTAGCAACTAGCTTGTTCCGTAACAACCAGATCGATTTCTTTGTCATAAAAAATATATAATGATAATAATTCCAGCTTATTTTTAAGTTTAGTTCCAAATTTCAATTAAAAACAATAGTTTGGGAAATCCGTGGAATAAACTTCCATAAACTGATTTAAAAATCATATTCAAAGTTTTAGTTTTGTAGTTAACTTTAGAATTTTTGCTTTGAGAGAAATTGTAATGTTGAAAATCAACTAATTTCTAATTTCACTTGAAATAATTCAAACAATTTGATCAAATGTAAACTTTTCTTAACTTTTATGAAAATAATGAAATGTATTATAATTCAACTTTTAAATTTTAATAAAATATTGTTGTTAGTATTTGTCATTTCTTTAAAATATATGAAAATAAAATAAATCTTATCATATACTCCTGAAAAACTAGTAATTGTCGAAATTTTTGATTAAACTTTAGCAGAATAAGAACTTTATCTTTCACAAATAAGTTTACAAAAGTAGGTATTTACAAATCTAAATTATCAGAATAATAATTTGATGTAACATTTATCAAATTTATTATGATAAAAATCCAAGTTTAAACTTTTTAATGATGAGTTATTTTGCTTAAATTTAAGTTTTTTCTGAAAATACTCTAAGAGATTTTATAGCTAATAGCATTATTTTTTTAATAATTTAAGTTTATATCTAAAAATAAAATCTTAAACTATTTAGAAATTTTTAGTAATTTGGTTTGTAGTTTTTCTTAATAGCGTTGTAGCAAAAAAATTCTTTAGCTTTGAAGTAAAAAGTAAAATATTTAAATTAATCAGAAAATAAAATGTAAAATTTAGTTTTATAATTTCAAAGTTGATTTTTAAGTATTTTAATCAGTCTATCTTATGTATTTGCTTATAGTTGATAAAACATAATTTAAATTTATTCGAGTACTCAAAATTATGATGTTAAATAAACAGAAGGTATGAAAAAGTACGTTTAAAAGCTTTAAGATAGAAATTTTAAGAAATAATTGCTTAATATTTTAAATGTAAAACATTAAAAAAATTTGTAGTGTTGTAAATACGGTTCATTAATTATCTTATCTTCAGTTTGCTGGATAGTTTTAAAAACAAATTAAATTGGTTATAAATAATTTTGACTCAAAATATAATTTGATTCTTCTTAAGCTGATTATGATAAAGATTAAATAAATAATTGTTCATGCAGATATTGAAAACTTTGTCACAATAATTTTTGTCAGTCAATGTGACTGTTTCACGCTATATTGAAGAAACTATAAAAAGATTTTGAATTTAAATCATTCTAATAAAAGTACTTCTAATTGGCCTTGAAGAAATTTTATAAATTGAACTTTTAGTTTTGTGATTTTATAAACATATTTTACAAATTGTGAATTATAATTTAATTAAATATTAATATGTTGTCATTTCTTTAATAAATTTGTTCTTAGATTTTAAAATATCTACAAATATTTCTCATTTTTCTAAATCTTGTTTAAATTTTAACGTTTTTGTTTTATTATTGACTAACTTACTACTTAATAAATATTTTTTAAACTATAAAAGAGTTGCATCAGATAAGAATTGAACAATTCAAATTTTTGAATTAATTCTGTCTGTGTCTATTTCTTTTATTATTTTGTTAATCTTTATGTAATATTATTAATAATAATTAAGGATACAGATGTAAAGATAACTATTGCCTAATTATAAATTATCTAATTCCATAAAAAGCTAAAGTATAATTGTAATTATCAAATAAAATCAATCTTTAAGATCTAAATATACTTTTATGACTGATTTAAAATTAAATATCTTATAGAATATAAGAATTAACTTATATTGATTAACTTAATTAACTAGTAAGTAAACAAATACGTTGGAGATTATATTATTAAATAAATTTTACAAAATGTCATTACTATGGTTTAAGTTACTAACATTTGATCAGTATTAAGAAATTATAAAATAAAATTTCTTAATTCACCTAAAACTTAGTTTTGAAACGCTTATAGTCGACACTCAAGTTTTGTATAATGTTTTGATCTAATAGTTTTTTCTCTTTTTGTAAGCTGTAAAGGCCATTTCAATCATAGTTTTAAACAGATTAAAACTGAATCATTTCCTGTTGTGTACTTTACATGATTTCTATTTAAACTCCTCAAAATCTTCTTAAGTGATAATTTACTAATCTTTAAATTTTCGTAAATTATTTTCTATTTTAATAATAAGGTCATAACTTATAGTTTATATGACAAACACTTGTAAAAACGTTTATTCAGCACCAACTTTTTTCTTCAACTTTAACGAAATTATGTATGACAATTTTGAAAATTACTTATTTTATTAAATGACTGAAGATAAATTATTATAAAAAATCTCGTAGTACGTTTTCATCAAATTTTCAAAGTTTGTTTTTTTAACTTCATGTAAACTAATATTTTTGTAACTTGCATTGAATTAATAATGCATTCAAACGTTAAGTGATTAAACGTGTTAGAAATTAAAGATGATTCTATCTACTTAGTCTTGAATAATTTTTAAATAAATTCATGAAACGTTTATCCAAAAATAAAATCTTTCTAATTTTTCTGCCATTTTTTACTAATATGTAAATATTTATATATTTTTCAGTTTATCAATTTTTATATTCAAGTTATCTTTGATAATTACACAACTTAATTTTAGTTTAAGCTTATTTCAAAATATTATTTAGCTTAAAAAAACTGTAGAATTTTAAGTTAGGTTTAAAAATAAGTTTGAACTACATTTTTTTGATATCTTTGAAATATTTTATATATTTATAAAGTTTTTGTAATTATTAGCTTTAGCTATAAGCTAAAAATATCTTTAACAATTCAGCAGTAGTCTATAAAAGTTGTGTTAGAAAAAGAGTTAAAATAAAACATAACTAAATATTTAACTCTTTGCTTAAATCGAATAGAAATCAGAATAATTTAGGATTTATATATTTATTGGAATAAATCTAAATAACTAAAACGATGTTTAAGTTTAGCCTGTGAAAAAATCTAAGACTAACATGAAAATACCACCTTGATTCAAAAGAGGTTGTGAATCACACTTTATATCAGCTTATAAACCTAAAATTGAGAATTATTAGTAGCTGTAAACCAACTTTTATGAAGTTCAGTTTTTATTATTAACTTTCGATCTTTATCTTGCTGTATTAAACATCTTTAGACCGATTTTTGAATATACCACACACAAGAGCTCTTATCAATTGAGCTTTATTCTTTTATCTCATATAAGAGTTATCATTTAAACAATTTTAAATATTTTATACCTTTTTTTTTTCTAAAAGCTACAGCATACAAATATACTTTTATCGAGCATCTACTATCTATTTATACTTCTATTTTACTGTCTCTTTTAGCTTTTTAATTATTGGTTCACTAAATTATAACTTAAGAGATTTAAGAGTTGTAGTAAGGTGCCCTTTATAAATGTTCTTGATTATAAATGAAACAAACAAGAGGATATAAAGTAAAAAACTAGTTGTAAAACTACTCATAAGGCATTTAACTATTTATTTTATCTTTATTTATTGTTTAAACTCTTTAAATTCTTAAAACAATTTTGTATTTAATCGTAGTGAAAACATTTTGTAATCTTTAAAATTTATTAAATTTTTCACCAAAATATTGATATCTGTAAAAAATCATTGATTTTGCAAACAGCAATTTATTTAAGCTTCCACCATATCTCCTAAAACTCAATTAAACAACATTTACATCAAAGCAACAATTTGTCATCACATTTACCAAGCCGAGATACAATTACATCAAACTACTAATACATACACAAAACACTGGGGTGGTTATCAGTTACAATTTATTTCAAACTCTTCTGTGCACCTGTTCATCCTCTCATTTCTCCTCTCAAGAGCAATGGAAAGAACCTCACAGAAGAAGTGATCGAATATTTTGTCAATTTCTTCTTGTGTGGTCGACTTGCATAAAATAAAATATGAAAAGTTTTGAAAATTTTAACTGGGGTGGGGCAAGCAAATAAAGTTAATAACAACTATCTATGAGACAAGTAAGCCTTCTGCAAGAGTCAATTGAAGGTTTAAATAAATATTTCACTATAAAATCACTTTAATCTTAAGCTATTTTTCATGATTCAACCACTCTTTAAAAACTAAAGTTTAACGTGAATATTTTACCCAGCAAACGGTATACAAAGGCAAATAATTGTGGAAAGCCGATTTATTTAACTGAATACGTTTTGGGGGTTACTAGTTAAGCAACAACGAATATTTTTTACCCTGCTCTCAAATTATAATCAGATGGTAACAGATTCGAACCTTACAGCTAAAAACTTTCTGAAACTTTTTTTTCCTTATTTTTCAACTATCAATACCTACTAGTAAGGTGATTCAATTTTTTAAAGATTTTTCTTAACTGGATATTAAGTATTTTATGGCTTTTGTGGCTTTTGTAAGTAAATCTAATCTTAAAATTGCTTTGATTAATAAACAAAAACGATTGAATGATATTTTAATCTTTAAATAAAGTTTACTTTTTGATTATTTTGTTTTAGAACTTTTCGTCAATAAATTATAAAAGAAGCTTTTAAAATTGCATGAATATATAAATTATAATTTTATTACATTTATTCAAGTTATAATCGTTAAATTTTTTAATGTAGATAAATAGTATATTCAAAACAATTCTAAATGGTAACCTTGAAACAAATGATTTTTAATTGTTATCAGCAGCTTTAAGCCAAGGATATTTTAACAAATCATTAAGAGCATTACGGTGCAAAAAACAGCTTATTTATGATAACTTTTAAGAGTGTTTGAAGAAAAACATTAATTTAAAAGTGTAACTGTAAAAAAATATTTTCTAAAACTTTTTACTTGTCTAAAATATTCTATGCTCAAAGGATTTTATTATACCTTTTAATTGTTATTGAACAAAGATTTTATGGTATAAGTACTCCAAATGGTTTATATTTCAAAAGGTTTAGTTTATCTACCGATAAATGCATTTTATTGTTATATCAGTACCACATTGTCAAAAAACTAGAAACTTATTCACTATAAATTAATACTTATTCTTCTACATATGAATAGTAAGAAAAGACATATATGGTGGTAAATGCAATAGTTTAGATTAATCTAAATGTGGATAAAATACGTAATGAAGAAATCTTTTATAGTTTTCACGTTCTACTTACAAATAAAATACTTTTTAATTTTTCTGACTTGAGAACTTTAAAATATAAGGACTTTATTTAAGGTCAGTTCAGTCTATAATAAACTATTTTTGTAAAGTGGGGAGAGATAGAAACATAGATTAATCTGATCATTTTTACTTCTTGATTTGGCAAAAAGCTCATATAGTATTTTTGAATCAAAAGATTGTCTGTTTAAAATGCTCAAGTAACACATAATGGATTTATTATGAGATTATTTGTAAGACTACATAAAACAGTAAACAAATATATGATTATAAAGATAATCGATTTTAAAGTCTTATGAAAAACTAAACTTGTTATAAAGTTTTTGAAAATGATTCAATCAGCTTTGCTTATATTACAGTTTTTTAGCTTATATATTTTGTTTACAAACTTGATGAGATTACTTATGCTTCGAATCAAACAAAACCTATAAAGAAAAGTCTCATTGATCCAAATATAGTTTAGCAAACCTGTAACAGTGTGCATAATCATTAACTAATAAAATTATCTTTATACAGCTGTTATAGCTATCAATACATTTAGTTAAGTACCATTGAAGCAAGTAAGAAATCTTATCAGTCATCAAGTAAGTTATGTGAATGCTTCTAAGACGAGATATTTAGAATTCCAACGCAGAGAGCAGGTCTAATATTTATCATTTTTCTGATAATCTGACATATGAGTATAAAAACACGCTCGTTTTGAAAATGAACCAATCAAACCACTTTGTTTTGTAGAAACATCTCCTCTGCTACACCTATCAACAATTGATTCAAGGTTTTTAACTTCCGGTGGGCTGATCACAACAAATTGCTGTGGAAAATTATGAAGAGAACTTTGTGTGAAAAATGTCTGCATTTAAATTTAAAGATCAAAACGCGAACAAAAAGCTTAAAAAAAAACTTATGAGGAATCCTCGTAAAAAAATAATAACTTCTCGTTGTAAGCGAATGAGATAGTTTGAGTAGTAGGTAGTGGCCAGCTTCTTCTTGAGCTCAAATGCTTTGAACGAGGTTGTAATCTTGCTGGTCACGCATCATCCAACATCAACTGCTATCTTTTCAGTATGATCGCATCGTTTGGAAATATGTGGAGTTAGTCAATCCTAGAATGACGTCATAAAACTCTTCTTTGTAGATGAAAGAGTCTTCTGTAAAACGTAAATCTTAATTGATTCCACTTTTTGCAATCTACTTTGGCTACGAGTCTTTAGATACTTACTAATTTAATGAAAGTTGTTTTTATGTGAAATTTGAACTTTAAATCGCATTAAGTTTTACTTGAAATTAGAAGCTTCCTGTAAAGTTGTCAACCCTACACTTCTTCCATTTCTGTAGGTGGGACTTTTTTGATAAAGTTCGACACAAACTTAATTCCAGTTCAACAGGTCACTGGGTCTTTCATATTATTTGTGACTTAAGTCTTCAAAAGAATAGAATCGAATCTCAACAACAACACTACGATAAAAATAAATGAGGAAAAAAAGAATGAGTTAAAGGGAAGCCTAAAAAGCGATTCAAGTAACTTCATGGTGGTCTCATAGGTTTAAATGTTGTGAAAAACGACGAAAAACCTAAAAAAGAACCCCTCAATTACTTACCGCTATCACCATGGTAACGCACGTTCTTGCACAAAAGATGTACTAACTAAACGACTGATTCGTATTTTCCAGCAGGTCTTTCATTCTTTAGAAATTAAAGATAACTGCCTTAACCACAATGATTTATTGTGTAAATATATAATTAGAGAAACTGACTAAGGTGGTCTTGTTATGAATAACCAAATCGACATTAGTGATTAAAGTGGAATCACTTATAAATGGTTTTGTCATAATTTGTTTTTATTTATTTTAGTGTTTCATTAAGATTATTACTAAATATTTGTCCAATGACTAACTTTTGGCATTGTGAATAATTTGAAGTTTACATTTTTTATCGCAAAATTGTTTGAAGCAATTTTGATTTTCATTTGGAATATGAAATTAATTTGAAATTGTCCCAGGTTTAAAGTGAAGCACAAAAACGTTGTTACAACTCTTGACAGGATTTTCATCAGCATCTAACTGCTTGATTCCCGTAGCAAATTTAAAAGGTGTGGTGATAAGTCTCCACCATTTCTATTACATCTCCTTACATCGATTTCTATAAGATTTGATAACATTTTCAGCTTGCTTACTTTTTCAACTAGAATATTTGACAAACCAAATATATTTGTATATTTGAAGATTGATGGAAAGCGTTATTATTTTTAACTACAATATATGCAATGAAAAAGATAGTTTTCAAAATAAATCATTTTGTAAACTCAACTTTTTTTAGTTTCAACCTAATCAGCCAACATCTTTTATTTTTAAGCGTCTTAAACTTGTAGAAAAATTGTTTAATTAAACAAGCAGTTTTGAGTATAAGAAGATAAATATTTATAAGATTAAAGATAAATAAAGTCATCCATGTTTAAGCCTATTTTTTGTCAAATATAAAAGTTTTATTCTTGTCCAATCATATTAATAAAAAATAGTTACTGGAAATATACTTGTATCAACATAAGTAGAAGATTAAATAAATAGAATTGATAAGTTTTGTTTTTAAAAGATTTTATTTAATTAATTTATTAGTTTATCACCATAGAATAACTTTTCGTGAATAAATTTGTTTTATTTAAATATAAAACCTAATTTAAACAGTAAAAACATGAACTTAGCAAAAGGTTTCGATGTGTTGCCAATTTTGAAAAACCTTTTGTTTTATTTTAATAAATGTCACTTCAAAGAAATTCTAATTTTAAAGTTAATCTAAACGTTCAAATGCAGTTGTGCAGTTGTAATGCCTCAAACTGCAAATTAATATATTTATTTAGGAATTGCAATTTACTTTAGTTTTTTTTGGAAATCTTTATAAAATTCATCTTAAAAAATCGTTTAATAAGAAACAGAGATTATTGTTAAAAGTTATTTTGTATATAAGAAATTTTCATTTATTTTCTTGCTTATAATTCAAATTAAAGTTAAAAAAGCAAAACTTAAATAAAAATGAATATTGATTAAATTTCTCGATAAACGCTAAAAACTGAATTAAATATCTTAATATTTTAAAACCAAATATTTTCTCAAATAATTATAATGATAAATATATTTTTATATATTAATTTGAATAAATCATTATAGAAACTGACTTTATCACTTAGACTCTGTGTAATTTCAAATGGTTGATTCTTTGTCAAATAAGTCTGTTCAGTATCAATTTTCATTCGAAACTAAAAGACGCCAGTTTTTTTTCTTCCTGCTCATAGTTGATATCTATTAAAGTCATAATCCAACAAAAATGTAAACTTCTTATCTTGTTAGTTACGTTATAGATTATAAAAACCTTTTGATACTGTTAAACATTTGAAATTAAATCATCAATTTTAAATTAATTGATCTCTAGGAGCCTATTAATATTTTTAATAGAAAAAAGAAATATTTTCAAGAAACAATTATAAAACTGATATTAAAAAATACGTTTAACTTAAATAATATAACTTTAAAAAATATTTGCTTCTAGCGGCTTACAGAATACAACTTTCAAAATAATAATAAAATTTGTAGCAATTAATATGCTCCAAATAAGAAAGTTGGCTGAAAACAAATAACATTTTCAGTTGATACTAAAAGCTCCATAAATTTTAGAAAGAATTAAATGTTTTCACTGTACACTTTCTGGAATAGTTTCAAAACTAGACGAGAAAAAATAAGTAAAAAAATATATGAGATATATGTTTTATACAATCAAATATTTTCACAAAAACAAGTTACAAAAGTAAAACTCTATATATAAAATATGTGTCAGTGTCAGGTTACAGTTTGTGATAAAGTTGCCAACAGTTCGAATTTGTTTTCGATCAGATAAAAATAAATTTCAAAGCTGAAATTAAAGTTTATAACACATGCAGAAGAAAAATTTATATTAATATATGCTTCCTCTTGTTAGTTTCCTTTATTATACAGCTGTGAAAGCAAGTAAATAAAGATTAAGATATAAAAGAAGTAATTTATCAAAACTTAAAACCCTCGTTGGTGGTCTGCAAGCTTCTTTAAGTATTTCTCTTTTTATTGCATTTTTTTTTATCTCCTTCAACTTCTTGTGAACTTTTAACTTAGTTTATAACTAATTTTTTTGGATCTAAACGAAATGTAAACTTTTTCTGATCACAACACTTTGCTTAAATTCTTTTTTAGTTTCGTTTTTATTAATTCTACTTTCTATAAATGATTGATTTCAGTCAACGTTTTCAATTTCATTTTTAAGTTTTGTTTGATCTTAACGGCAATCTTTTCAAAATTTTTTGACAGTCGTGATTGGAAACATAATTTCAAATACCTTTAGAGTTTTATGCAAGCAACAACCTTTCTAGCTCTTAATGATTTATTTCTAAACAACCAAATGTAAACAAAGAATGAAAAATAAGTTCATTGAAAGTCTTGTACTGAATCATAATATTCAATTTAACTTAATTTCAACCTTCTTCAAACTTTCTTCAAACTTTTTTCAAAGCTAGTTATCCTGGTTGGCTGTTTGCCAGCAGGCTAGTAATTATGAAACTAAAAAAGTAACTAAACAAAGTTTTGCATTTAATTAAGTGGCTTGGTACAACATTTTAAAATTAAGCTACTTGTGTTAAGAAAACAATTGTTTGTTTTATTTCAGACCAAATCAACTGACAAAAAATTAGAATGGTAATTAAGATAAAAGTACTTTCACAGCTTATTGCCACATAAAAGTATTTACTCTATTACGATTTATTTCCTAATTTGTCAATTTAAACATTTATTTGATATAAACAATTTGTACACTTAACACATACCAACAAAAACTAATATTGTTTATACTTATTATTAAGTATTATTTATATAAATATAATTTTTTTCTTATTCAAATTCAGTAATATATTCTTTTTTCTTTAAATATCTGTAAAAATTTGAGATATTTTATTAAAGGTGTAAACTGAATAAAGAATTTGTTGGAATTTTATAATATCTTTTCTAATTAGCTTTGGTGTGATTAGTTTTTATCTATAAACTTTTTTATCTGATTAGTAGAACTTAATTCGCTAATTACATCTTTTGTAACTTCAAATTACTTTTCTATCTTAAAAATTTTTGAAATTGTTTATTTAAATTTGTACATTATTCAAAGTAATGTGGGTTACACCAAAGAGCAAGTAAAACAACAAAAAGATTGAATTAAAGAAAAAACATTTTAATTGTTTACCAAAATTACCTCTATGCTTCGTGGTTGGCAAAAAACCTTTAAATAAACTGTCATTTGTGAAAATGTAACAAAATTATTAAATTCAAAAAAACAATCTTATTTTATTGAAATATTTTTTTTCAAATGTTGCAATAATTATCTACATCATCACAACTATGGTTTAAAGTCTGATGTCTGAGTTATCTTTTGATCTTAACGTGTTAAAGCAGCAACTTTGAAAAAGTTGACATCATAATTGATAAAGATCTAAAAGACTTTTTGTTTCAAACTCTATAAGTCTTAAAAATCAATCTTACTGAAAAAAGATCAAAATGAAAGTTGAAAATCTTCTTAATTGCAAGCAAAGCTCTGTATTTGACAAAATTTGCGGTAAAAACACGAAAAAAAGCAGCGAAAAAAATGATTTTTATTTGTTAAATTACCACAAAAGAAGCCACAAAATATTTAGCGAGGCGAAAATATAAGCCTGAAATCAGGATTCCACGAGAGGCTTCGGCAAAGCAGGATTTCAGCTGCGTCTGCCGTTAACCGGAAGTAAACGCAACGCACCACCAAAGAGGTTGATCATCAGAAGGGTAAAAGAGAGAGAGAAAGAAGAAGAAGACAGCAGTGATGGAAGATCAACTACTCGACCACCCGTTTCTATAGTTTGCTGTTCCAGCGAACTATTTTGGTGGTGAAGCGCGTAGCTTTGCTGTTGTATACTTCTTTTTCATCTTTTTTCTCATTTGAGCGGGTTAGCTAAAACCGACCAACATAGCTGTCAGTTCTATACTAGCTTCTGGTCTACTATAAATTAAATGTTTAATAGAAAAAGTTTTGAAATAAACTTTCTGCAAAATGAGAAGTATAAAGTTGAAGGTTTTTGTTTCTCGTGTGACTTTTAGTAAAGTTTTTGATGTTGGCTGAATGAAGGTATTTTATTGTCACTTGCTTAATTTTTTTTTGAAGATTTTATGAAGTCTGAAGTCTAAGCTGAAAGTTTTTTGTTTGATTGCAGCTGGCTTAGCTTCTTTTTACTCTTTCAAAAAACTCTTTAAATTCTGTTTAAAATAAGATTTTAGAAAATTTTGATTTTTAATAAACAGTTTAAAGATAGAAAAGATATTAATGAAAAGTAGTCTTAATTATATTATAAATTCATTGACAACAAGAACCAATAGGAGAAAAACTTAGAGGGGTTGTTATTACTATGCTTAGTTGGATGGTGGAATAACCCATTCAGAAATCTTCAGGTTGTACTGAAAAGGTTGTAAAAAGTACTTCACACTATTACACAAGATTCGTTTAGACTTTTTCCTCATTACAACTCACAATGAATTTTCATCAAACTTTTGGTGTGCGCTTTTGGTTTTAAATCAGCAAAACAAAGCTAAAACTCATACGGGCGTTTCAGTCCGTTGCCTAAACGCATCTTATCGTCGTCATGCATCACTGAAAGTGGAGACTTTGTGGTACTGGCTTGTTCGTGCTTACAAAAGGACCCACATCAAAACGCAGGTAAGCTTGGTCACTGGACATACTCTCTTGATTGTCAATCAAGTTCTTCAAGAGTGTTCAAATGTACAAGTTTACATTTAAACTTTTGCCTGCACCACGTGACATAGTTTAGAGGGGAAAAGATAAAGAGTAGAAAAGAGTAAATGAAGAAAAAGTAAGAGGATGAAATAAGAGAAAAGCTGACATCAAGAAGTAAAAAGTGAGAGATCACAACATGGGTGGTCGTTGAAGCAAGTTGTCCATTAAACTAGCCACAGATATCATCTTTTTACTGAAAATTCGTTGAAATATAATTAAAGTATGCTCAAAAAGCCTTTCTTTTACTCATTATAACTTAATTTTGTCTAATCAAATCAGTTTTTGGTGTTGTTATACAGTTTCATAAGATAAGTTTGACAACCAATCCAATAATTTACAGAATAAAATGATCACGTGATCATCAAACTTTAATCGCCTTCTTAATTTTACCTTTATTCAACTATTAAACACTTGAGCTTCATCTTGGGAGGTCTTTTACTTCTTTAGCTTACTGATAGATGACTTCAGTCCCCAACTAACATTCAGCTCTTCTACTGATGGAAGGGCAGTAGACCGGAACGGTGGTTCTGGTGACACAAAATACAGAGGTGGTAGAAAAAGTAAGAACGATTTTTAAGACTGTTACAGTGCTCACTGGTTTGTTGCTTTAAACTTATGTCACGTCAGTCAAGTGAAGCTGTGAATTTAACACAGTGTTGGTGGTGAAATGATTTAGATTCAGGTTTGCTTTTTTTCTGTGTATGAAGATCAGGTTGTACTGTCAGTGATTCTACCAAAGAGAACTTTTGTCAATGCTAACTTGATTCTACTAGAAGTTGATGAAATTTTTCAGGTAGCGGAATCAATTTACAAATTTTTCTGATCAGTTGTTTTATGAAGAGCAGTTGAATGAATGAAATTAGTTTTGCTTTAAGTAGTCGGTGAAGACTTAAAAATCCTCAAAAAACGTAATTACACTAAAAAGTAAGCAAAGCAAAGGAGAAATTTCCCTTAGTATCACATGTTAGGATCTTCATTCTATCAATAACTCAGAATTTAGATTTGCATCTTTTATTAGAATCTTCTAGAGATGATGCAGAAGTATAAGGAATAAAAAATGTTCGTCGATAAGCTAATAGTAGAAATATTTTAGAGCTTTTTTGCTTGTTTTTATAAACTGTGTTTTTATTTTTGGTTAGTAGGTCTCGAATATTTTTGATTTTTTAGAAACAACACAAGAAAATTTGTTACTAAACTTTTGAGTTAATTATTTGATTTGAATCTTGATTTATAAAGGATCAAATTTGTAACTTATTACCTAAACGAGAACTGAACAATTTATCTTACTTCAAAATGTCAACAGTAATTATTACCTCTATTAGTTGTATTCATTTAAATTGCAGCTAATTGAATCATTTAATTTACTTAATTTTTCAATTTTACTGATTCGTATGCTTGTTATAAGACTTGATAAATCTTATCTAAATCCGTAAATTTTATGTTTATTGAAAAAATACATAGAAATATTTTAAGAACTACATTAACTTTACTTTTAGAAATAAATCTAATTTTAACTTTTGACAGAAACACGATAACTAAACGTCATCTAAGTTTCAATGCAAAACTATATTTACTGAGACTAATGACTTGCATTTGGCACAAAGCAAAAGTTCATGATACTATTTAGATCGTGACTAAAATCTGTTATCTACAACGTGAAGAGAAGCAAGTTTTAAAGCAAACGTCATTTCATCGGAAATAATTTCATCACGCCATTACAAATCAACCAATCAGAAATCGACAAAAGTTAAACATCATTTATTAAATTACTAAAAGATGGACTCCACTAAAAATCAACAGAACAGTAACAACGCTTCTAGTACAGTTAACGATAGCTTTAATTGTTCACCATTACGTTGTGGGTCGCCTATACGGTGGTCAAGTGCTACGAGACAAGCTAGGTGGGCTGTATCTAGGCATGAGGACAGTGCAAAAAGTAGTACTGGACATCAAGTAGTTTTACAAAATAATTTAAACAACAGCAGTACTGTAGTTGCAGTGAATTCAAGTTTTGCTTCATCGTGTGATTCGGGCGATCATCTTCTAGTCGCTTCAAGAGCAACATCACCGTTTGATACACGCATAAGCTCATCAATATTTCGAGAACCTCAAACCCAAGCATTTAGAAGCTCAAAGATCAGAAGAAGAGAAATGGGAAGAGAAGAATTGCAGGCAGAAGAAGCTTCTAGTTCAATTGTCACTTCTCAAAATCCTGAAATTAGTGAAAGATTAACTTTACCACATACAATAGCTGAATCACCAGAACTCAGTAATCCCTGGGTACCAATAAGAGCCTCACATTCCCAAAAATCTGATGAATCAGCTGAAATGTCAAACAACGAACTCTCAAATGAAGACCCACCCCCTTCATGTACTTCATCAAGTAGTAAAGAACAAGAAACAAATCAAAATATCTCTTCACCAAGAGTAGAAGAAAGTCCTTCTAGAACTACTCCAATAACTGAAGAAGCAGATCCATCGACTTCAAGAAACCAAGATCAGATTCAAGCACAACAATCAAGTCAAGAAGATCGAAACGATATGGAAATGTTGACTCGTCCAAGCTGGTGTGATGCTGGTTTCACATTGAAACGAGTTTTAGAGGTTAGTTTCATGTTTATTCGTTGATAATTGTAATTTTATCATTTTATCAATAAGATTAATTGTAAAAGATATAAGAAGTTAGTTGTTATCCAACCAATTTTCAAACTAAACTTTAGGGGCTTGCCACTAAAAGAAGAGATTATTTCTGAGGCTGAAGATAAGTTGCCCGATGTAAGGTTCCTAACGTAATAGGTGGGCTTTTATTCCTTCCATCATCAACGTCTTAAACTACCAGTGATTCATAGATATTTCTGCATTGAGTATTCACGTGAATTGTACAATGTATCGGAATTGAATCCTGGGTGGGCGTTTGTTATTAGACCAATAATTTCGGGAAATAATGTCTAGACAAGCTTAGATCCATAATTCCTGTCCAGTTGTGGGGATCAAATTTACGACAAAAATCAAATACTGATTAAAACTTTAAAGATTAAAAAAAGATTATCAGCTAGTCATAAGATGAAATACTCTTTACATTGTGGTATTTAAAAAATTCAAAACAAAGTTTATTGAAGCTTAAATACGAGAAGCTGTGACATAATTAATGATGATTGTGTGACAGAAAGGGTTGATACGCGCATGTTAAGTTCTATTAATGTGATCACAATAAAAATTTTCCACTTGCTTTTTGTTGTCTCAGTAAGATTGAGATATCCTCTCATCAATATCGAAACTACAATGAAAATTGTAAAATGCTTCATTGATTTCGTTTGGACAATTTTTTCTACTGTAATGCCCCCCAAAATGTTGGAAGCTTTTGGAAGAGTTCTTTTGTTCAGCGGTAAAATAACAGATTTTTCAAATTATCTTTTTCGCAACTTGAAATTCGGCTTTAAAGGAAATTTTATTTTGTGGTTTCTGCTGTGTGTGGCGGATGTAACTTTGACTATGTCCCTAATTGTGACTAAGATCTGTGGGTGGTCAAAATACCCCTTGGATAGTTTCCAATCCGAAAAGTTAAAAAAAAAACTCATAAACTGGTGAAAAAGATTTTCGTCACATACGCGAGAGCAGGCGAAAAATTATTTTGAGTCGTAGTCATTAAAAACGAGTAACAGGTGGTTGAACAGGACATCTTGTCTTTAACATCCAAAGTAGTCAATGCTTGAGGCGTTCGAGCCAAGAAGAGCCGGACCACCCAGTACACTATCAAAAACTCGCTTCGTATTCACTGAAGCGTAAAGAGTGAGCCCTAAACCTCGTTCCACTTCTACGATCTAGTGATTTCTGCTTCTCTGCTACAAGAGAATAGATTCTAAAGTAGTGAGTGAGGTAGATTGTCGATGACGTTGTTGACTTGCTTTGTGTGTGGCGAGCTCTAGTTGTTTTTGTTACACATTATTTAAGCAGAAATTTCACGTGTTCGTTTGAGGTGATTGCAATTTGGGTGGTATATCTTATTTTCACTGCATTTCATGTTACTTCTAATGCTGTCTATTGTATCTGAGTTTATATTGGAAGCAACAGCTTGGTAAATAAATCATTAATCTTCACTATACTGACTTATGGCAGCAGTTTTCTAGGTTTTTTCTTACAGTTTGGTAAACATCAAAAAAATTTAAGAGTTTTTGAGAATAGAAATAAAACCCTTGCGATAAGTATGGGTAAACCTTATTTACAAAAACAGGTTTTAATAGTATTTCACAATTAATAACAAAATAGTAATGAATTAACCAAGTGTTGTCATGAAACATTTATTTTAAACAAATAGTTTACTAATAAACATGTGTAAGTATTTACTCAAATCAAATTTGGTAGCTTGTGAAGTTGTTTTGACTATTTACTCTAAATTAATGAAATTTAATAAACTGTTTTTATATCAATTATATTAAGATTAATATGAAATTGAAGTTGACTACTATTTCCAGGGCAAAGCTGCTGGAAATGTGTATGCACTACAAATCAGAGCTCATATGCACTCGTGGTTATTTCGATTAGGTCTATTCGTTCATAAGCAAGCTGTAGTCATTGCATTCCTTGCTTTTCTGATATTAGGAGCTTGCTCTGTGGGATTAAGAAGAGCAAGCATGGAAGTAGATATTGAAAAATTATGGGTTGAAAGTAAGTAATTGATTAATTTTAAGTAATTAATATTTTAATTAATTCATGTCAAGGCGGAGGAACCTTAGAAAAAGAACTAGAATACTCAGAAAAGATAACAAATATGAATCGGATGAATGGAGGAGTAGATGATGGCAAATATACATTTCAAATTCTTATTCATACGAGTGAAGAAGACATACAAACCATTGACTCATTGAAACTTCATGCAAAGGCAGCTATTGAAGCAGCTAATACAAAAGTTTCTATGTACAATCAGTAAGTATTTGGTGTTTATATTTGCTTGCAAATATTTAACAAACACTTCATGCACTTAATCAAAGATGAACTCAAAGCTTAAATAACTTCAAATTTTTGCTTCACTATGAAGAGTTGTTAGTATAAATATCTCAAGTAAACTCTGCTACGGTTCATTAGAAATTATTTCTTTTAGATAAACTGTGCACATAGCCATTCTTTAACAACAAAAGAATATATATACCATCAGTAAAGATCTCCTATTATTTAACGACTCAAGCCAGATAAGGAGCTAGATTTTAAATATCAAGTTATTGTAGTTTGAGCAGTCGACGATATATACAAATAGCAAATGAATTAGCTCTATTTTCAACTCTTAAATGTTTTATTAACAGACAACTAAACAATAAGTTTAAATCTTGAAAAATAGTAAGGACCATTCCTTGTTGAACTTCAATATCAGAATAAGTTAGTTGAAGTTAAAAGAAATGATTTCTTAAACCTTAACTTTTCAACAATCCAATTTGACAAAAGTTTGTTTTTAAAGTAAAAGAAATTCAATTAAGCTTAAAAATGGTAAAGGTGTTACATAAAACCTATAAATTACTTCTTTCTAGAACTTGGTCATTCGAAGAGTTGTGCTTTAAACCTCCATTTACTCCAACAGAAACTTCAAATAAAATGATAAACAGTTTTATATCTGATGTAAGTTCAACAATTTTGATATTTTTATTAATTTTTATTTTTTTGAAATTATTTGGAATTTGATAAACTTACAAACTAATCTTATAATCAGACTATGGATGATGTTGTTCCTTGCTTTATAATTTCTCCACTTGATTGTTTTTGGGAGGGATCGAAGCTTCTAGGACCCTCAACACCAATCACGTAAGTTATTTTCATGATATTTTATTCGTGCTTTGAAAAAAACTAAATTTCACAGAATTCCATCAATTGCATCATCAAAAACTTGGAAGAATTTAAACCCTTTAGAAATTCTTGACAATTTTCCTGCAATTTCTGGAAGCTCACGTCTTATAGAAAAGTACAAAAATATATTCCAAAAGGTAAACCAATCTAAAATTGAAAAACTTTGAATTTCCTCCAATATTGATTTTCAAAACAGGCAGGAATCACAGATGGTTATCAGACTCGATATTGTCTTGATCCATACGATCCAGAATGTCCTAAAACAGCTCCTAATTACGCTAGCAAAGAGGTAAGATTATCTCTTGCGTTTTACGATTGTATAAATGAAATTATCCATATGTTTTCAAGAATCCACCAGTTAAGAGTTTGTTGGCTGAAGGATGCAAAGGATTTGCTACAGAATTGATGGAATGGCCAAAAGATTTGATTGTTAGTTCAGCATTCAAAGAAAATGGTGATAAAACTCCAAAGTAATTTTAGAATTATTTTTGTTTTGTAAAATCTGGAAAAACATTAAAAATAAAATTGCATAAAATTTAAAAGTAAATAAATTAAAAGTTTTAAAATTATTCTTGATCTAGAAGTCGAGCTTTACAAACTTTATTTCACCTGATGAGCGCTGAAAACGTTTACAACTTCTATAAAGACACACTTAAAGCTGGAAATGGTTGGAGCATTGAACGAGCTAAAAGCCTTCTTCAAGCTTGGCAAAGAAGATTCATTGAGGTTCAAACTCTTACTACATCTCTTAGTTAGCTGATTTTGACAATATTATTTCTATCACAGAAAATATACGACTCTGACACTACTGCTTCTCAGCTTGAAAACTCAACAGCTAAAGATGATAAACTATTTGCGTTCAATGAAGCAACTGTTGTTGATATTATATCTGAATTCTCCACCATTAGCCCGTATCGTATTCTTGGTGGTTATTTTTTAATGGTAAGTAGCTTTTATTTACCTTTTAATAACTCTTTGAATCTACAATGCCTAATCAGAATTACAATATATTCGATATGTTGGATGCAAAACATAAAAGAACATTAACAATTTTAACAAGAAGTTCTATTTGGAAGTTTAATTTTGTACTAAAAAGTCTTTATTTGTTTATTTTATAGTATGAAATGAAACAATTGTCCTTTAATATTAATTTTATAATTTGCAGCAATTTTTATTCAACAATCTGTGTTTCAGTTTCTAATTTAAAACTGTAAAGTTTGAGTATGAATTTCATAAATATGAAATTTTTCAAACATTTTCCAGTTTGGTTTGAATAGTGGCTACCAGCATGTAGACAAAAACTCTAGAGCTCTTCTCCTAAATAGTTGCCACAGTTTGTAAATCGTGATGTGATTGAACTGAGATATCGAAGAAAACTTGGCTACTTTGTCTGTTGATTATAGATCAAATCATAACAAATATAATGTTACAAGTTACTTTATTTTCACATTTAATCAACAAGCAACTTCACAAAATCCTCTGTTACATGTTATTTGACCATTCCATACTAGTTAAGATCTACCATAGTAACTCAGTGTTCAAGTACCTTACACAGAATGTTCATTCTCATTATAACATCACTTTTTGCCGTAGGCTATCTTGTCTTTCTTCTTTTTTCTTGTACTCTGAATGGCGATACAAATAATTTTTATCTTGTCTTTTCTGTGAGGGTATGAATCGTTTGAACATTTTAAAACCATGAATGATATAAAAAGGATGTGAATAGTGGTAGCTGAATGGTGTTTATTATCATCGTTCTACTTATCTTTGTCTTTATCAATGAGCTCTAACAACAGAAGAATACAACTCATTAGCTTCTTCACTTCGACTCGTAAACTTCCATCCTCTGCCTTTTTTCCAATCTTAGACTTTTAATTTGTAGGAATCTTTCTCAAACCAGCAAAACTTTAACGACAATAGCTATACAACAGATGATATGAGTTTGCAGAAAATTCAAAATTAACTCTAAACCGGAACATATTGAAGCAGAAAAAATTGAAACTCAATTTATTTTCTATCACTGCATTCATAAGTTTTCTACCCAGTAATTTATTCTGTTCGTAATTTCAAATTCGTTACGCCTGTTGTTTGTTTATTCTAGTTAGCCTATGCATACCTCACATTAAGGAAGTCTGTTGCTTCAAAATCTCAAGGAGGCGTAGCAATGGCAGGAGTTGTTCTTATTGCCATATCAGTAGCTGGCGGCCTTGGCTTCAGTTGTTTAATCGGAATTAAATTTAATGCGGCTTCTGCACAAGTCAGTTTATTAAATTTTACATTTTTAGAAAAACATGGTTTGCGGTAAATCAGTAGTAACCATTTTTCTTTTGAAGGTCTTACCGTTCCTTTTACTTGGTCTTGGTGTAGATGATATGTTTTTGTTAGCTTGCAATTTTGCAGAAATATCTCTTCTTACATACATACCAATAGAGGTAAACTCTTTGTTTACTAATCAGAAAAACAAATTAGATAAATTTCAATAAGCTTTTAATAAGTTGTCATATCTACATAAAAACATAAAAACTAAATACTACCTTAATTCATTATTTATATGTCCTAAAGATAAATACTATACAACAAAATGTTTCATCTGTTTACTAATGATACTCTAGGAAAGAACTGCTGAATGTCTAAAAAGAGTTGGTGTTAGTGTTCTTTTAACTTCAATTGCAATTCTTTCGGGTTTTCTTTGTTCTCTTATTATACCGATGCCAGCATTACGAGCATTCAGTATTCAGGTAAATTGATTTATTCGTGTCTTCAAAATCAAAAACTTTGATAGTTATCACTGATATACAGATAGATGAAAAACTTTACCGCCTCAACTAATTTAACTAAGCCTTTTATATGGATTATATATAAATTGTTTAATGAACTTACTAGGATTTTCGTTTATAAGCATTTTTTAGCATTAATAAATATATAGTAAGAAACTACAAAAGCTCAAGGCTTTGGCATTAAAACCTAATTTTCTCTCTTAAAATTACCCAACAAAACCTATTTTCAGGCAGCTATTGTAACTGCGTTTAACATGGTGACCGTATTGGTTAGTTTTCCCGCCTTATTGTCGATGGACTTGCAGAGGCGACATGAAAATAGGGTCGATATGTTTTGCTGTTTAAAAAGGTAAATAATTTTTTTGATAATATTTAAAAAGTAGCTTGAAAAATATTCTTGGTAAAACCTTAAAAAATATTTGTTAAGATATGTTTTTCATGTTTTAAGCTTATTTACAGTTCGGCTGATAACGCAGTAATTGATCTAAGCTACAAGAATATGCGGAGATCAGAACCAATTCCGATTTGTTATTACAATGGGAGAGATGACCAAGTAGTATTGGTAAGCACATTTCTAATAATTAGCCAACTTTAATTGAACTTTCTCCTGACAGCAAGCAACATATAACAACAACTCATACAATAATTATCTTGGCGCTCCAATTGTACTTGATCAAATGCACGCTCCTCGGACCCCACCTCCTGAATATACGGAAGAAAATCACCCTCCAAATGTTACCTCACCTCCAAGGGCAACAGTTGCCTTTGAAGATAATCTTCCGACGAATGAGGTCAGATCAATTTCATTGTTTTTCTTCCAACTCATCAACTCAATCATGCAGAACAATCCAGTTGTCAACTCGCCAGTCGGGGTCGTCACACCAGCTGGCCAAACTCCTTTTGAAAGTGTTCGAAGCTCTACGAGAAGTTTAGTGCCTCAAAGAGGTGGCTTGTGCTCTGTGATAAGAAGACGATATAGTGATATAAAACGGCAGTGGACAAGTTGTGTTGCTTCAATACCAGAGCTCTCGGTTGGAAGATTAGTAGAAAGATATTATGGTCCGTTTCTCCTTAGAAAAGAGATTCAGGTACAAACGACTTTTATCAGCTGATTTCTTTTGATTAGCTCCAGTTTTATTTTTAATCTAAACATATAAAATTTGATTAGATATTTATTGCAAAATTTTTACCTTTTTAATTTATAATAACATCATTATAGTATTTGTGATTTAGAAAACAGATTTTTTGACCAAATTTTGGCTCATTTAACTGTAATCTCGACTAATTGGTGATGATAAGTACAATTTTTTCTCCTTAGGTAATGGTCTTGTGTGCTGCGTTCGGTTCAGCTGGTTATGCTGTTTATGAATGCACTCATATAAGAGATGGATTAGATCTTGTTGATGTAATACCTCGTGAAACTCGCCAACATTCTGCTGTTGAGGTTCAACAAAGATATTTTTCATTTTATCCCATGTTCATCGTAACTAAAGGTAAAATTTGACTTCTTATGTTTATTTAGAGCTGTATTTAAAACTGTCAATTTGAAATTAAACATCGAAAGATAATTGAAGAACTTGTTTAAGGTTGCTGAAATAATAAATGATAAATGTATTCAAAAATAATTTATTGATGATTTTAAGCAAAAATGTAAAAAAAAAGTCCTCCTTGAATAGAGAATCTTTTATTGCGTCTGCTGTGAATTAAGTTTTTAGTTAATGCTTTATTTTGATAGAAATTATTCAAAGTCAATCGACTCTGCAATTGATGATTAAATTTCAATAATTTTTTAACGAAATGTTTTTAATGAAAATAAAAAGCTTATTTAGCAGTCTTGAAAACTATAAGACTCGTAATTGGCGGTTTAACGAGAAAAGTTGTTTTTTACAAGTCAAATTAAAATGTTAACATTATTTAACATTGTTTACGTTCAATACTTTTAATTGTTTGAATAAATTTAAATGACTTCACTACAAGCTTAAAACATCAAAATTCTTTTAATCTTACCAAACTTGAAATAACCTTTCATCTTTTATAAATCCTAGCATTTTATAATAAAATCTGCCTTAAAATAATTTTTTTGATTGTTACAAATTATTCATTATTTCAAGTTGGTATCTTCTTCTTTAGATTTTGACTACGCCAATCAACAAGACACACTACTAAGCCTACACAAAGAAATTAGCTCCATAAAATATGTGATTAAGCAAACAGATGGTACTCCACAACAATTCTGGTATCATTATTTTCGAAAGTGGTTACTAAGTGAGTAAGACTTTTGAATAATCTACGCTGCAGTCGATTTATTAGTTTGGAATGCAAAAGATTTATTACAAGCTTTGAGTTTAATTCTTTATACACAAATGTAAAATTGTTTTAATAAAACTTTTTGTGACACCTTAGCTTAATCTGAAAGTTATAAATCTTAAATAAGTCACAAAAATGTTCTGATTGTCTTTTAAACCGCAATAATCTTTTCGATGTAACAAAGTTTTGGAATTTTTTGTTTTCAACTTTTTTGTTTTATTTGATAATTTTGGTTCTTCAAATTTCTGAAATTGAGAATAAATCAACAAAAGTGCAGCTGGCTGCTACATTCGTTTGTGTGAACATAGAAATTCTTTGAATTATAAAAATATCACACAAAGAATTTCAAGCTGTAAAACCATTAAAAAAATCGTCTGTTAAAAAAAATGATTTGATTATTCGAACTTAACTTGTTTAGTAAGCTGAGTTACAATCGAAATCTTTTAATGAAATATTTACATTTTAACTGACATTCAAACGAGTTTTACAATAACTTTATACTTTTTAGATCTTCAAGAAAAGTTTGATACAGATTGGAAGAAAGGGTATGTTGATAGTGCAACATGGACACCTCAAGCACAAGATGATTCAGTCTTAGCTTGGAAATTATTAATACAAACTGGAAGCGTACAAAAGTCGGTGGATAAGACAAGAATAGGATGTTTAGATACGACAAAGCCATGTGAAAAGGTAAGCCATTATCAAGATCTGATATAATCGTAGTTAATCAGATTTTTTGCATCTAACTCTATAAAATTGAAATGTTGAATTTTCAGATTGATAAAGTCCGTTTAGTAGATGCTAATGGACTTATACCTGTCGATGCTTTTTATAATTATCTAACTGCTTGGTTCAATGCTGATCCTTTAGCAATAGCTGCATCACAAGCAAGCTTTACACCGGTTCCTCCTGTATGGAATACCGAAAGAGATTTAAATCTGATTATTCCAAGAGCCCCAGATCTTATCTACACTCAAATGCCATTTTTTCTAAATGGTCAGTAACGTTTGTCTTTACATTTTTATAATGAAACGGTTACCTCATAAAACAAAAGTAAACATATCCTGTTAAATATTGACTCTTGTGATTTCCAATAAAGGAAATAATTTAGGATATTAGATAAAAGTTAATCACTAGAGTATTGAGAGCAAACATTATAGGACTGATTCTGACTCATTTTAAGTCTCCAAGGATTGAGTTTAAAAATTTTGGTTCATTTTTACTCTTAAAAGTACCAAATTTCATATTAACTAATCGTCTTATAATATTAATCAAGTAATAATTAAAGTTACTCTTTTGGTCAAAGCAACTTGTTCTAACAGATCAAATGCTATTTTTGATATTTTTATAACCATGTTAGTTCTAACTCATCCAAAAGATGTTTTTTTATTTGATGAAATACTTAATAGCACAAATATTTGCTGCCAAATTTGTAAAAAGTACTACATAATGATAAAAATCAAATTAATAACCAACTTTTCTATTTGCTGATTTACTCAAGCATTAATAGAAGCAACTATTAAAATAGAGATTAAAACTTATCAATCTTTTTCAGTTTATACAACAGCCAAGGTAATAATTCATTATTTGATTAACGATTTCAACTTATTTTACAGGGCTCAGAGAAAATGAAGACTTTGTTCATGTCATTAAAGAAGTCCGGGCAGTTTGTGAATCAAAAACAAACCCTCCTCAATTCTCAGCTTACCCAACTGGCTATCCATTTCTTTTTTGGCAGCAGTATATTGATCTTCGTTTTTGGTTATTTATTTCTATCGGTTGTTTTCTGACAACCATCACGCTTGTACTTTCTATCATTCTTATGAACCCCCGGATAGCTTTGCTAGTGGTGAGTCTCAAACTTTCTACTTCTACTTCAATCAATTTTTACAACTTTTATTTGTAGACTTTTGTCTTGGCGGTGATTCTTACTGAACTTCTTGCTTACATGGGAGCTACTGGAGTGAAATTAAGTGCAATGCCGGCAGTGATACTTGTTGCAGCTCTTGGAATTGGATTGGAGTTTATCGTTCATTTCACACTTGCGTTTATCACTATATGTGGCGACAAGTAAGATAATTTAAAATTTCAAAAATGTTAAACTTGAATCATTTGTAAAACTAATTCAATCATATTTAAATATTCTTATAAATACTAATCTTACATTGAGATAATCTTTTTATGACAGTTTTACAGAACCACAATAAATCGGTTTATTATCGAGACTTTAAATTTGTCTGATTATTGTTTGAGTGTTTTGACGGCGAAACTAACAAACAACATACTTTAAATTCCTTTTCTATGATGTACTTGTGTATGAATTAGTTTTTTAGTTCTATAACAGTTGAATCAAATCGAATTTTTGCAGGAGGTATCGAATCATACACAGCTTGAGTCAAACAACGGCTCCTGTGGTAGACGGGGCAGTTTCAACTTTGTTAGGAGTAATTATGTTAGCAGGAGCTGAATTTGATTTTATCGTCAAGTTAGTCTATTTGTTTTAATTTACGATTTAAGACTTAACATCTAACTTTACAGATACTTCTTTCAAGTTCTTGTTGTCCTAATAGTCTTGGGAATTTTAAACGGACTGGTTTTCCTACCAGTTTTACTCTACCGAATTGGACCAGACTCTGAAGTTCAACCGAAACAAGAAAACGCAAATCGTTTGTCGACACCAACACCTCCACCTACATTACGGAGTGGAAGTCAAAACAACAACAATTCAGCAGATTACAACTCGCCTAGGTACGGAAATGACGTCACATTACTACGTGACCACATATAATACTTTTTCTACTTTTAGGCATCTAACTCAAAGACAAACTACCTTTAATACTGGTCCTTACCATCAAACTAGACAAGAACGAAGGCAAGCAGCAAATGATTTTCATCTCAGACCTTCTGGACCATCAGGAATTGGAGAAGTTTTTGATTACGTTAGACATGATCCCACAAGAGGGGCTTGGGTTAGGGGACAAGGTCACGAAGATAGTCAAGTTTGGCGTCATCATCCTAATGCGATGTTGCCATCGTTACCGGGTGCAAATGGTATGTATATATACCCTGATTTAATGGTTTATGGAAGAAGACCTGGTAACTCACAAATGGACTATATACGACCTCCAACGATTCGACAAAACATCCGGGAAGTTTGGGTAAGTTTCACGAGACTCTTATCATCTTAAAGACCTTTATTATAAGCTTCATTTTTTATCTTAGCAAAACGAACAAACTTACCGGCACCACATCAACAGAAGCTTCGCGCCTTCTACATTCGATCGCCCTCAATGGTTTCCGGATTTTAATTTAAGATTTCATCAAAATCATCCTACAAATACTCCTGTGCTACCTCAGACAATAAATCAGTTTCATGAAGGGGTAAGTTTGAACTCAACAATTATCGTTGCTATACTATTGCTAAGTAACCGTTGCTAAATAACTAAGTGAAATCGATTATGAAATGTTAGTTGTTATCTCTTTATCAATTAGTAGAATCACTTAAAAAGCTCATTAGCTTTCTACGATAAATTAGTTTACACTTTATTCCTTTTATAGGTACCTGTAAGAAACGGTTTACCTCCTTATGAGTACATCAACCCTTTTCAAATAAGCTCAGATACTCAAACACATCAAACAACTAACAATGAACCTGAAAACTCAATTCAATCAGCAGATGAACAACCAAACAATCAAAGCACCTCAATTGTATCGCGTCCAGCTAGATTTGATATCTCAGCTCTTTCAGATATTTCGGCGATGAGGTGATCACTTCATCTACCTCAGCTTTGATAAACAATTAAGCGCTGCCCAAAATGTGCTGCTTTATACTTGATGTTTGCAAATAACAAACAACCTCACTATGTAATTGACGCCATCATGTCAATTGCAAAATATTTCCGCTCTTTTTCAAATTATTATTATTATTATCGCTTCTTTGAATGATCAAAAGTGATTGCATTTCAAGTCTGGGTGGAATTCTTCAAACTTGCCTATCTGTGCTCATTCTTCTACTGCAGACTCTACTGCATCTAGCAAAAGAGCTACGAACGGATATTTAAATAATTAAACTTTAGCTTAGAATGGTCAGTTTGTGCAATTATTATTTTTTCTATTTTGTTTTCTTCTTTGTAAGTCTTTATTTCGCTTTTTTATCATTAATTTTATTAATTGAATACCGATTGCCAATTTTTAGAAGAAAAATATTTAGGTTTTCAACAATCACACTTTCTTTTATTTTTTTCATTGTTTTTTCATGTTGTCATCAACAGCTAAACTTGTTACGACTGTTCTTGTCAACTGAGAGATCAAATGCAAAATTTGATGTTTCAGTTTTTCTACAGCTGCTAAACATGAAATTTTTCATGATTTTTAACAATGTCGGCTGAAAACAACTTTATTTAAAGTGAATAATTTTTTTTAATATTTCTTTTTTATTTTTTTATTTTTGAATCATTTTCTTTGTGAAACGAGAAAAAGCTCTCGCTAATGTTTAGCGATCACCAAACAAAAAGAATAAAATTCAAAAACTTATCAAACAGATCTTAATGTTTATTAATAAAACTCTAAAATATCATTCTAATGCTTATTAATCTAAATAAAATCCCATCTTACTAATGCACTATTCAATGCATTTTTGATATGCTTTTAGCTTTACCCAAACTTACTATTAAGAATTTAAAAAGCTTTATTAGTAAAATAAATAATTCAAATTCAAAGAAACAGTGATTTTATACATAATTAATAGTGATATTTTCTACATAACTTGATAATAAACGAAAATTTAAATGAATATATTAGTAAACTAATATAATTTATTCTTAAAACACAAAATTTTGCTAAATTAGTTTTAAGATCTCAATTTTTTATTTGCAAGTAAGATTTTTATTTTCTTTCTATATTAAATTAATGGCATTTATTTTATCAAAAATTGGTTTCTTAAACGGTTGAAAAGAAATTTATGACAAATAAGAACTAATATTTATAATATTTAATTATTATGAAGTGGAAATTAAACGATAAAATATGAAACTATTGAGTTTAAAGATAAGGAATTACACCTATTGATAAAAAACTGTTGATAAAACCAAAGTGACATTTTTCTATCGAGTGGTTTTGCAAGTTAATAATTTAGGGTGAAAATATTGTTTAGGTTTTAATCATAATTTTCTTCTTTAATTTTGAATCTGTATTTTATGAAAGACCAGTCAAATTATTAATTGTAAAGATTAAAATTTGTGTATTTCACCTTTTACTTGACATGATGATCTACAATTGTTATATCGTATAAATCATATAATTGATACATTGAAATAATTATGTTTATTTAAAAGCTGAATAATTAGAATTTAGTTTTACAATCAGATCAGTTATCATTAAAAGAATAGAATCAAAAACTAAATTGCTTGCTTGCAAAAAAGTCAAACTTTTGCTCTATTTAGTTATTTTGTTACATTACACAGCTGGTTGAATTATTCCTTAACTTATGATTAGAATATTTCCTCGTTGTTGACTGTAATTGTGCAAAAAAGGGATTTGAGACGAGAACTCAGTGAATTAAACTTCTTTAGAAAAATTTGAATCAGCTTTCTAATAAACTTGTTTGTATAAAAGTGTTTAATGTTCATTTGAACTAGTCAGGCCTCTATACTATCAATACTTCATGAATTATTAAGCATAAACACAAACTGTTGAATTTTTAACTTATGGTAATATTTTGTTAAATTTTTATTGAGGGCATTGATTTATTCAGCGACTTCTAGAATAGATTAATGAATATATAAGGTAAAAATATACATATGAATTAATCTTAACCAAATATTTAGATGGTAGTATGAAGGTTGAAGAAAATTGCTACAAAACTAATCGTAAGTGCCTTGTTCTATATATTTAGCTCTATTTAACTAAGTCAAGAACGATTTCTTTGTAAAACTCTTTATTAGCTTGGTGTAATTCGTTGAAATTCTTTTTAAAGATGAAGGTGTTAAATGTATCCAACTATTTTTATGTTTTAAGCGAGGTTTTAAGTTTTAAACCAAAACATTGGTCTTGTTGCTAAACAATTGAGCAACAAATTAAATAGTATAATAACTAAAAAGAAAATCTCTTAAAGTTCGTTGAGTTACTTGCATACGTTATAAGAAACTTTACTTCAATCTATTGTGGGTGAAATGTTATCTAATATTAGAGCTAGTTCAACTTTGATCTATTAAGACAACAGTCAATTTTGGACCGATAAATCTTAACTGATAACAATTTATAAACGAACCGAAAAATATCTGCTGTAGGATGAGAAGTTGTACGACATGATTGTGTATGAACAAATACTGACCTGAAGTAAGAGATTTTATTTGGAAGCATCATGTTTTAGGATTTTTTTTGGATTAGTACAAGCTTACTGGAATTTTCAAGTACAATTCTTAGCGTTGGTAAATGGACATTTTAGACCAAGTAAGTTTAGTGAGGTTTGAAAGCTACTATGCAAACTCTTAAACAAATATTTGCTTCTTTATTAAAAGTTGCTTTAGAAAAACCATGTCTGATATTAGTTACTTAGAAAATCTCAAAGTGGATGGCTAACCTATTACTATACTAGGCTTTCTAACCGGAATCCATGAACTTTTAAAAGCGGTGTTTTATTTCATGCAAAAAAAAATTTTTCCTCAAAAAAATGTTCTCTTTGATGTTTAAAAAATCTAACATTTATAGATAGATTATGTGGACTTCGTGTACAGCTTAAAATTAGTGTGTGGTTGAAAGGTGTTGAAGCATTATATATAGATGTATATACCCTCATCACCCACAACCTCAAGGGCAAATTTGTCAGTTTGTATTGTCTTGAAGTTGTTAGCCGTAAATTCTTTATAGATTAAGCGCTTATTCAAGCCAACTAGGGTTTCGTTAAATTGTTGTAGCTTACGTTTGTACGCTCTGCTTAAGTTTCAACCCCGCTAGCAATAAAAATCAAAGCCTTTATCGTGCTGCCTGATAAAGGCTAGAATTTAACAATGAAATATTATAAGGATTAACAAAAAGTTTATTGTTGGGATTACATCAGTGAGCGTCATTACCTCGAAATTTATATTTAAATCTACCCGGAAACTCAACTAATTTTCCTATCAAGAACCATAAAAACATGAAAATATTCTAAAGTCAAATACAAGATCCCATAATCAACTATATCTAACTATCAAAAAATACAAATCACAAATCCTAATTAAATGTTAAGTCAATTTGCAATACTTGTAACAAAAAACTAAATGTAAAATGCAACAAATTTTTAAGCTAATATCAGATCTAATATTATAAAATATAATATTTTTACATATTTTATGCTTATAATAAATACCAACTAACATTTAACATAAAATGAAACATCTAATTAAAAAAATAAGAACATATTTAGTTATAATAGTAAACCAAGTATAATATAATTAATTCTAATGATTTATAAAAAATCAAATAGTACAATTATTAACCTAAATAGAAAGTTACATATAATCAAACCACCAACTGTAATTATTAATATAAGTAATAATAATAATGACCAACTAACTCAATAGTAAAAATCTATTTTATAATTACCATAGAAAAAAACTTGAAATACGGATATAATAATAACTATAATAAGCACAAAAATAATTATACAATTTAACAAGCTAATTAATAAGTAATTATAATGAGAGATATAAAATAATAAGTTTAAAAAATAAATATAAATAAACTACATGCTTATATATTAATTATATATAAAGTTAAAAATTTATAACTTTAAAAAAGTGTTCAACTAAAAAACAAGATTTATATATTATTATGCTAATTCATATATTAAAAAATCTTCAAAACAAAAAATTGAAAATATAAATAAAATAAAGAATAATTATCTATAACATATAGACCATTACAAAGATACATCAAAGAGTTTTTTATGTTATTTGATCAAATGAAATATGATAAAACAGAATTATAATCTAATTAATATAATAAACTTAAAAATATCTTATTAATAAAAGATAAATGTATAAACAGTTAAAAAGAATCTAAGAAATAATTTGTAATTAATCAAATAAAAATACCAAAAATAATAGTTGTACTATAATCAAATTTCTTTAAATAATTAAATATAAATTAATTATGTTAAATATAAATTCATGCTAACTAAAGGTTTATATATAAAATATATTTAACAAAGTTATAAGCTCTATAAAAAAAGTTTAATAAATACTTTAATGAATATTCAAAACTAAACTAACTGCCAAAATAAAAATGAACTTCTAAAATGAAAACTTTTCAGATAAATTAAATAAGAACTTAGACAAAAATACTCAATAAATGATTTAATCAAAATATTTATGTTGGTCAAATGTATAATTGAATCACATAAAATTTTAGAATTACCAAAACCTCTTGGAAAAAAATTAAAGTGAAAACAATTAATCTTTCCATCGATTATTTTCATAATCATATTTTGATGGATAACCGGTGATAGGATTGGTAAAGGTCTTCAACTGCCAAGCAATATTATCCTTCATATGTTGTTCAGAACTAAGATATGGGTCTCGCGGAGGTAAGATCTGGCTCTTATAGATGAGAAACCACATAAAACTGTAAGTAATACACAACAAAGCAATTCCAAGAGCACTTTTCCATCTATCAGAACCCTGACGCATTTCAGCAATAGACATACCAAAATACATATTATACAGATCCATTTGTTCCTCCACTGACAAACACTTCCAATCACCTTTTTCTTTTTCTTTCAATTCTTTTAAATCTTCTGGAATTACAATCATACGTGGACCATTTGGAATTGGATGTCTAAGACTTTCTTGAAAGTAGAAATCATCCCGTGGGTCAAACTTAATCACATAAGCAGGCTTGACATCACCAGCTGAATGGGATCCACATCTCACAGACACTCCTAAGGAATTAAATTTTGGCGCACGAAGGGCACCACGTAATAAATTGAGTGCCATAATATAAACGATCACAAAGGAAGCCTAGTATACAATAACTTTAAGTATGAATACTTAACCATTCAAGGACTACTTATTTATAACGTTTTCGCCCAAAAACTGGTGTAAATACTTTCGTTTAAACGTAATAATAATTAATAATGTAAAACTCATAATTTAATTATTCTATACTTTGGTTATATTACATAGTCAATAAAATAGAATATAATTTGATTTTTTTTAAAGAAATGAACTTTTTCTTGCAAGTTGCTTTCACAAAGTAAGTACTTTATAAGGTAAGTTTAGTAAAATTCTGAAAACATATTGCTGTATCTTTATCAGATAAAAATTGAAGGCTACATATCATTAGGTTATAAAACAGATAACTAGAATTTCACCTTTTTTTGAAAATTCGTCATAAGTAAATCCAATTTCAACTTAAAAAGAGAAACTCTTAACAATTTTATATTTTACAAAAAGTCAGTATTAATTAAAAATAAACTAACATTTTTATGTACTTGAATCCTAAAAGTCTTTAACTATTTTATTATAAATGTCAGTTTAACGACTATAACTTTACTATTTAGAAAATCAACAATTCATTATTTTATAAAACACCTATTTTTTATTAAAAAAAAATAATTTCGCTCGAACATTGCAAAGCTAATATTTGAAGGTTTTTATAAATTGAAAATATTGTTTGATTTTTTCTATCGTAGAGAATTTTTTATTTTAGTGTAAAGCATATCTTACTGAATACTTTGCGCCACTTACAAAGTGAAAATACGTTTTTCGGTTTAACTTAACGATTAGATTGTATAAAATAAATTTTATTATTTACTTAACTTGTAGTTGTTCCGGAAGATTTTTTATTATTAATTGAAAGTAGTTAAATTCCATTTGGTTCAGTAGTTTCTGATTTAATCTGTTAGGAAACTTAATTTATATCCGCGTTTTTGTGACAAGTCTCGAATATAATTTTTTTAGTAGAAAAATCCGAGCTGGAGTACTGAAGGCGGCCAAGAAGAAAGCAATCAAGAAATGAATAACCGATTGATATATTTTGTACCATTTGTTAGAAAATAAGGATGCCAAAGGTGTGATAAAGAAGGTTGTCGAATTGATGAGGTGAACCCGAATAAAAACTACCAAAATCTACGCTCCAATGCACAAAAGGTTAGAGGTCACCTCTGATAAACCTTCTTCAATAATACAAGTTGACAAAGGCCATTACCAATCGTGCAACAAAATTGCCGGATCCGGCAGTAGAGTGCAATAAATGCCTCTCCTGGTTTTACTTCGCCTGAAGTGATGTAAGCGAGAAAATTTATGAACTATATGGTAACAACCAGATAAAAAGTAAGCTTTTTAAATGGTTGCATTGAATGTAAAACCTACTACATAACACCTACTTTCTCCAATTCTAGTTCAAAGCTGTTATCCGACATTGGCAAATCCATATACACTGAATTGGCCAAATTCAAATCTGAAATTGGCAACGATGTTGCTAAATTCGACGAGAAACTTTCTATTTTGTCCAATTTAATGAATGAATTGGATTATTCTACAAAGAAAGCGGTCACGTGGGTCTCGGCGGTCGGTGATTCCGGTACCGACAAAATACTAGCATGCTGCAAAGTATTGCATTGAAGCTCACCGAAACGCACAAAAAACTCACTATGGACCGTAAGGACAGAGAATATAAGTATCTTCATCTTTCCTGTCTTTGATACGAATAACATTAAATGACATTAAGTTCTCTAATCATATATACTCTCAGAAGTATTAATAGCTTGGAGCAAAGACCTTAGGTCATCAAAGACCGTTGAAAGTGTGCTTTCAGAAAAGTTGAGACAAACGCATGTTTCTTTCCTAGATTCAAAGACTACAAGTTGACAAAAAAAATTGAGCGTGTCAGACTAGCACATGATATGATCAAGATGGTCGCCTAGAAAATAAGCGTCTTCTAAAAGAGGCGTATAAGCGAAATTAGAGAAACAACTGACTTATTCAAATTTTATTTGTTTTATAATTATGCCAAATCAAAACTAGACCTTACTAAACAGATTATTATATTAAGATATAGGTTTTAAACAAAAATTTCAGGTAATGTTTTCTGGGTTGAAATATTATAATAACTTGGCAAATTTTTCAATTGTATCCGCTGTTCTAAAAGAAGAAAATATTTTTGGAATAAAATGACTAGACCAAAAGGTTTTCAAATATTTTTTGAATTTATTGACTAGCTATTTTTTCAAAATACTAAACGATTATCTTAAGTATTCATAATACACTTAAAAAAAAGTTTTAGGAAGAAGAAACATTTAAAGCTAATTTTTTTTTAATGAAAGAAGCTTTTTAAGATAAGAAGAACTAGATTTTTCTATAAAAATTACCGAATGAATTTTCATACACGCTTCAGAATATTACAATAATAAAAATATTACTAGTTACAAACTTCTAAACAAGAATATTCTAAAATGTATAAATGAATCTTTAAAAACATTTCTTTAACGAAATAAAAATTCAAACTCATTCAGAAGAATTTTCATCCAAACAGTTTTTTGAAGTTAGTACCGTAGATAAATTTAAAAAGAAAGCTTTATGTTGAATCAGAATAGATTTAGAAATTATCAAAAGCATAGAGAAGGTAACAATTTGGAAGAAGTTAAAACTGATCAATTGACAGAAAGGTGAGGTCAAACAATTGTAGTAAAACGTAAAATATAGAAACAATTTTTTAGTAAGGGAATTGTGGCAAAATATTCGATACATAAAGGTTTTTGATGTAGAAATTTAATGCAGAAGTTTTATTTGTGGTTGTAAAATTGAATCTATAAAGTTAGGTAATATAGCAGTAAAAAAAAGATATTTACAATCTACAAAATGAATGAGGCAATTTCTCTCACATTAAATATTGCACAATGAAGAGATTCTAAAACTAAACAGATTAGATATAGAATGATTACAATTCAGTATGAAGATCTTTGTTTTTGTCTTTGAGAGCTTTTAAAATAATTTCAGATGATGAAAAACAGGATTTTGAAACAGCATTTGATAACTGCATAGTTATGTTCTAAAAAACATATTTTATTAATACTAAAAAAGGTTATTTTAAAATAAGGTTTATTTAGATAAATTTTAATTTAATACTTTTTGAGAACAAGTTAAAAGAAATTGAAGACCTTGTACATCTGTTGTTTCCACATTGTCGAAAAATTGTTCTTTAAATCAAAAGAATCTATGATTTGGTAAATCAGTTGAAAAATTGGCCACTTATCATTGTGAAAAGCTCTTCTACAACCATGAAGCACTTGAACTCCTTCCTGTTTAGCAGATTCACACAATGGCATGTACATACAGTGATCTGGGCGATAATTCCACTTACAATCCAATTCCATAAGCATTTCTATCTCAGAAAATATAATATTTTAAAAATCAATCTATAATTGTTGAAATCACCGGGGTTGAAATGGAATATTATGTTAAGCAAGTCCTGATCTCCCCATGTGATGTTCCACTGATACTTTTTATACAAAGGTAACATCATATCAATCCAACTTAAATCTTTTGCTGATAAGTCATTCTTGAAATGAGACATTCGAATTCTCGACATATTCATTAACATCACCTAAGACAATATAATCAATTATTTTATCAGAAACTTTTAAGTTTCGTTCCAAGATCAAAGTTTGTTACTATCGAAAACACAGTTAAGAAAATTAATAAAAGTAATAACTATTATGAAACCCAAGTACTTACACCAGAGTTGATTCCTGTTAAACCATAATAAGGATGCCTTGCAAACCTAGAATACCAATCAGTGTTTGTTTCTTCATGTTCAGGAACCATCGAAGCTAATTGAGTAGAGTTAAACCTTGAAGTAGTAAAATAAACCTTATTTCAAATAATTAATCCAAAGTTGATCTGCTAATTACTCACTGTGATAATTTTTGCCATAAATTCTCTATTGGGGTTAGAAATAAAACATCAGTATCAACATACAAGATAGAGTCAATATCTTTTAAAATGTATGGAATAAAAAGTCTCTGTGATGCACACGGCTTAAATAGTTTCTTCCATTTGTTGTTATAATCATTTTTGGGGTATTGTATAGGATGTAAATAAAATTTAAAGCTATTCTTCAAATTTTGTTGTAGATCCTTAAATCTGTTTAGAAGTTTGTTAGCTGAAGTTTTAAAGATCTTACTTTCTTACCCTTCTGTAAACATTTCCATAAAATCATTTTCAGTGAAGACATGAAAATTTATATGATTGCTAGTGTGAATCAAAATTGATTTAAAATTTACTAGTGTTTCTTTTACTCTAATTTCATCTTTACAAACAACAGCAGCTACATTGATTTCAGGTCTGAAACATAATAAGTATCATGAAAGTCAGCAATTACACAAATTAATTTGGTTTTTCTTGATCTAAAAGCAAATAATATAATGTATGTAATTATAGTTAATAGATTAATAGTTATAAAATAATAACATAATTTTGAATAATATATTAATATCTATAAAAATAGCTTTAGTATTATAAGAAACTATATAGTTTATACTATTTATATAGTGTTTCTAATTCTATCAATTTTTGCTTTAATAAGCTAATATATATATCACAAGCTGTAGTGTATATCAAAATTAATAAGATTATATTTTTTAAACTTAATTTTAAAGTAGATGATAAATTTTGATAGTTTAGAAGAAGATTGCAAATTGTAGTTATTTCTATTAAATAAGTTTACTGGTTGTTATTAAAATTGTTGATTGGGTTAATTTTTAAAGAAGAGATTTTGAGGACATATAAAATATTTGATCTTTAAGCAAATTGTTAAAAATTAAGATGATAAGAACCCTCTATAATATTAAATAGTAGTTCGAGATTAGAGACTTCAATGTTGCATGGATTTTACATGAGGCTTATAGAGATGGTCTTTATCTGTTTTTTTTTGGAACATATTTCAGCTTTTTAATCTTTTTCAAGGTGAAGACTCTGTACAATCAATCTAAACACTAACTTGGGATGAAAAATGAAAGTGAAAAGTTTTAAGTGTCTAAATTTGACATGAATTTGTCTTGTGAGTCAAGGAAGATGCTAAAATCATTAATAATTTATTTATGAAAAGAAAATTTAAAAACAAACATGATAGTTTTAAAACTGTTGAAAAAAGTATTTGGAATTAATCAAGAACTACAAAAAGATTCAAAAACAAAATGAAATACCTGAGATTAGAAGCATCAACTAAAAAGCTAATTGAGAATATGTTGGTCGCATGTTGAATTCTTGATGAAAACAAGAAATGTAACACAATAAATGATTTGAAGCTAATCATTTTCATTTATAAAAATTAAAAAGTTAGTCAACAGGGCAGAAGGCTTGAAGGTAAATTATAGACAAAATTTAGACTTTAAACCAGTATGATAATCTATCTTATTTCTAGAAATAAGCTTTTATTTCATTATGTTAATTACTAAAGAATGTCAAATAGAAAACATATAAGAGCTCATTAACTATTTCAAAAATCATCATTTTCAATAGAGATGATAATGAATGATTTTTAAATTATACAAATTGTCATTTATTGACAATGGTCTAAAAACAAAAATATTAAATATATATAAATGAATTTAGCAAATAATAAATATTCTAAAGATCTTCTGCACTAAAATTTCAAACAATCAAACTATATGCTGTAGTAAGTTTCAGTTGTAACAATATTCAAGAAAAATGAAGTTAAGTAACTTAAACATTTCAGTCATCATTCAATTTTCTAATATTTTATTCATAGCGAGCTATACACAAGTATTAATAACTTCATCACATGGCATTTTATCATTTTCTACTAATAGATCTATTTCAGTGACTTTTTTTTGCTTTAAACTACACTGAAGGTCTTCTATGGCTTTCTTGGTTTTTATAATCTTGATATTTTTCTGTAAATCTGTTTTAGCATGACTTTTTTTATACTTTTTCTTTCTTTCAAGCTTTTTCTTTCTATCTCTGACTTTTTTTAAACTAATTTTTCTTTTAAATAAAACAGATTTTTTCTTCTTTGTTGATGATGATCTCAAAGATCTTTCTGGCAATTTATTTTTGGCTTTGTTAGCTTGTTTTTTGAGGAGCTTATATTTTTTGAAACTCTTCCATTTTGAAGAACATTTACCACCTTTTTTACATAGAAAGGTAAGATTAGATGGAAATGAAAAAGAGTTTTGACTAATAGTAAGTCTACTTAAATCATCAGATGGAGGCTGGAAGCAATTAATTACATTTGGTTTATCACTTACAATATGACAACTTGAATTTGTAGATAAGTGGCGATTCGCACTTATAACTTTATGCCTCATATTAGGTGCTTCAATTTTAGTTATATAGTTTAAAAAACACTAATTGAATAAGGTTGTAGAGTTTTAGTACTTCAAACTATTTAAGGAACTTGTTAGAATTTGTTTGGAATTTATCAATCGTCAACCACTGCTGTAAAAAGCTTAAAAATAATTTTTAATTATCAACACGTTTCCTAGCAACAACACAAGCATATCACAAGCGATTTTAATAAATAAATATTTCAGTCATTATTATTACTTATAACTTGTCCAACATGCATTAGTAAAAACAATAAACAAAAACTCTAGTTTAACATAATATGTAAGATTTATTTACAATAACAATTTATTTATTGTTGATAAGCAATTCCTTTAATATTTAAATCAAAAGTGGCTTTTATACTTTCTAGCTTTTGAAAAATTTGGAAATTTTTTCTACTTAATTAAGCTGATTTTTTTTAAGGTTTACAATGATACAAATTAAAGTTAAGATTTCAAGGAGCTTAGAGTTTTATTTGTTTTATTTATCGAAGTTGAAAAAACTTTATAATAAAATGTTCAAGTTGATAGATAACCTAAATAAACCAATTTTTATAATAAATGGTTATCATCAACAGTTTGTAGATTTTATAAAAAGCATCATTAACAAAGTTTTAAGCTATTTGGTTGAATAATAAATCAATAATTAAAACTAATTCTGTGGTATTCATTAAGTGAGTAAACTTAAATTTGCAGTTTTTATTTTACAAAAATCCTTGAGAGAAAAATGTTTATCAATTTAAAATATTTTAAGCATAAAATATAGAAAACATACATCTTGTTTAAAATATTTCTAATTGAGGAAAACATGTTTGTAATTTATAATTAAAATTGACTGAATTATTAGATCGGTGGCTGAAGAAAAGAGACTTTTTTTAATGATTTTTGGCATAAGTAATTAATTTTCTTTAATCAACGTAAACCAAGCTTTTTATGATAAACAGACTAGCTAGTGTATAAGAACCACAAGCTAAAACTGTAAAGCAATCTGGTCAAATTTTCGGAAACTATATTAATCATTTACAAAAAACATGTATATGACATTCTATTCAATATTTCAATCTATTCAAACTGATGTACTTCCTGAAACTTACAGATCAAACTCTTCAAGCTTAACTTCAAATTAAACTTTAAGTTTAACTGGACATCCTAAAAGTATTTATAGAAAAACTTAAAAACGTTTTTTACATTTCGTTGAACTGAAGATATAAATTATTAAAGATTATATCTATTAGAATCTAATGATGTAAGTTTATATGTCAAATACTACAAATAGAATAAACCTTATAATTCTAATTACTTGAAAAGTTTCAAATGAAATAAATTAGAAGCAAATATTTAAGAACCTCACAAGTTGGGTTTCAAGCTAGAATTAAATTTACTTAAAATAGTTATTTGATGAAATAATAGTTCATCATGTTTGAAAAAACATATCTCTGAGAAAAATTTTTAAACAAATTGTTCATGCTCAGCTTTCAAATCAGAAATACAATAAGTTGCAAGACAATCAATTCTTATATTAGCAAGCATTGTTCTTCAAAATAAGTTTGCTAAACTTACAGCTAAAAAGTACACCAAACTAGGAAAACAATCTCATATTATTGGATGCTGAAAATCAGGAAGTCTTTAAGATTTTTGAATTTGATTTAGATTGTTTAGAAGTACTAAGAAATGTGTAGGGCAAGAGAATGGAGTTGTCAACAGTTTAGAAGCCAAAAAGTCATCTTCATTAGTAATAGTTTTTGTCATATGTCTTTTTTGTAGTTTTCACAACAAGAACCATAAATAATTATGTACTACACTCAAACAGGAAATCATAAAGACGAACTGAAAAAAATTAACTAAAATGTTGTTTGTTGCTGAGTTCTGTGTTTCTTGGTTGTTTCATATAGTTCAAAATTCCTAGGATTAATTTGCGAAACCAAATGACGTTAAGAACATCAAGAATAATTGATACACTGATCCAAGTTATATGAGAAGAATATGAAACTCTGAAAAGAAAAATATTTCCGTAAGTTAAAATTTCTAAACTGTAAATTGAAATACGGTCGAAAAAGATTGAACTACAAGTTAATTTGAATTAAACAAATTTGATGAAAAGGAATTTGATGATAGTTGTCATCATTAAAGAGATAAAAAAGTTGTTAAAATATCAATGTAAGTTTTGTTGTAACTAAGAGTTCCTTCAATTAAAAAATTAAACTTCATATTAAATCTTGTTATTAACAACTAGTTAAAGAATCAGAAAGTGATCTCACGCTTCTTTGTATGTTGATGTTTCGATTGTACTGAGGACTTCTCGGTAAAAAAAAGGAATAATTAAGAGCCGTGAAAGAAAAAATGTTGATGTAAGAGCAAGCCCGTTGTAGAAGTAAAGTTGAGAAGTTTTCTTGCCGCAAGTCACTAAGGACCAACTAAAAACATTTTCAAGACTTAGAAAGTATTAAATATTTCATTTCTAAATTCAATTCAAACTTTTTAAATAAAACTTTACTGACCGTAAGTTCAAGAAAACCGTTGAAGCTTCGGCTAGTAGTTTGAAATTTGCGAAGTAAACCAAATATTCATGTGTCTAAATAACAGAAAAAACAACAACAAATTAAAAATCTGTTTTTAAAACACTAAAAGTCTGTTATTATATTGTTGTTATTTGAAAAAAAACTTTTAAAAATAAGAATTGATTAAAGTTTTTTAGCTGGTTATTCAACTGAACAAATAATAAAATTAAAGAATTTGAAATAATAAGACGGAAGTCAGTATCATTGACGATTGAGTGCTGTTAACTATAAACTTACCAAACAAATCATATAAGCTACGATTGTTGTGATATGATGAACACCTATACCAATAGTTCCACCAATTTTTTGTTGATAAATTATCAACATCACAAGATCTAAAAAGATGAAAGAAGACTTTTCTCTAGATTTATAAACAATATGTATTATCAGATTAAATCAAAGATGAAAATGTTACATATTGTATTGATTAATTTAAACTTTATGATTTGTATTTATTGTTAGATTATCACATAAATAAAAGGAGAAAATATTATTCCAAGATGCTTTAAAGCATAATCAAAATTTCTTATCATTAAAACCAGCTTGATTAGAAAAAAGCTTGATTGAGTTTTACAATCATCAGCAAATTACCTGCTATAATATATCCTGTTGTAATTGCAATTGAATGAAAAGCAAAAATATCAGGTTCCCTAATAAATATAGATTAATTAGTAAACTCAATAAATCCAAGTATGTATTAGATTCAAATATGTTTACATTTATTGTATAAGGGAAAGAAGATAAAATTTTTGATGGAATCAACTTAAAAAAAAGTTAATAATGGCTTAATGTATTATTATCAATAATAGTTTTTAAATAACTTTTCTTTGTATTAAGTCAATACAGAGAAAAAGTAAAAAAACTTATTAACTATCAAAATTGAAATTATTTCTTAGAAAAACAAAAAAGATTACCAACACTTAGGCTAATATACTATTGAAAATATATTACGAATAAGGAGTTATAATAAAAACAATCAATTCTTTGCAAAACAACTAAAATTTAGAGATAATTTAACTTTTATATGGATAGGTTATTTATAATCAGTGATATGAATGCAAAGAAAAATGTTTTTCGATTCAATTATCAATTCAATATGTCTTATCATATAAAAAAGATATTTGAATAAAAAAAAATATATAAAAATCAGTTTGAAGAATATTATAAATATTATTATATTATAAACAGACCTAAATTACAAAATTAGAAATTAAAGTTGAGTAAATTTCTAGAAATTGTTTTACTCAATTAAAACTTCTCTCTATAATAAATCAAATAAAAGGTACAAACCAGACAAGATCTTCAAAATGATGAAAACTCAAGACATAGAGAGTTCTAAATGTGACAATTGCAGCATGAATGGTAGATAAGAACCTGTAAAAAAATATATTTATCAGTAAGATGAAAGAGTTGTCTTTAGATTAAACAAATAATTTATGTCTTTATATTTATCTATGCTTAATATAAATAGTTTAAATAAGCAATTTAAAAAACAAAATTACAACTAAATATTTTATTAAATACCAACATTATTTTATAAGTTTTATTCATTATTTTAAATAATTGTTATTTAATAAAAATGAAAAATATAAAGAAATCTTTCAATCCTAACATACATCTTAAGAATAGTTAAAGGGTATACAAAAATTTATAACATGAATATATTATTAATCAGTTAAACAAAATAAACAAAAGATAAAAATAATTAAACACAAATATGGTGACTGAAATAAAAATTTAATTTCAAAACAAAATTATGGTAATACTATACATTTTTTATAATCTAAAAATTAATATTAAAATTGATTCTACATTAAAATTACTAAACGAAATATAAAATAGTTACTAAATAGTTGTTTAATTTAGATAGTTGCAACACTTTTACTAAAATCAGTTTGTTAGTGAAAAATTGAGAAATTTCAAACATAAAAAGGAATAACTAATTATATAAAACGACTAAATACTATAAAATATTTTAAATTTTCTACTAAACTACTTTGTATATGAAAACTTTTAAAGTAAACCATTCTGTAATATAAATAAATGAAAGTACCTAGAGTTCCATTCTAGTTTTTGATCAGAACTTAAGCGATGATAAAAATGAAACTTTGAAAAAAGATATGGACTTAAAATTTCCATAATAAAAAATGAAGAAAAGAAACTTGAAACAACCACAGCTAAAACTGTTTCTTCCATTTTGATAAGTTCCTATGTATCCAAAATAATCAGAATTTACCTATATGAATATCAAAACAATAACAATAGATACATTTGACAAGAAAAGTACAATAAATGATTAGGTCAAAACATCTCTACCACACAGGCATGCTGTTTTATCAAACTTTTCGAGTCCATTTATGACTTATAACAGTTTCGACTTATTGAGTAGGTGTATTTTAAAAACAGTATTTAATGATTAAAAAAAATTATTATTTAAAAAAAAATCACACCAAACAAAAAATTGAAGTCAGTAAGCCCTTATAAATGATAAAAATGAACAAAAACCTATATGTCTGATCATTAACTTACTTAATATATCTCTGAACAAATATTTTCTAAACTATCTACAATCTGTGGGTTGTTTATTTGATCAATTGCTTACTAAATAAAACTGTCGGCTCAAAGTTCAAAGTACGATATGAAATGATTGATACAGTTTAATTTGATTAACATTTATTTTTTAGTTCAGCTGTAAAGCTTGCACAACCAAAATATGATTAACTAGTTTTATGTGCAAATGTTTTTATCTATTTATTTATTTATATATATAAATGCGAAGGAGGGTGCCTAAAGAGAGCACATCTCACTAACACACATTCTCACGAGTTTTTTATGGTTTTTCTCAGGAGTTTTATAAATATGTCTCCACCTGAGGTCGAACCCGGTACTTCCTAGCTAGAAGGTAGGTGTAGTAACCGCTTCGCCACTAAGCACGACTAAGATCAACAAAATTCATGGAATTGATTATTAAACTCAAAAAATCTCTGAGCTGCATTTTTTGAGCTAGAAATCGAACCCAAAAATATCATTGAACTCGGGACTGATCATTTTATAGTACTTTACTAAAGGCCATTACCCTATTAGGCTTTTCTAAAAGTAAATCTTAAAGAATGAATACTTAGTTTATAATGTAACTTTTCTAAGAGCTCAGTACATAAAAAAAAAATCATAAATTACGTTTATTAGGTTTTTATAGCTGTTATTTTCTGATGCATTAAAAACATACATAATGGAATTTGAATGATTAATTTTCAATTAGGTTGTCAAAATTCAGTATATTTTTTACTCCCCTAAAAGATATCTCAGCTTTTATAGATCAGCCTGATTTAAAGTTAGATAATTGATAAATTTCTTATCTGAAACCTAAACTATTTAATATGAAATAAAAAAGTAGCTAAATGGCTGGGATTATTATTATTTATTATATTATTATTATTTACTTCTTAAGCATATACATGCATTTGATTTGGTTACTACAAAATTGAGCGTTTAGTTAGCATAGTGGAAACTAGTTTTTACTCACATTATTTAAACAGACTGAAATATAAAAAAGCTTTTCCAAAAGATAGCTTTACATTGGAAGACTTATTAAGAAAAATCTTGATACTTTTAATTTGGATTAAAACTTTTTGATATAACAGTTTGTTAATGCTTATTCAACTGTCTCTTTTTGATACTTAATCAAAATTTAAAGAAAGTTTTAAAACCGTTTTTAAATAGATATTTTTATGAAATAGAAATACTTCTACGCCAAGATAATTTATCCTTTGCGGCCAAAACTAGCTGCTTGATGGTTTATTAGTTTCTTTTTTCATACTTAGATGTTTAACAGATTTGCTAGTGAGCAGATAAAACCAATAACAATTTAAGACATCCAAAATTAAACAGATTGACAACCAAGTACAATGAGATAATAAATCAACTCTGAAAGCAAAAAATATCAGTTTAAAATAACTTTAAATTGTTCAGCAAATGTACAATATTTACAGATTTAATTTTAATGTTAAAAAACCAAGAAAAATTTCGTTTAGTTTTTACCGATAATCTTCTGATCTTATTAAAGTGTTGACCGATATCCAAAAGTAAGGTATTGGTAAAATACGACATGCAAAGTAAAATACAATGATTGCAATTCCATTCCAAAAGTAAGTGGAAGAACCATACCTTCCAGTCACATACAATTTCCATCTAATAGTAAGAATTTTAGGTCGCGAAAAATATAGAAATAGTTCAAACCTGAAATTAAGAAATGAAGACGAAGCTTCGGATAGAAGCCGGTAATTTGCATAATATGAAAGAAGACCTCGATACTGAAATCACATAAACAGAAATAAATAAAATTTCATATACTTTGATTTTTACTCACGATGCAAAGAGTAAAAGCTATAATTGAGATGATGTGATGAATTAAATATCCTTTATCGCCACCAATTCGTTCATAATAGATACAAATTGCAAAAAAATCTGTACGTTTAAGATTATGAAAAGTTCTACAAAAATCAACTTTTGTTTCACCTGCTATTAGGTACCCACTGCTGAAGGCTACATTCCAAGAAGAAAGAGTTGTATTCTCACTTAAAATTAATTGTACTTAATTTACAAAGTTTAATTTTTTTTACAAAAAATGTATCACAGTCATAATTAAGTCTATTTACATCGTCTTAGATTTTACATAACTTCAACTGTAAATAAAACAAATACTAACAAGTTTATTCCTGGATTTTTTCGATAAAGTACAACAAAAATACTAATAGCAGTCACCACAATAGCGTGAATAGTAGAAGTAGTTCTGTAAATAAAACATTCTAGAATTGAATATCAGCTATAGTATACAATATATATATAATTGAATATAGCTATATACTACCTGAAATGCCATTGAAGTTGATCATCTGGTTTAATTTGTTTATAAGGTCGGAAAAACTTTATCTTTGGAAGAATGATGTTTCCAAGAAGTCCAAAAGACAAAAAACTTATAATCAATGTAATGAAGTTGTTCATATTGATTAACTCTCTTATCTCAAAACAAATAATAAACTTAAAATTTCAAATAAGCAAATAAATATGAAAAAGAAGTATAAACACGCATATCATCAAAGATTTACTATAGAAGATAAGTTACAGCAATAAATACCATAAAAAATAGGCTCATAATTTATAAAAACTCGTTAACAATTGAGTAACCACTATTTGAAATTGTGCGCATTTAAACTGTTAAAACTAGTTTGGTAAAGGCCAAAGTCTTATTTGAGTTGAAAAGTAAATATTTTAAATAGTACATAAGTAGAAATTTGAACTCATACATGTATACAAACTTTAAAAACTCAGCATTATGCACTGCAGCTTTAATTACTTTAGTTTAAATTAATCCTAATCAATTATTTAATTTAAGAAGATTAGACTTTTTGAGCCAAACAAAAACATCTTAGATTTGTGTATCATATATTCTTTGAAAACTTTAATATAAAACATATACAGTCTGTTCTGAATATATTTTACTTTTAAAAGCAACATTTATGTAAAAAATAAAATAAATAAATAATCAATAAGTAAAATGATTTCTTGGTAAATGTAAAATCAATATCTATACTTGCAAAAAATCTTTAAGAATAAATGTTTAGATAAACAGTTTTTTGATGGTCGTTTCAAGTTTAATAAAAAAGTTTTAATGAAACTATAAGATTTCAGCTGTAATATACTAAATAGTGTTGGCTCAACTGTGTCAGTTCATGCAAAGACCTTTAAAAAATAAATTCTTTAAAAGAACTTAAAGACTTTTTTTATTATCAACATAATAGCTTCCATCTAAATTTATGCTGTATAGATTTTATTTTATGTAGCTTTTATTATCTTTTTAAAAAGTTTCTTATTTTTAGATAATGACTATGAAGTATTACTTTTCTATTTACCCTTTTAGAAATTGATAAACAATCTATTTTTTACACAAAATAAAAGATTATTACCAAATTTATATTCAATAAAAAATTAAAAACTTTGGTTTAAAAGATTTAACAGATAAAAACAGTTTATATATATTTTTAGATCAAAACTTATTGGCAATTTTTATAATCAGTCAGTTAACATTATACAATTTCAGATTTATCAATATATAAATATAAGTATAAAAAAAGCTTCCTCAATATCGAGTTTGAGATTTGTTAAAAAAATATTACTTGGTTCAAATACAACTTTACCAAAGGTCTTATAAAGCATAAAGCATGGAGGTTTAAAAAAAATTGATTAAAAAAACAATTATAATATAAACAAAAATCTTACCCTTCTTAAATAATTTTGATTAAAAAAATGATGACATCTCTTTTTTCTAAAACTAACTGCCAATGGAAAATTTAATTCAAGCCTAATAATTATTTCCAATATATTATATTTTAACTGAAATTACATGTTACAATATTACAAGAATCATTATTATCTTAAATATTACAAAAATGACTTCAGAAATTTTTTGTAATCTCTTACATAAATATAGAATACTAATAATTTAAGTTTATGTCATAATATTTAAAATAACTTCAATATACTAGCTACAAATGTTTAAACGCAGACTTTCTATCTTTTTCAATTAGTCATAGCTTCAAACACTGTATCTGACTAGTCGTAAGAATTTAATAGTCATAAGAATCAATTTTTTTATTTGACATTTTAGATTTTAATAACTCTCAAATTTAGAGGCTGTGTTTTAGGAAATTTTTCGTTTGACACCTATTAAATTAATTTTTTTTATATAACTAAATAAATCTTACGTAATCAGAAACCATATTTAGTTTATGTAGCTTGTAAGATTTAAAGTTTATTATATCAAAATAATATATCATGTTTTCTTTAATTTCCCCTGGATTATATTTTTACTAGTTTCAACTTTTACTTTGCAGTTTTCAGCTACTAAAGACATTGCTGATTTTGTGATGAAATCCATTGAAATAATTAAACTTTTGTTTTGAATTATGATTCTTTGAATTTTTAATTGAAACAGTTTTATGTACTAGATGCTTTTATACGAATAAATAACTTGAGACTTCAAGAAAACATATTTTTTGCAAAGTTTTTAAAGCTCATAATAGTTTATTCTTTAAAAACAGTATTTTTGTCTGGGATGTATATAGAGGCACGCACTGCTTACATCCTTGAGCCCCAATCTCTCTTTTTAGTTATCAGATTAGTCAGTTTATTTACTTTGTCTATTTTGAAACGCAAAATCTTCTTGGTCAAGAAGGTTTTACAACTATCTCTTGATACAAGACAGTTGTTTGTAAAAGTATAAATAAAGGATTTTTCATAAAAAAGTTAATTAGAAATCAAAATAAGGAATTGAAATTCACAAACAAACTGGACAACTTATATTTGGGAACGTTAAATATTTAGAATAAAGATAGTAAATTTATGTGAGGGAGAAATCTAGGTATTTTATTACAACACTTCTTTCATACTCTTTGGAATATCAAAAATAAGATTCATAAACTCGACAAGTTTTGTTGGCTCTATTATGCCAAGCAGGGAGTTTTTGGGGTTGATTATCCAAATTAAATACTTTGTATTCCAAAGATTGGGATCAGGGTTGTTGATATTACATAAAAGTTTGTCGCCATCAGCTAGTTATGAAACTTGCAAATCATAAAAATGATAAAATGTAATTTATTGTAACAACTTTTATACTTCCAGTAAGACTTCACAAATTATGACAAATAGTTTTTGAAAAAATTTTATTAGAAAAAAACCAAAATGAAAATAAGACAAACAAACAGCTTCGAGACATGATCTAATTATCAGTTGTTCAACTAATAGGCGTGTGTAAAAGTAGTTAAAAGTCCAAATGTTTATTCAAATTTGTCAACTGGTCTCTTCATCAGGCACAGGATCAGTTAAGACTCTGAATCAAACTTGAATCTTCAAATGAATTTGCTTTTCTAAGTCTTACTCTAAAAGTAGTGAGGGGAATTCCCGACAAGGAGTCTGTTACACCTGATTCTGAGCTTTCAAGTAAACAGTAGTTAGGATTTATTAGCTAGCCGCTTGTGTTTGGCCATATGAGCTTTGAAGTAACATTGAACATCAAAGGCTTTCCCGCAAATTTCACATTTGTAACGTCGAGGTGTCAAAACAGCTTTTTGGTCTTTTATATTCTTTACAGGTTTCACTTTTGGGGATTTTTGATTCGAATTAGAAGACTCGATTTTGACAGTCGGCTTGCTGTCTTGTTTATTTCTTTTACGAGAACTCTCAGGAGGTCCTTCTTTGACTTTTTCTACAAATTTTTACTTTTAAATACTGTCACGTGATTACTTACAAGCTACCAACCTGTATTTCTTGATCCTGGCAAAATATCTTCAACAAAATCATCTCCATAAATCTTCCGTTTTCTTCTACGAGATTCTGAAGTAAAGAATTTACAGATTTGAAACTTAATCAGCAGATCTTACCTCTTCCTGAAGGCATCTCGTTAACAGATTTGATGTTTGCTACAGCAGGTTGCTGAGTTAGAGGCTTGGGGACTTCTACAATAAAACTTCATGTAATCACGTGATCTCGTAATATGCAAATTTTTCCCACTTACTTTTGATTGAAACTTTTATTTCTTCATTTTTTCTAAAACGTTCAAGTATTAGGATTACATTTATCACGTGTTTAACCAAGTCACGTGATTGGTCAAGTCACGTGATCAGAACTTACTCTAAATCATCTTTTTGTTCATCTTCAATTACATGATTTAGTAAAGTACCAATGATTCCGTCATAATCCTCCGAGTCAACATCCGAATCTGGCTGGAGCTTTTAATCAGAGTCTCATTTCGAACAATCCAGTCTGAAAGAGGAAGACATTCCCAAATCATCTTCACAGATCATTAAACAACCTTCAGCTCGTTCTCCCTGACTCAAAGATTCCTCCATTTTCGCACAAACCTCATACAAACAAAACACTTTCAACTTCTTCACTGAGTCGATGACGTCATTAACAAATGACGTCACATCAACGAGATCAAACGTCATTTGGGAAGTGTAGAAGTAATCGAGTAACTTGCTCAAAACCGATGCTGAAAATAAAAGTTGATCACGTGGTAGCGTTCCTCATCACTTACCTTTCATTCCTTTCAATTCAATAAATGAAAGATTTTCATTTGGAGCTGTTAGCACCTCGTAAAAGAAGTCACTAAATGTAGCTACCAGAAGCTTGTGAGTGGAGAAGTTTTGACCTATCAGCACTCAGATTGAAGATCAGGAAAAAATCAGCAGATCTTTCTACCTTCTGCTTTCACTATCAAGTCACAAAGTTCTCCTCTTTTGAAAAGTTTATATAAAGAATGAAGCATTCTAGCAGCGTGTCTTTCATGTGCATCCCTCTCTTTGCCGTTCACTTTCCTCTCCCATAAATTGAAGTCTTCAACAAGTAATTCATCTGCCTCGTCCAATAATTTACCTGGAAACATCTATCATTGGTTGATTTGGTGTCACGTGGTCAAGACCTTCATGTTGTGTCCAAGCGTCTTTAGTTTTTACGGTTCGAGTCATAATTGCTACACTTTTATTGGCAGCGATGTATTGATTAGTGAAGTTCTTTGTTTTTCTTCGGTGTTTAAATTGTGTTGATTTATCCTGATAAGAAGCTGAACATATGAAGTTGATCGTAAAGATAATAAAGATCAACTAACTGATGTTTCAACCGCAGATGTCTGGCAAGATGAGGAAGATAAGGAGGTTGGAGGTGAACATTTACTTTCATAATTTGGTTCTAGAAGAAACAAACTCAAATCGATTCGTTCTCTTAATAAAGTATTCACCGTAGGATTCTACTTGGCTAGCGTCGATTTTGTTTGTCACGTGATTTGATGATGAAGGATCAGATGACGTCACGTTGCTAGGAGACGAATCACTGAAAGATCAAATGAGTAAATTGAATTTAGTTTGGATGATGTTTGCTACAAACCTTTGAACACTTCGGATTTCAGCAATTGAATCAATCACGTGATCTTCAAAATGACCATTTTGTTTGGTTACAACAGATGAACACATTACAGGACTTGAATCTGTTTCATGAGAGGAACAAGTCTCTTGTTTTTCTCTATCTTCTAATTCACTTAGTTCTGCTTTTCTTTTTTTTAATGTCTCTTCAAGCAGAGCTAATTGTGAATAACTTTCATCGTCCTGAAAAGAAAAAATGATTTCTGTTTTGAATGAAAATAATAATTATTTACAAATTCAATTTCTTCTTCAAATACTTCCACTTCCAAATCATTTTCATAATCGACAAGCTGATGAGCTGTACTAACCAGATTATTCGATGATAGTGTTTGCTGTACAACAATCAACATCAATCATTTAGTTTATCAAAAAGCAACTTACTAAATCTTTATGAGTTCTAGGCTTTCCTTTCATTCTACTATTTCTCCAAGGGTAAGGCCATTGTTTATCAATTCTATGAACCTCATGATCTAATTTATTCAACAAATTTTTTGCAAAAACTTGATCCCATGTTTGTCGCAGTCTAAACAAGTCTAGCTTTGTTTTACTTTCAACCTGTTGGTTACAAAATAGGAAATATATAAAAGTAAAATAGATTAAATTATTAAAATGTAAAATATTTCCAATTAAATCTTTTTTTAACAAAGCTTATTATCAATTAAAAATGTTTTCACAAATTTTTCAAGAAGTCAATTAATTAAATAATCTTTTTTGCTCATTAAAAACTATAATCAATAAATCACATTTAAAAATATAGACATATTATTTTTGTGTTTGCTATACAACTAATTTGTGGTATGTAACCATGTGCTGGCTGATAAAATAAATAAACAAAATTATTTCTCACTTTTACAAACACATGCAGAAATATGTTTACAAGTTCACCACCAAATAACTTTTTGTAGTGTCCACCATAACTTTTGGTAATAGAATCAATGAGGTACAAAACTGGAAGTTTTTGTTTAGTATGTGCCTACAAAAATATATGAAATGAACCATGTTTTTACTACATGTTAACTTTATAGTTATTTACTTTTTATATAAAAACAAGATAAAATATTTTGACAAAATTTTGAGAAAATAATCTAGAAAGTTTACTTTTATTAATGAAATCAAAGAAAAAACTGATAGAGGCAATAATAAGAGAATAAACTTGTATGAAGCAAATCAAACTAAAATTAGATACTAAATCAATTTAGCAATGTATAGACTATACAAATTTTATGAATTTTTAAAATAATCTAGAAAACTTAAATATTTTATAAATCTGAATAATACTTAAAAATGATATTTATAAAGAATGTCAACACTTACTGAATCATAGTTTTACTTTTTAGACAATAATAACTAGTTAAAGTTAATTAATATATAATAATAATAGCATACAAAATTTATTTATAAATTACTTAAATATCAAGAAAATACATGCATAAAATACTTTAATATTATATTAAATAATTGGTTGATTAAAAATAATAACTTGTCTACTTAGTCTTTATACGCCAAATATTCTAAACAAAACTTTATCAAAAAATATAATTTTAACTTAATAATAATCAAACAGATGTTTCAAATATGACAGAATAATCTAACTTAAATATACAAAATTAACTAATTTATTTAATCATTTATCTAATTCATGTATATAATTATATTTTATAATAGTATTTATATAATATCTCATTAGAATTATTCCAGATTTCTGTCATATAAAAATGTATTTAATTATGTATCAGTTTAAATAAAATTTTAACTAAAAAGAATAAATATAACTAATAAAGGAAAATTAGATGGATAATTTTTATAATAATTAATGATAATTTAAAAGTTAAAAAATTCAATATTTATAATTTTCAACTTTGAAATTTATTACTTCTATATATCTAAACTTACCAAAACTGGTAAGAATAAAAATCGATAAAGTGATAAACTAGGTGCTTAGCTGAACAAAATTATAAAAATAAATTATTATATAAGAGAAGTAGTTGAATTAATTGTTAAATTTATTAAATTTATAAACTCTAGAATAAAAAGATTATTTTATTAAGCTTATGTGATAGATAAAAAAATATTCAATTTTTGACTATGAGAAATAACCAAATTATTAAATAAATCTTAAATTGTGAATTTAATAATCTTAAGAAATAATATTATAAAATTACTAAGAAGTTATTTAAAATAATCAAATAATTGTTATGCTATATTTTCACTTTATGTAAATTATATATATATATCAAATCATCAACATAAATGAAACTTTGATATTTTAATGATGGAGTAACAAACTTATTAATTAAAGATTACATGGTTCTTAAACACTTTTTATAAAGATGATTGACTACTCTTTTAAAATAATTATAAACGTTATACTCTAAAAGAAATGAAAATCACTAAAAATATATTTTATTGATATCTTATATATTCATATTAATGTAAAAGTAAAATTGTTTTTAATTACCTCATAAAGTTTTCTCACAATAATCTTGGTAATTTCATAAGCATGGGTAGAATTATCTTTCGCCAAGACTGTTAGCATACGTATCAATGGCTTACTGTTGAATGTAAGCTCACTTAATGATGACTTATATTCAGTTAATATTGCATCCATCAACCTAGGACCAACTTATTTCTTACAAAAAACAACGTTTATAAAAACAAGTTTAAAATAAATCGATTTATTCAGTTGTTTTTTACAAATAAATGTAAATAACAACAAGATAACTCTATAACTAAAGTAAAAACCAATGGGCAAATGCAAAATATGCACAAACTGAAATTAAAATAAAGTATTACAAAGATAACGTTATTAAAAGATAGAGCAAGCTTGCTACACTCCAAATATTTAAAAGACCATTTTATTCAACCAGTGAAGTTTAAATTTATTAATCAACCAAAAATATAATCTATCATAGAATAAACAATAATTATAAATATAATAATTCATTTTGTCGAATCAATTCTTCAACGAAAGATAGAAACTAGAATATATTTTTTAAATATTACAAATAATCAATTTGATGAAATGAGATCTTTTCTATATGTTATCAAGAATAATCTAAAGAAAGTGCTGTAAAGATTACTTGCAATGGAAATGAATCGTATCTAAAAATGCTTAGTTTATTAGTTAAACTCATATGTGGTTTAGCTAAAAAGATTAATTTAGGTTTATTGCTTTATTTGTTTTTGAATAAAATTAAACATGATTTTACAAGTCGATATTTTATTCAAATAATTTTTAATATTACAATGTCTTTAATTTGTACAAATCAAAATAAGACAGTAGTAACAAAAGAAAACGTTTCTTCACAAATGATAGGCAGGTATATATTCATGCACAATATTTATTAGATTATTACTAATTACCTAAAATTGATTAACAAAATGGATCTTTGAGTTTTAGAGCGGCTACTCGCTTTTTGAACCTATAAAAAATGTTATTAGAAGGTAAAAAATTAAAAAAGACAATATTTAGACGCTTTCACCACTGAAATAAAACATAGATTTTTTAAAATTTATTTTTTTAGACATTTACATTTTCACATAAATTTTTTGTATCGCATGTTTGAAAAATTTTATATTTAATTTTGAAATTAAAGTAGCCGAAAGCCTCACTCTAAAACTGTTAATTTTAGAAAAGAATTTATTATAAGTCTCGATAAAATCTGATTTACTGAGATACTGTAGATAACTGTTTGTTAATGAAAAAATATTTTAAAGTATATTAGATCTATTATAAAAAGATTTAAATTATCATAGTTAAGTTTATTCTGAGTTTTATCTTATGGTAACCACTTCTTATATGATTTTTGATAAAATATGACAAGTATTTGTTCAGCAAAACTATAAATCTTATTTCAGCGTTTTAGAAGCATTTTATGTTACATACTGTTTATTTACAAATTAGTTACAATTAAATTTAATTAAAAAATCGATTAACGAATTCAATTTTTATGATTGATCTCAAATCTTTTGGAATATAAAAAGATAGGTTGTTGATGTAATGGTTTGATATCACTGATTAACTAACAACCAAACTGGTTTAGGTATTTACAGTAATTTGTAACTAGTTCGGTTTTGATAACTAATTTTTAAAAATTGAAGTTTATTTTGATGTTGATGACAAGCAAAGTTTGCAATTTTTAGACTTAAGATATAAATGAAATTAGAAAGTGTTGGTTTTAAGCATAAACAATTCGTCTTCATGCAGTTTCAACCATTTTAACAATTTATCAACAGATTGAACAGCATTCTGCTTAGTTGTAAGAGGACTGAATGCTGCATACAACTCAAAACCAGAAGCGATCTAAAAATAAATAAGAAATTTCTCGTTGATAGATCAAGATGAAATTACACTAAAATGAGAAAATGTTGCCACACTCACCCAAGCAAGCATCGTTTCATCATCAGAAACCAAATACAGAAGTTTCAGTTTACAGTCAGGGTCATGGACTTTTCCGTGAAGATTTTGATACTTTTCAAATAATCGATTTTTTTGACACTCTTCGTTATATGGTGATGTAAATTCTGGGCAGGTAAACTACAAGAAAAACGAATGATGGGTTTAAAAAGAAGTTAAGACTTGTTTTTATTAATTACTTTTTAAAGTCGGTCAAAAGATGAATATTTGACTCATTAAAGAATTTTTGAGTCAAAAATATTTTGATATTTTTAGATGAGAATTAGAATCAAACTTCAATTAAAAAAGAAATCGAAAAAGTTTTTTTACTGATGTAGTAAATAGCTTATTTTCATGAAAGTTACAAAATCATCGCTAAAGACATTTTCTTTCGTTGAGAAACTAAAATCTTAAAGTAAAATCTGAGAAATTTTTCGTTAAACTATTTTAATGTGTTTAGCAGATTTTCATTTGTTCATCTCAATTTACAAAATCATTTTATTATCCTTTGAACATTTTGTTTAAACTTCTTCCATTTCTTCTTTGCTTTTCAAAACTCAATTTTAAGCTGAAGTTAATATTTTATGTTTGGATTTTTTAACAAAAATGTTTTCAAAACTAATTTTCGTAAAAATATTTTTTAATGGAAATTGTTACCTGAGAAACTGATTTCATTTTGTAGATAAAATGCCGCAAATCGGGAATGGAAAATTGTTCAATTTTATAGAACCCTTTCATCACAGTATTTCGCAATAAATCCAAACAGTTGTATCTGTAACATACAAATATTAAAAACGGGAATCAAACGTGAAGACGATGGAAGATTTGATTCAATAGTCTAAAATTTAGTTGAAAAAAAAGCTTCAAACTTCGATTCAAGTTAAATGACTCAAGAAAAGTTTTAAGTTTATAATTAGTTTAAATTTCTACGAAAACATTTAAACTAAAATTAAAAAAGTATATTGTTAAGAAAGCTGATAAGTGATTACATGTTTATAAAAGAAGAAAATAATCAGAAAATACAAAAAAAAACATTTGAAAAAGTAATGAATAGAAAAGATAAGAACTTTTTACGACAAGTTTTTAGATCTTGATTATGGATGTACATCTGTATTGATGTTTTAAGAAGTTAACAGCAAGTAATTTCTTATGTATCTTCAAATGTTAAACATACAACTAGTAACAAATCTATTTGTAATCAACTAACCAGATACACAAGTTTACAAATAAGTTAAGATATAAAAGATTTCACAAACTTGTTTAATCTGTCCACCACTACTTGCTTGCTACTTCTCAGCTTATAGAAGGAATCTCTATCAGCTGATAATAACATCAAGCATGTGTCCAAATGATCATCGAGGTAAGAGATGTAAGCATGGAGGAATCCTTTAGGATTAAAACTAGTAAAGATGTCAGAAATTATTAAAGTATTGAGTGAAAGATGAGACATACTGTGGCAGGCAAATCGGAGCCCAAGTTTCACCAGTGTTGAAAGATTTAGAAGATTTGATATAATTGAGCAAAATTTGTAAATCTTTTGTATGTAGAATATGTTCCTTTAGTCTACAAGTGCTTACTATACGGCTGTTTGTAAATATTGTTAGTTAATTTATGGGAAAGTTTCAGGTTAATTACCCGGCAGATATCAACACTGCAAATACTAAATCATCTGTTTTTGCTTGTTGTAATGATTGACTAATCACTTCTCTAGTACCACTAGTGAGAGGTAGGTAATGGATTGCTTCAAGTAGGAACTGAGGATCATCGTTTAAAGATCTGCATAAACTAGTAAAAAAGACCTCCATATCTAACAACAAATCATATATCAACATTTATTTTATTGATTATACTAAAAGCTTCAAAAAAATCTATTTAATTTCAGAAAATTGATAAGAAACCTGAAATTAATCTTCTTAGATCGAAATTTGTTTGTCTTGAATAAATTTGTTCAATTCGACTAGATGTTAAAACACTAATTAATGTATCGTATACATATTCTAAATGGATATTTATCTGAAATTCAAACGATACAATTTAATTGATTAAAAGCTTCAACTAAATTACTTGTTTCACTGATTCTGTAGCAGAACTAACACCAACTAAAATTACATGTTTCTTAGATAAGAAAACTATTTTTTGTTTTCCAGCCAAAATATATCTAAAAAACAAAGAGAAAATTAAGTTGTATTAAAAATCATTTCATAATAAACAAAAAAAAACCTCAAATTGTCTTTCTGATCCTTGGCAAAAGACACTAATGCAACTATAACTGCCATTAAAGGTGCTAGCCACTTATCATCATTGCCATGTAGTGAATAAACTGGTTTGCCAGCTTCTGATAACACAAACACATGTCTTTTTTCTTTATATGCTTCAACAAATTTAGTTTCTTCTGATTCCGCAACTAGCATTGTTAGATTCCTCTGCCTTTGAAGAATTTCTTCATCGTCTATCTGAAAATATTCAATAAATTAAATTTACTAAAATGCTTAATATCAAACTGTTAGTGTGAGTTTTGGTGAATATGTTTGATTAAAATAGAAAAGGTAAGAACAAATAAAATTACTGAATCATCTTCTATAATTTCTATTTCATCATCTTTATGTGGCAATTTACTACAAGAAGCTTCCTCAGCATTCTTATTTGCAAAGTCAAGTTGATTAATTTCACATGAAACTCTATCAATATCTTCAGTACTTGTTGATTCTAATCCTAATTCATTGTAATATGAAGACATTCTTTTTAATTGAATAAATTAATAAAAACAAAACTAACAAAAACCTATTCAAAACTATCACAAAAAGTTTTATATAAAGAAACTGAAATAACATGAGTTTTATCTAAATTAATATTATTATAAAATATACTCAGTTAGTAGTCTTTAAAAATCTAATTCATGTATGACAGTGAAAAACTTAATGTTTTGATAATTATCTAATAATTATTACCAATAGATATTTATAATAATTAAATTGCTCAAACTACTAAAAGTAAGTTTATCAATATTTAACTTGACTGACAAAATTTAATTGAAATTTGAACTTTAATTTTAGTTTATAATTATGCTTTAAAATTGTTGTAATTTGATTTTAAATATAAAGATTAAAAAACCTACAAAAATCAATGAAATAACAACTTCAAAAATATAAGAATAATATTTGTTTTTATGTAATCATCTAAATCTTACAAAGACTAACAAACTTTTTTGTTTGTACTTTGAAAATGTTTTTAAATCAATTTTGTTTTTAGCCATTTTAACCACAAAATTTTTGTGTTATTGAAAGGCAACATTTTAACAGTGATTTAACATAGATTAATTTTTAATTTTCAAACTCAAAATTTTATTATTTAAGTATAAAAATAATTATTGATTGCTCATAGTATTAAATAAAGCAGTTTGGATTAGTAAGTAGTTTACTTAAGTTTAAGCAGTGTGTGTAGATTTACTTACAGATTTAGAGTATTAGATTATTCACAAAGATTATGTAAACGTTATGTTAAAAGTTTTCCTAGTTTATTCTCCAATTCAATTACTTTTCTTAATAGAAATATGCCATTTTAAATATAGCTGTGACTCATACCTTCAAAACTAGTAGTTTCAACTTTTTATCCTACAGGCCAAAGAAGAAGATGCATCAATATTTTTTTACCTGCACATACGTCTTGATTATAGTAGAGAGTAGAGTGTGCTGAACTGCCCCAACTCCTAAGATTTGCTGCTTGGTGACCTGTGCCAGTGCTATAGACCATACTGGGTTGTAGAATTTCTGCCTAGGCTTTTTCTCATTGCTTTTCCTGGACAAATTACAAGGTAAGGGCATCATTTATTTTTTTATTTTTATTTTATATATATAAATGCGAAGGAGGGTGCCTAAAGAGAGCACATCTCACTAACACGCATTCTCATGAGTTTTTTATAGTTTTTTCTCAGGAGTTTTATATGTCTCCACCTGGGGTCGAACCCGGTACTTCATGGCTAGATGTACCTTGTAGCTAGGTGTAGTAACCGCTTCGCCACCAAGCAGGACGTTATTTATCCGTAGGACTTATCCATAGTTCAGATATATATTTACTGTGCTTATTATATCGTGGCGCTTTATCGCGTTTTACACTGTATCTTTGACGAAGAGGTACCGAATGACGATTCAAACTCACACGTAACATCAATATATTAGCATCAAATCGACTCCTCTATCTCATCTCAAAAATAATTCATAATATACTACAATATACTTTAGTAGGCAGGCTCTTTACCCTTGCCCTATCCTTATCTTCCTATCTTTATTCTTCACTCTCTATCCTTATTCTAGACACTTCTCTACAGGCTCAATTTAGTAAACTCAGGATCGAAAAAACCAATATAATCTTACATTAACTAATTTAAGAGTTTTTGTGCCACTAATGATGGTTTCACACCGGATGAAGAACATAAATTTATCAAAAATTAGTTGAGTAGACTTTGTATCTTAATCTGAAAAGCTTTTCTGCCAATAAAAGTTTATCTTATTGGTGAATCTTATGTTTGCTGTTAGAAGGTATCTAGAAGTTGAATTACTACATTGTTACTTTTTATTTGCGTATAGATTAAGACATATTTATTATTAAAACTTAATATAAAACATCTGAAAAAAATTATCAATTCGCCTCTTCAATAACTTCCGTTACATTAGCTAATCTATCAACTTTACTTGGTATTCTATACATGAAATAAGTTTTTTGATCTGACGTTCGAGAAATTGTGACTTCATGACAAACATAAAACTTGATAAATGTTAGATCGATAAATTAGATTATCTCAGTACTTTAAGCCTTCTAGATATAAACTAGCTTTGATAGTAAAATATTTATGTTAATATAAATATTTCTATATATATTATATTTCTATAAATATATTTATACAAATATTCTAAAAAATGATGATATACAAGTTGAATTTTTGGTTATCTAATGAAGATAGTAGATTTCTTCGCATTTCACTGTGTTTTGCTATTAATATTATTTTACCGGTGTTTTGCTAATTTTTCTAACATCATCATTCAGAGCACATTCCCCCATGGCGGTTCTCTGCAAAAGCTGAGAATATAAAGGTTCACCTACTTAGAAATAATTCCCTTAAATTTTAGGTAGTGCATGCCTACAAAAGAAATAAAAATTTAAGTGAGAAACTAAGCTACTAAAAATTATAAAAGTGTTTAAAGCTTTCCTAAAGTTTTATCAAACAGCAAACTAAGTAAATATGTTTATTGCTTAATGACTTTTTAAGTGTTTTTATAAAGAAGCTGAAGAGCTTTTATGAGAAAAAATAAAAGTGACGAAACATTAGTTCGACAAATTAGTTGACGAATTTATTGCGTAAGATATAAATACTCAATATAGTACAAAGAAAAATGAAGTTTACAAAAAGCTTAGCAAAATGAATTTTCACAATTTGTAAATAAAAACAAAATGCACCAGCAAAAAATATGATAGTTTTCAACCAAACAATAATCAAATTCTTAAGATTATACACAAGATTTACAATATTCTACATGAAGACTAAAAGCATCAAGTAAAAAGGAGTGTAAAACAGCATATCTAAGATGTTCAAAGTCTAGACAGCATTGCGTTTCCAACTTTAGACATATTAGTACGCTTTAAATATTTACTAATAAAATCACCAACAGTAACAAGTTTTTCCAAATCAATATTTGTCTGCATACCAATACCATGAAGCATATAAACAACATCTTCAGTTGCTACATTTCCAGATGCCCCTTTAGCATAAGGACAACCACCAAGGCCAGCTACTGATGAGTCTATAGTTCTGATACCAAAATCCAAAGCTGCTGAAATATTAGCAAGAGCTTGACCATAAGTATCATGGCAATGGACAGCAAGCGAACTAATTGGAATACAAGTGGTTAACTCTGATAATAGATCCTTCCAATTTTTCGGTGTCCCAACACCAATTGTATCACCAAGAGAAACCTCATAACAACCCATCTCTAAAAGTCTCTCAGTTACTCTTTTAACATCTGAGATATTGACTTTTCCTTGATAGGGACAACCACATACACATGATACATACCCTCTTACAGGAATTCCATTGTGTTTTGCTGCATCTAAAACAGGTTTGAAGCGTTGTAAACTCTCATCTATTGAACAATTGATATTCTTTTTACTAAAACTTTCAGATGCTGCTCCAAAAACAGCAACCTCATCAACTTTAACAGAAAGAGCTTTTTCAAAACCTTTTATGTTTGGAGTAAGAGCAGAATATGTGACATTTGGTGAACGTTTAATTCCACACATGACATCACTATGATCACCCATCTGTGGGACCCATTTTGGAGAGACAAAACTGGTGGATTCAATAACTGGAAGATTACATTCTGATAGTTGATTAATCAGTTTTATCTTGATGTCAGTTGGAACTATTGTAACTTCATTTTGTAGACCATCTCTGGGGCCAACTTCTACAATCTTTACAAATGAAGAGCTTTTTCTTAATGTCCCAAAGTTGAATTTAGGAAGAGTTTTCATAAAGAAATTACTTAAATTCATACTAGTTGAAAACAACTTCTTGAAAAAAATAAATTAAAAGATATTCAAAAACATATTCAAAACTTTTTAATAAAACTAGAATTATAAAATATAAAAAAATAGCAGACAGTATAAAAGACTAAAATCTAAACAAATATTTATTCTTAATAGATCCTTTGATTTAGTCTTTAATTTAAAAAAATATCTAGCTTGAATAAATTTTATGAATAAAACAAAATGTTTTTTATCTTTATGATAATAGGCGAAAATAATGTAATGTGTCAATTTATTTAAACTTACACATAATAAAGAATGCATCAACTAAACATATAACTTTAACTAAAGATAAGTTAATTACTTATAAATAATTCAAATGTTACGACTGAAATAATAACAAATGTTAGATTCGATTATTTAATTTAATTAATTTCTGATTAGTTAAAAACATTTTCATATTAAGTAAACAGTGCTCAAAGAAACAAGCTATAATAAAATGTTTGTAAGTTAAAATAAAAGTGATAGTATAACCATTTTGTTTTTAAAAATAATCAAGATTTAATTATAATTTATAATATTTGATTACACATCAATACTGTGATACAATTATTCATTTATTGTGAATGTAAACTAAACAATAAAACTGTTGTCAGGCAATGACAAATTAAAAATAGTTCATTGCAAATATGTAAACTAAATAAGTTTATAAACTGTTCAGTCTAATCAACGTTAAGATTAGTTCTACAAAAATGGCAGAATTATTTTTTCACCGAATATATGTATTTCTTATTAACAATTGTAGTTTTTTTTCTATAAAAAGAGATTCAAAATTTTATGGAGTTTTAATTATTTAAATAATTGGAAGAAAGATTACTTTCGAATAATTAGATACTTTAAAATTTATTTATATTCAATTACTTAGCATAAAAAACTACCTAAACTAGGTAAAAAGATGTATTTATACCAATAATTATGATTATATACCCACAATTTTCATATTTTTTGGGTTTAATAATATTTATTTATATCACCGTCGATGTCTTTTTATTAATAATTTAAAAGACTTTGATATGTAACACCATCAAAGATGATCTATTTTTCACATGGATATTTAAAAAAAAATTAATAAAAGTAAAAGAAAATTTTTTCTCGATTTTTGAATTCATAAATCTTGGATCGATAAAAGAAAGCCGTTATTACTAAAGAAGAAAATTAAACCAAGAAAACACTTGTCTTATAGTTCATGTACTTGATTATTGAGAATAAATATAGTAAGAAGCTACACTCGTAGTAGCTGTAGCGAAGCACTTACTTTAATAAAAGTGAAAGCAATCTTTCGTATTTTAAAGTTTCAGTATTTTAAGAGCGAGTTTCTTCAGGGAAAAATATTCTCTAATAATACTAGTATGGAAGTCTAACTTAATTTTCAACTATTTTTTCAAAAATAATAATTTGATTCATTTGTTCTTTTTAAACCAAAAGCTATGTATTGCACTAATTGTGTGTTCACTAAAGGTTTATATCAATTTTATACTTTATAACAATTTGGTAAAAAACTTTACTCTCTACTTTGACAAAATTAACGAATTCAATATTATTGTTGGCGATTCTTTTTTAAAATCAATTTTATGAAACAACGAATATAATTTTACAAAACTGCATCATTCAAAAAGTTACTATTATCAGTAAATGTTTTATCTTTCTAACTAGAACCACTATGTAAACAAAATTAGAATGTAATAATAACTTAATATTTAATACCGATTTGCTAATTTTTAAAGTAATTTACTTATTTTACTTAATAATTTGTTAATAATTACAAAAGTGTTCTTAAAATTTGATGCTTTATTAAAATGTCGAACATTCATCTTCGTAATTCTCAAATTAAGGGTTTGTATACAATTTTATTGATATAGGCCCACCTAGATACGTATAATGGCTGGTAAAAGGCAGTTTGATTCTAATAATGATAATGATGAGCCTAAATCTAAACGAATGGCACTTAGTAATGTGCGAGTAAATATTGGAGGTGTAACTTCTTTGGTAAGTTATATTTTCTTTTAAGCTACCCTTGTTTTTATTTAAAATTTTGTTGTATCATCTTGATCATATTATTTAATTCAATTATCAATGTAATTTAATTCTTTTACTTTGAGATTCATGCAATAAGAAGTTTGCAAATTTAAAATATTTATTATTATAGAGTCTTTTAACTTAATTCACTTATAAAATATTTTATAAGAATATATAATACTTTACAAACTATATAAAATAATTAAAAGTTTTTTATTATTTTTATTTATAGTAATATAAGTAAATATATTTATTTGTTCTTTAATTAAAGTTTTTCTAACTTTGAATTTTCTTATAAGTTTTTTATTTAGTTTTTCTATTAACTATCTAATTTTCATATTTAATTCCTAACAAGAAACTGAAGCATTTTTATTTATTTTATTATCACTTTGTTTAATGTAAAAAAATGCTTTTTAATAAAATACTTAAACTTGGATTTAATTTTCTTATAATTTATTTATTTTTTGTTTTATTTCTAATCATTGATCTTTTTTATATTAAAATAAAGCCTAAAACATTTCCATAAATTATTTTATTCTATGAATAACAAAATATAAATATATATTATATATATAAATGATGTTTTATGTAAAAATAATTGAGTAAAATAAAAGAAAACTTCTATGTTGTTATTAAAAGTTATCATGAAAATTTTAGGAAGAACTGGATACAAAAACTCTTCTCTTTCAAAACAATAAACTTTATGAAAAATTAGAGTCATATAGACAAGAAGAAAGTGAATATGTTGATGAAATTGAATCATTGAAGGGAAAGCAAGCAGCTGCTGAAGCTACTTTAAGTCTTATCAATAGATATTGGGACCAAGTCTGTTTGATATTACATTCAAATTATTTTTAGCAAAATTGATTTAATTTTTAATGAGAATTTGAATATTTTGATTGCTACTGATTTAATTGAAAAAAAATTAAATTTGCTTAAAATTATAAAATAGTTTGTAGGATTTTAAAGGTCTTTTTTATTGATTATTATTAAAGATATATTTAAATTTTTAGTTAGATGATTATATCACCCTTGAGTTGCAAAGGATTGGAAAAAAAGATGAAAATGAAATAAAGATTGATGAAGATGAAAAAAAGCAAAGTAATTGCTTCCCAATTAACTTGATATTTTTACTATTTACTTAAATTATATCTTATACAAGAAGATTTGATTAATTTAATTATAAATTTAACCTTGAGAATTGAATAATCTATTTGATTGATAATAACTACTTTAAATCTATTTCTATTATTAAAAATATTTTAAAACTTATTAAATTTGTAAATATATGAAAAATATTTATCTCCAAAATTCCTTTATTGTCTATTGGAACTTAACAAAAGCTGAACTAAAATCAACTTTCTGTTCCAACAGCTTTTCGTCGACTTCTGAAAGACTTCGAATTCAAAGATATCAAAGACAACGTAGCTAACAGACTAAATTCATCACGTCAGCTCCTTGGAAAAGTAGTGGACGGTATATTAAAACAAAAAGCTCACTACAACAACTTGTCTTTGTAAGTTACTCAACCGTGACCTTCCAACACATTTCAAATTCCCAAACTCCATTCAGGAAAGTTATTGATTCCAACAACTTGGAAACAGCGTCTAAAATCATCAATACAGAGTTACGCAAGGAAAATGAATCGCTTATTTCAATTCAGACGTCACTACAGGTAAGTTAAGACACTGATGACGTCATTACTACGCGATGTTGATTATAAGGCGAAACATGACGAATTTTTGCTGGAAAAATCCGCAATGAAAGATAAAGAAGAATCTCAGGAAGAAAGAATTGCAGATCTTCAAGAAGATATTCAAAACGCGAAGTGGGAGCTGAAGAAGGCTCGTGGAAGAGAAGAGAAGTGAGTTACAAACAAATTAGCTGATTAATTTGAAGCTATTTGATTGGTTTAGATTGAATCATCGCTTGAATGATTATATGAATCAGATTAACAATGGGACATTAATAGAAGAATCTAATCAACCTTCATCTACAAGTACTGATACAACATCAAAGGTATTTTACAACAATTGATAATAAACTAGATAATAGAGTCAAAGACTTAGAACTTTTAAAAGCCATCACGAACTCCACCACATCTACATCCCAACAATCAAACCACTGTAGCTAGATTAACTCTTCAATGACGTCACTGTGACTAATTGACGTCATCTCTTTCGGGGCTTTTTTTTCAAGCGCGGTCCTCTTTGGTTTCTCAGTTTAAATAAAGCCCCACCTAATCGACACCAACTTCATTTGATCTTCTACTGGAAGATAGAATCGACTTAGTGATCACTTTCGCTACTGATCGGTCGCTATGGCAGCCAGACTTGAATCTCGAAATAATCTTTCTGAGCTTCTGCTTTCTCCTACCTCTCAAATTTTCTATTATTTGAGTCTTTACTAGACGAAATAAACCAAAGATAACCCCTCAGTTAACTGCAGCTGAAATATTTGATGATATTTTGAATTGCTTGAAAATTATCCCAAAAATTTGTTGGGATTTAATTGATTTTATCGATTTGTAGAATAATGATGATAAAAACAGTACCGATGAATGGAAAATACTTGCTGAAGGTAGAATGGCTCAACTGGTTGAATTAAAAACTTTAAATATTGAAGTCATGAAACAAAACGAGAAACAGAAGTTACAGGTGATCAACATTTCCTAGTTTGAATATTTTACAAAAAAGTTTCATTTCAATTTCAGTTAAAGAATATTTCTGAATCTGTAATCATCAATTCGCCTGAATATAAAACACTTCAATCGCAATTCTCAGCCTTATATCATGAAAGCATCCAATTAAAAAATCTTCTTGATGAATCAAGACAGATGTACCATCACCTACGATTCACACATGCTAGAAAAGTGGAACAACTAGAGGTTTCCACCACTAACAACCATTTCTACATCTATTTAAAAAGATTTTTTTCTAGTGTGAAGAAATAATGAAACAGCAGAAATTAAGAAATGACTTAATTCAATCTGAAAGTTTAGCTTCCAAAGTAATTAGATATCTACTAACTTCAAATTAATGTTTGATGGTTGACGTTTCAGGCTCGCAACGACTACGACCTCTTACATTCGGAACTGAAACAAAATTTAGCTGCAAACGAACAAGCTGGTCCAGTGAATAGGGAGATGAGACATTTGATTAATAGCTTACGGAACCAAAACTTTCAATTGAAAACTGAGGGGCAAAGATATAAAAAGAAATGTAAAGAATTTCAAAACGAAATAAACAAGGTAAGCTGAAGATTTCGTTTTATTTTATTCAAGTTATTAATTTATTATTTAATCATAAGTTTCGACAACAAGACAAATCTGACAATAAGTCGTCTGTGTCAAGGGAATCTCTAAGCGCAACCTCATCACTTGTAGTAAAGAATGAAGGTGAAACTGATCATTCAATAATTGAATGATAATTGAGATGTTTATTACAGAAAGTTCAGTTGAAACAACTACTGCTCCATATATGGCTGAAATCGAAGATTTAAAATCACAACTGAAGTAATTTCTAAAACCTTTTTCAACTTTTTCTTATTTTTTTCTCTTATTTCTTTTGATTAGATGTGAAGAAACAAAAGTGAAAGAACTAAAAAGTTTGCTAGAAGTCTACAAAAATTTGTCAGTAGATCAACGAGAAAAGGTCTTCTTCTTCTATTTCTCTTTCTGATCTTTAACTTTTGCTGATTTTAGGCTGAAGTGATTGCTTCTGAAAAGAAGTCTTTGTTGCTATTAGAAGAGCTAAAGGAGAAGCTAGCAGAAGAAACTAGGAAGTGTGCTGATGTAAAAAATGAAGAACAATTTGAGAGAACAAATGATAGCGAGTCTTCAAGAAAAATCAAAGTAAGAAGAAGATCAAAAAAGACATCTATTTGATACCTTAATTTTGTAGGCTCTTGAAGAATCAGTTTCTGATTTAAGGAGGAATTTAGCAGCAACTAAACAAGAGGAAGAAGCTCTTCTTTCTGAGATGGATGTTACTGGGACTGCTTTTGAGGAAATGCAAGAGCAAAATACGAGATTGTTGCAGCAACTTCGTGAAAAAGATGATGCCAATTTCAAGTTGATGTCTGAAGTAATTTGTTGAAAGATCGTTTATAAAAACATCTCATTCAACTCTTCCTGTAGAGAATTAAAGCAAACAAAATCCATAAGCTTCTTGAAGAAGAAAAGGCTTTGCTAGAAAACCACTCAGCCACCCTCGCCAGCCAAGTTTGTTGCTAAGTGTTGGTTACTTGGTACTGTAATCTCAAATTTGTGTCTAGGTTGAAGCTCAAAATGTAGTGGTTAGAAAACTGGAAGAAAAAGATCGATTGATGCATGGAACACTTGTTAATATTGAAAGAGAGAATAATTTGCGTTTGCAAATGGCAGATATTAATAAACGGAAGGTAGGATTAAGATTTAAATGTGATGAGTATCAATCAGTTGATGATTACAGGCAATTGAAGCTGCTCAAGCTGCTGAGGATTGTAGAAGAGAGATGAACAAGTATAAAGAAAAAGTTCAGATATTAGAAGATACTGTTGAAAAGAATATCGAAAGTTTAGAAGAGGAACGATTCAAGATTAGTAGGATTCAGGTTGGAATATTCTGATTGGTTGTAGTTGATCCATAAACATGTTGTTTGTAGGAAGATGGCGCCAAATTGAAAAGGAAATTAGCCAAGCATAAAAAGACTGCTGGTTTGTATACAGCTGATGAAGTTTTGACAGAAGAAATTAAAGAATATAAAGTATGTAAAGATCATCGATCTTATGTGTTCTTATCTTATTCTTGTACACAGGCAAAACTGCGTTGCCCTTGCTGTAATGTCAACATTAAAGATGCGGTCCTAACTAAATGTTATCACGTGTTTTGCATCAAATGTATTCAGAAGAGGTATGAGACGAGGCAAAGGAAGTGTCCGAAGTGTAACGCTGGTTTTGGTGGAAATGATTATCATCGAATATATATCGAATAATGTTAATCATAATTTTCGTTGCTCGAAACATGATTAAAATCTATCTTGAAAGTAGTCTTTGATAATTGAGATATTTAGAATTAATCTTGCTAACTACAACTAAGAGTCCCTGTTCTTAACTATCTAAGACTTTCACTAAATAACAAAAACAAAACTCAATAGAAATCAAATTGAAAGCATTTTATTAACGACGTTAAGTTTATGCTTTAGTAGGTGCCTTGCTCTGTCGTGGCTTGGCAACAGTACCCTCTCGAAATCCGTTGCTGAAAAATATATAAATGTTACAAAATGTAACTAGCAGATGAAGAGCTTACTGAAAACGTCGGTTGACCAACTTCAAATGACGCATACGACCAGTTCCAGTTGTATGACGGCGTTTAGATTTGGCTGACCAGTTAACTAATAACAAAATAGATCATTAAATATATTTGCATTAAAAAATATTTTTCATTGAGAAATTGGTTGCCAAAAACAATTTGATAATCTAAAAAATGTAGATGGAATATAAAGATCAACTCTTGCTTCAAATGAAATTTCAAATTATTAGATTTAAATTCAGGAATATAAATCCAGAAAAAATGAAAATATAATTGAAGTGATGATGAAAATTTGCAGATGTATTTTTTCATGTTTTAAACTCCAAAATATAAATTTATAAAATTATAATCTGACTAAAAGTTTCAATGAAAATAAATAAATAGTTGCTTATATTACTAAAAGAAAATAAATTTTTATTAATATATATAAAAAGTGAAAATATGATTCATTCAAAGATTTATATAAAAAAAGTTATAAAATACAATAACAGAAATTTACATATAATAATTTATATAAAATTTAGTGTATAATTATTTTATGATATTAGAATATTAAAAAGTTCTGTTTTGACTTCAATTTGGATTGTTATTAATCAAGAAATCAGTTTAATTTTAAACTTTATAATAAATATTAATTTATAAGTTTTCATAAAAATGAGAAAAATTAAAATTGTTTTATATTATTAACAGACATAAAATTAAGTAAAAAAAATTAAATATAAAAGCAAAATTTTTTATTTAAATATTTATATTTTAACTTTTTAAATCATTTTTCAACCATCAACTAGCATTGTACAAAAATATTGACAAAACAAAGAGATCTTAAAAATTTAAATAGAAAATTATTGTAAAAAATTAGGAGGAAATCAAAGCAGCTTACATTTGCCCATCTTGGCAGATTTTTTCTTCTGGATGTGATAGTTAGATCTTCCAGTTCGACGACATAATGTATGTGTCTTATTATGACGCTTTCCAAAACTTGAAGTACCCTTAGTCTATAAAATAATCAAATTATTGTAACTTATTGATAAAAAGAAACTTATTACAAAAATAAAAAATAGATTAAACATTTTATAATATATCAATTTTAAGCTTGTAGTTGTTTAAAAGTAATTTGATATAAATTTTAATGAATAAATAAATGTTTAATAGGGAAAATTACAAATATTAACACCAAATTAAAAAAAAAATTTTATAAATTATACTACTGAAATTAATTTACTGTCCTTTAAAATAAAAAATATTTAAATTATATTGAAAGTCTATAACTTACCATTTTCTATTCTAAACAGCCTTCTACGATAACTAGAGCTCAAAAGAACCATCTGATCTGAAAAAAGCTAAATTATAAATCTACTCAAGCGGTAACAACATTTCTTTAACAAAATGAAAAGTTTTTTATTACAAATTTTTCTAAATTATTCATAATTTAAAATAATCTTATTTATTCTAATAAAATAAATTATTTAAATTTAGCTATACTTTTACAAACAGACTATTTTTAAAGAATAAGCTAATCAAACAATTTTAGAAATATATCTTATAAACGAACTCTTTTTATAATAAATATAGGAAATAGTCCGATTTTAAGTAATTTTCATTGATCCAATAATATACAAAAGGAGCATATCAGTCGCATAATATTAGAGAATTTAATAAAACTATCAACGGTTAAGATTTATCAGCTTAAAACTTTTTAGGGCAAAATAGCTTTTAAGACAAAATAGTAAACTCATCATAAAGTTTGCCATTTCTAAATCTAATATACTCTTTTATACCTTATATTTATATTTTATGTATTATACCAATTTTTAACTAAACAAAGTGCACATTTATTTGGCACTCTTTCAAACTTCAATCCATGACTCTGATTTTTAGTTATTGTCATCAACACATTTACTTCTTTATCTCTACATTAAACTTAAAAATAGTCAGTAGATAAACTGTGAAGTTTAGATGAGTTAAGCAAAGTATCACAAAGATTAAAATTTTATCTAATCAAAATATCGTGAATTAAATAATGTAATTATTTGACAGTACTATTTGTTCAGCTTATAAGCCGACCAATTTATAAAAGTTTAAAGACGGAGCTTCGTAAATAATTGCATTGAGAAAGTTTCTTAATTAATCGCTGTAGTATAACTAAACTTATCATTTTTTTACTTACTTCATTTACTAAATTAATTTACATATATATTTAAAAGTCTTAGGTAGAAAAGATAAGTAAATATTTATTCAAAACTATCAATCATTTAGTAAAAGCTTTAATAAAAATTGCTTTGAAAAAGATTGTGTATAATTTACAGATTTAAACTTATAGGTTAGAAGTTCCTTGTTCTGCTTTTTAAGTTTTTTATTTCTATTTTTAAAATGATTTTTTGACAAACTTTTTATTACGCGTAAACATATTTTATAATATTAACTTTTTATTATTTTAAATATTATTTTACTCTTTCTTATGAAAACGTATTTTATAGATGTGAATACTTTTTTGATTAATTTAAATTTACAAGAACATGTTGGCGGACTAACAGGATAAATTAAAAAATAAATCTACTTTTAGTCTAAAAATTAGCAAAGTTTTAAATTTTAACAAAACTATTTTTGATTTATTTGATATAAAATGCAGCTTATAAAAAAAGCTAAGAAATGATAAAAAGAAATTCAATTATCGAGTCTATAAGTTCATTGACTTTCTGAAAGCTTTTTCTTTTAAATGTTGCTGAATCATACACTGTCGGAAAACTTTCCATGCAATTAAATGTTCATGTTGTTGAAGCAACTCATCGTCATTTGGGTAAGGGTGCTCCTAAAAAAATAAATCTTTTGATGAAATGTTTAATTAGTTAAATATCTCAGACCTTTTCTCGGGAAAATGCAATGCAGTTGCAAGATGCATTATCCAAATAAAACTTCTTTTTTAACATAATGCATTCTGTTCCATTACTAATTAGAGATAACTCTGGTTGATTGTTAAACAAATGCTCATTAACTCCAAAAACTGAACCTTGGGTTAGTTGTTTTATAGATAAAATCACCTTTTTGTTGATGTTTGATTTTGAGCTCTGTTAATCAGATGAAGAATAGATATTAAGTAGGTCTAGCTTATTTAAGGAAATGTTTAAGCCTTAAAACTTTTTTTTATTTCTTTTTTGAATAATATAAAATAGCATAAAATTATATTTCTAAATAAATGCAGTTTAAACAAATTAATTTAGTTAAATAACAAATTTAGTTTTGATATTTTTAATAAAAGATATTTTAGCTGAAAACTGATAATTTAACAAATGTTTTATGAGATATCATCAATCAAACAATGTATTTCTAACTACTTAACTGAATTAAATTTATAAATTGTTAATTAAACAAACAAACTTGTAAAGCTTGTTTTTGAAGTCTTATATTTTCATGTGTCAAATTTTCATTAATAAAGCAAATAAAAATCTCCTTTTATCTTTAAAGATCTAAGAAAACTTCTTCTAATACACACAAGTCATAGCTTGCTGTAAACTTGTATAAAAACTTACACTTGTGCTTGACAAAGAAGATTTTTCTTCCTGAAAATTTCCTGAATAGTTTTTCCAGTTTGAAATAAGCTCAGAATTGATTTCGTCATTCGAAGAACTTCTTATACTTTTTATGTCATCGGAAATTGTAGCCTCATCTAAATCTTCAAGTTGTAACACTGACTCACTAACTTCTAATATTTCGGGTTTTACTAAAAAAAATATTTTAGTTAAATTTAAATTCTGTAAAGCAAATTTTTTTCAGTATAAAAAAATAAACTGTAAAAATTAACAAATATAAAAGTGATTTAGCTATTATGAAGAAGTTTAAACAATATGTAAACAGCAATTAACATTGAAGAGTGGAAGTAACTCGAAAATAAGCTTACATGACGTCATTAAACACTAAACATACTTTTATTTATATTATTTAACTTTTGTGTGATATAATAGTTTATTGCGTGCTTTGTGTCTAATTTGTTTTTCTGAATAATATCCTGAAGTAACTCTTCATCATCTTCATTAGAAACTTTCAAAGTCTTAAGAACGGAGCAACTTCCCTAGAAATCAATTTTATGTCAAAAGTTGTTCAAATTAGCTCATGTATGATTAAAATTCTAAATTTGCTTAGATCAAAATTAACTGGTTATTTAAAGACATTTTAAATGCTAAATTGTGAAAACTATTTAGTGATACTTACAGATTTGATGATGTAAATCCAATCATTGTTTAATGAACTTTTCACAATCACTTTTCCTCGTTTATAAAACCGAAATTTCAATTTTTTTGGATGTTGCTTCAGTAAAGCAATTGGCCAGTAATGAAATATAGGAATTTGTCTTTGTTTAAAAAAACTTAGATTATAAAATAACAGTTGAAGGTTTGTAACTAATGTTTAATCTCTTATGAAAAGTTAAATGTTTTTATGAGATGTCTAAGACTTACACCTGATGTTGAAATGGATGAAATTAAATAGTTGCCAAACTAATTTTCAATTTTTTTTTGTAATAACTTTTTTATGAACCTGAAAAAGGTTTCCACTTTCACATCATTCCAAAGATTCTTTTTAGAAGAGCCAAAGATTTTCTCATAGGATCGTTTGTCTAGGATTAGGAATTGACAAAACTCAAGAGTGGCAACTCCACTTTTCCAGTTCGAATCATTGTCCAAATCTTCATCCTATGTTGACAAGATTTACTCCATTAAATAAATTCTTTTTAAACAAACAATAATTAAATTGTTTTCTATTTATTAGTCATTTTGCGCTAAATTCTAAAAATAAAATCAATTGCAACTCAAGAAGTTGATTTTTTAATTCAGGCAAGAATAAAAGATTTTAAATCTTAAATTTATTTTAAAAATAATCTGAAAATTAATATAAAAATACAAATTAAATTTGTTTAAAAGTTAAGAAAATATTTCACCCCAAATATGTCTCCACGTCGTAAAAATTGGATAGGATTAGTAGTCCCTCGTTCATCTCTCCTTACAAGGACTGCAGTACCGTTTAGAAGTACGTAGTAGTTTAGAGCAATTCTTCCTTCTTGAGTAATCAATCTTCTTAGATCGAATCTGTTCAAACTTCAATTGTTATAGATGTTTTTGAAAAACAAATCTTCAAGCTATTGAATATACAACAAAACAACAAAACTTTTTCAAAAGTTATTTATCTGTAAAAAATCCAGTAATACTGATACAAAAGATTTTGATTCAAATATACAAAAGAAAAGTTTTATCTGAGATTTCAAATTAACTTTTCAGAAAATAAAATCAAATAACATCAACTACTTACTCTCTAAAACACGCTTGACAACTAATCTTTTTCTGAACAATTTTGGAGTAATTTGAAAATGATTTAAAACCTCCTAAAATTGTTTCAATCTGCAAAATTTCAATCAATGATAGAATTAAGAGTTTGTTTATGTTTTCTGTTTGTGATTATTTGAAAAGAATTGTTCTGATTCTATTGTTGTATGTGCAATCACGTTTAAATTAGTCTTCTGAAAACTACTTGAGAAACACTCAAGAGACTTTAACTTGACTTTTAGCTTCTTATCGATGCTAATTTTCAACCAAAAGTATTAGAATAGAACCCCCTCTAACCAAAGTTACATCTTTTTCTGATCTTTCTTTAGGTGATGTGTTCAGAATTCGTTTCATCAAATCGGATACAGGAACCTGTTATTCAAAAAAATTAATTATCTGTTAGATTTCTTCTATCTTTAGTTTACGTGTAAATTCTTTCAGGAATTTATTAAAAGTTTATTATTACATGCAATTTTTGCTTTTATTTTATACGCCATAAACAAATACTTATCGTTCGTTTACGTTAAATAAATTAAAAGAAAGTAAACAAACTCTAATTTAGTAATGAACAAAAGTTTTAGTTTGGAAATATGTCAAGAGTAATTAACTCTGAAGTCCATTTACAAAACTGAAAAAACTTGTTTAAACTCTTCTTCAAAAATCTACTTAAGGAAAGTTTAGTTTTTTTTAACTTTTTCAGTCAATGATTGACCAATCAACAAGCTTTCTCTCAGCTAATTTCACAATTAAATCTACAAACTTACAAGTAGTTTCTTTGAGCAAAACAGATAAATAGATAAAAGTTGATTTAAATTTACGAAGAAGAATTTCTACAAGCTCATCGAAGTTTTTCACTAATCATGTCAATCTGCTGGACCGTTTTGTTGGGGAAATTTTTGTTTCTCAAAATAATAATTTCCTTGATGACGTCATTCTGAAAGAACAGCAACTCTATCAGCTGATATTTACTCGGGTAAGTTCAACGTTGATGCCTGCTTTGTGGCCCACACTTTAAGGTTAAACCATGACAGGGCCTGGAAACAGCCCCACAGTCCTTGCCAGTTAGTCTGGTACATATTCTGGGACTGTCCTCTTTAACCTCCTGATTAACTGAAGACTTGTAATATGCTCACATCGTTATTAACTCTAAAGCTCCGAAGATCAAACAAGACTTCAATGTTGTAGAGTTCCGATGTAGGATCGACTCTTGGATCAATATCTTCTCCTTGGATCACATTAAAGCTCTCATCAATGATCATCCGATGCAGTCTCCATGATCGAGCTAGAAGTATGGAGATCTTCACGATGATCTTCCATCTTTTCATCAGCTCTCTCTTCAAATTAGTCATTAGATCAGGAGTTTGGTTGAAGTGTGTCTTACAAGTCTCCGGATGTTCACCATTCGAAAGATGGGAGATGAGATTCCTGATTCTTTTAAAAGAGCGATTCTTTTTCTCATTAGAAGATTTGATTGTTTTCCTGGTTGAAAACGAAATGAAAATTTTGCAAAATATGCAAATGAGAATTACCGATAATTTTTCCCGTGTTGTAATTTCGTGAAATATTTGGCAACACTGGAAATCGAATTTTTGAAGGGTTTTCTAAAAACATTTCAAAATCATTTATCTAATTTTGTTGTTGTTCACAAACCTTTGCTTCTCGTCACGACTCCATATTTGGAGTTGTTTGCTACCGTTTGAAGAACTTCATTTCTTTTTGACAAATCACAAGAAAAAAATTTAGACTCCACCGATTTTAGATCATGTCCTTTTAATATTGGAGGTAAAATTGTTAACGGATTAACTTTGTGATCGTTTATCAGTTCAATTGTTCTTCTGTTACTATTCAACGCTGGTAAATTTGTAAATTTTGAATTGGAAACACTTTTACATCTCCATTTGTGAACATTAAATGAAGATTTTTTTGAGGTTGGTGGACAATTAAAGAAATTATTTGAGCTTCTATTTAATCCGAGTGTTTTTGTTGAAGCCATTTTTTAAAGAGCGAAATTTAATGAACTACTGAACCTGTCGACAAGTTAATAAATTTATTAAAACTTAAAAAATCAAATGTCTGAAAAACAAAGAATAACAATCTCACTTTTCTACATTCATTCTTGAAACTTAAATGAAATAAATTCCTTGTTGAAGTCAACTAGGTTTTATGTTTTAATCTCAAAACTTTTTCTCTTTCTCTTCTATCTCTCATTTCATTTGTTAGTGATTCAATTAAATCTTATATGAACATATTTCTAATTTTGGTTTATTTACTTAAATTGTACTGTATTAGCATCACAAAAGCAAAACCTGAATAAAAATATTGGATAGATTAGTCATATGAAACTTTTAAACTGAATAGATTTACATTCACAACATTTCTATTATGTAAATAAAATAATTATCAATAAAGTCACATAACAAGTAATCATGAAAACAATTTAAACTGAAATATCTTAAACCTCAATTTCATTTATAGCGAATATTTTCACAAAAAATCTTTCACATTTTAGCAGCTAACTTTTATGTCATTTAGGTTTAAAATGTTTAACTAATAATAAAAATCAAATTTTATCATCTTAAGTTTAATCCTAAAATCAATTTATCAGAGCTCTTAAAGATGTGAGACGATTTATTCCTGAAGTAATCTGATCAAGTAGCTTTGTTGAAAGCATTCTTTTACAAGTTTAAATTGTTGAGAGGTTTAAACGTAAAAGATCCAAGACATAAGAAAGAAGCAAGTTAATTAAATAAACATTTTAAACTTACTTAAAAAGTCAATCATGAAATTAATTGTTTTCTTTTTAATACTCAACTTCATTTGTAAGAATTTTTGATAATATTAATGTAGCTGTAAATAAAAGAGACTTTAGAAGCTTTTAAGACTTAAATGTTACAATGAAACTCAATAAAGATTTGAAAAAGATTTGTTTTAAATTCTCGTTAAAGTTACTTCATCTTTACTTATTTTTTTGACATTAAGCTTAAAAGTTTAGAAGTATGTTTAGAAAATAGATGAAATTTTATTATTTTTTAAAATTAAATCAATTTGTTTGAGCTTTTAGCTTTCGCATCACCACTAAAATCTAGTATAATAAAAATATCATGTTAGATCTTCCTCATATTTTAAAAACTATTTGTGAATAGGTAACTACTATTTCCTGAAGTTTTATCTTTATTAGAGCTTGAGCCAAAAATACCACCTCAGCCAATCAAGTATGAAGATTAAACTAATTAGAAAGTTCGCGAATCTTATATGTTTCCGCTTTACATCAAAGTAATCGTTTGATGTGAAAATAATCAAATCTAGTTCAACTTCTATAAGTTTCCAGATAAGGATTTCATTGTATCCAACTCTTGAATAAAGCATAAATAAGGATTAATCACTGTAGTTGATATTGATTCTTTAATTAGTTTATGTTGATTTTTATTCTCAAACACAAAAACATTGAAATTTCTGAAATGATGAATATGTTAATTATGGGCGTTTGTTATTTTGGACATATTTGTTTTAGACTGCTGGGGGAAGTACATAATAAAAGAAATGAAAATGTGATTTACATTTGATGTGACCAAAGTTATTAGAATGATTCATCATTTTGTAAAAGTGTTATAATTGGAGTTTAAATAAAGATTTTTTATTAGAAGAATATTCTTGTTCAGCTTGAAATATTTAACAAAGAAATATTTCGATAATAAAATGTTAAATATACAAAGAAATAATCGAGTTATGTGAAGCAAAAAATCTATAAAAATTAACTAATTGCTATTCTACACAAATAATTCATTGTCAAGATTGCTTAGAAGGTCAACGGCTTTGCTTTCAGGCAAAATATATTTTCAGTTCTGTAACATTCTCACTAAAAGAAAATGTCTTACTTTCATAAAAACCTTCAAATTTATTTATTTTTAATAATTTTATGATAACTAAATAACTGATTTTAATTTAAAACTAAACACGTGATACAAAAGTTGATTTTTAGTTTAGTTTTAACTTCTACTAAATGACTAGATGATAAAACAGTGTAATCATTACAAAATTTGGTTTTATTAAATTTATAATGAATATTTATTTACAAATATATTTATTTATATAAATGATAAACTCTTCTGTGTCTTTGAAATATTCAGAATATCTTCTACTTGAAAAATCAGATTTGAGGCGAAATCTTAAAAACTTTTTATTCCTAAGACGTTAAGGAAGAATCTAAGCCAGCGGCGGGATTCTTTCAAAGTTATTTTTGTATAAAAAATGAAAACAAGAAATATTTCGGACTTTTTATCGACGGTAGCGGTAACGTTTGAAATGAAACCACAATTGAAAGATGCTGTTGTTGATGAACTGGCATCGAAATCCATGTTTGTTGGAATATTCCCATTCCCTATTAACAATCTTGAAAGCAATATCTTCATATGGAGCTCCAGCAGAGAATCGAAGAATCTTTAAAAGTTTGGTTTAAAATTGAGAAAAATTATCAGCAAAAAAAAACTTACCACAAAATTAGGATCTTTATCAGGAATCAAACTGTATTTAGGTGGAATTGTCTGATCAATAAGATCAGGGTAGAAAATATTGAACTTGTAACCCTGTACTAACTTTGGAGGTGGGTTATCAAAATCATAATGAGTCTGATTGTATTTATTCCATTCGAAACCAGTATGGACTCGATTGAAAAACCGAGGTTTACGAGGTCTGTATTTGTCTGCCCATAAAATCACCTTTAAAATAAATCAATTAATCATCTGTAGGGTAGATAAGATGAATAAATCACCTGATTTGAGATGTTTGATTCCACTGAGAAGGATGCCTCGTCTCCATCCATTCCTAGCTTGGCAATTTTCATGAATGCCTCTTCCTGAGCCGAGCTGGCTCTTCCAGTCTTTGAGAGAAGACTCCTTTTGCCACTGAGAGTGATCTGATCCTCTCTTTCATCAGTCACAACTGCATCAGCGGGAAGATCACTTGCTTGGATCATCTTTGGACTGTAGCAACCTGGAAGAAGATTATTTGGGGTTTTTGATCAACAAGATGATTGTGAGTTTCTAATCAAGAAAAGATTTGAGAAGTTTGAAATGATGTAAGGGATTATGGTTGTGGTAAAAGCTGGATTACTGGGATGTCTAAGCTTCAAAGGAGATAGATTCACAGCTGTGTCCGTAGATGTACAGATGTCTAAAGTAGGTTTGTGGCAATCCCTGAAGTCAACCTCTTGCAAGATTAACCATCAGCAAATATTGACAAGGAAGAAGAGGTGATGCGGACCGATGTCCTAGGGAACCACCACTAAAAATTCACTTGGGTACCAGGGCAACACTAACAAAAACATACTGGGTACTTCATGAAGGAACAAGGCGGTTAAAAGGTTGATGACGAGGTGGGTTCCTTTTCAGGATATTCTGAAACCCCTAGCTGCTATGATCTCTAGAGAGCTGGGACTTTTACCTTCTTCGTATTCATCTTTACATCTTTGTTCAATATCTTCCAGCGTCAAAGAAGCAGAAGGTTCCTTGTCGTCTTCAAACTCTTTCTGTTCAACACTTGTTCCTGGCTGCTCAGAAGATTCCTACGAAGAAAAGGATGAAAAGATGAAGATACAAATGATGACACAAACCTCTTTCATCTGAGGAAGAGAGGTCACTTCTTCAACTTCTTCTTTCTCATTCATCTGCTCTTCTTTCAACTTTATCAATTTCTGTTTTAATAACTCTTGATGCCGTTCACGAAGTCGAGCTCTCGCCAAATAGGCAGTGAGAAGAGACAGAAGAGCCTCCCAATACCCAACATCAATATCTAAAAGAAGAAGATGAGAGAATTTGAAGTAGTTCACAAACCTCTGACCTTCATTTAGTTTTTTTGTGATACTTTTCTTTAAAGTACTCAATTCTTTGTAGCTCTTTCCTTTAAACATAGCAAGGACATCATCTTTAACAACTTCATTGATACCTTCTCGTCTTGTGTCCCTTGAATATTTCTCCTAAAGTTTTTCTTGATAAATTACAATTTGAACAAATCAGATCTCTTACTCGTTCAGCAATTTTTCGTAAAGTTTTCAATTCATCTTGAGTAATAGTTGTCATGTCTTTCCAAAAGTCTACATTCTTACCTACCAACATCTAACTATAACAAATCAACCAACTCCATCAAGTCTTACCTTGTTCAAGTTCGATGTAAACTTTGATATCAGCTAAAAGATTTTCTAAATCACTCATAGTTAATCCATTTAAGTAAGTGTATGGTTCATGCATTTCTAATCCTGATAAGTCTTCAGCGCCTTCTTCGGCACTTGTAGCATATTTAGCGAGCAAATCAATAGGTTTTGCCCGGCCATCTTTAATTCGAATTCTCGATCTTAACTTTGCTTGCTCTAAGTGAAATTTATCTTCCTGATCTTCCCATGCCTGTGACGTGTAATTGTTTGTTTAAATCTTGCTCAATTAAATCTTTAGATTTGATATTTTGTGACATGAAACATTGAGAAACATAACAACCATTTGTAACTTACTTTAAAGTGTTCTGCTTCTCTTTCTCTCTGCATCATTTCCATTTCTGTATCTCGTTCCTGTCTCTCTCTTTCACGCTCTAATCGCTGTCTCTTCACCTTAAAAATAGATGAAGATGTCTTAAATTTATAGTTCGATTTTAAAATGTTTTTGTTATAAGCTTTCTGAAGTAAAAGAAGATAATAAAAAAGATGAAAAAGTGAATTTGGTTTACTTTTTCAAGTTCTTTTTTGTTACATTCTTGTTTCGCTTTGATTAATGATTTTTGATCTTTAGCTGAAAGATGGTTGAGACCTTGTTGTTCCAACTTTTTATGCCAAACAAAAGGAACCAATAGTTTTTCATCACCATATGGATTATCAGCATTTGTATATCTATAAAAGTTGAATGAAATTGAAATATTTATTTCAAATAAATTAAAAATCTACAAACAACATGTATTATTTGGCTAAAAAAGAAGATACTTCCCACACTTGTAAGGAGTACTAAAGGGCAGAATTCTATATTGATGTTGATATGAGGGTCAAACCCACGCGTGCAGAAGTACAATGAATTAGCAGCTAATAGACTTAATCATTTCATCACCAAAACATAACAATGATATGTTGACTAATGAGAAAATGCATCTAACCCCATATATTCTCTGTCCCAGCCTCTTTTTTCTCTGTTTTTTCTTTCTTTTGCTTCTTTTTTTGCAAGTCTTCTTGCTCGTTTTTCTTCAGGGGTTTCACAAGCCTAAAAATACAAATAAAAACTTAAAATTAAAAGAAAAATTGTGTCAAAGCTAACATGAATATTCTATATAAGAATATTTTAGAATGACTAACTTGATCAAAATTGAATAAGTCAACTACATTTTAATATTGTCATGATAAATCAGTTTAAAGATTACAACAATTTTTTGGTTGAAGTCTAATGAGTTTTCAACCAAATAAAATTTTGTAGCTTAAAATTTTTGTTCAATTTTATAAAAAAAATTTATAAAAGGTTTATATAGATTTGAAAAAAAATCAATTATGCTTTTTAAGGAAGTTAAATAATAAAAACGTTAGGGTCTGCTTCAGCTGAGAACAGCCATGCTAAATGTGCATGATATTAAAAATAAAACAAGACACAACGAAATGAAAAGAAAAAGACTTAGAACTTCTTTCTTTTATTTGAAGATAGTTTTCTTTGCTATCTTTCAGTTATATGCTGAGTAGGAAGTTAAATAATACCAGTAAAACTTATGATAGACTTCTTGATAAAACATTTAATTATTAAGAAAAAATTCTAACAAACCTTTATCAGCTCTTTTTCTCTCTTCTTTAAGGTCTTCCAGTCACTCATTTCAAATTTTGATCAAAATTTTACAACAAAATCAAGAAATTAAATTGATAACTTTCTAAAAAAAATATATAAAAAATTTAAGAATCAAATTTTCTTGTGATTAAAAAAAAAGTTTGAACAATCAAAAAAGTTAATCATCAAATCAATAAACAAAATAATTTCAAGATTATAGCTTTTTAATTATTGATATTTTATTAAGGAAATATAATATATTTAAACATAAATAAATATGTCAAAAACATTGAAAACAAGTCAATAGAAATTAATATCTTAAGTTTAAATAAAAAAAATAATGTTTAGATTAAAAAAAAACCTTTAATTAACACGATAATCAAAATAATGAAAATAATTTTGTAAAAATTGTTATGAATGAAATATGAGGAAAGATTATTATTAAATAAAAGAATATAGAAAATAAATACAATATTAATATAATACAATATATATATTTTATATTTATAATATAATACAACGTTAATATATCAATGAAAATACATAATAGAACTAAAAAAGAATTATATAAGCAAAATTATTTAACTATCAAAGTTTGAATCTAAAAAATATTTTAAAACTGATTTTAGACAAAACATTTAAAAAAGCTTAATTTTGGAATCAATTATTTTTGTAAATTGATGAGAATATTACCAAAGGTGATTTTTGAAGAACAATTTATCAACTATAGTTTAAAATATTTTACTTAAATTTTATTTAAAATATTTTCTTCTTACTAATAGATGCGAAATCTAAAATAAAAACTTTCCCTAATAAGAAACGTTGTAAGCTAATACGTCTAAAGTAACTTTTTAGCTATGAAAATAATATAACTAGATGTAAATAAATAGATTAGTAATAGTATAGGAGTAATAAATATGATATTTATTGAAAAATTCGTTTTTACATGAACTATTTTCAATTCTTTCATACTATAAAAAATTAATTTTTTTTAATAATCTTTGCTTCGGCCAAGAACAGCCATGCGGGATGTGGTTTGAGTGATGATGTTAAAAATAAAGAAGAACACTCTGAGATGTAAAGGAACTAATAAAGCAGGACACAGTGAAATGCAAAAAAAATATTGGGTTTCCTTTCTTTAACGGTGGCTTCTCTTTTCTCTCCATTTTTTGTTTGCGGAGTAGAGAGCCCCTCGAAGCAATCTTGAAGCAATATCCTCCCAATTGCTGAGGTTAATGTGTAACAAATGGTGCGTCATCAACAAAAAGTAGGTCGCGAATGTAGATCGCCTTATCTTGTTCTTCGCCTTTAGTATTGAAAATAATTCAGTCATATCTTGGATAAAGGTAAATTCCTTAGGAAGACACATGAAACGCTTATTTTGATAACATTGAGAAGAAAATTTCAAAAAGCATTGGGGTAACGACACATCCCGGATTGACTCCATTTTTGATGGTGAATGATTAAGAGCAACTTCCATCATGGTGTTGCCTGGTGTTCTTGTGAAATAGCTTCACTATATTAAATCTTCAACAATATAGAGAACAGATCTTCTTTACTGACGAAGTCAGAAGCTTTGGTAAGATCGATGAACGCGATATACAAAGACCTGTTTCGTTCGTTCCATTTTTTGTAATTGGCACACAGAAAAGCTCATATTCATGGTAGAGCGTTTTGATATGAAACCACTTTGTGACTCGGGATATATTATTCAAACTAATATTTGTAGAGGAAGTAACACATGAGCAAACGGTTTGCCTAAATTTTTAAACAAGAATTTTCCTCTGTGATTGTTCCAAAATGACCTGACATCTTTGTTTTTGTAAAATGTTATGAGCTTTGCATCGCAGAGGAAGTAACATTGTTTGTTTTATTAGCAGTAGAGAAGCGAAAAATGTTTCACCCACCTCCCTATTTGTTCACCTCTATTGTACAAGATCTCTTCTGCTGTAGATTGCAGTGGAGCTGTTAGATGCTTTGTAGGTCCGATTGAACACCATCGTAAGCGAAATAGATTGCACATCCTTTGCTGATGCACATTCGATTTTTCGCTTTTGCAAAACCAAAACTCGTTAGCAAATTTTCTGCAGCTTTGTGAAATGTCTTTTTAGCCTCACGTAAGTTGCTCAGGGTTGGGCTAGTTTCATGCGGTGTTTTAATGCGATTGACGCCTCCGCTCAGCGAGAGAAAGTGTCGATACTTTCTTCAAGTCAGTCTTTACTGTTAAAAGTCCTCTTTCCAAAAGCTTACAGTGCGCTATCGTAGATCTTAACCTTGATTTTCGACCAAGACAAAGAGGCAGCCGTTGATGAAGTTAACTTACTTATTAAAGTTGAGAGTTGTACACTTTTTTCTGGAACGCACATGGCGATGGTGTTCAAGCGCGGCTTACGTGTTGTTTTTCTATTTGATTTCTACATTATCTTACTAGAACGATGTAATTTGTAGCATACCGGAGAGTGATTGCAATCGGCACTATAGTATGATCTTGTCAACAACACATCACCTACAAGGCTACATCTTATCAAGATGAGGTCCAATGCTTAGAGCGAGGGTGTCTTCAGTAAGCTTTGCTATAAAAGCTTTGTTACCCATTGCATTAAAGAAACAAAAATAATTTCGAATTTATGTTGTATAGTGTAGAAAATAAGAAATAATTATGACTGAAAAGATAAATGATCAGGTAATTATAATTCGATAACAAACTGCTACTAACTCTAAACGATAATCTTTTCTGTTTACGAGTTTTTTTTTTGAAATGATTAATAAAGTAAAGGACTAAATTGACTTCTTAAAAAAGGGGCAATTAAAAATAGTTAAACTAATACAAAAATCATTTAATTTTATGTTAAGGAAAATCTGCGGTTTGTTTATACATAAAAGATAACAAACTGATGATATTTATTGAAACATATTTTGAAGAAAACATACATGAAACTAACTTTTAAAATTACTCAGATTTTTATCAGTCAACAGATTTGTTTGTTCAATCGAAAAAAAAAACTTTAAACAATTTTTGAAATTAATTTAGCTTACATTTACTTATTACTTTAAAAATCAATTGAATGAAATTGTATATAATGAATGCTTTTCTGAAAATTGTACTTTTCAATTTTAGTTTATCATTTATTTTCGTGGTAGAATTTTAATATTTATATCTCAATAAAATAAATAAATATGTTTTAATTGAAAACAATCCGTAAAATAGATAAAAAATGTCATAATATGATATCAAAACGTTTTTTAGGTTTATTTGTATACAAAGATTCACGAAATTGTGCAAGAAATATAGTTCTGATGTACAAATGTGTTTAAAAATAGTTTTTCTCACAAATAAAAAATAACAATGATGAAAATTCAATTGATGAAAGAGGATTTATTGGTATAAAAAGTATTTCATCAAAATCTATCCAAATCTTTAATTAAAACATAAAAATCTGATTTTGAAATCTTGACACGGATTGCCTGGATTCTGGTATTTGTTTAAACAAATTAATCCGATCTTAGGTCCGAGGATGAGCTCATTGCCGGAAACTGAACGATCTCTGCTCAAATAAAATAAAACATACTTATAGTGAAAATATTTAAATATTAATTAGTGATGAAACTATTCAAATTAATTAATGAATATCTAAATTCAAAGTTTTCAATTAATCAAATAAACGATTAAATTAATATTTCAAACCTTCCATCAAGTAAATAAGCTTCTACAGTTGTTGGCACTTCACACACTTCATTTGCATATTCTGCACGTATCTCACTTAGCGTTTCATAATCTCCGTCACCATCTGGATCATCAAGATCGAAAAATCGAGTCCAGTAAAATTGATAGCTTCCTGTAAGGCGATCAAATTAGATGCAAAATTTTTGTGAATTAGTTACCTGAAGGTTTGATAGAGGCGAAATCAGCTTGCAGGTGTTCTTTGCTGCTAGATACTTCATTCAAACAAATTTGAAGTTTTTGATTCCATTCTTTATGAGCTACAAACTTCCAGGCTTCATAATCTGCTTCATTGTTTTCTTCACAGTTTTCAAGTTGAACGTCATCTAAATAAAACTGACTTTTTGAAAATGTGGAGTTAGCAATTGGATAAAACTTCTATTTTATATCAGTAAATATTGCTGATGATTAAAACGTTTGGTTTTGAAAGTAAAATATAAAAAGTTTAAATAAAAATACCTGAAATAAACTACTTCAAACAAATAGAAGTATGAATTTATTATTCCTATTATATATTTTAAAATAAAAATTATAATCAGTAGAAACTTTACTGACTGGCGGAACTTGAGAAGTCAATACAAGTTTTGTTGTCAGTGTCTAAGATGAAATGAGGAGGACACGAACACAAAACTGTGGTCTCATTCATGTGACAGTAATGAGAACATCCAGCATTTTGATATTTACATTCATCTACAACAATCTATAAGACATTTTTCGTGCAATTTGAGAAAACCTTACTTTTTATTTCACAACCTAGTTCCCCGTTTTTCTCGATGCATACCTCATTTGCAAAACACGAAAAATTGAAGCAGTTTGCAGTTCCAGCTTCACAGACACAGAAGATACTACAAGATCGAAGATAACTCTCTGAAGAGGGCTAAAAAACAAAGTCCTGATAGAAAGTGCAGGAAAATTGTAACTTTTACGTAGCAAAGACACGTATATATGTGATAGAAAAGGCGAGATCTAAGGAAAGGTTTTAGTTTTCATATTTGCTTTTGGCATCAATTTTAGTTTGATCTAGTTAAGCACAAAACTAACTTTCATATAGTGTCCAAACTCTGTTACACAGCCGCAGTTAGAACTCAAAATACAATCAGATCCATTCCAAATATACCCATCTTCACATTCACATCCTAAAGTTTCTCCTCAAATTATTTAAAATTGATTAAATATTTCAATCTAACCTGGACTACATGTTTGATCATTAAAGGTTGCTTCCTTACAAACTATTTGATCTTCATCTAAGCAAATTGGTTCACAATGGCTCAAGCAATCACTGAATCTACTATTTATTGGACAAGGATCTAGAAGACCTTAAACAAATGTTTTGTTAAATTAATAAAAAAATTAAACTTAAAGTTACTAACCATAATCAAGACCAGTAAATCCTTCATGTGTGCAATCTTCTAGGTAAGAACTTAAAATTTGAGTAGCTGCTTTTATACTACTACACCATTGAGTTATACAATTTCGGTAAAAAGGTTTTGGGTCAATTCGTTGGGAACATTTAGTTAAGTTACTGTTATTGTCGCTAAAAAAAAATTCAGAACAAAATTCTCTAGCTCCTTTGATGTCACAGTCTGAAGAGACGATTTTATTAGTCTTCCAGTTACAAGAGGATCTGTAGACAAATTCATTTATAGGTTTTATCATATACATCACAGGTAAAATCTTATCCAACAATGTTTATAAATTTTTACTTTCTTTCATAAAAATCCGTTTAATTGTTTCTCTGAAATTAGAGGGACCGTTTGCCAGTTACAAACCAGGTAATTGAGGCTCACAAACTTTTATAAATACAGTGATGAAAGTAAGGAACGTATAACTAACAATCACTATTAACTAAGAAAGATCAATCTAGGGTGAAGCGCATAGATTGTGGATAACACTAGACAGTGAAAGTTGGCAACAATACTAGAAAGAAAGTTAGGAAAAGTTTCAAATTTATATAAGCATCATAACTTTTAACGGTATGTGCACTATCACCGGTAGCGCCATCTTTTAAATATAATTTCCTTGATTTTTTTGGTATGTTTAAGTTGTTACTAATGCGAGATTACTTTTCATAATTATCAATATTTAAATTTCCAAATATCTCAAAGCCCCTTTTATACAATATTTATATTCTTCAAGAGGTAACGTGGACCGACGCCCTGACAACCACCACTAACCCCTGTCTTCTTTTAGGTACCAGGACGAATGTAAAAGTTAACATCTGGAAATGATTGAGGAAACTTTAAAAATGAAAAGAGTAACAAAAGGTTAATGATGAAATCCTTAATAGACTGGCTCCTCTTCAAAAATATTCTGAGATCTCTGGCTGATATAATCTCAATTTATTAAATCAACTAATTATCCAAAACGTAAAAAATCAATAAAAGCATGAATTAAAATTTTTCATAAAAAATATTATAATCCACCAAAGTTTACTTTGAATATTATAGATTTTAGGGAATGATTTTTATAAAGCTTTAGAAGGAAAAAATCTCATTAAATCCTTTTGTGAGTCAAGTATTTACTTTTGTGCATCAAAAACCATATTATTGCTGAAATAATCGGATAAAGTAACAACTGTATCGTGAAGCATGATATCATTTGTGTCATCACCATCAAAATTCCCACACAATCCATTCAATTGGTTTTGTAGTTCTTCTAAAGCATCAACTCTTAATCTTAAGCAAAATATTGAAATGTATACAAATTATTTTCTCATTATCAGCTGATTATTACCGGGAGTTGAAATCCCATTTTAAACTAATACCAATCGGCAAGCCAATTAGAATGTAAGATCCTGATATAGACACCAGAAAGTCAGATCTTTTAGTCCCAGGGTAAACAAGTTCATTATTAATCTAAAAAATATAGAAAGTTCGATGAAACGTAATTTGTCAAATATTTATTTTAAATTAAATCTTTTTTTCAAAAAATCTAAATAGACCAACCCTAATATCTGACTTGTTTCTTAAGATCAGCTCATTATTTTTATATCTGATTTTAATTCTTTTGATTTTAGATTCACTTTCATTTTGCAAAATATTTTCAACTATAACTTCAAACATGTCAACAGTGGAATTATTTGATCTGTGAAAAAATTATGTTAAAAATTAACTTGTGAGTTTTTGAAAACTGTCTCTTGTAAAATGTGATGAATGAAAAATTGAGACTTGATAATACTCAAAATACAAATCTTTTAGATTAAGTTTTAACTTTCGATTTAACTTTTAAATAAATTTCTTGACTTCCTTCAAATGCGTTTAAAAATAATAAATTACAAAAAATATAATGGAATTATCTTTATCGGAAAGTATTATATAATTATTCAAAGTTATCTTGTTCGGGAACTTTTACAATTTTAATAACTTTTAATATAAGCTCAGCTTCAAATAGTTTCAGAATTTCCTTTTAAAACTGAATAATTTATAAACAAAATTACTTGATTAGGTAATAAGAACAGTTAGAAAGTAAATCAAAATTGTATCCATCAAAGGTAGTATAGAAACGACTGTTGATAAGTTTGCAGGTTGCTCGGTCCTATAAGCAACAATATAATTCATATCAATCGATTTTTCAAAACAAAAAGTAAATTAATTATTACTTTTTTAACAGAATCACATTGATAAGTTCCTGAAGAGGTTTGAACACACTCTTCATGGTTAGAACATCCTTCTGTAGATTCACAAATCACACGGTTTAGTCCATAACAATAACAAAGCCGACTACAGTCTTCATTCCGATAACTTGAATTGTAGCCCACCAGGTTTCTATTATCTAGTTGACAATAGCAAGATTCGATTTGAACACAGGAATTATTCATAAGTATAAACCCGTCATCACACACACAATTCTCCACGAGCTGGCAACTGAAATTAAATGATTTGTTTATAAAATAGAATGATTTTGATTGAACAATGAGCTTATGTGGTTTATTTGAACTGTAGATAGAGGATTATCTTACCGCATTAGTAAATTTCATTTATAAGACGCCTGTACCGGCATGTGTTATATAGAATTTGTTGTATAGTGTTAGGCAGTGTTGTTCTGTGTTCGTTATCGTTTGTGTTGTGCGCTATTTATAGTAGAATAAAGCTCTCTTAAAACTTTAAAATACAAACTTTGATTTGTAATACAAGCAAAGCTCCTATTGCGCTGTCTTGCGTTGTAAAGCTGGTTAAGACCAAATGTACAAACATTTAGTTAGAAGGTAGTTGAGTGAATCTACGGAGAGTAGTTAAGTTGATGAGCTTGATAGTTTATTGTGCTTTCTACGCGTGCATTTGAATCCCACTACACTGTATTGCGCTATAATAGGCCATCAACAGGGCGTGGAAAATATGTTTCCTAACTATGAAGTCCTTTGTGGGAGCAAAGATCACCAGGGACAGTGGAAGTCTGAAGTAAAACCTACAATCTGCTGACCTTGAGGTAGATGTCCTAGCTCATTTGGCCAAGAAATGTTGAGCCAATCCAGCACCTTGGTATGTAAAATTTTCTCGGCCAACAAGGTTGTCTTAGAGACAATTCTGTTGTTGGTATTTGAGGTTGCTAAGGAGGCTGCGTCCATTGCATACTACCCTAATAATGTACTTTTAAGTATATTAAATACTAGAAATTATTTTGAGTTTGAGATATGTAGTCAAAAACTGATTGACGTTTTAATCTACATCTTCAGATTGGTTTTTCAGTTTGCTATCAACAAATAATCAAGTTAGATTACTTCAAATTTGTTTGTTATTTGATATTAGCTACATATTGATTATTAGGGATTTAAGTCGATTTCTACATCATATCCTGATCTACTTGTTAGGATTCTCATGTTATTTCATTTTCAGATAACGATTTACGTTTGAGCATCAAAAAGTCAATATAGTTGCAAGTTTCTGTTTTCAATAATTATTTTGAAATTTAAATTTTTTATATAAAATATTTCAAATTATTTCAACAAAATTATCCAACAACAAACCTTTCGTAAGGAATCTCTCCACACTCTTCAGGACAAGACGAAGCACACCCTTCATAGTGAGAGTTTATTGGACAGTCAAATACATCATTAAGCTCAAAACCAAGTTGTATGCGCCAATCACAAATACGCACGTGGTTGCTCAGACAATAATGAGCGTACGATTCAATGACCTGAAAATAAACCAACAATTTATCAACTTCAAAAATCTTCTAAACTAAACTTGTAGAAAAACATCTTGGTTTCCTTCACTACTACACATATCTTCAAGACAATGTTCAAAATGTGACATCAGATGATCAATCTCAATTGCATTGATGCAATCTGCAAATACTCCTTCTATATCAAGTAACAATCCACAAAACTCGATAGAAATCCTGTGTGAGGAACAAATGATACATCTCAAAGCTCACTTTCAACTTTTCAACCTCACCACTTGTCCTTATCATCACAGACATCAAACTGAAATTTATCTTCTTTCAGACAATCTTCATCCTGATAACTCCGAATAAACTTCAAGAAATTTTTATCAGAGTCAGAATCTTTAATCCCATTAAAGGGGATGACATCATCACCTGGATCGCCATTAAAGTTTCCACATAAACCTTTAATCTGAAATAAATATTCTTGTTTAAATATTCAACTTTAAAATCTTTCAAGCGTTACTTGGTGGTCATGGTTGATTGGCAGCTTGATAATCACGTGACTACCATCGAATTCTATTGAATGACTTTTTCTGTCACTTACTACAATATACTTTCCTTGTTTTCGGATGCTTATATCCGAGTGGTTCACGCTTGAGTAGTCTGAAAGACTTTTATTTCCAGATATCAAGTCCTAAAAATAACTTCTTATTTTGAATTCTTGGAAATTTTATGCAAATTACTTTAACATCATTTTTCGTTAAGTGAATAAGAACATTTTGTTTCATCATTTCAATCGTAATAGAATCTATTTGAGTAAATGTTCCATTTTGGATTGTGGTCAGTTGTACTTTTTCCGTCTCCAATGTGATTGGGCGAATCAAATCATAAGTACAAGCTCCTCTATCTTCAAAGACTTTACCATCAAAAGTGCGAAATTGTAAGTTTCCCCAAACCTCACAGCTGCTTGTTCCTTTAAATCATCAAATTTTCATCATTTTTTTTATATTCCAACAGATACCTTAACTCGACTAAAAACAAAACTTAAGTGACTAACTAATTGGAAGACACATAATGACTCCGTGTGGATCTGTCCCGCATTCGAAATTAACTCCACAAGTGTTTGGTCTGCATGTGATTGCTCCTGAAAGACACCGGCACTTCTTACTACAATTTTCATTCATAAAAACTTGATCATTCTGCAAGAAATAATTATTTGAAATACAAATCAACATTTCTTAATCTATCTTTTATCAATTATCTAATAAAATAAGATTTTTAAATAAAAACAAACCAAATAGTAGAATCCTTCTCTGCTACAACCACAATCTGTTAAACTAACAAAACTTGAACCAGAAATAAAGTAACCATCATCAGCTTGACATCCTGTCATCGACGTTTAGTTAATAATTTTCTAAATCACTTTTTAATCTAAAGACCTTCAACGCATTGAGATCCAATAATTTTGTTGTTACAAATGCATCTTCTGGCAGATACATCATCACAGCTTGGTTGACACTGAGACATGCAAGAATTATAGTGGCTGTTGACTGGACAATTGGGTACAGCTAAAATATCTTCACTTAATTACTCATCACTTAAGATAAGGAGCTGATTTACTCATATTAGATTGCAATCTCCAGTTTGGAGGTTGGATCCTGTTTAGATCTTGAAATTGCTTACAATCATCTGAGTGATCGTTACTTTCATCATCTAATTCCAAGCAGTCATCCACATAAGATGCAATTACTCGTTCCATCTGTTGTGTGTCTCCGTTGTAAGCACATTGATCATATACACAAGCATCAAATGCAACTTCAGGATCTACAATTTTCTGCAGAAATTCTATTTTTTTAAGTTGAATTTCAGAGTCAAAAAGTTCAGTTTGAGTTGAAATTTAATTAATAAAATATCAGCATTAGAGTAAACTGGAAGATGTTGCTCACTCTGCAATCTTTTAAAGGACTTTCTGGGTCTATTAAAACATAACATGCATCTTGGTACTTTTGTAAGATGTCTAAATCGTCACATTCTCCGGGAAATCCCCCAAAATCCAGACCAGAACTTGGTTTGAAGCATCTGAAATGATAGTAATCGATAATATGACGAATGGCTGTAGATCTGTGATCTGATCTATTTGATACTTTGTCATTCGAACCTTAGTGGCCTTGATTATAACAAACGATTGTATGATTATAGCAAAATTGGTCAGAACATTTTTTATCTAATCATAATTCCCGCTTTTCAGCCGTACTCTATCAAGCTCTTTCAGTTTAATCTGATCTTTTTTCTTAGAGATTTGATGCCATTTAAATACAGTCCTTGTATTGTAGAGCTGGTTTGTTTATATAGTACTAACGATTGATAGTAGGAAACCAACTATTCAAAGCAACTAATCATAGCGAGCTACCGATATAAAGACTGAAAAAATATTGCAAGAAAAGAAAGCAAATCGGTTTGATAATTTTCAAAAGTGTCTTTAGAAATTAAATGAACAAATTCTTACCCTTTTGCTCCATATCCATCTATGGCCCACGAATCAACAAAAGAATCAATATTTGACTCAACAACGCCATCTGGTGTCATTAAATCATCATCTAAATCATCATTGAAGTTGCCACAGACACCTTCTACCTGATACCTCAATTGATCTGAGATAGTAATTCGAAGTCTGCAACAAATTTTATAATTTGATGTTCTCAAAAAATCACCCCTCACCTGTCTATACCATCCCATCTAATGACCAAACCAATATCTGTCCAATCCACAAGAGTAAACAGACCAGATTTACGAACTTCAATTCCAGATCGGTTGAATCCGGGGTTTAAACTGATCCCATTGAGCTACAGTTGTTTCAAATATATTTGTCAATTTTAGAACTTTTTTCAGCTTTAAATATTATTATAACAAAAAAGAACTTAAACAGTTTGAATATAATATAAATTTATATTTATAATAACTTAAAAACATTTCAAAAAATTAATTTTTTATTTTATAAAAGAAAATTTAATCGAAGAACGATGATTGTCATTCTCTGTCTTTAATTGATTTAAAAATACTTAAGCGGAAAAATCTACTCAAAATATTTGTCAAACTAAACTAGTTTTAATTTATTAAATATTAATTCAACCTTCACAAAGTCTTTTAATTGAATAGTATTTGAGTTGTTGAAATTGATGTAAACTTCATGAACATGAGATACTGTTGTGTCTGTGTTGTTCCCTTCTTGATTAACTGCAACCACAGTAAATGGAATCCCGGTATAGTTAGTCTTACTCCTGAAAAAAACTTTTCAGTTTCATCTTTTTTAAGTAAGTTTCAAATCACTATCACTTAGGTTGTGAAAAATTTAGTTTTGATTTTTATTTGAGTTTAGAAATCAACTTTTGTAAACTAAATACTTATTTTTATTTTTAGAAAAAAAAACTTAATGATTTATTTAGTTTATTTACTTTATTAAAATTGTAATTTATTGCTGTATACCTAACAAGATGTTTTTTCATCATTTGTTTATCTAAATCTCAAAACTTACAGACCTTGTCATAATATAAGAACAAGTTCCCATATAATCAAATCTTGTACCATCAAAAGTCATGTAATGAGGATCAGTCACCGCTTTGCAAGTAGCTCTTCGCTAAAAACATTAATTTACTTTTCTACCACTAAATAAAACTCCGGATCTAAGCTTACTCTTTTCCTCGGTAGACACCGATGATACCCATCACTATCAACAGAACATTTACTCAGCTTTGAGCAGCTTCGATTTTCACAAGAAAACTCCCCGTTTTCAACACACTTGCAAATGTATGAGCAGTTCTGATCTCTAAGTTCGAATCCTATTCAAACGAGAGTAGAAGCTCACTGCTCTTTATGTTACATCCTACTTACCCAGTGGATAGTAGATCCCTTCTCTATCACATCCACATTCATCCACAGGAACACATTTAGTATTTGAAAACAGAAATCCTGGGTTACAAACACAGCCTAAAACGAAGAATTGAGTTTAACTAGCTTAGTAATGAGCTTTGAGATTGACCAGGAATAGGCGAGTCGTCCAAATTATCGTTTATTTTGCATTGGGTTCCTTCTGGGTCAGCACAAGTAGGGATACAAGCCGGTCCTTTTAATGTATAGTATTCATTCTCATCACAAACTTCATCTAAATAGTTTTCATTAAACAACCAACAAACAAAACAAGTTTAAACTAACCAAGAAAAGGGAAGTCACTCATTTCAAGTTGATTCAACCAATCAGAAGGATTATTGACTTCTTCAAAGCAATCTGTTTTATAAGATTCGATTAAGGTTGTAAGGGTTTGTTCGCTTCCATTTGAGGCACACATGTCATAGAGGCAACTGGTATAGATTGATATTGGTGGTACATGTTTGTGGCATTCACCAAAAGGGCCGTCAGTATCGGTGAATATTGAACACTTCTTACTGAACTTTATATTAGCATGTTCAGTTTTACATAAGTTCAGAATGGTTGGAGGTTTAGACTGCAGACAGCTGTACAAGTTACAGTTAATTAACATCTGGTAAAACGAGACTTTCAGAATAAATAATTTTTAATCAGTTGTTGAAAAATGTTTAACAAGATTTATTATTAAGTATTAAGTTTTGAACATCTAAAAAAAATAATTATTGACTAACTTGTCGTTTCCATGACCGTAAGCTACCCAACTTTTTAATAACTCATCAACATCATCTGTTAGTCTTCCACTACTTGTCAAAAAGTCATTTTGCTTGTTATCATCAAACGTACCACATAAACCTTCGACCTTATTTCTTAATGTTCCTAAAGCTGTTATTCGCAACCTAGAAAGTGGTTGAGAGTTGGACCAGTTGATTAGATCAACACCTCTAACCTTCCTCTTCCGTCCCATTTCAATACTATTTGAAATGTTGTCTCTACTACAACTGAGGCAGATGACGCTTGTAGTGAAAAGTATTCGGTCTTAGTTCCAGGGAATATTTGCTTGTTGTTAAACTAAACAAAAAGTTGTCACTTTTTAGAATAAACTTTTAATTAATTCATTTATCATCTTTACTTTGACAACTTTGTCTTGTAGTAATGAAATAGTTTCATCATTTTCACCAAAATGCAAATGAACTTCTCTTATATGAAACATATTGGCTTTTTGATCTTTTGATTTTTCACTAACAGCAACGATTCTAAATTTCTCTGTGGTCGAGTTTTCTTTGTTTCTAATGACAATAAAACAAATATATATTTTAAATTAATTACTTCTAATAATATAAAAATAATAAAACGTAACATTAATTACTCGATCATAATACAGTTAGATTTCAAATTTTTGTAACTTACTTGACCATTATATAAGCACAAGTTCCCAAATTATCTAAATGTGTTTGGTCAAAAGATACATAATGAGAACCACCAATTACTTTACAAGTAGCTCTTTTCTGTAATTGTAATTTCATGTAATATCTCAACATCAAATGTTAACTACTTGTTTACAACAAGCTAATGTCCTACTCGTAATTGGCCTTCACATTCTTCAATACCTTCAATACTTGTAACACATTTGTAATTAACTTTACAGGGATCAGTAGGCAAGCAAGAAGTTATGTTTGCTCGCAGGCAAGTACACTCTTCTGAACAGTTCTTTATACGAAAAGATGATCCTTTGAAAGATGAAAAAATATAAACATTTTTTAAAATTCTTTTAATCAATTATTTTTTCTATTTATGCCAACATGTAGATAATCTACAACTACAGCAGTTTAGTGATGTATGATTTTAATTTTATCAATATTTAAGGCTACCAGTGTGTAGAGGACAATTACAGCTTTAAGTTGGTTCTTGCTTTGCTAAAAAAAACCCATTATTTACGAATTTATTGAAATAATTTTTACAAGAAACCATTTTTCAGATGTATAAAAGCATTTTCAATTTAACTTAAATACTTTTAAAATTACATATCAAAAGATTTCTGAAGTATTTTGAATTTATTAACATATGGATATATTTCAGTAGATTTATTAGTTTGTTTAAACTGAGTGGTTTTGACCAATAAATTTACTTAATTTATATAATAACATAAAACTTATTCAAATTAAAAGATTTCTTTCATCATTGAAAAGTTTAAATCATTAATTTGAACAACCATTTAAATCAGCAAATAAAAATTCTTTTAAATTACTCATGACTAAAATAAAAATACCTGGAAGAAAATATTTGTTTCTATATTGGCATCCACATTCTTGTTTCGAAACACATTGACCATCAGATAAAACAAAGCTTTCGATACATTGACAGCCTGAAAATTTTTTAGTATGAAGTAGTTTCAGCACGAAATCAACAAACTACCTGTAATACAATCGTTGATGCCAAGATCTAACTCCGACAAACACACAGAAGCATCGGGATCTTCACAAGATGGTTGGCACTGACTCATACACTCATTAAGAAAACTGTTAACTGAGCAATTACCTAAAGTATGTCAAAACATTTCAAATTTAATTCTAAACAGTAATTGCTGCTAATTACCTTGGAAAAAATCTTGTTGTGGTACCAAAGAAACTGAAATATAAAAGCATTCTTGTGTATATTCTTTTATTATGGCATCCTGTGTTATAAAAGTTCAATAGTTGATAAAAGTTTATTTCTTTTAGCAACCAATACCAGTGTGAAAGCGTCTCCGTTATTTTTGCATAGGTTTCCAACACACTTTTGAAAAAAGTTTTCAGGGTCCAAAATTTTGTGGCAAGTTGAAAAAGGCCCATTTTCGTCACGTAAGGGTTGACATCGATTTCGGTAATCTTTTATTTTATCTTCATCAATATCATCGCATTTCACTAAATGAATTTCCTGTTTTTGACATCTAAATAAATTTTCTTGATTAATTCCAGAAAATTTGAAAGTATATTGATTTTCTACGTTTTTGAAGCGTTTCTTTTTAATTGTTCAACACATTTTAACAGAAGTCTGAGCGGCACGCGTGTTAAACAGATGCTCGTAAAATTCTCTCCAATCGGGACTGGAAAATACAATCTGAAAAAATAATTACAAATTTTTCAATTCAATATTGAATGAAATTACAAGTTGACTAATGATGTCATCTTAACATAACCAGCTGAAATTAAACAATTTGAGGTTGAAGCACCTGTGTAATTTGTGTTCAGTTAAAATCCAGCTGTTTACAAAAGTGTTCAGATCAGTAAGAAGACCGCCTCCGTTCTTAGGGGAAAGATCGTTTGATGGATCCCCATCAAAGTTGCCACAAAGACCTTCCACTTGACGTTGTAAAGGTCCCCAACCAGAAATTATAAATCTGTAAACATTTTAGTTACCATCATAAGTTTTCAAAACTAAAATATAATTTTTCATTAACTATCAGTTGAGTAATTTTTAATTTTTTAGTCTTTAAGTTGAAGATTTACTTTCAGTTAACAGATTCGTTTAAATGAAACCACCTCTAACTTTGCTATAAAATTTCCAACAAATATTAAACTTGTGATTATTTTTGAATATATAAATTAAGAATTCTTTTCATTTTACTTATCAATAATTTCATGAATATTTTGTTAAACAAATTTCTGTTTTATACAAAGATAATAATAGAATTTTATCAGAGTATCTTCAGTCATCAAAGCTAACATTATGATTTATAATAAAACACAAAAATATCTCTAATTTTACAGACAATTTGAAATTTATCAAGAATGTTTTGTAACAAAAGATCTAACTTTCCGTTTCCATTCCATCTGATAACAAGACCAAAATTGAAAGATACTGTCAGATAAGATCCAATGAGTCTGATACGGAAATGTTCAAATGAACTTCCAGGGCTGAATATTTTTCCATTTACCTTTAAACATTTTCGGTTAATTTCAGCCAAATTATTGTTTAATGTTGAAGATTGTCGATAAACTTACTTTAGATGTTTTATTTTTTTCCAGACTCAATGAGACGTTTGCTATTTGAACAAAAATGTTTTGAACCTTTTTTGTATTTTCTTTAGAAATATAAACTGAAAATTCAGGCAAAACAGAGTTCTTCCTACTCCTTAAAAAGTTCGAAAAATGGTTTTAATATATTCAAAATATTTCTAAATGTAAACAATTATCGAAATAATAATTAATAAAAACTTTAAAAAAATGTTAAACTTTTGTCAGAAGATTAGAAATAAGATTTACTTGATCAACACTAGCGAGCAATCAGTTTCAGTGGAATACAACTGGCCATCAAAAGTTTCAATTTGACTATCGGCGATACTTCTACAAACTTTCGAATTCTGAAATAGAATTTATAAATTTTACATCTTTATACCCAAAAAGATATCTTTATCAGCTTACAAATTTAAACAAATCAAAACTTAAAAATATCTTTAAAATATCTTTCAACTCACAGGTAGTCTTTCTAAACATTGATGAAAACCATCAGCATCAAGAAGACATCTTTGTTCTTGATTACAAGGATCAGCTGGTTCACATTTTGTGTCATTTCTTCCATTACACGTACATTGATTCTCACAATTATTTGTTCGATAAGTGAATCCTAAAAATGAAGAAATATTTAATTTATCTTACTAAGTAAGTTGACTTGCACTGAAGATGCACTGAATTTTTATCACGTTTGTCTAAACATTTGTTTAAACATTTCTAAGATAGATTATTACATTTAAAAAGTTTCAACAAATTTGTTCAAAGTTTTATTAGCAATAGAGGCTTTAGTCCTTCAAAATAAAACCTTTTAGATTAATTTTTAGTTAATTATCTTTAAATTCATTAATTTGCTTAATTTTCTTGCAACGAAACTTGAACATGACAAATAAAACTAACTTTAATTAAAAGGATTTTGTTTATTTTATGAAAATTTCAGCTTACAATAAATCATAACTTTTTAAAATCTAGCATTAAAATAGATGTTTTGGTGCGCTTAGTTGTTTCTTTACTAAGCAACTTTAAAATAGGAATATTTTTTATTAATATCGTTTTAGATAACTGAATAGTTAATAATTACGTTTTACATTTGAAGATATTTAATTGTTCTTATAACAACTTTTTTGAACATATTTTTGAAATTAATTATAACTGAATTATAATCAAACAAACAAACCTGGTTGTCTATAACTACTATTAATAAAATCTCCACAATTTTTTGGTAAGACACAATTATCAGGACCAGCTAAAACATAACCTTCATCACATTCACAACCTTAAAAAAACAAAATAATTAGTTTATTAATAATCTAAAAGTATCTTTTTGAAAATAAAATGTTTGGTTTTTATTGAGTCTGTGAAACAACTAACCTTCCACACAACTTTTAATCCTGGCTTCCACTTCAAGAAGAGTACATCTTTTTTGATTTTCAGTAATGCATGAGTTATAATGAGAGTGAGGTGGACATTCCATGACTACAATAAACGGTTTGCAATCAATAGATCTTTCAGTTTAATTATCATTTTCTATTTGTAAAATAATCTTCAAACTCAAAAGATTGAGATTTAAAATAAAATCATTTTTGTTGTGAAATTTAGATTAGTTTAAAAGTATCTTTTAGTTTTTGATTCTTTTACTTTTTTCTGATCAAAATTTTCGAGCAGAATTCGATTGGGTTCGATTACATTTATAAAATTTAAGTAAAGAGCATTCGTAATAGAAAAAGAAATCATTTAAGTTACAAATCTCTAAGTTTTAGATTAAAAGGGCCTGCTTAGTTTTATGATAATTGTATTATCAATTACCCAGCATAGTTGTACTTGGCACAATTAGGCCTTTATTATCATTCTGCTCAATTTTGAATAAAGTAAATTTTCAAAAAATAATATTTATAAGTTTTAGATAAAGTTTAATAAATTTTATAAACCTGCATTAAATTGTTGCCTCCAGTCACAGAAACGAAGTCCTTCAATCCTACAAACATCAGCATATGCTTGTATGTGAGTATCAATATGAATCAATGAAGTAATTCCGGAACAAATTGAGTCAATACAACTCTGCACAAATTGTCGTCTAATATTAACAAGCAGATATTTAAAAAATTAAACTGACTTGTACAAACGGCATTGGATCAATTGTATCCTGACAAGTTGAGAAGCAATCATCTTTTGAAATGATTGAGCAAGCTTCAGCAATCTTTTGCAGGTCACAGCCTCCTTGATCATATAAGGTCTTCGTCTTACAACTTGAAAATTAAAATTAGTTTGAGTAAAGTGTGAATTGAAGCTACTGGATACTAAAAAATACGTATTTACAATTTCTATAATAGTCTAATGTTTTTACTTTCTTTTTGTTCTTTGATTTTAACTTAATTTTGATGATCAATTTTAGATAAAAACTTTAAAACTTAAAATTTGTTAATTAATAAATCAGATTGTTTTCAGCTGAAAATAGATAAAGGAGAAAAAATTCAGAATCATCAGATTATTTTAAAAAGTTTAATTGTATTCTTGAAAATTTAAGTTAATAAATGAATGTGAAGTTCTATTATTTATAAACTTACAAAATTTTAAATTAAAATTACAAAAAATAAAAATTAAAAGGACAATATAAAACATTAAACAACAATTTTAATTATTCCTAATCATCAGAAAAAACAGGTTAGTTTAAAAATCAAATTTTCTTTGCAAAGATAGAAAAAAAGTCATTGACAAATATTATCTTTAAATATTAATAATTAGAAGTGATTAAAAAAATTCTGATAAAACTAAAATATTTATTTGTGAGCATAAAAAGATTTATTACAAAACTAGAAATCAATAAAAATTGAGTAGATTCACAATTCACTGAACCTGCTGGAAATTTGATAAGATTTCACTTTGTCTATCAGAGACAAATCTTTATGACTTTTTGATTTTATCAAATCGTCTGAAGAAACTTGATTCATGTTCCCGCATAACCCTTCAAATTTCAAGAATTATATTAGATACAATTTACAAATAAATTATAATATTTATGCATTTGTTTACTTTCACAATAACTTTTGTCTGTCTATTCTACAAATCATTTTCTCGTATCTGATTTTCATAAAGCTCATCTATTCACTACAAAATAAACTAAAAAACAAAACACAAACTATCTCATTCATGAACAGAACTAAACAACGCATACCATCAATTAATCCATCCAAATCAGATGGAAGTTCAATTATGAATGACGAGCGGCCATCAAAATGTAAGATCAGACCACTGATCGAGTTCAAAGTCACATATTTACCAAAAATATCGATAGTTACTCCAGGCAGCCTGATTGGCATTAAACGTTTCTTTCCATCAATCTAAATTTGAGTTTAAAGATAAAATGATGAAAAATATATCTTTAAAAAACAAAACAAAAAAACGATTAAACTTGTTATTAGAAATACGAACCCAAATTTGTCTATTAGAACCAAACACAAAGAAGCGCTGCAACATCGTCAACTCCAAGCCTTTTAATGTTGGTACTCCGTTCTCATCAACTCTAAGATTCACCTGAAGAACAAAGCTTGTTTATCATGAGAAATTGAATTAAAATCATCGTTTAAAGATGAAAGATTTTTGTTTTATTCTTCTACTAATCACTCACTGTTAAATTGAAATGGTGAAAATTGGTCAAATTGCTTTTGATGTTGAATTGAGTTGTAGCCAGTTGATAACGACAATTTCCAATAAAAGAAAATCGTACACCATCAAAAGTTATGAATTGAGATGGACTAAATGACATACAGTACCTAGTTCCTATTAAAGACTTAAAATAAATCTTAAATGTTAAAAAGAGATTAATGAATTTAACTGTAAAGTTGAAAACGTGAGTATTTTGAAAATGGGGTTTTTATAAATTTAACAGAATAATCTTTTTGACAAATAAAGTTCAATGAAAGAACATTGATGAAGTTCAAATTACTTGAACAAAATAAAGCAGTAAGCTAAACATAAAACAAATAAATAAAATGTATTTAGTCGTTATAAAAATTCACAACTAGTTCAAGACCTGCATGTACTATGAATTCCAGACATTTTTCATTTGAAGAATTCCTATAAAAATAAAATCAACTACTTGTTTATAGATGCTGTAAAATACAGAAAAGTTTTTTTAAAAAACCAACTTTTTTATTATCTCATTAATGTTTGTTAGCTTAAAGAAAATTTTGAATAAAAACTTTTAAAATAATGTTCTAAAAGCTTAATGATCTGGAAACTTTACATTTCTTACCCGTTCTCTTGTGTAGAGATAAAACAAACTTTATTATCACCAAAGTACCGCTGGTCAGCCAACCACGTGACATTAAAAAAAGTTTTTTTATCTTGAACTTTATCTTTAAATATTTCCAATCCATCTAAGCTTTTTGTCACAATCACATCCATTCTTTAAAATAAAAACTTGTTTGTCAACGCGCGTAGAATTTGGCTTCTTTTCTTACTTGTCATTCTGATTACAGCCGACTGCAATGACTTGAAACATTAATCTGTCACCTATCGATACCTTGACTTTTTTTGAAAGATCAACTTCAATATCCAAACTTGGTTTCCAGGATAAGCAAGAACCAGGATAAGGCATGACAACTTAAATAAATAAAAGAGTTTATAAAAAATGTTTGTAGATTATTCAAAACAGATGATTTTCTTCACTTAGATATGAAATCAGAAATCCAAACAATTAATTTATCAGAAAGAAATCTCTAAAAAATTATAAACAGACTTTTCATCAAAAATAACATTATTTTTGAATTTGATTTACATGTTTCAAAATTACGATTTATTTAGATAAACAATTTTTTGATAGTGGAACAATTACAACAAGCTGTTTGTTGGTTTGTAGATAATCTTATAAAAATTCTTACCACTTATTAAAAACTGTAATGGGATTTTACTGAGTGGACTTAACGAACTAAACATGTTGTCTCCAATTTTGATTGTTTTGTTATCCAGATGGTAATCTTCAATTACTACAGCGAAAGGAAAATGTAAACTTCTGTTTGAGTTAGGTTTAAATTGAAGATGACATGAATCCTGAAACATCAAATATCAAAACTTCTGATATTTTAGTTATAAAAACTTTTATTAAATAATTTGTAGTTTTTATGCTTTTTTTTACCTAAATATCTTTTATTTATCAAAACTAAACTAATGTTATCTTATTACATCTTATAAAAATATTTTTAAACCTCAATAAGATTAAACTCTTCAGGAAGTTGACAAGCTCTTCCACATTCACCAAAATTTGTTCCTAATCTACAAACGATCTTATCACCATCTTCATCACTTACATCAATACTGATAACATCTGGAACCCCAGCAACCAATCTACCAATAGTAATTACTCATCAATAAGGTTTGTAACTGAGCTCAGTCAACTTTACTTGATGTGATTGGGTGAATGAGTAACTGGTGGGTTGTTAGGTTTGTTTGTGTCACTTCGGTTACCTAGTATCACAGTCACACTCATCGACCAATCAGCGCTTTCGTTTGTTCCATTTGAAGATGCCCAACAGCATGAAGCAAAACTGATAAAACATCTTTTGCTTAAAACATTTGACCTAATTTCAAGTTTTTATGATACTTGAAATACTATTTAGTAAAGAATTGACAAATAAATTTAAATAATTATCAAAAATTTTTTAAAAGATTATAATTAGAACCAGTAAAAAGTTTTGAACTAAATTGAGAAAATTTAACGAGATGTAACTAAAACAAATTAGTACAAAAAACTATGAAATCTGTGTTTCACTAAATTTATTTCTAAAATTGTATAATAAATATATAACTTCAAAAGTTCGGTAATAAGTAGTTACTTGGTTGTTCATGACGATATCTATTTACGTTTACTTGTTGTTACTTCACTTAATCAATAAATCTTAAAGTTTTATTCTTAAAACCGAAGAGTTTTTGAATTTTTAAGATTAATTGAGTTTAGTAAATATTATCATGACTAAAAATCATAAATAGTTTTTGTTTTCATTAAACTATTCATAAAAAAATTAACTTTTGATTTGTTATCAATTGTTTTATAGAAATAAGCTTTTTATCCAAAAAAATAGAAACAAAGCAACTTGATTGAAACTTTCTAAGCAGTTTTTGGGGAATTATACTTAAGCTTGTTTAGATAACATAATTGAAAGCCCAAAACTTTTTTACATTCATCTTATAATCATTCCTAGAATATTGATTATTATTTAATTAATTTTAATCTTTAAACGTTTATGAAATTTTCAAATATTATTTAATGATTAAGCCTTAAAAGTAACTCATTGTTTTTAACTTACCCTATGTTAAAAACACCTTGATAAGAGAAAAAATAATTAACAACATTCGCGGTTGTAGCTATATCTTCAAAATTGTTGTAAGATATGCAGTGCGATTCTATAATGACAAAATAAATAAAAATAGTTTTTAAAGATCTGCAAATTTCTAGAAATGGAAACATTGTGACTTTTAGAAAGTGAGCTATTAAATTGTTACTAGAAAAGAAAACTGAGTTTATATTCTAACTTTGCTTTTTCACAAACAATATTTAAGATAACTTTATATATTAACCAGCAGTAGCAATTTCATCTACACATCCGTAGCTACAGGTCCAGTTTGTCTTTTCACCGCTAATTACTGCTTTTGTCGAAATCTTTTCTTCGTTACATTGTACATATTTCTGTGTCCAAAAGTATTCAAACGAAAATTGAACCTTAAAAATATTAAATATGATATTTGAGTATAAATCAACCTTACTAATATCACCTCTATACCGCTTAAATTTTGAGAAAGTGTCTTCCAGGTTGCAGAACCACCTCTAAAGTGGTTTCCGTTAGTTAACAACCAACAACTACTTTTAATAGCTAATAATATCAGATAAATATAAAACCTTGGCATTTCAAAGTAATAATACAACTAACACATGTGAAAAAACAACTTCGTTAGATATACTGAAAATTGTACTCTAATATTTCACCTCCGAAATTACAAAATAATATACTAGCCACTTTAAATCTCATTTAACTACAATTTTTTTTTTGAAATCGCTGTTTATGTACGAAGCAAACTTTGCTTTTGTCACGATTTTCATGTCATTTGACTTTATAGTCACAAACTCATATAATGTTGCCGACAAATATAAGTTGATGTGGGAAAAATGTATCCAATTTGTGTATATAATGAGAATAACATGTCACGTACATAAATCCCTTTTGGTGTTTTACACTCGACATTCGTATTGTCAATCTTTGCAGAGTAACATTAAAAAACGTAAATAATTAAACCAGTATTTTTTTTCTTAAAAACTTGAAGTTTTTTTCTTTATATGTAAAAAATTAAAATTGATTATAAGGACTTTAAATATAACTGATTATTGTAAAATTACTTAATAATTTAATGCTTATAAATTTGCATGAGTTTAATTAAGTATCAAAATGACACACCCCATTTATAAGATTAAAATGTAAAAACTGTAATTAGATTGTAAAATTACTTTGGTAGTTTAAACAGTTATTAATTAAACATATGTTATTAATTCTTACAACCAAACTTTTATTTAATTGATTATTTTTAACAAAATTTAATAGCCGTGTTATTAGTTCAATATGTCATAAAAATAAACTTTATTTTTTTACAATCATAATTGTTTGTTTAAATGATGGTTGATAAACTAATCTAATCACCTCTAAGAAACTTCTCGCTCAAGTATTTAAGTAAAGATTAATCAAATGTTTTCAAGAAAGTACTTTTAAGGTGTTTGCGGAATAATAAGTAAAGTTAATCAGATTAATTCATATTTATTCAAAAATGTTTTTATTTATCTTTATATAAAACGTTAATCTTATTAGTAAATTAAACTTGCTATCTTTTATTGTATTGTTTTTATGAATATTTTGAAACTTTTAGATTTACTTTTTGCCAAATATTTTTATGGTTTTCAACTAGAGTTCAATTTTTAAAAGAAGTAATAAATCAAATTTGATTAAAATAAAATCTGTAGAGTTTGAAAATTGCTTGATTTGCTTTAATAATAATAATTTGTTAACTCTTATTTTCAACAAATTATTAAGATGTAATTTACTTTCAGTAGTTTTATTAATATCACTTCTAGCATAAGCAACAAAAGTAAACTTTTATATATTTATTCGTTTATTTATGTGTATGCATTAATCAACATCTTAACAACGAGTCAGGTGTAATTAAATAAACTTTGAAACCAGACACATTTAAACTTTGGACGCAGAGATAGTTATTTGAAAGAATTTCAATATAACAAGCAACATATAATATATTCCAGAAGATTAAATAAGTAAAAGCTGTTACTACACTACATAGACTAACCGAATTTTTATCATTAATAAAAATAGTAAAAAATCATTTTCTGTCGATTCAAATAGTCACAAAAGTTTTTCTTTTTTAAATTTTATAGTTTAGTATCATGATCTGAATATGATTATTATGATTAAAATGAAATTTTTCCGCAAATTGTTTCATGAAATTACTCAATAGCAAAAAATCTGTAGAATTAACTGCATTTATTACGATTATAAAACATCTAATTTTATTTGCATAAATTAGCTGATGGCTCAATCTTCAAAACTAATTTTTCAATTATATCTTACTTTAATGGCTTATTCAGGCAGTTTATCTGAAACCATGAACAAAATTATGTAATAATTAACAAGTTAAGAATCATTATTGGCCAAGCTGATGTCAGAATATGGACCGGGGGGTTTCATTAGAAAACTTCTTTGTTGGTTTTCAACACTTTTATCTTTTATTCGCTCCCTGTAAACAACAATTATTTTAAGCTGTTTATAAACTGTTTAAGAATCATTTAAATTATGTTTACTTTAGAATTGCTTCATATTTTCGAAGTGGAAATCGTTCTGAAGCTTTAAAAGCAGAAGTACATCCTTCTTTAGCTACTTTTGCCGGCTTATCGATATCATATCTTCCTACTCCAACAGGGTTCTGTTAGAAGTAAAACAAATTTCAGATTTTTATTTTACTTTTAAAAGTCTGAAATAACAAAATGTAGTTTTGAGGAATCAATGTACATTTAATCCTCCTAAAAATTTGATGATTGATCTTTTATCAAATCGTTTTGATGAAAAATGGAATGGAGCATCTTGTTGATAAATAGCTTCTGGTTCTTTTTCTTCCTGATAAGTATTTGGAGCAGGTTCAGAAGGATCTCTAGGACACACAGATAAGGTTGTGAAGAAGATCCGTTGATGACCGCGGTTAAAATCTTCTTTCATTTGCTGAAAAAAAAATTTAGAAATGAAAAAAAATGATCAGTTAAAATTTGAATAAATGAATTTATCAGAAATCAAAATCACATTTACAGCTTTGTAATAAATGATAAATGTTCCTAAAAAGTTATTTAGATAAATCAAACAGGAATTTTTGTTGAAGAAATTCAAGTTGAAATTAATCATCTAAGACCTGAAATCATCTAACACTTTCTGTAAACATCAAACAATTGGCAAAGTCTTACTTTCTTTCCATTTCATTTTAATAAAATAGAATTTTGAACTTTCGCAAATTAGATTAAAATTGAAAGTGTTTAAAGAAACCTTTGAGAATCTTCCATGGTATCTACGGTGTCTGCTTTTCCAAATATCCAAAAATGAATCAAAACTATCTTCGTATTGACCGGGACCTAACTCAGACAACTGAAATTGTTCCAATTTTAAAATGAGAAAAACTAATTTGTAAATATGATTAACTTGGACAGCTCGATGACCAGTGTTATACTTTGTTCTGTCTGTACTAAAGACATCATACGGACCACGGACGCTAGTCATTTTGTTCAGCATTTCTTCTATCGAATTCTTTGTGTTGTAAGTACCAGGAGCTAGATTGCATCCCATTAGTTTTGATCCTCTTTCTCGACTACCTATAAATTACAATAGATGAAATTATTTGCTGAAAGTTGTATGTATTTGTTTACAAGTTTCAACAAATTTATTTGTTTTGATTGTAAAAATTCAGATGATTTTTATTAAAACTATTTTTTAAATACATCCTTATTGAGATAATTTTGCCAAACAAGTCTATTTCAGATAAAAGCTTCTTGATATATTTTTCAATTTAAGTGACTAACAAACAAGTCAAAATCGTTTTTTGTTTGCTTAAAGCTATTTCGCAAGATAATAAAAGCTTGGTGTATTGGTGGCAAACAAATTTTCTCATTTATATTGTCAACAGCTTGCTCTTATCTAGCCTGATTTTGTTGCAATCATCTTTTATAAAACTTTAATTGTTGTCTAGCTCAGAAGATTTAGGTTTTTTAATAATTCAGCAGTTTTGATCAGAAACAGCTTTATTTTAAAAGTTATTTGAAATTTTATTTATAAATATTTTGCATTTATATGATTTGAATATTTCCAAATTTTGCAACTACTTTTTGACTAAGGCATAACTAATTGCAGCTTTCTATGAATTATATTTATTATTAAAATTTATACAATTTTTACTTTTTATACTTTGATCACAATATAAAACTAATAATAACATTTATTTTGAAGTTGTTTAAAGAATTCATCAAAAGATTCGATTTTAAAAAACTCTTTTAGCTACTTTTAGAGCAATTTCAGAATTCTATTTGAAAATAATCAATGTATAAAAACCTGAATCAAGTAACCCAACTTTTGAAAAGGTTTTAAACTTAGAGTGATCAAATTCAGGAATTCCACTTTTTCCATAACTTCCAGGACCAGGTGTCGAGTTCTAGAAAAAATTTATAACAAAAGAATATTTAAAATCAATCTATTGTGGCTTAAATAACTTTCCAGTTTTTTTTAAACTTTCTAAATGTTTGTTTTCGTTTAAAAAAATTATTCAGCTTTTTAAGCTAAAGTCGTGAAATATTCAATCTTACAAGATTATCACGTGGAAAACGAGAGCTTCTAGTACTAATCATTCCACGCTTAATATCTTGCTTGAAGCTTAAACCCAAATCAAATTTGTTATGATTATAAGAACCAGGGCCAAGCTTTCTTTTCTGCTCTTTCTTCCTCAGCCATTCATCCCTGTTTTAAGATTATCATAAAAAATATAATTTCGTAGTTACAATTTTTATGGATAAATTTTAATCCAACAGCTTAAATTAAAAATTTTTCCAATAAAAATGTCTAACTAAATAGTCTCAAAACTAATTAGAACTAACAGCTTAAGTTTTTACTATGTTTATTTTTCTAACAAATAAAAAACAATTTATACTTTATTGTAAATCAGTCTGAGGGTTTTCTAACAACTAATAGAAGTTTGAAGTAGCTGATGTACAGGAAATGTTAATGAAAAAACTGAGGCTACGTTTGTTTTAGTCATAGCAACAATTACTGAAGTATTACTTTTGATAACCAATCGGTTTTGATAAAGTTGATTTTTGTACACTGAAGTTTTTTGTAAAAACAGTTTATTTAGGATAATATTTTGATTTAATACTTTGTGCTTTTATGGCATTAAATTAATGATCTTTTTTTTTCAAACCTTGTCATTTGATTCAATAAACTATATTTGAGTTTTTATTTTTATCTTTATTTTTATTCAGTTTTGTTTTCAAATATAACAGTTTTTCAATTTTAAGCAATACGTTGAATTACTAAGCAGTTTAATTTTTGCTACATCAACAAATTCCTGAAATAAAGGATTGAATAAATTAGAAGTAATAACTAAAAGAAGCTTATATATCTAAACAGCTTCTTTCAGTAAAATATTTGGTGTAAACTCTAAGGTGATTAGATGTTGCAAAGTATTGCGTAGGTGTTTTCTAGTTTCAACAATTTATTTACTGTAATGCTGTTTTAGAAGTTTTTGGTTACCATAAAATTCTAATCTCGATAAAGAAAAGAAGTTTTATTAAAATTAGTTATTCTATACAAGTTCTTTTATCTAATTTTTTTTGTAAAAGTATTTTCAAAGCTTTAGCTAGATATAATCTCTATACAGATGCTTTAATTGCTTTTATTAAGCTTACAGTTTACCTTATAATTAAAGACAGGCTTTTACCTGTACAGTATGTGAGGAATCTTAGAAGTTGTCATAGTTTCATACTGCCTATCCCAGCCAGGGCCTGTAGACGGTCTCTTTAAAGTTGAGGCAGAAACTTCATAACATCCTGGCCCTAACCTAAAATATGATTCAGATTAATGTTCAAATTTATTCTGAATCAAAAGTTTCAGCTTTTATATTTCCTAATACGAGTTAACCTAATAGTATTTTGAAATATCAGCTTTTTGGCTTTATTTAAAAATTTGAGGAATTCTTTAAAGTTGACATTTCAAAAAGTTTGTTAGAGTTCAAGTCGTTTACGTCATCATAAAATTTGCTGATAAAAAAGTTTGCAGAATTTATCACGAAAAGGCATTAGATTTGATATAACTAAATACCATCATTGAAAAGTAAAATTACAAATCAAATGATGGCTTTAATCTTTAAAAAAAAAAACTATTAAAAATACATCAAAATAAAATTTCAATCATATCAATTAAATAATTGAATAACTTTAATTTTTATATAGCTACAGAAAAATTGAAAATCAAAAAGTTTTAAAAGTAAATATAGTTTTTTAATTATAAAATTATGTTATTGTAAATGTTAAAACAAATTTTCTTTTAAATGTTAATCGTTTAACTCACTTTACGACAAATAGTAATATATTTCCAGGCAATAAAAATGTCAACTACACAAAAACATTTTTGATAAACAAAGCTTGACCAAAATATAAGTAATTCTATTTGATAAACTATATTTAGTTGATTGCTATAAAAATAATTTAAACAGTTTAGTAATGCTACATTATCTAATGTTTACTGTTTGATAGCCAAGAGCTGATATACGTTTAAAATTGTTTTGTAACCTTGCAGACAAAAGATTATAAGCAGATTTTTTTGCTGAGTAATAACAAAATGTTTAAATAGTTCACTTGTTGTTAGTAGACTTTGAGCCAGGAACTGTTAGTTTTGGATGTATTCCAAATTGGTCGAACCTTTGAACAAACTTTGTCGTAAAATACATAAGTCTGCTTTTTTAAGTTATATCGTAAATTTTTATTTACAACTTTACTAAGATAAGTAAGGCTACGTGTATAATAGAAATGTGATTTTTAAGGTTTATTTTTCTTTAAAAAAATCTTAACTTAAATTTTTAGTATTTAACTTCTTATAATATTAGGCTCTTAAATTGGCTATTGGACAAGTAATTAGTTCAACAATAAAATAATAAAGCTTGAAAGGGTTTTTCAACACTTTAATGACCTAAAACTCAATTCCTGCTACATTTTATGACTAGTATTTGCTTAGTGACATATAGATCAGAAAAAAGAGAACATTTTGACTAGATCCAAAAAAAAAAAAAAACTATTCAATTTGCTATTTTAAAAGTATTTGCAATAATGCAAGCAAACTGCAGATTTATTTACGTTGAATATTATTCTGTAAACACAGTTTTAATTAGTTAAACATTAAATCGTGTTAGGCCAGTTTTAATTAGCTGGATATTTAAAAGAGACAATATCATACTAACAATTTAAAAAGTTTTAATAGTAGTAGTAGGTTTTTGTTGTAAAATGTTTACCAGATAATTATATTTTACAAAAATAAGATTTTTATTATATTTCATAAGTAAATAAATAAACACATTATACACAAGTCTTAATTATATGTTTTTTTACAATACTAAGTATCTTTTTATTATTATAATTTTATTTTTTAATATATAAATAAGCTATTTTATAATAAGTTATATGGACGGCTAACTAAATAAGTTTTGCAATCCACAGCAATTTATGAATTTAGATAAAATAATCACAAATGCTTTCACAAATAATTCGTTACAGAACATAATTATTTGTTTAGTAATTACAAATCTATCTAAAGTAAAGCTATCAACTAAAAATTTACAATTAAAAGCTGTAACATTTTTTGTACCGTTTTTTTTGAGTTCCAAATGGTGCTCCATTAAACTTTTTTGAAGTTGCAGTCATTTTAATAATATTTTTAAATAGTTACCACTAAGCTTAAACATTAAACATAGCCAGCCTGCCGTTTCTGCTTAAATGAAATTTTTAAGTTCTATGTTTTCTATCCTCAACTGTTACCTAGTTACATATGCTTGGGTAGCTAAGCGTGACAAGTCTAATGAGAAAATCTTTTTAGAGAAGTTGTTGAAATCTTAACTTAGTCAGCAATTTAATTTTTTTATATACAATTTTTATTCTCTTGTAAGTTTCTTAGTTTAACATAATTTATAAGCCGACCACTTTACTTAAAAGAATTAATTATCACGTCATAAATACACATTAAAAACTTTCTTTTTAAATGTTAAACAGCTTCATATAGCTTTACATTGTGTTTTGAAAGAAGTGTTTTGAAATCAGTTATTTTTGTTTTCAATGTTTTTTTGAAAATGACAACAAACAAATTATCAAGCAATGATATTGCAGATATCGAAGTAAGTCAAATCTTTTTTTACAAGTTTTTACATTTTAAAACATTATTTTCAGCTTATTACAAATCATTTTAAACCAAACTATTAGCTAATTTAATTTTTTAAAGTAAATAGATAAAATAAATTCGTGTAAAATTTGCAAGGTCATCAGTACAAATCATTTTAAGTCAAGAGTATAATATTTCTTTTATAACAATTTCACAGCTTGATTTTTTAACAGCTTACATATAAACTTTAAAAAAAACTAAATTGGTTACTTTATGTTTGAGGTCCTATTTATTATTTAAAAAATATTTCCGTTAGATATGTTTTGTTTGATATATAATCAGTAAAGTCATATGATAGTCTGAATTATTGAACTGTTGTTGTTTGTTTTACCAGTTATCACATGTGTTTTATTGTAATATTGAAATTTCATTTTGATTTGAGATTCGGTTTTACAAAGTTTTTGAGTATTTTCATTTTAAAATATAAACCATTTGCTGTTTTATAATTTGTGAAAATTGCATTTATATAATTGATGCAATATGCATTTATATAATGTTTATTTACTACCCTTATACTGAATCAGACTTATATTCTAGTTTTTAATCAAAGTTATATCAGATGGTGACTTATAAAGTATAACTATTTATTTATTTCAATAAATTTTATTGTAGTCAATAAATAGTGACTAAAAATTTGTACTGATTAAATCTTTTCAAATTAGTCTCTTTGCCTTGATTGATATCATCAACATAAACTTTTGAAAAATATTTGTTAAGAATGTTTTAATTAGTTTTGAGTTGCATGAAATTATATTTACAACGTTATCCTAATTCTATCACTAATCTCTTCTATCATCAACTAATATAAAGATTTTTAGAGTTCTAGAATAAATAATTTTTTTAGTGTAAATGTTTTAAAAGTCAGAATCACTCATATTGTTCAACTAGAAGTTAATCCGTTATAATATTGCCAACATTGTCATTTCTAAACTGTGATTTTCCCCTTTTTTATATTATTAACATTCTATGTAATTGTTCACTGCTTTAAGGATTAATGAAATGCCATGTGTTACATCTTTCGCTTCCTATATTTCTAACTTAACATATATTATTTGTGAGAATATGTGTTAGTGAGAGGTGCTCTCTTCAGGCACTCTCCTTCGCATTTAAACAATTTATTTCAATAAGTAATTTTTTAGTGTAAATGTTTTGAACTTCATTCTTTTATTTTCTGTTTTTAATTAGGTCTATTTAATTTCACTATTTGACTTATTAAATATGTTAAAGACGTGATAATTAGAGATGTTATTTATTTTACTCAATAATTTCATAGTTTTCAATGATCTTAAAGAAAAAAATTAGAAGTAACTTTAACTGTTACTTGTTTTATTAACTTTAAACAATACAATTTGTTTTACTTTTCGCAAAAATCATTACTTAATCTTCTCAAATGTATTTTTATAACAAATTTCATGTATAAAGCAAACCTAATAATTTCTCAACTTATTTTTAGTATTAATAGTTAATGGCGCTTTTTCTTGCAATCTTTTCTTATTATGCATTCGCGCCCATTGCTTTAATTTTTTAGTTTCCTTCCCTGTAGCATTCATTGTTAGATACTATTGATCTAGGTAAAGCTTCTTTTTGGACTTTTATTTCTTATCACTTTTCAACTCTTGCTTTTTCGAACAAAAGTTTTTTTATTCGTTTCTGGAATTATATTTTACTTTATTCGTACGGTTTTTTAGTTATTACTTTAAAATATTTTTGTTTTTTTAAAATTGTTTTTGTTATAAATTTTTCTCAGAATTAATTTATTTCTATATAACACGGATAATTAGTTTTTATGATTTTATTTAAATCTGCATAACAATATAATCAATTTTATTTATAGGTCTATATAAAGGGTGTATATGATGATATTTTTTATATAAATTTTCATTAAAAACTTATTATTTTAATTTAATTATCTTTTCATTTTTTACTTGTATACATTATCAAAAAATATTCTGTCAAATAAAAATAAAAGATTTTTGTGACTTAATATTTATGTAATAGTTTTTCTTAAATGACAAATTGTCTATTGAATTTGAACTATTTCTAAATGATAACTTTTATTGTTATATATAAACAATATTTGTTGATGCCATCTTACATTAACCAATTATTCATAAGTTGAATAGTTATTATTATGTTTTTATCACAGTTGTTTTCATTTAAAACAATCAATATACAAAGTTTTTCTTTTATTTACAACTATTGTTTTTATTTGAATTTATAATTAGTATTGTTTTTTTTTATGATATATACTACAAGTTGATTTCACTTTTATTGTCATAAGTGTTTTATTTGATATCATCTCTAAGCATTTTAGACTCTTTATGAAATAAGTTGCTTGCTTTATTTATGAGTTCCAATTTTATATCTTAGAGTATTTTGGAGTTAAATCCACGAATTTCTGCTCATGCTAAAGTTAGAGCAACAGTTGTATCAAAAAAAGAAAAGCTACATTGGAAGAGAAATGCCAACAAAGACTGCGCAGTGAGTTTTACTTTCATTTTTTATAATTATAAAATTAATGTATATTTATACATTTTCTTTTGTAATTTTTAACAATTTTTTGCTAATTTAATTTAAGATTTTATTAAAAAGTATTATTTTTTAGACTCATAAATCTTTGTTCAATAATTTTGATGACATTAAACATACAACTCTAAGTGAGCAGGGAGCTCTTAAAGAAGCAGACAGGTTTGAGATTAATTATTAGATAAATTTGACTTGAATAATAAGTTGAATATTTTATATTATGATAAACATTTGCAGATAACTAATTATTAGAAATATCAAATAAATATTATAAAACTTTAATTAATTTTCTAAAACTATAAAAATTTGAAGTTAATCTTTAATTTTTATAGATGTCTTAAATGTGCTGATGCACCCTGCCAAAAAAGTTGCCCAACACAATTAGACATCAAATCTTTTATAACTAGTATTGCCAACAAAGTAAGTAAAATTATTTTACAAATATTTGTTATTATTTCATATAAATAGTGCAAGAATAATTAGAGAGGTGTTTCTGATTGTAATTCCTCTTTATATATCCACACATATATATAACCTCTATTTAAATATTATTTTTTCTTATAGCTAGCAGTTGTTTAGCGTTCATGAAAGTACTTTTGGCTTATACCAACAAATTTTGTTTGAAAACATTTTTTGAATTGTTTAGATAACAACTATTTTAATTTTTAGAACTACTATGGGGCTGCTGCAGCTATATTTTCAGACAATCCTCTTGGTCTGACATGTGGAATGGTGTGTCCCACAAGTGACCTATGTGCAGGTGGATGTAATCTTCATGCTACGGAGCAAGGGGCTATTAATATTGGTGGTCTTCAACAATTTGCTACTGAAGTAAACTATTTCTGGTTTAAATAACAATTTTAAATAAAAATTCTTTTGAAGGTTTTCAAAGAAATGAGAATTCCTCAAATTCGAGATCCTAAAGCAATTCCTTTAAATCAACTTCCTGAAACTTATTCAGCTAAAATTGCTTTGTTTGGTTGTGGACCAGCTAGTATCAGCTGTGCCACTTTTCTAGCTAGACTCGGCTACAAAGATGTGACCATCTTTGAAAAACAAGACTACATCGGTGGTTTGAGGTTCTATTTTCTTTACATTTTTCACTATCTTATTTTGATTTATTAAAAACTTTTTGTTGTCTACAGCGCTTCAGAAATACCGCAATTTCGTCTTCCATACCAAGCTGTCGATTTCGAAATTCAATTGATGAGAGACCTCGGCGTCAAGGTTCCACGACCATTCTCACATTTCAAGATTTTAATTTAATTTTTGTTAGATTGAAACAGGCAAAGGTCTAGGTATTGATGGTAGATCTTTAGAAAGTATGAGAGAAGACGGTTATGCAGCTATTTTTGTTGGTATCGGCCTTCCACAACCGAAAATTATTAAATGTTTAGAAGGTTTGAATCATAAGAACGGATTTTTTACTTCAAAAGACTTCTTACCGCAAGTTTCTAAAGCTTCGAAGCCAGGTGCTCTATCATTTTTTGTCAGTTGATTTTTGAAATTGTTTTTTCGCCAATTTACTAATAAATGTTGTAAAGTTATTAAGATAATTGATCAGCTTATGTGGTTGTTGTTTCAGATATTTTTGGTTTAAAATTTATTTTTTAGCTGTGCAGAGAATAACTCTAAAAATATGTATTTATAGAATAAAAAATATTAGTTTTAAATTACATTTTATTTACTGATAGTGATTTTAGTAAATGTTTAAAAGGATTACAAAAATGTTGGGCAATTTACAATATTTAATTGTAGTGGTTTCAACTTGTTTTTAAATCCACCAATTAAAAGTAACAACTTTTATATGAGTTGTATTTGCTGGTATATAGTTCATGTGACAGTATATACAGCTGTTAGCTACAAATTCTTCTACAAACAACCTGATATTACTTTTTATTTTTTTCTCTCATTCAACAAAATAACTTTTTTTTTTCAAATAAAATATTGATACAGGCATGTGTTCTTGCAAAAGTAAACTACCAAACATGAGAAACAGTGCTGTAATCGTACTTGGTGCTGGTGACACAGCCTTCGATTGTGCTACATCTGCTCTTCGTTGTGGTGCTAAAAAGGTCTTTGTGGTTTTCCGTAAAGGATCTTCTAACATAAGAGCCGTTCCTGAAGAGGTAGAAATATTTTGTTGCAATTAAAACACATTATGAGGTTTTAATTAGCTTTCTTTTTTTTACAAAGTTGCATTAAAAGCTCATAGATCAAAAAATTGCTTAAAAGTGAATTTTTTTAGTTTCAAAATAAGAATTATTTGAAAAGTTACATATTTGTACTGTTTTGCGGCCTACCTAAAGATATTTTTGTCAAAACAAATTTCTATCTCGCTGAAACCACGCTTTTAGAGCGAAATTTTTATTTGTTTCTTTCTAAACCAAGTAAACATTTTTTGAAATGTTTCGAAATTGCCGATAAACAACATTTTCTATTCTTAACTCACAAGCCAATTATTAGCAGCATATCACCAAATCTGTAATTTTTCTACCGTTAGGTGGTGCTCGCACGTGAAGAAAAATGCGAGTTTTTACCATTTCTTTCTCCACGTAAAGTGATCCGTAACCCAGAAACTGGAGCTATTACAGGAGTTCAGTTCTGTCGCTCTGAGCAGTGCCTAGATTCTGGTAAATGGATTGAAGATGAGGAACAAATAGTTTGCCTCAAAGCAAGCTTCATCATCTCGGCGTTTGGTTCAACTTTATGTAACAAAGAAAGTAAGTTTTTCAGCTTCTTACTTGAACTGTAAAATATTTTTGAGATTAGTTTAGTTAGAAGACTTGTTCTGAAAGATTTTGATTCTAAATCTTTTAGTGATTCCTATAGAAATCTCTTCTTAGAAGTCTTTAATATAATTGAAATATTTTGAAATTATCTGAAAGTTTGAAGTAATCAGAATTGTAAATGAAAAAGTCTTTTGTGATCTGAGATACGAAACAAGATGACTGAGACTTCATTAGCACCTAGAGTCGAACTTTCAATCTCTTGTTTGTCATTTAAGCATTTCATTAGAAAGCTTTTCCACTGTCAACCGTTTCCAACCACAAAACCATCCAAGTATTTCATTCAATTTTTGTTTTTTTTAGCTTTTTACAGAACATTTGAAAGATATCAGATGAAAAGTTATAAGATCAATTTGAATTTAATCATCTCTCGCCTGCTTCAAAACAACTTTAACAATTTTTAATAATTTATCACGTTTAAAGCTTTTAATTAATTTATTATTTATTTTTCATTTATCTCGTTTAGATACTTAATTCTAAATATTTAACTTTTTTACCATCCAAACGTAGTTTTGAATCAATTTTAAAAAGATTTTTTTTTAATGAGAATTGAAATGATGTTTTGAACATTAGCTAAACTTGTCTCAATATTTCGTAAATATTTTGAAGTAACTTGAGTTTTTCAAACTACTTTTAGCATAATTTCATTTAAAAGATCTTTTGTTTATCTTTAAATATCCATAAAACCAATTTTTTACATAGATTTGACCAAGAACTGCAGATAAATTAATTTTCAGTTGACTGAAGATGAAATCAAACTAAATATCGGTTGTTTGCTCACTAAATCATAATCATCCCTCTCACTACTTTATTATTTCAATTTTTCGCTCTTCTAATCCTTCTAGAACATTTCAGTGGGAAAATCACTGATGTTAAGAATCTATTTTGCCGCCTTTTTTCACTTGTTTGTTTTCTCATGCGACGTTTAATGGTAACTTGATCAATGCGACAAATACTTACTTCCTTATACACTGTCAACGCTGCTATCCAACTTCTACTGCTTATATACCTATCATCAAAAACTACTGCTTCGCTTGTTTCACAAACTCTTTTCTGACTCCCGCCAATCACAACAAATCTAATGAACTTTAACCACATATCATGCGGGTTATTTTTATCACAATCCATTCACCGACACTTTAAACTTCATGTACATGTGGACTTCTTGGTCAGAATCACTGTAACCACGCCCTATTGTGGCCACGTTTTTCATGCAAAGACAATATTATTTAATTTTGGAAGTTCAAAAAAACGCGCGTTTATTAAAAGGCGCCAAATGCCTTTAGTTAACAAAATATGCGAGGTGTTAAATTGTAGAACGGCTGATAAAGACACCAGGCTAGTAGTAAGCTAGTTACTGCTTGCTTTGTCTATTTTTTCACCTTTTCTCTTCTATTTCTCCTTGGCTATTTGCTGGCTGGCAGCGTTAATTTTCCAGTGGCGTCGTCACTTGTCAAGAGAAGGAATACTGTAAACAAGAGTTTTTGTGAAGAACTCAATGAAGGTCACTGCTACGCACCAATCTATCGTGTCTGCTTCTACATGAGTTTGAAGAGAAAAAGTCTGATGAGACATTCATAGAAAGTTGATTTGATTATTACTTGCTGCTTCAGTTGATTAGTGAGTAGGTCGCCATATTGCGTTCGATTATATTGTGTAGAGGTCAGAAGATAGTCCAGTTTGTAGAAAAGCTTTTTGTGATTAGTTCAGGCAATTGTGGTCAATTGAAACTGTGTCTACATTCATAAATTTAATTCGAATTTTTCTGTTTTTGATTTCAGTATTTTTTAATCAATTTTTTTAACTAGTTGATGAAGCGTTTGGTGAGATTGAGAAAGATAAATGGGGTCTTCCAAAAATCGACGCCCAGACTGGTCGTTCTAGTGAACCCTGGCTTTTCTTTGGAGGTGATATCACTGGAAATGCCAACACAACTGTCGAGGCAGTTAATGATGGCAAGACAGCATCTTGGTACATTCATCAGTACCTACAAGTTAGTTGATTCAACTTTTTATTTCTTGTTTTTCCACATTAAAAATCATCATTTAACTTTAAACTTCTTTTCAAATTAATATTTTGAACAATTTCAATTAATAAACTTTTATTTCTTGAAAATTTTCAAATTTTTATCATTTAAATCACTGATTAAATTTTCTGATATATCATCGACCCTAACACTGAAGAAAATACTCTGAAACTCCAAATGAGACTTTAATAGATCTCCATCAAATCGTCGCCATTTTGTTTCTTTCTAATCTATACACAATTTCAGGATATTGGAGGCCTAACTGTCCCTGCCACTCCTGCTTTGCCCAAATTTTACACCTCAATTGATAAAGTGGACATCAGTGTGGATATCTGCGGAGTAAGGTTCCCAAATCCCTTTGGATTGGCAAGTGCCCCCCCAACTACGTCATCACCTATGATAGCGCGAGCATTTGACGAGGGTTGGGGCTTCGCGGTCACCAAAACTTTCAGTCTTGACAAAGTTCGAACAACTCATTTGAAATCAGAGATGTAATCAAAACTTTTCAGGACTGTGTCACTAATGTGGCCCCTAGAATTGTCCGTGGCACAACAAGTGGACACAAATATGGACCAGGACAGGGCTCATTTTTAAACATCGAACTTATCAGTGAAAAGTTTTGCGACTACTGGTGTAACAGTGTAACTGAATTGAAACGTGACTATCCTGACAAGGTGAGCAGTTTCAGGCCCTATTTTTATATCAGAAGGTCCCGCGCATATTGCTTGTGAATGGCAAGCCTTTGTTCTACAGCTACATGTGAAGTGCAAGGTGTTGTACTCGAGTTTTGGTCATGTATGCTGATGACCAAAGGCTTGTTTTCCTCGAGTACTTTCTTCAAATTTTCAACGTAAATATTTTAACAATTCTGATGAATTATTAAGTAGTCATCTCATCGAGCATTTGCCTATATAAGTCTGCCTTTTATCTACAACTTCAAATGCTAGATGAATGCTGTAAGTAAAAGGCACGACTTTTAGAGCAATTAATCACCGTCACAAAAGGAATCTCCCTCTAATAAAGTCTTCATCATTTTGTAATCTTTTAAACAATCTTTAAATTTTTATAGATAGTAATTGCAAGTATTATGTGTGGCTACGATGAACAAGATTGGACTAAATTAGCTGATCTAGCTGAGGTATGTTGTAAATTCAACTTTCAGCTTGTAAAGATTTATTCACAGCACTAAGCTGTATTGTTAGAGTTGTTTTGGGTTTTAATAAAAGGATGTTTTGTTGAATGGTTAGTTGATGAAGAGTACTTCAATTTCAGTTGCTACAAACTATATATTCCCGCGCATTTCAAAGTACCTCGTTGTTGTAACATCTACATCTATGATTATCTGAATAATCCTTCTTTTATTCACCACAACTTCAATTGCTTTTTCTTCTTTTTCACATAAAACATTTAATTGTTTATCAAATATTCCGATTTTTTTCAATTTAAATCCCTTTTTTTTCTTTTCAGAAAGCAGGTGCTGATGCCTTAGAATTGAATTTGTCTTGCCCGCATGGCATGGGTGAGAAGGGTATGGGACTGGCTTGTGGTCAGAACCCAGAACTTGTCCTAAACATTTGTAAATGGGTCCGAAAGGCGGTGAAGATTCCTTTCTTCGCCAAACTCACTCCTAATGTCACTGATATCGCTGAAATCGCGCTAGCAGCGCGCGAAGGTGGTGCTGATGGAGTGACCGCGACTAACACTGTTTCTGGCTTAATGGGTCTACGTTCAAATGCAAGAGCCTGGCCCGCTGTTGGTAAAGAGATGCGGACCACATATGGTGGAGTCTCAGGAAATGCGATTCGTCCAATCGCACTTCGAGCAGTGTCACATATCGCTAAAAAGCTTCCCGGGTTTCCAATCCTAGCAACTGGAGGAATTGATTCCGCAGATGTGGCCCTTCAGTACCTCCACGCAGGAGCAAGTGTGGTCCAGGTACTTTAGAATCCTCCTAACCTCAGCAGCAAGTAACCGACTTTTTTCCAAGGTCTGCAGTGCGGTCCAGAACCAGGACTTTACGGTCGTTGATGACTACATATCAGGTTTGAAAACTCTTCTCTACTTGAAATCGATCGAACAGTTAAAGGATTGGGATGGACAAAGCCGACCTACTCCAGCCCACCAACTTGGCAAACCCGTTATTAATTTATCGGAACATTTTGAAGAGGTTCGAATTGATGTAAAACCGAATTGTGGAGACAAAGCGTTGGTAGATAGCAGATGAGTTATATGTTGAGTTAGAAAAGTTTCAGTACAAGTGGCTAGATGTAGTTAATCTTGCAGTTTAATTGGTTTGTAGCACCTTGACTCGTAGAAACTCCTCGGCCATCAATACCAAGTCGATAACTAGTTATTTTTAGAACGAATCTTAGTCTTGGTACTAAGAGATGTAGACAGTAATATTATTCCCACAAAACTTTTACTTTAATTTGTAGAAACTTTTAATTTGATCAGTCCTTAAAAAAAGGGTCAAATTAGTTGATATACAGCCAGCAAAACATGAGAATACTCTCTGTGTACTTGTTTGAAGTTTTAATGATATTTGATACTTGACAGGAACTACCTAATTTTGGCAAATATCGAACTGAAAAAGATGAAGCTATTGCTAAAATCAAACAACAATTGGCGAATGAGAACCAAACTTTATCTAATGGTAGTCGATATATTCCAACAAGAACAATTCCAACTGTAAGTTTAATGTTTTAATTACAAAAATTTTTTCCAATTTTTCAAGTACCTACAAAGTCATTTTCTGACAAGTTAACATTTGACGTTTCCTTTTAATTGTCAAACTGCTTTCAATGTAATCAATCATTTTAGGGGTTTTTATGGCCTTATAAAACTTCTTACTATATGGTCAGTTCAATTCTGCAAACAACTTTTTCCCAAGTATCTCAAAATTAAGTTTCTTCTAAAAACTTGAAATAAAAGTCGTGACTTGGATATAGCAACTCTTTACAAATACATGAAATATAAAACAATTTAATATGATTAAAGTCTTTTACAAGACTTACTGGGACTTATATCCACAAACCTAATCTACTAAACTTAACTCTTATATGTACTTCTGTTCCATTCACAACCTTGTTTTCATATCATCATCTAATCTTCATCTCTTACCGAAAAACAATCATTTTTTTTCATGTAATAATATTTGTATTTTCATCAAAACCAGATCAGATCTTCTTACAATCGATTCTATTGTTTCAATTTCAGAAACTAAACTTTTTACATGCTTCATTCTTTGATAGTTTATAAATTTATTTTTCTATACAGGTTAATGATGTTATCGGGAAAGCTCTTGACTATATTGGACCATACACTAAGCTAAACAACAAAGAGCAAGTAGTGGCTTATGTGGACAAAAGCTTATGTATAAACTGTGGTAAGACAGTTACTAGAAATTGGCGACCTAATATACGATTTGTTTGTCTTTTAAACAACTAAAATAACTGTTGAGCCAAAAAACTAATTGAGAAATTATTTTTAAGAACTTCTTCATCTACTTTAAAAAAATTGTTTTTGTTATTGACAGGCAAATGTTATATGACTTGTAATGATTCTGGTTATCAATCAATCAAATTTCACCCTGAGACCCATTTGCCTACTGTCACTGACTCTTGTACCGGATGTACCTTGTGCCTCAGTGTTTGCCCGATTCTTGATTGTATCAAGATGGTGGAACGAAAAGATGATTATGTCCCTTACCGTGGAGTTCCTCATGAAGTTCTTGCAATCTCTTAAAATGTCTTGTGATAATTACAAGCAAATATGTTTTAATGTTAATTAATTTGAAGAATTAGTTTTGTAAATATATCTTTTCATGGATGGTAGTTTGACAAGTTTTTAATTCAAGTCTTTTTGCTGCTGCTGTAGTAATAAAGTCAATTCTCTCGCTGCGTAATTTGCATAATCCACTCATTTCATTTATATTGTAGCTTCCTAAATCTTTATTATTCTCAAATTTCGTGTGCTGCAATTTGAATAATTTAATCTTCTTTGCTCTTTAATGGTAGCTTTATATGTGAATATTTTGTCTATACTTTCATTTCTATTCAACTTTTTGAAAAACTTATTAAAAATAAGCTTTGAAAACGCTGGAGTAAAACTCCAGTTCCAAAAATTAGTTTTAAAATTCATTAATTCAGAAATCGCCGAACCATCTCTTAATCTCGCATCCTTCAGTCTGTTATTCTGATGAATAAACTAGCAATGTCTATTTGCAACTATTTGTGTTTCACTAAAACAACTCTGAACGGCTGATAGATAATTCACAAAATTGTTTTATACCAACAAACATCTAATCAAATATTAATTATCAAAACATTTTGAATAAGCATATGTTTAAAATTTTTAGAAATAGTTTTTAACTTTCGTGTTTAAACTTAACGACAAAATACTTCTAAATCTAAATTTATTTCTATCAATGAAACCTGAAATTTAAACTTAGCAACATAATTCAATCCAATTTGCAGACTTCTAATAAGTTTTTTATATTTTTAAACCTCAAAACTAATAAAGAAAAACGTCTTCGACTATTAAGATCCACATTGAAAATACAAATCTTTATTTCAGACTTACTTCATTAATTAATTTCCTTTTAAGTTAAAATTTAGGAGATTTTTGTTTATTCAATTAACTTTTTCAAAACAATATTTAAAATATAATTCATGAGCTTTTAAGGAACATTAAACTATCTGATCAAACCCGTGTTTTAAACGACTCTTTGATTTTATAGAAATAATTATTTTGTACAAAATTCCAAAAATTACTTTTAGAACTGAAATTTTCGAAAAGTTATTTTGAAAGTATCAAATAGTTTTTTTTTTAATAATTGTTGTAATCGAAGATAAATAAGTTTTATTCCTCAAGGGCCTAATTAAACTTAAGATAAATTAAAAAACAAATTATTTATTAATTTTTTTAGAGATGTTGAAATAAAATAATCTTCTTATTATTAAAAATTATTTTAAAAATAAATGTTACCCGGATAGTTGACTTGTAGTTTTATTAGATATTTGTATTAAAATTTGCTTCTATACGTACTTTATTAAAAAGGTTTTAATATCAGAAGATAAGAATTTGACGAAAAGATTTTAATAATAAACTTTTTATTAATGTAAATTATAATAAGGATTTAGTTTGCTTATGCAAACAAAGATTAAATTAAAAGTTGTTATTATATAATTAGATCAAAATAAAACAACTGTATTATCTATTAAGTTTAGTATTAACACAAATAAATAGACATTAATTAAAACCATAGTCATAACTTTGTTTGACAGACACTATTAAATCTTTTTTGAAGAATTGAAAAAACTATTTAAATGTTTTACATAAATTTTTTAGCTGCTTCAAATATATAATTTATTGAAGACTTTTTCCTTTTTTTTTCGCTCAACAATTTACTGAAAACACTAAAACACCATACATTAAGTACTCGCTATTTTTCCATTATTAAATTTTTTATTTTCACCTATTCTATCCAGACAAATAGAAGTTATTTGCTTATGAATGAAACAGACGAACTAAAGGCTTTATTTGGTGAGGCCTATATTTTATTAAAGTTAAAGTTTATTTATACATCTAATGGAATCATAATATTTCATTTTTATAAAAAGTTTTTAAATGATCAATGTCAAAAATCATAAACAAATTTATCTATTAAACTATTTATTGATATTTATATTATGATATTTTATAATTAGAACGTTTTAGTTTTACTTGTTGATAATAACAAATTTGATTTACAAATGTTTTTATTTCACAGATATAAAAAGTAATTTTTAATCATTTACAAAATTTCATCAAATATGTATAATATAAATGGTATGAAGTTAAACTGTTCATGTTGATCATTTGTTGTACAACTTTATTTAAATGAAGTATTAATATAAGTCTAAATTTTAACATTATAAATTGACGGATTATTGTTTTAACTTCTGATCTTAAGCATTTTAACATCAATTCTTGGAATAAGATAAATGTTAAATCAGTATAAACATTTATAAATATTTAGGTGCTTTTATACGATAATAAAATTTTATAATTGATTTTTACATTTAAATTAATAAATTCTAGTATTTCGGTATTCTGGTATTTCGCTTATTATGTGAATTTTTTAAAATAATTTTCTCAAGTTTTAACTACAAACAATATTTATCTAACTTTAGTTAATCTTTAATAATTATCAAAACTAAATTTGAAACTTGTAGAAATTATCATCCAATGAAATATAAATTAATCTGGAAAACATAAAACTTATTTCTGTGACAAGTTGAATATAAATGAAAATTGTACCACAAAAAACAAATACAACTCTCAATTTGTCATTAACAATTTAGCTCAAAACTAAACCTGGAACTATAGAGAAATAGTTGTCAATACCAAAAGTTAATTTTTTTAAAACTTTATTTAAGTTGATTACCACGCACAATCGTTGGTAAAAGCTTTTAATTGTTGCAAAGTTTAGAAATGAATTTCTTCAGAAAAAATAGCAATTTAATTATATCTACCCATTTTTTGATAAAATTAATTTTGGTCAAAAATTCAGTTCTATTTTTTCTTATAAAGTTAAAGAGGTTTTAGAAATAAATGATTTGCAAAAAGTGGGCAAAACAAACAACTAAGTAAGTTTAGAAGCAAATATTTGACAATAAAAGATCAAATACAAAATTTATGTTGAAATTTTCGGCTAAAATTTAATTTTTCTACTTTTCGTTCTAATGTGATGTTAAAATGCTTTAGTTTGATTCTAAAATTAAATTTGTTTAACTGCAGTTAAATATCAATTTGTTGTTGTAAGAAATGAATATAATATTTTGTATATATAGTGACAATTCATACAAATCTGTTATGAATCACATTTATCGATTTTATGAATTTGTATAATAAAAAATCTATGGTTTTTACTTTTAATTGCTTTCTGTATAAACAAGCTGTCTTCATTATTTATCTATGAAAGAATAAACAAGTTTAAAAATTATTTTAAATAATTAAACTTCTTTTCAAAAAAATTTTGTTTTTAAAGTTATCATATTTGAAAATACAAATATCTAAAGATGAGCTTATGGATAATTTTATTAAAAGATAATTTTTAAATCATATATAAAGAAATATTAAACATATTTTAAAACTATAAGTAAAAGAAAGCGTTTCATATATTTTTTAGAAATCAATATTACGCTCTCAACAATAAAAAAAAGATACACACTTCTCTTTCTTCAAATATTTTTTGTTTATCATTGACTAGGTGTTGTTGTCCACAGAACTTCTAGAGATTATGGTGTTAAATCAATTAGTTAAATGTTGCGTGTTTTACAAATAAAAATATTTATCGCAAATAAAAATACTTAAATATTTTTTGATTTATTTAATATCTACTTGAAATGTCGTATTTTTAAATTAAAATGTTGTTTTATAGAACATTTTGGTACAAGATATTTCTATTAAATAAGGAAAAAGATTTTATTTTTGGATTGTTTTGATTACAATTTAAACCTTTTAATTTTTTTGTGGAGAAATTTTGGAAAATTTTATGATTCAAAATCCAACAAATATGAAATTATAATTTGATAATTATTACGAACATTGTGTGTTTATTAATAATAAATTTATGTTTGTGTATATTTTATTGTATTTCTTTTAAAAGATAAAGACACTTTTGATATTTGAATTTTTAACGTCATCGTTTTTTGTAAATATTTGGAAAATATATATCTGAAAATAAATGATTAATTACAACTTCAAGAGTTTTTATATAACTTTTGTGTAATGAACTCTAATAAATCTTTAACTATTTGTGAAGAACAAAATTTAATGTCAAAATCGTTAACCTACAAAATTTGTTCTACAAACTGTTATTGAAAGCTTTGAAACATTAAAAATAAACTAAATACTTGACACATATTAAACCTGTTAATTAACAAGTTATTAACATCTGAAATAATCGTGTTTTCTTGTTAAATAAATCAAAAGTTTTCGACCACAAAAACAAACTCTAAGTTTTGGTGTTTACTTTTCAACTAATTATTTCAATTAATTTTGGAAATTATAGAATTTTCATTTAAAGAATAAAGACATCGTCTTTGTTTATTTAATGATAAAATACCTATAGCTAAGTTTGTTGATAATTTGGTTAAAAAGCAGTATTTACAAACTTAAGTACATCAAGTGGTTTATTGGCTGACGATTTTGTACATCTCTAGGTGCTAAATTAGATCAATTGACTTTTTTTGAAAGCTCTGTGTTCGAAGTGGAATTAGAATTTACATCAAAAAGAAATCATCTGTTTAGTTGGAAAATTTATAAAATTCTCTTTAGTTCTTTATAATGTTGCAACAATTTGTTGACCAAGTGAAGGAATCCTTTTTTAAAAGAACTTCGCAAAAATCTTAAATCTTATCAAGAAATTTCACAGATCATTCACAGATAGGATTAAAATTTGCTACATCTGAGTATTTTCAACCGGTATACGTATGTCCTTGCCTCATCTAGTGAACTAGTTTATCAAGCCAGTAGATGATTTGTGAGTGTATACAAGATTTTAAATGTTTAGATCCTGATGTTCTGAAGGAGTTTTTTATGGTCGTAATATTGCTATTCTTGATTTTTCAGTTTTTTCAATCTATCAAAAATGCCACCGACCTTTGATAAGTTATTAGAAATAAAAGCCACTTTTGATAATTCAATAATGACGCTAGTCTCCTTCTCAAATGCTTGATATAACAACCAAGATCTTTGTAACTTTCTCGATAAGTCTTACATCTGTTTTGGTTGAGCGTGGCTGATAAGAGCTACATCACTTTCATCTCATTGTACTGTAAATGGCAAAACTTCATCAATAGCTCGTTGATTACGCGATGTACTTGCTGAGTTCTTCAAAATCTTAATTTGTATATCAAGAATTAGTAAAACTTTTTCATCTCCAAATTCTTTTAGAAAAATTTATAATTCATCTCAAGTAATAAGCAAAAAGCTCCTTCATTGTCTGTAAAGACTCTGCAAGTAATAAATACCAATGCTCTACTAAATGTTTCAGTTTAACTTGATTTTTTTCAAATCAATAACTTAGTAAGTAAAGCTCGACTATCTCATATACTTTTTGGATTCTAACATTGATTTTTTAGCTTTAAAGTAAGTAATGCTGCCTTAAAATGACATCTACTTCTGCGGCAACATAATCTTCTTTTACATAGTTTAAATATATCGTAGATAGTTTGAGGATATATATATATTTATAAGGAAAACATTAATTACAAAATTATAAACTTTTCATTTTTTTTATATTTGATAATTCTTATTCCATTTTATAACAAATTATTTATTTATATAAAATGTTATTAGAAATTACTCTGGATTATTTTTAAATAAGTAAATAATATCTTAAAAGATCTTTCAAATAAATTAATTACGTTCAAAAAAGCTAAGTTTCTTAGAATTTTTTGGTATATTTCATGTAAAAGAATAAAACCAAGTGAAATAAATGTAAGAAATATCCCAATTTAAGAAACATGAAAAAACGATTTGAATCCGTAAGTTTATCAATAATCGATGATGTAAGTAATTTTGTTAGTAAGTCGTTTATAATGCTGGCAGTCTCATCACTTTCTTCACTTCCTCTTTTATTTTAATTCATAGTTTATATTCTCTTATACCTAATTTAACTATTAGAGCTATAGTGTGCCGTCTGTAGCCACAATAAACAAGAAAGAGGGTGCCTGAAGAGAGCACCTCTCGCTAACACACATTTTCATAAATTACATCTATTAAGTCCGAAATATAGAAAGAAAAAGATATCATACATGGCACTTCGGTAGTCCTCAAGGCATATAACAGTGAACAACTACATAGAATGTTCATATTATTTCATAAAAAAGGAAAAATTCACAGTTTAGAAATAGCAGTGCTGGCAATATCAAAACAGTTCAACTTCTGCTTGAAGAACACGAGTGATTCTGACATGACAATTTCTGATGGCAGCTGGTTCCAAGTACTAATCGTGTGGTATGAGAAAACATTTACTCTGATTGAAGTACCAGGTGATATGGGCTTATTAAGATGTAATGTGCGTCGTCTGAGTTGATATGACTTGAAGGAAGAAATAATGGAAGAAATAACCAGCTTGATATGGCATCCATTTACTGACATTGTATTCAAGAATTGGACGTACGTATAATTTAAAGAGATTGATAAAGAAGTATGGATCCTTAGAATTGAAGGTCTTTATAATAAGATAAGTACCAAGGTCTATGACCGAAGATATTTTTTGAATAATAAATCCATTGGTGCAATATTGGTTTAAGCAATTTGCAGCTGGTTTACGGGAGAAAGTTATAATTCCAGACTTTGTGGACTGGATTCTGAGCTGTAATGCAGTTTGAAGTTTTGAAGGATTGCAAGATGATAGCTTAATGTCATCTGCATACATAAACAAAATAACATTATCTACTGCTACTAGTCTTGTGACGAGGTCTTCAATGAAACTTACATCTTTCTACACAAGTTCATTGGGTTCTAACTTATAAGTAATCTTCTATACACTTTAAGATAAGGCTATTGATTTTTAAACTTTATAATACAATGATGAGCTTGTTGTGTGGGACATAATCAAACGCCTAAGCAAAATCGAGATATATGATGTCACAGGGAGTACTACTTCCATAATTCACTGTAAGCTCATTAAGAAAATGAGCTATTGAGCTAAGAAAGATCTCCGCTTCATATCAGATATTAGATGATGCTCCATTTAATGACTGATCATATGATTGTGAATGATATGCTCTTGAGTTCTGCAGATAACTGAAGTCAGCGAAACTGGTTTGTAGTTAAATGCGGTGTTTCTGGGACCCGTTTTTATGAATAGGAGTAATAGGAGTAATAGTTTTTTCCAAACTTGTGGAACTCTTCCTCGCCTCATAGTGATGTTAAATTGTAATGATAAAGAGGAAATAGTTTTTTTTAAACAAAACAGGGATCTGATCTGGGGTGTTGGCAACTGATGATAGCCTTAGTTACCACATCGACCGTTATGTCACGATCTATCATCTAAGATACATTTGTAAGAATGTCAAAGTAGGAACGAGAAGGAGTAATGCCATCATTGGTTATAATTACGATAATAAAAATTAAATTGGTTGTTTAGCAATTCAGCTTTATTCTCTGGTTCCATCACAAGCTGGTTGCTATTATCAAGTAGGGGAGGTACTCTCAGCTTAAGCTTGTGATTTATGAAGCCAAAAAACGTTTTTATGCTAAGTGAAGATAAGACTGCACTTTTTCTTCCTAAATAGAAATTAGAAAAATATTTCTTGTAAACTATACAAAGATCTTTGTACAGAGATTTGATGGAAGGGTCTGTTTTAGTTTGTTTGTATAGGAGGTTTTTTAAATGTTGTGAATTTCTAAAATAATTGAGAAAATGTGGCTTTTTATTGACTCTAAGAAAAGGTATACATTTCTAAAATGACTCTTTAACGATGTTAGCAAGCCGTGAGTAAATAGTATTAATGTCTTCGGAAGAGTTGAAAACAGAAATCCAGTCAACACCTGATAGAAACTTTTTTATACCATTATAATTTCCACAGTAAAAATTCCTTTTGCTTGAAGTTTTAACGTTCATGGAAAAAGTTTGATAGAGCTTGAATTCAATCATGTTGTGATCGCATTTTGTTGTTTGTTGGTGCAAAAACGATACAAAGATTCAAAGTATTACCACTAACATGGGCTGGAAAAGTAACCATGTGAGATAGGTTATTGGCATGGCTTAAAATGGCTAAATTAGGATTGTCGCTATCCAAGTTAAACGATTTTCCCATAAATGCAGAATTTAGGTCATTCCAATCAATTTTACTAAAACTAAAATCTCCCAAAATATATAACTCAGGACACACAACACTCTTCAAAACTTTCAATAAGGCCTTAACAGTAACGTTGTCATTAGTTTTAGAGGGTAGTTGGTGGGTATATATAAAACGAGAAAGTTTGGATTTTGAGAAATGAAAATCGAAAGCGATAATCTCAAAACATGAACAGTGAATGACATCGATCTGAATTCTGGAGATCTTGGGTGCAAGCGATGTTTTGTAAATTACGCAAACACCACCGCCTCTATCATGCAGTCTGTCACGACGCAAAATACAAAAAAGATTACCGTCAACTAAAACGGAATCAGGATACAACGGTTTCAATCAAGTTTCAATAATAAAAGCAAATGCAAATTACTGAGAATGCAAAAAAGTATTCAATTGGAAAATTTTGTTAATAATCAACCGCGCGTAGAAGAACATACTTAGTTTTATAGAAGAATTGTCTTTTTGAAGCTTGTGAGATTTGATGATAGGTTTCTCTGAATTGATATCTTGGGCTGGAAGGATGGTATTCACAATTGTGTGTGAAGAGGATGTGAAAAAAGAAGTTGTGAGGTCAGTGGTTATTTGCCACTTCCGTTTTTTGAAAAAAAAAACTTAAAAAATTCTCAAGGCCTCCTATGGTGGACCTTGAACTTTGTACTTAAAATCAGTAGGTTTTTCTCTCTGGTTTCTGTTATACGCCTCTTTTAGAAGAGGCTTAAAATAGATAAATTTGAGTACTTATAAACATATTACTTTTAAACTAGTTTTTTCAACTTAAATTTTCAAATTTGAAAAAAGATGTTTATCAAATTTTCAGTTTTTTAATTCAATTGAAAATTTTTAATGTTAATATTTTCGTAATATATTGGTAATTCCATAAACACCAATGAAGTGTTGATAGCTTATTTAAGTTCTTAGTTTAAAAAAGATCTATTTATAGCTTAAAATTTCTACATTTCTAAAAAAGTTCTTAAATAATTTCAAGTACAAAATATTTTATTCAAATTTATGAAAAAAAATCATTTTACGTAGAAGTTATAACAGTAGTTCCAAAAGATAAAAAAAAAAGTAAAATTCCATTTTATGTTGCCTGTAGATATTGAAAATCTCCTGAAAATCCTTAGTGGATTTTCTGCGAGAGTATAAAACATAAATAATTATTTTGTTTAATTTATTACTCAATTTTATCAAGATAGTTATAATATTGTTAAATACTATTTTAAAACTAGTCTATTTTCATCATGGTAGAATTCAAACTTAATTAAGTTAAGATCTAAAGGTAATAATTACTTCCTAATAAATCTGAAACTCTAAAACTTGTGTTTTTGGTTCTATGAAAGGAATGTTTGAAGCCTCACTTTTTTGAGGTCGTTTTATTTTTAGCAATTCAAAAATTGCTTGTGGATAAGATGTTGGTTCAATTAAATTATTGGCTGAAAGTAAAGGAGACCTAATTATATTCATCTTATTTTCACGTTATAAGCGAGTAATAATTTGTGACTTGACATGAAACCCAAATTGATCATTTAGAAAACTAATTGATGGACTTCGAAGTTATCAAACTGAGAGATGGAGCAGCAGTGATTTGAGATAAGATTATTTATGTTTATTTGGTTTATAAGATTATTTAGCTGCTTCCACTTTAGACAGAGCTTGTAAAACTTTGTTTATTTTGTTTACTTGTTAAAACTCTTAAGAGCACGAATATTTAGCACATTTACATATATTAATTCCTATGAATAATTTTAGCTTTTCATACAAGATTTTAGAAATATTTTTTGTGATTTTTCTTGATTTTGCTTTTAAATCTTTTTAAGGCTTTCGTAACTTTTATTTAAAATCTTATACCATATTTGAAATCTTTTTCATGTGATCCGAGGAACTTTAGATTTGATCTTTGATATTTTTTTCTGTTTTCTGATTTTCATACTTTTTCTTTTCTTCATTAGCTAATTGATATTTAACACTTTTTGATTCAAACGGATGATTTGAATATTTATTTCTGCAATATTTTTTTTTAATGGGTATTTATAAGTTTATAAAAATCAACTGATGTATCTGATTGTAGGTAACTGTTTTATTTAAACAATATTCTATTTTTGTTTTCAATTCTGTGCAATTAGTGAATTATAACTTTTAGAAAAAATGTTCAAGCCAAAAGCAAAAAGATATGACAACAAGAATGTAAAGCCTATATATCAAAACACATTAGTTACTAGCTCTCCTTACAAACAGAAAAGTAAATAAAAATATTGTAATCCCTGTAAAAAGACAAACTTATAGCTATTCAACAATGATTATGTTATATAAAATTTTTCTTCTACATGATAACACTAAAGCAGAAAATTATTCGACCACATTCGAGCTGAGAAAAATTAGTATTAAAAGACCCAGGTTCACATGTAGTTACAAAACAATATTGCAAACCATACAATAACAATTTTTTTTATTTTATTGTTTAAATTTTGTTTTGTGGTATTATGTAATTCGAAAATATTATTTAACTTATCATAATTATAAAAATCTTTCACTTCCTTTAAAATTGTGTTAAAAAAATTGGTTTAAGTAATTATGTTATAAGTGATTTATCATGCTGTTAGTTTCTTTATTTTATTTACTTATTCTGTAATTTTGTTCTTTTTATTCAAAAACTATGCTTGCTTCTGTCTCTGCTTCTTACATATAAAGTGTTCCTATTCTTCCTACCTTAAATATGTTACTAATTAGCTACTTAAGACCTTTTCTTCTTTTTTTCTGCAGTCATATTGCTTTATAGTAAGAGCTGTAAAATTTGTCAAATGCCAATTTTTACATTTTTTTAAATTTTACAAATGCATCAAATATTAAGAATATTTTAAAATAAAATAGTAAAGACATGAACTATAAATTATAATCAAAATATACTGTTAAAAATAATTTAAAAAATAATCTCTATTACTACTTTTTATTTTCAAGATAAATCAGAATTTTTTGAGAAATCAATTATGTTGATTCTAAAAGTAAGAAATGAAATAATCAGAAAAACTTCTGCAAATATTAGAAGGTTCATCACAACATCTACCTGTTCTAAATTCAAAGTGATTTCAAATGATCTTAAATCAAATGATGATTTTGAAGTCAATTCTAAAGTACTAAGAAAACTTGAACGTTTATCAAGGCTTAGTTTTACAAATGATCAAGAATATATCGACTTTTTTAAACATAACATCCAATTTGTAAACAAACTTTCTGAAGTTGAAACTTCTGATGTTGAACCAATGTATTCAGTAGTAGAAGATATAGAGGTTGATCTTAGGGAGGATGTGGACAAGATTGTTTATAGTGATATTTTAAGGAATGCAAGTGAAGAATTTGAAGGATATTTCATTGTACCTAAAGAAAGTGACTCTATAAATCAAACAAAAAACAAAGACACTGATATAAATCAATCTTAATTTTTTATAAAACTTTTTATAAAATTAATGATAATATATTTATAATCTGTTTTGCCTACTAGTAAATACTTTTAAAATATATATTTTGATTGCTGATATGCTATAAGACTAGATCCACCAATTTTTAATCTTATTCATTAAAATAGAAGTTTTATTAAACTGAAATATTATTTGATGTGTTTTAAGTAGAATTTCTATAAATTATAGTTGTAATGATAAGTTGCAATGAATTTTTCTTAAATTATATTTGAATAGTGTGTTTTATGTTTTGTTTTTCATTTATTATTAGAAGAATTAAAGCAGCTTACTTGTTTTATATAAAAATATATTTATTTCAATTAATATGGAAACATATTTAACCAACAAAGAAGTTTATAACTTGCTAATAGCTGAAAACTTTTCTTCCAAACCTAATATTTTGGACTCAAATTATCTTTTACTAATAGATTGTAGGTAAGTTAAGTTAATAATTTGTTTATTTATAACTTAATTAATATATTTTTTAGAAATTTTATAACTAGTACTGTAGAAATATCTCATCTAAATATAATTTTATAATTTTGTTTGTAGAACAGAAGAAGACTATGATAAAGGACATATCAAGTTCGCCAAACATCACCTTTGTTTAAAGAATCGATTTGAATCTCTGATTGCAGTTCCTCAGCAGTTACAATCTTATGACTTAATTGTGATGTAAGTTAATTAAAACTTAGTTTTAATAACCCAAGAGTAAATGATTATGATTTTATAGATATGAAGATAATAATGGAGTTATAAAAGACCTGTTGCGGCAAATAAATATTAACTTTTATGAAGCAAAACAAAGTTATAAATCATTTGCAGCTTCTTATCCTTTTCTTATTGATTTAAAAGAAAGCAAATATAAAAAAGCTAACTTTCAAGTAAACATTTCATTTTTGAGTAACAAATAATACTGCAGTCTCTTTATCTTCTTCACTTATTTTGTTTTTGAATCATAACTTACATTTACCCATGTCTCTGAAGTATCACTATTTTCTTCTCATATTGTTTTGTGTTAGATATAAGATTGATTATTTATCATTTAAAACTAATGTCTTCTTTATGTAAATCGATTTATCATCAAATTGTTTTATTTTTATATTGATGTTTTTATTTTAACTAAACTTTAAATAATCTTGACTTTGTATCTAATCTATAGGCTTGGCCATCAGATATAGAAGATGGCAGGTTGTTTATAGGAACAGCAGTACAAGCAGCAAATGATGAAATAGTTCGAAATCTCGGTTTATAATATTTTATATCATTTAAAGTCAAACGTTGAATTCAATTTGTTTGTAGAATTGACTCATATCGTGAATATTACATTAGAATCACCTACAAGTGAACTAATAGATAAGAAAAATATTCTTCAAATATCAGTTGATGATAAGTCAAGCTCAAATTTACTTTCATGGTTTGATAAGACTTCCTCATTCATATCTTCAGCTTTGGAATCAAAGTAATTTTCTTTATATATTTACGAAGAAAAATTTTAGGAATATATTCAGAAAATGTTTTATTGCTTTGAAGTTGTAAAAGCCATTTGAACTATTTTGATATTAATTTTAACAACTGGATGCTCTTAAAACTAAATTTATGGAATTTTAAAGTCTTCAATATTTATTGATTCAACTTTTTAAATTTAAGTTTTTTTTAAAAAGTGATTTTAGAAACCAATTTCGTCAAAATTTAAATATTTGTTTTCTATTTTACACAACTTAGAAAATGTTTTTCTTTTTATTGAACAAATTCAAATAATAAATTTTCATCTCAATTTAGTTCAAATAATCGGGTACTTGTTCACTGTACAATGGGTAGAAGTCGAAGCTCTACAGTAGTCCTTGCTTACTTGATGCAAAAAAGAAATATTTCTTTAAAAGAAGCATCAGTTATCTTAAGAGATTGTCGCCCGACAGCTAAGCCAAATGTTGGTTTTATCGAACAACTTCTTAAGTTTGAGGAACATTTATTTGGAAAGAAAATAACTGATTTAAATGAATTACCTTTTTAATTTAAATTATAATTTTTGTGTTTAAACCATTTAATATCTTTCTCAAATCTTAGAACTATTGTAAATTACAAGAGTTGAAAATGTATCTTTTGCACCTGAAAAGTCATAAAACATCCTGTGATCTTCATTATTCTTGTAATTTGTTCATATAGTTTTCTTGTGTGACTGAAGAAATAGACTTACTTACTGTGACTTATTCTTTATTATATATACAAATTGTGATTATAACAACATTTTTTTTTATTTGCTTATTTTTTAACCTATTTTACACTTTAGAAACTATATTTTAATATTCTTCTCATTAATTTTAACCTCTTTATGATTTATATCACAATTAATTGGCTGCTTATATTTGGTTTTTGTATCTTCACCAAGTTTTTTATGTTTAAACAAGCTTACACAGCAATATTTGCTCATGCAATTTTCAAAATATGACACTTCATTCTTATGCAATTAAAATATTTTTATGTAATGGTTCTGTCATCAACGATAATTTTATTTCTCAATATTTAGAAAAATGTTTTCAGATAATAAGAAAATAATCGTTTTAGAGTTTAAGAAAATAAAAGCTTTATTTCATTTGGTTATTTGAATATCCGAAGGTGATACCCACAACTTAATAGAAGTCATGAATTTGTAAATCAATTCAAATAACTTAAAGCAAACTTACGATAAGCGACAGTTTGAATTAAATCGTTTACTTGGAAAGCTGTACCTCTTTTATCTTATAAAGACCGTCTCAATATCCTTGCAATAGTTTGTTTCTAGCTTAGTAATATTGTTTCAAATATCGATGGTTTCTCTTACTCTTATTTTAGTATTTTCTTTAAAGACTACCTATTTTTATAAGTTATCAACGGTTATCATTCCAAATTAAGCCCCTCAACAGCTTATTCAATAGAGTAATCACATTTTTATTAATATACCATCAATATAGAAAGTTTTATCGTATTGCTTATTTAGTATTTTATTGTTTTAGTAACTTTATTATACACTGCATAAGTTTACTTTTCTAGGGTTACTATTTTTTCTTTTAAAATTTGTTTTTAGAAACTCTGAAGATATCTGAACAGATTAAGTCTTACATCTTAAAATTAAAACTCAAATCTTTACAAAGTTTATTATTATCTGCTATCTAACGATGAAAATCCATATTAATACAAATTATACATTGAAACAAGATTTAATTTAATTATTAAGCCATAATTTAGATGTTAAGAAAATATCATTAGAATTAAATGCGATTTTTTGAAATTATTGTCGTTTGAAGTTGTTAGCTTTAAGAAGGTAATATTATAAAAATTTTGATTAAGATATTTTTATATCTTGTAATAAAGTTTTGTGCTGAAACAGTTTTATATAAAATAATGATTAATAAGGCAATAATGTATAAATAAGCAGTAATATATATTTACATTTAATGTATACTTTGAGTAGGAGTAACACATTTTTTAATTTAGCAAATATTTAATTTTTCAACTTTTCAAAATTTTACTTTTTATATATAAACAGATTTATTTATTACAATAAATGCGAAGGAGAGTGCCTGAAAAGAGCACCTCTCGCGAACACGCATTCTCACAAATAGATAAATATTATAAAAGTAAATATGGTTAATGGGAAAAAGTAGATATTTCGTTTAGAAAACAAATGAAAAAATAAGTTATTATTATACCATAGTCATTGCAATAAATTTCATTAATTGTTATTTTCTTGTTGTCTCTAACAGATTAACTTTCCTCCCATTTTGCTAGCTCTATATTTTTGTATTTTTAAGTATATACAATCAAAGTTGCTCTATTTTTAAGGAATAATAGACTGAGGCTATAACAATAGTATCTATAAGTCTTAAAGTTTGATTAATTTCTTCTTTGATAGAATTACATTTCATTATAATGCATTATGCTGAAGTTTAGTGTGCAATCCAGCTGTAACTTGTTTTCATTAACCAGCTTCAAACCTATATCTGATATCGATAAACTTATCATTCAATTTATAATTTATTCAATCTATAAGTTTTTATGTTGCTCTGATAGAAAAAAAAACTATTCTAAGGATTTTAGGTCGAAATTTCTTTTATTTAAGTAAAATTGTTAACTGAGAAAACTTCCAAATATACTTAATATTTAAAACAAACATTTCGCGCATTCTGAAGTATAAAGATGTCAGAATGGTTTTGATTCTTATTTATAAAACAAACTAAGTTATATTTATATCTCTTAATAATCCAATATCACCTGGTACATTCATCAGAGCAACTTTTTTTGTCATTTTGCACAATTAGTACTTGGAAGCAGCTGACCCATCAGACATTGTCATGTCAGAACCACTCGCGTTGTTCAAGTAGAAGTTGGCCCGTTATAATATTGCCAACATTGTCATTTCTAAACTATTATTTTTTCCCTTTTTTATATTATTAACATTCTATGTAATTGTTCACTGCTATATGCTTTGAGGACTACTGAAATGCCATGTATTACATCTTTTGCTTTCTATTTTTTTAACTTAGTAGATATTATTTGTGAGAATGTGTGATAGCGGGAGGTGATCTCTTCAGGTACCCTCTTTCGCATTTAGTGAAATAAATGAAATAAATAAATCTCTTTTGGTTAACTACCAAGTACTTTTGGCTAATCAAATTGCACCTAACCATAAAAAAAATAAAGCAAAATTAAAAAGTCAAAAGTCAACTTGTATATATTATCAACATAAAAATTAAATAGATAACTAGTATATAATAGTATATACTAAGTACTATATAGATAATTAAATTATATGGTATAACTCTTCTAGTTAGTAATATTTAGGACATTTAATTTTGAAGTGAGCAACATCCTAAACAGATTTTTAATTATTAAGCAAATTTATATATTTTTTAATTAATAGTACACATTTATGCAATCTCTACTAAAAGTTCAAAACAAAAGTTTCTTTATTATTCAACTAACTTCTTCTAAATAATATTGGTTCAAAAAATTAACCAAAACAGAAATGTTAACCTTGTGAATAATATGGTATGAAAACTTAACCTTAACGTATGATAAGTAGTCACAATCCAATTTACAATGGTACAGTAAATTGATATGTAAGAGATTCTTGACTTTGTTTAAATTTAGGCGATATTTAGATTATAGCAACTTATCGAAATAGACATAAATTTGTTGAAAATACAAGGTTGATTAAAAAAGATAACTTTCAAGTTATTATGAGTTTTTAAGACGTGCAACTAACTTATCTCACGTAATTAAAAGTCTAATTGCATATCTTGATGCTACGACTTACTTTGATATGAAATGCTTTACTCAATAAATATTTTTACAGAGACATAGTGGTATAACGATCGTTTTGTTTATTCTAACTTTTTCTGTTTTGATATTTTTATTATTTATATTGAGGCAAGCAAATAATTTTTAAGCCAGCCCTATTTGATTGTATAACTTATCTTTATCTTGCTTTATGTATCTCTTACGTAGTATTTTGAGATGTTCATGACTCAGTTTTTTTTTTTTTAATCATCTTTTCTTTTGTTTATACTCTGATTCAAAATTGTGATACGTAATTCATTACAGGGAATAATTTCCTCTTTATTTCAGCAGATTGCTGACTCATAAACAGTCCTATAAATTAGTATTAAATGCATTAAAAATTTTTAATTCAGTATATTATATGAATGACAAAGTTTTAAGAAATTTTTTAATTTTGCAATAATTTTAAATTATTTAAGCATGTTGCATAGCAACAATTGAACAACGATGACAAAAAATTACAACCAAACCAAGTTTGAAAGCCGTGTTAGGTAACTGCATCGTTTTCTCAAGCAAAGCTAAGGATGCAACCTTCTAGTATAAATGCCCGTAAGGTATAAGTTTTCTGTCAATTACGTGACTAAAACTTTGTTTCTTTTTCGTTGCGTCACGCCCTGTTAGTCTTTAGCGAACGGCTGAACTTAGTTCGATTCTATAGTCTGCATTTGGTAACGGCAAGTGGAAGAGAGGCGGTTAACTTGAATATAGTCGAAAAATAGGTGTCTCGGCTAATTTCAGCTTTTAAGAGAAAATTATTTGTTGTTATGCTGGTAGATAAGAATCTTAATTTAAATTTAAAGCATTATTAGAATTTAATGAACTTTTTATATAAGTTTTAAAGATTTACTGCTTCATTCTAGGCCTAGAATTTATTTTGTTTTACATTAGAATGCAGTTTTTTGAATTGTATAATTGATTTATGTAAGATTGTTACAGTCTTAACTTTTATATTTGACTATGTATTTTTACTGTACCTAGTTACAAATTATTAAATTATTTTAAACGTTAATTTTTAGATAGATAATAATTTTAAAATTAGTAAAGTAATTAAAAAATGAAAGCTCTATTAAATTTTGTAATTTTTTATTTTGAAAACCCAAATATGGTATACCTTTAAAATCTGAAAATTTTGGCACTATTTTTATCAACTAAATATCCAAGCTCTCAATTCTTATTTGACATGAAGCTTATTTAGCGATTGTTGCCAAGTATTCTTATAACTTATTATGGTCTTTTGAAAGTGTTGCTGTTTTTACAAAAAAGTTTTTAGATTAGTTTCCAACTTAATATTATTGATGATATAAATTTGTATCTTGAAAACATTTTTAATCTGTTTGTAAAATCTCTCTTTTTGTTAACCTTTAAAAATATTTACATGTTTTAGTCTTACATAAGATTTTCTTTATATTGTACAAGTTTTCATTTTACTGTATTTTAATAAATTAACCTATTTGAATAATTAAAGTTAAGATTGTGTTTTTAATTTGAATTTTCAGAACTTTTCTTTTATTGCAATTTATACAATCAATGATCTAATAGTTAAACTATCAAAACTTTCCAAACGTGATCTGTTTTCTAACTTAGCTTGCAACATTTACAAAATGTCAATGCTTACATTCAAATGCTTGTATATCTTTAAAACTTTGATGTTAGATATTTTAAATAATACTCAATTTATTCTCACTTGGCTTATAGTTTTCATTTAATTTGAAATTTTGTTTTATGTTTAATTTTTCCGTAAAAAGATTAAATTGTTATCTCTACAATCAAAACTAGTTTTATGTGCAACCTTTTCAACTTATGTAAGATTTAGAAAAAAGATTACACTTAAAATTATTGCAGAGGCTATTTTAATAAAGTAGTTTTATTTTTCTATACATTGGCTCTTTAAAAACATCTTTTATTGTTTACCATTTCTTAGACTAAATGACTTAATGTTACAAATCTTATTCTATACTAATCTTACATGCTAGATGTATTTTAAATTTTTGATCTATTCTTATTTTCTATATTTGGATTTGTTTTTCTCATGTTTTAACAACAAATTTAGACTTGAGCGACTTTTCTTCATAAAATATTTATGTTTTAGACAGTAAATCCCTTGTTCTTATTGACAACTAAAAAACTTTGACATTATTTCTTTTCTTTAATGGCCAGGACTGTTCAATTCTATCAACACCTTTTAATTAAGTTTATAATTAAAAATAAACAATTATTTTGATTTCTTATTCTAAATTTGTTTTGAAAATAGACCAATGTCTGATTAGTTTGTTTATTCTTATTATTTGTTATAAATAATTTAAACAATAAAGATTAAATGTCAAGCAAAAGATTGTATTTTATTTTTCTTTATTTTTGGCACAAACTAACGTTGGGATTGTTTACAAATGATATTACCATTTTGTAGTTGAGATGCGATTTCTATTTTTAACTGTTTAGACCGTTTTGTTCAAAATAATTTTTGTTAAGTATTTTAAATCACTAACTTACTCTTCGATTTGCTATTCTATTCTACAAAAAAATACCAAAACAGGATTCTAAATGTTTCTGATTTTTACATATAATGATAATTTAATGCTTTTATAATTGCTGCTTCTTGCACTTCTAATTACTAGTTCTTTTTTAAGAATTTTTAACCTTCATTTAGTGATTCATATTTGAAAGTTTATTTAAGCATATTTTTGTTGTTTGAAAATCAATTGAATTTTTGTAAGATTTTGTTCCTGTATCAGTTTGTTTAATATTTTAATAATGTGTTCATGCCTTTTGTAAGTTGAGTTTAGTACTTCATAAATGATTCATCTAATATTTCAAATTGTTTCTTCAATATTGTTTTGGAAGCTATGTTGACGTTAATTCGTGATGAAAAAAAAACTAATTAGGCATGTTACTTCATGTTTTTAAGCTATAATTGTGTTTTGGTTTTGCATTTATGTATGTTTAAGCTATCTGATATTTAAATCTTTTTACTATTACCATTGATTTTTGGTCTAAGCATTTTGTTTTAGGAAAAATATCAAATTGTTTGTTTATTTTTGTTTGTAGTTGCTTAAAACTGATTGTCATTACTTAAATTTTATTAGCTTAGAAAATTAAAGCATGCATAAGTTATGGATAAAAGTTTAAAGAAAAGCTGAACAAACTTTTTTTCATTATTTTTCTTACTTAAAATTCAATATTTAAAATTCCTACAAATCATCGATTACTTCTGAAGTTTTATCAAAATAGATAAATTTAGATTTTTCTAATTTGCTTATTATTTGCCTTTTTCTTATACTTTTTATAGATTATATATATTTAAACTTTGCATCTATTTATTGTGAAATTTGATTGACCATAAAACCAGTATTGTTCTTTTTTGTGTGTCTAATACAACAATAGAATAAATTCATTTCCTTTAAAAATGCTTTAATTGTTCTATTAAAAGTAAAGATTTTTAAAACACGAAATTTCAGAGTTTATTTCACTCAATTTTAGCTTAATAGTTACTTAAAATTAGAAAAATAGTTTTTCATTGTTTTTTTTTTCAAGTAAATTGGTAATAATTTTACATCTTTAAAGAAAGCTGTCCGCTAAATTACTAAAGCTTAAATATTTGGTGTAAATCAGTTTGTATATAAAGTGATCTAAAATGGGTTCATTTTGTGGAAAATCGGCACCAGAGCCAGTTTCAAATGCTCAAGCAACTGAAGAGAAAAGAGAACCTGAAGAAAAGCAGGCTGCTTCTGAAGAAGCGCCTCAAGAACAGGTTGAAGCTGTAGAAGAAGCAGCTCCAGCAGAAGAAGCTCAAGCTGAACAAGCTCCTGCAGAAGAATAACCCACAAACAAAAAGCTCATTTTTCACGCTCTTTTGTTTCGATGCTAAAATTTCGTTTATTTGATTTACTATTAACTTTTGTGCGCATCTAACATGAAATATATTTGAAATTGAGTTAAACGTTGAAAATTCGAGTCATTTCTTCAATCCTGGTTCTGTACCCTAAATAACAAGTTTTGAGTCGGCTTAGTATTGATCTACTAGACCCGGGTTAGTTTGCTCATATAAAGATTAAATAATCTATTTGATTTCAATTAGACTTCTATAAATGCCGACGAATACTGCCATCATTTTCATAATCTGACTTTCGGGAAATTTGTCTAATGTGAATTTACAGAACACAAGTACTACATTAACTTCATATTTGTATCTGTCCCATCGTAGTACTACTTTCTAATTTAACTTTCAAACTAACCGGATATAAATTTCTTATCTTCAATTTTTTGTTTGTTAATTTAAACTCTGCAAGCTTTAGCATTTTGGAAATATCACACCAATAACCTGTATGTAACCGGTGTTTGTTAAAAATAAATTATCATTCAACGCCCAAAAACCGCTTTTTTGTCCATCGAAGAACCAGCTATTGTCTTAAAAACTTTATTGACAGGAAATATTAAGCTGAGCGATTGTTAGGTAGTAGCTTCAGATGTTCTGCTAATCTATTTTTAACTATTTGTTGAGTCCAATTTTTTTTTGGAAAGAAATTGAGTTTAGTCCAATGTCGAGGAAAATGAAATTTAACTGAAAAATTTTCTTTTAAAACTTAAGTACGCTGTAAAAGAGCCAGCAAATATCACGACATCGTTGGGTTGCTGGAACGTTATAGTTACGTTCATCTTTCACTGAAGTCATTAATTTTTCATGCTTTAACATTTCTATTTTTCAGTTTTTGTACATTAGTACTATTATTACAACATGCTTAAAGATGTAAAAAAGTAGATAATTAGCCTAACTATTAGAATAAATCAGTTGGTAAACTTGTCATTACTAGCTTATATATAAGAAAAACATCAAACTGAAGTAACTTAAGAATTAATCAAATCATTCTAATTTGTCGTTTTTTACAACTCAACTGCTTTTTACCGATATTTTATGAGCTATAAACTAAGATTTCAAGATTGCTAGTTCAACTTTTATTAATATATTAAGCAAATTATCGATTTCAAAAACTTTTTAGTAGCAACTGAAAATATTTTACACAATTTACGTTAGCTAGATTCTTATAATTTTTCCTCAACGATTCAAATATAAATCTTAAAAGATCTTAAAAATAACTAATTAAATAATACTAAATACTAATCCTAAAGGTGTGACTAGATTAAGCTTTAATCTTTTGGTTCATGTCTTTACTTATTATATACACAAAACCTAATCTTGTCAAAATAATCCTTCACTAATCCACATTTTTACTTCAGCTTTAAAAACTTTAAATTTATGTAAATATTGAAACTACAATTTTGATGGTTTCAGAATTAACTTTTTTTTTTAGTTTTAAGAATATGAAAATACAATTTCCAAATTTGATTTGCAAAAATTTGTCAAGTTTTATTGGATGGAATAATTTAAAGAATATTCCTATAAAGTTTCTGTGAAAAAATTGAAAATAAAAAGTTAGTAAACTATTTGCTGAATTGAAAATTGAGAAATACTTTAAATGATTTGAAATTAGGAGAAAATAAATTTGAAAAATCTAAATTTAAAAAAATAGCTTTTTGAAAATCCTTGTAATTCCAAATATTTCACTTCAGCTAATTTTATACAAACAGAAATTGAATTTAGTTTTTGAAGGCAGAAATTATAAAACAAGACAGAAGAAGAGGAAATAAGTTTGATTTATTCTTTTTATAAATGTAATTAAACAAAAAAAAACTTGTTCACTTTGATATGAAACTATTAAACTGACAATTCTGTTGTAATTAGTTTAAGTCGTTCACAAGAAATAGATTCCGTATATGAAGGGTAATTGAAATATTAAGGTTTATTCACTGTCAAACAAGATAAGCTTATTCCTAATTCTTTTCATATTTGACATCAAAAACGAAAATAAAGAAAAAAGTTTTTATTATGGAGCAACATAAAATTTTCGAGCTTGTAACTGAGAAGAAAATAAGAGGCTCAAAGAGAGTTAACGAAATGTCCTAAGATGTAGCCTGATATGGAGACTAGCGTTTAATATTTCGTTGTGAAATTGTTTCCTCATCCTCTAGAGCTTGTTCAAAAGCTTTGAGCTTTTCTGTAAAGAAAAAGGGACATTTTCAACTAAATAATTTTGAAGGTTTGTAAAAGACGGAAATATATTCAAGCGAAAAACTTTAAGGAATTTCCTTCCTTAAATTATTAGTGAGAATTGATCAGAAAGTCTTGATGTGGATTATTTGGTTTTGTAGATTTCAGAATGCCAAAATTTCAAAAATTTGTGAAATTTACAAAAATAAATTTTGAGTGAATCTAAAAAGTGGAAAATTCCGATAAATCAGAAAATAAGCAATTGAAGACATCAACAAGAAAAAAGTCAATAAAGTTTCTGCTTTACAATTGAATAGAGCAGCAGGAAACAGTTTGAAATTATAACTGAACAAAAGATAGAAGCTCATAATACAATTAGATGAAAAGCAGAACTCTCATACCAACCATCTGTTGCTGGTTATTTCACAATTACATTAGAAAATGTTAACAAGTTTTACTGGCAGAAAGACTTGAATCCTCAAGTGATGGATGTTAGGAGATTTGAAATGTTTGTTATGAAAATACTTCGAATAAACAAAGATTAAACAAATGAAGGACTCTAGTGGATTTATGTGAACAAAGAAGAGTTTTAGGATGAATATTTGGCGATAAAATTATAAAATGTTTTATCGATTTTATAGAAGTGAATCATCACCTGTTAGTAGTATTTTAGCTTGATCTATATTCGAGATATTTGACTTTAATTGTTGGATGTAACTTTCTGGGTTAAAATCGACTTCTTCTGTCATCTCAAATAAAGCTGTAGTAGTCTTCATCTAAAATTAAAATCCAGTGATGAAAAAAAATTGTTGGAATTAGAAGAGGAGGTTTTAATCAATAAAAATATAACAACATTTCAATATAAAAAATAACTTCAAGTTAATTTCATGAATTAATTTACAAAATTAATAGATAATTATTAGGGAAAATCTGTTATATAAGTTGAAAGAAGAAGAAATTGGGAAGATTTAAAAAATATTAATTAAAAAGATTTGAAGTTGTGAGATAAATGCCACGCCTGTTTTCAGCCACATTGTTCAGCTCCCGGGCGGCACCTAGTGGTGAAAACGATTTCTATATTTAGAAACTTTTTCACAATTTGATGTTCAAAGAACTTGAGTTGTTATAAGTGAGTTGCTTTAATCTCAGTTGGAAGGAAAAAACTTGGATAGAAAAACAACAACTGAAAAATAATCGAGAAAAATCTGGTTGTTACTTCATCTAAAAACTTCCGGTGACATTCAACTGTCTCTTCTTCAATTTCTTGAAGAGTTGAAACAGTCTGATGGACTTCTATCATCTCACGAGATATTTCATTTTGCTGAAAAAAGATATTTAAATTCAATTGAATTTCAAATATGAACTTTCAGCAGATTGCTTTTTACATCAAGCACATGTTCAATTATTTCTTTTCAATATAAAAATAAGGAAAAGACACAAATAAGTGATGTTTGTTGATATTCAAATCCTAAAATTAATTCGATTTAGAGATTTGGAATAATCGTGTTCAGAAAATAAATTTTGAAATAAAATAATTGTTGAATTCAAATTTTCACGTTTTGAAGTAGTTACAAACACGAATGCAGAAGATGATATTCAAACAAAACTTCATGAATAAAAGCAACAAATTAGCCAATCAAAGAGCTTACACAAAGAGTCCCGATCAAATCAAGATCATCATTATTAGATTTAGTGTCAGGTTTGTGCACAGTTGTTTCTTCAATTGGATTAAGATTTCTAGAAACAGGTGCTGCAGGGCGACGTCTTGCTCCGTCATCAGGTTCATCAGCTACCAATTCTTTAACCCTAAAAAATTATTTGTAAAACTTTTGTGAAATTTCGCCAAATATATTAAGAAAGAAACTCAGTGAGGATTTTCAAACTAACAAAAATCGATAGTTTGATAAAGTAGCGTCATCTAGCGGATGAAACAAACCTATCAGCATATCTCAGTGTGTTGAGGGTGTGTTCACAAGATTGCATCCCAGGTGAAAGTGTCGCTATCATACAAGTTCGCGATCTTTCACCAATAAAACTATCTCGAAGCACTTGCGTTAATTTACTAGCTCGGAAAGGAAGATGCTTGCTATTTTGGCTCATAGCACGAATACACTCCTACAAAATAAGGATCAAGACGTGATATTAATGATGAAGATCAAGAACCTTAAGTGCTAGTAAACTCTTATTAATCTCAGCTCCTTCTATTCTAGTTTGACGATCTGCACTAGTTGTATCTGCTCCTCGTTCATTCCCTGTGATGAATAAATTGATAAGTTGTGGCCGTTAGGTGGCGGGAAGGAGCACACACCTGCTAAATCGATGAGAGAGAACTTTCCGTGCAACGTCTTTCGAAAGTTGTTTTTCCGAAGGATCAGTTGAAATACTGCATGAGATCTTGACGAGTTCTGATTAGCCGACGTCTGCCCGGAGGTCCTGAAGAAGAAGATTAGATTGATTTGAGAGACAAAAGATCACTTACCTGCATTTAGTTCCCTCAGATATGAGAGAAAGGACATCACTGAGGTTCTTCACCTCTACCTCTTGGAGACCCACCACCTGGACTTGTTGTTTGGCGTCCTCCAAAACCCGCAAACGACTTTTATCACAAAGAAGATCGAAAACCTTAAAAAGCAGTTTTAGTTTTAAGATGACAGAAGTTTGATTTCACCTTTCCACTATAGATCTCGAAGAAGCTGGCGTACAGGAACATGTCCTTGTATTTGGGCTTTTTCAGGAAACTAAAAACGTCTTGAGCTAAAAAAACGACAAAAATAGATTTTTGAAGAAAGTTGAAACAAGTTGAACCTACCAGCCAGTGCATAGATACCCTTAGTGGTATCTTGATTACGACCACTTGTGAAGTTACCTCCCATTGTCTATAAGATGATAAACAGACTTCAAACTGACAAATGTTGAATAGTTGAAACACTTACATGAGTTTTACCACTGCCAGTTTGTCCATATGCGAAACAGGTCGCCATGCCACCGTTGAACACGCACTGGACTAATGGTTTTGCCGTGTACCAGTACACCATCTCATTCGAGCATTCTTCATTAAAGGTGTAATCAAACCGAAAGGATTGGTTCTCGATGTACTTGGACATGTCTAGTCTGGTTTTCGGTTCACTCAGCTACAAGCAGACGACGTTTTCATAAAAGTTTTGTTGATGTCTTCAACTTACGAGTATCTTGTTACTCGTTGGTATGGTGATCACATCTATTTCTTTTTTATTCACTTCTTTTTTGTTTAGAGGGCGTTTACGGACACAAACACAGATCCGATGATCAAAAGCTTCCTCTAGAGACTTTAAAGGATTTATTTCTAAAGTTTCTCTGTGTTTAGATCAATAATTAAACTCGTTCAGATAATTTAGCCGAAGTCACACCTAAACTCTTTAACCATTGCTAAAAATTCCCAACTCGGGTTGCTAGGGTCACAAAACATCTGGCGTCGTTCACGTTCCATGTTTTGAGCTGCTCTCCGTTCTTCACGATTTTTACGAAGTTTTTCAACTTCATCAACAACATTTGATCTTCTGCTCCCTGGAGGTAGGTAAAGATTTGATTGGGATTTGATTAGTTGTGGATTTATTACTTGTTTGCTGTTTGCTAGCTGCTGCTGGTTCGTGGTTGGTTGGCCTAGGAAGATTAGGCTTACGAAAAACGTTAGTTTGTCGAGTTGAACGAACTGGTGGGTCATTTTTTTGTAACTGAATCAAAAGTTTGAAAAAAAGAAATTATCAAATAAAGGGATAGAAAATTGGTTGAAATTTGAGAAAACCAAATCTAATTTGTTGATGTTGAATTATTCAAAGCTCTACTAGTTGAAATTTAAAACTTATTCTTAGATTAGAGTTCAAAATAATTCCAACAGAATTACAAGTAGAAAAATTAGTAGAAATTAAATACTGTAAAATAAAAAAAACGATATCTTGAGCATTTTCCCTAAAATTTAATCATAAATGGAAAGGGTTGAAAAACAGAAAAACAAATTAGCAATAACTTATCAATCACAAACTACTTACCTCTTTTTGTATGTTTTTAAAATATGCTTCAAAAATTTTAAAGCTTTTTGACTGAAAGCATATTGTGAAAAAATCAAATACTTATGTCATACACACTTGAGAAATATTTAAGTGACCTTCAATTAATCTTGAAAATTTAATATTCAATCTCAGCATTTATTTACTTTTATAAACAAATATAAGAGATAACCTACTGAAGTTGACTTCAAACAAACTATCACTAAATGTCTAGCATTAAAAAGTGAATCAAGCCTGTCACTACTTACTCGTGAAACAGATCTTTCTTGAGGCTTTAAAGCTACTTTAGAAACTGTCGGTTTTTGAGGAATATTATTTTCTTGAGGTCTTAACTCAGGGTTTAATTGAAAAATCAAACAAATTTCAATCTGTTGAAAAACATATTTTAATGTTAGGTCATTTAGAACTAGCAAAAAAATAAAAATATCAATAAAATAATTATTTGATTATCTGAAACACTTTTGAATCTGTAATTTTAGAAGACACAAACCTCTTTTCCTTTTGTTTCTTCATCTTCATACCATTCAACAGTAACAGCTGAACTACTCAAGTTCAACTTAGTAACTATCGCTTTATGTACTCTTCCTATTTAGTTAAAAGTTAGAAATAAACAATTTCTCATAAAACTTTTTCTTTTATAACATACGTACCATTACTTCTTTGTATTTGTACACTAGAACCAACTTCAATCAGCCCAAATTCACTCATTTTAACAAAATAAAAATATGATAAAAACTATAAACAAGTATTCAAAATATCTGAAAATCACTTTTTAATTTTTCTAAGTACAATTTTAAGACCTAAATGTTAAATCTGGTATTTATTTAAAAAAGATATCATATAAAGACACCAAACATTTTTTATTATTGAAATCTAAATAAATTCTAAACTGCTAAATTTTTGTCTATTTCTAAGAAAAAACTCAAAAGAATAATAATGGTTTCCATCCTAGCAATCATAATACAGATTAAAGAAACTTTATATAGCAAAAAAACACATTTTCAATTGAACAATAGTTTTAATTGAAACAGCTAAGATTACAAAATTCTTATGAAAAGGAATGTAAGTTTAATCAATGATGCTTACTACAACTTATAAATTAATGTATAATATATTATTATAAGATTTATTTACAAGATAAGCTTAAAAAAATCACCCAAAATATAAATTCAACTTCATTAATAACATATATGTTTTAGAACTAAATTTATAGAGCATCTATTAATATAAAATCTTACAAAAGTTGTCTTAAAAGCTATTTTGAAATCAAATTGCTAACATATTTATTGTAATCATATTCACAAAATAAAAATTTAGAATTTTTTTAGTAAAATTATTTAGTTTATTTAAAAAAGAACGTCAAAGTTTTATAATATTTTTATAACAGTTAAAGTTCTATGAATGAACCATCTAAGCTGCTTGTCATATGCTACATTAAAATGAACACTACTAAATACTGAATTTTTGAAAAAAATAGCTAACAATTTTTTAAACAAAAGAAATTTTTAGAAACTTTAAACTAACAAATATATTTGAATTATAAAATTCCTTTATAACGAAGATTATTTCCTAAACTTATGAAAAACTAAAACAACTTTACAAAGGGATGTAACTATGAAAATAACATACAAAGCATAAATGTAAGAAAAAGAAAACATTTTGCAAGAAAATGATTTGTTGAAATGATTTTATGTTAAAACTAAATTTCAGTGAAAAATAACAACATAAACAAAAGTTTAAAATGGCAAAAGTAACATTTGTATTTCAGTAAAAGTTAAACTTCTTAAAGAAGCATTTTAAGGAATGTAATAAAAAATAACTGGAAGTTAAACTTTTAATAATCTAAAATCAAAATATTAACTAGATCAAAATTAGCTTATATTCAATAAAAGAATAATTTCCAGATCAAATATTTTTTAACTGATATCATATTTTTTAGCAGATTACTCAAAGTTACGAAACTTACTACTGCGAAACTTAGTTCATACACAATCAGGGTGACAACCTTAAACCACTGAGAAAATAAATTATCAAAACTTAAACCAAACATGATAATCTTATTTCTAGCGCACAGAATTGGCGCCGTCTGTTAAAAATAAAATCACTTTTTAACTAAAAAAAAATATAAAAGAAGGTATTAAGAAGCTAAAAAGAATAAAAAAGGATTCTCTATGTTGACTAGATTAAAATAATTTTATTTGATGAAGACTTTTCAGTATACTGATTTATGCCGAAGCAGGCTATAATACTACTACAGACTGAACTAGTAAAATCTGAAGACTGAAATAATAACGTTTTTATCTTACTTTTGACTTAGTTCATACGAACTTTATAAAACGAAATTATACAAAAATATTAATAAGTTTAACGAGAAAAGATTATATGAAACAAACAAACATATTTTACCTAAATATTAAGCCTACAAGATAAATTAAATAGTTGGTCAAGTGAAGATAATTAGTAATACATTAAATATCAAATAAAACTTAAATTAGTGAAAAGTATTTAAAATCATAAGGAATTTTAGGTGCAGATATAAACAAAAAGTTAACTCAAAAGATTACTGAAAAGGATATCAAGTTCTACTAAACTGCAGTTCAGGAGACGCAAATCTACGAACATAAAGACGTAAATCTGTAAATTTAAAAGGCGGAGACTTCTTTGTCACTATACTCAGTGTCGTTTTGAGCTCCTGCGATACCAGCTGAGCGTAGCTGCATTAGTTCATCTGTTCCACTGCATGCTTTGTTGGCCTATAGAGTAAAATCCTGCTGCATGAGTAATAACTGGGTCTCTCTATTTTCTGCCCTGGCTTACAGCATCGCCGTTCTCGGCCAACTAGGCTATATATGCATAAAGCTTAAATAACTTAATGTTATTTGTGAGAATGTGTGTTAGCAGGAGGCACTCTCTTTAGGTATTCTCGTTTGCATTTTATGTAATAAATAAATAAAATAAAGTATCAAATATGATAAAGGTAATACAAAAAAAAGAAAAAGCTTTTCGTGTTCCTGAAATTATCATAAGATATAAAAGTTTTTGTCTAAAGCTGGTAAAAATAATTGAATAACGAAAAAAAAATCTTATAACTATCATCTTGATATCATAAAAAGCATGATTAAAAGTTGTTTTTTATTTAATAATTTAATTTTTTTACTAAAATATTTTTTTAGTTGATACATTTATCAACTATTGATTTATTTTTTGTCAACAGTTTTTGTACGTTATTTAAAAAAAAAACCTTATTAAACTTTTTATTTATAATATTTTTGTTTAATTTCACGAAAATCATTAGATTAACTCAGAACTCTAAAACAAACTGAAAAATTAATGCTGTTTTTAGCCAGAATTGGAAAGATTTAATAGTAATTACAAATTATAGACACGTTGTTTTACAAAGTGGAATTATTGAAATTGATTGTTCTTTATATTTCTTACAATATATTTTTATTTATTTTTAAAATTATATAAGCAAATAACACTATGCTGTCCTCTAATTAGTTTATATATTTTAGATGGCTTAAAATAAATATAAATTTATGATTTATATGAAGATTTTGTTAACACGTGATTTATGGTTTCAGTTTTTTCATTTTCTCCATTTATTTTGTTATTTTTGATTTGTAAGGTATTATGTGTTATTTGCAACTATAGGTTAAATAAATGCATAAATAAATAAAATTTATTTTTATGAAAAAAGGATAGTCAACAAAATAATTTAAATAATCTATCGGCAGAGTTAATCAAATTAAAATTTTTATATCATGTCTGACATTGAAGAAACAGTCAAAATACTATTAAATGAAGTTAAAGAAAGAGTTTCAAAAGATCAAGTCTTTGACAAGGAGGATGATTATGGCTACACCAAATCTGAACATTTTACATCAGAAATATTTAAGATAGAAATTGCAAATGTTCCAACTAGATATGGATATAGTAAGTGTTTAGCTTGGTTTAATTAAATAATGAATATTTCTGATATGATTTATATCTTATATTTGGGTTTGATATATTCTTATTAAGCTTAATTTTACCAAATTTAATTAATCTATTCAATAAGCAAATAATTTTTTAAATAATTTTTAGATCATATTGATTTTGGTAAAATATTTTAATATTTAAGATGATTTGTTTAAAGATTTTTTTAATCTGTGTCAAAATTAAATTTAAGACTGTTAAGGAAAATATTTTGATCAATTTTGCTTACCTGTTTTATATATTTTTTCCTTTCTCATAATTTTGATTTATATAAAAATGATTTATATAAAAGCTGTGCTTTTATTATTAGTTTAACTTATATAAATTTAGATTGATAAATATGGACAAATAAGGTATAAATTGATAAGTTGAAACCTAATTATTAAAGTAATTGTTATTGTAGATAACTGGAAGAAATTGTTTGAGAAAAAAGTTAAAGCTAAAGCTCACAAAATTCAGATTATTCCTTCAATAAATAAGGTTTATGTGACTTTTAAAAATGAGCAGCTACGTGAAGCAGCAATGAAATTTCTAAATGGGTTTGTTTGATATTTAATTGAATTTATTACAAGTTTTGAACTTTCTCATAATAATCTTATCTAAGTTAATTTTTATCACCTATCATAAACTCATCTATACCATAGCTTTTAAACTGCAACTCTTGAAACTAAACACAGATTTTTGGCAAATTATTTTTAGTTATGAAATTAAAGGATGTACCTTAAAAGTAAAGCATGCCCAACCCAAGAAAGATGCAATGGCAAAAAAACGAGAAAATCCATTCAGTAAATCTGAAGATAATATAAAAGTTCCTAAAATAGAAGAAACTGAAGAAGATCGTGAAAGTGTGTCTTGCTTCAATCTTGCTTTAGTTTAATCATTTTTTATTTAGTTGCAATTAAAAACTCGTTGATACCTTGTTGGAATATTGCTTATGAAGATCAATTAAAAGATAAATTTGATGCCGTTAAACTCACTCTTAGAAGTTTTCAAAAACAAATGACTGGAATCAAAGGACTGGATACAGAGGTGAGTAGATCTTCTTGATGTTGCAATCACTAAAAGAGCAATTATCAGATATTTCAATTTATAATGAAACAAAAAAAAGAAGGTGGTAATATCTTGTGCCCTATTTTACCCATTCTACCTTCACCTGTTGAAGACTTTTATCGAAATAAATGTTCCTTCACAATTGGTATGAGTCAATCTGGGAAGATAACTGTTGGAAACCGTTCAGGAAAGTACAGGTGAAGTATGGAAGCTATTTGCTACCTTTATATAAAGTTTATTCATCCACTCTTTATTTATTTTCATTATACTTTGATATTTTAAAAAAGTTTTAAGATATCTAAAGTTATAATTTATATAATAAATAAATCAAATTTTGTAATTATCAAATACTCTCTGCTAATTTTACAGACATTTATTTAGTATCCCAAAAAATTAATATTATCTTGATGGTTTTTAAGTTATCATCAAGTAGCATTTTCTCAATAATCTTATTAAGACTCACCTAATTTGTCTTTCATCGATTTATAATAAATCTTTCTAATTGAAGAGATCATGACTGTGCTGTCGAATCCCCTAAATGTCTAAAACATGTTCCTGAACATATGAAGAGTATTTGTGAAGCAATTGAAGAATTTGTTGTTCAATCACAACTAGCTCCTTACAATCGTCATTCACATGATGGTTATTGGCAGCAAGTTGTGATTCGTTCTAATCAGCAAAACGAAACTTTGGTAATTTTATGCATTTGTAAACAGGTAATTGCTGATGAAGATTACTCATGTGACAATTCTCATCTTAAAACATTTCAGGATTTAGATGAAAGTGTTGTTGATGATATACAAAAGAATTTGAAATTATCGTTTGAAAATAATACCTTAGGAGTAAAAACTTTATTATTAGAAGTAGTAAAAGTTCGTGAAAAACCAGCTGACAAAGCTCCTTTAAAACTCTTATTTGGAGAAGGATGTATTTACGAGAGTCTTTTAGGATTAAAATTCCGTATTTCACCAACAGCTTTTTTCCAAGTAATTTTTTCTTTGTATTTTATTTATCACAACTTCAATAGCTAACTTGAATTATTGATTAGTGCAACACTACTGCTGCTGAAGTTTTATACAAAACTATATCTGAAATGACGTTAGAATTAGTTGAAACAAATTCCAACAAAGATGATTTGTTGCTTGATATATGTTGTGGTACTGGAACCATCGCTCTTACTATGGCAAAACAGTTTAAAAAAGTTATAGGCATTGATTTATGTGAAGAAGGGATTAAAGATGCGAGAGTTAACTCACAACTCAATGGTTTGTCACGAACAAAAATAAATTATCTCCAACTTAATTAGGGTTTTTAGGAATCGAAAATGTGGAATTTCTAGCTGGTAAAGCTGAGAAAGTTCTTCCACAAGTTTTAAGAAATGCTCATCAGTATTCAAATATTGTTGCAATTGTTGATCCTCCTCGATGTGGTGTTCATCCAACAGTAAGTTTTATCTTATCAATCTCTTTAAGCTCTCAAACTTTTAAAGATCAAGTGCCTAATTTCAGCCTCTGATGTTTTAAAAGGCCGCAGATTTATTTAGAAATAGAAAATGTAATGTCAACCATGAATGCCAAACAAGCATTCCTTGTCATCAAGCTGAGAGATGTCTTTCTTTCTCGATAAATAACCCAATTTCTTTACTGATATTATTATAATAAGCACCAACAACACCGAGAAAACCTGAAACGATTCAGCGCGTTTGTAAATCTAATTCACGATACTAAAACTTTTGATTCATTTTTAAAGTCTTAGTAGCAAGCTGCTGCACGTGCAAACAGTGGTCTAGATTACCAAGATATCAAAATTACTAAATTTGTAACTTTTCAGGTCATAGCATCCATTCGTTCTCGTCCACAAATTAAATCTTTAATCTTCGTGGCTTGTAGCTTACCACAAACCAAACACAATGTCATCGAGTAAGTAAGATGTTCAAATCATCCAATAATTAATCACATCTTTTTATCACAGCTTGATGAGATCTTCTTCTAAGAAACTTAATGGTCCTCCTTTTAAACCAGTCAAATCGAGACCAGTGGACATGTTCCCACACACCAAACATGTCGAAGTGGTCACTTCGTATCGCAGAATCGGAGATAGTTGAATTTTCAAACTTTTTAACTTTTGAAATATTTTTGTGATGTTATCATGGAAATAACAGTTTTCAAATCTGAAATTTCGGAATTATTTTACTACAAATTTACTTTTGAAAGTTCTTTATTTACCGTTTTACTTCAAAATTAGTTGAAAGTCGCATTTAGTTAGTATGAGGGCTAAGCTAAGGAAATAGATTCATAGACGTTCGGATGTTTGAAGAAAAGGGTTTGTGAAAGTCCCTGAAGTCAACATTTAGAGATTAGACAAGCAGGGAGAAGACCAGAGTTCATGTGGACCCATCGATCTGGCTAATCATTATTGTTTCTTCGGATACCATCTCAATATAGAAGATACTTAAAAAGAAACTTCTGAGACCTCTACCTGATATAGTTTCATCTTTATGGTTTGAATCTATTAGTGGTGATGTTGGTTCTGTATAAGACCAGTCCTATATCAAAACTATCAGCAGATATAATTTGTGAAGATATAGTCCTTATATATAAGCGGCGCTTGAAGTGCTTGCCAAGCTAATTCGATTCCGTAAGAAGCTCTACATGGCTAGATTGACTTGAAAGATTTCTATCGCGCAATAACATCGAGCCGAAAAAATGTCTCTACAGCCTTAAATCGAGGCATTCTTGCCTAAACATAGTTTGAGGTCTTAGAACTTTTAAAGAATTCATTCTCTCCGCTTCCTTCTGGCCAAATGTCTATTTCTAAAAATATCGACAACCAATTCACTGTAAGCGGATCAATCTGTTAAAGTAATTTAGTTTAATTTAAAAACTGCCTCAAAATGAGTAACCTTATTCTATTACAAACGATTGCAAACATAACTTTAAATCTTACACTAGATCAGTTTATGTCCAAAAATTTTGAAGTAATAAAAAACTTGCTGAGCAAATACATCCTGTAGAAATAAATAACAGGGTTTCTCAGATCATTTTTGCTGTTTGGCCTTCAGATATGGCGTATTTTCTTTGAAATTTCAGCCAATTATAAAACTTACTATTTTAAAATATAGTTAATTTCACAAAACAAGAAGAAAAATGATAAGTTTTGTTGATTTAATGCTATAACAAACACTGGCAAAAAGAATTGCTTGTTGATTTAAATTATTTTTAGAAAATAAACTATTATTAACAAAAAATGAAACTAAATCTTATGTGAATCTTGCTTTATCATCCTAAAAGAGATTATTGTTATTTCAAGTCAGTTATTCGTTACTTTTTCTACTGCTAACTGTTTAGAGATTATTTTATTTCCTTTTTACTCTATAAACAACTATAAATAACTTGAATTAAGACCCTAAGAAATAAAAAGTGTTCATATATAGAAATTTATTCAAAGTTTCTTATTAGGCATGAATTTCTGACCAGTTTTTATATCCAGTTTTGCTAAGTATTCTATAAAGAAATTAATTTCTACCTTTTAAGAAGTAGTTTAGATAATTTTTTTAAATTTCATTCTTATAATCGCTAGCAAGGGAAGTAAAAAGGTTAAGTAAACGAGGTTATTTAATTTAATAATTTATGAAATTTTAAATGTAACACTAAGACGGTACTTTCCATAAGCAAAAACATATTTCGACGTTTTACACTTTGTTGACTAGATGCTTTGATGTCTAGAATAAAATTGCATAGTATCATAAATCTAACATTTCAAAAAGTTTCATATAACTAAAAAGATGATTTTTTTTCGGAAATAGTTTTTCATTTAGTAATTATAAGTTGAATCATTTATCTATATCCTCTATCTTATTTGAATTTCATTATTTTAAGCTAGAGAAAAACTAATTACATCTAAAAAAATAGTTTTATATTAAACAAAAAGTTAGTTTTACTTTTTATTAACTTAGATGGTTTTTACTGACTTCTTAGTAACTTAAATTACTACTTTAGTTATTACTTTTTAAGTTGATTAGTAATTAATATTGTTGATAAAAATGCCATTAAATAGCTTGGAAGATAGTGAAGAATTAAAGGGATTAAACTGGATGGTGGCTATCTCACAGGTTTTATTTATTTCTTTTAATTTATCAGCATTTATATTTTTAATTTACTGATTTGAAACTGAATTAGTGATTATACAATGTATAAACCAGTTATGTAAATTATTTATTTTTACTTTAGTTTTAAAATCTTCCTAATTGTATCTCTAGGCGCTTGGAATTGCTATGGTTATAATGTTAGGTGTTTGGTTAGGTAAGGACTTTGGAGGCTTTGCTTGGGATGGAACTTCTAAGGAATTTAACATCCATCCTTTGAGCATGGTTTGTGGGCTAATATTTCTATATGGAGAATGTAGGTATTCTTTTAATATTCTGCTTTTTCTAAATCTTTATTTCAATTTTTAGCTGCAATTCTTTATCGAGTGTTTCGAAATTCAGCGAAAATTAAAGTGAAAATTATCCATGGTGTCTTAATGATGTTAGCATTAGTTGTAGCTATTATTGGTTAGTAAATATTTGTTTACATAGTCATTAGATTATGAATTGTATATAAAGTTCATTTACAACTTATTTTATTCTTATAGGTCTTGTGGCTGTCTTTCAATTTCATCACACTTATCATATTAAAAACATGTATAGCTTACATAGTTGGTGTGGAATGATGACTGTTTTATTGTTTTGTATTCAGGTTCAACCTTTTTTTTTGTATTTAAACTTTTTGTAAACTTCTAAATTAAATTTCTTTTCTTATACTTGATCATTTAAGTTTACTTTCATGATATTATAGATTTAGATAAGTTTTCTGATTGGTGGCCAACAATGTGTAATTTAAAATCAAATCAAACTTTATTCCTGAAACTATAAATTTATAATCAAACATTTTTATATGTAGTTTGCTAATTACTAAAACTTTCTTTAAACTTTTGAATTTATGAAATATTTGAAACTATTTTGATATTTAGCCTTAAGTTAGATTATAAAAATGTTTCAATTTCTAAAAAATCTTTAATTTTGTTAGAAGTTTGAAAAAAACAATTTTGGTTTTTACATCAAAGAAGCAGTTTTATTTAAGTTTTAAAATTAAGAAAATCTTTTATCTCAACAATTATTGAAATTTTGGCAGAAATGATTTCCGCGTAGGAAGTTTCCAGCAAAAACTGAAACTTAATACTTAAGATCTCTTGATGTACAACATACAAAATGTTTTTAGTTTTATTTTATCATTTTGCCAGTTACTGTTTGGGTTTTCGGCTTTCCTGGTTCCTGGAGTACACGAAAACCTACGTGCCTACTATTTACCAATACATCGTTTTTTTGGAGGATCAATCTTGATGCTTGGCGTCATCACTAGTATATCTGGAATAAACGAAAAACTATTTTTTTCTTTGTAAGTTTCAGATTTTATGTTTCAACAAAATTCCAGCTTTAAATCGATATATTTTTTTATATTTATCAGAAGTAAATCTTATCAGAACCTACCATCTGTTGCTGTCTTGGGTAATACAATTGGAATTGTTATTATAGCTTATGTAATTTCAATTTTATATATTTTATATCGTCCTGAATGGAAGCGAAAACCTCAAGAAACAGATCAATATGAAACAATTATGACAGAAACTCAAAATTGAATTACTTTTTTACATTAGTACTTTATTTTATATCTTACCTGAATATTGCATTTTGTACAAAACAATCGATATATTACACCAGACTCATTTCATCACATTTATTTTCATTGTTCTATATCTTGAGATTAAAAAACTATAGAAAACTGTCTACTTATTGCTTTCAGTGTTTGTTTTGTGTGTTTTCTTTTAAATATTATTTACACTCTTATGAATCCTTCTTATGATTAAATATTATTTGAACTTTCAGTCTTATGCATGCTTGAATGTTTACAAATCCATTTTCATATCTTCATCATCTTAAAAGCGAAAATTTGAGAAAATTGAGTAAATACAAATTTCAAAACAATATTTGACTGCTAATGAAGTGAAAAACTTTCTCAGCCAAACGATAGAAAAATTGCTTCCTTTATATCAATAGAAATTTAAGAAAGTTTTAAAGTTACTTTAAAATTCATTAGGGATTTTATATATCTTAAAGAAATTCAAAATTTGAACTTTTTTTTCAAATCAAGTATTTTGATGTTGAAAAAAAATTTGGTTAAGATTAAAAAAAAGTTCATTTTATTATAGAGACCACAAAACTGAATTAAATTTGTATTGACGTTTGGTTTAATATTTTGATGCATATGAGTTAAAATGCAACTACAATCATATATATATACAAATACAGTGAACCAACAACAAACAATTATATATTTGTTCCAATGGACGATATAAAATAGATTTTCAAAGCTCAAAATCTAAATGATGAATTATTTATTCACAGTAAACAGCAAATACTGTAACAACACAAAATAGATTCTCATTTTGATATGTATATGAGATACTTCTATCAAAGCTAGCGTCCCAGGCACATCTACTGGACACACGGACTCCTTGTCCTTTCTTCTGACCCATTGTAACATAAACGATACACTTATATCTGTTTGGCCACGAAGCTGAGTTTTTTAACTTATCTTTGATCTCATCAGCGAGTTTCCTGAAAAAATATTTGAAATTAGAAAGCTAAAATCAAAGTATTAAAATCAAAAATTGTATTTTCGAAACTTTATATGGAAGATAACACTCTCATAAAAGCGATGCGATCTATACAAAGATTTAACATCGATATTAAGACCCTTGTTACCAGTAGTACCAAAAATATATTTTTCCTGTAGATTCTTGATAGTAGTTGAGATTTTGTTTTTCGTTTACTAAAGTGGATTCTAACCGAGTAGTAATTGATTTCTTAGAGGGATTGTTTTCACTTGTTATCCCATCAGATCGGAGGTCTACTTTAATGTCTCGATTATCAAGGATTACTTATAAAAAAGAGAATTTTAAGCAGTAGAACAACCCCGTATTACCCACAAGGCAATAGTCAAGTGAAGCGTTACAATGGTATAATGTGTAGAGTATTAAGATGTTTATTAGAAATTCATTTTAACCAGAGAAGCTGAATCAGTCTGTAAAATTCACAACAGCAAATAAAATAAGATCTTACATTGTGATTTGTTTGGCGAGGTTAGAGTCATCTTCCGAGTATGCTTTTGTGTCTAAGCTCTCTTCTAAATGACATTTGATAATTTCATTCAACTCTGATATCGGTGGGACGCTAACAGGTTCCATTCGGTACGTGGGTTCCTTTTCAACGTTCAACTTTCCCCTTTTCTTTCTTTGATCATGATCCCACTGTAATTTCAAACGGAATGGTAAAAACGCTTAAAAACAGCTTCATTAAAACTGAGATGAACCTAAAATTTAACTAGACACGCACAACAATTAAAAATAACTTATAAAGACAAAAGTAATTACAAAGCTTGTCTATTCTTCTGCGCATGCGCATCGTGCTTACTGCTTAAGCCCCGAAAAGGTATTCAACTTTGCTTTACAATGAAAATAAAACCTATTCAGTAAATCGATTAATTTGAAGAAATGATAAACAAGAAACTGGCCAAAAATAGTTTTCCTTTACTCACCAAGCAGGGACTACTAATATAACCATAAATTTTATTGTAGTATTAATTTATTAAAAACTTAGCCGAACCTAACATACAGCTGGCAAGAAATGCAACTACAAAAATAAAATATGAAGAAGAATGATTGTAGAATAGTTATAATGGCCTGTTTTGGTTGAGTACGGCCTTGCTAGGTGTTTTCTAGAAATGATGTCAACAGCAAAACACAGTGAAATGCAAAAGAACTACAAAAGTTTTTTTCCTTTCTGATCTTAATTTTTTCTCTTTCTTTTAGTTTTTTGCGAAAAAACGTCTATGAAGGGTCGACCTTATAAAAAATTTCAGTTACAAATACAATCTAACACAGAGTTAATCATAATCTGACAACTGTTTAACTATTTGTTCAATATTTTTGAGATATGGTTACAACTCATAGTTAGATAAAAAAAAGAAGATAACTCAGGTAAAGATGAAATCAAGAAAGTATAATTTAGCCTTATAGCAATCTGCTGTGTCGAATTCTTCAAATTTAAAAAAAGTTAAACTGGAAACACAACTGACAAAACAAAATTATGACAACTAAAGTATGAAGGTGAAAGTAATCAAAACTTACGCGCGAATTTAAATGCAAAATTAATTAAATAAATTATAATTATATATTGTGATATACTATGTCTTTATCTAAACTCTTTAAAAGTAATTACTTGTCGTGCAAGATATTACGTAACGATCAAAACCACTAGAACAAACGCACAATTTTGTCAACTTACCCAACAAAACCCACGATTCTGTCTCTCCATCACTCGATCATGCCATCGTCTTGTGATCTTCTTCCATACAAGGACATCTTTCATACTCATAGATCTTCTTTCCTCGTAAAGACTTCCACCACGACTCTTTCGAGAAATTGCTAAGCTTGCTACGGAAGGAGGCTTTGTGCTTGTCGGCGAAGAAGCAGAAATTTTTCGATCCATTCTCAATGTTTCTTAGAAATTATTTTTTGATGAAATTTTTATTTTGAATAAAAATTTATTTTCTGGAATTTAGAAAAATTCGAAGCTTTTCAAGGATTTCAAATGAATTATATTTTCAATATAAAAAAAGAAGTAAAGCAGTCTAAGTAAACACAAAAAGAAATTTAGTTCATAAATATAAACTAACTGCAATTGATAGCATCGACGATAAGAAACAAAACTTCATAAGTAAAAAAATCAGTGGCTTAAATTACAAATGTACACAACTAAACAAATAGTTTAATTGTTGAAAAAGTAAACATTATTCTGCATTCAAATTTATAAATACTGAAATATTATCAAAAAATAAGAACAACTCAGTAACATAACTCTTGTTGAGTCTATTGCATTTGACTTTTTGTACAAATTTGCTGTAACTCGTATAAATACAAATTAAATTTCCATAAAAATATTGGTTTAAAATTTCACTTCTCAAGTTATTCAACTTAATAAAGAACATTTAACAGAAATATTTACTCTCAGTAAAACTCAGCCTACAAAACATATGGTTAAAAGAATTTTCAAGTTTCAAAATTATCTGTTGCTTGCGATATTGTTTTTAAAGCTCTTTGTTAGTTTCTACCTCCGATATTTTGACTTTATGTTTGACGCTGGGTAGAGGATAGTTTGTTTATTTAGCAGAACTTTCTCAGGTTGGTTACAAAAGTTAACTTTCCAATTACATTCAAATGTTCACGACGCTGATATGATGACAGTTTGTAGGATATTAAGCTTACTATAAAAATGAGTGCAAAGCTGAAACATTTCGACATATAGATTTAAAATAAAAATATGATTCATATTTGAAGTTTAAAGAGAATTATGGTTTAATAATGATACTTTTATTGGCTTAAATTATAATCTATTGAATTATAAAAGATAATTTCGTTTCCACAAACAGATTATCTTATTCTTGTTTTATATGATGCTACTTTCTATACTTATTCTATTTAAATAAATTTCTTTATTTTTACAAATTGAATATTTCTTAAAACAATTTTTTTTCTATCGCTTTAATTTTATAAATTTTAAATTTTTACTTCCAAAAAGCAAACATCTCCCCTGGACTGAATATGTTGTTAAACTTGTTGTAATTTTTTATTTGTATCTTCACCATTTATTTTAAAGCAAATGTTTTACATAAAGTAAATAAAAAGTTGGGAATGTAAAGGTTTCACCCATTAGTCAAATACTTAACTAACCCTAAGTTGATAACCAAGTGTTAGAAACTTTCCTCTAAAATCTTTTGTTGCACAAAAGTTTTTCCGATAAAATCAAACCATAATGAATTCAAGGTCTGACATGAAATTATTGTCAACGCTCTTTAATACAAATATTAAGTGAGATATAATGGCCGTTTGTAACTTTACTTGCCACATAAATTTATTTTGACTTCAATTTGATTAAATAAATCTTCATTCTTCAAATAAATTTGACTAAAATGCTGTATAGTAAGATTTTTTTGAAAATAAATAAATTATTTTGAATTAAACAACAACATTTATTGCCATTGTTTGATAGTAACAATTGTTAGATTTGTTGTCCCTTACGTTTTACAAAAAGATTTCACTTTCAATTCCAAAATAAGTTATACAAATATTTTCTTATCAATTTAATTAAGAAAATTTCTAATATATTTTTTTATTATAAAGAAAAGTTTCTTTTAGATTCAAACTTTTTTGTTTTAAGAACACAATTTTATAGTTTAAAATTAATTAGCTGCGTTATAATCGATTACGATACAGTTACAAATTTCTGATTGTAATTACTTAGCATACAGATAGAAATACATCTGTCAAGCAATCTATATTTTGTTTAGTCAAAAGTAATTCAAAAAATAATTATCTACAAAACTATGATTAGATTTTACTGAAAATCACAAATCTGATTTCAAAAAATATTTACAACTTGTAATTCACATATCTTGTATAAAACAAACTACTGCTACCATTAAACTACCTTTCTTTAAAGCCTAGAGTTATATCTACGTAATTCAAAACTTCAAAGCAAATATAAACAACTTAGTATCTTTGCCTTGTACATCAAAGATATACCCCAATTACGTGAAGTTATTTATTAAAAACAAATCAGTATCAGGTAAATAAACAACAATTTTTTATGCAATACTTATGTGCACTTTCTGTACAAGGCACTTATGTTAAAAGCTCCAAGTTTTCGATAGCTTATTTGAGTTTGTTAAGTGTTTCACTTTTGTAGTAAAGTACATTTGATAGTCTCTCCCACACAAATAGTCCAGTAGTTGGTGAACATTACAAATATCATTTCGATATTCTTATGACAGAATGAAATGTTTTTTTCAAAAACATAACGAAATTATTTTTGTTGCATTTATAAAAATGTTGGAGTAAATTTAAAAGTAAGTTGGAAAAGTTAAAATATTGAAGACTCAATAGCAGTTAATATGTCAAGTCAGGTTATGTTTCTTTAACTTACACAGACAATACACGAAGCAGTAACAATCAATATTTTTAATTAAAACTAATCTCACAACCTTTTTACTAGAATATAAGCTTGAAATTCAATTTGTGTCTTTTCATTTTACCTTTAACAAATAAAGCCTAGCTTTTACTAATAAAAGGATCTACCAAAAGTTGAAGCAGCCTCCTTTAAAGCAATCAAAACATCCTTATGCAGTCAGTCTACAAATACATGAAGTTAATATCACTCACCTTTAATTCAAAGATTGTTTCTGCAAGTCGCCATTTAAGTTTAATAAAAAGCACTTTGTAGTTTTAGACTTTTTTTCAAAGTACAACAAAAGTAAAAAAAATAGAAACCCAACTCTAAAAAAACAAATTTTTTGAGAGGTTTTTAACAATAGATTGATTCAAATAAAATAATACCAATTCTTTACTAAAGTTTGCTTTAATTCACAATAAAAACCAAACATTTTTTTTATGCGTGAATTTAGATTTTTTAATTATTAAATTAAAAGTTTTAAAGTATTACGGTTAATTTATTTAAAATACTTTTACTATAATTTTATAATTAAATAAACAAATACATTTGAAAACAAAACTTCATGTTTTGTGGAAAGATTTCAATAAAAGCTCTTATTTTGTTCTTTTGTTATTTTATGGACAGCCTGTTGTATGATTAATTAGATTTTTTGTGTTTGGGAAACTTTTCACCGGACTTTTTCAAGGTGATTTACTTAATGTAAATACAAGTGTTAATAAACTCATATTAAACACACCTTAGAGTTCACTTTGAATTTTTATATGCGTGATTTTAACAGCTGTTATTTTTCTAAAAAAAACTTGTCGTTAAAAAGCTAATATATAATTAATTAAGTTCTTCAAATAGATGTAAGAAGTTAATGGTATGTTTATATATCACTTTAAAGAAAAAATAGTTTTGATTTTTGTCTAAGTGTATTCGTTAACTTATTTATCAAAACATAGTTGTATGGAGTTACTTAATTAGGTGCTAATTTAATATATCTTCCTTTACTAAACACACGATTCTAGTAGTTGTCATTTGTTCTGCAGCTTTTGGAAATCCATTTTGAAATATGATATTTATCTTGTTGTTTTATGTTATTACAGATACGATTTTAAATATTTTAAAAGCTACTTGAAATCTAAAGTAAACGGTAAGAAAATAAGTTTAAGCTTTTTGTGGAAACCATGTGACTGATTTTTCAAGATGAGGTTTGATGTAAGCTCGGTTACTTTCATTTCACCTAATCTCCACAAAAAATTTACAAACTAATTAATGTGTTCAACACCATTGCTTAAACGATTATAAATTTAATATTTCGGAACAAAATAAATTCACCTAAAAATTTAAAAAGAGAGCATCTGTAATTTAAAATTAATTTCTACTTTTATAATAAATATTAACTATCAAAAAGTAATAATAAATCAATACAATTGTTATGATAATTAACGAAGTTTAAAGTTCAATTCTATTTATTAATTTTGTTTTTATCTACTCTTATCCCAAAATATTCTACCTTAAAGTTTTATTTTGTAAATTAAAACTTTTGAGATAAATAATAGAATTAAAACTAATATACTGCAAGAAAAATACCTGAAACTAACTTTTTATATCAGCTAAGTGTCCTTGTCAAATCGATTATCGAATTGAAAATCAAAATTTATGTATTATTTTTCTAGTGGTTCTAGTATATTATACAATTTAAATTTTTGTGATTAAATCAGTAATCCTAAGCTGCCTTAGCTGAAATCTTCTACTAGCGTCGGTAAGCTTAATTAATCCTTTTAGTCAATCTTTAAAAATGAATTTTAGGGTACTTATGGTTACCGCAAACATGACTCACCAAAAAATGTCGGATTTTTTTATGATTTTATACTTTTAAATTAAACATAAAAAAGTAATTTTACAATATCTTAATGTTTTATAGTTCAAAAATAGATTGTTTTTTGACAATATTTTAGGTTAGGGGATTTTATATAAAAAGCTCAAAACAAATATGTAAAATTTTGTAAACAATTTTGCATTAGTGTTGCAGAACCAACAAGGTAATTAGGATAAGACTTAAACAGTTACTAATAGTATCTTCTTGTAATAATCAATTTTTGCAGCTATTTGAAACATGATATTTAGTATTTTGTGTTTGTCAGTAAATAATCCATGTACCTCCTGGTTAATTAAATTCTTAAGAAAATTTCAAAGCTTTATTTGACCCATTTAATTTTATGATTAAAGATAGAAACTAAATAAAAGAAAATGTTGCCGATTTTAATTCATTTAAAAATGATTAAACCATGATAAATAGCCTCTATTTCAGTTATTTTATTGCTAAATTAAAAATTTTAGGTTTATACTTACAATCTAAAATTTTTGTTTTATAGTTTAGAGATTATTAAAAAATAATATCTACTTTGTTAAGAATGAGTTTATTTATTGGAAAGTATTTAAACAAATTCTCATCTAATTTGCTTAAACTTCAGGTTTCATTTAGGTTAGTATAATTTAATCGTAAAATTTATTTATATTTCAAATTTAACTTTTTATAATTTTTTGTTTGTTATTTTTTGGTTTTCATCAAAATATTAGCTCTTTTCATTTGTTTATAATCAATAAATCTAATTTTTAAAAACTAAATAACTTAATTTTAACCAACTATTTTTATTCTTATAATAATATATTTATATGAAGAAAATGAAAAGATATTTTATTAAAATTTCTCTGATGCCTTTTAATCAGATCACAAAATGGACTTTTGAGTTATATATCTACTAACCCTGAGCCTTCAAAAACATTTATATTCAGACAAGTTAGCAAAAATTTAATTAATTGAAAATTATTTCGTTATTAGTATTTAATCTAGAAATATTTGATGAGGATATAATAAGTTTAGTTCAATTTTTAAATTACTCTGTTTCTAATACATCTAGTAAAGTTATTAAATAAACTTTTGTTTATCCGACAGTTATTTGATTACCAATCTTACACTTATACTTATTTGTTGGGATGTGCTCTTACTAAAGAAGCAATTATAATTGATCCTGTTTTAGATCAAGTAAGTCATCTGAAATGATTTTTTAATAAATGAAATATAATACTGCCAGTTTATTCGTTTTTTCCATTTATGTTTTGTTTTTGCTATAAGAGCTGTATAATTCGATATCTGCAGCCATGCATTGAATAAAGTAAATAAAATATACCAAAGTTTGAATTTTAATGTATGAATTATTACAAAAATGTTTTTTAATCAAGTTATGATAACAAGATTGTTTTATTTAATAATAGATTTAAATAAAAGCTTAAACCACTTAAATAAAAGTTGATTATGCTGCTTAATATGTTTTGAAAATGTTTGAGTTATGGTATGATCTTTTTTAAAAGTATTTTTGTTTGTTTCAGGTTAAAAGAGATATACAGCTTGCAGAAGAACTAGGATTAAATCTTAAGTTAGGATGTAAGATTAATTCTATTTGAAAATATCCTTATTGTCTTGAATTATATCTTAATTTCAACACGCACTTTGACTAAATTATTTATAATATTTGTTTTAATTCACAAAATAAATAAGTGTTTATTTACAGAACCAATTACTGATTGTTTTTTGTTTGCTAATTTCTTGTTCAGTAAATACTCATGTTCATGCTGACCACGTGACTGGAACAGGTAAACTGAAAACGATCTTAGGTGAAAGCTTTAGATCGGTTTTATCGGAGAAGTCTGGTGGTGAAGCTGATGTAAAAATCACAGAAGGAGATGTTATCGAGTTTGGGATACAAGTTAGTTGATAGAAAAATATTTGTTTCATTAAAAAATGATAAAACTCAAAATAAGTTTCATTTAAAATTAGAACAATTTGTTCAATATTGTTGTGGATGTATTAAAAAACGTTTTTCGTTTTGTATTTAGTTTTTTTAGTAATTTGCAAGAGATAGTTGTCTTTAGAAATAGAAATTGCGGTTAGACTGTGATAATTGTTGTTTTAGCCATATTTCGAATTATAAAGTAATTTTGTTCAAAAAAAAAAGTTTAAAAAACCTAACATTTAAAAAACCAACATCTTTTGATAGTTAATAATAAATATCTTTTCAGAAGTTTCAAACATTCTAATCAATACACAAACTCAAAAATAAAAGTTTTCTATTTGTAGCATCTAGAAGTTTTATCAACTCCAGGACATACTAACGGATGTTTGTCGTATGTTTTCCACGACCACTCCTTAGTGATGACTGGAGATGCTCTTTTAATTAGAGGATGCGGAAGAACCGATTTTCAACAAGGTATCTTCTTCATTTACTCATTTCTAAGACAGTTTTGTAATATCCAAAATTCTGTCAGTATTCAATTTTTTTAAAGATATTAAATTTCATTTTTAAAGTTTTTTTTTTTGTTTTTTGGATTTATAGTTGAGACTTTTACTAAAAACTTTTAATAAAAATCTCCAAACGTTTGGGGATCTTAAATACAGATAATTTTCTAAACAAATAAGTTTATAAAAAGTTGTTTTTATATATAGTTAATAATATTTTTACAACCTTATAAGCTGCTTGAAAATAAATGTTGACTTTTTTCTGCTAATATTTGCAGAAATTCTTTGAAAACTTGAAATGATTTTGCAGCTTGCAGCTCTGCATTTTCGAGTTTGTTTTAAATGTTACTAAAGTTCAGGCTTAACAGTAATTAAATTAAAACAAATACAATTCCATTTTGTAAACATATTAAAAAAAAAAAAGCTAAATAATTATTTGAAGAGACTTTATTTAAACTGAAAAGTGATTAATTAAACGAAAATAGAACCAAAAACTAAATTAAAGTGTAGGTCTAAAAGCTCATAAAAGTGATATTTAGAAAATTGTTTGGTATTTTTGGGCGTTGATCATTAATTGAGGAAAACATGAAAGTTTGTTTTAAAAGTTAATTATAAAATTGAATATTCATAACTATAGGTAATCACAACACAGTTTTAAAAGTTGGTTGGTAAAATTAGAAATCTAAATTATATCTAAAATGAGAAAAGTTTTCAGCCTTTTCCTGTTTAACTCTATATTCGGTTTCAATTGTAAGATAATTTGTAATTAATAATTGCTAAGTAATCAAGTAAACATTCTAGAACTTTTTCTACAAAATACAAAGAGGAAAATATCAAGACACAAACCGGATCAGATCTCTTTATACTAAATCATATCAGATTTCCAAGTTAATTGAATACTAAAGTTTAAATGTCAAAATGAAGAAAACAGTTAAATTTAATATAGAAATCTTCTAAATAAATTATTTCACTTTTTTTAGGTTCTTCTTCAACCTTGTATGAATCTGTCCACAACAAAATATTAAGTCTACCAGATCACTATAAACTCTACCCTGGTCATGACTACAGAGGTTGATTACAAACACAGCTGGTTGAAAAGAGAAAAACAATGTTGACATTTGCAGGGTTTACTCATAGTACAGTGTATGAAGAGAAAAATTGCAATCCTCGTCTAACTTTAAGTAAAGAAAACTTTATTCAATTTATGAAAGATTTGAATTTGGCATACCCAAAACTAATTGGTTAGTTGATCAGATTTATAAATGTCTTTTGATCAACTGATTCCTGCAGATGTTGCTGTTCCTGCTAATATGAAGTGTGGAGAAATAAGTAAAGAAGCTATAGAAGGCGAAGAGTCAATCTTACCCAAATAGATTCACTCAGTTGTTTCTTCTATTCATGTTTCTTCTTTGTATCTTTGCTTTTATCTTATACAAGTTTATGATTTACATCAGGATTAAATATTTGCTTTGTGATTTTGTCGCTTACAAGTTGTTTTTTTATAAAAGTAAACACATAAATGTTAGCTTTGCTTTTCGAGTTCACTTGCACTCATCAAGAATATATTTTATAAATTTTAAATTTGTAGCTTTTATCACTTTAAAATATAATTATTAAAACTGAATTAATCTTTTTTTGATTTAACTTTTCAACTCCAAAACATAATTGGTTTTGTTCTTAAATTGTGGCAAGAACGCAAATCAAATGGGCAAAAGTTAAGAAAAACTTGAAGAGTTATTACTGAAACATAAAACATCACAAAAGTACTTTCAAGTAAATTCAACCAATGGTACTAAAACGAAATTTTGGGTTTAAACTAAAGATTTTTTTAGCATTTAAACTTTACTACTACTTCAAACATCTAATTTTAACTGTGTTAATATTTACATTAATATTTAAATGAAATAATTTCAAAGCAAATCTAGCAATCAAAATGTTAGTCTTATAAACATTTACTTTTCAAAGTAAGCTTTTAGTAGCTATTCAAAAGTGTAACTTTTCTTTCTAGCTTTCTAGAAGTGTCAAAAAACTAAAGAAAGTTTTAAATAGTTCTTTAAACATAGTCTTAAGTTTTTACTTTTATAAACGTTGAATAAATAAATAAATTTTTAATTAACCACTGTTGGTATTAATTTTGAAAATATAAATAATTTAATAAGCTGTTTCAATCAAATCATTTTTTTTGAATGACTTTAATTAATCGACTTTTAAAAGAAGAAATTTGTAAGCTCATATATAAGGTATAAAGAACTGGTTCCAAATACATAATAGTAAATTCCAAATAGTAAATGTTTTTTTAAATCATAAGCTTACTGAATTGCTAATTAAGAAATAATATATTGTAATTTAAACAACAAAATTAAATATTCTTAATTTATTTATGTAAAATTTTACTATTTTATGCTGTAATAAAATACTTATATTATTTTAAATAAGAGAAGCTTAACTAGAAACTATTTGTGTAAATAGATAATGAAAAGTTATTAACACAATAGATTGGCTACATTGTTACAAAGGAGAGTTCTTTTTATTATAATACCCAATAAAATATCATCAAAGCATTACTTTTTTAATATTTGCTTCTCACAGAAAGTTTGAAAGAACAGTTTTATTTTTAGCTATATTCTGTGAAATTTGAAAAGTATGTCATCTAAGGTCTCAGTTAGAAATAATTATCTGTCTAAATTAATTTGAGTATATTCGAACTTTTAACAAAATCATTTTTCTTTGAATATTTTAGTAATCAAATTTATAGCTTATTTTTTTAGTTCTAAATTTTTGAAGCATCATTTTTATGGTAGATAAGCGAGTGTTTTAACTCATATAGTTGGTTAGTTTAATAAATATTTTATATAAGTTTTACATTTATGATTATGTTAATTACTTACAAATTTTTACAAATAAAAATCTTCAAAATTTAGGAATTTCTATTAAACAAGTTTGAATAACTTAAATCTAATATTTAGGTCCTTGAGCAGCTAGTTAAAACTTGCCTCTAACATTCTTTTGTTAGCAGATTTATTTTGTCATTTAAAGTTATCTCAAATTTTTTAAACCAATTTTATTTAATGTCTTTGATAATATCAAATCAATTAATTTAAAGAGAAAAATATTTTCAGGTTTTAATTTAAACTTTAATTTCTTGATCAGTTTTAAAATTGTTTTTGTAAAACAACACCTGATTTAGAAAAAGGCTTTTAGATAGAACTTATGATTAAAGATTTTGATTTTGAAAGTTTCTTGTAAACCAATTTTTGAACATTATATTTTCTTATTTAAACAAAGATATAGGACAAAGTGTTGAAAACAAATTAAGAAATTATTTAAAAACTGGTTTAACTTCAAAGATTTTCGATATATTAAAACTAAGTTAATGAATATGATTTTTAATAGTTGAAATGGTTAATAAAAACCAAAGTGTTCGAATCAAAAGCCCTCTTAGTGGATGGGATACTGAAGAGGTTTTACTTGATAGAAATAATAATTCTAATGTAAGATGTTTTGACAAAAAACATGAAAGAAAATACGAAACACCAATAACTCATCAATCAACCACAAGTAAGTCAAAATTAATTTTTAAATTTCTCTGGTATTCGATTTTGTAATCAAAATCATTACAAATTGGTTTTCGATTTTAAATAGTAAAAAAATCTAAAGTTTCCAAGCAATTTTTGGTATATAAAAATTGAATCGTAATAGATGACATAAAAGTTTTGTTTCTGTTCAATAACTGCAGCAATTAATGGTTGATGTTAAGATTTATAGCAAAAGTCTGTTCTAAAAATCAACAAATATTTTCAAATCAAGTAATTTTATCTACATCATTAAAAATATTTTAGCTATAATAAAAAGACGTTAGAAATAATCTGTGTGATCATCAACTTTGTAGTAAAGGCACGATAAGAGATTCTTTCACTTTAGATAAGTTTATTTTTCATGTATATATTAGTAAAATATTAAAATCAATTAGTTACGTCAAGTAGACACTGAATATTTTAAATATCTTCTTACATAAGTCAGTAAAAATATATTTTGGTTTCTCAGTATTCTAAAAGCTGCAAATAAATTTCTGATAAAAACTATGATGTTACAAAAATAGTTCAGTTTAACGCTAATTTTGATTTTCAGCCCTCTCTACAAATTTCCGGTATTATTCAGATATCAGACATTATATCAACGAATATAGAAACAAATTTAAAATATCCCAATCTCAAAATCGTCAACCTTACTTTGACACAATGAATGAAGAAAACTCTTCAAGGTTTTAGTTACTTGTCGTTATCGAATTTCTATATAAAAAGTTGCTTTATACATAATTTGAATCAATTTATAAGTAGATTTTAATTGTTAAATAAACAATTCATATATTCTAATGTAAACGATAAACATATTTAAATATTGCTTATTTACTTAAATTAGATTTTTTCAATGAAATGTAAAAATAATTGTAAAATTAAATTTAGTTTATCAAGAAAAAACAGATTTTGAAATATAATTGAAAGCTTCAAATAGCAAAAGGTGCTCACATGGAAATATAAAACTTTAGATATAATTGTTTTTTAGATGAATATAATTATTGAGAATTTGTAAAATGATAAAGTTTGTATTTTAATTAAACTTAATGTTTGTCTCATTTATGAAAGATCAAATCTTGTTTTACAACAGGCAAAAAGATTCAAACTTGAAATCACAACTAAAAGATGTTAAAAAAAGGTTTGTCGAAAAAACTTTAAAAATATAAAATTTTCAACTTAAATTTTTATCAATTAAAATCTTAAGTTTAAAAAAACATCAAATTGTTGGAGTTTATATCGGATTGAAACTAATTTGTTATAATAATAAACAAACAAAATAATCATTTTAAATTAATCTTTTGTTATTTTTCAAATTGTTTATTTTGTTATTATAATTTTTCTGATTTTTCTGATTTTTCTCTGTTAATTTCTTATTAAATCTCATCAGCTGTTTTACAATTTTATAATGTTCAATAGTGAAGAAGACTTATCAAAAAATTGATAAATAATTTCTTCTGATCATAACTTCTTACAACTACGTCTAGCTGCGGTGAAAGCAAAACAACAAAAATAAAAAAAGCAACAATCAGACAGTCACGTGGTTGAATTAACCATTTTCGATTAATTAATTCGTTTCGTCTGTTAAATGTCTCACCTTGCTTCATAATGAACAACAATGTCTCGTTGATGACGCACTTGTTGGTCAATGACGTCAATTAGCTTATGTTTAGACCAACGATATCGACGATGACGTCACGAGATCGAGCTGGTAACAAACAATTACTGTCAACATCTGAAAAGCAAGAAGAACGAAGAAAAGAGCTAAAAGTTCAAAAAAGTTTAAATTTGGAGGTTTTAAACTCAAACCAGCGGATGAAAGGGCCTCGATGCTTGGAGGACGACAATAAGATACAAAAAGAAGATTTTCTCTCAAGAAACAAAGGAGTGAAGTTACTGGAAGAGAGATCTGAGAAGAGAAGACAGCCAGCAGGTTGAAACTTTTTTATTTTTAGATTTTTAAGCAGAAAATTAATTTGCTTTGTTACGCTTGCGCTAAAAATAAATGAATTAATTTCAAGTTTGTTTCAAATTGTCAAATTTACGTTTGAAAGATTTTGGAATTTTTAAAGGTATTTTCAGGGTAAGCAGCTCTTAAATTTTAGTCTTTATCATCCAAGAGCACTGCCAGTTCACTCAGACTACAATTTGATCATGATAAAAGACAAAAGTTTTTTATAACTTTTCGAAATCTGAAAATTGATTTTTAATTTGATAGTTGGTTGTATAAGTTCATGAAACAAATAGGCGAAAAGTTTTTATGGTATAAAAAGATTTATTCGTGTAAGTACAACAAACAGATATCTTTGTAATGTATGGAACACCAAGCATAAACATATTTGCTTTAAAAAATTCTGCAACTAGTACTTGACAAAATGTTTAACAAATATTAGTCCATTTGTTCCTAAAATATTATTAACAATAATTAAACTAGCCAAATATGAAAAAAAGTTTTCACTAAGGCTGGCCAGAATCTTTACAAAGTCTTGAAACAAAAAGTTAGAAAATTGTACCTCTAGAATCATAAACTTACAATTTTGTCTTAAAATGGAAAAACTCAAATAATTTTAATTTCTAAAATACTGAAAATTAAAATTATTTATTTAAATAAAAACTTTACAAAGTTTTGAATCTAATTAATTTGTATATTTCTCTACAGTTGAAGCAACATGGCTGAATGAGGCTTTCAGCAACTCAGCTTATGTGGGTCCTTTTCTTTTCCCAATGGGTAATGATATGAAGTCTAAGATGGCAAGTATGCTAATTACTACCACAGCAAATGGCAAACAATTGTATTTTTATGAGCTACCTAGCTTACATGTAATTGGTCGAAAAAGTTTTAAGCAGTTGGAAAAAATTGGAAAAATAAATGCAATGAGAATAGATTTCACATCAAAAAGTTTTACATCTTCTTGCGATTTAAAAAGTCATGATTTGAAGGACATCAAATCAATTGAATCGATTTCGTTGATGAATAATGATCATATGAAAAGAAATTTTGAATTGACTCAAAATGTACATTTGAAGATGAAACGTTCAAATAAATTAACTTTTCCGGCATTACATGCAAACATTCGTTTTAAAATTGAAGGAAAATCTCTTTTAAAATCAAAAAGTTTTGAAGAAAATTAAATAAATAAAGTTTGAATCAGAGATAAAACATTTAGAGATTAGTTTTGATTATCTTCAAAACAACTTTTGTTGCCTGATGCTACAGTCATCTCCGCTTTAATGGCGTACATGTCTCCTGGACCGCCTGTAAGAAGAATCGTGAAGATCGCTGTTCAGTGACACGGCCCAGTGACCTGGGACATTGAGATTGAAGCCAATGATTTGTAGATTTTTCTATTAGTGTCCTATTACTCTTCTAGTTTTTACTTCTCACGAAAAAGCCACAAGACAGTCACTATGAATGAACTTTTCAAAATTGTTTTAAAAATGATCATTTATTTTTATTTTGTAGAAACTAATAGATTTCATTTTAAACTTTAGTTCAAAATTGATTTGTTTTTAATTACTATTCATGAAAGTTTAATAAACGTGTAAAAATGTTAACTTTTTTTTCATAATCTATAATTTTTTGAAACTTTTTTTATTTGAAACTATAAACCTTTTGATAAATTTTATTCAAGAAATATGTTGCAATAAATTTGATAAAAAATAAAATCGTTTGTTTTTAAGTTATCTGAAATAACAAATTTAAAACTATTTTAAACGTAAATAAACATAAACATGTAAGTTGTTCAAATTTAGTTTTTTATAATTGAAACAGAAACTACATTTTTTTTGTAAAGTCAAAAATAATAAAATTTTGACTGTAAATTAATAAATAACTATAAACTTTACCAACTGAAGTCATTTAAAAGCTAATTTCATATATCCGTCTTAAATAAAAAATCTAAATATTTTAAAATACCCACCTGATTATTTTGTGCTTAAATAGTTTGAAGGCTAATAATTTAAAGTTGAAATATTTGACAAATTTGTTCACCAAAAGCTAATTACAAATCGATTTTTTTATCAAATAGATAAGCATCTATTGGAACGTCTAATTGATAAATAATATTCAAATTTCGAGAATTTTAACTAATTAAATTAAATTTATATTGAATAAGAAAATATTTAATTAATCAAAGTATGACCTTTTTTCAAAGTTCTAAATACTCATGGTTGTCATTTGTGCAAAATATCAATAGAATGAAAAAATTAATTTCTTTTTAATGATGATGAATATTTTACAGTAAATTTTTTTGTTAAATCAATTAAGTCCACAAACTAGGTTGGGTGTTGTGGTGTGCCCTGTAATCCAACTGCTAGGAGGCTTGAGATGGTGGATGAAGATGGAAGCTCTGTGCACTGTATTGTGGTTGAGTATTTGTGCAAAATTCTGCTTAATTCGTTATAACACTATCTTGTTCTATATAAGAGCTGTTGAAATTGTCACTCGCAGCCACGCGTTGAAAAAATAAATAAAAATGAAATAAAAGATAGCACAAAACTGATCACGTGGTCTTTTATAAATAGTATTAAAAGCGATGTATTCATCTGTAAATTGTTTTTGAAAATGATTAAAAAACTGCTCTTCTCACAAACACTAAGATGATGACGTCACAGCTTGATTTAGATCTAATAAACTTTTTAAATTTCGAACTTTTCAGATAAACCAAAAAGTCTTTAAAATGCTTTTTATCTACTAACCAACTGTAAAAGCTCAAATTAAGTATGAAGTACTTGAACTAAAAGTTGAAAGACTTATTTTGTTTCTTCTTACTAATCTATAGTGATTATTTTAGAGTTAACCAAAAAACCCTAAATAATCAAAATTTATTTCATAAACTCATAACTTTATAGGCTCAAAAAAATAAGGCCTATATGATACTGGTAATGAATAAATCAATATTTAGTAAACTTATGTAAACCAGTTCTATGATCGCGTTTGTAACGTGAAAAGGTAAATTAAAAATAAGTCAAAAATGTCTCTACAGCAAAATTTGAAATGTGGTTAGCTTATGACCCTACCCGGGTTACTTTGTTTGGAAAAATCAACATACAGAGATGACGTCAATTAGTCACAATGACGTCATTTGTTGTTATTGGTTGCTAAAAGCTTGAGAAGCAGGCGTGGTGAAGACCGTTGTGACATCGTTTGAAATTTCTAAGACTTTACACTACAATTACAAGTTTATCATCTCGTAGTCTAAAGATTTCATCCACTAGAATCTAAGTCTCTTTACTTTGAATAAGATTGAGTTTAGGATCAACACTTCTTCTTTAACTTAAGTTTTCTTCATCTTCCTTTAACTGTTTTTCATGTTTCAATTTTCAAATATAAAATTTATTTCTTTTTCAAATCTTCATATCAAATCCCTTTAGAGATAGCGTTCAAAAACTCTATAAAATATCTTCGATAATATATTTTTATATAAAAGTTTTTATAATATCCGTTTACAACTGTGATGTATTTTTTACAGTAATCTAAATGAGTCCAGTCAAATCCTTGTTGGTTCTATTAGAGTTGTGTAGCAGGGCTAATAAGTTAATTAGTTTATAAAAATAATGATAAAACAACAAACTGATTATCAATGCACAATCTGAGTATTATCCCTGAATTCTTTTGTCATTTAAGCACTAATTTTAGCTCATAACTCCAATGTAAAATAATCTTTAATCATTTAAATCTTAAGTAAAAATTATTTCATTTCTATTTCTAAACCAGCAAATTGAGAATTTATTTATTAAAATAACTATCATTAAACACTATTTTGACTTTTTTTAAATGTCAGTTTTTAATCTTTTTGTTGTTAAATTGCAGCAGATTAGTTGACTACGTGCAAAGTTGCACATCTATACAAAAGCCCTTATAAAAGTTTCTTAACTTTCATGAAGTTTGAACATTGATAACATAAAGTCTGTCTAAAAAATTATTATGAAGTTGTTAGTTATTTATTTACAAAATATACAATGTGTTTACTGTTAAACTATTAATATTGATGGATAATAATGATTACATTTTACTTACCATAAAAACATGAAAATAACGAAACTTCATAAAAATTACTCAACATTAAAAAAATGAATTTATTTCTTTAGCACACGAAAATCACTTAATTTACATTTGATAAGGCTTTTACAGCTTATGAACCTTAAATGGTATAAAAAATTCATTTTTTAAATCTATGGTTTGCGTGGAGATAAAACAAAATTCTATATTAATCTTATTACTTAAAAAAAGAAGGTCAAACATGCTATTATGCTTAATAGACTATGAACAATTTGTTCATTTGCATTTAAAATTAAATTAAATTGACTAAAATACTAAACCAACATCATCTAAAAACATGTTGTAGAACTTTGAGAGGACTAAATAAATTGATCCAAAAATTTTCAAGTTTAAAACGGGTGAATTGTAAAGACATTGTATCTATTTATCATATTTATAATAACATAAACTATTACAAAATCCTAAATCTTGACTTACTTGATACTACAGAAACTTGTATGCAGATTTTTTAAATATTATATAACGAAATTTTGGAAAAATTATTTTCAGCTATACTTGTTAACTATTTAGTGAATTTATCTTGTATGGATAGAAACAGAACAACTATTTTGGATAAAACTATTTTTTCTAGTACAACAGAATATTAATACTTTAATCATATTTATATATAAAATAAAATTACGTTTTTTTATATATACATTATATAAAGTTTTATTATTAGCCTCAAATTTAGAGGAAAAATAATAATTGAGGTTACAAACAAGCTTTCTTTCAAGCTAATTATATGTAATATTGTTTGTTAAAGCAAAATCAATGTTGTTCATTTTAATCAGCCTACACCTGCTAAGTAAATACAAAAGTTTTTACTAAAGTATTATAAAAAAAATTTCAAACAGTGTTATCTGCTTAATGTAAATGTGGTTTAGTAATTGCAGATATACAATAAAATATTAAAGTTGATTTTAATGCAATTTTTTCAGCAATAAAAGAATCTAATAAATGACAGTCTTACTTAGGCTTAAACATTTTATATTACAATATATCTAAACCTATACATTCCTTTAAAAATCTTCTTATAATTCGATTGAAATTTTTCAGCAGAATATTTAAAGTATCTTAAATACAAACAGAATGATAATTAAGTGTAACCAACCCACTGTCCAACGTTTATCCTGAGAAAAAGTTGAAAAACCTGAGTTACAATCACTTCTTATCGTGCCAGACACGAAAAGTAGAAAACAAAGATTTGATTGTTCGACCCTCACTTGAAAGAATTGTCGATACCAAACCCCGTTTTACGAAAGAAAAGATAAACAAAATACTGATACCGAATTACTACTATTCATGATTTTCGTTGATGAATGATAGAAGATAAGAATAAAAATTTACTACTTGTGTTCAGTTACAAGATTTGGTTCTATAATTTATTAAAATAAATTTTTTTAACGTAAATTAAAATGTTGAATTTTTTCCATCTCATTAAGTTCAAATTTGAAAATTAAAGTAGAAGTTTTCAACATGAAATAAGTTAAAATGTTTCTATTTAACAATAACTTACTACAAACTGACAAAACTTATATTTATGAAGAGAGCAGACAAGTTTAATGTTTCAAAAATTATTTGATTGTATTAACGATTAGTTACAATATTTTGTAAAATTTAATAAAAGTTTTTTAGATTTCAAATTAAACCATATTAAATAAGACGATAAAAATGAAATTACTAGTTTAACTTTCATATAGATAAAATCACAATGTAACATTAATATTTTATCGAAAAGTATTTTGACAGTCTAAGTTTTGATATTTCTATTTACTTAATCACTCAAACGCATAAAATTTAACTAAGTATTTATAAAAGCCACACTTTACAAATTTCCTTTAAATTTTGTTTGGAAAAATTTAGTTAAAAGTAGATAAAACTGCTTAGTATATTAAGATACTATCGACATCTTGATAAACTGTTTTTTGCAACTTACTATAAAAAAGTAAACGAAAAAGTTTTTTCAAAAATTTACAGCTTAAGATCAAACGTTTGATAAACGATAAAAACTACAAACACAAAATAATAATTTGACATTGAATAACTCAATTTAAAAATAAAAAACAAATTTAAACTGTAAAAAAGTATTCAGATAAACACAATGATAAAGATTATGCAAAGCAAAAGATCTTTTAGATTAACTCTATCTATAAACACTAGCTTCAAGTATTATTTAAATATTGTGAACATGACTAAGAAGTCTGCTGCAAAACCTATTTCAACATGAACTGTTTTTTACTTGAATCAGAAGATAAATATATAATCAAGTAGCTGACTTAAATGTAATAAAAATGATTAAGTTCATAAAACAATCTAGAAATGTTTAAACTACATCGTGAAAAATTAGATTTAAGCTTTGATATGAAATATTAGTTATCTCCATGGTTAGATGTTTTGATTTTTACTCTTTAGTTTATAATGCTTACAGATAACTATCTAATCAATTTCAAAGAGGTAGACATGTTGGAGCAGTAGATTAAATTAACAAATAACAAAAATGCGATCAAAACTAAAATTTGCAACTTTTAGATAAATACAATTTTATAGAAATATGTTTAATTAAGGCACAAATAAATAACCATTGAATCATTTTTCAAAACAAATTAATTTTCTGGGGTTATCTGTTATACAATAACATTTTAAAGTTAATGGTAGATTTTATCAAATAGTTGAGTAGCTAAAAATGATTTGGTAAAACTCACTCTTGTAATATATATATAAAAGATTATTTTAATGACTATATTTCATTAGATCATTTTTTGTTAAATAAATCTACATCAAGTTGTTCTTCTCTGTGTTGACATTTGCAACAATTCCGCAGAAGTTAAATTCATTAAAAAAAGTAAGTCTGAAGTGATAAAAATCATTTTAAATCAAAGTTTACTTTTGTTATAAGTTTTATTTTATATAAAAATATTATTGGTAAAAATCGATTTTACAATTTGATTAATAACCAGACTCTATAAAAAGATTTCACCATTGTGAGTTTATAGTTTAAATCTAAACTAAATGCTTAATCTTTTTAAGAATATAAATATCGTTTTTTTAAAAGCATGACAACAACAGATAAGTGAGAAGTGAAGAATCATAAAACAACACTTTTTATTGATTTATAAAACTATTTTATCATTTGTTATGTTATAAGAGAGACTTCAACTTTCCTTTATTATTTAATTCCTTTATTTAGGTAAAAAGTTGAAATGGCTTAATAACATAAAAAATGAAAAAATTAAACTTTACTTTGAATACTAAGCTAACTTTACAGTACAGATAAAAGCATAACAGATTTGATTTTTGATTTAGTGTGTACAGTAAATATTTACAAATTTATTCTACTTATACGTTCACAAGCCTTATCACTGAAAAGTTCATCTTTTTTTGTCAGGATTTTTTATATTGAATTAATCAATCCACTTGAAAATACATTTGAACTTTATTTCAACTAATTTTGCTTGAAAAAAATATTGTTATAAATAGCATCTTGTTTACAACTGCCTATAAACAGTCTTATTAGCTCTTTAATCAAACTCAAATGGAACTAATCTAGGCACATTATGCAGTAATATCTAAATTTTAAATACTTTCTGGTTGTAAACCTAAAATATGAATCTGATTTTTCTTCAATACTCTTTGTGATTCTGTAGGTAAATTTTGAATGATTTATTTCTTTTATCAATTCTTTACTAAATAAGTTTTTTGTTAAAATATTTTTTATAGTAAAAATCTTACAACGTCTTTTGTTATAATTTAAGTATTATTCTAAAAAGTAAAATTGCTTAAATTTTGTTGAAATATTTTTCTGTTAAACTTTGATTTTGTTAAAAACGTATTTAACTACCAATTAAAAGTTATTTGAAATCATTTTTTTATTTTATAGAAAAGAATAATGTTTAATAAAAATAATCAGAAGCATGAATAAGAAATGATGCAAAACTATTTTACCTTCAAATTTGTTCAGTAATTTTTAATATTATTTAAAAAAAGTACTTTTGTATACTTTTTTGGATAATATTTTTATATTTTAATCAGTGTTATTTGAAATTAGATTATCGTCTTTAGAAGATAAACCTCAAAAATGAAAATGCCTAAAGTTCCTGCAATTCAAATTAGATGGAAATTATGTTGCTGAATTAGAGCAAGAAATAATAATCGCCATTTAATATACTTGTAAAACGATAAAGTCTCAAATCTCTAAGGTATTTATTTGAGTTATTTTTAGATCAAAACAGGAAGTTCCAGATTTTTTGAAGTTTTTAGAGATTTTGTCGAATATTGAATATCAAAGATTTTATTCGTATTTAATTTGTAAATTATTTCTTAGGATAAATTATCAAATATTTTTGTTATTCAAGGAAAGAAAATCAATATTTATTATCAAAGAAAAATTTCAAGATAGATTTAAAAAATGAAAGATTCATAAATCTTTAAAAAAATCAATAGACTAACAATAAAAGCTAACATTTTAAGTAATTTTTTTTTCAAATACTTTAATTAATAATCTCAATAAACTAATAATTTAAGAATAAAATGATTATCAAATTAAATAAGCAATCTTTTTTAACTAAGTAGCTCTTTCATTCTTATTTCTATTATTTACAGAAATTTTAAAGGGTTCATGTTAATAAGTTGAATAGTTAAAGAAAACTATTTATTTTAATTATTTTTTTTATTGAAAATAAATATTACTTTTTCATGCTAACTGCTGATTTCCTATTTAATTAAATATCGATTTCTTTGTAATATATACATTTAAGTTTAATGTTGATTTTATTATTTTTGGTTGGTTACATCTGTTTCTTTTCAACAGAATCTAATACAAGTTTTTAAAACCATATATTGAAGAAGCATAAAAAATAATTAAATGTTGTATATAATATCTCAAAAATTAATGAAATATTAAAATTTCGACTTAGTTATTCGTACTGCATTACAAATATTGAGCTTTGGGTTAAATGTTCCAGTATTGTAGTTCTATTAAAAAAAAAACTAATGATAAATAATTGATTGATAAAAATAATGCTAAATTTATTATTGTCAAATCAAACAGAACTTATTTTGAACTTTTTCTTTGGTAGCAAGCTCTAATAATATCTTTCAAAAAGTACAAGAATAGAATTCGATGTAAAAATCACAATATTGTTGTTGTGCTGGAGTACAAAATAAATGCAAAAAAGCAAAATAAATCACCAAAAAATATGAAACAGTAAAAAGATAAAAAACATAAAAATATTTTGGTAATAAACAAAATTACGAAATAAATATAAAAACTAAATGAACTTTACAAATGTTGCCATTTCTTCAGCAAATGATTTCGAAAGCAATTAATTGCTTGTGTCATTAAATCTAGCTGTTTTGATATGTAGATGAAAAAATCGGAAGTTTTGTAAACAAATAAATATTCGATTGAAAAAGATTTCGTCAAAGGTGAAAGCAAAAAAAGAGTTGTAATTATGAAAGAGAAAGGTAAGAAAAAAAAGCATCTTTCTATTAGTTATCGTTTAGTGTAAGAACAAGCCACGGCAAGTTAAGTATGACAATTCCTCTTCGTTTGCAGTTAACATTTATTCCAGTTGTAGTTTTACGACAATAATAAAATAATTGAAAAGTTGATATTTCCCAATTAGCAATCATAGGTTGATTTAAAGACTTTACATAAATTGAATTATTTGTTATAAGATTGTCTGCAGTTTTTCCAGCGTCAGTTACATCAAACAAATGACGAATGATTCGTGATGACTTTCGGCTCTTTCCTTTTGTTGTGTTATCATCAAGAATTGTTGATGAGGAGTCCCACTTGATATTTGAGATGATGTGTTTCCGGTTTCGTTTATCATGAGGTGCAGGAGTTAGCCAGGCGACAACTTCGACGTTTTGGTTTCGGTAATTTGGTCGTCTTTGAAAATCTAGCCGAATTTGAGCGCGTTCCAATCTCTTAAGATAATTTTCTCTTTTTACGATTGAAATATCATAGCTAAGTGAAGCACCATGAGAATGTTCTGCAAAAGTAATTGCTCATAAAGCGATTGTCATTGATTAAACTAGTTTTAACTACACAAACATTAAGAGAAAATCACTTTAAGAATAAGATGTAAGTACAAAATTTATAACTTTACAATTAGATATTAGTTAAAATAATAAAAATTATACTAAAATTAAAAATCAAACTTTAATCTAAATTTCATTTTTTGATTAAAAATTATTTTTTAAAATTGTAAACCACAAATTCAACTGACCAGAATTAAACCTAGTTGGTGCAACAACAAACCGCCCTTCATCGAGTCTCATCACACTCTGTGATGGTTCTTCGTAACGTATTCTATTTGTTTTCACATAATCATTTCTGCTTCGACTTCCTTTCTTTATTTTGCTTCCCGGAAAGCGGTTTTGTGGACGATACGAGCCATTACTATCAATCATTTCGTTCGAATGTGAATCAAAGCTAGGCTCGAGGTTGTTTCTGCTCGTCGCCAGCCTCATAAACTCCATCAAACTATCAGAATCAGATCTCCGCGGCCTTGCATCAATATTTTGAAACAGGGTTGTAAATAAGAAGCAAAGACGAAAAGCCAGTTTGGAAATTATATTCAGTTTCATTTTCTTTCTGCTTGCTGAATTGTAATCACTTTGTTTGCAAATTGATTTTTGAAGAGTTAAACATCGACATATATACTTTTGCTTGCACCCACAGGGCGTTGATAGAAGAGTTTGGTGGGAAAAAAGCAATTTCTACACATTTACACTTTTTAGATTTGAGCTAAAATTCATTTGTTAGTGATTAGTTTGAAAACTGACTTAATTTGAAATCAACTAATAATTCCATCTTATCTGTTTAAATTTAGAGCTAATTTTTTTTGGATAAATTTCAAAAGCTTAATATTATTTTCTTATAATTTCATTTTAGTAAACAAATAATGATCTTTATATACTTGATTGGTTGAATTACATAGCTAAGAGCATAGATAAAAATTTTGATAAAATATTAAAGTAAAAACTAAAAAAAATTGATTTCATTCAATAAAGGTTTGCTAGAATAACAAAAGAGTTTGTAATGTTTAGTTTGTAATTTACTTAGATTAGCAACTGCCACCAACCTTGCTTCACCCTTAAACCCTTCACGTTAATTATATTTCCAATAGTTTTTCAGAGGCACAATTTTTATAAAGTTTATAAAAGTCTTTGGACAAAATCATTCAAAATGATTAATCAGTAAAATATGTTTTGTTAAGCACATAAGACTGAATTATTAATAAAATAATTTTCGATAATATATTTTCAAATATTGGTGCTGTATAAAGTCATCACTTAGACTGTTATTTAAACATTAATTTTTATATCTATTCAAATAAAAATTGCAGAACTTTTAAAATTGATGTGTTTCAAGATTAGCTAAAATAATTTCATTTCTTTATGAGCAATCAACAACCTTAAGTGCATTTACAGAAAAACAATTATATAATTACTAAGCTTAGACAACTGCCTATATTCTGATTATAGTAAAGTTCTTTGAAATTGATAGAAAGTGATTTAAAGTTTGATAAACCGAATGATTGAAAAGGGAAGTAATAATTTAGCGAGTAAAAGCATTTTAACAGACCACAAGAAAGTTTTTTGTCGTAAAAGTTACTTGCTGTTGGCGGAAACATTTAAAATAGCTTTTCAGCAATTTCGAATTTAATTTCACGCTTAAGTAAATTTTTCTGCGTTTTTAAGAGTAACCGGAAGCTGAAAATGTTAAACAAATAAGAGTAATAAAAAGTCTACTTTCTGATTGACTTGAAAATTTTAGTTTAAATTTAAAAAAGATGATTTAAATTTCGTTTAATTATTGCAAAATAAATCATATCATAAAACTAATGTTGTTTTTAAAATGTAAGATATAAAAGCCTAGCATCCGCTATAAGGATGATGTTCTTGATGATGATAAGATCAACCTCTAAGTCCATATACAAATACCTGATCCATGATATTTCATTAGTGCCTCTTTCCGAAAAGACCTCTGCTGCTAAGGAGCTCAAATCTCTATTTCGTGATACTCCGCCCTGTTTTATAAAGCATCTTTAAGTAGTTTGAGTCCTTCAGCTATTAATAAGTCCTTAAAAAGCTCTCTAAATCTCTGGAAAGTTGTAAAATAGACGCAGAGAGCTTTCAGTATATCGTGACAAATCACTACATTTTTGCGTCTACTCTTTTTCATTCGTAGAATTTTACTAAACTTTTGAATGTCAATTGTTATTATTTCTTCAATTTGACTTTTGAAAATTTTTATTACAAAATCAAAAAGTTGAAAGTGATTTTTAAAATAATTGTATTAGAATTACACAAATTATTTAGCACAAATTGTCATGATCTTAATTAAATTTCAAAATTTAATTTTAGCTTGTATAGAGCGAAAATTTAATTTTTACAAGATGCCCTATTAATCAATTTTGTTACTAATTACAAGTTATATCAAACACACATCTTGAAACAAGCTACAAAATCTAGGACTTCAAACATTTTGAATAAAACTGTTTTTAAAATTGTAAATAGAATTAGTAATGACAAAATTTTTCAAACATAGTGAATTCCAATTCTAATGATGAATATAAAAAAGTTCGAATTTATATTGGTTTTAAAAATTTATTATTCGTTTTAAGTATAAATCAATTGATGCTAAATAGTGATGTACAGAAAAACTGGATTTTTTATTTCATTATATCTTTGTAGAAACTCAAAAGAAAAATGATAAATCATTATGTTTAAATATTTTCTTAAATTTTCTTTGCATGAAAACTTAGTTGAGATTACAAAATGTGAAATGAAAGTTTAATAACAAGAATGTCACCTGATCAGAATTAACTTATTTAATAACAATTTGCTTTACCTTTTGAAATAACTTAACTATTAATATATTGCTTTTTAAGATAACATACTTTTTAACTTTAGAAAATTTCTTTGCAAACTTTGAAATGATATTTCAGCAGGAGTTGAAAACTTAAAAAAGTATTTAATTTTTTCACTGAAATATAATCTTTCTATTAAGCGATATTTCGAAATTCAGTCTGAACTTTTAAAGCAGAGCTAATTTTTTGATACTGTTTATTTTGAAATTAAATTATCCCATAAATGAAAGAAAAGTTTTTTGGTGATACTGACAAGATAAAAAGTTCAAACTTGCGAAGAGCTACCAACGCACTTGCCTTTTACTAAATAACATAAAACAGAGCTGAAGTCAAGATGTTTTGCTATAAAACAGCTTCACAAATGCAGAGAACAACATGTAGTGACGTCATCACAACGCTCGAAGCCACTTAAAGTAAATTAGAGGTTTGATGGTCGCAAAAACTGTAAACAAAACATGAAATACGAGTTGTTATGATCAGAGGGTCACTTGGAAAGATCAGCAGAGTTGAAAAGAGTATATAGACGGCCATAAACCTCCCAATATTTTTATTCATAAAATGATGATATCATATAGATTTTAGGATACTGAAATAGATGCTTTGATTTTCTAAAAATAAAGACTTCTTCTATCAGAAGGATGATCTTTTATAATTGTATGTTAGGTGTCTGATCTTAATCTAGTTGGGAAATATTGTTAGATCATAATGAAATAGCGGTTGGGTTGAACCTTAACATAAAACCTCAAGTACAAATTGTAATAAAACAGAACTGAGAAAACAAAAAGAAAATAAGACAGGGATTACCGCCTGGAAGATTGTATCTTGAATAATGAAAGATTTTGAAATAGTTTCTTCTTAAGCTGAAAATATCGTTAGGTCATCAAAAATAAAACCTTCTTATGAAAGAGAAAATAGCTTAGTGATAAGAGTGTTGCCAATTATATTTTCAAAAAGTCTATTGTGTAGTTTGTATTGTTGATGACTTTGCGAGGTTTCTTCTGTAAACTAATTAATTAATTAAAATGGAAACTTTGTATCAAACGGTTGGAAGTTGGTTTACAATCTAAAATAGAATAATTTTAGTTTGAAAGATTAAAATAGAATTAAAACTGAAGGATTTTATTTAGATCAAATTAAGTTTAGTGTAATTAAACTGGTTCACCAAGAAGCGCTTGGTAACATTAAAGTCTGTTGTTGAGCTTCAGTTTGATGTCAAATTCATCTGAGTGTACAAAATAGAACTTTTAAATTAAAAAATCAGTTTGAAAATTAAGCAAAATATGACTACTTGAGATATAAGAAAAATTAAACTTCTGTGTTATTTTCTAATTTATGTAACAATTCTATTGTTAGTTTACAAATATTGTTTAGTCTAAAAGATGTAAAATTGATTTTAAAACAAATATTTGTTCCAATTTTATAAAATATCAGTTTGCTTTAACTTGGTGAAAATGTGAAAAACATTTTAGAGCAAATTTGCTTAATTTTGTGGTTTAACAATTTGATAAAAGCTTATAGAATTCTTAATATGCAAAGAAATTGAATCTATCATCACAATTATCCACATTTATAATATAAAAGTTTAGTGTATACGGGGAAAGCACGACTGATTTTAAAAAATTTAAAAATCAAAAGTTTGAAATATCTTTTGTTTTAGGATATTGTAATGTTTACTCGCAGTAAAATACTCGAATACAATTTTTAATAATTTTATGCTTAACAAATTCAGTCACCTGTTTCAAAACAAAGCTTTATGTTTCAAGACTGTTTATTTAAAGATTTAGGAAATCTAAAAAATATCATCAACTAAAGCTCTATGCATGTTTATCTTATAATTTTTGAAATCTGAATAAAATAAGTAAACCTTTTTAAAATGCTTAAAATGCAGCTTTTAGAATGTTTGTTATAACTTCAACTTTTATTAAAGTTTTGTAAATTGCAGTCTGTTGTGTTCTCAAGAAACAATTTCCGTTTTAAAGCTAATAAACCGAGTTATGAAAATATTTTCTGATCACGATAATGAGTTACTTTCACATGTACTCAAGTAAATTTCCATTAGCGCTGTTATTCTTAATAAAGTAATTAGTTTTATAGTTTTTATGATGTTCTTACTTTCTCTATAAGCTATCATCTCACGCAAGTTGGTAATACACATAAACAACATTTTTTAATTTATTATAATTCAAAATCAGTTTCAAATGATAGTTAGAAATTGCAACAATTTAATAAATTGATTATTTAAAAATATATTTTTATTTTAGTAAAAGTTATTAAATTGATCAATACATTAAAAGATAATAAACGCTTTAACTTGCATATGATAACTAGATATAAAAATAATTAAAGTAACAATACTTTGTATCAAATTATTTGTTGAACTGCAGAATAAATAAGTGTGTTATATGTTAGTTTATTTGAATAATTTGTTAACTAATATCTTATTTGTAAACTTCAAACCGAGTTTTTAGAACTTTTAACGACAATTATGAAGCTGTTGTATTAATTTATAGATTATTGACTTTATAAATTTAATTGCTTAAAAGATTATCTTGAAACGACAATTTTAAACAAGGCATATAAAAAAATAATGAATATGATCACGTATTGAATCTATAATAAGAATATGATTTAATAATCGTAATTTAAATAATTGTAAACTATTTGTATAGAAATTGTGTTCATTTCAACGGTATAATTGCCATAAAAACACATCTAGAAGCGAAATTCAACTTAACACTTTGGTGTAATGACATAATAAAGCTGAAAATAGCATAATTAACAAGCATGGTATATGATGTCATCATTTTATTAAGACATTGATTCTGCGAAACAAATCTTTAATAATATCAAATTTGTGACTAAACTCAAGGTTTCAGAGTTCAATAATTTTTGTTCAAATTTCTATTTATTGAAAGATTACCGGTAACAAAATTGGCCATAAATTTGACGTATCAAAGTTATTTGCATCCACTTAGACAAAAATTACATTTTTATTACAAATGAAGATGCTGAAATCTCTAAAGTTTGAAAAACTATGTAATCATTAAATCGTTTTAATATATTTTAGATTCGTCATTAAACTTTATTTTGCAGATAACCTTCATTTTATTCAAAAACCTTTTGTAACTTTCTAATTAAAGCGCACAATTATAAGTAATGGAGAAAAATAAAAGAAATATCTATTAGTTATCAGATGATTTCGTAATTTTCGACTTTTCAAAGTTTGAAGAAGGGGTTATTTCACAAAAAGTGCTATAACAAATTATATTGAATATTTGCTAAGAAAAGTTAAAACAAAACTGATTTAAATAATACGAAATGACTTAAATTGTATTACTTATTGAATTAAAAAACTTATTACAGAAATGTATAGCTAAAAGGTACTATAAAAATATTTTAAACTTCTAAATCTCTTTTTATAACAAATTAAGATTAAAAATCAGAGAAAAAGTTTTAAAAAATCGATCATTAGAATTCAAAATATAATTTTGAATTTTGTATCTGATTTTCTTGATATTAACTTCAATAATTGTTTCATAAGTTAAAAGTGACAAGATAAAAATAGAAATAATTATTTTAAACATTTTTCAATCAATTTGTAGATTACGTCCATTAATTCTATGCTATAAAAACAATACTACAACCCTCACCAAAATGTCCTTTTCTTTTTAATCTCTACCTTTTGATTAATCACTAAAATCGGCTAAATATAAATATTCAATATAAAAACACAATTATCAAACTATGATTTATTATTGAAAACTTCCCAGAGAAACTATCTTCAGTAAATCTTTTACAAGCTGTAACACCTTATAAAGCATCAATATTTTGCTTTAATCTTATCGACTATGATCATACAAACATATGATTAAACAAAGAATTGTGATGGGCAACCATTTCAAATTGAAGAAAAAAATTAAACTCATGACAAGGACACACAATTACTACAAGCAAAAGATGTAGATGACAGCTTCACCAGGGAACGGAACAGTTTAGACAAGCATAAAATTGATGTGGAAGTGAAAAAGACTACTACAGCTTTTCGAGTGTGCTGAAACTTACCAAGTACTTAGAACACAAAAACTTGATACAAATCAATTAAAATCTTAAGCTACGTCATTTATTACTAATCAAATATAAGCTTTGTTTCAATGAGGATGATGTTATGTTCTTCTCAAGTTAATAAAACCTCAAATGTTGATGAAATTAATAGTTCTTTGACTCAATCAATCTCACAATTAACTTTTTGTGGGTGTTACCAGCAGGCCTTAGGGTATTAACTTTGTAATAAAAACAGCGGAGAACACGAAGTATTATCACAAAGTTGAATCTGAAACCCTAAAGATGAAGTTACTTTTAGTTTTATGTTTTTTGATCTCAATTATTTCTGCTCAAATTTTAAATGATTCTATTCAGGATTTTATGAACTCCGCTCTTCGAATGTCACCACGTCATAATCAAGTCACAAACACTAACAGAATCTTTAAATCTTCGAATGATTTGACAAGACCAAAATCGAGAATCAGTAATCAGATACCGGCAAGATTTGAAGACGATCAAATTAGTGGAGGTCAAAGTTCAAGGTTTAGCAGAGTTGCTTCGGACTCTCATACTTCAATTCTCACTCCAATTAATTTTGATCCCAGTGAGTTGGATTTTTTAAATATCATTTGGTTTGATTTTTATCGTGTTTGTCAATTTTGATTAAAATTTGATTAATTTTAAAAAAAGTGGTTGGATAATGATTCAGAATAATATAAAATAAATAAAATTACAGTTAAGTAAGTTAAATAGAAATTATTAATAGTAAGATTTTAATTAAGTTAATGAATTAATAAAATAAGTGAAACAAATTAATTTTTTGGTGATAGCACACATCTATGTATATTTTTGTAAAAAACTTTAAACATAATATATATTTTCAATAATAAATAAATCAGTTAATTTTAATAATAATTTGAAATTATTTTCACATTATTACAACTTTGTTCCAATGTTTTTTTAGATGCCTCAAATAATCTTTTCATCTTTCAATATGATATTAGCTCTTTAGACCGAAAAATCCGCAGAAAGCGTCTTTTACAAGCGGAAATTAGAATCGATTTTCAAATGGCAGCTCGCAACAGAAACTTAATAGTTTCAGCTGAGCTTTTACTAAGTGGCAAAAAACCAATTACTGGTTTACTTTTAACAGCTCCAAAATCAATAAATAGAATCTCAAATGAAATTAATAGAAAATCACCAAAAATTATTCATTTCTCATTTGATGTGCTCAAATCTGGTTTCCATTCTACTAATCCGAGAAACAATTTTATTCAAGAGAACATTTTGGAAACATCTTCATCAAGAATTGAATTTTGGCGACCTCCTTCGTTTCATCTGCACTTAACATGCAAGAAGCCTGCTTCTAATTTATCTGTCAGTTGCTCAAAAAGACGTCTCAATGTTTATGCCTATCCTTGGCTCATACTTTCGTATTAAACTTTTGGTTTAAACTATTCCATTTCAGCTTTTTTGTTAACTTTTTAATACCTTAGCTTTTTAGAATTATTTATTTCCTATTTTTCAGACGCTTTTATATCTGTAAATTGAAATGTTTGTATTTTTCTCAGTAATAAACAAAATTATTCATTTTTTAATTTGAAATATTGAGAAACGTACCCGAGTTTTAATCAGAAATATTTAATCGTCTTAAAGCAGACTACACATTCAATTTAAATATATTTAAATATAATTTATCTTTGGCAGTAGTGTTTAAGTTATCTTGTTGTTTAATTTTTTTTAATTTTCTAGTATTTATTATCTGTAAACAAGGTTTATTTGCTTCATAGAATATATGGCATTTACAAAACTATAAAGATTGCTATAGAAACTTTATTGTGCATTTTATAAGTTTGATTTATTGAGTTGTCAAAACTCTATCTATCTATTAAGATAAATTATGTAACATTACTAGCTGAGGGTGTTATAGAAATATCTCAATCGTAAATTGTATAATGTTTATGCTGAGAATATATAAGCAAAAGCTTTTGTTGTATATTTTATAAAAAAAAGAAGTTTTTTCACTGAGTTTATTAAAACAATTTTATTAACAAAAAGTAACTTTTCTTTTTCCTTATATAAAAGTTGAAATTATCTTTATATTTAAAAAGATAGTAATTCAAAATTTAACAATATTATTATCATTTTGATAAATTCTAATTTTGAAATATTTTTCTTGGAAAAGTTTGCCATATCTGAAATTCAATCTGAAAGTAGTTAAAGAACGAACAGATCAGATGAAAAAAATAGGAAATAGATAATAAGACTTCATGAATAACACAAAGGCAATATTTATAAGCCTATTGCTATAAATCAAAAAGTAATTTGTTTAAACAGCCTCAAAATTTAACCACATCAATTGAATAAAACAGGAACAGTTTAAAAAACCTAAATAGTTCTATTCGGCGCTCGCGTCTGGTTTTAACAGTTTTGTTATCAGCAAGATATAGGTATTATATGAAACCAGCTTGAAAAAGTTATCAGAGAAATGATTGTTGTTTTTTACTAAGTTTGCTTTTGTCATAAATATAATATAATTCTAATAATTGTAGTACCTAAAATAAAAATTAAATGAAAATCAAATGCTTCTAACTGCTTATTGTACACTTATTTCTTTTGGTTTTACAGAAAGTACATAGAGCTTTCTTTGTTCTTTTATATGTACTTGATTCATTGAGTTTAAAATATTTGCTCAAAATAATGGGTGTTTTATTGGCTTATAAAAGACAAATTAATATGAACAAAATGATTTTACAATAGACTCATATTAGTTTATATGAAAAAAAGCATTATCGTTTTGTTATAAATTTATCTATGTATGTTTTTAGAAGTAGCAAAATAAACATCAAAAGAAAATGTTGTATTTTGAAACAATTACAATCTTAATAAAAACTACTCAATCATCATATATTTAAATTCTTTGTGGACAAAATAAAAATTTAAATTATTTAGATTTTAAAAATTTCAACAGATGGGTTAAAGAAAAAAAATACTATAAGATGCTTTGAGCTTAAATATTTACTTAATTTTTATCCGTAATTACTCTCAAGTTACGTCGAAGGCGATTTCATTAAAAACAATTTTTGACATAATTTTGCTAAATTTTGCTGCAGTCAAAGTATTTTCTTCAATATTTCTTTACAATTTTACTACAGACTATTTTAAACATTCGTTCATGAATATCATTAAACAGTATTTTAATTATTTATAAAATTTGCTGGTTGTCTGGAATACAATGTTTCGTTTGATTTTTGTAAAAATTGTATAATTTGAAAGTCTTAAACTGGACTTAAAAATTCTCATTTAACATTTATATTTATGAAACAATGAACTGCAAAAAAAAACTAGAATTTTTTTTAAATTTCTTCGTTTTCTTTAATGTTGATTGTTCTTCAGTTGTTTGTGGAATAGAATGCACCATTTGTAGCGATCGGTATTTATCGAATAAAAGAATCTTGTTTTTGAATTAAGATTGAAGCTATTTTAGTCTTACAAAAAATTCAAAGTTGAAAAGTTGTTGATAAGAAAGAAATCAGTTTACAAAGATATTCATAAAAATATTAGAAAAACATTTTTTGAATTTTTTGTTCTATCATTTACCTGTAAAATATAAATTTAAAAACTAAAAAAAAAGCGAAACAAACTGGACTTTCTATAAATATATTATAAATTCAACACTAAGTAGTATAAAATATTGTGCAATTAAAACACTTAATCAGATTAAAAATAAGATTTTCAAATTAATTTAGCATTATAATATTTACCAATTAAAGACAAATGAAACTTAAAAAAACATAGTATTAATTTAGGGGAAAATTTATTAACAAAAAAGAATTTCTACAACAGTTTTTAGATACTTGTTATACTGTATTGAATAAAATCGTGCTTACTTAGAAATGTTTTTGACAGCGAACTAACACTTTTACAATTTTTTAAAGGTGTCATATCAAAAATATATGTTTGGTGTTACTGTTATCATTTCTTCTACATGTTAAAATCGAAATCAAACATGTTTGCTTAAGTCTTTAAGGTTTTCATTCAGTGAAGACATTTAAGAAACAAACAAATGTTTCTTTCATACAAGTTAGATTTCTGTTAGATTTCAAAGTAAAACTTTTCTGAAGTGTTGGTTTTTTTGTAAACAAACGCACCTTTTAATAAGACAAGAGGCTATCACGTTTTTATCGAATGTATTTAAAAACATGGCAAAATTTTGTTTTTATAATTTAGAATAGATATATAATTATTATATTCCAAAAAATTGTTAAACGTTAGAAAATTTTTTCCAAAGAAATGAAAAAATTCACTTTTTTATTATTAAAGATTTCAGTTTCTTTACTTTGTGACTGTTACATGTTTGAAGATAAAACTCAGAAAGATGTTGAAACATAAAGAGTCGTTTTAAGCATTGAAATTCTAAATCTGACAAAATAGATCAAATTTAAAGATATATTTTAATTGAGTACTGAGTAATCAACAACAATTACCTTCTGTTTCTTAATTTTCTTAAAATAGCACTAAGTTGTTTTATATATCAAGCAAAAAGTTTGTAGCTGATTAAATAACAATTTGAATAATTAAACTTTAGTTACAAACGGATATTTATATTCTTGAAAATCATTGAAACAAACAAAGTAAGTTTCAATTGTATCATTTAAAATCTTAAAGATTTAAACAGGTGTTGATTATTTAAAATCTTACATAAGAATACTTCATTTAATTAATCAAAAGTCCATTGATATGTCAAAAATAGATAGACACCAAAATTTTGCAAATATAAATTCATTTTTTAGTGTTTTTCGGCTTTTATTTATGCAATTCAACCTTTCATTTTTTTCTAAATTTAAAACTCAAGCCTGCACAATTATAGTTTTAATTTAATTTAAAGTTCTTCAATTCAATACAATTATCACAGAAAAGATTATGTTGATTTAATTTCAAGCTAGATAAACTTCTTAAAGCAGATTTTATTCAAACTAATAATTTGTTTGATAAACTTTATACTAATTAGCAGCAAATTTAACAATTAATTTTCAATAAAATCTCTTCAAAACCAAATTCTGGTTTATCAAGATTAATTATTTATCCATTAATATTGTTATAATATAATTATAAATTAAGAAATAGTGTAGATTTATTGAGTTATATTTTGAGTTTTAGTTACATTGATTAATTTACAAAACTGAACTTAAACTTCGAAATTATTTTTGGGCAAAAATAGAGTCAGATTTTGAAAATTGTTTTGATTAATTACTTTAACATATCTTGATATAAACTCATTTGTTAAAAAAAAACAAATAAGTTTGTTTCGTTTAAGTAAAAATTTCGTAATCATAAAATTTAAAAAGATTTAAGTATATTAATAGACTATAAATATTTTACCTACAAACATTAACCTTTAACCTTTCAATGATAATTTACTTTCAAAAGTATAAGTTTATACAATATAAAAAGTTTCATTAAATTTATTTTCAACAAAAATTATTATTCGATTTCAATCAAGCTTACATAGTTAATGATACAGATTAAAGTTTGTTGATAATGACTGAGTTGAATTTTGAGTAGTAGTAAAACTTAAAGATAAAGTTATCTTAAAACAATTAAACAGGTTTATAAAATAAATTGTAAATAAAAGACTTAACAATTTTATATCATTGATTAGAAATTTAAAATTATTTATTCAGCTTATTTACAAAATATGTGTAAAAGTTGTTTGATGAAATTATTTGCATCATTAAGTCAAGTGTTTTATGTGTTTGTTGTAAGCCATTACTTCCGGAGTAAAACCATTTTCTATTTGTATCATCTTTAACAAATTTGTAAAAAGATCTAAAATTATATAAATTTCATCATAACAGAAAAATAGAAAATTGCTGACCAAAAGTTCAAACTAAGAATTTGGTTCAAAACAGTGAATATGGTCACATCAAGAAATTTGTAATTCATTTCAGCTTATACAAAAGTATCAAAAAAGAACATTTTAGAGTTGAACTTTGTGTAAAGATTGGCACACCAATGTTGGTTTTATTTTTTTTAGATTTCAATTATTTATTGTAACAATTTAGATATAAAAAATTAAACTTATTTAAGTTTTCTTACAAATCATAAAAACTTTTTAATTTTTTGACTATCTTTAATCATTTTTTCATTTTTTCCAGCAACAAAGGAATTTCTGTGAAGCGCTTAATGAATTAATTAAAGTGTTATTAATGTGGTTTACATATTCCTTCAGTTTTACACCAAAAATTTAAGAATGATGTAATCCTTTTAAACTGAGAATTAGAATTGTACTTATACCTCTAATTCTTTTATGCATTTTGCTGTTTGTGTACATTTTAAGTTTGTTGACATTTCTACAAAATATTTCAATAAATACTAATAATATTTCAAAATCTTAACTAAAACTCGAACTTAAATAATTTAATCATTTTGTAGAACAAAATGTTTTTTATATTTTATATAGAAAATTTTCAAAATAAATAGTGGTTTGAAGTGGTTAAAATACATGAAGATAAAACGCGAAAGATTATAATTCTGCTATAATACAAACAATAAAAAGTATAAAGTTCAATCTATTCAGAAAATAAACACAATTAAGCAGTTATCTTTTAAATGAAATCCTTTGAAAGTATTCTAAAAGATCTACAAATAATTTGCTATCTCATAAGTCTTTATCGAAATAAAAATATGAATTAATAAAGTTCACTAAAAGACAATTGAACTGTTTTTTTCAAGTTGAAATACTTTTATTTTTTCCGCTTAAACCTTCTGTTAGTATTGAAAGCTATAATAATTTATGAATTTATATGCTAAAAAGCGTGGATATCCCTAAAAAATTGAAACTATTTAGGTTTTCAATTAGTTTGTAAACATTGTTGAACTTTTTTGGAAGGTATTTTTCTCACTTTCTTAATAACCTCAAGTATTCGTGAAAGAATATGTAATCGCTTTCCACTAATCTTTTATCATTTAAACAGACAATTAAAAGGTTTTTGTTCTGTAATTACAAAATAATATTTTGATGTCAACACTGTTTGTTTTTTAAATATTTGTTTTTTAAAAATGATTAATCGAATTTATTGCCTATATTAGATTCTACCTTTATAACCACTAAACTAACAAAATCTATTTACAAAGTTTGCAAACTTAAGAAGAAATTTAATTAATTAATTCTTTTAGTCAAAACATTAAAAACCGAAATTATCTGTTAAAAAAAGAGAATTAAAACAATCTAACAAATGTAGTCTAAAATAGAAAATAGATAATAAAAATGATCAAAGCTTTTCACAGTTCACTAGTCTTTTAATAACTCTACTCTTAAATTTCACAACAAATGCTATGAGCTGATAGCATGAAATCGAAATCTCCCAAAGGTTTATTAGATCATCAAGAAGACTGCACGTTTTTATTATATGAATTTAAACAAATGAAGTTATTTAAGAAACCTTATTAGCTGACAATAGTTATTTTCTTTGTTAATCTTTAAGCTTAACAAATTTATTAATTTATGATCAAAATAGTAGCTTGCTATTTGAACACTAAAAATATTTTAAAGTTTTCATGTAAACTTCAAAATAAATATTATGTTTAAGGTAGGCGAGGATTTTTGCAATCTCTTCTAAGGTTAGAACTTTTAATTGTTTCTTTAATTACAATTATTTGTTGCTATCATTTTTGAACTAGAATAATATTAAACTTTTAGAAATTTTTGACTAAACTAAAAGTTGTTATTTTTTTTATTATATATCAGAATGAAGCAAACCTTTTTGACGATTTATAAGAAGTCATTAAACTAACATTACTCTTGACACTAAACACATCATTAGAAACAGATCACAAACAAGATGTCAATGACGTCACATCTCTCATGATAACTTCAAAAGACGAATAATGAATGAGCCACAAAAGGTGAATTTCTTAAAATATTTATATAAAAACAGGAAGTATTTTTTAGGGTAAAAATTGTTTTCTTTTTCCTCTTTAGATTGATTGATCTGCCGCCTCTGGATTTAGTGGAAGAAGTTTTGCCATAGCGATAGTATTATGCAGCGCCTGATGATTCAATCAGCCCAGAAGCTAATGAGGTTTATCTTTGCCTAATTATGTCAGTTTCTTCAAGTTTTATTTGAAAAAAAAATTGCCAAAAATAATGACACAGAAGGTTTTGGTTTTGTGAGATTAATTAAACATCTTTATCATCAAGATCTTTATTTAAATTGAATCTAAAGGAAAAAGAAGTAATTATTCGTTTTGAAATGTCTTCCTCCCTTTAACTAATGATTTTTAATTTTGAAATATTTGTAGCTAATAGAAAAAATTAGATCTTTATGTTAGTTGAAATTAAACAAAATAATAATACCTCTATAGAAATCAACGATTATAAGATGATTGCAGTTATAATAAGAAACAATTTTTAATATTAAAACAGAAACTTTTTTACTATACAAATAATAGTAGTTGAAAGTTTATTCAATAATCATTTGTCTATTAATAATAAATAAGTCATTTGGGTTTTACCAAAACATTTGTTTTGCAAAATTTATTGAATATGCAAACTAATATAATTTATTTGTCATACAAAATTTGACTTTGAAAGTTTATTTTAATCATTTTATATAAGATAAAAAATATTTTATGTGTACTTGTTAACATATACTTTCTAAAAATGTAAAACTATTAAAATATCAATTAACAATCAATTCTGGTAAACAGAAAAGGTTTCAGCAGCCACAATAAAGGATATCCAATTTGCCCGAATTTATTTCTTATCAAATTTCCTATCATTATATAAAATTAAAGGAGACATTTTATTTAACCAACAGCGCCACCTACTGTTTGAATTTGTTAGTAATAGGTTTATGACATTGGAGGAAAATTCTAATTAATTCTTAGATTTTGACAAGCAATACATGACATCATTGAATTTTGTATAAAAGAGCTATCTAACTTTCACAGAAAGAAATTATTGTTCACTGTTTCAATAAAAGTATTTAATACATAACTAAAAACTAACTGATTTATTTCTTTTTTGTTTGTATATAGACAATATATCATGTAATTAATTTCGTCAATATTTATCCGGTTTTTACACTATAAGTCATCCGGTTGTTTTTGATTATCATTTGGAAGAGATTAAAATATAAATTCTTCACAGGAATGTATGTAAAACATTTCCCACTTTTAGTGTTTGAGGTGAAAAACCACTAAATAACTTTGTAAGAACTCATAATAAAGCAAAAGTAGCTGCTTACTGTCAATAGAATGAAATAAATCATTTGAAAATAATCTTGTTTAGATTTTTATCAATGTTTTGCTTGTTGTCGTTAAATACTTGTGATTATTAAAACTTGAAATTGTTTATTTGAAATTGAATGATAAATAAGTTTAGGTTGATTAAAAAAATTTATTTTTAGCTTACTTCCTTTTTATAAATTTAAAAAGAAATAATTTCTTGAAGGTATTATTCTCATAGTATCAAAAAATGTGTCTTATGAAACAAAAAGCTCTATCATTAATTCAAAGATACAAAAATAAATATAAATTAAAACATAACAATTGACAGTTTGAAGTTTTTTATCAATTTTATGTTAGTTCAACGAAACCAAAAACTTTATTTAATGTTTTTACAGAACAATTTTCAAAATAGTATTTTGTAAAATATAGAATTAAAAGGATTCAAAAACGATACAAGAGGTTCCTTTACTCCATTTCAAGTTTTTTCATCATATCTTCTTATAAAAGTCTAACTTTTAGTCAAAAATTTGCTTTAGCAACTTTTTTAGCTTTTGAATAAAAGTATTTTTGTTTAACTGTAATAATTGAAATAGTTAAAATTTATTGGCAACAGTAAAGTTTAAAATTGCTAAAAACTCTATTAAGGAAAATCTAACCCAATTCAATTTTGATTGCCTAAAAATGAAATCGGTGAATAACAAATTCATTTAAAATCTCAAAAACTGTTATCACGTAAGAGATATCAATATCATTAAATGACTGTTTAGTTACATCTCGTATTTCACTAAACTGTATTTTAATTTTAATATTACTCATCAACAGCCCCCGGAACAACAAGTAAACTTAAGATACATTAAAATAAAAATTATATAAAATCGTTGACCAAAAGTCAGTTAGGAAGTAAATTAGGATAAATTACAGGCTCGTTATTCACGTGTTCAGTGTGAAAATGATCAAATAGCAATCAATATTTCCCTAAAAATTATTCTCACGAACATTTTCACGGTCATTAACTTCTGTGTTTCGACTGAATAATATTAGATAAAAGTTGAAAGTTCTTTCCTTATGAACTCTTTTAAGCTTTTATTTGATTAAAAACTGAACCTAAAATGCAGTTGGTGCCAAACGCAACTAAGAAAAACTAAACTATAAAGATTAATTTAACTACAAAGCTTTATACAGGTTTATAAATGTTCGAAATAAAATTGGGATAAGAAATCAAAAAAACTTTGCAAACTGCTTTTCTTAAAAATAAAATTTCAGATTCTGTTTTAATACATTTATATAAAAGATATTTGAAACAATTTTTAAGTAGTTTAAAGGATTCCAAGTAAAATTTGATAAGATTAATTTATTATTGTTTAATAAAGAAAGTTAATTTAAGATTATAATCTAAGATAGAATTAATTGCAAGTTTATTTATTCTTTCAGGACTTTAGAATATGGTTAAGTAAAAAGTATAATATTTAAAGATTTAAACAAAATTAAAATTCTACTTTTATGTAAGTTGCTTTCAAGGGTTAGTAGATCTAAAAGTTTACAAACAAATGTAAGTTTGGAGTAATTATAAAAAACAATCATTGATATCAGAAAAAAATATTTTATTAAATAAATCCTCAACTTTAGCTTAGTCCTTAAAGCCTTTTTCAACCTTACTACATAAACATTATTCAAAGCTTTTAAAATTTATTTCAAAACACTCAATTAAACCAAAATTAAATTATAACCAAAATGACTTTTCGTCAAAAATCTTCGGATAATAAAATTAATAATAACAAATTTTTTGATGATTGATTCAACTTCAACAAATCATCAAGCTTGAATTTTAGGCATATATAATAAGAATAGAATATAGACAGCATTTATGTACTAGTTCAATTGTTGTAACTTCTCCAATAGTACTTTTTGATGATCTTCATCATATTTTCCCCTGATCCTCATCAGTTTAGGATCAAACGGAGATGCAGCATGGACTTTTGCAGGATACCTAACAGCCATTCTTTCAACCTCATAATTTCCTTCACTTATTACACCATCAGCAATATTTTCTCCCTCAATATATCTAAACCAACAAACAAAGCTCATCAAATTTAATCTTAAATGTAATCAAATTAACTTACGCCCATCCTAAGTTAGAAGACAAGCTGTAAGAGAAATCAGCTGAGCGTAAAAACCCAACAATCTTATTATCTCTCCACAAAACTTCATGACCAAACATAGGGACTTCACTATCAAACAGAATTTGGTTAATTGTAAAAACAGTTGATGATAGACTACCTGTCAACTGTTACACAAGCGAGAACTTTACTAGGTGGAGTGTTTCTTATCTCAGCAAGTTTTTCACTTCCAACGTAACGCTTCGTTTTCTGACAAAACGAAAGAAGTCGAGCTTCTGCAGGGTTGTCATGACAAGAGATTGTATGAGGCCAGTGATGAAAACCTAAAATAAATCCTCAGAGGTTAGACTCTGGAAACCATTTTGATGTATCTACCTCACCTACTTCTCCACTTAAAGATTCCATCGTTCGATAACCTGCTAAGCAACCACCTCGAGATTCAACTTCTCCCATAATTGCTTCGTAGATCTTTCCACCAGCTTCTCTAGTACAATGAACTTCATAACCTCGTTCGCCAACGAATGAAAGTCTGAAGAAAAATAATTTCCTTTAAATTCTTATCTGAATATTCTTTTAAATATATTTTTATTAACTAATTCAGTTTTAATTTTTATAGTTCTCTAACACTCAGAAAACTTTAAGCTTTCACAAATTTGTAAAATTTTTATTTATTCAGTTTTAAATTTTATTTAGATTATGGTTTGTAAGACCTGAAAGCATTTCAAGTATAATTATTTTATTTATGCTTGAATAAAAATACGAAATAGTTTAAAAGCAAACAGTTAACATATGAACAGTTTGAGCAATCTATATTTATCTACAAGAGTTTTAATCAGTTTTAATTGAATAGTTTTTTATTAAATACAAGATTACTGTAAGATTAATAAACTTAATTTTTTGTTAGTAATCAATCTAGCTTTTTTAGCAACTTATTTAATAATTTAAAACAAATTTTCAGTTACAACATTAGAATTGTTTCAATTAATAAAAAACAATTACAAACTATTTCTAGTAAAAATCAAACTAACCTTCCAATCATGGCTTCCAAGCCAGCAATTTTGGCTTTATTCCATCTTGCATATTTCAAATCATCTAAGTCTGTTCCTTGAGTTACTTTTTTCATTACTTCTAAACTGTTAATAATATAAATATATCAGTTGAAAAATAAAAAGCAAATAAACTCTGTAAAAAACTTTAATTCTATTACATTCTTTTAAATTTAGATAATACTTACTTTTTTTAATAATAAATAATTATTAGATTATAAAAAGAACTTTAGAACTAAAATGTTGAATCATTAAATTGATTTAAAAGTTTACAAATAACTTGCAAGAATGAATTTGGTAATAAATCATTTCATAACTTCGTTATTGGCTATTATACATTTATAAACTATTTGAAAACGTAGATCCAAAATACCTTTTAGGTCCTTGGATACTGATCAGCGTTAACTCATCAGTGCGATCTTCTACTAAGCAGTTTAAATTTCGGTCTTGTGCTAAACGCTGTAAGTGATTTTGACAATAAACCGCTGATGCAGAACTTACAGTTAGATAAACTTCGTTTGCTGTAAGATAGTATGTAAAAGTTGAATAAAATTAAATTATAGGTAGCTAATGTTGTTTGATAATGTTTATTGATTTAAATTCACTTTTGTTTTGATTAATTTACTGAATTTATATTTGTAACTAATTGTTTGTTTAAGTTGAAGCAAGATAAACAAGAATGTTGCTGAATTTCAACATTTGTAGAAAGCTTTTTAAAAACTCGTTAGCATCAATATTTCAACATGAAATGAAATATTGTTTTTAATATCAGTATTCGAAAAAAATAATAAATATATACAAAAGAATAATATTAGATAAATAAATATTAATTAAGGATTAGTCATTATGTGAAGCTATAAAAATGGAAAATAAAGTTACTGTTTATAATGTTTTTATAAATTGGCAGTAATTGAAGAAATACCAACTTAACTTAAACAAATTTAACTTCAATATTTATATAAAATATTTTGAACAAAGTTAATTTTCGCTTAAACTATATTAGCTATTAATACTCAGTGACAAATGCAGTTAGCAAGCAAATTCTGCAATTAAAGCTGCTGTTTTGTGATATTATGGTTAGAGTAAACAAGTTCTTACACTCTTAAATACGATGACAAAGAAACTTTTAGAATAAGAAAATACTGTTTGTATTTGACAAACAGTTTTCGAAGTCAAGCTATAAAATTAAATCCATTTTTTACTTTTTAAATCTTTAAGCAAGATTGCTTCAACTTAGCCAAAAAAAGATATCTCATTGCTAAACGAGTAAATATTGACCAACAAATATTTATTTGATTGAAAATTATAGCTTAGTAATGACCGTGCATTATTTATTAGAAATCATTTACCAATACCAACTAAATTTGTAGTAAACATTTGAAGTCACCTCCAGTAGGAGATGTAATTATTGTGGCGACTCCATCATTTTCGATTCCCGCAGCTTCATTTAGTAGAAGCATATATAAAAATTGTCCTGGTTTAGATTTGCTTACATCTCTTGTAAAAGCCAAAGTGGCTAATTGTACAGCGTCAGGACCGGTCAGAGCCAGTTTAGCCATATATGAGGAATCGATAACAGCACATGATGTACGACAAGTCAAACATTCTTTGCCAATCTATAATTTGTTGATTTAGAATAATATTCTGTGAAAGATCTTTGAAAGTTTTTGGTATAAAAACTTTTCGATGAAACTTGTTGTGGTTTGATGTAATCAAATCTTATTATTGATTCTGAAATCTAGAAGCAAAACATAAAATTTGAGATCTCACTAATTTGTGACTTTTCTCTGGAAAGTCATAGGTACAATCTTCTAAGACTTTATCCAAATAAGGGTACGGATCATTTTTATCATGCCCATAAGACCCATAAAAGTCATAATCTTTCACGTCAAAGTTGTCAGCTCTTTCACCATCTAAATAATAAGCTGGTCTTTCATAACTGAATCTACAACCCATCAACGCATTCTTCTTCAAATGTTCCTAAATTTCAAGCAACAAAATTAACACAATCACCAAAAATATCTTCAAATTACGTCATGAAGAGGTCCAACTTTCTGATTTCTGCCCCCTAGTGGTTGATCATGCGGATAAACCACCATATAGCGACGCGCGAAGCTCTCATGAGACGTCTCCTTGACCCACTTGTTGAAGCTGCTCAGTTTGGGTTGAAAACGTCTAAAAATCCACGAAATTTGATGACCTCATCACCAAAGTTTATCGATTACTTGACGTCACAATTGAAGATGTCATATTCCGGGTATCCTCTGAGCGCGAGAAGAGCAATCTGTCTTCCGGCTCCTCCTCCCATCATCATTCCTCCACTATTAAATCCGCTTCCATAGAAGAAACCCCTCAGTAGCGGGGATTCCCCCATTATGGGTCTAGTGTCAGGTGTGAAGGTTTCTGTTGTGGATAAATCTTATTGATTGGTTGAAACTTCACTAAACCAATTTTAACCATGTGACCAACTAGCAGCTATTTTAAACCATATTTAACCAGTTAAATAGTATTAGAACTGCTTACCAGGACCACATACAGTAGATCTAATGCCTGCTTCACCAATTGCTGGTATTCTGTTAATAGCTGCCTCAATATGCTGCCCAAAAATGTCCCAATCAATATCATATAATCCAAAATGAAAGTCCTTGGGAATCTGTGAATATTTGAGAGTTGTATGAAATCAATCCAGCACTTTTTTCAATAAATGATCTTTACAAGTCATGTCAAATATTTACTTTGTATATAAACCAACGTTTTTCAACTATTTCTAATTTTGGTGGATTAAATTTGGATGAAATTTTTTTTTTTTTTTTTTTTTTATATATATAAATGCGAAGGAGGGTGCCTAAAGAGAGCACATCTCACTAACACACATTCTCGGGAGTTTTTTTTTATGGTTTTTCTCAAGAGTTTTATATGTCTCCACCTGGGGTCGAACCCGGTACTTCCTAGCTAGATGTACCTTGTAGCTAGGTGTAGTAACCGCTTCGCCACCAAGCAGGACTTTTAGCTAAGTTAATTTTTTGGAAACTTTCTTTTAAAAGATAAGTTTCTGAATAACTTTTATAGATGTTTAAAAATTTGTTTTATTTTTACATTTTTTACTAAATGCGGAGTTGACTCATAACCACCAAACTGAACAGCATCTCCTTGTGGCTTAATATAAACAGTCAGGGCATCTTTAATCATTGGCCTGCCAAGAATTCCTTCAATTCCTCCAGTAACAACATAAGCATGTTCATAAACTAGTTGGGGCACTTTCAAACCAACCATCTGTCGATCAAATAGAAACTTTCATTGACTTCATCATATACTACTGAGTTACTTTTAAAAATTATAATTTATTTTTACATCACCAATGTAGTTAGACCAAGCCCCAGCACAATTGAATACGTGTTTAGTCTTCACTGTCCCCAAATTGGTCTCTACACCACAAACCCTTGCCAGCCCTAAGTCATCTACTTCAGTAAGAATGTTTGTGACGTCACAACCTTCCATCAACTGAATACATCTTTAATTTAAGAAGATGAAGATCAAATGATTCAACTTACCTCTAGTCCGTTTTTTCTTCCAGCTTTTATGTAAGACATACAAAAGGTAGCCGGATCTATTGTTCCACATTCTGGAGTAAATTCAGCTGCATGTATGTCATCTATATTGACCAGCGGATGGATATCTGGGATTTCGTAAGGCTTCACCTCTTGGACCTCAACTCCAAAAGCTTTTATGAACTAAAACCCAATAAAACAAAATCTTTATGAAAATTCTTATTTTGTTTTTTACTTAACTTCATTTACTAAAATTATTATTAAAATTGCTTTTTTTATATAATATCTAATTAAGATTTATAGAATTTTAAAGATCTAATTTAACTTTGTATAATCTTTTCAAAGAAAAATTCTCAAATTTAACATCAGTTAGTAATCCAACTCTTCTCAACTCACGCTTGTGATTCTTCTATTGTTTTTTGTTTCATCAGGGGTCTTATTTGTGTGCAGGGTACCAGTTTGTATCCAACCCGCACTCTCCCCAGTTTCTTCAGGAAGTATATCTCGAATCAAATCTCTTGTTTGCAACTGCATCAAAGTCTCAGATTCACTCCCTCTAAAAGTGTATAAAATTCCTGAAAAAAAGAAGAATTTAAAACGATTCCAAAGAAAACAACTCTTCAACCAACCAGCAGTATGCCAAGTGGTTCCTGATGTTACTTTGTGTTTCTCTAGTAACAGAACTTTTCCAGCATTAAATTTTGCTAAGTGATAAGCTGTGCTACATCCTAAAGACCCTGCTCCAATTACCACAGCATCTACTTCTGTTGGAAATGATTTTTCGCCAGTATTAATGGAATCTTTATTATGATGAATTGATGTTTCATAAGGTACATCTTTTACTTCTGATTTAATTGATTTATTTCTAAGACTCCTACAATTATATGAATAAGACCCAAAAATCAGATTGTGAAATCTAGATCTTAACATCATGATTTTTACTTAGAAATAGTTTTAGTAACTGCCTGTAAGCAAACCATAAAAGTTGAAACTAGCTTTTAAAACATTTATTTTTGAAATGTTCTTAAAATTCATTCATATATTTAGAATCTGAAATAAAAAAAAAAACTTTTAATTCCAAAATAACAAATAACTCATAAAAAATTAATCAAAAATAAACATTATCAGTGTAACCACTTTAAATGTAAGTAAGTTAAAACTTTCTTTTCTAAAGCAAACCTTATAAATAAAGCCTACTCTCAAATTATCAACACCATAAGTTTGATTAATAAAAGCTTCAGCTTAATACTAGCCAAATAAAGTAATGATTGATTTTTGTCTATGCGCTGACAAAACAACTTCTGAGTTCTCTTGCTTAAGCAAACATTTCAAGTTTTTTGCTGTTATTGAATTACTTTATTAGTCTTTAGTAGTTTATTTGTTACAATCATTGCTTAAATTATTAACAACTTAAATATTATATTTTAAACTTTAGTTGATTTGTAAAAATATTGCATTCACTCAAGGCTATATTTCCTGAAGCAACTACAAAGCATTATTTAACTATTTTTAGGGAAAACAGTTTGTGTGCTCAAAAAGTGGCGTAACAGACCAGTCGACCGTATCTTCGATAACGTTTAGACTACAATCCACATACTGCACTCTACTAACCCCACTGTTTAAAGGTTTTATCACTTTATCATCTGACTTTAAATGACACAATTATGTTTCCGAAATCTTTGGAAAATCAGTCAACCTTCTCTACCTTATTACAAAGACCTTTAGCTCTAAGGATCTATGATTGAAAATAGTTCTTATTTTCAAATTTATCCACAGTTTAATTGACCTTAAATTCTTTGATTTCTTTTCCACTAGTCCTTTCCTCAAGTTATATTAACTCAGACGACACACATTACATCTTAATAAGCCTATATCACCTGGTACATTAATCAGAGCAAATTTTTTCTCATACTGCAGAATTAGTACTTGGAACCAGCTGCCATCAGACATTGTCATGTCAGAATCACTCGTGTTGCTTAAGCAGAAGTTGAAGCGTTATAACATTTACAACACTTCCATTTCTAAACAACGATCATTTTTCTTTTTTTTATGTTATTAATGTTTTATGTAATTTATGTTGTTATATTGTTTGAGTACTACTGAGCTCCTATGCGCTACATCTTTTTTCTGTATTTGTACCCTAACTATATAAAATAACCACATTTTTGGTGAGAATGTGTGTTAGCAAGAATTGCTCTCTTTACAAACTTTCCTTTGCGTTTGTTGTAATAAAATAAAAGATCTAATGAGACAGTTTCAAAACTTTATGATGACATCATTTCAACTTCAAAGCATTTCCTTTTTCATCAGCATATCAGGAAACATTCGTTAAAACGATTCACTTGGAAAGAAAAAGGCTTCTATCAGCATACTTTTAGGAGACTTTACTTATTTATAAGTTAACAATCAATTTATCAGAAGCTTGTCTTAGATTTAAGTTATTGATAAAGTTATTCGTCTAAAGTTATTAGAATTTTTATATCGATGAAATTATTGATGATAAGTTAACTTTAAGTCTTTTTTATAGTTAGTCATCGACATTTTATTTCTTGATAGGAACATTACAAAATTTGCAATCAATTTCTTGTAGCTTAAGTTAATACAAGTATAATTAAAATTATTAAAAAATAAATCTAAGTTGAATATGTTATTAGAAACAGCTAAGAAAACTAAAAATGCTTTTAATGTGGTATTTTTTAATCTTTCAAGTTATTTGCGTGACAGCTAAAGGTAAGACATTAATTTAATTAAGTATTTAGAGATACAACCATCAAATTAGTTGCTTTAGGACGTGTTAATTACCTTAGTTCAAAGACCAATAAGCGAGGAAAATGGACTCATAACTATATCCGCAGTCATTCTGATTTCTGTAGAAGAATTTGTGAAAGTCATTGAGGTTGACTTTACACAGAACAGACTTTTCCTGCACTAGAGAAGTCGCCCACCAGGGATATAACAAATTTACTCAAAATGTATGCTGTGGAGTTTTCCCTCTAATCTGGATTTTATTTCAGAATTTACTCTTCCCCTAAGCACTAATTGATACTAACTGCGCATAGTTTACAGTATCTATCTAGAGCAACTGTAAATCAAAAATAGATTACTATTGGATGTATATTACCAAAGCATAACATTATCAAAACGTCATCAAATACACGTAATAAAATTAATTTACAATTGTTTATATAATATATAAGAAGTAGGTAGTTTTATTTTACGCATTTCTCCACTTAGTTTAAATGCAATCATTATTTTTTTGTTTTTGTACAAGTAATTAGTAAATAACTTTTATAGAAAAAGAATGCTTGTCAAGTGGTCATCGTTGTGATCCACTTAATATGCCTTTATGTATTAAAGATTTCTACTTGTCTATTGTTACAACTGGCAAATACCCTGAAGGTCGTCCAGACTATTGCCCAGGTACTTAAGTCTTGAATCAAAATAAAATGACTATTTGACCTCTCTTTAGATACTCACCAACCTCCGATTAAAGGTCCATCTTTTGTTCCATCTAAATTCCCTTGTCGTAGTGAGGACGGTTATTTTAGATGTTCCAACGAAACTACCAGTAATAATTGTATAAGAAGATCTATTGTCAATTCTTTCTCCTTTTATACTCTTTTTCAACTTTGTCGTGGATCACATAAAGATTATATACATCTCAATTGCACTGATGATGAAGTTAGATGCTACACACATAAGTTAGTTAATTCCATTTTTCCTATTTTTGATTTCAGTCTTTAAAAAGTAATTATTTTTATTTATTTAATAGTAATTACTAACTAAGAAAACTTTATTATAAGATGAAATTTGCAGGACACAACACACACACAAAACAGAACAACACTACCTAACACTATACAACAAACTCTATATAACACATACCGGTACATGTGTCTTACAAATGAAATTTACTAATGCGGTAAGATAATCTTCTACTATACAACTCAAATACAACCTCCACTGAAAATCGTTCATTTATGAACAGTTTTACTTTTTCTAAAAATACTTTGGTTTGAACACTAATTAAATAGATACGATAATAGACTAACTAATTATTAGTCTAAAACTTTCTTCCCTATTTATAGCTTTTCAAACATTTATTTCAAAAACATTTAAACGAATTTTGAAAAAAATATTTTCTCTTTAAAATAATCATCTATGAAAATCCAAATATATCTAAAGCAGAACTTAACTAAAAGTACCCAGAGAAATTTTACAAAAGCTAACCCAAGTTGAAGTTAAGTACTAATAAAAAAACTAAAAACTAATTACGTTAAAAATACAACTTTTCAAACTATTTAAACGAAATTGAAAATTAATAATCAATTAACAAAGTTGTTTGCAGAATGTGCATTGCCAGACTCGATGTGTTTACCACAAGCGGTTGCTTATTCACGAAAAGACGCATCTACCTTCGTTGTCATGACAGCGAGTTTCAGTGTAAATCTAGCGGTAGGTGTATACCTCGTAGCTGGGTTAAGGATGGTTCTGTTGACTGCTCACAAACAAAAGTTAGTTTTTCATTAAAAATTGTCTCAAAATGATCTTAATCGATTGATTGAAAGGATCAACTGGAAGATCTAAGTGATGAGGAGACAACTTTGAAATGTTTCAATAAAACTGAATTTCAATGTCATAATGGAAGATGTCTTCCTCGTGAGCGAGTCAGGAACGGATTGGTGGATTGTGAAGATGGAGAAGATGAAGAATATCATCTGATCTGTGATCTTGACAACGAGTTTAAGTGCAACTTCAGTGGAAGATGTCTACCGCGTTATCGCGTTAATGACGGTTTTGCTGATTGTAATGATTCATCTGATGAAAGAATCTCGAATCTTTGTCGTGAAGATGAATTCGATTGTCACGATGGTCGCTGTATTCCGCGATTATGGGTCTCAGATCACAATCGAAACTGTAAATCTGGACTAGATGAGATACAAATACTAGAATCTTGCAAAGAAGATGAATTTCAGTGTAAAGATACCACTAGGTGTCTCCCTTTACAATATAAATGCGATGGAATCGCTAATTGCAAGGATTGTAGCGATGAGATCGAGATGTGTTCAGAAGCCCGGATGTTTCGATGTCGCGATAATTCGAGATGCATCCCTTGGGCAAGGACTTGTGATCATCATCTCGACTGTATCGATGGCTCGGATGAAGATTTCTTCCCGGCATTCGGCTTCAAATGTGTCAATCAACCAGATAATTGTCACGTGCCACAATTCCTGGTCGCTGAAAGCATTTTAAGGTTTTGTGACGACCAATCAGATGCCTGCTTTGATTCTGAAGGCAACTTTCAATGCGCTAAGTGTCTGGTGGATGACATGATCATATCACGTGATCAACTTTGTGATGGAATCTTTGATTGTAAAGATTTTTCCGATGAATGTCTGTGTGACATCACCATGGCATCGCGCGCCTGTGATCAGCTCTTAAATGGAAGATGTGGAAAAGATCAGTTTTGTGACTCTTCTGAAGATTGTGAAGATAATGTGGATGAAAGATTTTGTAGAAGGTCACTTGCAACTGAGAAAAACTTCTTGTGTTCAGGGAGCAACAGAACCGACCCTTCAAACAAGGTCCCAGCTTCCGTCGCAATTCGTTGCGATGGTAACGCAGAATGTCCTTATTTTGATGATGAAGACAACTGTTCTGAAAAGAAATTAGAGTTCAAGTGCAAAAAGGATTCTTTCATCAATCCTGTGACGTCATGGCAAGTTTGTGATGGAGTTAAAGACTGTTTGTCGGGTGCAGATGAGATGAACTGTCCGCAGAGGTTCTATTGTGACGCAGGGATCAAAACAGTCCAATCAAAGTTCGATAAGGAAGTTATAAGTATCAGTCAATCACAAAAATGTGATGGGAAAGTTGATTGTAAGGATTTTTCGGATGAAACTGAATGTTCAGATCATTTTTATTGTGAGAATCAAGACCCTTTGTTTATTAACAGATCTAAATACAATGATGGATACCCAGATTGTTCTGATAACTCCGATGAATGTGCCCCAGAAAAATTTGTTCCTAGTTTAATTTCCTCACATACTAATCTGATCTCAAATAGATTCTTTCACCTTTGCTTCTCAGTAATTAGTTTGGTTGGTTTAGTTGCAAATGTTGTTTGGATTGTTAAGATGCTTCTAGAAGTTAAAAATGTTAAAAGAAACCTTCTTCTACCAATCTGTAAACGAACGCTTATAATCAATTTAGCAACTTTGAATATACTTTGTTGCATTTCATTATTGATTTTAATATTTAAATCATTGATATACTCAGGAGTGTATTGTTATTATGACTTTAATTGGCGTTCAAGCCGGCTTTGTAATTTGGTTGGACTCTTATTTTTTCTGTCAATTCAAACTAGATTTTGTATTTTACTAATACTTCTCACTTTAAGACTTCAAACTACTTTCAAAACTTTTATATTTAATAAGTTTAAAGCATATTTCGTTGATATGTTTATTCTAATTTCATGGTTTTTTGGACTAGCTTCTGCTTTGTTTCCAATAATCAGCACAAGTTTTGAACGAAGCATTATCATCAAATCAAATCCTTATTTTAAAACTGTAGAAATACCTAGATCAAAATTCAATCTTTTTTTTAACAAAGCAAGTTCAATATTAAAATTATTTGGAAGTGAACAAGTAAAACCCAAATCGGAACAGGAAATCAATGTAATCGCTACCCTGGGTTTTTATAGCGATCAAAGCATATGTCTGGCAGATATATTTGTATCACAGAAACTTAGTAAGTTCTCAGCAATAATAGTAATATTTGATATTATAGCTTTCACGATTCTATTAATTATGTTTCTGATTATATCAAAAAGAAAGAATTTTGAAAATAATTTAAATTCAAAACGTAAAAGAGAAAGGTCAAGAAACATAAATGAGAAAATTGATATTATCATTATAATCAATTTCATAGATTGGATTGTAATATTCTCTTTATGTATTGCTAATTACTTCACGAAAGATGAAGATTTGAGAAGAGATTTTCTTACACCAATCTTCTTAGCATTTTTTCTAGTGATGTTGGAACCAATTGTTTTTATGTTAAGCTCACGAAGTCATGACATCATAAAGAGACTGAAAAGAGGTTTGACAGATTGCATGTAAACCAACTCAGACCAAAGTAATGTACAAACAGAAACAAAATTGGAGTTATTAATTGTTACTTTCTAATCATGAATAAAATACACTTTTGAATTCAACTTTGTTAATTTTGACTATTTTAGAAATAAAGACAAATCACGCGACACTTGTTTTGAGTTAAATTGACTTTATGCATAATTTAAAACTCATTATATCTAATTATACAATTTTCAAATAACGTAGTCACAATATAAGTTATATTAAAAAATCTTCATAATTGTAGGTTTCATAGTTTTTATTCAGCTGTTTAAGTTTACTAGGTTTATTTAATTAAAATACTATAATTAAAAGAGGTTACTACAATCATTTTAAGAACAATTTCTATTAACACATTTGTTGTTTTGAACCCCACTACATGTACTTTTAAACAAGTAAATCATATTACATGACAAGCTTACAATAGTGAAATTAAAACGAAGTTTGTTATAGTGTTCTTTAGCAAATTATCTTTGGTGTAATATTAATCATATTTGGAATTCTTTTATATATTTAACAAAATGAATCTTAAGGGTTTAAACTGATTACTTAAACATTTTACTACTTTAATAATTATTTAAATGAACGCTGTAAGTACTTTTAAGTCCAAATCCTTAATTTTAGCTTACAAAAGGTTTTTATTTGTTTCTACAACAATATTTAAACTTAGTGGTTATTTTATTACAGTACTTTTCTTATTAGACAATACAATTTTTGTCATAATTTTTTTTGCATTTTAATAACGAATGAAATAAGGTAGTGATAGCTAAAAATAATTTCTATCTTATTCACTTCTACATTATACAGTTTATATATAACAAAACCAACTAAATGAAATTTATTTCAGATTTCCTCAATCTTTTTTCTCACCTTTCTTAATGACTCCATTATTTTTCTCACATGAACGGTCTTATGAATCTTATCTTCTGTGTTTACTGGTAATTTGTCAAAAAAATGCATTTTGTAAAGTCATTTACCAACAGCTTTTTCATTTTAATCTATTCTAAAATTCTCTAAGACTCTTATGGTAAGCTTTTAATTTATACAAAATTACTTCTAGAAGTTAGAAATGTTTTGAAGAGCTTTCTGGTTCTGTGAGCTTTTCTATGTTTATTTTGTGATCTTAAAAAGATCTTTGTTCTTTTAGAATTTTAATGTTTTAAATCTTATGTTTGAGTTAGTGTTTGAATCAAAAATGCATTGACAAAGCTCTCAAAAATCTTCAGCTTGTTAATTCTATTACGATTTAATTTTTTTCTTCAGAATTTGTTACATGCAATTTTATTTTTCATTTTTAAAAGCATTATGGAAAACATTTTGAATTTGTTATTTCTTTTAAATTATCTAAACTGTTATTCATTGACATAAAAAACAAGCTTATGTCTTTATTTAATTTTTTACAGTTTACTCTTGAAATATTTTCTAAATATAATCAAGAATTTCTTTTACAAATATATTTTTCAACTAATCAACAGTAGTTAACTTTTCAACTGTTCTTATTTTTATTTGGTGAAATGGATTTTCAAAAATTTTCTTTAATTATATTATAGTTTTTATAATACGTTGATTGTTTAGATTGGTGAAATTTAATTTTTTTAAATTGTTTTAAACAGTTTTCTGCACTACTGAAACCCTCTGGCAGTTCAATATTATTATAGAGCTTAAATTATATCAACAATGAACATCTAAGTAAAATTTAATTAAGTATACTGCCTATATAGATACTTAAGAAATATTTTAGGATATTAAATTCTTATTTATTACAAAAAAAAGATGATGAATAATTTTAGAAAGCAAAAAGGTTTTATTTTATGAAACTATATTTTCTTAATTTACTTAAGTATCAAAATCTAAAATTTTGTCAATTCTTTCAAACTGTTTGTCATAATCTAATATTTCAAGTAATATTAGAAAGTATAAAATCTTTATGATAAGGGTTATATAACGCACTTTTGGCAAATTTTGTAAAAATGTAGTTAACAGTAAATTTAAAGCTGTATTTCTATAATATCATGATAACACTGACTTACAGACAGACAGGTTTGTTTAAAGACATTTTTACTGAATTTGAATGGTGAGTTATAGAAAAAGTACATAAACAGATCACCTGTTCAAAGTTTTAAAAGATCAATTTTACTTTTTTATATTAAATCTGTTCAGCAAACAATCATCAATGTAATTTTCAGTTCTAACAATACTCCGACTGATGTGATCATTTTTCCTATAAATTTGATTTTCTATATAAAAAAAACAGTTTTTAATTTGATTTATCGGTTAAAGTAAGTTCTACTAACATCAAGGCAATAAAAAATAATAGCAAGGTTATAAAAAAAATTATCATTTTAAAATTTTATAATATTACTTTTAAAAATTATTATCCGGTGTTGAATGGATTTCTGTTTTCAACTCTACCGAAGACACCAATACTATTTACTCAAGGTTTATTAACATCGTTAAAGAGTCAATCGAAAAATTCATACCTTTTTATAGAGCCAACAAAAAACCACATTTGCCCAGATATTTAAGAAATTTACAACATTTGAAAAACCTCCTATACAGACAAACTATAGCAGACCCTTCTTCCATCAAATCTCTGTACAAAGATCTTTGTATAGCTTACAAGAAATCTATTTCTAATTTCTATTTAGAAAGAGAAAGTGCAGTCTTATCTTCACCTAGCAAAAAAACTTTTTTTGGTTTCATAAATCACAAGCTTAAGACGAGATCTAAAATACCTCCCTTAGTTGATAACACCAACCAGTTTGTGATGGAACTAGAGAATAAAGTTGAATTGCTAAAGAATCAATTTAATAACGTTTTTAAAACCGATGATGGCAATACTCTTTCTCTTTCCTACTACGATATTCTTACAAATGTCTCTGAGATGGTAGATCTTGACATAACGGTCGATGTGGTAACTAAGGCTATCATCAGTTGCCAACACCCCTGATCAGATCCAAGCTTTGTTTTTAAGAAAAAGTAATTCCTCTTTATCTACTACCTTTATCGCTACTCTTTAACAGGACTCTTAGGCGAGGAAGAGTTCAACAAATTTGGAAGAAAGCTATCATTACTCCAATTCATAAAAAGGGTACCAGAAACACTGCACATAACTACAGACCAGTTTCGCTGACTTCAATTATTTGCAGAACTCGAGAACATATCATTCACAATTATGTGACCAGTCATTTAATGGAGCACCATCTAGCTATGATGTCCAGCATTGCTTTTCCTGACTCAACATCTTACTTTTCTCAATGAGCTTCTTCTTGTGACATCATATATCTCGATTTTGCTAAACCGTTATTCTATCCCACACAACAAGCTCATTACTGTATTGAAAAACTTAAAAATCAACAGCTTTACCTTACAGTGGATTGAAGACTATCTATCAGGTAGAACCCAACAAACTCGTGTAGAAAGATCTTTTTATCTACTTCTAGTCAAATTACTAGTGATGTTTCTCAGGGTTCTGTGCTGGGTCCCCTTCTCCTTTTAATTTTCATCGAAGACCTCATCAGAAGACTAGTAGCAATAGATGATGTCAGAGTGTTTGTGTATGCAGATGACATCAAGCTATTATCTTGTAATCCTTTAAAACTTCAAACTGCACTACACATTGTAGAAAACTGGTCTACGAACTGGCAGCTCATAATCCAGCCAACCAAGTCTGAACTTATAACTTTTTCTCGTAAACCAGCTGCAAACTCCTTGAACCAATACTCCATCAATGGATTTATTATTTAGTATTTTCGGTCCTAGACTTCGGCATTTCTCTATCATCGGACTTTAAATGGCACAATTATGTTTCCAAAATCTTTGGAAAATCAATCAACCTTGTGTAACTTATTATAAAGACCTTTAATTCTAAGGATCCATACTTTTTTATCAATCTTTTCATATTGTACGTATGTCCAACTCTTGAGCACAATGTAGATGCCATATCAGAAAATTTAGATAGTGATATCAAAAAAATCCAGTCTGTTCAAGCGACATTTACAAGATTAGTATGCAGGAAACTTAATACTAAATATGATAGTTTTAAACATCGTTTCAGCTTCTTCAATTTAGATACTTTGGAAATTCGACGAATTAAATATAACTTAATTCTTATTTTTTAAATTATCCTTAGTTTAATCGACCTTCAGTTTGATGATTTCTTTTCCATTAGCCCTTCCCTCAAGTTATATTAACTCAGATGACACACGTTACACCTTAATAAGCCCATATCACCTGGTACATTAATCAGATTGATTTTTTCTCATACCGCACACTTAGTACATGGAACCAGCTGCTATCAGACATTGTCATGTCAGAATCACTCGTGTTGTTCAAGAAGAATTTGAACCGTTATAATACTGCTAACACTGCCATTTCTAAACTGTTAATTTTTCTTTTTTAATATTACTATAATTCTATGTAATTATTCGCTGTTATATGCTTTCAGGACTACCTAAATGCCATGTGCTACATCTTTTTCTTTCTGTATTTCTAACTTAATAGATTTTATTTAGAGAATGTGTGTTAGCGAGAGGTGCTCTCTTCAGGCACCCTCCTTTGCATTTATTCTAATAAATAACTAAGTTTTTCTTATTTTTAAGCTGAGTGGTCCGCTAGTTATATTGTTTTTTATTGGAGGATATTAAAAATTACTTTTGGCTTCTGCTATTTTTTGCAGTAATAAATCTTTTTTATAACTGTTCCAGTGAAGTTTCAATAAAGCACAATTGTTATTATTAAAAAGATGTTTTGCCCACTGATGAGACTGTAAGCAGCAATTTTTATCAAATAAAAATTTGTTTTTAATTGCTGAAAATTATAAAAGCCAAGATAGCAGGTCAATTCAATTATCGTTTCTACCTAAATGAGTAATTACCGCAGTAATTGTATTACCAAGGTACTCCACATGTAACTTTAAACAACTAACTTAATAAAATAGACATATTTTATTAATAAAAAATCTAAACCAAATCAATATTAAAAACTTTTTATGATCTAGTAACTTCACAGAAATGTTATCATAGATACATTTTAGGTAAGAACGTAATTTTGAGTTTCAATAAAAAAATATATAATTTTAAAATAAATACATCATTAAAATTGTGCAGATGACAAAAGATTGATTTTTGCAAATTCGAATCCTTTGCTATATTTACAACTTAACTGTGAACTTTAGAGACAGTTTAAAAAATATAATTCTTGCTTGAATTTTGACTTTGAAATAAAGGGGTTTTTAAACTGTCCCTAAAGTTATTCTTTATATTTTCACATATACATTTGTTATTTTACATAATATTTACGCTCATTAATTTCTAAAAGCTCCACCCATAAAACAGTAATAGAATAAAAAAGTTAGAAAATATATTTAGCTTGGTTATAAGTATCTAAAGTTACTAAAAGATACATTTTTAAGGTCCATGTTTTTTATCAATAATGTAAATTTGTTACGTTGAAAACAAGTTTAGGAGGTTTTGGCTTTTTTTTCAAATGGCACGAATTTTTTTCTTGTAAAATTTAGCACGCTGATAAGTCGCGTTGGCAGTACTACGAACCGAATATTACCATTTTACTCGATTTCTGCCCGCCTTTTATATTTTAAAAGAATGATCTTATTTTTAAGTTAACATTTCTGCTTTTTAATTATTTTTGTTTATTTAATTTCTTTCTATTGATGGTTTGTTAATCAGTTACTGTAACTTTTGACCGCAAAGTGAAAAACCTTTTAAACATTATTCTTTTTTAGCTAATTATTCCTTTTTTGTTGGTTTTATTGGTTGAGTATAGTATTTTCACAATTTTTGTAGTTGACTGAATTATATCTGATATTTATTTAATTTATTTTTATTTAAAATATGCTTTTTCACTTATTATTTTTATGATTGTAAAAATAATATTTAAGATATTTAAAATTGACTCAAATATGTTCTAGTTTGATGAAATTTTGTAGAATCTATAACAATTTGATTAGTTAAATAAAAAACAGTTTTGCAATTGATAAAAGTAAAATATTTTGTAATAAAAGATTTTATACATTTTCTTTTAACAATATAAAGGATATAATATAAAAGAAATATGAAAAAAAAATTTTTTGTTATAATTAAAAAAAGACAATTCCTTTTGCATTTTAGAATAATTTTTTTTTTATTAAGATTAATGATTTGCTTTATTGTAATTTATTTTTTTTCATATTAGCTTTTTTAAAGGACTCATACTATGAAGCTTTATTATATTAATGTTTTTTTTTTATTTCTAATTGAGTTGAATCATGATATATGAAATACAAAAAAGCTTTAAAATGCTTTAACAAATTTTTACTCATATATTTATTTTGTGTCTCTTTCACACATACCTTTTATTTGTTATTTGATTTTAACCAAGTAGTTTGACCTTTTTATTTGTTTTATATAACAATTAAGTATAAAACTTTTATTATGTTCATTAATTTAAAAGTATAATTCTAGTTTTATAACAGCAATTTTTGACCCTTTAGTAATAAAGTTTATATTCTTATAATATATAAGAGCTAATTTTCTAAATTTTTATGTTAAAGAAACAGTCAATTTTATAGATTTTATAGAAATATAATATTTAAATTTGTTGTTCAAATATTTCATCTTATAGTAAAAATTCTTATATAATTTTTTCTTATAACTTTCACTATATGATGAATTTTTTATAAACTATTTCTGTGTCCTAAATATTATCTTAAATATGTTAAATCTTTTTTTAAGATTAATTTGAAGTAGCAAATTAAAATTCTAGTAATGGATATATTATTTCTTATTTATTTCAAATTGAAATATTTATATCATTGGTTTTATCATAATTGTGTCATTATTAAGGTGTTTTTATTTTTAATATTTATTAAAATTGAACTTATAAATTTATAACATTTAAATTTTTTCAATCTGTGTAGTTTTTTCAATCATTATTATTTAACAACTATTAATATTATTGAATTTTGCTAATGGTAACATTATCTTAATAAGCTGTTTGTACTATTATAATTCTTGCTTGAATATAAACTTTCAAAGTTATTAATATATAATCTAACAACTTTATTTTTTAAATCAGGGTTATACTGAAACTTGATATATTTTAAAAACTTGTTTATTAAGAACATCGTTTAACATGTCTAGTAAGTTCACTTGAAGTTTTTAAAACTATTATTTACTTTAGATGTTGTAAAACCAATAGTTGCAATTATAAAAACTTAACATATAAAGCACTTTTATAAATTAGTAATTTTGAATCTGTTGATGTGTTCTAGTAATTATTTCTATAACTATTTTTTAAGCAGTTTTTAAAACTTTGTATTCTTCTTCTTCAGATAAAAAAGGAAAAAAGAAGGGAAAGACTCTGAGTCTAACTGATTTCCTGAACACAACTGATAGTCCTAAGTCATCTAATAGTTTCAACTGGGCTGATGAAACTGATTTCTCACAAATTAACAACTGTATGTATTTTCAGTTATTTGTGTTTAATAAATAATTACCAAAATATTTAATATTGAAAATAAATTTTTATGTATTTCAAAGTAATTAATTAAATTTTAAGGTTTTTATGAATGATTCTACAAAACTGATTTTTAGGAAAATAATAATTAACATTCCAGAATCTGTTTAAATATTATTGAAGCTTTCTAGATATCACAATCTTCTAATTTTTTTATTAGCTAACCAGGAAACCTTCTGATTTCAAATTATTATTGACATAATGACCGATGTCTTTTACACTTTAAATCCATAAAGTCACAAATCATCTCAAATTAATCAATTTTCTTATTATTTGTAGCTTCATCATATCAAGGTGGAGGTGGCTCAAAACAAAAAGTTATCAAATTACCCACAGCACCAAGAGCAGCTCTCGAAACAGACTCAGATATTTGGAGTCATGTCCCAGAGACTGGTCCATTCACTGCTTTTCTGGGCAATCTTCATCAAAGCTTTGACGAGGAAAAAGTTGTGGAATTGTTCCCAAATTTGGAGGTACACACGTCTACTGTGATCTCTTTGAAATCTACTAATCACTTCATCTTCAGGTCAACCACGTGCGCCTACCTCGTGAGAAAGAAGGACCCCTACGAGGATTTGGTTATGTTGAATTTGCAGATCGGGAATCACTGATAGCAGGTCTGAAGATGAAGGATTCATTGCAACAAACAGGAGTTCGAATCGATATTGCAAGTAACCGAAATCGAGGTTCATGTCTACTTCTTCCTACTTGTTCCTATTTTTAAACTGATCCTTTCGCAGATGATGGGCAGGATAGTTTTCGACGAAATCGTTCAAATTTTTCAAGTATGTCTGAAATAGGAGAGGTTAACTGGAGAGAGCGCTCTCATGAACCATCCCGCAACTTCTCGAACTCTTACAGTAATATTTCTAAGATCATCTCACCTTCAAACTCATCCTTATTCATCTTCAGATGATTTTGATTCTCGTCGGCCAGGTTACGATGACAGAAGACGCCCAGGTGGCTACAACAACCGCGGTAACTTCTTTAAACACCATCAAATCAACCATTTAATTTTTTTTTTCAAATTAAGGTCCAAGAGACGATTACAGACGCGACGATTTTGAACAAGTTAGTTTTCTATTTTATCTAAACTCTTTGCAGTAAACAGAAGTTTCAATGTTTGCAACAAAATGCCGAAACCGCTCAACTTTCTCCACTAAATACTTGCTGTTCACTGTAGCGTGACCGAAGTGGTTACAATCGACAATGGTCACATGACAACGGACCTCGTCGGCCCGGATACGAATTTAGTCGACACAGCAGCCGTCCGAATCCTGGAGGTTATCAGCGATTCAATGATCAGGCTGATCAGACAGATCGCTACAGAAAAGATGAGGGACCGCGCGAGCGCCCTGCTCTTAAACTTCAGCCTCGCCAGAAGCCCGTGGAAGCAACAAGTGAAGCACCCAGGTTTGTGTCCTCATACAATCTTTGAAATGATTTAAATAGAACTCCTGAGAACTCTCGGTATCGCTTCATTCGTTGGTTGAAAAGATCAACAATTTCGTAGTTTATGTTCCAAAGATTTCTATTCGTAAATTCATTTAAAAAATGAAATTTTTCAAACGTTTGAGTTGGCAGTGCTAGATTGCGGCCAATTTATTGGGTCCGCAGACCACCTGGCGAGTCTTCGGTAGCTTGGAATCTAAATATGATCTTGATTTGTATATAGATCTGCTTCGATATTCGGAGGCGCGAAGCCAGTCGATACCAGCGAACGGGATAGAGCTATAGATGAAAAATTGATTGAGCAACAGAAGTAAGTGATTGATGAGGAAGAATTGAGGATGTAACCTGAAGGATTGATTGTTTCAGAAGGGTGGTTGTGACTGATGTGGCTGAAGAGAAGAAGCCAGTTGAGATAACGAAAAAAAAGTAAGAAGTAAAAAACGATTAATAATTGAAAGTAGCAAAAGTTGTTTTTTCAGAAGTGTAAATATTTTCGGTGCTGCGAAGCCTGTCGATACAAGCGCACGTGAAAAAGAAATCGAAGAAAAGATACAAAATAAATTCTCAAATATCAAGTGAGTAGATAAAGTGGGTGGAGGTGAAAAGATCTTAATAAATCCACCTCGGCAGGATTGAGAAGCGAGAGAAGGAACCGTTTTATAGCGATGAAAAATCGAGAAAATCTTCATCTTCATCAACTCAATTTGAAACAGAAGTAAAGAAGTCAGCACCACCACCACAGCAGCAGAAAGCGACAGTGAATGAAGTCGCGAAGCCTGAGTATAAATTGGCGCCCACCCCATCACGAAACGCGTGGGCAAACGCGACTCCGAAGATCATTCCCGGTTCGGCATTTCGCATTTTTTTACATCTGATTTTCACCTCAACATTTTCAGATCAAGCTCCTGAATCCGACACTTCATCTCGAGGCGAGCGCCAAGAAGCTGAAGGCGGCTTAAAATACTCCAATGAAGTCTTTGAAAGGTTCATTTGATTTCTTTTTGATCCTCTATAAATCAGAGTATCTTTAGAACACCAGAGGGCGCTGCTGAAAGCCAAAATCGCGTTTCTACTCCAGGGGATAATTATCAACGAAAAGAGAAGCTATTTCTTCCACGTCGCGATGGCAACCAGCGATGGGATAAAAAGCCACGACAATCAGCTGGCTATCGAGTAAACTCCGCCACCTAGTGTTTGAGCGATCAGTTTGATGTTAAATTTTGACAGAATGACGATAATCGTCGCGCGGGTCACTTCTCGAATCAACGTCGTCGTGGTGATGGAGACGGCGGCATCGATGACACCTTCCAAAGACCATCACGTCAAAACCAGCATCGATACAGCAACAACAGGTAGTTGTTAAGGTGACTTGGTCACTTGATGGTTGCTAACAGCGGTTTTGTTGTCAACAGAGAAGTTCATGATCGAAGACGCGATAGAAACTTCGATAACAAAAGTGACTACCTCCAACCGGCTTCGATTCATTACGATTTAATTGTTTCTATTTCAGCTTCAGTTATGAAAAAACAAAGACCAGTCAAAAAACCAGGTCTGACGCCTGGACAGACCGATAGAGACAGTGCGCCCGACTTCGTTCGCTCAAGCAAGTTTTCAGTGCTGGAATGTGATCTTCCAGAAGATGATATTCAAGATGCTCCTCCCCAATCTAATTCTGTCGTCAGCGAGCAGTGATTTGATGAGGATGCAATTGAGCGAGCAGTGTAAAATTCGATTATCTATGGATTGTTGGATTTAAGAAGAGGCGGTTTTTTGTTTGACGATTTCCTTGATGGCCAGATATGAAATGATTCATGTCAATTTGTTGATTTGATAAAAACCCATTTTTATTTATAACTTCAAAACTTGATTTCAATGTCTTTTCTGATAGAAGTTCCTTCTGCTGATAACTTGATTTAATTGTTTTAATTTGTTGTTGTTTGTTTTTGCAAATTGGATACTGAAGAAAAAATTTTATGCATTTTTTACTATCGGTTAGATTACAATCAACTTACTAATCCTCCACTGGCTGGTCTTCTCAGATCATCATTAAGACCCCTTAAAACCGCCCTAAAACTCCGCCGTCATCTTCAAGTCCCTCCAATTAAATTTTTACATCTATGCTCGCTTTGATTGAGTATAAGTTACTTTTGAGAAGGTCTTTCTACAATTTTACATTATAGTTCTGATTAATTATAAAAAGTCCTATCACCAAAAGCTTGTGCTCTAGCATCCCTTTCGACCTAATGATAGAAACCTGATTTTTTGGTGTTTCAACAACTCAAATGCTATTATTCAACGTGTGTGCTATAGTGAACAATGATAATTTTGGGATTACAGCTCTTTTGCTTAGGATAAAAACAGTTGTGTATGTTTGTGTGATTGTCTGTTTGTGGTTAATAAATAAATCAGGATTTTGTCACGTTTAGAGTGATGAGTGCAGAATCATTAGAAGGTTATCATTTGATTCAAGTTGAGTTTCAAGATTTATTTGTGGCGCTACTTATTGAGCAGTTTTATGAAATCTATTTTTTTGTTTTATTGTTTTATTAAAGTGATCAAAAATAAAATGGAAGTTTGAGGTTTAGTAGCAACGCTTCATCGTGTTTCAGTAAATGTGTATTTCAGACACAACCAGGGTAGAGTTGGTGGAACGATTACCGAACAATCACAAAAAATCATTTTTTTTTTACTTTATTTTTAGTAATTTAGTAAATTCATTATCACAGAATATTTAAAAATCGATCTATAAGAAATTATATCAGTTTTTTGATCCTTTTAAATTTCCACTCACAAATTTATTTTTCAAATAATAAATTTATAAGCCGGCCGTTTAAATATTAAACTATCAGCTAAACAAAATAAAAAATACCTAAATTAAAGATATATTTCATCGTTTAGTTGATGACTACATATATATCAGTTGTAATTTAGAATTAATTTGATTTCACGGAAGAACCTATTGCTGAAATTTAAAAGAAATTAAAAGTACAAAAAATTTTAAAATAAAACACCTCAAATTAGATGTGCAAACCTCTAATCTTTAAAAATCTTTAAATATTTTCTGGAAAACTCTGATTAAAAATAAAACATCGAAGTTAGATAACACCAGTGATAACAAAATAAAAAAAGAATCAAAAACTGAATGAAGTTTTTCTAATTTTATATAAATTAAAAAAAAAAACAGATAATTTATTTTATACTCCAATTAGTTGGACTAATTAATTGCAGCTTTCTCAAAGTCTGTCCTTTCCACAGGATCCAAAAAACACCAAACATTAGACTAACAGTAGCAATAACATAAAAACCATCGACCACAACTTCAGTACAGACACCATTACTTTGAACACAAGCCTTTATAAAGATGAAGTTAGTGAAAATAGTTGAGTATATAAGCACATGAGTAATTACATTAGTTCCATTAGACTTGTAACAGGAGTACGAATTCCACAAAGAATTTTTGCAATAAGTCACTTTCATGGAATCAGCAAACCACATTGCCACAGTGGAGGGCCAGTTACCTATTGATTTTATTTAAAATATATCATCAATTGTCTAAACCTACCTCCTAGATTTGCAACTGTATTAAGTAGGGTCATGTATGTCCCACCGATTGCAGGGTCACTTATTTTGGCGTTGAAAGCCATTTGAGAGACGAACATACAATAAAGAGTGACCTAAGATAGACAAATTAGAAGTTATTTTTAAAAAGTTCTACAAACAGCATATTCTAAGAATATTTGTTGACAGTCTGTATTGTTTTGAGCTTCAAAACTGAGAAATATCAATTTAATGGCAACAATTAATCACAATAATCTAAAATTATTTTTTTATTCAAAAATGATTAAAAATATTCATAAATACTAACCTGATGAAGCGAATAAATGATTAGAACTACAGCAAAATAGCTTAAAGGAAAATCTCCATTCTTATCGGCACAATAAGGGGTAAAATAAACCACCCCAACCAGAATAACCCCCATTAACAACCTACAGAAAATTGTATGAAACCAGCATTACAGATCAACAACTGGAAGCTAACCTGTACACCATGGCTTTGAGAAATATGGACATCGGTTGTGGACCAGAAGTATATTTAGATATTAATAAGGGTAAAGCTATTTGAACAGGAGTTAGAGGAACTGCTAGCAAAGCAAATGTCTCTCTTTTTACACCATATTCAATTAATTTTAGTCCAACGATTGACTCAAGTGCGAATCCGACCTGAATGGATAAAATTGTGTTAAATCAGTGATTAGAAAAGCTTTTGAAAGGTTAATTTCGAAATTAACAAGAAAGGAACGATTTTTGAAACTAAATTATTAATAAGTTTATGGTTTGATTGTAATGTAAAAAATCTACCTGAAAAACAACAATTTAATTCAGGTTTACAAATGAGGAAGAAAATAAAGTTTTATGAATTATATAGAAAGAATATAAAAAAAGAAACAAATAAAAGTTGAAAAATGTTTAGATCGAAAATATTTCAAATAACTTCATTAAACAAAGAAAGTTAGTTTCAAGAAATATGTTGCCAATTAACAAGCTTAAGTTAAACAACTTTAAAAAACAGTTGACTTACTTTAGATGTTAATAGAATGATAACATATTGAGTAACACTTGGTAAGCGTATTATGTGCCAAAGAAGCCTGTATGTTTTGAATACAGAAAGTTCTTCATCGTCTTTGGCTGATTTTTCATTTTTAAACAACATTACTAATGTAGTAACAACGACAAATACGATTGCCCAAAATCGAAGAAAACCTGTGCAACAAAAATTATATCAAAATATAATACTCAGTGTTCCTCTCTGACAAGAAAATAAAAAACTATGATTTAAATACCAGTGATACTGTTTTGAATCCCGCTTAGCACCTTGACTTATTAAACATTTTCGGTAAAATCTTAAAATGTGCGCAAATATAAGGGAGCGAATTGAAACTTACTTATTCCTTTATCTGCTTCACTACTTTCTAAACTACCTAAATTATTTTTTGGAAGTTTTAAAGGCGAGAAAATCAAATTTTTTATTCAGGCAAAATTGATGAATTTTTAAAACATTTATAATATTTTTATAAACTTTTTGATCACGCAAGATTTAACTTTGCTGATTAAGCAGCTCTACATCCATGGAGTCCCCTTAAAAATAGTTTCTTAAAGTTTGTTAAGATTTACTGAAAAGAAAACTTATTTTTATGTTTTTATCTGATGATCATTAAAAGATACTGCAAACTCTGGGAACAAGTCAATAAAAATCTTTCACTATAACAGAATGACTAAATTGACTAAATTTCACAAATGTTCCAACTGAATATTGAAGTTCAAATTTACCGCTGAAAAAGGTGATGATGATGATGTTAAGAAATTTCTTCAAAACTACAAATTAGTTTGAGAAATTTCCAAGATTTTATATAAATCTTTAAAAACTTGTTATTATATGGCCAGCTTCAGTCGAAAACGTCCATGCTAAAAGCCAGGGCAGAAATCATGGATATCCAGTTGTTGCCCATACAGCAGGATTCCACTTTCCACACCAACAAGGTCTTCAGCAGAACAGACTAATGCAGCTACGCCCGGCTGGCACTTATACCCGGGTTTTTATGAACTTTTCTTTATTGCAAATATGTGTCCGCTTAGCCTTAAACCCGAGACTTTACACGTGTGAGACGGGCGTGATAACCGCTACACAAAAGATATGGATTAAAGAGTTGTAGGAAGATTATTTTAAGTTGTCAGATCTAAACTTCTTTTATATCTGCACTTTTATATCTGTACTCTGCCTGAATATTTGATTTCGATATTTATATAACTAGTTTATCTTTAAACAGAAAAAATAAACAACTTTACCTGCTAACGTAATTATTCCACCTACTTCTGAATGTGTCCTTAAATATTTATTACAAAATGTCTCAGATTCAAGAGCCAGAAACAAAACATATCCCAAAAAATATCCTGCTGTCTAACAACAATAAAACTTGGTTATGTTTTTAATGCATCCAATTTGAAAATTAATAAAAATATATTTACTTGTCCAACAGAATTGCAAGTTGAAGCAAGCCCAACGTTCCGTTTTGACAACATTGTCAAAGCCCAACCATCCACAGCAATATCTTGAGTGGCGGCCCCAAAGTTTAGTAAAAAGAAACAAGCAGTCAAAAATTTGACATTGGGTTGACCACTTAACAAGTTATCCATTCTAAGAAGACAATAATTCTATATAAAATGTTCTTTATATTTATCTGACTTTAGGTTAAATTACATCTTTTATAAGCACAATTTAAAGAACACAATTTTTCAAACTATTATATTCCTTATAAATAATTATATTTCTAATAAAAACAAATTTATAATATATAAATATAGTATTTAAATAAGAGATAACAGTTTTAAATGTTTTATATGAGTTATAAAAACTATAGTACAGGTTATAGACTCGAAGCTATAAACAAAGTTAAAGGAATGTGTCATTAAAAAAAATCTACCAAAAATAAAGTTGATAAAGTATTAGATTAAAATCAAACTGTTTAAATAATTATTAAAGTTATTTTTGAATCACTTACTTGTAAGATAATAAGCACATTACAAAAGCAATTCCATATTGAGCTGGAATCATCCAAGATTTTCTACGTCCAAAGCTTTTTATATAAACTGAATCTACGATTGGAGCCCATAAGAGTTTTAAACTAAATGGCCAAAACACAAAACTAAAGACTGCCTGGTCATGGTAACCTACTTCTTTAGCCTAAAAGTTAGAAAAATTAATCAATAAAACTATAATAAAAACTATATCTATACATAATAATGATCTAACAAATTCAATTAAATAAGTTTTAGATAAATAAACTTACAGCTAATAGCATTGGTATACTGCCTGAAATTCCTAAGGGAATTCCTTGAAGTATATAAAGAAGAAAAAGAAGAATAATGCTTCCTCTGTCCTCATGATACCATGGAGTATTTGTTTTGATTTGTGGATTTAAACTTTCAGTGTCATAGCTTTCCTTATCACCATTTGAACCATCTTTTATATTCATATGTCGGCCCCTAACTTCAGTGTTTGACATATTAAATAATTTATTAAAGAAAACCTTCAAATTTATACATGATGAATTAAAAACTATCAAAAAGATATAATAAGTAACAAACTAAATTTAAATTGTTTGATACTTATTATGTCTTAATAAATTTTTATCTCTACATAAATTTTTACTAATTTATTCATGAAACCTTCATAAATAAAGTTTTTACCGAGAATATTAAGATAATTTAATTTTGTGAAAATTATTCAGTTTAGAATTCATTTCTTCGATTATTCTTTGAGGAACACATGGCTACAGATGAGAAATTAAAAGATTTTATTGCAGTCACATCTCAATATGACTATAAAGAATTAAAAGAAAGTTTTAAACAACACAATCTATACTTTTTAACATAAGCAATCAAAAATTAGAAGACAGCAAAAACATCAGTACACAACATTTAAAAATACAAAACTAATGAATAAATTGAAAACATTATATATTACTAGTCAACAAAGCTACTAAAATTAACTTTTTAATTTAATTTTGAGAGAATTTATTGAAAATTGACTAGAATATAAAGATAAGTCAAATCGAACAGTTTTTATTCAACCAAAAATTATAGATTGAATCAAACAGTTGTATAAGTTCATATATTTTTCATCTTTTATCAATATCACAAAAATATAATAATAAAATATCAAAATGAAATCAAAAAAATGTTGCAATTATCTCTAAATTAAAATATTTTATTTATAAAGGTTTACAAGGTTAACAAAAAACAAACAGTAATAAGATTATTAAAAGATGTTTTTAAAAATGTATTATAATTTTTAGAAGAAAACAAAAACAAGAATTATTAGGTTTGTTTGTTTTAACATGCGAAATTATGCAATGTTCGTTATTCATACATAGCCAAGAGTGTTTTGACACGTCAATATTTAAAAATCTAACCATAATGGCGGGCTAGAAGAAATTTATCATAATGTATTAATATGTATTTTACCTTTATTTATTTAGATACATTTATCAAAATATATTTACATAAATAAGGTAAACATAAAAATGAAGTAAACATAAAGATATTCGTTAAAATTATGATGACAGATGACAGGATCACAACCAGAGAAGAAGAAGATGAAAAGAGGGACGAGTTTAGTGTGGGTGTTTCTAATGGGGAAAGACGACGAGCTTCGATAGTTCGGGTACCAGGAGTTGTAATGCCAGTCCAAAGAGTAGGAGAAACGGAGGCGTGGAGGTTTGGCGATTGACCAGATAATTTAGTGGTGTATCTCCAAAGCGCAGCGGATAGAACCAACCGTTGTTAATGGCAATAATGAGACAACGTGTAATCATCACTCTTCACTACAATCATTTGGTTGGAGAAAATGTGGTATATTTAAATCTGTTAGTAGTAGAATATTCTGCCGCTTAGGTGAATGAGTTATGCCTTTACTACTATATATACCTAGTTCATTCTGTAATGTACTGGTGTGTTTACAGCATGTACGCTTGTTACTTATCATTATTCCTAGTTGCTTTTTACAAATTAAGTAAAGCTTTCTAATAGAATTATTATGGTTACAGCCAGTATTTAAAGTATTTTTCAACTCTATAGTTATTGAGCTTAACTAAAACCATCGTAATATTATATAAATAATTTTTAAACTACATACTAACCAAATTTTTCTTTGAAAGTGTGACCTTTAAATTGCTCATAAAAACAGTTCAAGAGAGTATGCTCAAAATTTTAATTAAACGAGTCTTTTAAATGAGATTAATAATTTAAGGTTCATTACTAAAAACAAAGAACAGATCAAATACTGACAAAGTAGAAATTCTATTATTACTTGATGGGCCTATTTCTTAAAACTACAATATAGTTTTTGCAGTCTTAAAATTATGTAAAAACATTTAAAATTTGAGTGTTGTCTTTGACCGGAAATGGCGTAATTCAAAAAAAAGTATTTTACTATGACCAAATAAGTATGAAAAGCACTTGTAGATATGTAATAGTATCACAGTATAGCAACAATACAAAAATACAATCACTAATGAATAGAAATTATTATATAGAAATCTACGCAAACCAACATAGATTTTCTACTTAGGAAACTTAATTTTCTTAACTTGATGTCAATTTTGAAAGTAGCATTATAAATTTTTCTATAAATTAACGTTGTTGCTAATATGCACATGGTTTGTACCCCCCAACTTGCTATGAAATGTCTTTTTTTCAAATGTAGACTAGTGGCTTTCATACTTCATGAGTGTATTAGTATTCTTTAATTGTTTTTTTTTTCATTGAATAAAAAATTTAATTCTAGACATTTGCTAAAACCCTTAAGTTAAACTCAACATTACCGTTCAAATTTAACATTTTTGAAAGAAGTCTGCAAAAACTCTCTTGTTTGCTGCGTGTTTACTATACTTTGATTGTACAACGATTGTGACAACTTTAGCAATAAGTAATGTTGTCCCCTAATACTTGCTCATACTTCTTAAATATTCAACAAAAAATTAATAAAGTTCAATTTTGTGGTAATCATTTTTGAATAACGAGTTTCACCAAATGTATTCTGTTAAATTGTTATTGCCATATAGAGAAATTATTATTTCTAACAAATAAAGATTTAGTATTTTCAAGAAATATTTATTTTCAAGTAAAATCCTTTTTTTGAAACACCATAATTGCTTTTAAACTGAAATTTAACATTATTTGTATTAGATAGAATGATCTCACGGTTAGATTGATCACCACAAAAAGTATCTAAAAAACAGTTTTATTAAAGTTGCTAATAAACTACAGAAAGGTCTTACCATATAAATGATCATATTTCTTTCCTGTAAAAATACTTAAGTATGATGTTCTGCATTTTCCATTAAATGGTGCGCCTAATTCAAAATCTACTATTTTTATAAGAATTTGTTTTGGCTTAAACGCTGTTATCTGAAAATGTATTTATTTAACCATTCGAATATGATTAATAAACTTACATTAAATTTCCACGAACAATCCATGTTTTGTGAATAAGAACCATTTTTGTAACCAGGACTTTGCACTATTCCAGATACTTCATTATTGAACTGGACCCCTCGATACCGACACGGATCTTTATTTATAGTTCTTGTTTCTGTAGCATAAAAATGTTGCAAATAAATCAATTTTGGGAAATTTAACCAATTTTACTCACTTATAATAGATTTGATCCAACTTAAATAGCTTTCAACTCTCGTGAAGACTGGTAGAAACTCTGGATCACCACAGGCTTTTCCCCAAGACACAATTCCAGTGATTACTTGCTCATTAATATTCCTAGGACACATTAAAGGACCTCCGCTGTCTCCCTGGATGTATGAATGAGTAGAATACAGTTTTTTACACGTTTATTTATTAAATTATCACCTTACAAACTCCTTTTATACTTTTTAATTCACCTGCACACATCATTTGATGTGTAACTGCACTCATTGAATTTTTAGAAGGTCGATGGATTACTTCACAGATCTTGTGTGGATATGCATATACCGTTAAAGTTTGTAGCATTTCAGGCTTAGTTCGTGATGAGTCATACCCCCACCCTGTAATAGTAATCACTGTAGCTACATACTAAGCCACTAGCTTGAACAAGTAAATACCGGCTACTTTACATTTAGTGAACGGATATGGAGTTTCATCTGGATCTGGAAGACAAGCTGGTTGAACATGGGAATTAAACCGAAACGGCTCATCAACCTCTGTAAAGTAGTATAATTAAACACAAATTTTTGAAATAAGCAAAAAAAACCTATTAGAGCTATGTCATTTTGAAGAGTTCGACCATTGTAATCGACGCCATCGACAATTCTTATTGCTTCCCGCTCTTGTTCATGTTCATCAATTTCATTTATGTTATAGTCACCAGCAACTAACTTGTAAGTGAACTTGAGATTTTTGTTCATTTTCCTGTCGATAACTTTTTATTTAATTGGAATTGGTTTTGAAAAAAAAACATTTCTAACTCTACCTTAGTTCAACACAGTGAGCTGCTGTTATAACCCACAGATCAGAGATTATAGTTGCGCCACAGCGCATCAATCTATCAAAGTATCGAAATATGATCAATTACTTTCATGTAAGATGCAAATAACAAAACTGATTTTGACCAATAAATTTAGTGTTAGAAATTCAAATTCAATCTTAAATATTCATAACTTTAAAACTAAGTTTCTTACTTATTTTCATATAAAGAAACCATCCAAGGTGCATTTCCATAAGTTTCGTCTTTTCCACCAAATATTCGAGCCTGGAGCGAGTTTGTTTCATGCTTAATTCCACAGCTACCTTGACTGCTGACTGTAATTACTGATTATCAAAGTTAAGCGAAAAATCAAAGATTTTTGAAAGGAATACGCGCTACCATTTAGATGAATGTTTTTCTATTCACAGTTACATTTAAATTATAATTCATTCACTATGTAGAAAATTTACTTTATGAACAACTCACCTACAAAACTTGAAAATATTGTTGCTAGTTGAAACAAATACAGAAAATTTTTCATGTTTAGATTTTAACAAATTAAACTTAAAAAATTTTCTTTAAAGAATTATCTTAGTTTAAATAATAGAATAAAGAATTAATTGATGCTTTATTACTATTGGAAATAACTCTTTTTTACAGTTAAACCTGAGACACATTCTTTCTAGTTTGCGTAATGTTAGAAGAACGTTTTAAATAATTACTCATAAATATACTTTCTAACCATGTCTAAGTATTCCATGTATTTAAGGTACCTTTTAACTCATTCAAATCCTTAGCTCTTGTACAAAAAATAAAATAAGAATTTTATCGAAAAAATAGTTTATAAATTTAACAGTTGAATTAGTAAGAATAAATGTATATATTTGAGACACTAAAATAGTGATGACTACATATTTTTATGATGCAAAGGAAATAGCTGACATGATTTTTTTCTGTATCAAATGACTCATTTTATGTATGTCTAGTTAAAATTTATAAATTATATTTATAGGTATGTATTTGTTGATTTTTAGTTATTTCAAACTTGTCTTAAGAAGAAAATGATGGCCCATTTTTGTACACAGCTGTATTCATATTGTGCTCTGAATCATAGAAAGCTGATGAAGCTCACGAGTTGAATTGACATAAAATTTATACTTATTATCAAATATATATTCAAGAGTAACTTTTAAACTTAATTTGCATATGATCACTATATTTTTAACTAGACCTTTTTAATCTAGACAAAAAGTATTTATATCTATAGATAAGAAATATTTCTATTTCTAGTTTTAAAAACAAAAAAATTGAATCCGTCAGGCAACATTAACGAGATCGCTATGCAAGAAGCTTAATATTAAATACAATACTTATGAAGAAGTCTCAGCTTTCTAAATTTAGATACTTTGGAAATTCGGCAGATTCGATACAAATTAATTCTTACTCTTAAAATTATTCACTACTTGGTTGACCTTCAGTTTGATAGTTTCTTTTATTACCCCACATTACCTGGCACATTAATCCGAGAAATTTTTTTCTCATACTGCTCAATTAATACTTAGAACCAGCTGCCATTAAAAACCTGTAAAGTTAAAAGAGCGTATCAATAACATTATACTGAGACTGTTCTCTGAACCATTTTCCTTCTCATTTCTAATTTTTCTACAGAGATATTTTGCAATAGTTAAAAGAAAAAAAACTTTCTAGATGTTTTATTTAATCTTAGATCAAATACAACTTAGAAGTTTTCTAAAACAAAAAATTTCTGTGCCTATTGTGAGTATTTAAGTTTAAGGTCTGAGTATGAACTTAAAATTAAACAGTCCTAAATTAAATACAATTTTAATGTTATCTGTTATCATATATAACATCCTAATAAAAATTTGATTTATATAGTATAGCATCAAAACATTATTTACAATCTTACTATTATTTCTAGATCTATGAAGCACTGTTTTCTGCTGCGTTTGAACTAATAAAATAAGTTTTTATTGAAGTGTTTTTGAAAAAAAATACAGTAATTTATTTTTATTTTACTTATAGAAAGAACTTAAAAAAAGTAACTTTTAAATTTGATATAATCACGTGACTTTCTAGCAGTACAGGATTGGGTTAATCTAGAAGGCCTCTGACTGGTCAAAGCAAGGTGAACTATCTTTTTATTCGCTGCAAACTAAGGATTATATCCAATCAAAATAGACCGTCGTCTATCAACAAATTTTAGAGTTATTGTTTATCTGAGGTGCGTATCTTGTATAAAGAGACATTGTAATCTGCTTTTAGCTCTAATTTTGCACTTATCTGGCTAATGTCTAATATTTGTAAAATGAATTCATGAAGCAAAAATAATATGAACAGCTCAAAAAGGTTCACCGAATTATCTGATTTTTAAAAAAATTTCTTTTTGGAACATTATTTTTGTTTTCCTCCATGGATTAATAATGTGAACAGATACAATGTAAGTGCAGTTCAAACTGTAATATAACATTACTGCACTGATAACTTTAAATAATTTCTGTTTATAATGCTTTGCTTTTGATTTTTAGTAAGAAATGATATTATTTTCTAATATTAGTTATTATTTATAATTGTATAAGATATTTTTATCAATTATATTTCAATAAACTCTATTGTTTGCTTAAATCAATAATTAACTAATTATTATCTATAAAATGCTACATTTTAATAAAATTTCAAGGAAGTATCATTAAATTAAATTATGATTCATTTAATTTATATATTAACCACTTATATAAACTTGTTTCACACATTTTAATGTTTCATTTATATGTATTAGAAAATAATTTATAGATGAAATGATATATAGCAGCATATTTCAAGAATTTTGCTTATAAAAGCAAAAATGCTTTTAATATTATTGTAACTATGAGTATTAAAAAATTCTCTTCATATTTTATTAATACATTTTGCTATGTTAGTTTTGAATAAAGTTTTAACTTAATTTGCTTTTGTATTATTATTTTTAATATTTACATAATCATAAATTATACTTTATCATTATCTAATTAGGAACTATAGAAATTTAAATTTTGAAATTTATCATGCTTATAGTAATTTAACATCAATTAGTTTTAAAATTGGCCAAAAATAAAAGCATAATTTGTTTTTAACTTTTATAGAATCAATTATTCTTATTTTTCAAGACACATCTGAATTGAGTTTATAGTTAGTATTTTATTTTTTAGTGAGGAGCCATGGAACTATCAGTTCCTGGGTCATCAGTGGGTCAACAAGCTCAAATTATACCAACAACAGTTGCAAGTGGACAACAAAGTTTTCAAGTGACTCAAACACTTTATATTCTTAAAAATTCAAAAATTTAATTAACTTTTCTTTTATTTAACTGAGTATTTTGTTGATAAAACTTGTGTTTTTTTATCTATTTTGTTGATCTACTTATCAGTTTAAAATTCATGTTTTTATAAAGGGCTTTTTAAACAGTTTGTTTTAAACCTTTTGTTCATCTTGATGTTTTATACCTATTTTTGAGTTATAAATTAGATGAGTAATAAATAGTCATCCCGTATGATAGTAATTTTATGCATTTGATTGTCTTAAGGTTAAAAAAAAATCTAAAATAAGAACTAGATTAAAAAGTAGAAAAGTACTTTAATGGATGGTATAGGTATTGCTTAAAATAACTATTTCTTGTATTATTTATTGTCAAAATGTGTTTTTATTATTTATATTAATGCACTTCTTTTTTATGAAAGATTCTAACTGTCAATAGTTCAAATGTTAACCAAGCAGTTTGCCCCAACAATCAGCAGCAAATTATTATTCAACCAAACCAGGTTATAAATAATTTATTTGAAATTAATATTCATAGACTTAATCAACATATCCATTAAATAAAAAGTAGGAAAATGGTTTCTTAAAACGAATATTTGAATCATTTTGAACTGATTGCTGATAATAAAATTTTATATTCAATTATAGAAAGAAGCATCAACGGACTTGCTCACTAATTCCATGCAATTTATTCAAACTGCTAATGGAATTCAGCTACAAAATTCAAACAGCTCTCCACAATTTATTATCCAACAAGCACCACAGGTTTTTATATACTTTTATCTGTTGTGATGCCATTTTATATATTTTTTTTAACTAAGAATGATACTAACAACAACAATGGGCAAGCAATCTTAGCAAATTCACTTCAGATAGTCCACACTTCTAATGGGCTACAGCTGGAGGGGACAACATCACCTACCCAATTAATTATACAGCAACCTGTAAGATGAACTTTGAAACATGTTTAGTATTTTCAACATGAGTATTTACAGCAACAAGTCAGTCAAGTGTCAGTAAGCTCTCAACAACAACAACAGCAACCACAAATCGTGGCGCAGCCAAATTCAAATGTCAATCAACCAAACCTTGTAACCTTAGGAACCAATGTTCAAAATACATCTGGAATTTTTATGGTGACTATTACTTTGAGCCAATTTTGCCTCAAGCTGGTTATCTTCTCACCTTGTCGCAGATGATACCTGGCAACAGCGGCAACTTGCAAAGATTCCAAGTTCAAACAAACAGCTCATCTACAAATAATGAGCAATTAATTGATGAAGAGCCTTTGTATGTCAATGCCAAACAATACAATCGAATTTTGAAACGACGAATTGCTCGAGCGAAACTAGAAGCTGAAGGCCGCCTTCCCAAAGAGAGAAAAGTAATTTACAATTGAAGCTGTTAATTTAGATGAGCATTGTCATTTAAAGTCGGTTGTCATAGAAATACCTCCACGAATCACGTCACAAGCACGCAATGATGAGGAATCGTAGCAACGGAGGTCGATTTGATTCGGGTCCTTCTCGACTTGTAAGTGCTTCATACTTTTTAACAGAAATCTACAATGATGAAAATTGTAGAGCGAAGGTGAAATGCAAAATCAGGAAATCGCCACGACCTTTTCTCTTCATTACCCCAGTAACCTACAGCAATCTTCGAACGTGACGTCATCACAGAAACACACTATTCGTGGAGCTTCGAGAAGTCTAGAAGATAATTCGGAACAGTTATACAGATCAATGAATACGCCTCCTACATCAGATGACTTTGAACAATTGTATGTTGTCGATAACGACGCAAATTGACTACAAGTAGATCTGTCATCATCCACTGTGAGCCAATAGTGATCTGATTGCTCGATAACTGAGAAACTTTTTGACTTGTGTATATACTCACAATTTCAAATGTTGGTCGCTAGGTGGAGCTTTAAGTACACCTGTTTAGAGAATTTATTGATTTTTTGGATATTGCTAGATTACTAGGTCTCTAGTTGTGCACAATTAGCTGTTGTTTGAAACTTTGGTTCTTTGTTGGAAAGTTCTGTTCTATTTTTAATGAAAGCGTTTTTCACTTCAATTTTATTGTTTCGATCTTCATCTAAATGATTTGGTCTCAATCTACGTTTACTTCTACAGAATTTCGTTGGATTGAAATGAAGTTGTTGTATTTGATTATATCTTTTATTATGTTGTTTTTTTCACAATTTTTCTTTTTTCTCTGAATTTATTAAAACCAATAAGGATACAACAGACGAACATAATAGCTTCCTGAGTGAAAAATACCTCTGTTTAACAATCTCCATCGGAAATAGTAAAAGTTTCAGAGTAAAGTTAGTTCTAGTTATCTTCGCAAAAATCAGCTGATAGCTAAAAGTACTTTTATTCAATTTGGCGTAGCTCTACTCAAGCGTTCAGTTATTCAAGAAAACGAAATTAATATTTTATCTAAGGGCACTTGGATTAGAATTCAACACAAATAACTTGATATCTAATTTAATTCAAAAGTCTTTAAAGACTTAAACTGCTTTTCTTGTCAGCCTTTTCGACAGACATATCTATCCAACATTGTTTCAAAGTTTATTTGAAGAATTAAAATTTCAGATCAATCTACATAAAAATATTTTTATCAGACGATAAACTAGACATTAGTGGGTGATGTTAGAAGATTTAATCTAGTGAGACCGAATAGTGGGGAAAATATATTTTCTTCTTACATAGTTGACGTCAATTGCGGGAGTGTTGATGATTTAGCGAAATTTCTATTTTTAATAATAATTGACGAGAATATCTAAATGTGATGAGTGTAAAAAACGAATGATTAAAGTGATGAGTTTTTCTATATAATGGAGATATTTGATTTCGTCAGTTTTTCATTGCACTAAACATACAATGATTGATTTTATTTCATAAATTTATTTACAATGAAACAGATATAAAAGATATAGCCTGGGATTATAACAAAAAATTACAGATAATAAATAAACTTAGTTCTTAGAATACAAATTACATTAAAATTAAGAAAAAAGTTTTATTTAGATATAAATAAAATTAAGAAAACTATAATTAGAAAGATTGAACTTTTTGAAGATATAAAATGGAAATACTTTAGTAAGAGCAATTGAATGCTGAAATTGACTATTTTCTCATTCATCAGTATTGAAGTCAGTGCGAGCGTGTACAAATTATATAGTTGGAATATATGAGAAATATAGAAGTTTGAAGAATACTTGTAAAAATCAATCTTTCATCTCTACCAGTTGATTATGCAAACTCATTAAACCTTTAAAATATTTCACTGTCTTCACTTTCAACTCCATAGTAGCATTCTCATCACAAACAAAAATAGATTTAGGATGTTGTTGGAAAGCAGATACAGTCCACATATGATTGACGCCACATTCGATAGCTTTATGAAGAGCATATGCTTTATGAGCTCCAGTAATCAGTATCATCACCTGCAGAAGAACAATTTAAGGAAAAATAATTTGATTAAATAATTATCACCTCATTGGCATCCATCACAGTTTGTACGCCGACTGTTAAAGCTTGAGTTGGTACTTGTGTAAGATCATTATCAAAAAATCTCGCATTTGCTTCAATGGTTTCTTGTGCTAAAGTTTTCACTCTAGTCCGAGATACGAGACTAGAACCCGGTTCGTTAAAAGCGATATGACCATCAGGACCGATTCCGCCGACAAATAAATGAATTCCACCAGCTTCTTTGATCTTATTTTCAAAGTTTTCACATTCAACTTGAACATCTTTTGCATTTCCATCTAGAATATGAACATTGGTAGGGTCAATGTCCACGTGTTTAAATAAGTTGTCCCACATAAAAGTGTGATAACTTTGAGCGTGGTCACGTGGTAAGTTGACATATTCATCCATATTGAAGGTTTTTACATATTTGAAGCTCAATTTTCCACTTTTGTGAAATTCAATGAGCTTTTTGTAAGTTCCCATTGGTGTACTACCAGTAGGTAATCCTAGGACAAAGTAACGATCTGGACCAGGATTAAAGTCCTTGATCTTATTGTAGATGTACTTAGCAGCCCAGATGCTGACATCTTTATATTCATCAAGTATCACTAATCTCATTTTAAATTAACAAAAACCTGAACAAGCAAACGAAACCACAAATAAATAAAAGTTAAATTGCTTGTGTACATTAAATAATAAAAGCAGCGAGTTATAGATGACAGCTGAACATCTTAATTGAAAAATTTTTTTATAAGAAATCAAAAGTAGTTAGTCTTTTAATAGAAAAATAATGATACAACTGAAAGTGCATGCAGAATAAGATTGAATGATATTTATACAAAAAATACCATGACACATTTACTATACAAACATTTAACAATATAAGTACATGGAAATGTTACAGAATATAAGTTAAGTATAATCAGTCATGTAAATATAAAAAGTACTGCATACTATGGCTGGAAATTCATGCAAAAAAGTACCTGAAAAAAGAACATTGGCAGAGCAAAATGAACCATCATTAAAGATATTAGAAGTTGTTGTATAAATTTAAATTATTATATGAAAAGAAGGTAATATTAAAATATGAAAATTGAGTCTGAACACATAATCTCTATAGTTTTACTAATTGTTATTTCATAAAAATTTCAAATGAACCAAAACATGATGGCAGAAAAATGTTAAATTTATCTGATATAAAAGTTTACAAAAATTGAACTTAAAAGCACCCAGATACAAGTGACCTTTAGATAGTTTTGGTAAAATAAACTTAGTGCAGACTGTTAAAAAATTAACTTAGTGCAAATGTAAAGGTTGATAAAAAGGTGAGGTCAATAATAATATGTAGTAGAAAGTTTTTCAGTGCAAAGAATAACTTTAAAATAAAAATACAAAGAATTGTGTTTACAAAGTAAAAAATAAGATTATTGTTGTCATACAAACACTACCACAATAAAAGATAAAAAAAGTCATTAATTCTCATTTCAGTAAACTCAGCAAAGATTAATCATAAAGTTCAACACAGGTTTAGATAGAAATATATATTACATATAAACAATCTCAACAAAAACCATCAGATTTTACCACCACTGAAAAATTTTGTCACATTTGCTTTGAATATACCGACTTGGTCGCGCGATCCACCATACAAGCAACCATTCAAACATTCCTCATTTCGTTGGCATTTGATCTTCGGCTGCGTTCGATTCATCTCACTTTGGTTGTTAAAGATGTCAAATAGAGTACAAGGAACATTGTCACGTGACCTGAAAGAGTGCAAAAGACCACGTGCTTTACGAAGTACTAATGATCCGTTCATTTGCATAGCTAAGTGAGTAAAGTGAAGAAGAATCTCATCAGATGCTAGATTGTATTTAGTGATGTCTCTGCCATATAAGGAGATGACAGCGACACAAACAAAAAGATGGAAGTAACTATTTTGGTAGTGTGACCAACACGCTTCCCAAATACGAAGTGCTTCGTTCTCTGGAAACTCTCGTTTGAAACAAAGTAAGATCCATCGATGAGCAAACAAGAGCTCCATTGCACCTGGCCCACATGTTAGTAGATGATCATAGAAGTCGGGAATAAACAAGCGTAGCATCTCACGAAGATACAACAACTGTTTTTCCATATCACGATCTGAAGGTGATGATATAAAGATGGTTTGTTGCATCAAACCCACGAAACACCAGAAGATGTCATTTTCATCTTTTATCTCAATCAGTAACGGGGCAAGCAAGTCAGACATGCCTTGAGTGTAGGGTGTCTTGGTAAAAACAGAATAATTCAACAGAATTCTCTGCAATGTGGCCAAATTTGGATTCCCCTCACCTTTAAAGAAAGGTTTAGAACGATCAGTTCTTAAAACATCTTTTTCGATTGAACAGATGACATTTCTCCAGAAATTCTCAGTTTTTTGTAGCTGCAGAATGTTCTCACGCTTGGCATTGATCATTTGATACTTGCTAAGTTTTTTTGCTCTCATCTCAGCCTTTTCTAGTACTGTCATATCATATTTATAATACTTAAGTAGGTATGGCCAGACCTCACATCTTATTTCTGTAGCAACTCCACAGAAAAATACAGATTTTTGGATATTTAAACCATTTTGAACTCTCCCAAACTCATCAATGCTTAACTGCCAACTCTCTTTGGTCAAATTTCGATAAAACTTTTCTTCAGGATGTAATTGATGCGGTGTAAGATCAGATAACACAGATGTAAATGATAAAATACTCAAATTATTGGTTTTTTCTTGCTTTGTAATGATTTTCCAATCTTGTAAAACTTTAACAAGCATATCTAAGCCTCCATAATGAAAATGAAGAACCTTATAAACTGAGTCATGCCCACAGATCACAAATTCACCTTTATTACATTCTAAATTTCTGAAATAAACTGACAATGATCTCATTTCCCCCAAATTTATCTCAAAAGAACTATTAGCTTGATTTTTAGGTGGTCTAAAAACATAGCCATTCACAACAACCAAATTGTTGCTTGATGATGAGGACAATTTTCTTTTGATGCTTTTTATATCTTCTTCATATTTATCACTATTCTGATCAATTTCATTTAAAGTATTTAAACTTTTACTTTTAATTACTTTACATTCCAATTCATTGTCACACACATTCAGTTGTTCTACAGTAGATTCACATCTCTTCAAAGGATTTCTCATATTTGAAGATTTTATATCAAAATCAAATTCATTTTGCTCTGTCACAGTTCGATTTGATGGACTCCAATTAATCAAGAGCGTTGTAAAATTGTTGTCCACTTTTGCACAAACAGTGAGGAAACCATGATGATGAATTGGTAATGTTGACATCAACCCTTGAGGGTGGATACAAACATTATTTGTACTGAAAAGTATTTCCCCATCAACTGGAGGGGTCTCAGATGTCATTGAAATTTTCAAAAGTGCTAGCAACTTTTTCTGTATATCAGCTGACATAATTTTCATTTGTTCAAATTTATTTTTTTCAATGATATAAATAAATGTTTTATCTAAAGATAAAGGAAAATCAATAAAAAGTAATAATAACAATCTAAAATATGATAATTATAAAAAATTATATGAACAAAATTATTGATAACCACACAAACCTTAATGAATAAAACATTATTACAACAGCTTTAAGAAAAATAATATATCCAATGTTCAAATGTATCACTTTCAGGTATAAACATGTTTACCTTATGTAGACCAAAAAAAAATAATGATACTAAAATAAGCTTCAAAAACATTAAAACAAATTACAAAGAAATTATTTACAACTATATTAATTAAAAGGTTTAAAAAAGCTAACAACCCATAAATTTGGAATTATTAAAAGCTATATTTTTATACTTTTTTGTTACTAATCATTTAAACAGCTTTAAATATCAAACTGAAAATCTTTGGCAAAACTCTGTAGAAATTAAAATCAGAACAAAAACTAACTTAAATAATACCCTTGAGATCTACCATTAGAGACATAAAACATTAGGATATAAAGCTAAGAACAAAGGTGCCACAAAAATAAAATTGTGATATAAGTTAATCTTTTACATTTATTTTAAAAAATCATAAAATAAAACATATAAAAATCTATTTTTAAATTTGAAAATGATATAAAAAAACAACTTTTGTAAATGTTTAAACAGCTAATATTGATAAAAAAATAATATTAAGCTTAATCAATAAAATTCTACTGATACAATGTTACATCAGTAAGCACAAACAGATTAAACAGTTTTTTTAAAATTGTTTTTCTTTTAGATCAGCAGAGAAGATATAAAACATTACTTATGCTGTTTTCATAACAAAAGTTTATAAGCTAAAAATTGAATATTCATAAACAATTTAAAACTTGTAAGGAGATAACTTAAGTGTGCATCTAGAAAATTAAACTGTACATTTTTAAAGACCAGACAAACTTCTTTATTTTGAAGAGAAAGTTCATTGTGTATAAATTTGAGGAGATAAATTACACCGTTACACTTGGTTAAGCACCGACACCCTTCGTTTTTCAGATATATAAATATTTAGGGTTCATCTAAACGAGAAAAATATTTTTCGTTCTCTTGCACCCGAACCGTATTAAACTTTCACCTCACATTAAACGTTTGTTAAATGAAAAGCATCTCTTACATAAAAAATCTAAAGCTAAGAATTCCTAAAAAGTAAATTACAAGGTCAAGTGTAAAAAATATTAAACTGAGTTTAATAACTGGCAAAATCATAGGGAAAGTAAAATTTGTGACAGCAGTTTATTTTGTACGTTCTATAAATTTGCTAAATCTAAATAAAATTCCCACTCATTTATGCCACCTCATATTGAGGAAAATAAAATTCTAAATCTCAATGATCTTGAAAAAACTGATCTTTTCGACCTAAGGTCTCCAAAGATCTCCACTAAAGACAACGATTATAAAAATATTAATCTTAAAGCAAACAACAAATTTTATGGATAATTTTGTTATCACTAACCTTGACATATTTATTGCCATCCACAGTATCAAGGACAAAAGAACTCGCACAAATAAAAAAAATTCTTTCTTATTTTTATAGCGATGTATTTATTCTATTGTACAGCCTGTACATATGTCTAAAATTTTTCGTCATCACTTATTTATGTATCTAACCAATGGAAGGTTCCAGCGTTATCCCAGATCATAAAAAAAAGAAATAAACCACTAATCTACCTACCAACTTATCTCACTAGTAGCTTCTGTCAAATATTAAAGTTGATCATTTCGAGAAAAAAATTATCATCTTTTCGTGCAAAAACTTACTCTCTGATTATCAATTTAAATTCCTCCCTAAAAGATCCTGCAGTGATCAGCTGTTATTCTGTCTCTACCAGGGGTTTTGCGCCTTAGCAAATAATCTAACGACTGTACAACGTCCATACAAGCGTTCGTGAAGCTTTTTACTCAGTTTCATTTTCCACATTAGTAAAAACTCTCAGACAGTTTAATATTAACCCTACTTTTATCCCCTACTTGTCCGCCTCGAAAGGCCCCGAGCTCGAGACTGTGCGGACACATATATGCAAGAAGGAAAAGCTCATAAAAAACCCAGGTAGAAGGTACTCTGCTACTTCTTCTACTTCTTCTTCTACTTCTTCTTCTACTTCTTGTTCTACTTCTTCTTCTACTTCTTCTTCTACTTCTTCTTCTACTTCTTCTTCTACTTCTTTTTCTACTTCTTCTTCTACTTCTTCTTCTACTTCTTCTTCTACTTCTTCTAATTCTTCTACTTCTTCTTCTTCATCTTCTTCTTCTACTTCTACTTCTTCTTCTACTTCTTCTTCTAATTCTTCTTCTGCTTCTTCTTCTACTATCCCTTACTGTTATTAGATTAAGCAATTTCTAAAAGATAGACAACACTAATAGACTTCTTAAATATAGATAGACATCATTAATAACTATGATTCAAGTTTTTCTAGAGGTGTTAGTGATGCTTCCTAAAATAGCCTTATTTGTTTTCTTTTCATGTCAATGTTTACGTCAATGACATCATGGAATGTTTTACAAATGGCTTTAAAAATATAATGCGATTTTTACTGATATCAAAATATATCAAAATCTATCACCTATTTAATTTTTTACTATTTATTTTTTTATTTATTTATTTATTACAATAAATGTGAAGGAGGGTGCCTAAAGAGAGCACCTCTCGCTAACACACATTCTCAGAAATTAGATCTATTTGACGTGTAAACGAAAAAGCATATGACAATGAAGAATTGCACAGAATCATAGTATTGTAAAAGAGAAAAATTCACAGTTTAGAAATGGCAATGTTGGCGATATTATAACAATTCAGCTTTTTCTTGAACAGCATAAGTGATTTTGACATGACAATCTCTGATGGCAGATTGTTCCATGTACTGATTGTGCGGTATGAGAAAAAACTTAATCTGGTTAACGTAGCTGGTGGAGTGGGCTTATTAAGATGTAATTTATGTCTTCTAAGTTGATATAACTTGAGGGAGGGACTAATGGAGAAAAAGTCATCAAACTGAAGATCAATTAGGTTGTGAATAATTTTAAAAATCAGAATAAGGTCGTATTTAATTCTTCGGATTTCCAAAGTATCTAGATTGAAGAAGCTGAGACGATGCTTATAACTCTCGTATTTGATATTAAGTTTCCTGCAAACCAATCTCGTAAATGTTGCCTGAACAGATTCGATTTTTCTGATATCACCAACTTGATATGGCATCCATGTACTGACATTGTATTCAAGAATAGGGCGTATGTACAGTTTGAAAAGGTTGACGAAAAACCATGGATCTTTAGAATTAAAAGTCTTTATGATGAGGTGGACAAGCTTGATAGATTTTCCAAAGATTCTGGAAACATAACTGTGCCATTTGAAGTCAGATGTCAGAGTAATGCCGAGGTCTATGACTGAGGATACTCGTTCAAGAATGGATCCATTGATGTAGTATTGGTTGCTGAAGTTGGCAGCTGGCTTACGGGAGAATGTTATAACTTCAGACTTTGTTGGCTGGATTTTAAGTTGCCAATTCGCAGACCAGTTTTCTACAATGTTTAGTGCAGTTTGGAGTTTTGAGTGAGAACCAGATAATAGCTTGATGTCATCTGCATACACAAACACACTGACATTGTCTACTGTTATTAGTCTTCTGATGAGGTCTTCAATGAAAATCAAAAAGAGAAGTGGACCCAGAACGGAACCCTGAGGAACGCCACTGGTGACTTTACTAGGAGTAGATAAAGATCTTTCTACACTGGTTCGTTGGGTTCTACCTGATAAGAAATCTTCAATCCATTTTAAGATGGAGTTGCTGATTTTTATGTTTTTCAATACAGTAATGAGCTTGTTGTGTGGAACAGAATCAAACGCTTTAGCAAAATCAAGGTATATGATGTCACATGGAGTATTACTTTCGTAATGAGCTGTAAGCTCATTGAAAAAAGTGAGATGTTGAGTCAAAGAAGATCTTTGCTTAACAAAGCCATGCTGGGCATCAGATATTAGATGATGCTCCGTCAAGTGGCTAGTTATATGGTTGTGAATGATATGTTCTTGAGTTCTGCAGATAACCGAAGTCAGCGAAACTGGTCTGTAGTTAAGTGCAGTGTTTCTGGGACCCTTCTTATAAATTGGAGTAATAATAGCGTTCTTCCAAATTTGTGGAAGTCTTCCCCGCTTAAGAGTCATGTTAAAGAGTAGCGATAAGGGTAGCGCTAAAGAAGAAGTACTTTTCCTTAAAAACAAAGCTGGGATTTGATCTGGGGTATTGGAAACTGTTGATTTTAGAGAAGAAATAGCCTTAGATACTATATCAACTGTTATGTCTAGATCTACCATCTCAGAGATATTTGAAAGGATATTGGAGTAGGAAATAGTAGGAGTATTGCCATCATCGGTTATAAAAACCTTTTCAAATTGTTTGTTTAGCAATTCAGCTTTATTCTTTGGTTCCATCACCAGCTGATTGGCGTTATCAAGCAAGGAAGGTAGATGAGATCTCGCCTTAAGCTTGTGATTAATGAAGCCAAAAAACGTTTTCTTGCTAGGTGAAGATAAGATTGCACTTTCTTTTCCTAAATAGAGACTATAAACTGATTTCTTGTAGACTAGACAAAGATCTTTGTATAGAGGTTTGATGGAAGGATCTGCTTTAGTTTGTTTGTATAAGAGGTTTTTCAAATGCTGTAAATTCCTTAAATATCTTGGCAAGTGTGGTTTTTTGTTGACTCTATATAAAGGTATGAACTTTTTAATTGACTCATTAACAATGTTAGTAAACCTCGAGTAGATATCATTGATGTCTTCGGTAGAGTTGAAAACAGAAATCCAGTCAACACCTGATAAAAACTTGTTTATACTGTTATAATTTCCACGATAAAAGTTCCGTATGCTTGGAGTTTTAACGTTCGTAGAAAAAGTTTGTTGGAGCTTGAATTCAATCATGTTGTGATCGCATGTCAGAGCAAAAGGTTCATTTTGATCAACGTAGATAACGTTATCAGGTTTTGATGTGATGAGAAGATCCAAAGTATTACCACTAACTTGGGTTGGAAAAGTAACCATCTGAGATAGATTATTGTCATCAAGGAAGTTTACAAAGACATGACTCAGATTGGCTAAATTAGTTTTGTCTCCATTCAAATTAAACATTTTTCCATTGAATGCTAAATTTGGGTTATTCCAATCAATTCTACTAAAATTAAAATCCCCGAGAATATAAATCTCAGGACAAACAAGGCTTTTCAGAACCTTCAATAAGGCCTTAATAGTAACCTCATCGTTAACTTTAGACGGTGGTAGGTAGGTACATATAAAGCGGGAAAACTTAGATTTTGAATAATGAAAATTGAAAGCAATAATCTCAAATCCTGGGCAATCAATGGTATTTATCTTAATTCTTGAAATCATGGGTGCCAGTGATGTTTTATAGATTACATAAACACCGCCGCCTCTACCAAACAGTCTATCACAGCGCAAAGCACGAAAAAAATCACTGTCATCCAGAAAGGAGTCAGGATAAAAGGGTTTCAACCAAGTTTCGGTAATGAAAACAATTGTAAAATCTTGAGAAAGCAAAAGAGCTTTCAATTCGAAAATTTTGTTGACAATTGACCGTGCGTTGAAAAACATACCTAATATAAAAGAAAAATTGTCTTTTTGACACTTGTAAGATTTGGTGGTAGTCTTCTGTGTACTGTTATCTTGGGCTGGAAGCATAGTATTAATAATTTTGTGCGAAGAGAGGTTGAATAAGGGTGATGTGGGTCCAGTGGTTATTTTGCATTTCCGTTTTTTGAAAAGACCTTCACAATCTTTAAAGCCCATGGTGGACCTCGAACTTTGTATTTGAAATCAGTTGGTTGCTCTTTCTGATTTCGGCTGTACGCCTCTTTTAGAAGACGCTTATTTTCTACGCGATCATCTTCACACATATCATGTGCTACTCTGATGCCCTGGAATTTTTCGTCCTGTTTAAGTTTATACAGCTTAGCAAGAAACTTACGTTTGTCCCATCTTTCCTGAAAGGACACTTTTAACGGGCTTTTATGATTTGATCTTTTTGCCCCGAGTCTGGTCATTGAAACTTTTGGAGCGTCCACAGCACCAAGGCCTTAAGTGCACATTTGATTAAAAGTCTTGATGTCATCGTCTTTATCAGTCTCAGAGACACCAAAGATGATGACATTGTTTTCTCTATCCTCCCGGTCCAGAGTAAGTTTCTTGTGCGTGTCAGTAACCTTCTTGGCAAGAAGTTGCGCCACGCTAGTATTTTTTTCGGATCCAGAATTACCAACAACTGAGGCCCATGTGAGAGGCTTCTTTGTGGAGGCTTCCAGTTCATCCATAGATTTGGATAAGATAGAAATCTTTTCATTGATTTTGGCAACATCGTTGCCAATTTCAGATTTTAATTTGGTCAATTCAGTGGATATGGTGTTGCTGATGTCAGACAATAGGCTTTTGTTAACAAAATATTATTCAGCTAATTTCCTTAACATGTGATATAGTAAAATTTCGATTCATAATTACTATTTTACTTATGCCTTTGCAATGTTCTTGTTCTTCCTATATAAATTATTTTAGATTATGATATTTAAAACCTTTTCAGTATATTTCCGCTCGTTAGGTTTTTCTTTTGTTTGCAATAAAAGCTGTATAATTTGTCACCCTCAGCTATGCGTTTGATTAAATGTTTGTAAAGTTGTTTACGTTGATGACAGTTTGAATATACTTTAATACACCACTTCTTAAAGAGTATAGAATTAAAAGATTCGATTGTAAGAATTTATTTTGCTACAAGAACCTTGAAAAACTTTTGACTCATAAGTATTCTAACAGAATACTTAAATTATATGAAAATCACAATGTTCAAAACCTTCAATTATTTGCTGAGCTAAAATGCATTTAGTGCAATCGTGACTGACCGATATAAATTTTTCCTTTTTTTGCTGTTTTAAATATATTTTGATGTTGCAGAGATTTCCATCGTTGATCTTATTGCTTTTTGTTACTACTATCCACAAAAAATAACAGGCGGCAGTTTATTTAAATACGAAATAATTTTTTTTAAGTTTGTAGTTTTATTCCATTTTTAAAGTAATATTATTTTGTAAAAATAAAGTGATTGTAGAACTTTAAATAATTATCTACCATGTTGGTATACTAAGGTTTCTTCAGTTATTAGAACTACAATTCTGGTTTCATGCTTGTTAAATGGCTTACTATCTTTTGATCAGTTTCAGGTAGCATCTTATTTTTTTCTATAAGACATCTTTAAGTTGTCTAAAACATTTAAATATTTTCTCTTTCTACTAAATTACTAAAAATACTCTTTCAGTTAAAACTTCGATATTTTTTCACTTCCAAAAATAAATATGACATCAGTAGCTTAATTATTTTTAATGATTTATTTTGACAAAAATATAATCGAAGAGTAAAGATAAAAGTAAGAAGCAAATGCTGGAAATACAAAATTTTGGATTTTTATTGCGATAGAGCAGTGAGTTGTACGAAAATGGTTGGATGAGATATTTCCCCTTATATAACACAAAACCGCAACATACAAAACTCGAAAGAAGCTTAAAGAACAGATTTTTAGCAACTCTACATCTTTAGATAAATGAAACTCCCCTGAAAATCACATTATATATAAGAATGTAGTTGCTGGAAGTTAAAGAAAAGCAAGCAAAGAATTGTCACAAATTTTGTATCATATTATTTAAGCCCTTTAACATTGAAACTTCATTCACACTATTATCAAGGGCTTAACCTTATATAAGGCATGAATAAATGAAACCTTTAAGCCGAAAAGATTAGAAAGAATTTGAAAATATTTTGTCAGTATATAAAAATGCAAGAATTTAACACAGAATTAAACATATTTTAATAGAATGCATGGATGTCAAATACTAAGAAAGAAGTTTATACAAAACTCACAACATTTTCTTTAGTTAATAGTTAGTTGTGCATTCTAATGAATTTCTGCTTAATGATTATCCAAGTTTTGTTTCATTTCCATTTCCTTTATCCGTGTACCAGAAATAAATTAGCAATAGGTGCACCTAAGGCTTTGCTGAGCCACATGTTGTAGCGCTACAAGAACATTTTGTAGCAACTTTGTATGAGTAAGGTACAGTTGATCCATCAGGACAGGTAAGATTTATTGTCCTTGCTTCAGTTTCTGTAGCACTACAGCAAGAACATTGCTTGACAAAGTTACCACTTTCAACTGAGAACACTGAAGCGCTTGTACACTGTCCTTCACACATAGTGACGTTCACAACTTCTTGTGATTTACACTGATCAACTTCAAACACTCCAATAAAGTCAACGATAGGTCTACATTGTTGAGCTGATATTTCTGTAAAATTTAAGAAGTTTTCAATTATTTAAGCCAACCATTTTCTAATTTTATAGTGATATCTTACTTGGAGCACAATATGTGCAACATCCATCTGCAGTTGTAATAAGATCTTCAGGTGAACAGTTATCATCAGTAGGTGGGCAACTTGGAGCATTACATTGACTATAAACCTCATTGTTGATTGGATCAATCATACATTCACAAGATGTGCACTGGTTATCTAATATTTAAAGTATTTACAGTTAGTAATTTCTGTTTTTAAATGATCTGTAGAATATATTTTTTGTCAACTAACCTGGTGAAACCCATGTTTGGCCTGGAGCATACTGCCTTCCTTCATAGTGACAGACAGTTGGTACACAATCACCGCAGCATTGACCTGCAACTGGTACATAAGTGTATCCGGCACTACAAGATCCACATTTGATTGGAGTACAGACAGTTGAGAACTCATCACTCTTTGATACACAAGTGCATTCTGTGCAGATATCTTCCATCCAGGTTGAATCTAGTTGTCATTTAGTGTGGTTTTAGTTAAGATAAAATTAAATATTTTTGCAGCAAGTACCTGGAAGATGTTCAACTCCCTCAACAATACATTTGCTTGGTGGCTTACATTGTCGTAAGCTGCAACCGCAATCATCAACTCCATTATCTACTTCAGTCCATCCTTCCATGCAAGGTTGAGGATCGATACAAGCATCACATACACAAACACGAGTATTACAACATGAGTTTGTTTCTTCGTCAACTAAATGATATCTTTCTGGACATGAAACTTCTCCTTGGTCACAAGTTGCTGAAACGATTGGATCAATTAAAAATAAATTACAAAAAAATTAGTCAAATCTTTTTGTTTTTAGATAAAATTAATTGTTTTCTTTACTCACAGTGGTCACATTCACAAGAATATTCTGGACAACAATCACCAACGTTTGTTTGATATTTACGTTCCCATGGCTTACATGTAATTGAATCTTTTGAACACAAGTTAACATCACAAATACAAATTGTTTCATGTTCTATAGGGCAACACTCCGATAAACCAGATTCTTGTTTTGTTTTTCCCGTTTCAATAAGTCTGGAAGCAGGTTATAAATTAGATTTTTATTTTACGAAATCATAACATTTTGATTTTAAGAACTTAAAAATCTCAACAAGTAAACTCACTTGTATCCTGGCTTAGCTGGACATAATGGACTTTCAATTGGTGGACACTTAGTGACATCACACTGGCATTCAAAGAATTCACAGCAATCATCCGATTTACTGACTGATACTCGCTTATATCCAAATGAACATACATCATTTCTACTTGGTGGACATCTTGAATCGTCACAAATACATTCGTATTTTGGACAGCATGAACTAGCATCAACAACTCTAACAATAGCTCCTCCTGGACAACTTGGCGGAATGTTGTTTGGACATGTAGATCTATCACACACACATTCGTATGTACTGCAACATCTTCCTTCTGTTACAACTTGAAGAGAGTGGCCGGTTTCAGTGCATTGTGGGACAATTGGACAGGTTTCATGTTTACAGATACATGTAGCAGTTGGACAACAGCTATTTGTATTGGCAACATCCAAAACTTCACCGTCTTCACAAATCTGAAAAAGATAATGAAGATCAAATCCAACTTGCTTCTAACAAAGTTTTCTATTTGACTCAAAACTTACTGGAACTGGATTTAATGGGCACGATTCAGCAGCGCACTCACAAGTGTACGTTAAGCAACATCCAAGTAGACCTGATCGACCAACGACCCATTTTTCTCCTAGTGCACATTGTGGTTTTTGTACAACTGGACAGTTTATTTCAGCACAAGTTGTTTCGTGATTATCAGGTAGACAAATATATGTTGGACAGCATGACTGATCATCATTCATCACAGCTAGCGTCTACGAAGTAAAGATTATGATATTTCTTTGTCTGAAATCGACTTGTTTTGTCAATGAAATCATAACATACTTCTGTATCGCTACAAGATGGTGAAGATGTACAAGTAACTTGTGATTGAGTGATAGTGCCATCTGGTAAACATGATGAAATTGTACAAACGTCTCTTGCATATTGCCATCTTTCTCCACTAAATCGTCCTTGACCAGATTCATCGACACACACAGGACATTGTGTTGTAGCTACACAACTTCCATTTAATAAGACCTGAAGAAAAAGTAGATATTCGATTTATTTTACTGGTTAACTTTTTTTTAGACTTTTATATAATTTATTACCTTTTCATCAGGACAAACACATCCTTCTTTATTATGTTCTTTATTCAAAGCGTAATAGGCTTTGAAATTTTCACAAGTCTTTGGAACATTTGATGCACAAGCCTTATAAGTAGCTCCAATTGTTGAACAGCCTTGATAGGCACAGAAATTGTCACTTCTCCATTCTACACATTTACCAGCACGTGAAGCTGCTTCAGCAAATGAAGCAAACACAGAGCATCCAGCCCAATCAGAACTGATATAATCTCCATCTGGTATGTCGTAACTGGCACAATCGGCAATGTAATCTGAAGCATCCAATACTTGTGACATCTCGACAAAAGCGCTCTTTTCAAATAAGGACTTGCACAGCTGTTGTTGTGATTGTGTACTTGCAGTTGCTACAGCATTTTTACAACTTGGATCAACCAACCAATATTCTAGGAAGCTCTCAATCTCAGATGGATAGCCAGCAACCCAGAAATCGTTACTTGAATCACCATCAGCCATACCACACAATCCTTCAGTTTTACCAGCAAATGCAGCTGGTACCTCAATTGACCAGCTATCTTGAAGACGATCAAACACCATTTTCACATTTGTGCTTTTTTGAGATAAGGTAACGATATGACCATTTTGTACAATGTCAAATGCTGAACCTCCCACCGAATAAATCTACAATTCAAATAACATTTGTTTATTTTTAGGAAGTAAATTTTTTATATATAAATGAGAAAAATCAAACAAATACTTGTACAAATTTATTTTGTTGACCTTTTTTGTTTAATTATATCTTACATTGTGATCCTTGTAAATCTTTGCTGTTTGTTTCGAGAACTTGTCAGTAAAGCTAAGAGCATTAGTACAGAATCCTCCTTGACAACCTTGCTTCTCAACAGTGACCTCAAAGTTGAGTCCAAAAGTATCTTTGACAAGTACATGAGAGCATGGGCAATAACGAGCGAAACTTTCACCATCGAAAGTTCGAACTCGACTGCTTCCGGCATATCCTCGACAAATAACTAACAATTTTAAATAGAAAATTTAATTTCTCGTCAATTTTAATTTAAACGAAATTTCATACAAGTATAGTATCGAATTTATTTTTTTTTCAACCTTAAACAAATGTGAGTTTTTACGATCAATGGGTTAGAAAAAATTACTCACAGTTACAAATGTAACTTGGGCAACAACCATCAACGTCATAAATGATGCTCGGCTCGATTCCATCGCTACAAGTTGGTTTATTAATTACTGGACAGCCACGTGACTTGCACATGATTGTTTGGTCGGCCAAACAGGAACATTGTTGACATGAATCATTTGTCATCTGCCAAGTTGTTTCAAGCTCATGGAATAATCCGTGTTCATCAGTGCATCCAATTGCTTTAATATTCAATTTGACATTTTTAAACTTTTCTTTTAGGTCTCAATTTACTTTAATACAATTTAACAAAACTTCAAATTTGTAATATTATATGAATCTTAGGAAGATAAGATAGATTGATTTGAAAAAAAAGCTTCTAAAATAGCTTTAAACCTAAAAATGATAATCGTAGTAGACTCACGTTTGCAAGCATACAGTCCACAGCAAGCAGATTCAGAGTTTACTCTTTCCTTACGTTCGTTGAAAGAACATGTTGGTGTAGCAGGACATTGATCCGATCGACAAACTGACAAAAATGTAAAATTGTTTATTTATGATATTAAAATAATTAAACTATTTCGTATGTTTAAACTTATTGTTATTTAGATTTAACTTCTCTGACTAATTAAAGCATTGTAGAAGAATCAAGTAAATTACTCACCACATTCATACTGAGGACAGCAATCACCTGGATTTGTGATTACAGCTATATGATAGTCCTCACAAACAGGTATAGAACTTTCACATAAGGTTGTGTCACATTCTACAATTAAGATAGATCAATAGTTTATTAAAGTGTTAAACACAATAAAGTATTATTCTAACTCTAAGCTATTTATTACTAGGAGTGAAAAGGAACTTTACTGGTGTTGATCTTTTACTCTACGTTTAAGTCTGAGTTAAAATCGTTGCAACAATAGCCATAAGACCTGGTAAACACTAGACAATCGCAGAGCGTTTTTTAAGCTTAATATTCTAAGCAATAATAGGCTGTAATTCGGGATTTAAGTGTGAAACCCAATCAACTCTTGAAATCCATTTTTGTAAATAAAAGTTAAACTACCTTCGAGACTGAATTCTACTGTTATAGATAAACTGGTATAGTTACTTAATCTAAAGAAAGTAACAAATACTTTAAGGAAAAAATTAGGCTGAATTTAACATGTAAACAAGGTTGTAAATGTGACTTACTGCATTCATAAGAGCTGCAGCATTGGTGTTTTCTCGTTATCAACATTTCATCGGACTTACAGGTTGGAACAATTGCTTCGCATTTATCCTCTACACACAGTACCCCATTAGTTGTACACGTACAAGTTTCGCAAGAATTGTTATAATTTCTCCATGTTTCCCACAACTGAAAGTAATCGAGCAATCGATGTTAAACAAATCAAAAAGTACAACTAAAATGTTAAGAAATGATTTAATCTTACACTGTGAATTATTCCTTTCGTATCAGTGCAGCTATCTGTATCTTCTACACATTCAGCACAACATTTAAAATCTTGTTTCACCAGCTTTTGTCCTGATTTGCAAGTAATGACATCACAAGGTTTTGGTACACATTGAGTTTTTCCACTAATACAGATGCATTCATCACAACCATTATTTTCTTTCCAGACAGAGCCAGTCTGTAAAAATAGTTTAGATTTGTTTGAACAAACACTTATACAAAAGAACTCGTAACACTTACTTTTCGAGTAATAGAATTACTAAAGCAAGGACAGTCTTTTCGATAGATACAAGAGCTACCATTGCAGACCATGTTATTAGGGCAAGATTTTGGACACAAAGAAGTATCAACAACGTGATCACAAGAAAGCTGGTTTGAATCCAATAACTCTTCTTGGTAAAGAACAGAAAGATCATGGTGTCGGTTCAAAGCAAACGACTCATAGGTTGGTAGTTCAGAAATCTTAGATGTTAGAGATGATAATATTGGAAGCTGGTCTTTATTCGGCAATTTTTTATCATTTAACAAAGGAGTAAAAACAGGATTTTCTTCTGGAGCTGAAACATCATTGAAAACAGTCTTATCATCTATCAAGTGTGGGACTGGATTAAGAGATGAAGTAGTAACAGAAGAGAATAATGGTAAGGAATTCCATAAATCATTTTCATAACTTGAAAAACTAATAGGATTACATCGAGGAACGGGACAGCATTCACTACGATCAACAAAATTTTTAAATCCAGGCTCACAAACAAGTGGTTTAAATTGAATACATTTAGATGGGTTACAAGTACATTCAAATGAACTGCAACAAGAATCAACAGGTACAACCAAAAGATCTTCATAGAAATGACAAGCTTGGGAAGGACTACTACATAATTTAGTGTCACAATCAATTGCAACCAAACTATACGAAGTACAACAATCATCTGCTTGGTGAGAAGCAACCTTATAACCAGAAGGAGCAATAGGAATTTCCTCACAAGTTCTAATATTACATGAAATTTCGCTAAACGCATGACACGAACAAATGTTGCATGAGCTTCCATTATTATACCAAGATTCACCAAAACTTCGAATAAAACCAGATTCATCAATACAAGTTGGTGAGTCAGAGACCATAGTCATTTTTGAACTGATCGAAGTGAGATCAGATTTTGATGAAGCATCAACGTCACCAGCAGCATGTGGTTTACCAGCTGATGCCAAGACACCATCTGGATATGATTTGTCATTTCCAGTAGCATCTCCAAAGATAATATGTGGTTGGTCACCAGCGGCTCCTTCACTACCAGCCAAAGCACCTGGTGAGTTAGCACCTGGCCATGTCATTGGTGTTGGTTGACCGTAGAAGAGGTTATCTGCCAATCCTGATCCATCAGTTCCAGCAATGCCTTTACCAGCAGCGTCATTACCGCCAACAATGTAAGCTGGAGCCATATCCTTGTTACCATAGTCACCATGACCGTAATCCATCAAGTTACCATAAGGTGATGAAGCATCAAAGTCACCAGCAGCATGTGGTTTACCAGCTGATGCCAAGACACCATCTGGATATGATTTGTCATTTCCAGTAGCATCTCCAAAGATAATATGTGGTTGGTCACCAGCGGCTCCTTCGCTACCAGCCAAAGCACCTGGTGAGTTAGCACCTGGCCATGTCATTGGTGTTGGTTGACCGTAGAAGAGGTTATCTGCCAATCCTGATCCATCAGTTCCTGCAATGCCTTTACCAGCAGCGTCATTACCGCCAACAATGTAAGCTGGAGCCATATCCTTGTTACCATAGTCACCATGACCGTAATCCATCAAGTTACCATAAGGTGATGAAGCATCAAAGTCACCAGCAGCATGTGGTTTACCAGCTGATGCCAAGACACCATCTGGATATGATTTGTCATTTCCAGTAGCATCTCCAAAGATAATATGTGGTTGGTCACCAGCGGCTCCTTCACTACCAGCCAAAGCACCTGGTGAGTTAGCACCTGGCCATGTCATTGGTGTTGGTTGACCGTAGAAGAGGTTATCTGCCAATCCTGATCCATCAGTTCCAGCAATGCCTTTACCAGCAGCGTCATTACCGCCAACAATGTAAGCTGGAGCCATATCCTTGTTACCATAGTCACCATGACCGTTATCCATCAAGTTACCACAAGGTGATGAAGCATCAAAGTCACCAGCAGCATGTGGTTTACCAGCTGATGCCAAGACACCATCTGGATATGATTTGTCATTTCCAGTAGCATCTCCAAAGATAATATGTGGTTGGTCACCAGCGGCTCCTTCACTACCAGCCAAAGCACCTGGTGAGTTAGCACCTGGCCATGTCATTGGTGTTGGTTGACCGTAGAAGAGGTTATCTGCCAATCCTGATCCATCAGTTCCAGCAATGCCTTTACCAGCAGCGTCATTACCGCCAACAATGTAAGCTGGAGCCATATCCTTGTTACCATAGTCACCATGACCGTAATCCATCAAGTTACCATAAGGTGATGAAGCATCAAAGTCACCAGCAGCATGTGGTTTACCAGCTGATGCCAAGACACCATCTGGATATGATTTGTCATTTCCAGTAGCATCTCCAAAGATAATATGTGGTTGGTCACCAGCGGCTCCTTCACTACCAGCCAAAGCACCTGGTGAGTTAGCACCTGGCCATGTCATTGGTGTTGGTTGACCGTAGAAGAGGTTATCTGCCAATCCTGATCCATCAGTTCCAGCAATGCCTTTACCAGCAGCGTCATTACCGCCAACAATGTAAGCTGGAGCCATATCCTTGTTACCATAGTCACCATGACCGTAATCCATCAAGTTACCATAAGGTGATGAAGCATCAAAGTCACCAGCAGCATGTGGTTTACCAGCTGATGCCAAGACACCATCTGGATATGATTTGTCATTTCCAGTAGCATCTCCAAAGATAATATGTGGTTGGTCACCAGCGGCTCCTTCACTACCAGCCAAAGCACCTGGTGAGTTAGCACCTGGCCATGTCATTGGTGTTGGTTGACCGTAGAAGAGGTTATCTGCCAATCCTGATCCATCAGTTCCAGCAATGCCTTTACCAGCAGCGTCATTACCGCCAACAATGTAAGCTGGAGCCATATCCTTGTTACCATAGTCACCATGACCGTAATCCATCAAGTTACCATAAGGTGATGAAGCATCAAAGTCACCAGCAGCATGTGGTTTACCAGCTGATGCCAAGACACCATCTGGATATGATTTGTCATTTCCAGTAGCATCTCCAAAGATAATATGTGGTTGGTCACCAGCGGCTCCTTCACTACCAGCCAAAGCACCTGGTGAGTTAGCACCTGGCCATGTCATTGGTGTTGGTTGACCGTAGAAGAGGTTATCTGCCAATCCTGATCCATCAGTTCCAGCAATGCCTTTACCAGCAGCGTCATTACCGCCAACAATGTAAGCTGGAGCCATATCCTTGTTACCATAGTCACCATGACCGTAATCCATCAAGTTACCATAAGGTGATGAAGCATCAAAGTCACCAGCAGCATGTGGTTTACCAGCTGATGCCAAGACACCATCTGGATATGATTTGTCATTTCCAGTAGCATCTCCAAAGATAATATGTGGTTGGTCACCAGCGGCTCCTTCACTACCAGCCAAAGCACCTGGTGAGTTAGCACCTGGCCATGTCATTGGTGTTGGTTGACCGTAGAAGAGGTTATCTGCCAATCCTGATCCATCAGTTCCAGCAATGCCTTTACCAGCAGCGTCATTACCGCCAACAATGTAAGCTGGAGCCATATCCTTGTTACCATAGTCACCATGACCGTAATCCATCAAGTTACCATAAGGTGATGAAGCATCAAAGTCACCAGCAGCATGTGGTTTACCAGCTGATGCCAAGACACCATCTGGATATGATTTGTCATTTCCAGTAGCATCTCCAAAGATAATATGTGGTTGGTCACCAGCGGCTCCTTCACTACCAGCCAAAGCACCTGGTGAGTTAGCACCTGGCCATGTCATTGGTGTTGGTTGACCGTAGAAGAGGTTATCTGCCAATCCTGATCCATCAGTTCCAGCAATGCCTTTACCAGCAGCGTCATTACCGCCAACAATGTAAGCTGGAGCCATATCCTTGTTACCATAGTCACCATGACCGTAATCCATCAAGTTACCATAAGGTGATGAAGCATCAAAGTCACCAGCAGCATGTGGTTTACCAGCTGATGCCAAGACACCATCTGGATATGATTTGTCATTTCCAGTAGCATCTCCAAAGATAATATGTGGTTGGTCACCAGCGGCTCCTTCACTACCAGCCAAAGCACCTGGTGAGTTAGCACCTGGCCATGTCATTGGTGTTGGTTGACCGTAGAAGAGGTTATCTGCCAATCCTGATCCATCAGTTCCAGCAATGCCTTTACCAGCAGCGTCATTACCGCCAACAATGTAAGCTGGAGCCATATCCTTGTTACCATAGTCACCATGACCGTAATCCATCAAGTTACCATAAGGTGATGAAGCATCAAAGTCACCAGCAGCATGTGGTTTACCAGCTGATGCCAAGACACCATCTGGATATGATTTGTCATTTCCAGTAGCATCTCCAAAGATAATATGTGGTTGGTCACCAGCGGCTCCTTCACTACCAGCCAAAGCACCTGGTGAGTTAGCACCTGGCCATGTCATTGGTGTTGGTTGACCGTAGAAGAGGTTATCTGCCAATCCTGATCCATCAGTTCCAGCAATGCCTTTACCAGCAGCGTCATTACCGCCAACAATGTAAGCTGGAGCCATATCCTTGTTACCATAGTCACCATGACCGTAATCCATCAAGTTACCATAAGGTGATGAAGCATCAAAGTCACCAGCAGCATGTGGTTTACCAGCTGATGCCAAGACACCATCTGGATATGATTTGTCATTTCCAGTAGCATCTCCAAAGATAATATGTGGTTGGTCACCAGCGGCTCCTTCACTACCAGCCAAAGCACCTGGTGAGTTAGCACCTGGCCATGTCATTGGTGTTGGTTGACCGTAGAAGAGGTTATCTGCCAATCCTGATCCATCAGTTCCAGCAATGCCTTTACCAGCAGCGTCATTACCGCCAACAATGTAAGCTGGAGCCATATCCTTGTTACCATAGTCACCATGACCGTAATCCATCAAGTTACCATAAGGTGATGAAGCATCAAAGTCACCAGCAGCATGTGGTTTACCAGCTGATGCCAAGACACCATCTGGATATGATTTGTCATTTCCAGTAGCATCTCCAAAGATAATATGTGGTTGGTCACCAGCGGCTCCTTCACTACCAGCCAAAGCACCTGGTGAGTTAGCACCTGGCCATAATGATTTATTTAAAATCTCAGGTATTTTTATGCATTTTGATGCTGGACAGCATTGGTCATGTTCAATGTTGATTCGTGTAAATCCTTCTGGACATTGGTTTGTTCCGATTTCTAAACATTTCTTTTTATTGCATCTACATTCGTATGTTGTGCAACATTCGTCTAGTGGATACGTTATTAGTTCTTCGTAGTATTTGCAGGTTTCTGGTTTGTAAGCACAGTGTTGCAGATCACACTCTTCTGATACTTGTCTATAAGAGTAGCAACACTCAGTTGCCTTTTCTTCTATTATTTTATATCCTAATTTAGTTTCTGGGTATATTTGGCATTCTTCTAATGAGCATCTGTAACGAAATTTTTTAGTTTTTTTTTTGTAAATGTTTAGTTTTTCTAGTTTTTCTAGTTTTCTAATAGTTACCTTACGACGTTTTCTTCATAGCAAATGCACACTTTACAAGCTTGAGTTTTTTCTGTCCAACTCTCTCCTAACTTTCTTTCATATCCTTGACCATCTACGCAAACATTCTTTTCTTCTAGAACTTCTGGTAGTAGTGAGTTTGATGAAGTTATTTTTTGTATTTGCTTTTTGTTGTTGGAATTGTCATCTAGTGTATTTCCTAGTATATATTCTGATGAAATTGAAGATCCTGCTGTTGTTGCAGAGCTGGTTTCACCAGTTACAACACATTTTCCGATAGAACAGCAACTATCTTGATCTAATATTATTCGTTTGCTTCCTATTGGGCACGGAGGATATCCGAGTTGCAAACATTTGGAAGGATTACATTTACATTCATATGTTACACAACATTCATCTAAAGTGTATTGGACTATATCTTCGTAGTATTGGCAATTTGGGTTGATTACCTCGCAATTATTTTCTAGTTTACATGTTTCTGGAACTGAACGGTAAATATTGCAACATTTACTGTTTCCATCTTGTACTAGCATATGACCAGGTTTTATTGCAGGTGTAGGAGGGCATTCTTTTTCAATGCATCTATAAAAAATACTCAAATAAGGTGGTGTAAAATAAGCAAAGATTAACTTTTATTATTTTTACTGTTAAACTTGTTTATACTTTTTCGTTCAATCGTATTTAATTTAAAAGGTTTTTAATCTTTAACCTTTGAACTTGTTAAACCATAAATTTTTAGTTTTCTTTTTATTTAATATAGAAACTTGTTTAGATGCTCTAAAAATGTACAGTTTACTCACGTAATCATATCTACATCCGAACATGTACAAACACGACAATCTTTTTCCCATGTGTCCCCATAAGACCAATCCTTACCATCTTCATCGCAGCATGTGAAAGCTTCAGAAACAATTTCTATTAAAGCGAAACCAGCTGCGCTTGTAGCAGCTTCTAATGAAACCAGAGGCTTGCTATTTGTAATTTCTTGCTTAATGTATGGTTTATCTGTAGCAATATTTGTTCTGATAAATTTTTCTAAGTCAGTAACTGCACTACCAGCTGATATATGTGTCATTGTCTTTGATGATACTTTAACACATTTTGGAATACTACAACAAGAGTCTTGCTGTGTAGTAGCACGCTCCATTCCTATAGGACAAGGAGCTTGAAGCAGTTGGAAGCATTTCTTTGGATTGCAAGCACATTCGTAAGTACTACAACATTCATCAACACTGTATCGAATCAAGTCTTCAAAATGCGAACAAACTGGTGCAACTTCTTCACAATTATTCAAGTTGCAGTCATTAGGTACTATTTTGTAGGAATAACAACAATCGTCAGATTTTTCGTTGATAACTTTATGGCCAGCTGGTACTGATGGATAAGGATCACAAGTCTGTGCTTCACAACTTACTGCATCTTTGCTAACACAAGCACAAACATGACAAGCATCGCCATCCTTATACCAAGTTTCCCCATAACACCGAGAACGCCCTTTTTCATCCATACAAACCTGTTCAGCTGAACTCAAAAGATACTTCTCAGCATCTGTGGAAGTTTGAGCACTTAAAGTACCATCAGCAATAATAGCAGAGCCGTATTTTGGCTTTTTATCATCTTCGTCAACATCTGAAGGAGTTTGGATGAATAAGAAAGGTGATATAGATTCATCTACAAAAGTGTCAGCCCGAGAGGAAGATACGCATTTAGCAACTGGGCAGCATGAGTTAGGCTCAACCTGAACTCTTTCAAATCCTTGTCCACATGGAACATTACCTAAGCTAGCACACATTTGCTTGTTACAAATACATTCATAAGTAACACAACAATCATCTAATGGATAAGTGACTAACATTTCATTAATTTTGCAGCTTGGTGCTTCAATTTGGCACATAGTTACATCACATGATTGTGGAACAACTCGATACTTCATGCAGCATTTATCACTATTTTCAGAAACTAGTTTGAATCCAACTTCGATATGCGGTACACTAGCGCAAGATTCTTCTTTACACTGTATGGTTTCAATGTCAACGCAAGTACAGAGACTGCAGATATTATCTTTCTTTAACCATTGTTCGCCATAACATCGTTCTTTTCCATTAGCATCAATGCAAATTGCTGCTTCTGAAGCAATTTTAAGATCATTTGTATTTACGTTGTCAAGGCTATGGCTAAAAGCCGACGAGCTAACATCAGCATCACTGTAACCGTGAGGATGATCACTTTCTATTCTATGTGGATGTTTGTGAAGCTTTTCAGCTATGCTTTCAGCTAGCTTATCAGCATATAAACCATCTAGTAAGCTACCTTTGGGAGATGGAAGAATTGAAGAAACCTCTGAGTTGAAACTTGAAGGAAAGAGACTTTTATTGTCATCTAAATCTGATAGAGAGGAGCTCCCTATAGCGGTTTTACCTGGTACAAATGAAGTTACGTATGTTTCACCCTTTTCTTTACCACTAGGTAGATCATCCAGCAGTTCAGAGGCCTTGTTGACATCTGGCTCAGGATAAACCTTTTCATCTGGTGAAAATGAGTCCTGTTGATATTTTGATCCTTTTTCATCTGGATTAAACGGATGCAACGATGTAAGCTTGGAAACAGCAGACAAAACACTTGCAGAGTTAGCAGCCTCACTTTTGTCAACATAGAAACACTTAGGAACTGGACAGCAAGTGTCCTGCTCAATGACAACACGTTTTGAACCTGGTGGACAAGGTGGGTTTGCCAAGCTTACACACGTTGCTTCTTGACAAACACACTCATATGTAGAGCAGCAATCATCTATTTTGTAGCTGAGTAATCTTTCATAAGGTGAACACTGAAGAGGTTGATATTGACAAGTTGATAAGTTGCATTTTTCAGGAATAATTCGGTATTTTTTACAACATTCACTAAATGTTTCTTCTTCAACTTTCATTCCTTTCTTAACTTCAGTAGGGTAAGGTTCACATTCTTCTTCCATACAACTGATTGTGTTTAAATCTGTACAAGTGCAGAACTGACAAACATTATCGTGTTTAAACCATTGTTCGCCAAACTTGCGCTCATAACCCTTATCATCTAGGCAAATTGTTGCTTCATCTGCGATATGCGGAAGAAATTTGCTGTTATCAGCAGTTGACTGACTTCTAAAAGTACCATCGTCTAAAGGATATGGCAAATTTCTACCAGTGAAATCAGAGTCATCTTTTGAAGGTAAGTGTATAGTATTAATATCTACTGGTTTGTTTCTCTTCTTTTCACCACTTGCTCCACTTTCTTGTTTCGGTAAACCCCAGAATGGTAATCCTGAATCCATAATTAGTGGTGAAAATCCCTGACTATCTGCATGTGATTTTGAACTTCCATCGCTTGAGCCGCCTCCACTAATGATCAAAGGTGAATATGTACTTGCTTTACCATCTGAAGGATAGCCATCTGGTTGGTAAGGTTTATTGTAAAGCTCATCACTTGATGGATACGCTGTTGGCTCATTTGATTTTTTGTCATTTAAAAAGTCTTCTGGGCTTAATCCAGAAAAATCACTCAAAACATGCCCAGTTGGAACTGATGAAGTACCAACAGCAGTAGCAAGAGCAGAGGTTTCACTTATGACAACACATTTACCCACAGCACAGCATTGACTTGAATCAACAACTTGACGAACACTGCCAACTGGGCAGGGAACATCAGCAAGTTTGAAGCAACTTGCCACGTCACAATGACATTCGTAGCTCGCACAACATTCATCAATTGGATAAACTACTGATATTTCATTTGGCAAACATGATTTTGGGATATCAGAGCATCTAGATACGTCACAACTATCTTTGACAACTCGAAAAGTGGAGCAACATTCATTAGTTTTCACTTCAACAACAAAATGTCCTTCAGGGCAATCAGGATATGGATCACAAGTATGTTGCTGACACACTACTGTAGCAGAGTTGATACATGAGCAAGTCTTGCATGGATCACTTGCATACACCCAACTGTCACCATAACAACGTTCAACACCAGACTCGTCAATGCAAATTGCTTTTTCGTCAATAATTTTGTAGCCACTATGATCTGGCGTACTCTTATCTTTGACGGGTTTTGTCTTTTCATCCTCTATTGCAAGCAGAGGTAGTTTTTCCAACTCTGCTGATTGTGTCGTCAAATCGATTGCAACTACTTTTGCATCATGGAATAAACTAGGAGAACCATCATTTGTGAGTCCCATTGGTCCATCTCTCTTCACTATTGGCCACTCAGCCTCTGTGTAGCCGGCAAAAGCTGGGAAGGAAGCAGCAGCAGAAGTAAATAATTCTGAAGAATCTTCAGGAAGATGCTTTGTAATTACTCCATTATCTTCTTTAACAACTTCAAAAATTGGTTTAAATTGTTTTTTAGTAGCAACTTCAGGCTTGTTTTGACCGTCAAAGTTCGGTACCTCATCATCCACCACTACACCCGACTTTTTCATTACATCTTTATCTTTGTATCTAGTTGGCAAAACGATTGTAGTTCCACTTTTACCAACTTTGGAAGCTACTCCAATCCCAGAGCCTGATTTAGGGTCCATTCCAAAAATAGAAGGGTCACTAAAACCGAGAGCTTCTGGTTGATCAAATGATTGTGAACATCCAGGAAGAACTTCATCAGTAAGCTCATTGTTCCAGCAGTAATAGCGAAGACAAGATTTCAAGTCGTTCTTAACTTGTCCAGGCTGAAAATAAAGATAACATAATCAGCGGAACTTCAAGGAAAATAAAAGTAACTTACACCAAGAGTTGATCCATCTGGTAACATACAAACGCAGTCAGATGGTCGCACACAAGTTTGTGGGTCTTTCAATACGTAGTTGATTGGACACGAAACGCACTCTTCACCACATGTGTCCACACATTGATCATCAGAAGTAGCATGTGTACACTGATATGTAGAAACTTTCCATGCATGACAAATATTGTTGCATCGGAAGGAACAGTTCATCATGTTTTCACTTCCACAGGTACCTTAATAATAATAAAAAAGTAACTTTTATTGAAAAGCTTACTAAGCATTAATTTTAACTTATAAAAAGTCAATTTTTAAATCGTATTATTTTGAAAATTAAAGGTTGGTAGTTCGAGTTCTTGTTACTTACTGACGAGGTTGTCATATAAATCAGAACAAAGAGCTGGAGTTAATTCAGCTGGTTTAAATTGGAACCCTCCATATTCAGCAGCTTTACCATGTTCCCCTAATAAGACCAAAAGTTTTATTGAATTAATTTGTGCAAGCTATGAACACTAATTATATACTAAAAGCTTTTTATCATTAAGTATTTCAGTCGGTATCAAAAGATTTTCATACATTAACAATATTGAGGTAATTACATTACTTACCAATTCCAGTTGAAATAAGAGGAACAAGACCACCTTCGTTACAAGGAAGTCCGAGACATGATATTTCGTGATCCATACAATAACTTGAATAATTTTAGTAGTTTATATCGGTTCAATTCTCTAAGTATAAAGTTAATAAATCTTTTGTTGCTTACCAGCTTCTACACTGATCTGACATCGATTCAATCTTTTCTCCATCACCATAATTAACTCCTTCAATCTCTTTACAAACGCATTCTTCAATTAGCATACAAACTTCACCGTCATGTGTTGCCACCTGCACAAAAACAGGGTTTTGTAGCCAAAACGTCAACAAACACTCTTAGTTTAAAGCTTGAATTTATATACAAAAAGTTAATGCAAGCTGTAATAATTAGCTTAAGCTTTATAGAAATCGTAGTTATTTTATATATTGATTTTATATTTCATAAGTTATAACAAACTAGTTGAAAATATATTTTGCATTTTACACTCACTGTTCCTTCTCCACAAGTACAACCCTCAACGCAGCTAAGTTCGCAATTGCTCTTGATTCGATCATAACTGTTGAAGTTATCACAAGTCTTCGGACATGCAGACATACATGGAGTATAATCTCGGTTCATTCCAGAGCACATGATAGCTGAAAAAGGATTTTTGTTAGTAACTAACTGCGAAAATGTAATGGAGCAAGCAGCTTTTAATTACTATGCTACTTACGACAAAGAGACTGTGAACGCCAGTAGATGTGAACACCGCGACGGTTACATTCTTGTGCATAAGCATGGATAGCTGTACAGAAGCATTCACAATCACCACCAGAGTTACAAGCGCAAGCATCATAGACACAAGCAGCTTGGTAACTTCGTGGATCAACTAGCGAGTGACAAGGCTGAAATAAGTTATCAATTAATTCTGTAACTGCTGAATGCTTATCATTTTTAAAATAATTTTATTTCTACTGTGATTGATGTTTAATTTTTAAGTATTTTTCGTATCAAAAGACTTACTTCAAACAATTCGCTTGTTAAAACTGAACATTTTCTATCAGCCCAATGTTTTCGATGACTATTTGTAGCACAAATATCCCCATCAGATTCCTCTGCACTTGTTCCGTTTGCATATGTCTGAAATGAAATTATGAATCATGCTTAAACTACTGTCACTCAAAGGTGAAGACTAAAACCTCAGCTTTATTTTTAGGTAGAATTTACTTTAGATTTAATAGAAAGTTTTACCTTCCAAGAATTAACAAAGAAAACTTCGTTGGCTTCAAATATATTTTGAGGTGTTCTGAAATCATTTGATTCGCTATCATCAAAGTTACCACACAGACCTGTAAAATAATAAATGAAAACATTAGTAGCAATAAAAACTTGCTTCTTTTCATTGTATTTTACTCGTTTGTAGTTAAGCTTTTATGTGAATATCACTAAAACTTAATTTAGAGATAGTTAGAAGTTATGAAGTAACATATTGCATTTAAGTTTTTTGATATAATTGTACAGTTGTAACAATATTACCTTCAACACTTCCCTTATGTTCAGGATCAACACGAACAACTACAGTAGTTCCTTTATCCCATTGAAGTGTTACACCCATATCAACAGCTCTTATAAATATCCAAAGACCGACATATGAAACATCAAAGCTACCAATCTGTGTATATTTAATAAGTCATTACTGATTGAAACTTACAACTAAACAAGTTAAACTCACTTTTCTTTGTTGAACACTTTTACCTTTCACCAGCTCGACGCTGTTTTCACGAGCAGCATCACCAAGGTTAATGGAAAAGATAATTCTTTTGGAGCAAGTCGCTCCAGAACTACCACAGGCCACATTTTCAATTGAAATCTATTTGAAATATATTTTCATAAATTTTCCTGCTTTACTTGCAGCTTGTAATAAACTTAGTAAAAAAAGTTTAACATTTATCTAAAAAGTGTCTTTATATATTTTCTTAAAGGATAAAATAAATCATTTCGATTGAAACCTGAAACTTATGTGGATTTTCTGCAGTTGATCGAACAAATGTAAAAGTATTGATTCCAGTAAATTGATAGTTTTTCCCATCAAATGTTGTGTAATGTGATTCACCGTATGCTCTACATAATCCAGCGCATTCATTCTCTTCACATTGCCATACGCCAGATAAACAACGACTGTGAGAAGAACATTTGAAGTTAAACAAAAACTGAAATTAATATTATGTTTCTTTATCCACGCATTCTTTAATGTTGATAATTTTCTCACCATGTGTTACAGTCCTGTTGCATAGTTTCACTTTCATCGTAACTTCTACCTCCGTGATAACAAGGACAAGTTTTCGGAGTCACACAAGTTGAAGAGCTTGCATCCCAAACAAACCCAGTAACACATTGACAGCCAGCAATGCAATGGTTTACCTGTTTATGGATTAAAAAACTTGAACATCTTAGTTGAAATATATATTCTCAACTTATTTTATTTTTAGTACATTAATATCATAATGTATTTTATAATCAATCAAACTCATTGATAATTTCACCTTTCTATTTATTTTTGGGAGGTGCATGTTGCTACAAGTGAGAATTTCTGGTTTCATACAGCTTGTAAACTCCTCATTCACTAGACATTTGGTACTGACAGGGCAAACATTATCTGTACAGGCCCAGGTCCCATGGTGACATTCACTGTAATACGCATAAACATTTTCAACATATAAAAATTGATTAAAAGATAACTTGTTCAGTTGTTCAAAAACAAAAAATCTTTAATATTTAAATTTAGAGAAAGGTTAAGGGCTCACCAAACATTACAATCTTGCATTCTTGATTCGCCGGCTTCATATATGACGTTTTCAAACATACAAGAACAATGAGGGATATTCACACAGTGACCAGTGTAGTCAAAGACCTGGACACAAGTTTTTAAATTAAATAAATATATTAAGTTAGTAAATTTCAGTTCAAAGATGTTTACCTGTCCGGAAGGACATGTACATCCAGGAACACATTGCTCATTGCACACAGAGCTACTTTGAAGAGCTCCACAAGAAGACCCACAAGCATTTGCGCATTCCTTATAGATGGTTCCTGCTGGACATTGAATCTCTGCAGCTGTGACAAAAAGCATTTTTGTTTTAACTCAAATGTATGTTTGTAAATTTCAACTCACCGCATTCGTGTACTTTCTCTCTCCAGTTGCCGAGAACTACTCCAAGCTTGGTACAAGCCATTGCATAATCAGCAAGCGATCGACACTGTGATTTAATATCACTAGAAGTACAAACGTCATCCATACAGTTTTGGAAGAAGATTTTATGATTTACGACATCATGACATTCTAAAATATGAAATTTTGTTATCTATTGTCTCTTGCAGTTAATGATTGAAAGTTTTACTTATATTTAAACACTTCTTTTTTTAAATTAATCTATTTAAAATAAGTTTAAAATTACTTGTAAATGGTGAAGCGGTGATAACTTCACAACTTTCACGAGCTTTTGACTTGAAAGTCCAGTTGTTGTCGCATGGGTTACTGTAAACTGGATTAGTAACTGGGGCACTACACTCCCCATGAGCCCTGCAATAAAAAAGAAAAAGATTAGATTTATCTATAAATGTTAACTTTGTACTCACCATTCATCTCCAAAATCGTTTTCATTTGTAGCGATATCTCCATTCTTTGTCCAGAAGTCATCTGTAGTTTGTTCGTTAAAGTTTCCACAAATACCTCCCATACGTCCAGACAAGTCTGATGTGGCTCTGATGTAAACACTGTCTTTACCATCGAACAAAATAGTTAGTCCATTATTGATAGTCAACTGCACACAAAAGTTCGGTATTTGTCAACATCTGAAAACTGATCGTCTCAAGAATGAAAATACTTTGAAGAATGTTGTGGTGACTTTCTCCATAGCATAAAAGTAAGTGTGGTAAGGTAGAAGAACTTCTTTGTTTCTGATCTCAACTTTACCATCCTTCATGATATGAACTTCTTCATTATTCACAAACACTTTAACTGATCGATCACAATAGTTTTGTCTGTTGTTGGTAATAACAAATAATCAGGTATTTGTTGTAGCTTAATTTGTTAGTTTTAGTGTAGCATACTTACGTGCAAGTATTTATCAACACAACTTCAAAGGCGATATCCTGAACACCACTGCTACGAACCAAGGTGTAGCTGCATTTGCCAGCAAAATCAAAGGTTTTACCGTCGAATGAAGTGAAATGGTTTCCAACTGATTTACAAACTGCATCACATAAGTTCCTTGTACATACCCAACGACCACGGGCGCAAACGCTACAAATGATTTTATTTAATTAAGAGTGATTTAAATTGAAACTGACCATCGATTGCAATCGCGACGAATCTTCGACCCAGGACTGTATTCACGTCTTCCAAACTGACATGGACATTCGTTTCTTTTCACACATGTTCCATTGTGAAGATAAGTTCCTATTAAACAATAAAAAAAATACATTTATTTTCATGAAATCATGACACGGTTATTTTGATCGTTTAAAATAACTTTTTTTGGTTTTATATTAAATATCTGAGGCAAGTACCTGATGGACAATGACAGCCTTCGATACAATGATCATTTTCACAATTATAACTTGTATCAAAACATGTTCTTGGACAAGAAGTTCCACAAACATCATAAGAGAGTTTATCCGGACAAGTGATCACTGAAAGCAAGATATAATTACAAAACAGCATGACGTCATCGTATCTAGAAGACTCACTGCATCTGTCTTCTTCTCGCCAGTCTACAATCACTCCAAAGCGAGCACATTCGCGGAAATACGCAGCCATCGAACTACAAACACTATCATCATCTTTACTCCAACAAACATCTTCTTTACAAGCTTCAAAATATGGAACAGGATTGACAACCTGTAATCAAGTAGTTGTTTATCTGGTCATCAAGCATTTAGTAGAAACTACTCACATATCTACAAGATGTGTCCATCAAGTATTGACAAGCGCGTAGAGCAGTTGCAACTATTCTTCGATCGTCTTCAGTTGCTCGTGAGCAGTAAGTGTGTGATGATGTCTTTCCACATGCTGTAGAAGAAGCACGATCAGAATAAAGAAGAAAGTTTTACTTTTAAGATTTACATCCGTATGCCCAAGAATTAGCAAAGTCTTCAACTGTTGAAGTAATCGCTGATGATTTAGTAGTGAAGTCATTACCAACATTTCCATCGTACACTCCACACAATCCACGAGTTTTACCGATGTGGTCTTCTCCAACCTTGATCAACATCATCGATCACTGCACAGGCAATTTAGTTTGGCAAATAAAACTTACTCGGACGAAAATTGAATCTACACCGTCCCATTTAACGTAAAAGTCGGTGTCTGGATCGCGGACCACAATAAAGTCAGCAACTCGTTGGATAAGGACACCGGACATAGATGAAGGCAAACCAAGACTTTGACCGTCTACATATGCTTTTGGCATTTCATCAAAACTGTCTCTTTTCAGTTCAATGATCAAATCGCTCACAAAGATCGACAAACTCCTGCAGTTCAAAGTATATATTCATATTAGCTCAATAAGCTAATTCTATTTATACAATACCTTAGACATCGACCAACAGAACAAACATTAGTATTGTGTGAAACAACTGATATGAAATGTTCGTTATCTTCTACCAATGTGTATGAACAATCTCCCTGGAATCTATAAATCTTTCCATCGAAACTTCGATAATGATGTTGACCCCAAGTCATACAGTAGCCAGTTTGTTCAGTGGGAAGATCGGTGTTTGTGTAGATAGCAGTGGTTGCTGAGACACCAAGCTGGTCGTTTGGATCATCAGTTGCTGAAAATGAAAAATATCTTTAAAAAATAACCTAATTGATTAAATCTAAGTAACTTACGCGAACAGACTGCAACATTGTCAGGACTCCAAATGCCATTTTGACATACAAAGTATCCAGAAGCTGGTGCAGTTGTCAGAGCATAACCTTTCCTACATGAAACTGTACATCTATGCTCAGATCCTACGTGATCACACATAATGTATCCGTTTTCAGGTGCATCCATGTTTTGACAGCTGTAAATCAAACAACTTAACACTGACCACCAATTTTAAGATCATTTACCTCTTATCGCCTCCTAAACACTGTCCAAAACTACCTGGTAGGGGTAATTTAGGTGACCAGAGACCACTTTTGAGATCGCACATGTAGAGATGAGTGTGTGAGATGCGGAAACCAGCGGCACATTTTAGTGAGCAGAGAATAAAGTCCCCATTTGCCTCACAATCTGCTTCGCCGTTCAATGGTGCCTCAACGTCACAGGCCACCACTGAAAGACACAATTTTTAGCTGTTGCATATTTTCTTCTTAATTTTCGCTTATTTATTTGTCAGCTTTTGTAAATTGAAAAGTTCTGTGAGATAAATGTTTTATAGATAAATCAATTGAGACGAAATTTAAAATTTGTATTAAACTATAAATATTTTCAGATAATTGTTAACAAGCTGAAACTGACGTTTACAAGGTGGAAATGTGGCGCCAAGCGACCAAGAACCATCAACAAACTCATTGATTAACTCATCTCCTTCGCTAGAATCAGGAAGGTCAAACCGGTAACCAGGTTTGCAAACCCCGCTACAGACTCTGTGAAAATCAAATATTTTCGTTAAAACAAACTGAAAGTCAGATTTATGGATGATACAAACCGTTTATCCTCGCTTGTGTCACAATAAGCATCTCCGTTGACAGGTGGTTCGATATAAGATGCTGTAGATAAAGATTATAAATATTAAAATGACAAAAATTAAACCAATCGGGCTTAAATGAAAATTGAAATACTCACATTCAGGGGAAGAGGATTCCGTCGACTTAGCTGTGAAAGGAAATAAAACAATTTTATTAAAAGTAATTAAATTAGTTGATTGGAGTTATTTGTAAAATCAGTTAAAACAAGTTAAAGCAACTCACGATCAATGGAAGCAGCACTGAAATAAAAATGAAATGTTAATAAGAGATAGAACAAAATTGATGAAATTTAACCAACCAGTGGGGAACAGCGCTGCTAAAAAGAATAAGAGTTAAAAAAAGGGCACTAAGTGCCATGATAACTCGAATAGCTGTTGGTTTCTTCCTTGTAGCACTTAGCAAGAGAAATTGATTTCTTTTCAAAAGTAAGATTTCTTGCGATGTTTCGGAGCAAAGTACGAAACTGCAATTGTGATTTATTGATGCCGACTAGCAGCTTTTATATCTTTTTCATCCACTTGAATCTTTCAGCTCTTAATAAATCAATTCCACTTGAATTTAATTAAATGTTTGTCAATTAAGGATATATCGATAACTCTTCAACTTAAGTATTGCTATTTCTATTGTTAGCTATTTGTTTTTTTCTGTGTTGTGTAACGTTTTGGGACAATTACTGCCAAATAAACCTTTTGAAGTACATTTTTCATTATTGCAACATCATTAAAAATCAATATCAAAACAACATCTGATCATCAAAACAAATTTTATATATGATTTTAGGTTGGAAAGAAATATTTTAATCAGCTTTATCTTTTAATGTTGGGTTAAAATGTAAATTGTAACTTAACTTATATTTCTCAAATTGAATGCAAATGTTAAGCTAATTAGAATAGTTGTTTTGTTTTTTAAGTTTGTTTTTGTTAATTGGGTTTATTATAACTTATTTAATCAGGAATGTTTTTCTTAAGCACTTAAGGCGACCCAGTACAGATTTTATTAGTATGATAGACTTTTCGAAAAACTTGTCAAAGAAGGGCAAGTGAAAATTTTGGATCAAGACTAAATAGCAATGAAACTTCTTAATTGAACAATTTAGCAAGTAACCGCTTACTGAGCACTTGCTGTTTACTCATTTAATAATATTTATTCAAATGAAACATTGTTTCTATAGCTAGAGTTTACATCTCAGCAAATCAACCAAACCAGATTTCTTATTAAAATGTTTAAACAACTTACACAAATAAAAAAAATGTTCAATAAATGAAGATTTTGAAAAATTAGTTATGATTTTCTACATAAACTGAAAGAAGAGAAGGAAACATTAATCATTTGTGAAAAGTAAAGCATATATGAAAATTTGTTGGCCTAAAAAGTGTTTGAAATTACAACCAAGTTTAAATTACTCTTCATATCAAATAATTTTTCAAGGTTCATAGATTTATGAAACTTTTTCATACGGATTGACTTTAAAGCAAGACAAAAGTACTTTTTTGTGGTCGAAAGATTTCCAAAATTTTTTCTGTCAATTAATTTTACTTAACCAAATTCCTTAATTTGAACAAGATTGTATTATGATATAAGAAGTTTCTATTTCTAATAACTTAAAAATCCTTTAAAATATTTGTTTTAGTTTTTTTTAAACCTAAAGCTTGACACCTCTTTTAATATTTATTTTATGCGGAAAATGTTGAGTTTGTTTACAAAATGCAAAACATTTTTTTAAATGACTAAGATGAGATAGTTTTTTTAATGCAAGTTAATACATTTGAAAAATTCAACAAACATAAATTTAAGATTTACAGATACTTCATAAATAATTTATTTATTTTTTATTACAATAAATGTGAAGGAGAGGGCCTGAAGAGAGTACCTCCCGCTAACTCATATTCTCACAAATAACATCTATTTGGTCAAAAATATAGAAATCAAAAGATGTAACACATGACATTTCGCTAGCCCTCACAGCATATAACAGTGAACAATTACATAAAATTATAGTAATATAAAAAAGGGAAAAATTCACAGTTTAGAAATAGTAGTTTTGGCAACGTTATAACGGTTCAACTTCTGCTTGAACAACGCGAGTGATTCTGACATGACAATGTCTGATGGCAGCTGGTTCCATTTACTAATTGTGTGGTATGAGAAAAAATTTGCTTTGATTAATGTACCAGATGAAATAGGCTTATTAAGATGTAGTGTGTGCCGTCTGAGCTGATATAACTTGAGGGAAGGACTAATGAAAACGAAATCATCAAACTGAAGGTCAATTAGATTTTGCATAATTTTAGAAATAATAAAAGATTTGTTTTGTTTGCAGAAAAACTTAGTACTAAATTAATTTAGTTAGCCTATAAACGGTTCTTTCTGCTTTACTATGTACATTTATCTATACTTCTATTTTAAGCTTTCACATACTAAACAATTATATAAATGAAGTGATGATTTTATTGTATAGCCTTTTGCTTAGAAAAAGTATGAGAGGTATAAATAGAGCATTTAAAAGAGTATAAATATTCATTTAATAAATATACTCGTTAAATTTAAACATGTAATTATCACCATTAGGGCTTAAATAAGTTTGTTGTCTTTTAAAACAATCTATGCTTGTAAAAATGTTGGCTTATGTAATTAATTAAAAGTATAAATCAAGTAGATAACAAACAGAAAAATTTTAATGTATTTTTGAAGTCAACTTTCTAGGCTATACAATTATTTAAATTAGGCAACATAAAATGCAGCCTTTAACTTGTAGCATTAGGAAAATGCAAGTAATATTAAAAAACAATTTTTGTCTGATACGATGTTAACTTTCACTTTTTTATTTTCTTAAACGTATTTTCACCATTATAAAATGTTTAATAAACCAGAAGATAGTTTTGTTATGCATTAAAACTTAAACTTTTAGAATTTAAATTTTGTATTTTTGCAAAAACGTTTTTAAGTATAGGTTTTAAAATCATTTTCAATTCTGTTCATATTCTCTTCATTTACTTTTTCTGTTTTACTGAAACAAAAATACCAAAAGTATTCCTTAATAAATTGCTATTAGCAGTTTCAAGAAACGTGAAGAAGTACTATAAGCTTTTAGTGTTTGTCTTTCTAAAGGAATCAAGTAATAGATAAAAACTTTCGAATGATAATCTTTCATTTTTGCTACAAGTTTAAAACTTCCTTTACTTGTAAGATTCGATTAACTTTGTCGATTAACAATTCACTTTAGGGTTTCTCCATCAAGCGTGTGAGTTAATAAATTAATACTTATGAACAATTGAGATTATCAACATTCAACAACTTTATAAACTTAAAATATATGAAGCATATGTCATAATTAAACATTATTCTTAAAAAAACTAAAAAGATTATAGTTTTGAAAGATTTTTTTTACGTTCTTCATACAACAAATGCCCAATAAAACTATTCTAATGCTTAAATTTATTGCAAAGATCAAAAGTAGCAGAATTTCATAACAATGTCGATTTGACTTAATTTAAAGCTTCATATTTCTTTCATGGTACTAAAGAAGTTTTCTTTTTTAATTTTTCAGTGGCGTTTTAGTTTTTGAGTGTCCCAGGGTTTTATTGGTACATCTGGTTCACCGCCAGCTGTTAAAGAAACTTTTATTAATTTGTATAATTTAAAATAGGTAAACTCTACGTTTCTTCTATTTGAAAGAAAATCAGTTAATACTATGCAAATAAAAGCATTTAATGATATTTCTAAAAATTTCTAATTCAGTAAATACTAGAAAAAGTTTTTTTTCTAGTAATAAGCAAACTGTACAAGTTACATGTTTTTTAAAGTAAAAAATCTCATACGAAAATGTTTACTGCTTAATTTTAGTTAAATTATTGTTTTTAAGTAAAATTAGACAAAAATTGTTGAGGATCAGGGAGTTTTTTAAGAAAATTTCAAAATGTTTGTTAGAGATTTAAAAAATTAAAAATTTTGATATCTTGATTTAATGAGACAGATTTATTCATGATATTTTAACAGTTACCTTAGTTTTTGATCGACAAACAACTTGGAGATCTGGATTAAGCTTTACCTCACTCATTTCCAATCTAACCTTACAATGTTGAGGACAGATTACTTTCTTTATTAGTGATTGTAAAGGCACCGATTTTATTTCAGTATTAGACTATAAGACAAAAATATATTTTAAAGGTTTTTATAGATTTTATCCTTATAAGTTATCTATAAAAAAAGTAAACATAAGAAAATTTAGTAATCTAACTCTAAAATCAAAGTTGACATCAAGTGTTGTTTTTACAATTGATAGTTTCAAAAACTAATTAACTCTCTGTTGTTTTTAACCAATTGCTAATTTCAATAATAAAACACAATTGAGTTCAATATTTTGATAGTGGGAAAGTTGCTATATGAAATAATTTGTTTTATCATTATAAAGCGTAGCCACAACTAAAATATTTTTTTTAATTATTTAAAAGAGGCAACAAGTTGATTTTGTTTTATTTGTTTCACTTTCAGCTACAACTTCTTTATGATATAATAGTAACTTTAGACGTTATCAAAAAACATTCGAAGAGTTATCACAGATAACTTACTTGGCTGCTACCAATGGTTTTTTTACTTTCTTTTCTATAAGGATGATTTGTAATGTTTGACGATGACTGTTATAAAATAAAAGTATTGTTTATAAGAATTGAAGACGATAGGTAGTTTTTAACATTAAACATATCTAGTGAATACAATCATTTACATTCTTATGACTTTTTCAAGCGTCTTAATTATAACATTCTTTGTTTAAAAAATATTTTGTTCAATTTAACTTTAATTGTGTTTACATAGATTTCTGCTAAGAATCAATAAATTATTGTTTTTAAGCTCACACATTCACAAATTTAATATACTTATCTGACTTAATATCATAAATCATAAAATTGAAAAAACTAAAAACATAGATACTTATTTATTTGACCTCTTTAAAGTCTTAGAAAATAAAACATTTTGCAAAATATCAATAGCCTTTTTTACAATTAAAATCCCCCAAAAATATATAAATCAGGACACACAACACTCTTCAGAACTTTAAATAAGGCCTTAACAGTAACCTCATCATTAATTTTAGAGGGTGGTAGGTAGGTACATATAAAACGAGAAAATTTGGACTTTGATTAATGAAAATCAAAAGCGATAATCTCAAATCCTGGACAAATAATGGGATCGATCTGAATTCTAGAGATCATGGGTGCAAGCGATGTTTTGTAAATTATTATTAATGTTTAATTTAAGCTCAGTCTGATCTTGACCTTTTTTCAAAGATGTTACAAGCTTACCGAAGTTATAAATAATATTCTAATTAAATTTAAACTACTAAAGTTTCTAAATAACCGATAAATAAAACGCTTTCTTGTCTAAATAGGCCAGATCAGCTGAAACTACTAAAATATAAAGATAAATTCTTAACGTTTCAAAAAGTCGAACATTAAACTAACTTGTTGAAATGTTGATTTGTTTTTAGTGTTGTTTTCTTGGTTACCTTTGAATACAGCTTTGGATTGATCAGCTATAAACTGTAATTACATAAATTTTCAGATTATTTTGTATGTTTTATGGGAATTTTAAAGACATTAAAAATGTCAATCATTGGTTTTTATGCTTTGAATTTTAAAGTAAATCGCTTTAAAGACTTTTTGTGTCTTTTATCAAAATATTTTTTTTTGCAAATTTCTGTATGTTAGCTATGTTTTTAAAATGATTTAAGTAAAATTTAATAAATTTGCTTTTTCAGTACTTACACTCAGGCTCTTTTCTTCTTCATTGGATTTTAAAGATGTTTCATTTTTTTTGTCGAAAATCTGATTTCAAAAAAAGAATTAATCTAAATTAACGATCAAAATGATAAAGAAAATTCTATAAACGAATTTAACTGTCTATTGTTCAAATCAAATATTATTTTAATCATTTTCTTTAAATTAAAAAAAAAGTAATTGATTTTAAAATTAGCCAAATAAAGACAAAAAAGTCAAAATCTTTTTAAGTTTTTTAATCTATTAAAAAAATTATTGTTTAGGTGAACTTAGATATGCTTACCAATGATTATAATAAATAAGTAGTAATATGCAACCTTAAATTATTGTCAATTTTTTTTAAATTTATAAATTAGTAAAGATTAAACGAGATTTCACTGAAATTATCTACAGTAAGAAAATTAAAAAATTGAGTTTAATCAATAGCTGAAATTTTAAATTATATTAAGAATGTAGAAGTTATACATGGTTTTATTTTTAACCAGTTTTCTTTTTAGTGTAACTATTATAAATATTATAATTATTTTAACAAAACCAAAAAGTTTGAAACAATTTCTCATCCAAACAGAATAACTTATCACAAATAATTTACAAATTATTATGAGGAAACAATTTTATCACAACTTATATGCCTTATTCAAAAGAATCAATTTTTAAGAAAATTAAAAACTAACAAGCTGATATCTGTTTTTAAGGATCGATTTTTCCATAGATGTTCGGTTTTGATTCCTGATACTTGTTGATACAACTAAATCTTTTTTGCTTTGATTAATGGAGGAAGTGAAACTTGAAAACTCTGACAGAAGGGAATCTCGATCATTAATATAGTTCAATGAATGTAGAACGCTTTTCCGTTTCTGATCTTTAATGTGAGCCATCTCAGAAAACTCGGGCAACGTTTTCTTAAACGTTCTTGCATTTAGGAAATCAGCTGACAGAGATCTCCGGGAAACCTGGCTAGAAGTTCCATATTTCAATCTTTCATTTTCTTGTTGGTTAAGCGACGTCCATGAAGTCTACAAAATTGTGAAAATAAATATAACTATTTGAAACATTAGATATAAAACTCTAAAGGTTAATACTCTGACATTTTCAAAACGTTTTAGATAGTCTTTAATATGTATACAAATCATTTCAAAATCACTCGCGTTGTTCAAGCAGAAGTTGAATCGTTATAATATTGCCAACATTGCCATTTCTAAACTCTGAATTTTTCGCTTTTTTTTAAATAATAAAAAATTTTTTCTCTTATTTACTATAATTCTATGTAATTGTTCTTTGTTATATGCTTTAAGGACTATTGAAATGCCATGTGTTACATCTTTTACTTTCTATATTTCTAACTTAATAGATGTTATTTGTGAGAATATTTGTTAGCGAGAGGTGCTCTTTTCGGGTACCCTCTTTCGGATATATTGTAATGAATAAATAAATTTCAAAATTCGTTTTATTAACTCTAATCTATACTGCTGACAATCATTTCAAACTTACTTCCAAGCAAGACATCTTAATTACTATGATATTTTTATATCAACAGAGAATCGTTCTTGCTTACCATCATTTGAGAGTTATAGTCTTTTGCTCTGTAATTGAGTATTGACTGCTCTATTAATTCTGGATCTCCTAGTTGTCTGCTGCTCCGCGATTCATTTGACTTGTTCCGTGATTTTACAGGAGTTTGCTGATAATACAATGAAATTATAGATAGATATTTTATGTCACATGAAAACAGATTCAATCTAGTGTTATTTAATTTTGTGACATATCCTCTATAAACAAGATATTTTATAAATTTAACTACTGATTAAATCTATACCAGTAGTAGAATTGTGCTTCTAGCTTTGGTAGACAAGTTAGTTGATCTATTTGCTTGAACTTGCATCTCTGACTCTAATTTTTGTTTTTCCACGATATAACTATGATAATAAGACATTTCCTACAAAATAATAATGTCTAAAGCTTGACTGCACAAAATAATTCACAATCATTTAAGAAAAGATAACTATCTATAAAAATTATTTCTCAGAATAGTATATCTTTTCCTTTATGAAATTATATGTAAAAATAACAAAATTTGTGCTAAAGAAAGATTTATCATAATCAAGCAGCTAGAAGTTGCTGTAAATTTTCAAATAAAAAAAAATATAAATTGCTTCATACACATTTTGTTCAAATGTTCAAAACTTTTTGGAAACTCTTTTTAGCTTCATTATTTAAAATTGTACAAAAGTCATATAAAAATAGGATTTAGTTTTGGATTTTATATCTACATTAAATCATTTAGCTAAAGTAATGAATATTTTACTAAAGATTAAAAAACAATTGTGTTTTTTTTCAAATTTTTTTAACAAGCTTCAATTTTAAGTGTTGTAAAAAGTAACTTTGGTGGAAGAGTTTTTATTTTATAGAAGCATCTTCTGTCTAAGTATTAGTTTTAATTATATAATCAGATTGTTTATTCTTAAACTACTATTCAAAATCTTTTGTACTCTAAATTTAATATTATTGGATAATTTTCTAAGAGAGTAAGTTAGACATTTTGACTTTTTGATCAATAATGTAGCTTAGATGTTACCTTAATAATTTGTTAGAAAAAACGATTACTGATTTTCATAACTAATGTATAAAGTTGAAATTTAATAAATAAAAATCAGCTATACATGTTTGTTTTAGCTAGAAATTTCATCCTTAATATTTGTCATTAGAGCTTAAATCATAAAATTACTGATATTTTTTACCAAAAATCATACTATAAAACTAACTTGCTTCACCAGAGTTTTAGGGTCTACTACATTTTTTGACTGAAAAAGTGGTTGTAACCCTTTGGCTAAAATTCCAGTTTCGACAGTCTGAAAATATATACGGAAATTTTTCTTTAAACTTGATAAATAATAAAAGGGTTAATTAGTTAAGATTATTTTTTGCTAATACACCACTTTTCTAACAGAATAAAATTTTAAATGTTTATTTTTCCAGTTTTTTGACGTCTGAAAATTCTTGATGTAATTACTACCAGCAATCTTTGTTAATAGAAATTACAAAAAGTTATAATTTATCTTTTAATAATTTTCAATTACTACAATTATAGTTAAATACAGGAAATTTTTTTAGATAACTTTAAAAACAAATAATTTTCTTGGCTAAATAAACTTGACAGAACTGTAGACCGACAAGTTAAAAAAGTATATCTTTATTCAACACACTGAGTAAAGCTTCTAATAAAGTATTAACAACAGATTAATACTAAACTAATTGTTTCATTCAAAGTTAAATAAAGTTTTATTTCTAAACATTTTTGATCACAATATGATTGTATGATTAACAATATAAATTTTTGTATCAGCATTAACAATAATGTTATCAGCTGAAAAAAATTGTTATTATCATTTGTAACAATATTCCCATGGTATAGATCTAAATAAAGAACTTGTTCGATAATAAAGATAAGTAAAAAATCATATAAACTGATCCTGATTATTCAATCTCTGTTAACATATTTTAAGTAGCTCATACTTACATCATCCGTGTTTGCCTGTTTTGCAAATGAAGGATAATTTCCCATAATGAATAATTTCGAATTTAAACTGAAAGTTGAACAAAAGGTTTATTTTATTCAAAACTCAAATCACTTGTGTATGAGATTTTTATCAGATACCAATTAAATGAAAAACTAAATTAATTAATATATTTTTTGAATATTGGTAAGCTCACTATCGATTTTCAATCTAGTAATCAAAGTAAATTTAAATTGTTATCAACTTTTTAATATATATATCGTTTTTAAAGTGTAATTTATTTTTGGATAGCAAGAAAGTAACTTTTTGTACTAATGATTGATTGAGTTGATGGCAGTGAATAATTTTATAAAAATATTGAATATTACTTAAAAATAACATTATATACTTTAAAGCTTAGTGAAAAAAAATTTTTTAGTTAAATGATTTACAAAGAAAAGTAACTAAATATTTTAATTAAAAACTTTTTAAATAGGTACATTACCTTAAATTACAGAATTTGATATTTCAATCAAGTCATTTTCAATAAACAAACATACAAACATACAGAAAGTTTAACATTTTATTTATCAAATGTAATTTAAAAGGATTTAATAAATACATCGTCTATATGCTATATAGTTACGTCACAAAAGCACTAAATAGGTTATCAACGGTAAAACTGATTAATCGTTTTTAAATAAAGTCATTTAAAATGCTATTTTTAGCTATTTCTGTAACTTCTTCGGGATTGTTTATTTATAAACGAGTTTTATCTAAAATTAAGTTATAATCTATATTATTTGTGAGCAGCCTACTAGTTACAAGATCGGTTTTTAATTTATAATCGAAAAGCTAAGCTGACTAAGAAAAATCTTTTAAATTAAAAATTATTTAAACAATCAATTTTTTCGATAGTAAATTGCTCTTAAAATAAGTGATTTGTTTTTGTTTCGCTATGTAAGCTTTTAAAAGATTTTAAATTTTGAATATTTATATTGCAAGTTCTTTTTTTGTGGAACAGCTTTAAATAGTTTGGTTAAATAACAATCTAACTACTAATATAACTTTCAAAAAAATATTATGACGTTTTTGCAAATTTATCTATTCACTTTATCACAAAAACTCGACAAATCAATCTTTTTTTCTAGTTTATTTACAATGAAACTTATATGTTTAAACTATAGACTATTGGCAAGATTTTTTCAAAATAAAACACCTGGCGCCCTAAATGAAACTAATTTACATAAATTTGTAATTGATGCAAAATATAACAAAAATTGCATAACTTTGATGATAAATTAAAAAAAAACATAAAAATATTTAGAATAATTATGTAAATACGGTTTTCAATGTTCTTTGAAAAATTAAAAATATTTTGCTGAAATTTTTTAGCTGTATTTTAGTTTTATCTAAAGAAGTAAAATAAAAAATTTAAAAAAGAAAAAAGATTAGAGATAGATCAATATGAAGAAAATGTTGAAGAAAATTTCACAAAGCTAGTTTATTTTGTAAGTCATATTTTTTGTTAGAAATACGTAAATTAAGATTTTAAACATAAAAACAGCTTTAAGCTTTTTCAAAGATTTGCAAATTAATTAATAAACTTCAACAAATTTTCTGATCAATATTGACAAAATAAGTTTAAGACTTATATTTTTCACGTATGAAAAACAACAAAAGATGAAATGAAAGAAGTAAATGAATAATATATTTATAATAGATCTGTTTATAAAAATTTTTTAGAAAGAATGTACAAAAACTTGTCCCAAAACAAATTTGATAATTTTTAGGCTGGCCCGTCAACGTAAACTAAAGACAGTTGACTTGGACATCTATCCATAGCATTCAACTGTAAGAGACTGGTAGCATGGGCCTCTGTTGGTTGAGTGTTTCCAATTATGTTGTGAGATTGTGGTCGAGTTAATAAAGTGGCGTCTATGAACAAAACAAAGCTTTATCAATTAGTTTAAAAAAATATTATTTTGACTTTCTGTTACCAGTTCATACAACCGCATTTAAACTTTAAATATGCGAATAGTTACATCATGTTTGACTTCTTCTGACAATATTTACTGACAAACTTATTATACTCTATACATATATAAATGAAATAAACTTAACCGAAAATTTAACTCAACCAAAAAAGCATTCAAATAAAAAATACATGGGTTTTAAAACCGAACTTAGTAAAATTAAGTCAATCAAGTTTACGTTAGTGATCTTACCTCTAAAGTGGCTACGAGGCGATGAAATAGGTTGCCGTGTCCGGTCATACACAGTCATTACTGGACCACATTCAATTACATTTGATTGAGGAGTAATAACTCTTCTTGGCAATCTATAATCACGATTTATGGTAGGTGATATAAATGCTTAGTCACTAAAAGCGTTTAAAGTTCAAGCTAATGAAATTTAACCGCTAAGATCTATTAAAGGACTTGTATTTGTGTTAACGGGAACTTTGTACTAGTTGCGAAGCCAGTTAAGGTTTTAAAAAAAGATGTATATCTTGTTTGGTCAGATAAGGTGATATATCAAAGGTTTAAGTCGAATAGGTTATCTTCGGCTTAAGTGTTCCTTAATTAAAGTGAGTAGAGAAGAAACAAGTAAAAGGTTTTGTTGTTAATATGATTCACCATCAGCAAAATAATGACTTTGTTTTCAGTAAGTTACCAAAATATGATGATAATCGCAAAATGACAGCTTGGGTGAGTTTTTAAACGAAATTATTTTCAAAAAGTATCAACGTTTCAACTACCTGATTCGGTTGCATTGGACAGCGGACATTACGTTTCGAGTCTCACACACAGAGCTTATATCAGCATTGATTTGTAGCGAGTCTGAAAATTTCAGACAAAGATAGTTACACAAACATGTCTCATGACAAGTTAAAAATATAAAGCAAACAGTTTGTATTTTGTGGAAACCACTGGAAAAACATCAAATACTTGTATCGAAGCAATAATTCTAGTTTACTTAGCTAGTATTACACTATACAATCTGATCGAAGTATTTCTTAATATTTCAGCAAATCTTTAAACAGTAAATTTTTATTTATGATTCATATAGGTTCGATTGGGCAATGCGGTTTATTTTTCTTCCTGTCTATAGATAGTTAAATCATTTTATAGAAAATCGCTTGCATCATTCGAAGAAACTTTATCCACAAACTGGAAAGTCGTTGAATAAAACAGTTTGCTTTTTTATTACCTTCTTGATGAACTAATGTCAAAAATTATTATTCTGTCTACAGCAGGTTAATCTTATTTTTTAAATGAGCAAAGTGTTTACTTCAAACTAACTTTCAATTTTCAGTTCTTATCTAATTTTTAGGCGTTAAGGTAATATCAATTAAAAGAATTTGAATAAATTTCAAATATTAAATATCACAATTAAAACTAAGTTTTTATTACAAAGTGTGTCATCATAAATATTTAATTATAGAAGTCGAGTATACAAGCAGACTTTGTTGAAAATAAAGTATTATTAAATATACTTTGCTATAAAAAACAATACCTCTTATCTGTGAGACATTAAAGGAAAACCGTTATATCACAAACTCCAAGTACCTGGTTGTTTATAGAGAACGGCGTCGTTTGATGGTAAGGTTTTTGAAGGACTTCGTAGTGAAGGTTGTAGATGATTTTTGAAAGGTGGTAAAGTCTGATAATTTTGATAATGTAATTTTGGTGATATGACTCCAGGTGAATTAATAAGATGCTGGTGTGATAACTCCGAATTAACTATTTCACCAAGAGATGAAAGAGGCACCATAGTATGTTGCTGTTGCTGATTACACTCATTATAGCTTACAGGATAATCATTGGGCTTGGTTGCAGAATTGTAGTAGCTGGTTGGACAAGAAGGTGCTGGTAATGAAAAGTTATGTGTTCTAGACTGTTGATGATTTGCTTGTACATATGTTTGATGAGAAGAAACTGCTTTAGTTTGATATTGAGGCATCGGAAAGCTTACAGCTGAATCACGTGATGTAAGAGCTGGCAGGTAGATTGTCGTATTGTTGTTGTGTTGTGGAGAGTAATGTGTTTGAGGGTTGATATACTCAAAATTTTTCATGACACCATGTGGTTGATACGATATGATGTGAGATGAAGTGGGTGGAAAGTTTGAATATTCTGGTTGACAAGCTTCTTGTCTACTAACTGTAATAAATAAATAGATAAAAAGGCAACTTTAGAATATGAAAATCAACCAAAGAAATTCAAGTCAACAAAATGAAATGATACAATTTTTATAAATTATTACAAACCACTATTTTCCAAAGGGTGTGCAGAATATGTTTGATTATCAGTGACTGTTACTGGTATCTGTAACGGTTGGATAGTCAAACAGTCGATCAACGGACGAGTATCCTTCTCTTCAAAGTTATCCAAATTTCTCATCTTTAAGTAATATCAATTAAATATAACGAAACAATATCAAAAAAGATTCTGAATATCATAGATAAAATCACTGACTTTTTTACGCAGTTGTGGTTCCTTAGGTTGATGGCCACCTTTGACATGCTTTCTCAATGAGGATGGGTCAGTATAACGTTTGTTACAGCCTGGATACTGACAAGCATAAGGTTTCTGGAAAAAATCTTTGCTAGCTATCTTTATGTATTACAATTTTATATAAGAAAATAGAAAGAAAATGTTCTTAAAATTAGTTTGTTAGTTTAAATATTTTTAGTTCTATGAAACATATTTCAACCAGTCGATATTTACCGCAAGTTTTTTGAAATATTTTATGATTGTATTTCAAAGAGCTAAAATGTATTCGATATATAATCGAATGTTTCTTCTTGAGAAATGATGATTGATATATTTAAGTGTTGCAATTTGCTTCTACCAATTGCTTGCTAATGCATAGAAGTCTTAATTGAAATATTATGACCACTAAAAGTATTAGTGCTCTGACCAAAAAGCTACAAAATCACAGTTTCTGAAAGTTAAACTTTCACCTGTTTATATAGATTCATGAAGCTTTTGGTCATGGTAAATTGACAAAATGAAATATTTGTTCTGAATAGCGGTTTTAGTGACGTCAAACAGAATTCGAAAATACCAGAAGATAAGCTAATGAATTAATGCGGTTTTAAACGACGATAAAAGAGTTTAATGTAGAACAGAATTATGTTTATTAAATGGATTATTATGTCAGCAAATTGCGAAAACATTTTAAAGCCAAAAAAGTAATATCTTAATAATGATATAAAGAGATTAAGTTTATCTTGATTTAAAATAGGCCCCGAGACTCTTCAAAAGAAGATTAAAATCTAATTGGAAATAAATTTAAATATAAGACCTGAGAGTAAAAAGTTCCTTAAACATCGCCTAAAGTAAAAAAACACAAAACTAGTCTAAAAGATATACCAAAAATCATATATTCAAAATTATTATTAAATATTCTTATCGTTTGCCTATTAAAAGCAAAGTGGGCCATATTTAAACAAAACTATAATTATTTTGTATTCATGAAAGATCTGTAACTGCGTTACAACTAAAAAACTTAGTTTTTGTTCTGCTAATAACCGAAAAGGCAAGTAAAATAACATTAGAACATTACTTTGATTATTTTATTATTAGTTTTATTTTGTAAAAAAAATTCAGCATTTATATAAAAGCAACTCTGAGTTTTTTAGTATAAAATTAAATTTATTGAATAATGAAATAATATAAAATGTCAAAAGTTAATAAAGAATTATGGCGACAGTTATACAAAATCAAAAGTATTTTAATTAATAAATCAACTTACAGTATCAAGATGAGTTCTTTGATGTTTAGCTCTATCAGAAGAGTTGCTGAATGCTTTTAAGCATCCAGGATGCTGACAGGCATAAGGACGTTCTCCGGTGTGGGATCGAAGATGAATCTTTAGATTTTCTAGTCGAGAAAAGGCTTTGTTGCAACCTTCATACTAAATTCATAAAAAGTTTACAATACATTCGATAAAGTTTGATTTTTATAGTAACTAGACGTTTATTCAATTGATCATTTTATACAACTTTCGGATACTATTTGTACTTTTTTATATCAAACTTCAGATAAATATAGAGACATTAGTATCTACAAAGCAGGAATTTATAGCACTGATAAATTTTGGGTATTTACTATTTATGTTCACATAACTCGCTGGTACATCAAAGTATGAGTTTACTGCGTTTTGTACATTTGAGTTTATTATTTAGTGGAATGTGATAAGGCTACTGAGGATTGTTAAAAGATTTGTTGTATGCCCGCAGAAAATCCGTTTTTTATCTGAATGAAATACTTTAGAAACTTATTTAAAACTATTTTTCAATTTATGAGATAAAAATTAAATAAATTATCTTAGCTTTAAAAGAACTTTTATCTTTTGGTTGTTAATGTCTTAACATCTACCTTTTTGATTTATGTAAGTTTTAAGTAGAACTAATCTCAAAAATGTATTATTAATTTAAAGTTTCCCAACGATAAAACCAGTAAAATTTTTCTAAGTTTGTTAAATTTATAGTTTACGAAACATTTTTTACGTAAAAGTTTCATAATGAATATAACATATTTAATAATTTTATAGATATTCAAATGATGGTTATTTATTCTATTGATTTTATTTACTAACTGGGAGTTAGCGGGTCGATAAAACCTGTTACGTTCATTCTGAGCTATAAAAACTTTCCTAAATAGAATAAAATGTCATAGATCATATAAAATAGAAATATTTGTAGATATTCGTTCTTTACCATGAAATGTATTTCAAATTTTCAAAAATCATAGCATAAGTTGCTATCAGTAGAACAAATTTCACTCAATAAGACCATAAGCAAGTTTATGTTTCGTGATAAGATTAACAACTATTTGCAACATACTATCAAGAGTAGATATCTTGTCGTTATACCCGAACATATTGTTTTCTTTCTTTGGTTTTTATTTTTTTCAACTCCTCGTTTGTAATACTTTAAATCACTAAATATTTCTTTTAAAGTTATTTCTACGAAAAACAACAAAATTTTTGAAGAAATAAACAAATTTTTCAGAAAATATTTTACAATTTGGAGTTTATGTTTGTAATAAAAACTTTAAAACGAAACATTGAAACTTTCAACCATTTGGTAAGTATAAATCCTTACAAATTTTTAATAGCTTCTTCTTATTTATAAATCGATTTAATTCCGAATAAAAATGGCTCAAAACATCATATTTCTAGTAACTTGTCTTAAATTACCTACATTTAGCATCTTGGCTAAAAAGTATTTTACTGGTGAAGTTACTCACTGTGCATTTGTTGGGTCGTTCACCGGAATGTACTCTCATATGAATAAGGAGTTTGTAACGAGCATTAAACGGCTTATGATTTCTGGGGCAGGCGTGCCAGTAGCAAGTAAATTCGTCACTTTTTCGCTGATCAATGTGCATTTTTTCAATGTGACGAACCAATGTTTCTTGCTCCTATTTAAAAAACATTTTCAAATCTTTAAAGGTTGGCAGAGTATGTTTGTCTTTAATTCTGGAATAATTAAGTACAAATGTAAATCATAATTCTATCAAACAAACAATCTTTAAAAGTGTGAAGAAACAGCTTCAGTGATCTCTAGATGAAGCATTTCAGACGTTGACACATTAATGTACGCTAGTCACCATAAAGCAAATACCACACTTGTGTATTTTATGGTGTATAAACATAGTGGTGATTATTATAAAATTTCTACAAAATAAATTTTAAGTTGGTTCAATTAGTATAAAGGTCAAGATGATAAATTGACCGCTATTAGTTCTAGGCCTAGTTTAGAGCTTTAACAGCGTCTTACTTCCGCTGTTGCTAATGACGATACTGTAAGTCTTCGAAAACGATCTTATATATAAGATCTTGAAAAAAACTTGAAATGCTGTTTGAAAGTCAATAAACTTATTTACTCAATTTATTTCTGTGGTTCAGCTAAGAAAGCTCTTGGAGATTTAAGACTTTTGTTATCTATAAATTTACTTTTATATTAGCGAAGTCCATAGGTTCATCTAAAAAACTTTTGACTAGGTTTACTTTTGAATAATTCTAAAATTCTCAAAATTTGGTATTACAATACTATGAAAGATAAACAAAAAATACATTTAGATCAACTGATTCTAAAAAAAATTAAAAGAAAAGAAATTTAAATTACTGGAAAGTGAAAAAAATGTTTTAACAAAGGTATTTTGATAACTACATCAAACTGTGTTGCCATTATTTCATAATATTACTGATACAACTACATAAATTTATAGAGTTAAAACATCCTTTTACCTAAGTTTTCATGCTCTGCTACAATTGGCTATTTTAATAATATTTGTGTTTTGTGTAAAACGTCACAACATAAACGCACAAGTTGTATTACAAACCTTTCTGCTTGTAGTTTTCATTAACCTCAGTTTCTTGTCAGCTAGTGCAAAATATTGAATGGTATATATACTTGTGTTCTATAACTCTTCCTTATAAGATAAATAAACTCAACATAAACTTATATTTTTAGACCACAGCTCTAAAATCGTTATGCCCTACACCAGAACTAAACCAGCTCTGTTGGTATTTCAAACCAAAGTTTTTATTATGTTACGAAATTGTGTGTTGTAAATCTACATCTATACATCTTACTGTTCAATAATACATACAAGTTTTGCTGTTCAAAATGTAAAAAGAAATTCCTAGATGATAAAATTTTAAATTTTTTAAATTTTTGACGTTGCAAGCTTAGTTGCACCAAATTTGTTTTCAAATAAAAATAACAAAAGCGAATATTGATAAGAACGTGAGGGAGTTATATACGGTGGTTAAAAAACAATAATAAGTATCACCTTAAACTTCAAATTACAATCCACCCATCGACAAATCCATTCACCTCCAATATTAGTTGCATTTGGTTTGTTGTTGCTCAAACTACTTTTTGGTTGAACAATATTTTCCGGTTTGGATACATTCTCAACGTAGTGTATTGATTGTGCTCTGGACACCCGTGAAGCTGGAGATAAGATATTTGCTCTGCTGTCGATCTTACCAATCTTGTCACTAAGTTTGTACAGTACAGAA